>CM064862.1:46416732-47659328 GCA_032719365.1 Prinsepia uniflora
AATCACCTATTTGCTGTAAGGTTGAAGTTCCTTCTCCTAGCGCAGGCATATAAGTTGTTGGCTAGGGGAAAGCTCCAAAACTGAAAGTTGAAATCCGACCTTGCGTCCCCATGGGCACTTCGATGGACACACGCTAGGGTTGACTTAGGCGTTCCTCCGAAGTCCCTATGTGAGCTTCATTCCTCGTCTGAGCTATTAAGGGTCGCAGTTGGTGCGAGCGGTGGCGCCCACTGTTGGTATCAGGGCTATTGGCAAGATGGCGTACGCGTGGTAGCTCCTGAATAGTGGGAGCATCGGCCGTGGCGTACGTCACTCACGTTGCAGGCGTCCCTAGCGAATACACGTGCTAATTGGACAAGGAGCTAAAGTCGTTGTCGGCGTGTAGGAAGATGTCTAGAGATTGGGAATAGCTAGCGAACGCATAAAAATCATTCGAGTGGTACGGCAGACTACGGGGCCCAGCTGTTAGTGAGCTGTGTATGTAGCGGAAAAATGGTAGCTTTAGTGCAGTGAAGTAGGGTGCGGGCCCGTGTGTCGGCCTTTTGGAAGCAGGCGAGTCGCCACATGTCATTAGAGGATTGGTGTGACAGAGGGCTGGTCTGGTCACGCAATGTGTCACACGCTAGCTGGAGGGTGTGGCATGCGGAATGCCACACATCAAGCATCAGTTGGCGCGTCAAGCTGGCTATGTTGCTGCCGCTAAGGTACCAAGGCACCACATGTCAAGCGCTGGCTGGCGCGGCATGTAGTGCGACAATTAGTGCCACGTGTCAAGCGTGGGTTGGTGTGTCGATATGACAGCGCGAGGTACCCTTTGTAGTCCTTGTTCAATCAGTCATCTCCATCCTACGATGTGGCATGTTCTAAGTGGTGTACTTACGAGTTGGCCCACCCGCTTGCACACCCTTTTCAGCTCTGTCTCCTCTTGTTTTTTCTAAGTTGTATATACCTATATGTTATATTAATAATATTATTTTTTGCTATTTTTATGACTTAAATACGTATATTTAATAAACGTTTGACCTTTTTTTTTTGCAGGTATACTTATATGCTATGGGCTTTTTATGTATATAAATATATTAACATATTAAAATGTGTTTTTAATATATATAAGTATATTCCATACATATATTAACACTATTAATATGTGTTTGGTAATAGCATACGTATTTTGAATAACCATATGTATTCATATTCAAGGGTTTTATACTTGGTATATATTTAATTCAGAAACTAAATAAATTTGTTCGAGGTCGTTGTGTACGGTTCGAGCGGTGACCACTTTATTTGTTCGAGCCCGTCATTTCAAGATGCATCAAGGTGCACTTTTGGAGAGACCTAGTAGGCTCACATTGTGGGAGCAAGGTGGCTCGCGTAGCCATAATCTGTTCCGTGGAAAGGACACAGACATCAAGGGATCCGAAGAATTCAAGTATTGGAAGGTCCATAATAAACATGATTTCCCAGAAGGGGTGCTTGCAGAACTCTGCGACAAATGCTCCTCCATGAAGGCCCCCACGAATGGAAGGGGGAGAAATTTAAATCCAGTCGATGGACAAAATTCCATCATTTGATCATCAATAGGGGATTCAAATTCTCATTTTTGATGTTTTTTTCCAGGATCCTCAGTTAGATGGGCTGCTCTCCAGCTCAGCTGGATGTCGACTCCTATAAACACATTATGTGTTTTGCGAAGTTGAACGAGTTCTTTAGACAGGAACTTTCGAACGAGGAATTCCGGCATTTCTACTCCATAGAGCATGATGGACTGTGCAGTGGAAGTCTTACAGAGGTTATTCCAAAAGTGAAATTGTTTCTGAATGTTGTATTGAATAACGGGGCCTACAGAAAAAGCTGCTTTGAGGTGGAAGGTACATGGGACCAAAACTGTAGTGGAAATGTGAGGTACCCACACAATGTAAGATACCAACAAGTAGCCATATCATTCACACTGCACACATCGACATATCAAATCAAAATCGATGTCTGCTGCTAAATCATCATAATTAAGTGCACTACCGGTAGGCTGATATCTCTCGGGAAAGATGGAGTCCTAGACTCGACATCTGAGTGTGGATCGGCTCAGGAATGACGAAGTCCCAGACTCGACATCCGAGTCATGGTCCTAGTCTCAGTAATTACGGAGCCCGAGGCTCGACGTCTGAGACAATTCTTGTAAATGACGGAGCTCAGCTCGATGTCCGAGACGAGTCTCGAGAATGACGGAGCCCAGCTCGACCTCCGAGACTATTTATCACAATCGGCATATCAAGTGGGCCACCATCATATATTACAGTCATATCATATCACAGTCACATCAAACCTCGTAAATGAACCATAAAAATAGTCATATAAACATGACATCACAATTATAAAACCACTCCATATAACTCATTGAGGATTCGAGGTTTAATAAACCTAATTTCCTTACAAAACGTTTTAATATCATTTTTCTTAAATATTCATAAAAATTCCACAAAAATCCACATGAATCATATGTAACCAATCATCAATTAATTCTCATTATTAAGAAATAAAAACCATGTAAAAATGCATGCATAGAGTTAGGAAAACAAATGTCCACTCACACGTACCACCGCTCGCTCCAAAAACGAGCCGTAAGCCAATCTGAAGCCTCCTAAATGTCCAGGCCTATAAAATTCATACTCGAGGGTCACTAACAATCTATACAAGTTCATATAATAAACCCCAAAAAACCGCAGAACAAAATAATTGACAGGACCCGTCCCCCGAGGGACATTGATAACTGTGTTCAGTCCTACTCCCGTCTGACAAGTCGACTGAAGTTCCAAAACTACCCACAGCACTTGTCAAACAAGGGATAACCGCACTTGTTCCCACTCATACCTCCGCCTCTCGATTAGCCTCGATCCTCGCGCCACGACCAGGAGGGTCAACAAAAACATCAAAGGTGTGAGTGGACAAAAATAAACATTTATAAATATGTTTGAGGAAAATCAATCTTACCCTCCAGTTTAGAAAGCATGCATACATAACATAAAACATGAGTAATAGGGTGAAATCAAATCAAGTATCAATAGTGGACCAATAAAATTATAATATGTTTCAAGACTTCCATGGACCACGATATTCCAAACCTCATGTTCATCAAATCAATTCATGACATAAACTATCTGGACACAAATATCGATAAATCAAGCTACTGGATTTCAGAGTGATCACATATATCAGAATCCGTGTCTTTAAACTCAACATCAAAGTCACTGAATCCAATAAATTCATTTTAAAACCATTTATGTCTCAAATCAAGTCAAAAAACATTTCAATAGGGACCATGCCCGAGACATAGCTTTCACAAAGTAATTTCCACAAATCCATCATAAACCAGTGTCCAAAATTCATTTCATAAATCCAAAAACCATCAATTCAATCATGTATTCACACTTGACTCCAAATCAAGTCAAAATCATTATCCAATTGGGTCTCACGCCTAGAATACCATTTTCACGCAAATCCATAAAATCGTTCATAAACAGATAATTAAATCCATAAATAATCTAGCAATGATATTAATTTATCATTCAAATCATTTCAACTCAAATCATATGGTAAAGTTTAAAACATTTATGCATGCATCACAGTTATAAAATAAAAGTCCACTCACACACCGTCCAAACTGCCCGTTTCTGAGCCTCCCGTTTTTCCGTAATTTCAGAAAATCAGAATTCCTATTCAAAATCATTATCAAGGGTCACTAACACTTCAATTTATCTCATATTAATTTCCCTAATTTTTTCGGGATTTAAATACGTATTTAACACGTATATCAAAACTTCGGATACACCGAACAATATTGAAAAGATACTCGATCACCTCGAAACTAGTGCCAAAATGTCCGTTATCTCAAAAGGATCAAACTTCATGTTGACCTTACCTTAGAATCATGCTCCACGAGCTCTCACGCGCCGCCGTAAGTGGCTGCGCGTGAAAGTCATGCGCCTGTTATAGTGGTGCACAGTGGTGCCTAGTGTCACCTGCCTGTTAGAAATCTCTCAATTCGGCCTCATTTTCAACAATTGAACCTAGTAATAATATCTTAAGGATCCTAGTTAAGGATCTGTAACATCAATTCCATTAATTGTTACCTCAAATCAACCAATTCCATCAGAAATCTTCGTGGGATCCTCCTAAACCTGTTTTCGACCTCAATTCCATCGTTCAATCCCTCTAATTACACAACACAACCTTCGAATTCCTCCATTCCCGCCATGTCCGTTCTAAGCCAAAAGGATACCAATTTTCTTTGTTCTTGAGGTGATCCTGATCAAATTAGTCCCGGAAGGCTCAAACCAATCTCAGTTTGAAGCATCACGACCCATAAATTCAAATTTGTTTTTTAAAGAATTTGAATTCCTACGGGTTTGGCTTTCGAGTTCATTGAGTTTTTTCTCTCTTTTTCTCTCGACTTTCTTCTCTATTTATCACTCTCTAATTCTTTCCATAAATCAATGTCGCAGTAATTCATGATGACTTGTGGCGTGGAGGGTATCTGATCACACATCCCCTGTTTTTGCTTGTTGTTTGTTCATACCACGTTGTTGTTTATTCATCTTACACACACACACGGCCGACAAGGCCAAATGCCACTCACCTCAGTTTTAAACATGCCATGTGTCACAAGATCAAAGGGGTGAGTCACTAAACATGGCTGAATCAACCAATGCTTAGCCAAATTACCATTTTCCCCTTCTTTACATAATGACCAAATTGCCCCTCATCGTTTAAGACCTGTAACTTATACGTCCGAAATCCAATTTTTGTATGCCACTTGTCTACGGACTCAACGTCTCGAGAGCTAAACAACGGTCTTTACGGAAGGTCCAAAAAGTGTCCCGAACAAAAGTCAACTTTTGACCCTATAACCTAGGCGCAAAGTCGTCATTTCCTTCCAAATTTTCCAATTTTTCCTTTTTTGAATTTCTGGATCATCACAATATTCATCCCAAGCACGCTTCCCGAGGAGAAAAATCACCAAAACACCAACCAAATGAACTCAGATCAACCTGAAACCACCACCATTGGATTCAGGACGTCGAAACCTGTTGACCAAGATAGGTTTAACCTCGAAATTCATGCCTACGCGCCCACATGCGCTGGTTAAAGTTGTGTCAACGCGGACGTCACCATTGTCGTCAGTTGTTGACGTCAGCCTGAAAACTTGACATCTGAAAACATTTGATAACCTGCCACATGGCACCATCTAATAGGTGCCATGTGTCACCCTCTAACACGTGCCACGTGTCGCATGTTGACGTCACTACTGATGTCATCTTGCCACGTAGGCTCTAACAATCCCTAACAGGTCACCATATGGCACCACCTGATTTACCACATTGCTTGACAGTGATGACATGGCATGCCACATCATCATCTCCTACCTTCAGACAGGTCGACCCGCGATCCTATAACAGGTCATTCGACTCGATCGTTAACCTGAAGCCCTATTTCTCGTAAAATGTGCATAAAAAAATTTCCCAAAACCTTATGTGCTGCTTGTCTATGTTATCGTAATCCCTCCATCTACGTAATAGAACTCGGTCAATGTGCAAATAATAAATCGTCATTTTCCCCTCTCCAGAAGTAAAATCGTCATTTCACCACAAATCGTTTGATAATCCTCGATTAAAACTCATAAATCTCCTGGTAATCCCGTGATTACAAGTTGGGTCGTTACAATCCATCCCCCTTTAAAGAATTTCGACCCTGAAATTCACACGAACCCATGTCCAAAACTGTGGAAATCAAATATCCCCTCCAACCCGAGGCTTCCATGTGCAAGTCCACATCTATAATCCATCCACAGTACACACAAGAACATAACGTCACCCAACGTTAACTATTATCAAACAGCCAACGTTGAATCTCGGTTCATCCTCATTATCCGTACCTAAGAAGTAAGGGGTTAAACTACCACTAGAACTCCAAAACGCAACTCCTAAGTCCCGCTCTAGGCGTCGACACTCGTCGGCCTCACTTGTCACCACGCAGGTGCAACTCATGTCATGTACACAGTCTGATGTCTCTGCTTCCTCTGAGCAATCACAAGTCATCTTCCATTAGGAAGTCAATGCCCACGATAAACCATCGTGGCTAGCCAATAACCCCTCGACTCCACTGTTCCATCCGAGCTTATTACCAAAATCCGACACGTACCAGAATCTTCTTACCATACCTCGACTCACCAAGAGACCAACTTCGTGATCCTTACTCCTCTCGAGCCCCAATCCAGTATCTCACTCATCCAGAGTGCATCTTGACCACAATGAATACTTGCTTTAGTTGGGGTAATCACAAATCAGTTCCATTAGGGTTCCTCTTGCCAACAACCATGGCTTAGAGCTCAAAGCTCGTACAACAATTGAACCCTCTATAACCTCTTTCCGCTAGCGCACAGTATTCGATGCCTGGTCCAAACATCTTAATGAACGGTCAACCTCATATCCAATTCGATTACTATCCTGCATCTATCACAGATCCAATTCGACTATCATATGGTTACCATGCCAATCATGGCCCGACATTAAACCATATCCGTTCAATCCCAAATTTGAACAACCGCACGCTAATCTTAAAATCCTCATTGAGTTCTCCTGGTCACCTGACCAACAGTTGAGACATGCCCAAAACGTACTCCCTGAGAACTCCCAAGTCAAACCATCCAATTCACTAACCAATCCAACTCTTTGTTAACACCAAAGGTCAACTACTTTACGTCTACCCAGACGTACTAATCATGAGTGAAAAGTCCTGTTAGTTTCTTACCTCGACCTCCATCCTGATGGTGTGAAGGGTCGGATCCTGAAATTGTACTATAAACCTCTAATTTACCCATATACGTCTCCCATAAGCACTGCCCAATAACACTCCATAGTCATCTACCACCGGCACAATCCCTCCGTCCGGAGCTTTAAGAACAAGGTAGATGAACTATACGCATGAGAGATAACGAACCTGTAACTCTCCTACTCATGGCATCGGCTACTATATCCACCCATCCGAATTGACAGGACCCATCCCAATCCCCCCGGGATTAGTGCGGGATGACCCTGCTCCCGTCTGACACAAAGTGTCAGACAAGGGATATTTTCGTCCTTTGCCCTCCCGGGCTATCAGAGTACGCCAGGATCCGGAGGAGGCATGTGATATCTCGGTCCCTGCTACAGTCCACATCCGATGTCAACCTGAAGGGCAGTCAAAACATTAAAAACTGTGAGTGGACAAAACAAAAGTTTATAAAAACATTTAATAAGGAAGACCTTTGTACCCTCCACTAAAAAGCATGCATGCATTTGAAAACCATTTATCCAAAACAAACCATATGTGGGACTAAGCCCAAAGCAGATATAAACCAAGGTCGAAAGGACCACAATGAAAACGACCATACGGGCCACTGCCCAAATCCTGTGCACACCTGTACACACCACATATCATATATCATATATCCATCACATACATATATATAAGTCACACAACCAATCCTGTCACGGTATCCAAAGCCACGCGCGTGCTACCCAGGTCTCAATCCGAGTCTTCTCAAAGTCAAGATCAATGTCCGTAGACCACTGACCCTACCCGAGGTAATAGTAATCATAGCCTTCCTGAGAGTAAGGAACCCAACTGGGGGGTGACTCCACTCAGTCGGTGCTCCGTGACTACTACGGGGTCCACCCAGGCCAACGACCCTCCCCGGAGGAGATAATAGAAGTAAAGGAAGATAGACGAACATATATATACATAACATAAACATTCATGACCGGTTCCCCTGAACCGTCATGATCCATAATATCCATAATTAGGTAACATGCCGGTTCCCGTAAACCGTCATGTACCGTAATAACATAACCGAGGTAACATGCCGGTTCCCATAAACCGTCATGTACCGTAATAACCAACAAGGGTTCATGCCGGTTCCCATAAACCGTCATGAACCATAATACCATAACAAGGGTTCATGCCGGTTCCCATAAACCGTCATGAACCTGGGACTCCATTTAAGGTTCCCTGACCTGAAATCAAAACCGTAAAGTGACTGGGTCTCGTACCCGAACATAGGACACCAACTGGGCACCGTGCCCGGAATCTGAGGTCATATGCCCGAGACAAAACCAAATGGGTCTCATACCCGAGTTTATCATTTTGAAATCCAAATTCAGTTCATTTAAATCAATAAAGAAATACAGACCCGTATAAGCACCGTATAAGGCCGAAACCTCGAAATACGTGCTTATACATAACCACATACAAATGCACCCATGGCATCATCAAACAAGTAATAAAACATATAATAAACATTTATGCATGCACCAATTTAGAAAAAAAGGTCCACTCACAAACTGTCCGAGCTGCCGCCTCGATTTGCGTGCCATACGGCTCCCCGAGCCGATCACCGTCACCGGGACTCCCAAACCTGTCCAAATCGTAATAGAAGGTTACTAACTACTTAATTAACCTCCTACCAAATCCCCGTAATTTTCCCGTATTTTTAACTATTTTTAATCCCGAACCTAAACCTTCCGATGCTCCGAAACATATCGAGACGGTGTCCGATCGACACGAAACCAGTCTCAAAATGTTCGTTACATCGAATAGAAGATTTCGTATGTTGGAACCTTCCTCAAATTCCTCCCCACGCGCCCACACGCGCCGCCTGAAGTGGCTGCGCGTGGGAGCCACGCGCCGCTACAGTACCCGTCGTCTTCAGCGATCGAACCGGTCCGGTCCGGTCCAACCCCTGCAACTGGACCGGCGTAACCGGTCCAGGTCTCCGACGCCCTCATTTCTGATCCGTTTTCCTCCATTTCAATCCCTAAATTCATCTTTTAATCTTTCCTATCATTCCCAATTAACCAAACTAGCTAAAACACCCAAAATCCTAACGGTTCAAAATGGACCTCACGGTCCCTGTTTTTCCGATCATCCCACACGGCTGCTCAGCCGTCCCTAACCACCAAAACCTCACTAATCACCCCCTAGCAACCTAAATAATCCATCCTAATCATCCAAATCGACCCATAACCACAGAAATGAAAAATGGATTGAAATCGGTTAAAACCGATACCTTTCGTGCTTCACGGCTCCACCGTCCCCGGCGGCGTGCCCTTGGCCGGCCACCAGCATCCACACATCCTCTCCTCACTCTCTGGTCCTCTTAGTCCTGATCAAAGAAGGTTGGGTTGGATTTGGGTGATGGACACGGGTTGGGTTGTTTGGAAACAAAGAAAATGAATGATCGAGGCAGGTGGGAGGTGCATGAATGAAAGCTAAGGGCCAGTGGATGGGTGACACTTGTCACTCATCCATTGGTCCTCCAGTAAATATCTGGGCCCACTAGAGACAAAACTGCACTTTTTGTCTCGTAAAACGTGCCGTCGTGAATAGTAACCGGGAACTTTCGTGAACTGTAACTTCGCCGTCGAACGTCCGAATTCGACGTGCCGCCAGTCTACGAATTCGTATCGTCCTTATCTACATAACGGTCTTCGGCCCTCGGCCATCGGACCTCCCGGTCAAAAAGTCAACTTTTGACCTCCTATTCACCCAAATTACCAAAATGCCCCTAAACTTCCGAACGTCATAACTTCTTCCTCAAATGTCGGAATTGAACGTGCCACCTGTCTATGAACTCGTGACGTCACGAACTACATCACGGTCATCGGTCAAAGTCCCTTTGACCGCCCGATCGAAAAGTCAACGTTTTGCCACCATCAGGGGCAAAACAGTCATTCCGCATCGTTCGTCCGATTTAACCTAACTAATCACCGATTAACCTCACTAATCGTGATTAGTCACTAATCTAATCATGGAATTTGGGACGGGTCGTTACACGAATGATACTCAAATGTAAAGTCATAATTCTTAACCAACTTAAGCTGATCCTTCTACCTTGAATTCAACTCCCTCGGAGTACTGATACATAAGTCTAGTGGCCTATAAAGATCATGTACATCTCTCTAAGAGATAATGAGGCCAACTCTTCTGTATATGCGCCACTGCGGTAAGCCCCCAGACATGGGTAAAGTAGTTCATCTCAAGACATCTCACCTGTCTAGCTGCATCAGTAGAACACTATTGCTCTAACTAAACCAACTTGACTCCCTCTCGAGTCAATCGTGTCAACTGGCTGCCATCACGAGGAAGTCCTCTATCAACCGCCCGTAATACTGAACCAACTAGAGAGACTCCAAATCTCAGTTACCATGGTTGGCTAACCCCCATCCAAACCCATCTGGATCCTTTGAGGATCCATGTTGGTCCTCTCAACAGAAATGATATGACTAATAACACTAACACGGGTCCACTAAAACTAATACTCACTTCACTTGGTGTTTCATTGCATCAGGTATATCAAGATATTATCAATAACACGATTCCCAAACTGATCCAGACACTTCTGGAAGACTCGGTGCATCAAGTCCATCAATGTCGATGGGGCGTTAGTCAACCCAAATAGTACGATCCAAACTCATAGTGCCTATACTGAGTTCGGAAGCGGTGAACATCCAATCCCTGGATCATCAACTAATGATATCCAAGTTCATCCGACGCATATGTAAATACAAATCCATATTGTACACGCCATCGTTGTGCAACACCAAGTACCTTCTATTCCTCAATTCATTCAAACTTGGCCCACAACCTGGGTGTAAGATCCTTAAACGACCATCGAACCGAGAGAAGGTGCAACCATGCTGTAGGCATACCCAGAAGTTCTTGCCAAGGAAGTAGAAAAGGAGAAGTCTCTGTCACCAACCAATAATATATGTTGATAGGTACTATAGGGAATCCACAATCGTAGAACTCCTCAACAAGTTCACCTTTTACAAGCTTAAACTTCCAAGGAATCCAAAGGTGACGGGTAAATGAAGAAGAGTCACTAAACATATCCACGATAAGGACTACTAGGTCCATATTATTTCCTCGTTCAGCTGCCGATCGTAAATCCAAATTCACAGGGTATGATCCATCTTCCGCACAAATGACAATGGGTTCCCTAAGATACATCATAAGGAAAACGAACCCTAACTCTGCCAAATCCTGCAGCTGAACCGTCAATTCTCTCAACTCTGTCGGAACCATCCGATGCGGTGGTTATGAAATGGATTGAGTACCCGGAACCACCTCTTGAGGTGGTAACCACATAAATCCTATTGCAACGCATTTGGAAACTATTACATAACCAATCTCGCCCCAAGCTCGCTGAGTATTCCAGCAACATTGCAACACATGCCCAATATCCTTAACAACCATACTGTAGTATCTTCTCGACCTTAAAGTTGTAACTCCCAAAGTAAGTATCTTCTAGTCCCACCAAAAGACCAACCATGTCAAATCAAGACTTCCAAAGACAAATGGTTCCTCAACATGCAACAGAGGAGTAATAGGTAGTCCACCAATCCATCCCTAGGGTCACGTCCAAATCATACACATCTAGGAAATCCAGTCTGTCTTATTGTCAAAATCTTCTACTAAAACCAAATAGGTGATCCAATCACAGCATTAGTCGGTGTACGGATATCAAATTCCCAACCTAGTGGGATGCACTCCCAGTCAACGAAAGTGTAAAACATATGGAGATAAAGGTTGGGGTCTGTAATTCATCAATACTCGTGCAGACTGCCAAAGCAAGGAAAAATACATGTCTCTTCTCCAGGTGTAGTACGTGTGTCTTGGAGTTCCACCAGACTAGATTATAACTGTAATCTCAACCAGCCTTCTCGGGATCCTCTCTGTCCTGCTCAACGACCACCACAATCACACGGTTGCCATTCAAATACTTGGAGCTAGAAGCGACCCTCTTTAAAGCTCCCTAGAAAATTGCATACTCTCGACGCCCTTAGTGTTCGTCAGAACATCCGATCGCTGCTGGGATTCCGTCAAATTCATCTCCCTATGAGACGTCACATCAAATAGAGGCCAAAATGTGGTGAATCCTCTAGCCAGCACCATCGCACGAGTCTGAATCCCAAGACCCGACGTAAAATGACGAAGCCTCATTGTCTTAATCGTCATTGCACCCAATACGAGCCGAGCCAAATCCAGAAATCTCTGCTCATATAGAGCAACAATCATACACCCCTGCTCTAGGCGTAGGACCTCCGCCCCTTGGCATCTCGATAAAAATGGGGCAAAAATAACGTTGGAAATGTTCCTCAAATAGTGCCCAAGTCTTGGTAGTCACATCCACATCCGTAAAAAGTAATGTCTACTACCAGGCCTGTGAAGATCAACCGAGAACCAAACTATTATCAGTACCATACACTCACGTGGGAAACCCATCGCCCGTATGATCCGGTCAAACGTGAGATCCACTGATCGGTCACCATAGGATCCGATCCACAAATATCACTTTCCTGGTAATTTCGTTCAACTGTTCTTGAACTAGGGTCATCAACAACCTCTGCTACTCATAGAAGCACATCTATTCAGATCGACCATCGGTCATAACTCCAAATAATCAATATCCTCGGATTCAATCAACCAGCGAGTCCACGGCTCTAAGCCACTGGACCCAAAAAAATCGGCTCTCGTTGGGGTCCAACCTAGCTGAAACACGACATCCAATGCATAATAGAACCAATACGAGGTTCTTTCCCATTCAACTTTTCTCGCTTTCCTACCCTTCTCCTCTCTACTAGGCTGATGACGGGGTTGTCATCGTAGAGGCATCACATCAGTAACGAAACTATCAAACACACCCAGTGTACGATTCCCAAAGAGAGCAACCTAGTGCTCTGATACCAAGTTATTAGGACCCACCCCGTAATCCCCCTCGATTAACATGGGTGGACCTGCTCCCATATGACACGTCATGCAAAATCACCAAGGTACCCTCAATATTTATGTATGTATACACGTGTCAAACAAGGGATAAGATCTCTAGAGTATGTAAATCAAGGTGATGCCTCAGCCTTCACACAGCCCCCATCCGCGATCAACCTGGAGGGTGTCAAAATCAATAAAACGTGTGAGTGGACAAAAACAAAGGTTTGGAAAACTTTTTTCTGAAATTAGTCATTAAATCCTCCATTTAATAAAGCTATGCATGTATCGAATTTATGAATAAAACATGAATCTCAAAATACGTACAATAACTAGAAAACTAGGAACTTCAAAACATTTAGACTTACTAAAAGCATGTCCATTTAAAACTCATGTCATGTACCCACACAATGTAACATACCAACAAGTAGCCATATTAGTCACATTGCATGCACCAGCATATCAAATGAACCTCTATGTCTGCTACTGAATCATCATAACAAAGTGCACTACGGGTAGGCTGATATCACTCAGGAAAGTCGGAGTCCCAGACTCGAAGTTAGAGTGTGGATTGACTCAGAAATGATGGAGTCCCAGACTCGACGTCCGAGTCATGGTCCTAGTCTAAGCAATTATGGAGCCTGAGGCTCGATGTTTGAGACGAATCTCAGAAATGATGGAGCCCAGCTCGATGTCTGAGATGAGTTTGTGGAACAATGAAGCCCAACTTGACGTCCGAGACTATCTATCACAACTGGCATCTCAAGTGGGTCATCAATCACATCTCACATCATCACAATCATCACCAACATCAAAACACTATCACATCATTATATATTCACAGTCATATCATATCAGTCACAGCAAAACTCGTAAACGAGCCATTAAAATAATCATATAAACACGACATCGCAAGTATAAAACCACTCGTTATAACTTATTGCGGATCTAGGTTTTAATAAACCCAATTTCCTCGCAAAATGTTTTAATATCATTTTTCTTAAATATTCATAAACATTCCAAAGAAATCCACACGAATCATATGTAACCAATCGTCAAGCAATTCTCATTACTAAGTAATAAAAACCATGTAAAAATGCATGCCAAGAGTTAGGAAAACAAAAGTCCACTCACATGTACCGTTGTTTGCTCGAAACACGAGCTGTAAGCCAATCCAAAGCATTCAGGACGTCTGGGCCGGTCAAAGTTATACTCGAGGGTCTCTAACAATCTATAGAAGTTCATATAATAAACTCCCAAAAACCCAGGAATAGAATATTCATCACGAACACGCTTCTTGAGCAGAAAAACCTCAAAAACACCAACCAAATGACCTAAAACCACCACCATTGGATTCAGGACGTCGAAGCGTTTCCAACAAGATCGATTTGACCTCGAAATTCATACCCACCCGCCCACACGATCTAGTCAAAGTTGGGTCAACGCCGATCAAAGTTGATGTCACCGCTGACGTTAGCTTGACAACCTGACATCTCACAACATCTGACAACTTGCCACGTGGCACCACCTGACATGTGACAACACCAAATGGGTTGACCCGCGACCTTACAACTGGTCATTCGACCTGATCGTTCTTCGTCGATTCTCAACCAAAACACTCAGTTTTTCCACCAATGAACACGTCGTCTATCTAGAAAATGATCCACGGCCCCAAAACTGTAAAAACGTACCTCAAATCGCCTGGTCAAGTTCGATTCTTCACGGCCTAGATTTGAGCTTCCTCCTAGGTCTGTTCCAACTACCGTTCATTTCCTTTTTCATTCCTGCTCTCTCGTATGACCTCAGAAAACACGACGGAGGCCTCAGATTAGAGTCTCGACGTCCAAGAACCAAAACCCAAAATCCAACCAAAACGAGTTCACGGTTTACCTGGTTCTCGAGTTTCAGCAGTCACCGTGGCTCAACCATCCTTCACCGTCTCTCCCAAATCCTCGACCTCACTCTAGCTCCTCACAACACAAGCAAGGGAGAAGAAGATGATGGTAGCATGATGAGGGGCTACGGGTTAGCTGTGTATATATGTATGAAAAGAGAGAGTGGGATAGTGTTGATAAAAGATGAAGGCTATGGGTCCACCCAGATCAATGTCCGTAGATCAATGACCCTCCCTAGGGTTATAATCCAAAGCCTTCCTAAGAGTTAGGTACCCAACGGGGGTGACTCCACTCAGTTAGTGCTCCGTGACTACTCTTGGGTCCACCCAGGCCAACGACCCTCCCCAGAGGAGACAATCCATAATATATAAGGATGGTATATGAAAAACCATTTGAAATCATTCTTAAAACCTTTCAAGGGTTCATGCCCGGTCCCCATAAACCGTCATGAACCAGAATTCCATTTATTGGTCCCTGACCCGAAATCACAATCGTAAACCATAACTGTGCCTCAAGCCCGATTTCGTAAACCAATTGGGCCTCGTGCCCGATTCATAAACCATATGGGTCTCGTACCTGATATCGTAAACCAAATGGGCCTCGTACCCGATATCGCAAATCAATTGGGCCTCGAGCCCGATACGCAAATCAACTAGGCCTCGTGCCCGATACGTAAACCAATTGGGCCTCCAGCCTGATGCCTTGTTAAATCAAATGGACTTCAAGTCTGAGAGTTTGTAAATCAAATGGGTCTTGTGCGCAATTCCATATTTTCAAACCCGAAATCAGTTCATGAACCAATTGGGACCCTGGCCCGATAACGTTTCTAAAAGGGACTTCGAGTCCAAGGGTATCCAAAACAAATAGGTCTCATGCCCGAGTTTACTTACCAAATCCGAAACTATTTCATTAAACCATTTCTAAAACCATAAGTGTCAGGGCCCACCCCTAATCCTCCCTGGATTAAGGGCTAAAGCCCGCTCCCGTCTAACTCACGCGTGACACGAGGGCTAAACATACGTCTAACCTCCGTGGGACACTTAAGTCGGACAAGGGAGTTCAGTTCCGACCATCTCAACAACTTTCAAACTTCCCAGAGTGCGCAGAGTCTACTGTGGAACATCCATGTGATGTCTCCGTCTCTCAACCAACAGCCCGCACCGCAACAACCTGGAAGGTATCGAAAACACGAAAAGACTGTGAGTGGACAAAAATAAAGTTCAAGTTAAAAAACATTTCATAAAAAAAATAACATTTATACCCTCCGTTTCAAAACCAATGCATGCATATCAATTTCATATCATAAACCCATGTAAGAACACTAAACACATTTTTCTTTTCTAAAATCCCGGGCCTCCGCACAAAACCACCGAAAAACCGTTTTATCCGGGCCACTGCCCAAACCTCAGAAAACCATTATCATCACTTCTCAGTGAAAACCGAACGCATTTAAAACCACATTCTCATGCATCGAACCTGATGTATCTATCAGAGTCTTTAAACTCAATAACCAGGCCTCAATAATCCGAGTTTTTAAACTCCCGAGTCTTTAAACTCAACAGGCCTACGGGGGGAATATCAATATATTCGAGTCTTTAAACTCTCGAATCTTTAAACTCAATCCGGGTCTTTAAACCCAATCCGGGCCCGTCCCCCGTTAATCACAATATCCGGGTCTTTAAACCCAATAATCAGATCCAGCAAATCCAATCCAAAACCATTTGAAAACCATTTTCCATTTCTGAATCCGAATCTGCAATCTCATCAAGATCCCGAATCCAAACCCAGATATCATATCCATCTCCTTTCCAGATCCGAGTCCGCAACCATCATTCCGTAAGCCGGCATCCGGAATAACTATTCTGAACCCAAACCCGGAATCCACTTCGAGTCCCGAAAACCCTTTTCGAAATCCTTTTTACTTTCTTTGAAATCAAATCGTATTTCAAATCCCGCAACCACTTCATTAAAACCAGTTCAAATCACAGTATCGTCAAAATCTCGTAAATTGCAAAATACCGTTATTTCCTCGAAAAATGTGCAATAACCATAAACCATCATAGAATCAAGTATAGAAAACATATAAAAACATATATGCATGCATCAAGAGTTAGAAAGTAAAGTCCACTCACAGACCGTTCCGGCCATTCCGCTACCCTCGACTTTCCCGAACCTATCCAAAGTCTATAACGAGGTTACTAACTACTTCACAAAAGTCCTACTCAAATCCCATAACTTTCCCGAACTTCTAAACGTACTTTAAACAGGACCCTAGACATTCGACCCCGCAGAACTAACCCGAAACAACGTTCGAATAACCCGAAACCAATTCCATTAGACTCGTTACAACTCCTGGACCAAAAACTATGTTGACCGTTTTCCCAAGAACTGCCGCACGCGCCCCCACGCGCAGCCCAAAGTGGCTGCACCTGGGCCTCAAGCGCCTGCACACAGGGTACTGTTCACCGTCGTCTACCTCGCGTGAACCGATCTGAACCGGCGTTCCCGGTTCTCCGCCGTCCCGTCTCTGTTTCCCTTCCTTTCTTCACCATCTTCATCGTCCAATACTAAGCAACCCATTCCCCTATTCCAAACACCTCGACACAGTCCAAAACCCATCGACTGAAGCTCGAAACAAAAAAACTGACAGTCCCCTGTTTCCCATTCCGGCCAACCAAGTCTTCCCCCGTCACGGTGGCGACACTAGACGCTTCCTAGGACCCTACTGAACCTACCAGTACTCACCATACTCCTCGACTCATGCCCAAAAGCCACGACTTTTGGTTTGAAGTTCACGGCCAAAACAGAACAAAAGAACGGGAAGAAGAAATTACCTGTCGTCGACCGCCGCCGTGCTTACTGCCGCACTCCCTGGAGTCCACAGAGTCGTCCTCGCCCCCTGTCGAGCCCAATCGATCAGCACACGGCCACACCACCACCCAAACTCCTCTTTGTTCTCTCTGTTTTTCCCGTGAACCCTCCCCCTTCTCACACCAGTTCCTGTACACGAACAATCCTCACCACTCAATCCTCACACTCTCAGCTTCCCTTAGTCACTTACACACTCACCAATTCGCACACACACACACACACACACACACACACACACACACACACACACACACACACACACACACACACACACACACACACACACACACACACACACACACACACACACACACACACACACACACACACAGCCACTAATCAATTCTCCCAATTTCTCAGTCTCTGTTTCTCTCTGGTTCGAACACACACACGGCACCCAGCCCAAATAGCCAAAAGACCAAACTACCCTTCTTTGACTCCAAAATTACAATTTTGCCCTTACCGGTTTAGACCCGTAACTTACTCATCCTAACTCCGATGAACACGTGCCGCCTGTTGTTGAATTCAGGACGACGAGATCTACCTAATAGTCCAAGGTCAATGTGTCAAAACCCGATCGTACGAAAAGTCAACTTTTCCCCCTATTTTAACCAAATTACGGTAATGCCCTCAACCTTCCGAACATCATAACTTCCTCCTCGGATGTCGGAATCGGGCGTGCCACCTGTCTACGGATTCGTGACGTCCCAAACTACGTCACAGTCATCGGTCAAAGTCCATTTGACCGCCTGAACTCAAAGTCAACATTTTGCCCAACCTAGGGGCAAAATCGTCATTCTACGCTAAAGTCCAAAAGTACCCAACTAAGCACTACTTAAGCTCACTAATCCCTCACTAAACACTATCTTAACCCTAATTTTCGGGACGGGTCGTTACAATAAGCACGTATAATCAGTGCAAAATCGTAAACTTTGATTTACGCGCAAATACGTAAATCGCCTCGAAATGCGTGAAATCATGTAAATCACTAACATCCAAATCATCATCATAGAATCACATCTATAAAACATATAAAACATTTATGCATGCATCACAATTTAGAAATCAAGGTCCACTCAACGACTGTCCTAAGCTGCCGCCTCCATTTTTGTGCCGTAAGCCTCTCCGGGCTAATCACCGTCACCGGGACGCTCAAACCTATCCAAATCAATCTAGAGGGTTACTAACTACCTTATTAATCTCTCATTGAAGTCCCATAATTTTCACAAATTTTTAACTATTTTTAAACTCGATCCTAAACCTTCGGATGTCCTAAACAATACGAGACAGTGTCTAATCGACACGAAATCAGTCCCAAAATGTTTGTTACATCGAATAGATTAAAAGTCATGTTGAACACTTTCCCAAACCACCCACCACGCACCCTCACTCACCATCCAGAGGGGTTGCGCGTGAAGCCCACGCGCATGTACTGTTCATCGTCTTCAACCTCAGGAAACCCAGTCCATATCGGTCCGGCTCAACACGGTCCAGCCTGAACCGGTGAGGCCGGTTTTCCATCCATTCTCAGTCTGATTTCAATCATTTTAATTCCTAAATCTATGTCCCAACATTTGCAATTGATTCAACAACTAAAAACACAGAAAAGGGACGTTAAGAGTACCTTCCCGATCGAAGCAAACTCCCCATTTTCCACCTCTGTGTTCTCTCGTCTCCAGCCTCCCCCAACCTTAGCTCAGGTCCCAAGTCGACTCCTTTGACCTCAGCCACCGTCATGGTCGACTCGACATTAGAACCCTCCTCCCATCACTCACCACGTTTGTCTATCCCTAAAAATCGTCCCACCAGTTTGAACCCTGAAACAGAGCTCGGTTTTCGGTTCCGAGCCACCACCACCGTCCACGATGGTGATTGTTGTTACCACCATTCTGTTTCTCTACCCTCACTCTTCAACTTTCGTTCAAACAAAAAGGGTGATGGGTTAGAGGATTTGAGGGTGTCTATGGAATGGGGTTCACGGTTTGTAGCAATGGTGAAATGTGATTAATTAAGAAAAAGAAGGTGAGTTTAGGTGTGATGATCATGTGAGTGGACGGTGAGGATGAGTGGTGTGTTGGAATCGATTTCCTGTGACCATAACGTTTTTGTCCGACGTCCAAATTCGGTGTGCCACCTGTCTACGGATTCGTATCGACCCGATCTACGTAACGATCCTCGGCCCTCGGCAATCGGACCTCCTGGATCAAAAGTCAACATTTTACCAACGACCAGGGGTAAAACGGTCATTTTTCGTCGTCCGTTCGATTTTGCTCAACTAATCACCGATTAAACTCACTAATCCTTTATTAGTCACTAATCTAATCCCGGAATTCGGGACGGGTCGTGTAACGACCTGTCCCGGAATTCAGGATTTGATTACTAACTAATCATGATTAGCGGGGTTAATCGGTGATTAGTTGGGCGAATTCGGACGAACGATGCAAAATGACCGTTTTGCCCCTAGTCGTGGGGAAAACGTTGACTTTTAATTCGGGCGGTCAAATGGACTTTGACCGATGACCGTGACATAGTTTGGGACGTCATGAGTTCATAGACAGGTGGCACGTTCGATTCCGACGTTCGAGGTGAAAGTTATGATGTTCGGAAGTTCATGGGCATTTCCGTAATTTGGACAAAATAAGGGAAAATGTTGACTTTTTGATCGGGAGGTCCGATGGCCGTGGACCGAGGACCGTTAGGAAGGTCTCGATGCCCTGAGTTCGTAGACAGGCGGCACGCGTCGATCAGAGCTCGAATGACCAAGTTACGGGTCTAGGACGCGTGAGGGGCAATTTGGTAAATTATCAAGAGAGGGCAAAATGGTAATTTTGGCTGTGTTCTTGGGACAGCCGCGTACGGTGCTGGTTCCTCCTCAGAAAAACAGAGCACGGGCGATTTATTTAAGGAACCAATTGCTTGGGCTTGGCGTAGTGAATTGTTTATGCCTTGGTGGGAAACAGAAATTCGTGGGACAGTGAGGCGCAGTGCACGGTTGCTTCTCTATTGCCGGGTGCCGTTGGAAATGGGGAAACAGAGAGCACTGAGTTGGTTCGTGCAAGAGAGCAGGGCACGGGTGGCAGGAATGTTGGTTCGAGGGGCTAAAACAGTTGCTGGGGGAGAGACAGAGGGGGAGAGTGAATGTTTTGTTGAGGAGGAACGAGGCGACTGAGTGAAGTGCACCCAGAAACCCGAAACTGTGCTTGAACAATTTCAAAAGTTCAATACCAAATGTAGGCCAGCCCAAGCCGATTCGAGGCTCAATTCAGTCTTCTGAGACCTCATTTAGTCGATCCAGATCAAGGGGATCGAAGCTCGAAGCTTGGGGAGCCATGGACAGTCACGACTGAGTTGCAGAAAATCGAGCTTGGAGTCGTGGTCATGGAGGTAAGCTCTTGTGAAATTGTGTTCACAATCATCGTGGGGGTGAGTCTATGAAGCTTCGTAGCTAACCAATCGAAGAAAAACAATGTCTACGTGATGAATTGGAACTTCGAACCCGATTAGGACCCATGTTCAATTGAGTTGGTTTGGGACTGTGTTGACGTGAATGTGGGACACAGACCTCTAATTAAGTATGTTACGAGTCCATCTAAACGATCAATTGAAGAAATTAGTTAGTTTATCCCAGGGATCGAATCGGGTTTTGACGCGGGTCAAATGGCCCGTTTACCAGGCGGTCGGGTGAAGATGGTGACCGTTGGGGTTACTGTAGCAGGCGCGTGGGTGTCACGTGCAGCTGCTTGCGGCAGCGCGTGACGGCGCGTGGGACCGATTTTCAAGGTAAGTTCAAAATGACTTTTGTCCTATACATTGTAATGAACATTTTAACGCTTGTTTCGAATTTATCGGACACCATTTCGATGTTATTCCGAGGGTCCGAAGATGTATGTTACGTTTGTAATTAACGATTAATTCCCGGAAAATTATGGGAAATTAGTATGTTGTTATTTGACACCTTAATGACCCGGGGATGTGTTTTCGGACAGGATTCAGGTTTTTGGAAAATGTCGAAAATTACGGAACCGCGTGTGGCGCGAAACCGAGCCCTATTGGACGGTGTGTGAGTGGACGTTGCTTTCAAATTTGATGCATGCATAAATTATTTCTATAATTTTATGATTATGATTATAAGTTCTGATTGATTTTGATTTCCGTATTTATACGTATTCGATCCCGTATTTATACGTATTTTTACTATACATGTGGAATTCCACGTATTTCGAGACTATGGTCCCTCGTATGCTTAATGATGGTTTGATGGAAGAAGTTATATGAAATGAGTGTAAAATGATTTAAGAAGGTTGTTTATGATTTGCGAGTGTGACTTACGATTTTGATACGTTTTTCGAGAAAGTTTCCGAATTTGTGCGTTTTACGAGATTTTGAGTTATTGTGATTTGATCACTGTTGGTGTTTGAATTGGGGGATTAAAATGAGACTTGTGATTTTGAGGATTTTAAATGTGGGTTTTGAGTATGTTTTGCTTGGATTGTGATTTTGGTAATTATGATTGTGGTCTTGATGTTTTGATAATGAGATTTGAGAAATGAAGTGATTTCAAGGAATTAAAATGGATTTTGGAAAAGGTGATTTCGGGCTTGATGCTCGGGGCATAAAAGAAATTTTAACGAACGAGGTTTCGGTTTTTGGAAATTTAAAGTGGATTCTTGGTTTGGGTTCGGGATGATGCTTCCGGATGCCGGCTTACGGAATCATTGTTGCGAATTCGAATTCGGGAATGAAAAATGAATTAATAAAGTGATTTGGTGTGATTGTGCATGCCCCGTGTGTAATGATGATTTGTTTATGTTTGTAAAGTATGATTTGGGGAAATGAATGTGGAAATTCGGACCATGAGTCCTGTTGTGAAAAATGTGATTTTGGGATGGATCCCACGTTGTCATGATTGATAAACTGTTTTGGGGTTTAAAGACCCGTTGAAAACTGCTTTGGGTTTAAAGACCCGTTGTTGTGTTTGAAAACTGTTTTGGGTTTAAAAACCCGGTGCTATTGCTGGAGCACGTTTTGAGTTTAAAGACTCGGTTAATTGATGACGGGGGAGGGCCCTTAATGAGTTTAAAGACTCGTGAGTTTAAAGACTCGGTTACTGTGATACCCCCGAGGCCTATTGAATATGTTCTGAGTTTAAAGACTCGTTGATATACCAGGAAGGCCTGTTTATGCGCATGGTTTTGAGTTTAAAGACTCGGGCGCACTTGATATCCAGCAAAATGATTGACTCGAGATTTATTGATGATTTCTGATGTTTCGGACGAGTTGGGCAGTGGCCCGGTTTAGGGTTGTTGGTTTTGGATCATGTTGTGCATTTGGTTCTTGATTCGTGGTTTAGGGCTGAAGCCCGGTGTTTATGATTGCGGGCTATGACCCGTTGGTCAAGAAAGGAAAATGATTTTGAGGTTCATACGAGTTTTTCCTTATGTAGAAATTTGATATACAGTTTTCTTATGTGGAAAATCTTACCCGATTTGCGAAATGATTTTTGTATGCATGCATTCGTTTTTACGCGGAGGGTAAAAACATTTGTTGTATCTGTTTTGCTAAACTGATTAATTTTTGTCCACTCCCACCTTTTGGATTTTATTGACCCTCCAGGTCGTGGCGCGTTGTTCGAGGCTGTACGAGGGGCGGAGGCATGAGTAAGTACGTGTGGCTATCCCTGGTTTGGCAAGTACTGAGGGTAACTTGGGATTTTCAGTCATCTTGCCAGACGGGAGCAGGACCGGGCACGGCTATCGATGCCCCTTTCGGGGGCGGTCCTGTCAATTTGGTATCAGAGCACTAGGTTGCTAATTCTGTTGCCACATCATGCCTCCAAAGCGTAAGCCTCGTGCGCGACCTGATAGTGAGACGAGTAGGCCAGGGCGTTTGGGACCTCGTGTCAAATCCCGGATGAGATTGACCCTGGTTCGAGGGTCAGATGTCGGGTAGTGTACCCTGTGAACTGTGGTTTGCGCGACTTGCTAGACATAGAATTGTGTGGGTTGCAGGAACGGACGTGACCGGTGGCTGGAACGCCGCATAATTGGGCTACTTGTACTATCTCTTAGGCCCTATTGGTCGTATAGAATGAGGTTGAGAATTGGGAATTGCTCGGGGATGGGATATGTCAGTGATGACATGGTTGGTTTGGTATGAGATTGGACTCACGAGGAGTCAGGATTTTGGGTTAGGAACGTGAGTTGAGTCATGGTAAGGTACCAAGACTCGAGATGAGCCGGAAAAACTGATAGAACGATTGGCACTTAGGATGCCAAGGACCGGTTATTGGTCAGGTATTGAGTGAGTTAGGAATTCGGGATGGATCTTGTGGAAATTGCTGAGTGTCGTGGGTGCTTGGTATAGTGGTAGTGGTCGAGGACCAGGGAGCGTTCGGGGAACGTTCATTAGTTCTGATGTGGATGGTCAGAATGGCGGTACCCATGGTTGCGAGGTACGGGTGGTGATGCGGGATCGTCGTTCGGTATGAGCGGAGATCCAGGGCTAACCACTATGCACACGATGTGCTAGCGTGGAGGGTTGTATGACGGCGCTGGTACTAGCGCTGGTGCTAGTGTCAGTGAGTGGGATTGTGTTGAGCCACGAGTTGGGGGGTGACTCTGTCATGATGAGAGTGCGTTGGTATTTTGAGATTCAGTAGTGGTTGACTCATGGACTGGATAGGATCCAGCGGAGATTATGCGGTGTTGGGATAAGTCCCAACAGTGACGAGGTGACAAGAGTTGAGTAATTCCCAGTCGGAATCGGGGTAAATGCATAATTAGCCATTAATTGACGTGAGGTCTGAGTATTGGGCTGATTGTGGACTCGTGGCTGTCCAAGTGAGTTACGAATGTAGGGAGTCCGGCGGTTGGACCTGACATCTCATGGGGAGTGTGCTTATTTTCAACGTGGGTGGAATCTTAGCTCCAAAGGGAGTTGTGACTGGGGGACGAGAGGAGTGCTCTTTTCCGCATTGGTATAGGGTATTCCGAAGTCATTAGGGGATGACTTCTTATTTTCTGCCCTGGTAGATGTTGATCACGGATACCAGTACGATGAGCGTGTGTTGGGAGGTGGACCCATGTGTGTTTTGGGGTCATCGGATGGAGTTGCATTTATTCTCGAAGTTGGGAAAACGGGATTCCCGTTTTCTGCTTGGTGGCAGATGATGTTGGATGTTCGGTACGGTGGGTGCAGAGAGTTGTGTTTGCACTCACAGAGGATGGATGTTGATGACACCATATTGGATCATCCTTGGTCTCTCCTAGGTGGAGTGGCAGGGATCGATATGAGGTAAATGGAGGGGATCCACAGAGTGGATGTGTTACGTTGTTGAGTGATTGATTGGGGGAGAAAATAGTTGAGGAATGTTGGGTGATTGACAAGAAATCTAGTGGGTGTGAGACCCTATTATTGGGTTCCGGGTGGATTGCCAGCTGTGAGCATGTGCGGATCCTAGGTGGATCTGGTTGATGAAGTTGTGGGCCTTGGACGTGGTAACGAATTTGGACTGAGATCGCCTTGATCGGGCTAGGTGGAGAGCTTATTGCTCTATCATAAATGTTTAGAGATGAGGGTAGTGGGATTGAACTTCTTTTCGAAGTTAATCCGTGCTCGAACGAGTGGGAGTGATTATGAGTTGGACCCGAGGCTTGACTTGTGGATGAGTGGATACCCAACAGGGTCTAAGTGGATACCCAACAGGGTAAAAACATTTGTTGTATCTGTTTTGCTAAACTGATTAATTTTTGTCCACTCACACCTTTTGGATTTTATTGATCCTCCAGGTCGTGGCGCGTTGTTCGAGGCTGTACGAGGGGCAGAGGCATGAGTAAGTACGTGTGGCTATCCCTGGTTTGGCAAGTACTGAGGGTAACTTGGGATTTTCAGTCATCTTGCCAGACGGGAGCAGGACCGGGCACGGCTATCGATGCCCCTTTCGGGGGCGGTCCTGTCAGGTCGTTACAACCTTCCTTCCTTAATTAATTTCGTCCTTGAAATTCTAACTATCACGATTCCACAACCACCTCGTGGAAAGCAAATTCGGCCTCACATCAAATGTACGCTTGTACACCCACTAACCACGATACTTGTCCGCAACTAGACGTTCCACCAACACTCACATCGCATCGTCCACACTCGACCTCTTCGAGTGAAAATGACCACACGTTCCAAGTTGATACCACCCAAAAATTCTACCATTTCGCTTACATATCCCACTCGACGGTTCCTTTCTCAATCACCAATCTATCTCGACGTCTGGTCCCATTGAGAATCACCAAATTTCACTCATCGATCCACACTCAAGCATTCCACCAACTGTCACCACTTGACAGTCACCAGCCGAAAACTGACATTATACTCGCTTGTGGTTACCCTAACCACCAACTCACTCAACCTGAGTAAACACTTACCAACATCTCACTCAACCTACTTGTAACTGGACCCATTAGACACACCATGACCCAGTGCACAGTATCCAATGTCCAGTTCGCGTCCTCGACTAATCCAGTGGTATCAGAACTGAGTCGATTACCAGCACGCTCACCAACGTACCCCTGGTATATCATATATACCGTCACCAAGCACCATAAGTCTGCCCGGTATCGTACCTCGAACAACGTACAGGGTAGTACATCCATCCACTAACCAGCCTACAATCTAGATCGTAGCCAAACACGTTTCAATTCTGGAGTCCATCTGTCCAATCTAGTACTAGACAAAACAAAAATCCAACCTATCATCCCTTTCGAGTCCCATGGTCACCCTAACAGTATCACAACGTCTACTTCTAATCACAAAACCCCACACGCACTAATCTGACTCGCGCCTACCAAGGCATATCCATTCATGCCAACTGGGCATCCAATCTCACCCACGTCTACCGAGACGTACCAACTCCGAACCTATCGGTTACCTACTCAAACGATTAATCACAATACATTTGATTGACTTCATAGGGAAGCCAATCCCACCATTCACACCTCTAAGGCTGACCAAATCTGACCCCGTCGGACACCTACTTGTTTGATTAATACACTATAAGGGATTAACCTCGAAAAGAAGTTCAATCCTAACGTCCTCACACTCAAAAGTTCAAGGTATAACGTATACACCTCGATTCACTCAACTACCGTCTCACACCAGATTGACTTCGAAAGAAAGTCATCCCAACATTCTCGTATCCAAGTATGTTAGACAGGGTAATAAACTCTCCACCTGCCCTGATTGTCAGGACCCAACCCTCCTCGATCAGGACCCGACTCATGTAGCACGATATTGTCTGCTTTGGGCCTCCTTGCCCTTGCCCTCACGGTTTTGTTTTCAGGAGCTCACGGTGCAACTTCCCAGGGGGTCACCCATCATGGAATTGCACCAGCCTCAACTCGCTTAACTTTGGAGTTCCAACCGAACTAAAAGCCACTAAGCTCCCAAAAGGCCTCGTACTAGATAGGTGTGTGCCTACACCTTTAAGGCACTCCACCATTCCCCTCCTAGACCATTCCCCCCTCGCAGGAATGTGGGATCGTTCTCCGTTCACTCCAAGACACGGGTCTTACAATCCACCCCCCTTAGGGCCCAGCGTCCTCGCTGGCACACTTCCTAGTCAAGGTCTGGCTATGATACCATTCTATCAAGACCCGTCCCCGAAGGACATAGATAACCGTGCCCGGTCCTGCTCCCGTCTGACAAGTCAACTGATGTTCTGAAATTACCCTCAGCACTTGTCAAACAAGGGATAACCGCACATGTGCCCACTCATGCCTCCACCTCCTGAATAGCCTCGATCATCGCACCACGACCTGAAGGGTCAATAAAACAGAAAAGGTGTGAGTGGACAAAACAAAGTTTTAGAAATACATTTATCAAAATACATTCTTACCCTCCAGTTTCACAAACATGCATGCATATCATAAAACATGAGTAATAGCGTGAAATCAATCAAGTATGAACAGTGGACCGATAAAATAAAAACATGTTTTCCCATGGTCCACATTTTCCTCTGAAACTCATGTTCATCAAATCGGTGCACGATGTAAAGTATCTGGACACAAATATCAATAAATCATAATACCACCAATCCTCAATATCCAATCTCAATATCCAAGTAACCCGTCACGATATCAATGCAACGAGTGCAAACTCGGGTGTCTCATGTCCGAGTACCTCCCCGGGATCTACGACGTCTGGGGTGATATTGTCTCCAGGATCTACGACGTCTGGAGGATATCATCATAATCTCCCACTCCTGAGATTGAGCCTCCCTCAGAGCTACTCATCTCCAAGCAGTGGATCGTGACTACTCCAGGATCTACGACGTCTGGAGGAGACTATCAAATCACAGAGGATGGTATATGTGGAACAATCACCAAATCTAGTAATCTCATTTTAAAACCATTCATGTCTCAAATCAAGTCAAAAACATTTCAACAGGGTCTCCGCCCGAAACATAGCTTTCACAAAGCAAGTTCCACAAATCCATCATAAAAACAGTGTCCTGAATTCACTTTATAAATCAAAATCATCAATTTAATCATATTCACATGTGACTCCAAATCCGAGTCAAAATCACTATCCAAGGGGGTCACCCATCATGGAAATGCACCAGCCTCAACTCGCTTAACTTTGGGGTTCCAATCCCCCCCAAATCCACTTGAGCTCCCAAAAGGCCTAGTGCTAGATAGGTGTGTGCCTACACCTTTAAGGCACACCATCATGCTCTTCCCATACCATTCCCCCCTCCTAGGAATGTGGGATCGTTCACTATTCCCTCTAGGACACGGGTCTTATACTGATCATCGAGATCACGATTTAGATCCCTAACCATGTCACCTGACCATTAACAACAAGGTCCTAGATTGTCACAAAGCCCAGTGTCCACAACATCACAATCTCGTTCCACCTAGGATCCACACGTGTTCACTCAGCTAACAATCCACCTGAGATCTGATCATAGGGTCATACAACCTCTTGAATCCTTCGTCAACCACAACACTCCTCAACCAATTCCCACATCTAAACAGATCAATCAACGACGAGACACGCCGAGATTGAGGGTTCTCTCAATTTACCTCGTATCGATCCTTGTCATTCCACCTAGAAAAATCAAGGATGATCCAAGGCGATGACATCAAAATTCATCCTACGTGAAAGGAAACCTAACTCGCTGCACTCACCACACCATGTAACCCAACATCATCTGCCACCAAGCAGAAAATGAGGTATCTCGTTCACCTAACTTCGAAAATACTCAACTCCTCCTGATGACCCAAACAACCGTGGGTCCACCAACCAATACACGATCCATGAACTAGTGACACAACCATCATCTGCCATGGCAGAACATGAGAAGTCACCCTAAATGACTTCGAAATACCCACTACCAAGGCGAAATCAAGGACTCCCCTCTTCACCTCAATCACAACCTCTCCTGATTCCGAAGTTCCAACCATGTCGGAACCAACACACTCGGACATCAACCAAGTGTTCGTAACCAGTCTAACTCACTACCAAGTTCGCCTTTCTGTTTATACCATTTATGTACATCCAAAAAGATGCGGACCATTACTACTTGATTCACACGTCTCAACTACTGTTGGATCCAATCCAGTCTATCACTATCTGAGATCCACTGCCAGACCACAGATACCGAACACATGCCCATCTCGATGGAGTCACATCCCGACTCGTGACTCATCATCATCACAGTCACCGTCACCAGCACCAGCACTAGTACCAGCGCCATAACCAGCATCAGCACACCGTGTACAAAATAGAAAACCTTGGATCTTTGCTCATACCGAGAAACGACCTCGTACCTCTGCTCAAATTAGAGGAATTCTACCTCCCTCGTACCCAACAACTCTAGGTATAGGCACCTTGACAACACAACCAAGAAAAGAAAACTTTCCCCGAATGTCCCCCAATTCTCGACAACCCCAACTACCACTACTCTCGATAGTAATGCCTGCCACAACTCGTGCAAACCCAACCAACCGACATCGTTATCGAGATTCCGCATCCAACGGAATCAATCGCCCGTACTAACTACTTTGTATCCACACTCCGGGATTCCATCGACAAGTACCAACCCTGGTAACCTGTCTAATCAATCTCTAGCCAATTGTGACTCGACTCAACCAATGTCATCTACCAGGTCGTCCATGACCTTAGTTGCACCAACTATCCATCACAACTAAAGTAGTACGACAACCAACTAGGCCTAACCGATTAACGTAACCTCGACTGTAGAGTGCAGTCCCATCACCAAAGTTGACAAGACATGATCGACTGACGGTATTGGCTTTGAAAAGTCACCAAAGTTAAACCATTCGCCAACTCACCTTTCCGAACCATATATCCTACCTTAGGGTTCACCGATCATACCCTAGGGTTCCTCTGAACCCAACTGCAGAAGGTAATATAATCCACAATCTGATCGACCCCGCGGTCCTGAAATCGTAAGGACGTCAATCCAATCCTACCGTCAGTTCAACTAGGGTTCGTATTTCTAGACCATCATGAAAATGAGGTTCCTTCGCTTAATTGGGGTTCGGGAAAACACCTAACTCAACAAGATCTGACCATCTAATGGTCACAATTCCAGACTATCGTCAAAACTGATCTTACAGTATCATGAAAGACGATCCCAACCTAACCGTCCCCACGATCAAAACTCTAAAGTACTATTACGTTCATCCCTCCGTAGGGCCCCACACCGCCAACCATGATAGAACTATGGCAACCCCAAGCACCAAGTACCGAACCAAGACAATCCACGATTTAATCCTACTAACTATCATATCGGCATCCTAACTATCAGGTTGATAACGAAGTGCAGCCCATTGAGCCATCACATCCTCGACTTGTGCGCACCTGAAGAGCAAACCTCGCTTTGATACGACTTGTAACGACCCACACCAATCCCCCAGGGATTAACACAGGATGTGTCGTGATCTCGTCTAACACGAAGTGTCAGACTAGGGAAAATTTGAACCTTTAGCCCGACCGACTTCCAGAGTACGCCAGGATCCGGTGGAGGAGTGTGATGTCTCGGTCTCTGCTATAGTTTGCATCCGTAATCAACCTGAAGGGCATTGAAAATCAGAAAAGACTGTGAGTGGACGAAAAGAAATAAGTTTAGTAAAACACGTTTCATAAAAAGACGTTTATGCCTTTCACTAAAAAGCATGCATGCATAGGAAAACCATTTATCAAACCACATATGTTTCAATAACCAAATCCATACGGGCCCCTGCCCAAATCCATTTGCTCAAATCCGTAAATATCAAACATATGTGGGAACTCAGCCCAAATCCATTTATCATTCATAAAACACAATTTCGCAAATCCAAGAAATCATGTTTATCATATATATATATATCATATAACCAATCTTGTCATGGTATCTAAAGCTATGCGCGTGTTACCCGGGGTCTCAAATCCCAAGTCTCCCCAGGGTCCACCCAGGTCAATGTCCGTAGATCAATGACCCTCCTTGGGGGTTATAATCCATAGCCTTCCTAAGAGTAAGGTACCCAACGGGAGCGACTCCACTCAATTAGTGCTCCGTGACTACTCCGGGGTCCACCCAGGCCAACGACCCTCCTCGGAGGAGACAATCCATAATATATAAGGATGGTATATGAAAAACCATTTGAAATCATTCTTAAACCTTTCAAGGGTTCATGCCCGGTCCCCATAAACAGCATGAACCAGAAATCCAATGGGCCTCAAGCCTGGTTTCGAAAACCAATTGGGCCTCGTGACTGATTCATAAACCAAATGGGCCTCGTGCCCGATATCGTAAACCAAATGGGTCTCATGCCCGATATCGTAAATCAACTGGGCCTCGATCCCGATACGTAAACCAATTGGGCCTCCGGCCCAATGCCTTATTAAATCAAATTGACTTCAAGTTCGAGAGTTCGTAAATCAAATGGGTTCCGTGCCCGATTCCATATTTTCAAACCCGAAATCAGTTCGCGAACCAATTGGACCCCTAACCCAATAATGTGTCTAAAAGGGACTTCGAGTCCGAGAGTTTTTAAAACAAATGGTACTCATGCCTGAGTTTACTTATCAAATCCAAAACTATCTCATTAAACCATTTCTAAAATTATAAGCACGTATAATCAGTGCAAAACCGTAAACCTCGATTTACGTGTAAATACATAAATCACCTCGAAATGCATGAAATCATGTAAATCAATAACATCCAAATCATCATCATAGAATCACATCTATAAACCATACAAAACATTTATGCCTGCATCATAGTTTAGAAATCAAGGTCCACTCACAGACCGTCCTAAGCTGCCACCTTGATTTGCGTGTCATAAGCCTCTCCTGGCTAATCACCATCACCGGGACTCCCAAAACTACCCAAATCAATCGAAAGGGTTACTAACTACCTTATTAACCTCTCATTGAAGTCCCGTAATTTTCCAAAATTTTTAACTATTTTTAAACTCGATCCTAAACCTTCGGATGTCCCAAACAATATCGAGACGGTGTCCGATCGCCACGAAAATAGTCCCAAAATGTTTGTTACATCGAATAGATTAAAAGTCCTGTTGAACACTTTCCCAAACCACCCTCCATGTGCCCTCACGCGCCGCCCAAAGGGTCTGCGTGTGAAGCCCACGCACCTATACTATTCATCGTCTTCAACCTCAGGAAACCTGGTCCGGACCGGTCCGATTCAACCCAGTCCAGCCAGAACCGATGAGGCCAATTATCCCTCCATTCTCAGTCCGATTTCAATCCTTTTAATTCCTAAATCTATGTCCCAACATTTGCAATTGATTCAACTACTAAAAACACAGAAAAGGGACGTTTAAAGTACCTTCCCAATCGATGCAAACTCCTCCATTTTCCACCGCCGTGTTCTCCCGTCTCCAACCATCCCCAACCTTAGCTTAGGTCCCAAGTCAACTCCTTTGACCCTCATAAACCATTTCCTTTAGTTAGAAACGTCCAACACAAGCTAGAACCAAACATGCCATTTTCGAACAAAAACAGGGCACTACGCAATTCTTACCTCCCTCGCCGTCGTTACCCCGCCGTGGCGACCATCATAGTTGACTCGACATCAGAACCTTCTTGCCATCACTCACCACATTTGTGTGCCCCTAAAAACCGGTCCACCAGTTTGAACCCCGAGACAGAGCTCGGGTTTCAGTTTCGAGCCACCGCCGCCGTCCATGACGGTCATTGTTGTTACCACCATTCTGTTTCTCTGCCCTCACTCTCCAACTTTCGTTCAAACACAAAGGGTGATCGGTTAGAGGATTTGAGGGTGTTTGAGGAATGGGTTTCATGGTTTGTAGTAATGGTGAAGTGTGATCGATGTAGAAGAAGAAGGTGAGTTTAGATGTGATGATCAGGTGAGTGGACAGTGAGGATGAGGGGTGTGATGGAATGGATGGCTAGGATTGAGAGAGAGTAGTTAAGGATATTATAAAATAATCTCAAAACCATTATTATAATATTAAACCCACCAATCACCTTTTAGATCCACAATTTGGGATTAATGACCAATGGGATGAGTGACACTTGTCACTCATCCATGGGTCCCACTTAAAAAGTCAACCAATCAGATAATGCCACCTAATCCTTGCCTCGTAATGCGTGCATAGTGCAATCGAACTTCCCGTGACCATAAGTTTTCCGTCCGACATCCGATTTCGGCATGCCACCTACCTATAGATTTGTATTGACCAGATCTACGTAACGGTCCTCGGCCCTCAGCCATTGGACCTCCCTAGTCAAAAGTCAACATTTTTCTCACGACTAGGGGCATAACGGTCATTTTGCGTCGTCCGTTCGATTTCGCTCAACTAATCCCCGATTAACCTCACTAATCCTTGATTAGTCACTAATCTAATCTTGAAATTCGGGACGGGTCGTTACATGAAGTGCTTCCAAGGGGAAGAATTTGTGTGCTTCTAGGAGGAAGACTTGAGGTGCTTCCTAATGTAAGGCTTTGAGTGCTTCCGGGTGGTAGGCTTGGAGTGCTCCTTGGTGGAAAGCTTTGAGTGCCTCCTAGTGAAAGGCTTTGAGTGCTTCCTAGTGGTAGAATTTGAGTGCTTCCTAGTGTAGGGATTTGCAAAAAATATGATTAACTTGAGAATGACTTAGTAAGTTTATTTATAAGTTGAATAAAACATTCTTGAAAAACAAGGACAACATTCGTAACATAACTAAAGCTAGTCTAGTCTTAGTTTTATTTTGAACATAGTATTTTACAAGGTGATGAGCGTTCATGGAAACACTCAACAATTTTCCGTCCATGGTTTCCAAAGTGTAACTCCCTTTTTCCCCCACGTGGTAGATTCGGTAAGGTCCTTACTATGGGGAATTGAGTTTATGAGAGCTTAGGCGGTTTGGTGTTGCAAAGTTCTTTTTTAGAATAAGGTCACCATGGAGGATGTGCCAGATTCTTGCCTTTTTGTAGTAAGAACTTGGGACTTGCTGTTGGTAGCTAGAGATGTGCTTAACCACTTGTTCCCTTAATTCCTCTCTGAGGTCAAGAGAAGTCCTTAGACCTATGGAGTTGATCACTGGATCATCAAGCTCGGTAAAAGGCACTGGAACATCAACATGTGGTGGTATGACGACGTTGGTACCATACACAAGAGTGAATGGAGACTCGCCAGTAAAACGACGTGGAGTTGTGTGATAAGCCAAAAGCATGCCATCCAACTCTTCTTTGTTGCCTTGTGAATTGAGTCGCTTCTTGATACCATCAAGGATTATCTTGTTGGATCCTTCAACTTGTTTGTTGCCTTGTGCGTAGTAAGCTATCGATGTAAAGTTCTTTATCTTCCAAGACTCAAAGAACTCGTTGATTATGGCGCTAGTGAACGGAGTTCCATTGTCCGTTAGAATGACATTGGGGAGTCCAAATTTTCCTTTAATCTGGGTCCAAATGAATTGTTGAACATCAACTTGGGTAATGTTAGCTAAGGCCTTTTCTTGCACCCATTTGGTAAACTAGTCGGTGGCGATAAGATACTTGCTTGGGATTGTTGTTCTTGGTAGAGGTCCAACAATATCAAATCCCCATTGTGAGAATGGCCAAGGGCTCGTCTATGCATGCAACTCTTTTGGTGGTGCCAATTCATTAAGCTTAAACCTTTGTCATTTCAACCTTAGCGTAGAGTTAGCCAGTAAAATCCTCCACTAAGCGTCTTTCGAGCAAGCGACCAGGCTAGTAAAATCATGTACTAAGCATCCTTAGAATTTCAAGATTCCTCAAACATATCAAGTTTCGCCCCCTGAAGCCTTTATGAAGAAGTCGGCCCTTGTCAACATAGTACGTGCAGTTTTCCTCTAGATTTTGTTGGCTTCTCTTGATCGCCTTTGATTGGTTCTGGCTTCTTGAACCAGGTTTGTTCTGGCTTCTTGAACCAGGTTTGTTCTTTATCTCATTGTGGATCTGATGGACTGGCAAAGATAATTGCAAATTATGTTTTCCTGTTGTTGGGGTTTTGGAACCCTGTCTTGCCTTACGTTTGTTGGACTTTCCATTCGCAAATTTACCTTCAGATTTGTCCCTATTAGAGGCCTTATCGCCTTCCCCAGTATGATCCAGTGCGTGAATTGCATTATTCTCATCTTCCCAACAGCCATGCCGCTTCGTCAACAAGAGCAGCTTGGTGAGGCTTCATGCATTACTCATGACTATGTCACCGTAGAGTTGGCTATCTCGGAGAAGCCCCTATTTGAATGCCATTGCAGTAACAAGGCACATATCAATACGACACTTCTCTTCACAATATCTCCGAATGTATTTCGGAGAGTCTTTTTTTCTCTCATTCGGACGATAAAGAGATGGTCATCCTTTACTTCGATTTTCCGAAGTTGCGAGTACTCCTTCACAAACGGTAGTGACAACTATTTGAAAGAAGCGATCGACCATAAGGGGAGATGATTGATCCATATTATGGCTCAGCCTTGAAGAGAGGCTTGAAACACTTTGCACATGAGTGCGTCATTGTATCTATGGGGATCCATGACTCCTCGGTAATAATCTATATGCTTTAATAGGTCGAAGTTTTTTTGAATTGATTAAAGTTCGATGTTGCGAATTTTTGAGGGAATGTCTCATCCTCAATATCTCTCACCAAGGGAGAGGATAACTGAATTTGGCGACGTAGATCGTCTTTTAGATCGACATCGTACTAAATAAGGAGGTGTCGATCCAACATCCTCTGGACATCATTAGCTTACAGAGCACGTCGATGAGGCGGAGAGTAATCATGGAAAAAGGGTAGGGGTAACTTTACTTGTGGAACACTCACATGGAAACAATGGGCATCATATAGCTTCTCAGAAATTCCCAAGACGATTTGCCCATCGCAGTGAGGGTGAGGACGAGGTTTACACACCTGTGCAATCTTAGATGTCAAACTTAAGGAGGTCCCTAACGGTTAGCACGCAAGCCGCTCACGCACTGACAACCTTGGGCGCTATGGACTCTTTGTTCTTCGGGCGTGACTTTCTTCTCTGGAGTCACTTAATGTGGTGTCCCAAGACAGTGTTCATCATTGGATCTTTTCCTTTCCGAGGGGCTTTGGAACGTCCTCTTGCCTTGGTCATGAGGTGGAATGTCTCTTAGTTTCTTAGGTTATTCTCTCTGCTAAGAGTCGGTACAAAAGCTCTGACTGTATTTAAACTTTGCTGCTCAACCTTTCATAGCGTCCATGTAGGAAATTCCGCAGATCCTTGTGTGCATAGGGCTCGCTATGCCTTGATGCTCTTTCCATCAATCGTCTGCTTATTTACTGTAAGGCACATGAGTTGTTGAATAGGGGAAAGTTCTGAAAAAGAAAGTTGGAATTTGCCTCTGTGTCTCCATTGGCGCTTCGATGGATACACGTTGAGGCCGACTTCGGCGTTCCTCCAGAGTCTCTATGTGAGCTTCATTCCTCGTTCGAGCTGTTGAGGATTAAACACCACTGCTAGCTGATTAAACAGATCGGAAAACCCTATCCATGTTGAATCGCGAGGATTTTTGAATGGAACGTTTTTGTTGGCTGATGAACAACGTTCAAGATCTTTGAACATTATCGATGAACGACGAACGATGTAAGATGAATGATGAAGAAAATTTGAAGAACGATGAACACCGTTGAAGAACTATGAACGATCGTGAGAACTCTTCTTGAATATTTCTCAATCAGCACTCAATTGAAGCACCAATTGTTGAAGCAGAATTTGTCCGTACTCTCAAAAATCTCCTAGTTCCCTACAAACAGCAAATAGTAAACTATCGTTCGCTCTGATTGAGAACCCGGAGAGGGGGGGGGGGGCGTAAAGGGAGAGGTTTTGTTTAACCAAGAATTCTCCAATGCTTAAGTTAGCCTTGAAAGTGAAATCTCAAGAGCTTAAGTAGCGTCGAATCGAATTACGTTGAAAGAGAAATGATCGTCTCTATTTATACGGAATCCTTGGGAGCCACAGAGGGTTCTAATTGGTCGGTTGAATTTGTAATTAATAAATAATATATTATTTATTTATTATATTATTTAATATTTATAATAATTGCTCATGATGATTATAATTATTGTAATTTAATATTAATAATAATTGATCATTATTAAGAATAATCACAATTGATTCTCGGGGAGAATATTAATGTTATTGAGTCTTTAACTCGACTAATTAATATATTCAACTTGTAATTACATTATTTAACATGCGGGTGTCTGTGAGCCGTTAATGTCATTACTAGGGGCAATTTGGACATTTTTGGAATTATGGGCCATATGGCAGCTCTACAATTTTTGGATGATTTTGAATTCCACAAATGCCCCGACATTACTTAGGAATTCAGAAAATCATAAGGGATGTACTTTTTGTTTTGAATTTTTTTGTTCTAAACTTGTCGGTATTTTTTCTTTACTCCATCTCTGTGTCTGAGGAAAATGGCTGAACTTATAATCAGGATGACCTTTGTTTGTCCCAAAAATCATTCCATAGAGAGAGAATTGTCAGTTTCCTTCTATGAACCCAAAGATATAAACTACCCAACTAGGGAAATTAATCTCATTAAAAAACGAAATTAATTCCATTTTTTTGTTTTGTTGTTTCTTTTATTAAAGAGGGCTATGGTAGAACGTGCTAGAAAAAGGGAATTTGACTTGCAGAGAGAGAAAAGGAGCTAACTGGCTTGATGAACTTTGTGTGCCATTTGGACAAAAATGCTAAATGCCAAACTCAAAGAGAAGGTGAAATATATTTTTTTCCCTGTTGTTTTGTTTGTTTTGAAGGCGGGTATGGTGGGTATGACATTTTGAGAAAATTGGGACAAGATGGGTCGTTCTTTTGTTGGAGGTGAAATTTTAAGAGAGGACACGTGCCACCAGGCTATTGGCGGACGTCCTGGTGGGTGGCGAGCAAGGCGCAATGTGAAGGGCCGCATTTAGTGAAGAGTGGTGGTCCTTACCATTTGTGTCAAGTATGAGGGCAAGAGGGCGGACATGAGACAGGTTCTGAATTGTGGGAAAATCAGTCGTGGTACGCACGCCATACTTGTGATAGACGCCTCTGGCGAATGCACGTGATAATTGGACAAGGAGCTGCAGTTGTTGTCAGCGTGCTGGGAGCTATCTGACAGTTGGGAACATTTGGCAGACGTGTGGCGTGGTTGAGATCGGGGTCCAGATTTCAGTGAGCTGTGTATTCAGCAAACAGATGGGGGCCTTAGTACGGTTGACCAGGGTGTGGGCACGTGTGTCGGCCTCGTGGAGCAGGGCGCGGGCAGCCCTTGTCGGCCACAAGGTTTGATTGGAAAAAAAGCTGGCGATGCAGCTTTTTGTCTGCTAGTGACTTGTGGGCTGGTCAAGTCATGCCACGCTGCACGCACTGGATGGAGGGTGTGGTAGGTTGAACGCCACGCGTCAGACACCAATTGGCACGTCAAGCTCGTTATGCTTCTGTTTATGTAGTATCAAGGCGCCAAGTGTCGAGCCATGGCTGGCGCGACATGTCGTGCGGTAGATAGTGCCACGTATCAAGCGCGGGTTAGTGTGCCAATATGACAATGTGGGGTCCACCTTGCAGCCCTTGTCCAATCAGTCTTCTCCATCTTGCTATACTTTGTATGTGTTTTATATATATACATATATTAACATATTAAAACATGTTTTTAACATATATATATACAGATGCGCCTCTATGAAGGCCCACAAGAATGGCAGGAGGTGTAAGACCCGTGTCCTGGAGGGAACGTTGAACGATCCCATATTCCTGCGAAGGGAATGGTCTGGGATGGCATTGGTGGTGTGCCTTAAAGGTGTAGGCACACACCTATCTAGCACGAGGCCCTTTGGGTGCTCAGTGGCTTTGGGTTTGGTTGGAACTACAAAGTTAAACGAGTTGAGGTTGGTGCAATCTCAAGATGGGTGACCTACTAGGAAGTTGCACCGTGAGCTCTCGAAAATAAAACTGTGAGGGCGAGCAGGCCCAAAACAGACAATATCATGCTAGAGTCGGGTCTTGACCAATGAGGGTCAGGTCCTAACACGGGGAAAATTCGAAATCTAGTGGATGGACCAAATTCCATCACTTGATCGTCAAATGAGGATTCAAATTCCCGTTTTTTAAGTTTTTTTCTGGGATCCACAGTCAGATGGGTTGCTCTCCTACTCAATTGGATGTGGACTCCTATAGACACATTGACAGGACCCATCCCAATCCCCTCGGGATTAGTGCGGGATGACCCTGCTCCCGTCTGACACGAAGTGTCAGACAAGGGATGTTTCCGACCTTTGCCCTCCCGGGCTATCAGAGTACGCCAGGATCCGGAGGAGGTATGTGATATCTCGGTCTCTACTACAGTCCACGTCCGCTGTCAACCTGAAGGGCAGTCAAAACATTAAAAGCTGTGAGTGGACAAAACAAAAGTTTATAAAAACAGTTTATAAGAAGACATTTGTACCCTTCACTAAAAAGCATGCATGCATTCGAAAACCATTTATCCAGAAAAAATCATAATGAAATTAAGTACACGGGCCACTGCCCAAAACCTGTGTAAACACACATATTATATCATATCATATAGCATACATCATATATACATATAATTCACACAACCAATCCTATCACGGTTTCCAAAGCTACGCGCGTGCTACCCAGGTCTCAATCCGAGTCTTCTCAAAGTCAAGATCAATGTTCGGAGACCACTGACCCTACCCGAGGTAATAGTAATCATAGCCTTCCTGAGAGTAAGGAACCCAACTGGGGGGTGACTCTACTCAGTCGGTGCTCCGTGACTACTCCGGGGTCCACCCAGGCCAACGACCCTCCCCGGAGGAGATAATAGAAGTAAAGGAAGGTATATGAATACATATATACATAACATAAACATTCATGCCCGGTTCCCTTGAACCGTCATGATCCATAACATCCATTAACCTGGGTTCATGTCGGTTCCCATAAACCGTCACGAATCAGAATGACCTGACAAAGGTTCATGCCGGTTCCCATAAACCGTCATGAACCACAATGACCTTTCCAGAGTTCATGCTGGTTCCCACAAACCGTCATGTACCATAATGACCTGTCAAAGGTTAATGCCGATTCCCATAAACCGTCATGAACCACAATGACCTTTCCAGAGTTCATGCCGGTTCCCATAAACCGTCATGAACTTGGAAATCCATCTAGGGTCCCTGACCCGAAATCATCAGTGTAAAACAACTGGGCCTCGTGCCCGAACATATGACTCAACTGGGCACCGTACCCGATATCTAAGGGTCAGTCACGACTCCGATCATAGTGATGCGTGCAACCATTCATCCAGGACCGCCCTCAATCCTGGTATGTCGCCGTGAACGAATCAACCGACGCGACCACCACAAGATCATGTTGCACTCATCACCGATCGTTATTCCGAAGTCGAGCCTCCCTAGGCTACTCGACAACGAATCGTGCATCGTGACCTCTCCGGAAGGAACACATCTCAATCCGGAGGCGAGCGTCACATCATCGATCGACGTGCACATAGCACCCGTCGCGACCACGATTTAGACCCGAAGGTCGTAAATAGCATCATATGCCCGAGACAAAACCAAATGGGTCTCATACCCGAGTTTATCCTTTTAGAAATCCAAAACCAGTTCATTTAGACTAATAAAGAAATACCGACCCGTATAGGCACCGTATAGGGCCGAAACCTCGAAATACGTGCCTATACGTAACCACACATCCAAATGCACTCATGGCATCACAAACAAGTATTTAAAACATATAATAAACATTTATGCATGCATCAATTTAAAAAAAAAAGGTCCACTCACAGACCGTCCGAGCTGCCGCCTCGATTTGCGAGCCATACGACTCCCCGAGCCGATCACCATCACCGGGACTCCCAAACCTGTCCAAATTTTAATAGAAGGTTACTAACTACTTAATTAACCTCCCATTAAAGCCCCGTAATTTTCCCGAACTTTTAACTATTTTTAAACCGACCCTAAACCTTCCGATGCCCCGAAACATATCGAGACGGTGTTCGATCGATACGAAACCAGTCCCAAAATGTTCATTACATCGAATAGAAGATTTCCCGTGTTGAACACTTTCCCAAATTATGGCCCACGCGTCCTCACGAGCCCCTAGAAGGTCGAAAACACTGTTCATCGTCTCCTCTGAACCAGTTTTCACTGTAGCACACACTGTTCATCCGTCGGTTTTTCTCCGGTTTTTGGACTGATTCGGGGTCCATTTCATCCCATTTTAATCCTAATATAATCCTAATCCTATTTCCTATCTTTCTAGCTAATTAAAACCGAATTAAACACCCCAAAACCGTGCTTCCATCCGCCATCAATGGTGGCCGGAATTTCCTCCACCGTTCACGGCCTTTCCCGGCCATCCCAAACCCCAAAAATAATCCCATTAACCTCCTAGAGTCCCCAGAAACCTTACCCAATAAACGAAATGGAGTAAAAACCATTAAAACCCAAACTCAAAATTTCAAACATTTTCCTTTCGTCACGGTCTCTCCGCCGTCCACCATCCGCCGTGAGCCACCCCCCGCCGTGTCCTCCTCATCATTCGCTCCCTCATGGTCACACACAAGCACATGAGAAATGGTGGTATGTGTGTGTGTGCTTGTTCCAAGAACAAAGAAGAAAATGAAGAAAATATGGAGGGGGGGGGGGGGGGGGGGGTTTCGGGTTATGAAGAAAATATAAGGAATGAAGATGATGAAGATGGTAAAGGATGAAGGCTGATCAGATGTGAGGGAGATGGGATGGAGGGTGTGGATTTAAAGATGAATTTGGAATGGATGGCCAAGATTGAATAAAGTGTGGATTTGATTAAAAAATTAATTAAATAATATTATTTTATTATATAGATCCACAAATTGGAGGATTTAGCCAATAGGATGATCCATGGGACCCACTAAAATATCTGTCCAATCAGATTTCGCCAAATCATCCCCGCCTCGAAGTACGTGCATAGTGAAATAGAACTTCCGTGACCCATAACTCTCCCGTTCGAAGTCCGATTTCAGTGTGCCGCCTGTCTATGGATTCGTATCGTCCCCATCTATGTAACGGTCTTCGGCCCTCGGCCATCGGACCTCTTGGACAAAAAGTCAACATTTGCCCCTTTTTAACCAAAATTACCAAAATGCCCCTAAACTTCCGAACGTCACAACTTCCTCCTCGAATGTCGGAATTGAACGTGCCACCTGTCTATGAACTCGTGACGTCACGAACTACGTCACGGTCATTGGTCAAAGTCCATTTGACCGCCCGACTGAAAAGTCAACGTTTTGCCACGACTAGGGGCAAAACGGCCATTTTGCATCGTTCGTCCGATTTCCCCCTACTAATCACTGATTAACCTCACTAATTGTGATTAGTCACTCATCTAATCTAGGAATTTGGGACGGGTTGTTACACACCTTATGTGTTTTGAGAAGATGAACGAATTCTTTAGACATGAGCTTTCAAACGATGAATTTTGGCATTGCTACTCCATAGCGCATGAAGGACTCTCCAGTGGAAGTCTGACACAGGTTATTTCAAAAGTAGAAATGTTTCTTAATACTATATTCAATGACGAGGCCTACAGATAGAGCTACTTTGAGGTGGGAGACAAATGGGACCAAAACTGTTGTGGAAATTTGAGGATTGTATCTCAGTTCCATACTCGTGATGAGTTGTATTCTAACTTTGAAAGTCATCCCGACCTTAAGAAGATCGACATAGCTCTAAAAATTCCTTCTGAATTTCGTGAGATGAGTTGGTTACTTTGCCCATCCAGAGATTCTAATGGTGGAAAACCGTTTACTAGCTTGGTGAATGAGTGGTTAAATGCTCCGCCACGCCTAAAATGAGCTATCATCTAGAAGAGGGATCGTAAAGAAGGACTGGTCGCACCTCCAGTGAAGAAATCAACTCTTTCAATGCCTTCCTAGGTTATCCCGGATTCCACACCTTGCCATGCTAGCTCAGTGGGATCATCCAGCAAGCGCAAAGTCTCAGATGGTCCTTTAGAACAAGTAGCTGAACCTTCTAAAAGATTGAGGGTTGTATATGCTTCCCTTGAAGTAATTGAGGCATAGAGGGATGAAAGTTCAAAACAACTTGTGCAAACGGCACAACTGGAATCTAAGACTACGGATACAGAAGGGTCCTCTATGATTGTGGAAACTACGAAGGTAGTGCCACATGATGCTTTTGACAAAGCAATCAGAGCCTTCATGATTGCAAAATTTGGGGCCCACAAGCTGGTTGACATACTCTGTGGGCGAGCCAGCCTGGAGGAGGAGAATAAGAGAATGAAATATGAGTTATTCGCCTTCAAGATGGTCAGAACCAATCCATATGAAACGACAAAGCCTTCGTGGGGAGAATTTGTTCATTAGAGAACAAGCTGCATGAGGTGGAGACAAGTCACGTAGAAAGGTTGTTGGCAAGGAGTAAGCGCGACACTGTTCTCAACGATTCTGTTTGTTGCACGGGCATTTGATGATTCCGAAGTGAAAGTCAAACTGTTGGTGGTTGAAATCCAAAATTTGAATGTCGACTGCTTGTTGCCATCACATGCCGCTACAACTTTGTGCTTTAAGGAAGATGAAGCACAAAAGTTGGGAATGGAGAGTCGGAGCGGGATCACCACCAAAAGCTAAGAAACACGACGGTCCTGAAACTGACGAGTCACTATTTTACGATATTTTCATGCTTTCAGCCGAAGAGTGGGAAGAGTTTAAAAAACGATGAGCTGTGAAGACTTGTAGCCGTAGTTGCTATATTTTTTTATGCTAATGATTGAATTTACATTCTTGTATTCAATACTTGGTTTGAGAAATCGATAAGTGACTTGCCAACCATCCTTCAAATGAATAAATGAAATCAGCAATTATGAAGAAGTTTGACTTTCTAGTTTCCAGTGTCTTTGTCAAACTTTATTAACTATTTGATTTAACCCAAACTATTTCATTCATCAGGTGCCCTCATCGTAACCATGGGCGTCCAACATTGGGTTTTAGCTAACTTGGTTAGCATTGTTTTTGTCCTGCCTTAAAGGAAGGGCTTTTGCTTCTTAAAAGAAGGCTTGAAGTGCTTCCAAGGGCAGGACTTGGTGTGCTTCCAGGAGGAAGACTTGAGGTGCTTCCTAATGTAAGGCTTTGAGTGCTTCCTAGTGGAAGGCTTGGAGTGCTTCTTGGTGGAAGGCATTGAGTGCCTCCTAGTGGAAGGCATTGAGTACCTCCTAGTGGAAGGCTTTGAGTGCTTCCTAGTTGTAGGCTTTGAGTACTTCCTAGTGGAAGGCTCTGCTAAAAAATATGATTAACTAGAGAATGACTGGATCACTTCTATTTATAAGTTGAATAAAACATTCTTGAAAAGCCAGGACAACACTCAGAACATAACTTAAGCTAGTCTAGTCATAGTTTTGTTTTAAGCATATTATTTTCTGAGGTGATGAGCCTTCATGGAACTACTCACCAACTTCCCGTCTATGTTTTCCAAAATGTAACTCCCTTTTTATCCTACTTGGTAGATTTGGCAAGGTTCTTCCCATGGGGACTTGAGTTTTTGAGAGTCAAGGCGGTTTGTTGTTGGAAACTTCTTTTTGGGAACAAGGTCACCAGGGAGGAAGTGTCGGATCCTTGCCTTTTTTTTTGTAAGAACTTCAAACTTGTTGTTGGTAGGTGGAGATGAGCTTAACCACTTGTTCCCTTAATTCCTCGCTGAGGTAAAGAGAAATCCTTAGAGCTATGGAATTGACCATTGGATCATCAAGCTCGATAATTTGCATTGGAATAACACTATATGGTGGTATGACGACATTGGTGCCATATGCAAGAGTGAATGGAGACTTGCTAGTCGTACGACGCGGAGTTGTGGGGTAAGCCTGGAGCGTGCCATCCAACTCTTCTTCCCATAAGACTTTTTTATCGTCAAGTCGCTTCTTGATACAATCGAGGATTGTCTTGGTGGATGCTTCATCTTAGTCATTGCCCTGTGGGTAGTAAGCTATCAATGTAAAGTGCTTTATCTTCCAAGAATCAAAGAACTCCTTGATTATGGTGCCAATGAACTGAGTTCCATTATCCGTTAGAATGAAATTGGGGAGTCCAAATTGGCCTATAATCTGGCTCCAAATGAAATGTTGAACATCAGCTTAGGTAATGTTAGCTAAGGCCTTTGCTTCCACCCATTTGGTAAAATTATCGATGGCGACGATTAGATACTTCTTCCTTGGGATTAGTGTGCTTGGCAGAGGTCCAATGATATCATATCCCGATTGCAAGAATGGACAATGGCGCATCTATGCATGCAACTCTTCTAGGCATATTGCAAAGCTTCTTGGCATAAAGTTGACCAGTAAAATCCTGCACTAAGCATCTTTTGAGCAAGAGAACTTCCATCAGAATGATTTCCACAATATCCTTCATGAATTTCAGCCAAGATTTTCAATGTTACATGATGCCTCAATCATAGCAAGTTTGGCCTAGTGAAGCTCTTATGAAAAATCGGTCCTTATCAACATAGTATCGTGCAACTTTCATCTGGATTTTTCCGGCTTCTGTTGATCGCCTTTCACTAGTTCTGGCTTCTTGAACCAGGTTTGTACTTTATCTCATTGTGGATCTAATGGACTAGCAAAGATAACTGCAAATTAGGCTTTCCAGTTGATGGAGTTTAGAAACCCTTTCTTGGCTTGCGTTTGTTGGACTTTCCATGGGCAAATTTACCTTGAGATTTATCCTTATTAGAGGCCTTATCGCTTGCCCCAACATGATCCTCTGTATGCATTGTATTCTTCTCATCCTTTTAACAAGCATGTCGTTCCACAACGAGAGCATCTTGGTAAAGCTTCGTGTATTACCCATGACTATGTCGCTGTAGAGTTGGGAATCCCGGAGAAGCCCCGGTTTGAATGCCATTACAGTAACAAGGTCGCTGCACCCAACAATACGAAACTTCTCCTCGCAATATCTCCGAATGTATTTTCGGAGAGTCTCTTTTGCTCTCTTTCGGACGATGAGGAGATGGTCATTCTTTAATTTGACTATTCGAAGTTGCGAGTACTCCTTCACAAATGCTAATGCTAACTCTTCAAAAAAAGTGATCAACCATCGAGGCAGAACCACATCATAGCTCGGCCTTGAAAGGAGGCTTGAAACAATTTTCATATGAGTTCATTATTGTGTCTATGGGGAACCATGATTCCCCGGTAATAATCTATATGCGTTACCGAATCTGAAGTTCCTTTGAACTGATTGAAGTTCGACATTGCGAATCGTTGAGGGAATGTCTCCCCCTCAATATCTCGAGACATCATTCAACATTGGACCTTTTCCTTTCTCGGGCACCTCGGAACGTCCTCTTGCCTTCCTCATGAGGTGGAATGTCTCTCAATTTCTTAGGCAATTCTCTCTGCCAAGAGTCGCTTCAAAAGCTCCGACTGTATTTGAACTTGGCTGCTCAACCTTACGACTTGTTAAGCAAAGTTGTCCTGACTAAGCCTTGATTGATTTTAAAAACAACAAAACGCAGATTGATTACCCCACACTTAAACATTGCTAGTCCTGAGCCAAAAAAAAAAGACTCAAAACATTTTTTAAAAAATTTGGGCAAACAACTCTATAACGCTTAACTGTCTCAAAAATTGTTTTAAGTATATGGCAGCGTGACGTGCAACAAATATGCATAGGGAATTCAAGAGATAATAGAAATGTCATCATGCCATGAACAAGTAAGACTTGGAGAAAAAAATGGTGAAATTAAGTCTGTGCATGCTTCGAACAAGTTAAGATCACCTCATAATGGGTGCACTCATAATATGTGCCACTCATGAAATAGGGTTTCAATCAAAGATATGTGAAAGAATTGCTCACATATTTCAACAATAAAAGCACTTAAACAATACCACATGAATGAAATGAATTACTTGCACAAATTAACCCAAACCATATGCTTATTCACACAACTTACTCAACAAATCAAAAGCTACTTATCTCATGGGTCGTAAAGATTTTTAATCATAAGTTGTAATGGGGCTAGGTGTAAGACCCGTGTCCTGTAGTGAACGGTGAACGATCCCACATTCCGGCGAGGGGAAATGGTCTGGGAAAGGAATGGTGGTGTGCCTTAAAGGTATAGGCACACACCTATCTAGCATGAGGCCTTTTGGGAGCTCAGTGGCTTTGGGGGGGATTGGAACCTCAAAGTTAAGCGAGTTGAGGCTGGTGCAATTCCGTGATGGGTGACCCCCATGGGAAGTTGCACCGTGAGCTCCCGAAAACAAAACCGTGAGGGCAAGGGAAAGGAGGCCCAAAGCGGACAATATCGTGCTAGATGAATCGGGACCTGACAGAAGAGGGTCGAGTCCTGACAATTTGGTATCAGAGCCAGACCCTGACCGGGAAGTGTACCAGCGAGGACGCTGGGCCCTAAGGGGGGTGGATTGTAAGACCTGTGTCCTGTAGTGAACGGTGAACGATCCCACATTCCGGCGAGGGGGAATGGTCTGGGAAAGGAATGGTGGTGTGCCTTAAAGGTGTAGGCACACACCTATCTAGCATGAGGCCTTTTGGGAGCTCCGTGGCTTTGGGGGGGATTGGAACCTCAAAGTTAAGCGAGTTGAGGCTGGTGCAATTCCATGATGGGTGACCTCCCTGGGAAGTTGCATCGTGAGCTCCCGAAAACAAAACCGTGAGGGCAAGGGCAAGGAGGCCCAAAGCGGAAAATATCGTGCTAGATGAATCGGGACCTGACAGAAGAGGGTCAGGTCCTGACACTAGGGTTTAGGAATTCAATTATTTGGATAGGTGGTGATAAATAACATTCCAAAGACTTAGTCGTGGCACCAAAACGTATTAATCACGAGCATATCTGCTTCCAAAACCTCACCAAGAACATGTGGGAGCCAAATATCATATTGTAATCAATCCAAATACTGACATACAAAACATATTGTCGAAGAGATAAATATATATTTTTTTTCTTTTTAAACACTTTCTTACTCTCAAAGTTATCAAATTTTTATTTATTTATTTTTTTTTCAATTTCAATCTTTTTTTCTTTTTTTTTCGGCAATCACACAATACATCAAGTAATTTGGACAAGCTTATTCTCATGCAGACATCATAACCATAAATAGAATATCTTCATGCCATCTTCAAGTATGCTAGCTTCGAAATCTTCAACCAAGTCGTTAGAACAAGGGTAAGGATGCATATACTAGGCTAAGAATTTAGATATTAATGTTAAAGAAAGAAAAGGCTAAATGTGGGCTCAAAGGGGCTAACTAGGTGTGTTACAACTCGTGCGTACAAAAGGGACACATGGCTATTTGGCAAAGTGGTGGAAAACCTAGGTGCCTTCAATCATATCCACAATCAAAGTATATATTGACTATAAGCTTTGCAATTTGATATGAGTAAGTTCTATGTAACGACCCGTCCCAAATTCCAGGATTAGATTAGTGACTAATCACGATTATTGAGGTTAATCGGTGATTAGTTTAGCGAAATCGGACGAACGATGCAAAATGACCATTTTGCCCCTGAGCGTGGGAAAAACGTTGACTTTTCATTCTGGCGGTCAAATGGACTTTGACCGATGACCGTGACGTAGCTTAGGACGTCACGAGTTCATAGACAGGTGGCACGTTCAATTCCGACATTCGAGGAAGAAGTTATGACGTTCGGAAGCTTAAGGGCATTTTGGTAATTTTGGTTAAAAATGGGCGAATGTTGACTTTTTGGCCGAGAGGTCCTATGGCCGAGGGCCAAAGATCGTTACGTAGATCGGGACGATACGAATCCATAGACAGGAGGCACACTGAAATCGGACTTCGAATGGGAAAGTTATAGGTCACGGAAGGTCGATTTCACTATGCGCGCATTACGAGGCGAAAGCACTTGGCTTATTATGATTGGGTCAGATATTTTAAGTGGGACCCATGAATGAGTGATAAGTGTCACTCATCACATTGGTCCAAACCCTTAAAATGTGGATCTATTTTCATTAAATATTATTATATCTATTATTATATAATTAATCTTTTCTTCATTAAATCCTATCCATCCATTTCAATTAAACACTCAATCCTCACCACTCATTTCAATCAATCCTTTCTCATCTCATCAGATCAAATATCATCACTTCATCTCCTTTGTCTCTCACAAACCCGAAACCACATCCATTACAACATTTTCTTCATTTCTTCATTTTCTCTCTAACACACAAACACCACACCACCATAACCATTAGTGTACTCATGTGTGACCGCGTGAGAGAGTGAGGGAGGACTGAGAGACTGAGACGGCCAGAGCCACGGTGGCTCACAGTGTTGGCCACGGCGGAGTGAACCCATGAGGTGAAAACATTCAAAAATCGAAAATCAGTTTTTGTGGGCTTTTGACGGTTCTCTTTGATTGGGTTGTGCTTCTGGGGACCCTAGGAGGTGAATGGGATCGTTTTCGAGGCTTGGGACTGCCGGGAACGACCGTGAACGACTGTGAACGGCGGAGGAAAACTCACACGCCATGGCCGATCGGAAATGTACGGTTTTGTGATGGTTTTTCTTCGGTTTATAATGTCTAAATGATAGGAAATAGGATTAGGATGATATTAGGATAAAAAGGGAACAAAATGGGGTAGAAATGGACGGGTTTACGCCTTTAACCGGCCCAGACCGGTTCGGCCGGTCCAGTTGCAGGATTGAACCCGATTCATCCCTTGGAGAAGATGATGAACAGTGCACAGTGCTCTTCTAGGGGCGCGTGGTCCCTCCTTTGGGGAAGGTTTCAACACGTGAAATCTTCTATTCGATGTAACGAACATTTTGGGACTGGTTTCGTGTCGATTGGACACCGTTTCGATAATGTTCTGGGCATCGGAAGGTTTCTGATCGAGATTAAAAATAGTTAGAAAATCGGGAAAATTAAGGGACTTCAATGAGAGTTTAATGAGGCTATTAGTAACCCTATAAATGAATTTGGACAGGTTTGTGAATCCCGATGAAGACGATTGACCCGGGAGACGATTATGGCATGCGTATCGAGGCGCGGCTTCTGACGGTCTGTGAGTGGACCTTGATTTCTAATCTGTGATGCATGCATAAAAGTTTTATATGGTTTATGAATATGATTCTATGATTATGAATTGGATGATTGTGATTTATATGGTTTCACGCTTTACGAGGCAATTTACGTGCTTGCACGTAAATCGAGGTTTTCTGGTTTTACATTCATTTTTCGTACTTAAGGTTTTGGGAATGATTGCATGAAATGGTTTTGCATTTGGAAAGGTAAACTCTGGTTTGAGACCCCTTTGTTTCGGAAACCCTCGGGCTCGATGTCCCTTTTAGTTATGTTCTCGGGCCGGAGACCCAATTGGTTCTTAAATTGATTTCGGATTTGGAAATAAGGAATTAGGCATGAGACACATTTGATTTACGAAATCGGGCACAAGGCCCAGTTGGTTTACGATTCAGACCAGAGTTCCAGTTTGTATGTGGATTCGGGCCTAGGGCCCAGTTATGTGTTATGATGGTGATTTCGGGTCAGGGACCTTAGAAATGGTTTTTACTGGTCATGACGGTTTATGGGAACCGGCATGAACCCTTGAAAAGGAATTTACGGGTCATGACGGTTTATGGGAACCGGCATGAACCTTTGAAAGATTTTATGGTTCATGACGGCTAGTGAGGGCCGGGAATGAATCCTGGAAAGGTTTAAAGAATGATTTCAAAAACTTTTTCATATTCCATCCTTTATATATGATTGTCTCCTCCGGGGAGGGTCGTTGGCCTAGGTGGACCTCAGAGTAGTCATGGAGCACTGACTGAGTGGAGTCGCCCCCAGTTGGGTTCCTTACTCTCAGGATGGGCATGGTTCGTTACCTCCAGGGAGGGTCATTGATCTACGAACATTGACCTGGGTGGACCCTGGAGAGACTTGGGTTTGAGACCCCGGTTAGCATGCGCGCAGCTTTATTTTACCGTGACAGGTTCTTGGATATGAAATATAATGGATAAACATGATTTTAATTGGTTTGGGAAATTGTGTTTTATGATGATAAATGGATTTGGGCTGAGGTCCCACATATGTTTATGATGTTATGGTTTTCTGTAAATGGTTTTGGGCAGGAACCCGTGTGACTTGTATTTACGGAACTTGGGGCTGAGACCCTAATGATTGTTGTTTAAACATATTTGATTGGATAAATGGTTTTACTATGCATGCATGCTTTTTAGTGGAGGGTATAAAGGTCTTTTGTGAAATATGTTTTTATAAACTCTTTATTTTTGCCCACTCACAGTCTTTCTATTTTTAATAACCTTCAGGTTGGATACGGTGTGGACTGTAGCAGAGACTGAGATATCACATACCTCCTCCGGGTCCTGGCATACTCTGATGGCCCGAGAGGGCTGAGGACGGGAGCAGGGTCATCCCGTGTTAATCCCGGGGGGATTGGGATGGATGCTAACAGGTGGTATCAGAGCGAGGCTGGCTTATCAGAGCTCGGCTAGCTCTTATCAGAGCATAGGATTGCTCGTAGGATGCTTATCAGAGCAAGTTGCTCTTGGAGTAGTACGCAGGTCGAGGATGTGATATCTCAATGGGCTACAGTTCGTGGTTAACCTGATTGTTGGGATGCCAATACGATAGTTAGTAGGATTGGATCGTGGAATGCGCTGGTTCGGCATTTGATGCCGGGGTTGCCATAGTTCTGTCGTGGATGACAGTGTGGGACCCTGCAGAAGGGTGAACGGACTTTATGAGTTTTGGTCGTGAGACGGTTAGTTGGGATCGTCTTTCACGATGTCGTAGGATCGGTTTGACGATTGTTTGGCGTGTTGACAGTTAGTGGCTATGCTGCTGGGGTCAGCCGGATTCGATGAATATTAGTTGGATTGACGTCTTTACGATGTCAAGACCACGTGGTTGGTCAGATTGTGGATTATACTGCTTTCTACAGTTGAGTTCCGAGGAACTCTAGAGTGTGATCGTGGAACCCTACCTTAGGTGTATGGTTCGGAAAGGTGAGTTGACGAGTGGTCTCGACTTCGATGAGATTGTCGGTCGATTCATGTCAACTTTAGTGACGGGACTGCACTCTACAGTCGAGGTTGTACTTATCGGTTAGACCTAGTTGGTCGTCGTACTACCAAAGCTGTGATGGATTGTTGGTGCAACTAGGGTCGTTGATAACACGATAGACGACATTGGTTTAGTCGAGTTGCGATAGGTTAGAGATTGTTGGATAGGTTACCAGGGTTGGTACTTGTCGATGGAATCCCAGATTGGGGATACGGATTGGTAGTACGTACAGTTGATTCCGTTGGATGCGGAGTCTGGATATCGAGATGCCTGGTAGTTAGGTCTGTACGAGATTATGGCAGACGCTACTATCGATGGACGTAGTCGAGTCTTATCAAGTTGAATAGACTCAGGCTGCCGTGACGATGAGACGAGGTGTGTGGGTAACGCATAAGTATGAGCAGTAATTATGGATACGACTCGGTTATGACTGAGTGCGATCGCAGAATGAGACGCTGACATTCAGGGGACGTTTTCTTTTCCGTATGACATGTTAGGGTGACTGTACCCAGAGTTGTTGGGTACGAGGGAGGCAGAGTTTCTCCAATTCGAGTAGAGGTACGGGATCGTCGCTCGGTATGAGCGGAGATCCAGGGTTTTCTGATTCGCACACTTTGTGCTGATACTAGTGTGCTTGCCTGTGTGCTGATACTAGTGTTGATGATAGTGCGTTGGCGCATGTACTAGTGCTGGTGCTGGTGCTGGTGATTGTGATGACGATGAGTTACGAGTCGGGATGTGACTCCGTTGAGATAGGCTTATAATCGGTATTTGTGTTTCGGGCGTGGATCATGGATAATGATGGACTGGATAGGATCCAGTAGTAGTTGAGACTCGTGGTACGAGATGTGAGTGTTGGAGACCGTATATACACATCCGTAAATAGTATACAAGGTTTAACCTTGAGTTGCATGAATTCCACTCGGAATGAGTGTATCTATTTACACGATGCAAACAGACAGGCGAGATGGGGTACCAATTTCTCTTCGTTAGGGACATGTGGTTGATGTCCGAGTATGTTGTTTCCAATCAGGTTAGAATTTCGGAATCACGGGAGTTTGCAATTGAGGTGACGAGAGGAATGCGGGTTTTCCGCATTGGTAATGAGTATGTTGAAGTCATTAGGGTGACTTCTCAGGTTCTGCCATGGCAGATGACGGTAGATGATGGTTGTGTCACCAGTACATTGGTCGTGTATTGGTTGGTGGACCCGGGATTTGTTTTAGGTCATCAAGTGGAGTTGAGTATGTCGAAATTAGGTGATTGAGATTCCACATTTTCTGCTTGGTGGAAGACGATGTTGGATTACGTGACGTGGTGAATGCAATGAGTTTTGGTTGTATTCACTTAGGATGAGTTTTTGATGTCATCGGTTTTGGATCATCTTTGGTTTTTCCACGGTGGAATGACAAGGATTGATACCAGGTAATCAGTGAGAACCCACAGTCTCGACGTGTCTCGTCGTTGACTGATCTGTTTAGATGTGGGATATAGTTGAGGTGTAACGACCCGTCCCAAATTCCAGGATTAGATTAGTGACTAATCACGATTAGTGAGGCTAATAAGTGATTAGTTGGGCGAAAATCGGACGAACGATGTGAAATGACCATTTTGCCCTTGGTGGTGGCAAAACGTTGACTTTTCAATCGGGTGGTCAAATGGACTTTGACCGATGACCGTGACTTAGTTGGTGACATCACGAGTTCATAGACAGGTGGCACGTTCAATTCTGACATTCGAGGAGGAAGTTATGACGTTCGGAAGTTTAGGGGCATTTTGGTAATTTTGGATAAAATGGGTCAAATGTTGACTTTTTGACCGGGAGGTCTGATGGCCGAGGGCTGAAGACCGTTACGTAGATAAGGACGATACAAATCCATAGGCAGGCGGCACACTGAAATCGGACTTCGAACGGGAGAGTTATAGGTCACGGAAGTTCGATTTCACTATGCACGAACTTCGAGACGGGGACGATTTGGCGAAATCTGATTGGGCAGATATTTTGGTGGGTCCCATGTGTCACTCATCCAAATTGGCTACCTCCCCCAAATTGTGGATCTAATAATAAAATAATATTATTTAATTAATTTTTAAATCAAATCTTAACAACCATTAATCCTAACCATCCATTACCAATTAACCTTTAAATCCACACCCTCCATCCCATCTCCCTTCTCTCATTAGCCATCATCCTCATCTTTGTCCATCCTCACAACCCGAAACCCCATAACCCCATTTTCTTCCTTTTCCTTCACAAATTCGAAACACACACACACCATCACCATTCCTTGCTTGTGTGAGCTGAACATGACCGTGAGGTGGTGGAAAGAGGTTGAGGATGGCAAGCCACGGCCAACCACGGCGGAGGACACGGCGGGGAGAGAGAACCCGTGAGGTAAAAATATTCAAAAATTCAAAACTCATTTTTGTTGCTTTTTATTCAATTCTAAGGTTTAGGTTAGGTTGCTGGTAGCCCTAGGAGTCGAAGGATTAGTTTTGGGGATGGGGATGGCCTGGAACGGGCGTGAACGGCAGAGGAAGTCACGGCCGCCATTGATGAGCTTGGAAGGTACATGTTTGGATGTTTTCTTTAGTTTTTAAACCCACATAACCCTAGGTTAGGATTAGAGGATGAAAATGGGACAAACGGGAGGCATTTTGGTGGTCGGACGGTGGAGAACCGACCGGGTCAACCCGCGGGTCTGAACGACCCGGTTGCAGGGTTCGGGTCAACTCGTCGAGTGGTTGAAGGTGGTGATGTGGCATGATGACGTGGCACCTGTCAGATTGTCAGGTGACGTGGACCACTCATCAGCCGATACGTGTCACATGTCAGTGCACAGTCAGCACTGACATGTCAGTGACGTGGCCCAATCAGGGCCTGACACGTGGCACTGACGTGGACCAGTGCCGTGATGACACATGGCACATGTCAGACTGCCACGTGGCACTGACAGCACAGTGACGTGGACCAATGGGAGCATGACACGTGGCATCTGTCAGAGTCTGACATGTCAGACCTGATAGCTGTCAGATGACGTCACGTGATGACGTCAGCAGGTACTGTAGCTGGCGCGTGAAGCCCACGCGCAGCCACTTCAGGCGGCGCGTGAGGGTGCGTGGCAGGGAATCTGGGGAAGGTTCCAACATACGAAATCTTCTATTCGATGTAACGAATATTTTGGGGACTGGTTTCGTGTCAATCGGACACCGTCTCGATATGTTTCGGGGCATCGGAAGGTTTAGGTTCGGTTTTAAAAATAGTTAAAAATATCAGAAAATTACGGGGCTTTGGTAGGAGGTTAATTAAGTAGTTAGTAACCTTCTATTACGATTTGGACAGGTTTGGGAGTCCCGGTGACGGTGATCGGCTCGGGGAGCCGTATGGCACACAAATCGAAGCGGTAGCTCGGACGGTCTGTGAGTGGACTTTGTTTTCTAAATTGGTGCATGCATAAATGTTTATTATATGTTTTATTACTTGTTTGGTGATGCCATGGGTGCATCTGTATGTGGTTGCGTATAAGCACGTATTTCGAGCTTTCGGCCTTATACGGTGCTTATACGGGTCTGTATTTCTTTATTGGTCTTAATGAAATGACTTTGGATTTCTAAAAGGATAAACTCGGGTATGAGACCCATTTGGTTTTGTCTCGGGCATATGACCTCAGATTTCGGGCATGGTGCCCAACTGATGTCATATGTTCGGGCACGAGACCCAGTTATTTTACGGTTTATGATTTCGGGTCAGGGACCCTAGATGGATTTCCAAGTTCATGACGGTTTACGGGAATCGGCATGAACTCTGGAAAGGTCATCGTGGTTCATGACGGTTTATGGGGACCGGCATGAACCCTGGTTATGTTATTACGGTACATGACGGTTTATGGGAACCGACATGTTACCTAATTATGGATATTATGGATCATGACGGTTCAGGGGAACCGGTCATGACTGATTATGTTATGTATATATATGTTCATCTACCTTCCTTTACATGTTCTACTATCTCCTCCAGGGAGGGTCGTTGGCCTGGGTGGACCCCGGAGTAGTCACGGAGCACCGACTGAGTGGAGTCACCCCCCAGTTGGGTTCCTTACTCTCAGGAAGGCTATGATTACTATTACCTGGGGTAGGGTCAGTGGTCTGCGGACATTGACCGTGACTTTGAGAAGACTCGGATTGAGACCCGGGTAGCACGCGCGTAGCTTTGGATACCGTGACAGGATTGGTTGTGTGACTTATATGTATATATGATATATGATATGTGGTGTGCACAGGTGTGCACAGGATTTGAGCAGTGGCTCGTGTACTTGGTTTCTTTATGGTTTGGGGCCGAGTCCCTTATGGATTTGGGCAGTGGTCCGTATGGTCGTTTTCATTGTGGTCCTTTCGACCTTGGCTTATATCTGCTTTGGGCTTAGTCCCATGTATGGTTTCGTTGGTTAAATGGTTTTCCAATGCATGCATGCTTTTTAGCGAAGGGTACAAATGTCTTATGAAATGTTCTTATAAACTCTTGTTTTGTCCGCTCACAGTTTTTAATGTTTTGACTGCCCTTCAGGTTGACAGCGGATGTGGACTGTAGCAGAGACCGAGATATCACATACCTCCTCCGGATCCTGGCGTACTCTGATAGCCCGGGAGGGCAAAGGTCGGAAATATCCCTTGTCTGACACTCCGTGTCAGACGGGAGCGGGGTCATCCCGCACTAATCCCGGGGGGATTGAGATGGGTCCTGTCAGCGTGGTATCAGAGCATATGATTGCTCGTGGGATGCTTATCAGAGCGGGGTTGTCTCTATTCGAGCAACCGCGGAGCTCTTGGAGTATGTATGCAGGTCGAGGATGTGATATCTCAAGGGGCTACAGTTCGTGATCAACCTGATAGTTAGGGTGCCAGTGCGATAGTTAGTAGGATTGACTCGTAAAATGTCTTGGCTCGGCATTTGATGCCGGGGTTATCATAATTCTGTCAAGGTTGACAATGTGGATAGTTAGCAGCCGGTTTCGAGGATCCTGATTGGACTTACGGTAGGATTGGATTGACGTCATTATGATGTCAAGACCGCGGAGTCGGTCAAATTGTTGATTTTACTGTTTTTCGCAGTTGGGTTCAGAGTGACCCTAGGGATTGATTGTGGAACCCTACCTTATGTGTATGGTTCGGAAATGTGAGTTGACGAGTGGTTTGACTTGGACGACTATTCGTATTTGGATTCGTTAGTCGGTCTAGTCATGTCAGCTTGTGTTGGGACTGCACTTCGTAGTCAGGGTTGTACTTATCGGTTAGACCGAGTTGGTTGTCGTGCTACTTCAGTTGTGATGGACTATTGATGCAACTAAGGTCGCGGGTGACCTGGTAGACGACATTGGCTTAGTCGAGTTACGACTGGTTAGAGTTCGGTTGGACAAGTTATCACGGTTGGTACTTGTCGATGGAATCCCAGGTTTGGGATACAAAGTAGTTGGTACAGGCGATTGATTCCGTTAGATGCGGAGTCTGGATATCGTGGTACCTGGTAGTTAGGTCTGCACGAGGTTGTGGCAGACGCTACTATCGATGGACTTAGTCGAGTCTAATCAGGTTGTGTAGACTCAGGTTGTCGTGACGATGATACGAGGTGCGTGGGTAACGCATATGTACGAGCAGTGATTCTGGATTCGACTCGGTTACGGCTGAGTGCGATCGCAGAATGAGAAGGGGACGTTCAGGGGACGTTTCCTTTTCTCGTATGAGTTGTCAGGGTGACTGTACCCAGAGGTGTTGGGTACGAGGCAGGCAGAGATCCAGGGTTGTCAGTTTTGCACATGGTGTGCTAGTGTTATTGTTGATGCTACTGTGGATGCTCGTGTGCTGATGCTGACAGATTATAGTGGTGTACTGATAGTATTGTGGTACTAGCGCTGGTGCTGGTGCCGGTAATTGTGATAACGATGAGTTACGGATCGGGATATGACTCCATAGAGTTACGTATGTGTTCGGTATCTGTGGTCCCAGAGTGGATCTCAGATAGAGCTAAGTTGGTTAGGGGACACGTGGTTGATGTCCAGGTATGTTGTTTCCAATCTTGTTGGAACTTCGAATTCGCAAGAGGTTGCGATTGAGGTGACGAGTGGAATTCGGGTTTTCCGCATTGGTATTGGGTATCGTTATGGATCTTGATCGTGATTTTGATGATCCAGATAGTTGGAGAGTTTATCACTCTTACTTGGATGCTTGAGTTGGGCATGTTGGGACTGAACTTCTTTTCGAGGTAAATCCCATATGGCTTACTACTCGCCTGAGTAGTTGTCCGATGAGTAGTTTTCAGACGTGGTCGGATTTGGGTCAGCCCTGGATGGGTGAGTGTTGTGATTGGCTTCCCTATGAAGTCAATCAATAGTGTTGTCCTGATCGGTTGAACAGGTATCCGATAGGTTCGGATATAGTGCGTCTCGGTAGACGAGGACAATATTTCGAGTTTTGGAATCAGATTTCTGGATGACGATTCAGGATTTGATTTTGGAACTTGAAAGAGGATTTCTAGATTTGGGTTTTGGAATCGAATTCTTGGTGATGATTCAGGATTTGATTCTAGAGCTTGACTGTAGATTTTCTTTTATGGATTTGGGTTCGGAATGGTTATTCCAAATGCTAGCTTACGGAATGATGATTTCGGATTCGAATTTGGACATGATATGGATATGATTTTTGGGTTTGGATTCGGGATTTCTTACGAAATTGTGGATTCAGATTCGGATTTGGAAATAGATGATGGGTCAGAGTTTTGATCTGTCTGGTACTGGATTGGACAGATGGGCCCCATTATAGAAACGTGATTGGCTATGACCTAGGTGGTAGTAGTCTGGTTGATGGGTAGATGTACGTACCATGTACGTTGTGCGGGGGTACGATACTGGGTGTGCTTGTCGTGTCAGGTGACTGTATATAGGTTATACCATGAGTACGTTTGTGAACGTGTTGGTAGTCGGATTGGTTCCGATACCATCGGATTGGTCGAGATCGTGAACTGGACATTGGATACTGTTCATTGGGTCATAGTATTTCTGGTGGGTCCAGTTACACACAGGTCGAGTGTTTTGTGGTAGTGTATACTCAGGTTGAGTAAGTTGGTGGTTAGTATAACCACGGGTGAATATAGTGACAGTTTTCGATTGACGGCTGTCAAGTGGTGCCAGTTTGTCGGAGGTGTCAACGTAGATCGTTGAGTGCGGTTTGGTAACTCCCAGTGGGAGCAGACGTCATGATATGTTAGAGATTGAGGAAGGGAACCGTCGAGTTGTGGTGTCAACGAAAACGGTAGATTTGACAAGTGATGTCAATTCAGAACATATGGCTACTGTCAATCGACGTGGTCGAGTGTAGTCGATACGACGCGAGTGTTAGTGGTACGCTTGGGTACGAGTAAGTATTGTTTTGGTTAGTGGGTGTACTAGTGTACACGACATTCGAGGTTGATTCTACTTTCCACGGGGTGGTTGTGGAATCAGAATAGTTGGAGTTTCAAGAGTGAAACTAATTAAGGAGGGAAGAACGGTTGGATTTAGGTCGGTTGGAATTTCGAGGACGAAATTAATTAAGGAGGGAAGGTTGTAACGACCCGTCCCAAATTCCAGGATTAGATTAGTGACTAATCACGATTAGTGAGGCTAATCAGTGATTAGTTGGGCGAAAATCGGACGAACGATGTGAAATGACCGTTTTGCCCTTGGTGGTGGCAAAACGTTGACTTTTCAATCGGGATTCGAGGAGGAAGTTATGACGTTCGGAAGTTTAGGGGCATTTTGGTAATTTTGGATAAAATGGGTCAAATGTTGACTTTTTGACCGGGAGGTCCGATGGCTGAGGGCCGAAGACCGTTACGTAGATAAGGACGATACAAATCAATAGGCAGGCGGCACACTGAAATCGAACTTCGAACGGGAGAGTTATAGGTCACGGAAGTTCGATTTCACTATGCACGAACTTCGAGACGGGGACGATTTGGCGAAATCTGATTGGGCAGATATTTTGGTGGGTCCCATGGATGAGTGACAAGTGTCACTCATCCTATTGGCTACCTTCCCGAAATTGTGGATCTAATAATAAAATAATATTATTTAATTAATTTTTAAATCAAATCTTAACAACCATTAATCCTAACCATCCATTACCAATTAACCTTTAAATCCACACCCTCCATCCCATCTCCCTTCTCTCATCAGCCATCATCCTCATCTTTGTCCATCCTCACAACCCGAAGCCCCATAACCCCATTTTCTTCCTTTTCCTTCACAAATCCGAAACACACACACACCATCACCATTCCTTGCTTGTGTGAGCTGAACATGACCGTGAGGTGGTGGAAAGAGGTTGAGGATGGCAAGCCACGGCCAACCACGGCGGAGGACACGGCGGGGAGAGAGAACCCGTGAGGTAAAAATATTCAAAAATTCAAAACTCAGTTTTGTTGCTTTTTATTCGATTCTAAAGTTTAAGTTAGGTTGCTGGTAGCCCTAGGAGTCGAATAGGATTAGTTTTGGGGATGTGGATGGCCTGGAACGGGCGTGAACGGTGGAGGAAGTCACGGCCGCCATTGATGAGCTTGGAAGGTACATGTTTGGATGTTTTCTCTAGTTTTTAAACCCACATAACCCTAGGTTAGGATTAGGGGATGAAAATGGGACAAACGGGAGGCATTTTGGTGGTCAGACGGTGGAGAACCGACCGGGTCAACCCACGGGTCTGAACGACCCGGTTGCATGGTTCGGGTCAACTTGTCGAGTGGTTGAAGGTGGTGATGTGGCATGATGACGTGGTACCTATCAGATTGTCAGGTGACGTGGACCACTCATCAGCCGACACGTGTCACATGTCAGTGCACAGTCAGCACTGACATGTTAGTGACGTGGCCCAATCAGGGCCTGACACGTGGCACTGATGTGGACCAGTGCCGTGATGACACGTGGCACATGTCAGACTACCACGTGGCACTGACAGCACAGTGACGTGGACCAATGGGAGCATGACACGTGGCACTTGTCAGAGTCTGACATGTCAGACCTGACAGCTGTCAGATGACGTCACGTGATGACGTCAGCAGGTACTGTAGCTGGCGCGTGAAGCCCACGTGCAGCCACTTCAGGCGGCGCGTGAGGGCGCGTGGCAGGGAATCTGGGGAAGGTTCCAACATACGAAATCTTCTATTCGATGTAACGAACATTTTGGGGACTGGTTTCGTGTCAATCGGACACCGTCTCTATATGTTTCGGGGCATCGGAAGGTTTAGGTTCTGTTTTAAAAATAGTTAAAAATATCAGAAAATTACGGGGCTTTGGTAGGAGGTTAATTAAGTAGTTAGTAACCTTCTATTACGATTTGGATAGGTTTGGGAGTCCCGGTGACTGTGATCGGCTCTGGGAGCCGTATGGCACGCAAATCGAGGCGGCAGCTCGGACGGTTTGTGAGTGGACTTTGTTTTCTAAATTGGTGCATGCATAAATGTTTATTATATGTTTTATTACTTGTTTGATGATGCCATGGGTGCATGTGTATGTGGTTGTGTATAAGCACGTATACGGGTCTGTATTTCTTTATTGGTCTTAATGAAATGACTTTGGATTTCTAAAAGGATAAACTCGGGTATGAGACCCATTTGGTTTTGTCTCGGGCATATGACCTCATATTTCGGGCACGGTGCCCAGCTGATGTCATATGTTCGGGCACGAGACCCAGTTATTTTACGGTTTATGATTTTAGGTCAGGGACCCTAGATGGATTTCCAAGTTCATGACGGTTTAGGGGAACCAACATGAACTCTGGAAAGGTCATCGTGGTTCATGACGGTTTATGGGGACCGGCATGATCCCTGGTTATGTTATTACGGTACATGACGGTTTATGGGAACCGGCATGTTACTTGATTATGGATATTATTTATCATGACGGTTCAGGGGAACCGGTCATGACTGATTATGTTATGTATATATATATTCATCTACCTTCCTTTACATGTTCTACTATCTCCTCCGGGGAGGGTCGTTGGCCTGGGTGGGCCCCGGAGTAGTCACGGAGCACCGACTGAGTGGAGTCACCCCCCAGTTGGGTTCCTTACTCTCAGGAAGGCTATGTTTACTATTACCTGGGGTAGGGTCAGTGGTCTGCGGATATATGTTCAATTACCGTGACAGGATTGGTTGTGTGACTTATATGTATATATGATATATGATATGTGGTGTGCACAGGTGTGCACAGGATTTGAGCAGTGGCTCGTGTACTTGGTTTCTTTATGGTTTGGGGCCGAGTCCCTTATGGATTTGGGCAGTGGCCCGTATGGTCGTTTTCATTGTGGTCCTTTCGACCTTGGTTTATATCTTCTTTGGGCTTAGTCCCATGTATGGTTTCGTTGGTTAAATGGTTTTCCAATGCATGCATGCTTTTTAGTGAAGGGTACAAATGTCTTATGAAATGTTCTTATAAACTCTTGTTTTGTCCACTCACAGTTTTTAATGTTTTGACTGCCCTTCAGGTTGACAGCGGATGTGGACTGTAGCAGAGACCGAGATATCACATACCTCCTCCGGATCCTGGCGTACTCTGATAGCCCGGGAGGGCAAAGGTCGGAAATATCCCTTGTCTGACACTCCGTGTCAGACGGGAGCAGGGTCATCCCGCACTAATCCCGGGGGGATTGGGATGGGTCCTGTCATGAGGACTTTGGGCGTCGTGACGAATCTCGATCGTGATATTTATGATCGGGTGACACAGTGATGAATCTCGATCATGACGTCTATAGTCGGTTGACGTAGTGATGGATGTGGATCGTGATCTTGATGATCCAGATAGGTGGAGAGTTTATCACTCTTACTTGGATAGTTGAGTTGACGATGATGGGATTGAACTTCTTTTCGAGGTAAATCCCTTATGGTATATTACTCAGGCGGGTAGGTGTCCGACGAGGTCGGATTTGGTCAGTTTTAGATGTGTAGATGATGGGATTGGCTTCCCTATGAAGTCAATCGAGGGAAATGTGTAAATCAATTGAGCAGGTAACCGATAGGTTTGGTTTTGGTGAGTCTCGGTAGACGAGATTGAGATTTCGAGTTTTGGAATCAAATTTCTGGGTGACGATTCAGGATTCGATTTTGGAACTTGAAATTGGATTTATGGATTTGGGTTCGGAATGGTTATTCCTAATGCTAGCTTACGGAATAATGATTTCGGATTCGGATTTGGACATGGCTATTGATATGATCTCTCGGTTTGAATTTTGGATTTCTTACGAAATTGCAGATTCGGATTCGGATTTGGAAATGGATGATGGGTTGGAGTTTCGATTTGTCTAGTACTGGATTGGACAGATGGACTCCAAAATTGAAACGTGTTTGGCTACGACCTAGGTGGTCGTGTTGTCGTCTTCGTTATTGTTGTGGTAGGTTGGTAGATGGACATATGTACCATGTATGTAGTTCGAGGTATGATACAGGGTAGACTTGTGGTGCCTGGTGACGGTATATAGGTTATACCGTGGGTACGTTGGTGAGCGTATTGGTAGTCAGCTTAGTTTCGATACCATTGGATTAGTCGAGGTCGTGAACTGGACATTGGATACTGTGCACTTGGTCACGGTATTTCTGATGGGTCTAGTTACACACAGGTCGAGTTAGATGTTGGTGATTGTATACTCAGGTTGAGTGAGTTCGTGGTTAGTGTAACCACGGGTGAGTATAGTGTCAATTTTAGACTAGCGACTGTCGAGTGGTGACAATTTGTCGAAGGTGTCAGCGTGGATCGATTAGTGAGGTCTGATGACTCCCAGTGGGAGTAGACGTCAGGTTATGTTGGTGATTGAGAAAGGAACCGTAGAGTTGTTTGTGTCAACGAAAGGGTAGATTTGACAACTGGTGTCAATTCGGAGCGTACGACTGCTGCCTTTCGACATCGTCGAATGTAGTCGTTGCGACGTGAGCATTGGTGGTACGTCTGGTTGCAGACAATTACTGTTCTGGTTAGTAGGAGTACGAGTGTACACGTGTTGCGGGGTCGATTCTATTTTCCACGAGGTGGATGTGGAATCAGGATAGTTGGAGTTTTGAGAACGAAACTAATTAAGGAGGGAAGAACGGTTAGAATTAGGTCGATTGGAATTTCGAGGATGAAAATAATTAAGGAGGGAAGGTTGTAAGGACCCATCTCGAATTCCAGGATTAGATTAGTGACTAATTATGATTAGTGAGGTTAATCGGTGATTAGTTGAGCGAAATCGGACGAACGATGCAAAATGACCGTTTTGCCCCTAGGCGTGGGCAAAATGTTGACTTTTCATTCTGCCGGTCAAATGGACGTTGACCGATGACCGTGAAGTAGCTTAGGACATCACGAGTTCATAGACAGGTGGCACGTTCAATTCCGACATTCGAGGAAGAAGTTATGACGTTCGGAAGCTTAAGGGCATTTTTCTATTTTTGGTTAAAAATGGGTGAACGTTGACTTTTTGACAGGGTGGTCCGATGGCCGAGGGCCAAAGACCGTTACATAGATCGGGACGATACGAATCCATAGACAGGCGGCACACCGAAATCGGACTTCGAACGAGAAAGTTATAGGTCACGGAAGGTCAATTTCACTATACGCGCATTACGAGGCGAGAAAACTTGGCTTATTCTGATTGGGTCAGATGTTTTAAGTGGGACCCATGGATGAGTGACAAGTGTCACTCATCCCATTGGTCCAAACCCCTAAAATGTGGATCTAGTTTAATTAAATATTATTATATCTATTATTATATAATTAATCTTTTCTTCGTTAAATCCTATCCATCCATTTCAATTAAACACTCAATCCTCACCACCCATTTCAATTAATCCTCTCTCATGTCATCTGTCAGGACCCGTCCCAAATATCACCTCGATACCCGGGACGAACCCTGCTCCCGTCTGACAATCACACCCAAAAATACCAAAATAACCTCGACACTACTATAAGCATAATTATCAGACGAAGGAGTAAATATAATACAACTGTAAGTCAGAGCGTAGTCCTACAAAATGGGCACAAAATCCTACTGTGCTAGTCTCGCAACGGAAGAATGTCGTAAGCTCTGTGCCTCGATCCCTTGCCTCAACGTTCACCCCAACGCTATCACCACGACCTGGAGGGAAAATTTAAAACCAAGAGTGTGAGTGGACTAAGATAAATAAAAATTTCAACAACAGTTTATCATTAAATCAGAGGTAAGGAAAAATAATAATAATATTTGTTCCCTCCATTTTGAAAACATGCATGCCCAACGAAGTATCAGAAAACCACAACATAAGACAGTATAGCAAGATCATATCATAAAACCAAATCCACAAATATCCAAGTCTGATCAAACCTGCTGGGTCTATCCGAGTCTCTAAACTCAACCAGTCCTCAAATGTAATCCGAGTCTTTAAACTCCCGAGTCTTTAAACTCAATAGGCTGGGGGTAATATCATAAATGTCCGAGTCTTTAAACTCCCGAGTCTTTAAACTCAATCCGGGCCCGTCCCCATCCATCAGAATATCCGAGTCTTTAAACCCATATCTAGATCCAGCAAATCCAATCCAAATTCAATGTAAAACCATTTCTAAATCCATAGCCTAACTCGAATTCGAAATCCCCGGTTCGAAGCCCTTCCGGCGTCTAGAACCGTCATTCCGAACACAAATCCGGAAATCCACTTTTTAAACCACAATCCGCGATTATCAAAAATCATGTTTCATAATCCATTTATCATCATTAGAAAACAATTATATATTGAAATCCGTAAGTATGACATCAAAATCCGAAATCCAGCTTTTTCTCGAAAAACGTGCAAAAACCCGAAAATGTCTCAAAAACGTGCAAACATATCAATCACATATAACCATCATCAAGAAGCATAAAAACATATTTAATATCATAAAACGTCAATAAAACAGTTAGGCATGCTCGTAAAGAAAGAAAGAGTCCACTCACGAATCTGAACGAGTCAATAATGCTCCGTGCGCTCCTCGACCGTCTCAGGCGTCTCCCATCCTATCAGTATGCACCAAATAGGGTCACAAATACATCAAAGATACTAACCCTAATTTCCCCAATTTTTCGGGAATTTATTCATATTTTAATCTTAGACCCTAAACCGTCCGGATTCCTGAACTATCTCATAACATCGTCCGATTAACCCGAAAATCACACCAATGGATTCCTTAGGACATTTAGAACCAAAACCATGTTAGAAGTTTGGCCGGAATCCTCCCCACGCACCTCCACGTGCCGCCCAAAGTGGCTGCGCGTGGGCCTCATGTGCCTGCTACAGTGTTTCTTCTTCCTCGAGTCACCCGGTTCAACACAGTTGAACCGGCGTGACCGGTTCTCTGCAATTCCTCCACCATTTCAGTCCAATCCAATCCCAGAAGCTTTGTCCAATCCTTAGCAATCTAATCATGTCCTAACAACTGAAAATCACAGCCTAAAACTTCATGATTCTCCCTCGAAAAAACATAGCCCGTGGCCCTTGTTTTGGCCGCCGGCCACCCAGGTCCTCCCCCGTCACGGCGACCATCCTAGAGGACTCCTAGGATCTCCCTGAACCTCAACCTAACCTCCAAATCTCTTGACTCTAACCCTAAAGCCACGACTTTTGAAAACAAAATCAAGGGAAAAACAGGGGATTCAGCCTCCAAATCTCTGGAATCGTCCACTGCCGTCTGCACCGCCGTGTGCCACGGTGTTCGTTGAGTCCCCTGCAAGCTCCTGAGCCTCCAATTGCCTTGGTTTGAGCCACCACACAGCACAACCACCGCCACAGGGTCACCGCCTCTTTGTTTTCCCAAAACTTCCAGCCGTCCACCGTCGTGCCTCCGTGCACGGTTCCAGTCCCAAAACACGATCAACAACTCTTCCTCGTCTCTCTATCACTCTCTCAATCCACAACCCACTCACTCACGCCTTGAATCGATCGTAGTCTCTCCAATTTTTCCTCTCTGTTTTTCCTGTGTCGAAGCCAATTGCACGGTTTCAATTTGAACGTTTTGTGGCCATGCACACACAAATCTCCCTAGAAACCTCTAGGCCTCGCCCACGTGTCCCTCATCCTATGGACAGCAACATAAATATCCAATCCCACTAATCCAATTGTTCTGATCTGATTGGGCTGAAGAGAAAAAGACCAAATTGCCCCTAGGTGTACAAATTACCATTTTGCCCTCGAACTTTCCAGACCCGTAACTATTTCGTCTGACGTCCGATGACAGCGTGCCGCCTGTCGTTGTACTCAAGACGTCGAGACCTATCCAACGGTCCTCGGTCTACGTGAAAATCATAAGTCCCCCAAAAAGTCAACATTTTCCTCAAATAGTCAAAATTACGGTAACGCCCTCAATCTTCCGAACATCATAACTTTTTCTCCGATTGTCCGAATCGAACCTGCCACCTGTCTACAGACTCGTGACGTCCTAAACTACGTCACGGTCAATGGTCAACACTCATCCAACCTGTAAATCAAAAAGTCAACTTTTGATGCACTATTTACAAGGGCAAAATCGTCCTTTATACAAATATTAACAAAATTTACATTTATATCCTTCCCGAAGGTACGGGTTGTTACATCATCAGATCAAATATCATCACTTCATCTCCTTTGTCTCTCACAAACCCGAAACCACATCCATTACACCATTTTCTTCATTTCTTCATTTTCTCTCTAACACACAAACACCACACCACCATAACCATTAGTGTACTCATGTGTGACCGCGTGAAAGAGTGAGGGAGGACTGAGAGACTAAGACGGCCAGAGCCACGGTGGCTCACTGTGTTGGCCACGGCGGAGGGAACCCGTGAGGTGAAAACATTCAAAAATCGAAAATCAGTTTTTGAGGGTTTTGACGGTTCTCTTTGATTGGGTTGTGCTTATAGGGACCCTAGGAGGTGAATGGGATGGTTTTTTAGGCTTGGGACGGCCGGGATCGACCGTGGAGGGCGGAGGAAAACTCACCCGCCATGGCCAATCGGAAAGGTATTGTTTTGTGATGGTTTTTCTTCGATTTATAAAGTCTAAATGATAGGAAATAGGATTAGGATGATATTAGGATAAAAAGGGAACAAAATGGGTTAGAAATGGACTGGTTTAGGCCTTGAACCGGCCCAGACCGGTTCGGCCGGTCCAATTGCAGGATTGAACCCAGTTCATCCCTTGGAGAAGATGATGAACAGTGCGCAGTGCACTTCTAGGGGCGCGTGACGGCGCGTGGTCCCTCCTTTGGGGAAGGTTACAACACGTGAAATCTTCTATTCAATGTAACGAACATTTTCGGACTGGGTTCGTGTTGATCGGACACTGTTTCAATAATGTTCGGCGCATCGGAAGGTTTCTAATCGAGATTAAAAATAGTTAGAAAATCGGGAAAATTATGGGTCTTCAATGAGAGGTTAATGAGCCTATTAGTAACCCTTTAAAATGAATTTGGACAGGTTTGGGAATCCCGGTGATGACGATTATGGCACGCGTATCGAGGCGCAGCTTCGAACGGTCTATGAGTGGACCTTGATTTCTATACTGTGATGCATGCATAAATGTTTTATATGGTTTATGAATATGATTCTATTATTATGAATTGGATAATTGTGATTTATATGGCTTCAAGCTTTACGAGGCGATTTACGTGCTTGCACGTAAATCGAGGTTTCCGATTTTACATTGATTTTCCGTACTTATAGTTTTGGGAATGATTTCATGAAATGGTTTTGGATTTGGAAAGGTAAACTCAGGTTTGAGACCTCTTTGTTTCGGAAACCCTCGGACTCGATGTCCCTTTTAGTTATGTTCTCGGGCCGGAAACCCAATTGGTTCTTAAATTGATTTCGGATTTGGAAATATGGAATTGGGCATGAGACCCATTTGATTTACGAAATCGGGCACAAGGCCCAGTTGGTTTACGATTCGAACCAGAGGTCCAGTTTGTATGTGGATTATGGCCTAGGGCTCAGTTATGTGTTATGATGGTGATTTCGGGTCAGGGACCCTAGAAATGGTTTTTACGGGTCATGACGGTTTATGGGAACCGGCACGAACCCTTGAAAAGGATTTTACGGGTCATGACGGTTTATGGGAACCGGCATGAACCTTTAAAAGATTTTATGGTTCATGACTGTAACGACCCGAACCGAGAATAATAATATTTTAATGTAAAAAGACTATTTTGCCCCTGAAGGGGGGAAACTTTAACTTTTGACCCGGGAAACAATTTGGACTTTGACCCATGACTATGACGTAGGTCGGGACGTCACGAATCCGTAGACAGGCGGCACGCCGAAATCGGAGTTCGTATGAAGAAGTTATGGTCAAGGAAGCGTTTTAGCGGAAATTACGAACCGAGAACAACGGAATAAAATATTAATTTATTATGGGAATCTGTGCCAAATTAATATTTAAATCAAACCAGTGGATTGGTGACAAGTGTCGCCCATCCAAGCCCATACTATTCCAATAAAGCAACATTACACTATTTAACCATTTTTTAATTATTTATTTTCCCTCCAATTAACCCCAGCCCTTGGATTTCTGCCCAAATGAATCCCAGCCCTCCATCCTATCTGCTTTTTCTTCTTCATGCACGATCATCCTCTTTGTTTTCTCACAAACACACACATCCATCCCCCCTAACCCGTGCACTTCTTCCCATTTTCTCTCCATCCAAACACACGAACCAGCCACCCTCATCGCACCAGGTGACCACCAGCAGCACCACCATCATCTACTCATCATCACCGTGCATCGCCGGCGACCACCAGCCCGTTTTCCCCGTCTGAAAACCCCGTGCAAACTCAGACCCGAAACACAAAGGAATCGGATCCGAGAAGCAAACCGTGACATCCACACCACCTCGACGCAGGGGAAGCTCCAGTCTGCACCGTGAGGACCCCAGGACCGTAACTCGACGATGGCACGGCCTGCGGCAGCGACACGGCGGCGGTAAGGTCGAAAACCCGAAAGCTTCGTTTTTCTTCCCTGTTTCGAACCAACGTGTTTTAATGCTAGGAAATCGATTGGTTGGTGATAGAAATGTCCTAGGGTGAGAGACGAGTCGATTGGGACCGGTTTGGACGACGGAGACGGCGTGGATGGTCGGAGACGACGATCGGAGTTTAACCGTGAGTTTCAACGATGCACTGGTACGTTTCTTCCTGTTTTCTTTCCGTTTTGAGGTTGTAGAACCATAGAACAGACCTAGACGACCCTATAGGGATGAACCCCGTCGAAAATGGTGTCCGGAATCATACGGTGGAATCGGGTCAAGCCATGGGTCGACGGCGACCCGGTTCCAGTCAAACGGGTCTGACCCGGTACTGTAGCATGATGATGTCATCATGCTGACGTCACTCCTGACGTCATGATGATGTCATCCTGTCAGAGGTTGTCAGACCAGGGACCAATCAGAACATGCCACGTGTCACCTGACAAGTGTCAGTGATGATGTCACTACTGACGTCAGCATGACGTCAATGCTGACGTCAGCAGTAATGTAGCAGCGTTGACCATGCGTTGACCAGGCGCGTGGGGGCACGTGTGAACAGTGATTTTGGTGGGGCCGGTACCATTTTCAAGGTTTCGACGATACGGATCCAATGGAGGTGGTTTCGTGTCGATCGGAGATCGTTAGATTAGTCAAAATGGGGTTTGAAGCACCGGGAGTAGTGCCCGGGATGCGATTTTGAGGCGGATCTGTTCTAGGGTCTTGGTATTGATGTTATAGGGTCCTAAAGTAACCCTCAGGTATAAAAATACAGGTTTTAGAGATCGTTGAGCAGCAAGGACCGAGTGTGAGTGGGCTGTTTGATTTATAAAAGGCTTGCATGCATAAACTGTTTTACTACTTCCAATTATGATTTCGATGAGTCTTATGAACTGTTTATATATGCTATTACAATGTTTTGGGCATGAGACCCGTCTGGATTATATGTGGATTTTGTTTGGGATGTCCGGGGGACATAGGGTAAACTATACTGTTATTGTACTGTACTTTCCTACCTGTGTATATTGTCTCCTCCAGGGAAGGTCGTTGGCCTTGGTGGACCCTGGAGTAGTCACGGGGCCCTGACTGAGTGGAGTTGACCCCCGTTGGGCTGCTTACTCTCAGGAAGGCATGTTCGTATACCTCGGGCAGTGACCGGGATACCGGGAGCTGATGTACCTAGAGAGTCTCGGGTGTGAGACCCTGACTGGCAACGCGTAGCCTTAGAACCGTGACATCATTTGGGTTGGGTTTTACAGTGCACTGATATGTTAGTTTCTCCTTTCGATTATTATTGTGGTTTTATGGTTATGATATTATGTTTTCACTGCATGCAAGATTTGGAAAACGGAGGGGTAAAACCTTATGATTATTTTATTATTAAATTGATTTCTAAACTGTTATTTTTGGCCCACTCACCCTTGTTTTACTGACCCCTCCAGACCCTGACACGGAAATAGCGGAGGAGGACCTGAAGGAGGAGGCAGAGGTTTAGTTTGCTTAGATGTGCACCTGTATACCCACTTGTGGGTAGGTTGAGCACCGAATAAATGTACTCTGACTATTGTGCTCACATGTTGTATTTTACTTTCCTTTGTCTGACAGTATCACTTTAGACACTGTGGTTGTACGTTATCCATCTATTTAAGTCTTCGGTTTTTATTTAAGGTAATTTTGGTATGTTTAGAGTCATTGTCAGACGGGAGCGGGGCACGTCCCCGGGTGGTCCCAGTGGGATTGGGACGGGTCCTGTTAGCTTGGTATCAGAGCATTAGGATTAGCAGTCAGAGTACTAGGTTAGCGGTTTGTACTTTGTACGTGGTCGCTTTCGATGTCTTTTAACCTGTTTGCCTCTTAACAGTTGAATATGCCTCCCCGACGTGAACCCCGTTGTAACGACCCGTCCCGAATTCCGGGATTATTTTAGTGATTAATCTTGATTAGTGAGGTTGAACGGTGGTTAGTAGGGCGGAATCGGATAAATTGTGCAAAATGACCGTTTTGCCCCTGATCGTGGGCAAAATGTTGACTTTTTGATCGGGCGGTCAAACGGACTTTGACCGATGACCATGACGTAGTTCGGGACGTCACGAGTTCATAGACAGGTGGCACGTTCGATTCCGACATTCGTAGAGAAAGTTATGGTGTTCGGAAGTTGAGGGGTATTTTGGTAATTTGGCTTGTTAGGGGCCAAATGTTGACTTTTTGATCGGGAGGCCCGATGGACGAAGGCCAAGGACCGTTACGTAGGTATCGTCGATATGAATCCAACGACAGGCGGCATGCCGAAATCGGAGATCCGACGACGACGTTATGGTCAAGGAAACGAACTAACGAACCGAGGCTGGGATTTAAATAATATTATAATAATGAATAGTGACCGTTGACCCTACACACCTGGATGAGTGACAAGTGTCACCCATCCCTTGTTTCCAGCTCCTTGTTTCCCTCCAAACATCATCATTACTACATCATCATCATCTAATCCACCATTTCCCCTAATTTTCTCCATTTTGTTCCTAAACCGTGCACAAAATGTGGGATTCGGATTAGGGAGAATTGGCTCCCTTCTTCTGCTGTTCATGTGAGAAAATGGGAGACTAGGATGAGGGAATTAACGGGGAAACACGAGGGGTTGTGAGGATGTTGAATTTTGGATTTTGGATTTCGGGAAAATTGGGGGGAAAATTCGAATAGTGGGAATTGGGCTGTGATGATCGAATTGGAGGTTACAAACATCTTCCTGAGGTTGTGACGAGTCGATCCACATCAAAAACGAGAAGGATTGGTGCCGTTTTGGCTCTGATCGAGCTTGGTGACAGAGGAAGAAATCGAGGCTGAGTCGTGGAGTTTGGGGCTGTGATTGACTCAATTGTTGTGGGGAAATGATTTCTCATGATCCCACGATGCTTCTGGGATCATCAATTGAAGGAAACCGGCTGAGATCGATGAAACTCCATGGTTGCACAGTGGACGGTGTTCATACTTGAGTCGTGATCATTTACTGATCAAACGACGAAATTGATGTGGGGGAATTGTTCCTCGTGGTCCACTGATGCTTCTGGTTGAACCAATTTAGGGAAATCAATCGAGATTGAAGGAATCCCATGATTGAACAGTGACCGGGTGTTCTTCGTGGATCATCATCGAATCGTGGGAATCTGGGTAAGGATTTGTGTAATTGAGTTTACAGACTTATAATTGGACTTAAAACGAAGCTAATGGATTGATCAATTGAAGGAATTAGGATCGAATTGACAGGATTGGAACTGGGTTGTGTCGCGGGTGAATTGGACCCGTTTACCAGACAAACGGGTTGGGCTGGTGACACCGTAGCAGGCGCGTGAGTTTCACGCGCAGCCACTCACGGCGGCGCGTGACGGCGCGTGGGCACGGATCTCGAGGTGAGGTCAACTTGACTTCTGTCCTATTTAATGTAACGGACATTTTGGAATTGGTTTCGTGTCGATCGGACACCGTCTCGATAGTGTTCGGGATGTCCGAAGGTTTTTAATTAAGTTTAAAAATAAGTAAAAATTCGGGAAAATTACGGGACTTTGATAGGATGTTAATGATGAGGTTAGTAACCCTCTAATGTGATTTGGACAGGATTGGGAGTCCCGGTGATAGTGGTGTGGCCTGGGAGGGCCGGTGGCACGCGTATCGAGGCACACGGTTAAAACGGTCTGTGAGTGGACTTTGGTTTTATAAATTCTATGCATGCTTAAATGTTTTATATGGATTATGGTTGTGATTGTGTGATGTTGATTTGGTTGTTGGTAAATTGTACGGTTTCACGTATTTCGAGGCGATTTACGTGCTTGCACGTAAATCGAGGTTTTCCAGTTTTACATGGATTTTCCATATTTATGACTTGGATATAATGTGATGAAATGGTTTTGAAATTGGAAATATGAACTCGGGCTTGAGGCCCAATTATGTTGGAAATTTCGGACTTGGAGTCCATTTGAATATCGGGCCGGGGGCCCAGTTGGTTAATGAAATCGGGCCAGGGGCCCAGTTGGTAGGAAATCGGGCTGAGACCCATTTGAGTTATGTCATCGGGCCAGGGGCCCAGTTGATTTATGAATTCGGGCCGTGGGCCCAGTTGGTTTACAAATCGGGCCGTGGGCCCAATGGTTCATAAAATCGGGCATGAGGCCCAATTGGATTATAATGGTGATTTCGGGTCAGGGACCCTATATTTAATAATTGTGATTTTGGGTCAGGGACCCTAAATGGAACTGTGTGTTTTTATGGAAATTTCGGGCAGAGCCCAATGGTAATAATGTGATAAAAGGATTTAATAAAACTGTTTTTCCATATACCATCTGGACACAAGGATATATGATGGTCTCCTCCAGATGTCTGGGACACTGGGGAAGTCACGGTGCATTGCCTGCGAGGGGTCATTATACGGAGCAGCCGGACCGTATGATGACTCAGGAGCAGGATTGCTATGATTGACGTCAAGGACGTCAGACATCAGGGATGTCAGATATATGGACCCGGAGAGACCCCGGGCAGCACGCGTAGCTTGTGAAACCGTGAGATATGACGTCAGGGACGTCTAGCGTCTGGGACGCTAAGCATCCGGGATGCTGGTGATGGTAATGGTAAAATATGGATTAATGAATAAAATGGCTTATTGGTTGGATATGTGTTATGTGGTAAAAATGGATTATTGGTTATGATATGGTATGTAGGGTCGGGGACCCTAAATGGTTTTGGATTTTTGAATTGATGTTCATCTATGGTCGTGGGTGGTGACCCACATGGTTTTAATATGTATGGTGGTGGTATTCCACGGTTTTGGGCTGAGTTCCCACACTTGGTTTTTGGTTAACGGTTTTCGGGCTAAGGCCCTAATGGCTCGGTTGAGCAAACGTTTTGGTTACTGGTTTTTGGTGGCATGCATATGTTTTTTTATTGGAGGGCATAAATGTCTTATAAATGTATTTGGTAAACTTATTGGTTTTTGTCCACTCACAGCTTTTGGTTTTAATGCCCTTCAGGTTGATTACGGATGCGATTGCAGCAGGGACTGGGACATTGCACACCTCCTCCATCGATCCTTGCGCACTCTGGAAGCCCCGTTTGGGCAGTGGTTCGTGGTTATCCCTTGTCTGACACCCCTTGTTGGACGGGAGCAGGGCACATTCCACGGTAATCCCGGGGGGATTGGGATGGGTCCTGTCAACTTGGTATCAGAGCATGGTTGCTCTATTTGTGCGCGCAGGTCGAGGGTGTGATGTCTCATTGGGCTGCAATTCGTTATCAACCTGATAGATAGTTTTTGGGTTTGGATAGTGGATGGAGTGCGATTGGCCGATACGCCGTGCGTTAATGTGATTCGACCCAAGTGGGGTTGATTGTGGTGAACTGGTATAGTGGGACCGTCGGTTCGGTCATGTGATATTGGATTGTTGTGCTGCTAGGTGCAGCCAGGTTCGGGGAACCTCATGTGAGTAATGGTCTAAAATGTGAACCCTTGTGGTGGTTTCTAGTGTGAGGGATGTTGGTTCATCGGAGTTGGCCGATGACCTAGTGGTGGAACCCACGTTGATGGGATGGTAGGATTAGATTTGACGTCTATTCGATGTCAGGACCGCGGGGTCGGTCAGGTTGTGGATTTTATATTACGGAAAGTGGTTGGGTTCGGGGGAACCATAGGGTGTGATTGTGGAACCCTAGTATTAAAAAGGTAAACCTTAATTGTGGCTAGTGGATGAGAACTTGTGCTGCGACGGGAGGCTGAGGTCATGGATGACCATGTGGATGGCTCTGGTGAGTCTAGGCAGAACTATGGGATCCGATTTACGGATACGGTTCTGAGATAAATTGTGGAATCCCGTGTTGGATCGGGTATTAGTGTGAGGTATGGATGCGGATCTCGATAGCAATGACAGTTAGTCGGTAGTCATATGGAGATGACTGGCTATCGAGGGTAATTGGTGTGGTTATAATACTTGGGGATCAGGGGACGTTCAGGGAACGTTCATTTTCCTGATGTGGACTGTCAGAATAGTGGTACCCATAGTCGTGAGGTACGGGATCGTCGTTCCGTATGAACGGAGATCCAGGGTTGTCGTATTTGCACACGGTGTGCAGTATGGATGTTTGCGGGGTTGGTACTTTTGTGCTGATGCTAGTATGGATGCCTGTGTGCTGATATTAGTGTTGTTGATAGTGTGTTGGTGCTGGTACTAGCGCTGGTGCTAGTGTCGGTAATGGTGTTGACGATGAGCCACCAGTCGGGGTGTGACTCCGTCATGATGGACATATGTTCGGTCTTTGAGATTCGATAGTGGTTGAGTGATGGACTGGATGGGATCCAGATAAGACTGTGCTGTGTTGGGATAAGTCCCAATAGTGGTGAGATGACCAGTAAGGAGTGGATTAAAATGGTATAATTAAGATTTAAGAAATTTTGGGATGATTAGTGGATTTGGGGAGTTGTTGGCAACTCCAAAATTAGTGTGATTTATGTTTTAATATCTCTAAAAAGTATATGGAAATGATTAAAACTGGAAAAGACGAGGAAAAACCATTAGTGGTATAAAGGTAGGAATTTGTAATTGAGAACTTGGGAAACCGAGTGTTGAACCTGTAAAGGTCGGGATGTGCGAACGGGACAATAACGGATCGATTGTGGACACGTCGTCCAAGTGAGTTGAGGAGGTAGGAAGTCTAGTGGTTAGACTTGACGTCTTGTTGGGAGCATATCTGTTTCCAACATGGTTGGAACCTTAAATTCGAGAAGCGTTGTGATTGGGGAACGAGAGTGGTGCTCGTTTTTGGTGATTGGTATTCCGAAGTCATTGGGGTTGACTTCTTGCTTTCTGCCCTGGCAGACGTTGAGTGTAGTTACCAGTACGTTGAGCGTGTATTGGTTGGTGGGCCCATGTGTGTTTGTGAGTCATTAGGAGGAGCTACGTATTCGAAATTAGGTAAACGAGATTTCTCATTTTCTGCTTGGTGGCAGACGATGTTGGGGTACATGGCGTGGTGAGTGCAGTGAGTTTTGTTGCATCCACGTAGGATGAGTATTGGTGTCATTATTTTGGATCATCCTTGGTTTTTCCTAGGTGGAATGACAAGGATCGATACGAACTTGGGTATGTGAGTCGTAATGACGGGATTGAACTTCTTTTCGAAGTGGGGCCCGTAGGGTATTCTACTCGGGTGAGTAGGTTTTCAAGGTAGTTGAATTTTGTCAACCTTAGACGTGTGAAGGTTGGATTAGCTTCCCTATGAAGTCAATTGGAGGTATCAAACGGGTAACCGATAGGTTCGGTTTTGGTGTGTCTTGGTAAATGTGAATGAGATTTCGGGATTTGGAATCGAATTTCTGGGTGACGATTCAGGATTCGATTTTGAAACTTGAAAGTATATTTCCGGATTTGGGTACGGAATGGTTATTACAAATGCTAGCTTACGGAATAATGATTTCGGATTCAGATTTGGATAAGAATTAAAATTTGATGTCTGGGCTTGGATCCGGGATTTCTTACGAAATTGCGGATTCAGATTCGGAAGTGGAACTAGATGTTGGGTGGAGTTTCGATTTGTCTCATGCTGGATTGGGCAAACGTACTCCATTATTGGAACGCGTTCGGCTATGACCTAGGTGGTTGTAGTCTGGTTATTAGGTAGATGTGTGTACTTCGTACTTGGGTCAAGGTACATTACCTTGTAGACTTGTGATGTCTAGTTACGGTATACGGGATATACCCGAGGTGTGTTGGTGAGCGTGTTGGTAGTCGGATTGGTTCCGATACCATGGGATTGGTTGTGGACCGGACATTACTATGCAATGGGTCACGGTAATTCCGATGTGTTTAATTACACACAGGTCGTGTGAAAGGTCGGTAATTGTTTACTAAGTTAAGTATGTTGGTGGCATGTGTAGCCACGAGTGAGTCTAGTGTCAGTTTTCGACTGACAACAACTGTGTGGTGACAGATTGTCAGGATGTGTCAACATAGATCGTTGAGTGGGGTCAGCTGACTCCTAGTGGGAGTGGGAAACGAACCGTCGAGTTGTTGCGTTAACGAGAGGGTCGATTTGACAAGTGGTGTCAAATTCGAAACAAGTAGTTTCAGTCATTCGACGGGGTCGAATGTAGTCGTTACGTTTTGAGTACTAGTGGTACGTTTGGGCGTAGACAAGCTTTGTCTAAGTAGTTGGTGTACGGGTGTACACGTGTTGCGTGGTCGATTCCACTTTCCACGGGGTGTTTGTGGAATCAGGGTAATCAAGTTTCGAGAGCGAAACTTATTAAGGAGGGAAGTACGTTGAGTTTAGAGCGGTTGGAATTTCGAGGACGAAATTTATTAAGGAGGGAAGGTTGTAACGACCCGTCCCGAATTCCGGGATTAGTTTAGTGATTAATCTTGATTAGTGAGGTTGAACGGTGGTTAGTAGGGCAGAATCGGATAAATTGTGCAAAATGACCGTTTTGCCCCTGGTCGTGGGCAAAATGTTGACTTTTTGATCGGGCGGTCAAACGGACTTTGACCGATGACCATGACGTAGTTCGGGACGTCACGAGTTCATAGACAGGTGGCACGTTCGATTCCGACATTCATAGAGAAAGTTATGGTGTTCGGAAGTTGAGGGGTATTTTGGTAATTTGGCTTGTTAGGGGCCAAATGTTGACTTTTTGATCGGGAGGTCCGATGGACGAAGGCCAAGGACCGTTACGTAGGTATCGTCGATACGAATCCAACGACAGGCGGCATGCCGAAATCGGAGATCCGACGACGACGTTATGGTCAAGGAAACGAACTAACGAACCGAGGCTGGGATTAAAATAATATTATAATAATGAATAGTGATCGTTGACCCTACACACCTGGATGAGTGACAAGTGTCACCCATCCCTTGTTTCCAGCTCCTTGTTTCCCTCCAAACATCATCATTACTACATCATCATCATCTAATCCACCATTTCCCCTAATTTTCTCCATTTTGTTCCTAAACCGTGCACAAAATGTGGGATTCGGATTAGGGAGAATTGGCTCCCTTCTTCTGCTGTTCTTGTGAGAAAATGGGAGACTAGGATGAGGGAATTAACGGGGAAACACGAGGGGTTGTGAGGATGTTGAATTTTGGATTTTGGATTTCGGGAAAATTGGGGGGAAAATTCGAATACGGGGAATTGGGCTGTGATGATCGAATTGGAGGTTACAAACATCTTCCTGAGGTTGTGACGAGTCGATCCACATCAAAAACGAGAAGGATTGGTGCCGTTTTGGCTCTGATCGAGCTTGGTGACAGAGGAAGAAATCGAGGCTGAGTCATGGAGTTTGGGGCTGTGATTGACTCAATTGTTGTGGGGAAATGATTTCTCATGATCCCACGATGCTTCTGGGATCATCAATTGAAGGAAACCGGCTGAGATCGATGAAACTCCATGGTTGCACAGTGGACGGTGTTCATACTTGAGTCGTGATCATTTACTGATCAAACGACGAAATTGATGTGGGGGAATTGTTCCTCGTGGTCCACTGATGCTTCTGGTTGAACCAATTTAGGGAAATCAATCGAGATTGAAGGAATCCCATGATTGAACAGTGACCGGGTGTTCTTCGTGGATCATCATCGAATCGTGGGAATCTGGGTAAGGATTTGTGTAATTGAGTTTACAGACTTATAATTGGACTTAAAACGAAGCTAATGGATTGATCAATTGAAGGAATTAGGATCGAATTGACAGGATTGGAACTGGGTTGTGTCGCGGGTGAATTGGACCCGTTTACCAGACAAACGGGTTGGGCTGGTGACACTGTAGCAGGCGCGTGAGTTTCACGCGCAGCCACTCACGGCGGCGCGTGACGGCGCGTGGGCACGGATCTCGAGGTGAGGTCAACATGACTTCTGTCCTATTTAATGTAACGGACATTTTGGAATTGGTTTCGTGTCGATCGGACACCGTCTCGATAGTGTTCGGGATGTCCGAAGGTTTTTAATTAAGTTTAAAAATAAGTAAAAATTCGGGAAAATTACGGGACTTTGATAGGATGTTAATGATGAGGTTAGTAACCCTCTAATGTGATTTGGACAGGATTGGGAGTCCCGGTGATAGTGGTGTGGCCCGGGAGGGCCGGTGGCACGCGTATCGAGGCACACGGTTAAAACGGTCTGTGAGTGGACTTTGGTTTTATAAATTCTATGCATGCTTAAATGTTTTATATGGATTATGGTTGTGATTGTGTGATGTTGATTTGGTTGTTGGTAAATTGTACGGTTTCACGTATTTCGAGGCGATTTACGTGCTTGCACGTAAATCGAGGTTTTCCAGTTTTACATGGATTTTCCATATTTATGACTTGGATATAATGTGATGAAATGGTTTTGAAATTGGAAATATGAACTCGGGCTTGAGGCCCAATTATGTTGGAAATTTCGGACTTGGAGTCCATTTGAATATCGGGCCGGGGGCCCAGTTGGTTAATGAAATCGGGCCAGGGGCCCAGTTGGTAGGAAATCGGGCTGAGACCCATTTGAGTTATATCATCGGGCCAGGGGCCCAGTTGATTTATGAATTCGGGCCGTGGGCCCAGTTGGTTTACAAATCGGGCCGTGGGCCCAATGGTTCATAAAATCGGGCATGAAGCCCAATTGGATTATAATGGTGATTTCGGGTCAGGGACCCTATATTTAATAATTGTGATTTTGGGTCAGGGACCCTAAATGGAACTGTGTGTTTTTATGGAAATTTCGGGCAGGGCCCAATGGTAATAATGTGATAAAAGGATTTAATAAAACTGTTTTTCCATATACCATCTGGACACAAGGATATATGATGGTCTCCTCCAGATGTCTGGGACACTGGGGAAGTCACGGTGCATTGCCTGCGAGGGGTCATTATACGGAGCAGCCGGACCGTATGATGACTCAGGAGCAGGATTGCTATGATTGACGTCAGGGACGTCAGACATCAGGGATGTCAGATATATGGACCCGGAGAGACCCCGGGCAGCACGCGTAGCTTGTGAAACCGTGAGATATGACGTCAGGGACGTCTAGCGTCTGGGACGCTAAGCATCCGGGATGCTGGTGATGGTAATGGTAAAATATGGATTAATGAATAAAATGGCTTATTGGTTGGATATGTGTTATGTGGTAAAAATGGATTATTGGTTATGATATGGTATGTAGGGTCGGGGACCCTAAATGGTTTTGGATTTTTGAATTGATGTTCATCTATGGTCGTGGGTGGTGACCCACATGGTTTTAATATGTATGGTGGTGGTATTCCACGGTTTTGGGCTGAGTTCCCACACTTGGTTTTTGGTTAACGGTTTTCGGGCTAAGGCCCTAATGGCTCGGTTGAGTAAACGTTTTGGTTACTGGTTTTTGGTGGCATGCATATGTTTTTTTATTGGAGGGCATAAATGTCTTATAAATGTATTTGGTAAACTTATTGGTTTTTGTCCACTCACAGCTTTTGGTTTTAATGCCCTTCAGGTTGATTACGGATGCGATTGCAGCAGGGACTGGGACATTGCACACCTCCTCCATCGATCCTTGCGCACTCTGGAAGCCCCGTTTGGGCAGTGGTTCGTGGTTATCCCTTGTCTGATACCCCTTGTTGGACGGGAGCAGGGCACATTCCACGGTAATCCCGGGGGGATTGGGATGGGTCCTGTCACCCGTGCACGTGTTGACGAGGGTAATGGAGGGAATGGAGACACTGCGAGCATTGAGCGGGCCCAGCGCCTGGGTGCTACGCACTTTAGTGGGGGAACCGACCCCGAGGAAGCGCACCAGTGGATTGATCGCTGGGAGAGGATTTTCGAGGTCATGCACTGTCCACCAGAGGAGCGTGTCGTACTGGCGACCTTCCTACTGGATGGGAGCGCCTATCGATGGTGGCACAACCTTGTCCTGGCCGGTTGGACCGTTCACACCATTCCATGGGAGACTTTCCGGGAGCGGTTTCTCAACCAGTTTTATCCACGGTCGTTTCGTAACGCCCGTGAGGCGGAGTTTCTGCAACTCCGGCAGGGAGATCAGACTGTAGCGAAGTACAAGGAGACCTCCTTGATGTTGTCTCGCTTTGCTGAGAACTTCGTGATCACCGAGGAGGATCGATGTCGCAGATTTGAGTGGGGCCTGCAACCTGAGATTCAGGCGATGGTAACTGCAACGCCCTTTGCTTCCATGAGAGATCTGACTGATGCGGCGACCAGGGTTGAGAACAGTATCCTGGCACGTCAGTGAACTGAGGGGGAGACACGGCGACGTGATCGCCCAAACTTGGGATTCTCGGGCCGTCGGGGCTCGAAGGGAGGACATTCTGGTGGATCTTCGTCTTCTGGCAGCCGAGGACGTTCTGGTCAGTTCAGGAGTCCTCAACGGTCTGGACAGCGTTCTGGAGCTTGGCAGCAGCCGTACTCACCGATGAGCATCTCACCGGGAGGATACTCGGGGTCGACCTAGGGAGGTCACTTGCTTCCCTTGTGGTGAGCCGGGGTACTATGCTTCTGAGTGTCCACTGATTCGGGGCAGCACTATGCCAGCACAGAGCTCAGCATCTCAGACTGACAGCAGCCGGACACGCGGAGTTGTACGTGGCCGTGATCGAGGAGCTAGAGGATGGGGACGACCTGCAGAGTCTATGGCTCATGTCTATGCTGTTACCAAGCAGCAGGCCAGATCCATTCCGGGAGTGTTGACAAGTACTGTACATATTTATGGCATGGTTGTTCGTGCATTGATGGATTCGGGGGCAACGCATTCTTTTATTTCACCGCGTTGTGCGGGACTATTGGGCCGTGAGGTGACCGCACTTGAGCACGAGATGGGAGTGGGGACACCGATGGGTGTGACCTACCAAGTGAACCAGGAGATACGAGCTTGTCCTGTGGAGATTGAGGGAGTCAAATTTCCAGCAGATTTGATTCTTATGAATGTGCACGACTTTGATGTGATACTTGGAGTTGATTGGTTGTCGGAGTACAATTCGCTCATCGACTGTAGTAACATGCGGTTGACTTTGAGAGGTTCGGGATTGCCGGAAGTGGTATTTCAGGGGGAGTGTGGAGACGCATCACCCAAGGTAATATCTGCACTCACAGCTACTAAACTTTTACAGAAGGGGTGTCAGGGTTATCTTGCTTATGTGGTAGAATCTACGGATAAATCCTTGAGTATTGAAGATATTCCGATTGTGCGGGAATTTCCTGATGTCTTTCCAGGGGATTTACCTGGATTACCACCACCCAGGGAGATCGACTTTACGATCGAGTTACTCCCCGGGACTCGACCGATTTCACAAGCACCGTATCGTATGGCACTGGCAGAGCTACGGGAATTAAAAATCCAATTACAGGAACTAGTGGATCTAGGGTTTATCCGACCCAGTACATCACCATGAGGAGCGCTGGTCTTATTTGTGAAAAAGAAGGAGGGTAGTTTGCGGTTGTGTGTGGATTATAGGGAGTTGAACAAGGCTACGGTGAGGAATCAGTATCCCTTACCCAGGATCGATGATTTGTTCGATCAGTTACGAGGAGCACGATATTTCTCCAAGATAGATCTGAGGTCGGGATACCATCAACTGAGAATAGCCGAGGGGGATGTTCAGAAAACAGCTTTTCGAACGAGGTATGGGCATTATGAGTTCTTGGTGATGCCCTTTGGACTGACGAATGCACCAGCTGCATTCATGGACTTAATGAATCGGGTCTTTCGAGCATACTTGGATAAATTTGTGATCGTGTTTATCGACGACATCTTGGTGTATTCCAAGAGTGTCAGGGCTCATCAGAAGCACTTACGAATGGTATTGGGTAAACTACGACAGGAGCAGTTGTATGATAAGTTAAGCAACTGTCAATTTTGGCTAAATAGTATTGGATTCTTGGGTCACATTATATCACCCAAAGGGATAAGTGTGGATCCTCAGAAAACGGAGGCTGTGACAAATTGGCCAAGACCGACCACGGTGACGGAAGTGCGAAGTTTTGTTGGGTTAGCAGGCTACTATCGGAGATTCGTGGAGGGTTTCTCCCAGATTGTCGCACCATTGACTCGGTTAACCCGAAACGGGGTGAAGTTTGTGTGGGACGACCAGTGTGAACAGAGTTTTCAGGAATTAAAGTTCCGATTAACCATTACACCTGTCCTTGCATTACCAGACAGCAGTGGAGAGTTCGTGGTATATAGTGATGCATCGCTGCAGGGCTTGTGTTGTGTATTGATGCAAAATGGAAAAGTGATTGCTTACGCATCCCGGCAGCTGAAGACGCACGAATTAAACTACCCTACTCATGATTTGGAATTGGCAGCGGTGGTTCATGCTCTAAAGATCTGGAGACATCATTTGTTCGGTGTGGCATGCCGAATATTCACCGATCACCAGAGTCTTAAACATCTGTTCACTCAGAAGGAACTCAACATGAGACAGCGGAGATGGTTGGAATTGTTGAAGGATTATGATTGTACCATCGAGTACCATCCTGGCAAGGCGAATGTTGTGGCTGATGCACTTAGTAGGAAGTCGTCGGGATCAGTTGCGCACTTGAGATTGGTGTATCTTCCTTTGCTAGTGGAACTTCGGAAGAGCAGAGTTATGTTAGGGATGGACGATCAGGGAGCCTTGTTGGCTAGCTTTCATGTGCGACCCGTGTTGGTCGACAGGATCATCGAGGCTCAACTACAAGACCAGATACTCTGTGACTACAGAAACGAGGTTGGGTCCGGACAGAGACAGGATTTCTCCATCCGGGGCGATGGAGCATTATTTAAGCTTGGGAGATTGTGTGTACCTGCGGTACCAGAGTTGAGGAGAGAGATTTTAGACGAGGCCCACAGTTCGGCCTATGCTATGCATCCAGGAGGGACGAAGATGTACCGTACTCTCCGAGACTATTATTGGTGGCCAGGGATGAAGAGGGTGATAGCTGAGTTTGTCAGCAAATGTTTGATCTGTCAGCAGGTCAAGGCAGAACGACAGCGTCCGTACGGGGCTATGCAGCCACTTCCAATTCCGTAATGGAAGTGGGACCATATTACAATGGACTTTGTCTTCAAGTTACCGAAGACAAGGAGTGGAGTTGATGGGGTTTGGGTGATAGTGGATCGGTTGACTAAATCAGCACATTTTCTGCCTGTACGTGAGACGTACAAGCCCAACCGTTTGAAAGGACAATACAAACTCTCGAGGACATGATGAAAGCCTGTGTGTTGCAATTCCAAGATTCGTGGGCCGATCGATTGCCATTGATGGAGTTTGCCTACAATAACAGCTACCATGCGAGTATAGGGATGGCACCCTATGAGGCACTGTATGGTCGTCAGTGCAGAACACCTGTATGCTGGATGGAGATCGGAGAAAGAACCGCAGTGGGGCCGGATCTGATGGATATGACCCAAGAGACAGTTCGGGTTATTCGGGAGAGACTGAAGGCGGCCCAGGATCGTCAAAAGAGCTATGCGGATCGACGGATCCGAGATTTGGAGTTTGAGGTTGGTGACTTTGTCTTTTTAAAGTTATCGTCGTGGAAGGGAATTCTCCGATTTGGACGACGTGGGAGATTGAGTCCTCGTTATATCGGGCCATATGAGATTGTCGAGAGGATTGGTCCAGTGGCTTATCGTTTAGCACTACCTTCGGAGCTTTCCCGAGTACATGACGTATTTCATGTATCAATGCTACGGAAGTATCTTCGGGATGACTCTCATGCACTGCCAGAGCAACCACTGGAACTGATGACAGATTTGAGTTTCGAGGAACGGCCAGTGCAGATTCTGGATAGGAAGGAAAAGGTCTTAAGGAACAAGACGATTTCTTTGGTTAAGGTGCTATGGCGGAACCACGAGGTGGAGGAAGCGACATGGGAACCCGAGGAATTGATGAGAAGGCAGTACCCACACTTGTTTGAGTAAATTTCGAGGATGAAATTTCTGTAAGGTGGGTAGGTTGTAACGACCCGAACCGAGAATAATAATATTTTAATGTAAAAAGACTATTTTGCCCCTGAAGGGGGGAAACTTTAACTTTTGACCTGGGAAACAATTTGGACTTTGACCCATGACTATGACGTAGGTCGGGACGTCACGAATCCGTAGACAGGCGGCACGCCGAAATCGGAGTTCGTATGAAGAAGTTATGGTCAAGGAAGCGTTTTAGCGGAAATTACGAACCGAGAACAACGGAATAAAATATTAATTTATTATGGGAATCCGTGCCAAATTAATATTTAAATCAAACCAGTGGATTGGTGACAAGTGTCACCCATCCAAGCCCATACTATTCCAATAAAGCAACATTACACTATTTAACCATTTTTTAATTATTTATTTTCCCTCCAATTAACCCCAGCCCTTGGATTTCTGCCCAAATGAATCCCAGCCCTCCATCATATCTGCTTTTTCTTCTTCATGCACGATCATCCTCTTTGTTTTCTTAAAAACACACACATCCATCCCCCCTAACCCGTGCACTTCTTCCCATTTTCTCTCCATCCAAACACACGAACCAGCCACCCTCATCGCACCAGGTGACCACCAGCAGCACCACCATCATCTACTCATCATCACCGTGCATCGTCGGCGACCACCAGCCCGTTTTCCCCGTCTGAAAACCCCGTGCAAACTCAGACCCGAAACACAGTGGAATCGGGTCTGAGAAGCAAACCGTGACATCCACACCACCTCGACGCAGGGGAAGCTCCAGTCTGCACCGTGAGGACCCCAGGACCGTAACTGGACGACGGCGCGGCCTGCGGCGGCGGTAAGGTCGAAAACCCGAAAGCTCCGTTTTTCTTCCCTGTTTCGAACCAACGTGTTTTAATGCTAGGAAATCGATTGGTTGGTGATAGAAATGTCCTAGGGTGAGAGATGAGTCGATTGGGACCGGTTTGGACGACGGAGACGGCGTGGATCGCCGGAGACGACGATCGGAGTTTAACCGTGAGTTTCAACGACGCACTGGTATCTTTCTTCCTGTTTTCTTTCCGTTTTGAGGTTGTAGAACCATAAAACAGACCTAGACGACCCTATAGGGATGAACCCCGTCGAAAATGGTGGCCGGAATCGTACGGTGGAATCGGGTCAAGCCGTGGGTCGACGGCGACCCGGTTCCAGTCAAACGGGTCTGACCCGGTACTGTAGCATGATGACGTCATCATGCTGACGTCACTCCTGACGTCAACCTGTCAGAGGTTGTCAGACCAGGGACCAATCAGAACATGCCACGTGTCACCTGACAAGTGTAAGTGATGACGTCATGCTGACGTCACTGCTGACGTCAGCAGTACTGTAGCAGCGTTGATCAGGCGCGTGGGGGCGCGTGTGAACAGTGATTTTGGTGGGGCCGGTACCATTTTCAAGGTTTCGACGATACGGATCCAATGGAGGTGGTTTCATGTCGATCGGAGATCGCTAGATTAGTCAAAATGGGGTTTGAAGCACCGGGGTAGTGCCCGGGATGCGATTTTGAGGCAGATCTGTTCTAGGGTCTTGGTATTGATGTTATAGGGTCCTAAAGTAACCCTCAGGTATAAAAATACAGGTTTTAGAGATCGTTGAGCAGCAAGGACCGAGTGTGAGTGGGCTGTTTGATTTATAAAAGGCTTGCATGCATAAACTGTTTTACTACTTCCACTTATGATTTCGATGAGTCTTATGAACTGTTTATATATGCTATTACAATGTTTTGGGCATGAGACCCGTCTGGATTATATGTGGATTTTTTTTGGGATGTCCGGGGGACATAGGGTAAACTATACTGTTATTGTACTGTACTTTCCTACCTGTGTATATTGTCTCCTCCAGGGAGGGTCGTTGGCCTGGGTAGACCCTGGAGTAGTCAGGGGACCCTGACTGAGTGGAGTTGACCCCCGTTGGGCTGCTTACTCTCAGGAAGGCATGTTCGTATACCTCGGGCAGTGACCGGGATACCGGGAGCTGATGTACCTAGAGAGTCTCGGGTGTGAGACCCTTAGTGGCAACGCGTAGCCTTAGAACCGTGACATCATTTGGGTTGGGTTTTAGAGTGCACTGATATGTCAGTTTCTCCTTTCGATTATTATTGTGGTTTTATGGTTATGATATTATGTTTTCACTGCATGCAAGATTTGGAAAACGGAGGGGTAAAATCTTATGATTATTTTATTATTAAATTGATTTCTAAACTGTTATTTTTGGCCCACTCACCCTTGTTTTACTGACCCCTCCAGACCCTGACACGGAAATAGCGAAGGAGTACCCGGAGGAGGAGGCAGAGGTTTAGTTTGCTTAGCTGTGCACCTGTACACCCACTTGTGGATAGGTTGAGCACCGAATAAATGTACTCTGACTATTGTGCTCACATGTTGTATTTTACTTTCCCTTGTCTGACAGTATCACTTTAGACACTGTGGTTGTACGTTATCCATCTATTTAAGTCTTCGGTTTTTATTTAAGGTAATTTTGGTATGTTTAGAGTCATTGTCAGACGGGAGCGGGGCACGTCCCCGTGTCAGGACCCGTCCCAAATATCACCTCGATACTCGGGATGGACCCTGCTCCCGTCTGACAATCACACTTACAACACCAAAAAGAAACTTAATACAACTATAAGCATAACCATCAGACGAAGGAGTAAATATATACAACAGTAAGTCAGAGCATAGTTCTACAAAATGGGCACCAAAAGTCCTACAAGTCTAAGTCCGCAACGGAAGAACGTCAGAAGCCCTATGCCTCGATATCTGCCTCAACGTTCACCCCAGCGCTATCACCACGACCTGGAGGGAAATTAAAAACAAAAAGGTGTGAGTGGACCAAAAAGAATGAAAGTTTTAAAACCGTTTACCAGCAAATCAAAGTAAGGAAATAAAATCATTTGTTCCCTCCGGTTTAAAACCAGGCATGCCAATGAAGTATTAGAAAAGTCTTAATATGAAACATCATAAGAAACAGAAACACTATAAAGACCATAAGAAACAGATACACTATAAAACATCATAAGAAACCAGAGTATAACCCGATCAAACCTGCTGGACCTATCCGAGTCTTTAAACTCAACCAGGCCTCACATGTAAATCCGAGTCTTTAAACTCCCGAGTCTTTAAACTCAATAGGCCTATGGGGGTAATATCGTAATATCCGAGTCTTTAAACTCCCGAGTCTTTAAACTCAATCCGGGCCCGTCCCCCATCAATATCAATCCGGGTCTTTAAACCCATATCCAGATCCAGCAAATCCAATCCACATCCAGTGTAAAACCAATTCAAAATCTATCGCCAAATCCGAATTCGAAATCCCCGGTTCGAAGCCCTTCCAGCGTTCAGAACCGACATTCCGAACCCAAATCCGGAAAAAGATCCATGTTCATAACAAAACCATAGGAAAATCCCAAAATCATATTCCACAACCTATTTACCATCATCAGAAAACATTTTTAGGTTAAAATTCTGAATTATAACATCAAACTCTGAAAACCCGCTTTTTCTCGAAAAACGTGCAAAATCCCGAAACGTCTCGAAAAACGTGCAAACATCTCAATCACGTATAATCATCATCAGGACATAAAAACACACATAGAAATCATAAAACAGTAAGTAAAACAGTTTGGCATGCTCGGAAGTAAGAAAGAGTCCACTCACAGTTTACAACACGTCACTCGCGCTCCGTGCGCTCCTCAACCGTCTCTGGTGTCTCCCGTCCTGTCAATAGATACCAAATAGGGTCACAATAACATCAAGGATACTTTCCCTATTTTCCCCAATTTTTCGGGAATTTAATCATATTTTAATCCTAAACCCTAAACCGTACGGATTCCCGAACCATTCCGTAACACCGTCCGATTAACCCGAAAACTATACCATTGGATTCCTTAGGACATTTAGAGTTAAACTCATATTGGACGCTTGACCGGATTCCTCCCCACGCGCCCCCACGCGCCGCCCAAAGTGGCTGCGCGTGGGCCTCACACGCCTGCTACAGTGTATCTTCAACCTCGAGTCACCCGGTTCAACTGTGTTGAACCGGCGTGACCGGTTCTCCTTCGTTCCTCCACCATTCTTCCCCATTTCAGTTCCAATAGCTTCGTCCAGTCCCCTGCAACCAAACCCAGTCCTAAAATCCAGAAATCACGGCCTGAAACCCCTCGTCTTCAACCTCGAAAAACACTGCCCGTGAGCTCTGTTTTCCTTCCCGGCCGTCCACTGCTTCCCCCTTCACGGTGGTGATACCAGCACCTTCCTAGGACCCTACTTAGTCCTACCCAACTCACAGAATCCGTCGATTCATCCCCGAAGTCCACGACTTCAAATTTGAAAATCACGGCTAAAACAGGGTACAGAGGACCCGCCGTCGAACCACCACCCACCGTGAACCTCCCGTCACGGCAACCACCACAAACGACGCCTAAGACCTTCCTAAACCTCCCTTCACTCACCAAACCTGTCGATTCTAGCTCTAGGTCCACGACTCTTCAAATGAAAATCCACGAAAAACAGGGTAAAAGAAATGTCGGAGGCCCAACTCCCGAATACTGTGGTCGAGCAGGTAAACTGGCCTCCACCCTGACAGCAGCATCAGACAACTCCCGGAAAGTAGCAAAAGAGCCGGCTGTCACTATGGCCCTGATCTCTCCCCGGAGGCCCAACTCAAACCGGCGGCACTTCTCCGCCTCAGTCGCCACAAATGCCGGAGCAAAACGAGATAGCATCTGGAACCTCTGCTCATACTCAGTAACTGTCAAGTTTCCTTGCTTCAAGTGAAGGAATTCCGCTTCCTTCGCATCCCTAAAAGAACGGGGATAATACTGATCTAGAAACCGCTCCCGGAAAGTCTCCCAGGTCACGGTATGTGCATCCCAGCCGGACAGTTCCAGCGTATACCACCACTCGTAGGCAGCTCCATCCAACAGAAAAGTGGCTAACAATACCCGATCCTCGGGAGGACAGTGCATCACCCCAAAAATACGTTCTAATCGGGTGATCCACCGGTGAGCTTCTTCGGGATCAGCCCCACCGCTGAACGTAGTAGCCCCAAGCCTCTGGGCTCTCTCAATCGAAGCGCTCTCAGTCCCTCTCGCCGCTTCATCTTCAGGTCGTGGAGGGGGTTCACGTCTCGGAGGCATGATCAATCGTACGCTGAAAGAGGCATAGAGTTAGTATAACAACCTAGACCCAACACAAATTGACACAACCTATGCTCTGATACCAATTGTCAGGACCCGTATCTTTTCCGTCCGACGTCCGATGACAGCGTGCCGCCTGTCGTTGTACTCAGGACGTCGAGGCCTATCCAACGGTCCTCGGTCTACGTGAAAACCACAAATCCTCCAAAAAGTCAACATTTCCCCTCTTAACTCAAAATTACGGTAGGTTGGGGGGCGTTAACGTAATTTTGAGTTAAGAGGGGAAATGTTGACTTTTTGGAGGATTTGTGGTTTTCACGTAGACCGAGGACCGTTGGATAGGCCTCGACGTCCTGAGTACAACGACAGGCGGCACGCTGTCATCGGACGTCGGGCGGAAAAGATACGGGTCCTGACACCCCGGGTGGTCCCAGTGGGATTGGGACGGGTCCTGTCAATGACGGCTAGTGAGGGCCGGGCATGAATCCTGGAAAGGTTTAAAGAATGATTTCAAAAGGTTTTTCGTATTCCATCCTTTATATATGATTGTCTCCTCTGGGGAGGGTTGTTGGCCTGGGTGGACCCCGGAGTAGTCAGGGAGCATTGACTGAGTTGAGTCGCCCCCCAGTTGGGTTCCTTACTCTCAGGATGGGCATGGTTCGTTACCTCCAGGAAGGGTCATTGATCTACGGACATTGACCTGGGTGGACCCTGGAGAAACTTGGGTTTGAGACTCCGGTTAGCACGCGCGTAGCTTTATTTTACCGTGACAGGTTCTTGGATATGAAATATAATGGATAAACATGATTTCAATTGGTTTGGGAAATTGTGTTTTATGATGATAAATGGATTTGGGCTGAGGTCCCACATATGTTTATGATGTTATGGTTTTCTGGAAATGGTTTTGGGCAGGAGCCCGTGTGACTTGTATTTACGGAACTTGGGGCTGAGACCCTAATGATGGTTTTTTAAACATATGTGATTGGATAAATGGTTTTACTATGCATGCATGCTTTTTAGTGGAGGGTATAAAGGTCTTTTGTGAAATATGTTTTTATAAACTCTTTATTTTTGTCCACTCACAGTCTTTCTGTTTTTAATACCCTTCAGGTTGGATACGGTGTGGACTCTAACAGAGACCGAGATATCACATACCTCCTCCGGATCCTGGCGTACTTTGATGGCCCGGGAGGGCTAAGGATGGAAATATCCCTTGTCTGACACTCCGTGTCAGACGGGAGCAGGGTCATCCCATGTTAATCCCGGAGGGATTGGGATGGGTCTTGTCATTCTAGCAATCTCTAGTTCATTAAAGCTACTGTAAATAATCATATGAAGCATGTATAAGCTATAAATGATTTACACTCAAGAAAGAAAAAAACATATAGCTCAACAGCTCACAAGGGTTTATGCGATTCAAAACATAATTCTAACATACAAAATTTGTACCAAGTTTTACAAACCTTAATTCTAACATAGTTCAAAATATCTCAATTATCACAAGAATTCCAACAAAGGGAAATGCAAATGCCAAAATATTCTTGTTTGTTCAAATTCATCATTGACTAGTTAAGGGCATCCTAACACTCATGAAAACAAAAATTTAAAACACAATATTTTTTTGTTCTTTTTTTGGTATTTTTTCTTTATTTTTATTTTTGAAAGAAGTAACAAAAAAAACCATTTTTTTATGAAAACATGTAGAAACCCAATTTTAGAAAAAGATTGTGTGGGAAAAAACTTTAAAAAAAAATCGTGAATTTTTTAAACAAAGTTTTGAAAAACATGTGAAAACGATTAAAAAAAAGGAACTTTTGAAAAAAAAAAATTGGTTTTTCTTTTTTGAAAATGCGTGTGGGAAAAGAGATTTTCGAAACAACTATTGTGAAAAATCATATGACAGGACCCATCCCAATCCCCCAAGGATTAACGCGGGATGACCCTGTTCCCGTCGATATTTCCGACCCTTGCCCTCTCGGGCTATCAGAGTACGCCAGGATCCGAAGGAGGTATGTGATATCTCGACCTCTGCTACAGTCCACATCCGCTGTCAACTTGAAGGGAATTCAAAACATTAAAAGCTGTGAGTGGACAAAACCAAGAGTTATAAAAACATTTTAACGAAGACATTTGTACCCTTCACTAAAAACCATGCATGCATTCAAAAACCGTTTAACCAAAGAAACCATATGTGGGACTAAGCCCAAAACCATAATGAAATGGACCTTACGGGCCACTGCCCAAATCCATAAGAAACCAATAAGGGACTCAGTCCAAAACCATAACCATACTGAAACCAAATACACGAGCCACTGCTCAAATCCTGTGCACACCTGTGCACACCACATATCACATATCATATATCATATATAAGTCACACAACCAATCCTGTCACGGTTTCCAAAGCTACGCGCGTGCTACCCGGGTCTCAATCCGAGTCTTCTCAAAGTCAAGGTCAATGTCCGCAGACCACTGACCCTACCCGAGGTTATAGTAACCATAGCCTTCCTGAGAGTAAGGAACCCAACTGGGGAGTGACTCCACTCAGTCGGTGCTCCGTGATTACTCCGGGGTCCACCCAGGCCAACGACCCTCCCCGGAGGAGATAATAGAAGTAAAGGAAGGTATATGAACATATATATATACATAACATAAATATTCATGCCTGGTTCCCCTGAACCGTCATGATCTATAGCATCCATGCCATTCATATATATATATAGAAAAAATCCTCCATGCCTGGTTCCCATAAACCATCATGTACCACAATAACCTTTCTAGGGTTCATGCCGGTTCCCATAAACCATCATGTACCACAATAACCATTCCAGGGTTCATGCCGGTTCCCATAACCGCCATGAACATGGAAATCCAATCTAGGGTCCCTGACCCAAAATCATCAATGTAAAACAACTAGGTCTCGTGCCCGAACATATGACATCAGCTGGGCATCATGCCCGATATCTAAGGGTCAGTCACGACTCCGATCATAGTGATGTGTGCAACCATCCACCCAGGACCGCCCTCAATCCTGGTATGTTGCCGTGAACGTATCAACCAAGGCGACCACTACAAGATCGTGGTGCACTCATCACCGATCGCTATCCTGAACTATCAGCACTCCGAAGTCGAGCCTCCCCAGGTTGCCCGACCACGAATCGTGCATCGTGACCTCTCCGGAAAGAACACATCCCAATCCGGAGGCGAGGGTCACGTCGTCCGTCGCCGTGCAGCAAGCTCTTGCCGCAACCACAACTCAGACCCGAAGGTCATCCATAGCGTCATATGCACGAGACCAAACCAAATGGGTCTCATACCTGAGTTTATCCTTTTGGAAATCCAAATCCATTTCATTTAAACCAATAAAGAAATACAGACCCGTATAAGCACCGTATAAGGCTGAAACCTCGAAATACGTGCTTATACGTAACCACAACAAAATGCACCCATGGAATTGCCAAACATGTATTAAAACATATAATAAACATTTATGCATGCACCAATTTAGAAAACAAGGTCCACTCACAGACCGTCCGAGCTGCCGCCTCGATTTGTGTGCCATACGGCTCTCCCGAGCCAATCACCGTCACCGGGACTCTCGAACCTGTCCAAATTGTAATAGAAGGTTACTAACTACCTTATTAACCTCCTACTAAAGCCCCGTAAGTTTCCGGTATTTTTAACTATTTTTAAACTCGATCTGAAACCTTCCGATGCCCCGAACATTATCGAGACGGTGTCCGATCGACACGAAACCAGTCCCAAAATGTTCGTTACATCGAATAGAAGATTTCACGTGTTGAACACTTCCCCAAAAGACGAGGCACGCGCCCGTACGTGTCCCAGGAGTGGCATGCGCGTGGGCTCCATGCGCAGGCTACTGTAGACCGTCCCTAACCTTCAGCCCACCGGTCCAGCCCGTTTTTCCTGCAAACCCGATCCGCCTGGACCGACGTGACCGGTCCAAGCCCATACAATCCTCATTTTTCGTCTGTTTGGTCCCTAATCAATCCCTAAATTCATATTTTCATGTTTCCTATCCAACCCAATTAACTAAAGCCCTTAAAACCCCCTAAACCGAACCGGTCCAATATTCCTCTCACGATTCGATTCTCCAAACACCTCCCCAGGGGTCCCTCAACGTTCAAACCTTCACAAAACCTTCCTAAAATGTCCCTAGAAACCCATTGAACACCTCCTGATCACCCACAAGCAATCATAATGGAAAAACCAAATTAAAAATGGAAAAATGGGTAACCGGGTACCTCTCGGGTTCTTCTCCTCCAAGCCGCCGTCTATCGCGGTTCTGGCCGTCCAGCAGCCATCCTCAGCTTCCTTAGTCTCTCTCTCACTCTCTGGGTCTCACAGGTGATCATATGTGGTTGGGTTGGATTTGGGCGAAGGTTTTGAATGAGATCGGGTATTGGGTTTGTGTTTGAATGAAGAAAATGGAATGGTCGATGCATGTATCAATTTGGGTGGCCTGTGGATGGGTGACACTTGTCACTCATCCATTGGGCAGGGATTAAATATCTAGGCCCACTAGAATCCAAAAGTGATATGTCTCGTAAAACGTGCAATAGTGCCCCGAAACTTCCTTGAACCATAACTTCGTCGTCGAACGTCCGAATTCGACGTGCCGCCTGTCTACGGATTCGTATCATCCCGATGTACGTAACGGTATTCGGCCCTCAGTCATCGGACCTCCCAGTCCAAAAGTCAACATTTTGCCCCTTTTACTCAAAATTACCAAAATGCCGCTTATCTTCCGAACGTCATAACTTCTTCCTCGAACATCGGAATTGAACGTGCCACCTGTCTATGAACTCGTGATGTTCTAAACTACGCCACGGTCATCGGTCAACGTCCATTTGACCGCCCGAATGAAAAGTCAACGTTTTGCCCATTCCAAGGGGCAAAACAGTCATTTTGCATCGTTCGTCCGATTTCGCTCAACTAATCACCGATTGACCTCACTAATCGTGATTAGTCACTAATCTAATCCTGGAATTCGGGATGGGTCGTTACACCATATTTGTGAAAACAATTTTTTTTTGTTAAGTAAGACTCACAAAGTTGTAAGCCCCTCCCCTATACTTAAATTTGTCATTATCCTCAATATATCCAAGTAAAAGCACATAATCAACTATGAGGTAGAGTTTTACGAAAATAAAACAAAAATAAAAGATAAGAGAAGAGAATGCAAATCTATGTTAGACTCCTCCATTGGGATGCCTCCCAATAAGCGCTTAAATTTAACGTCTTCAGCCTGTATGAAGTGCTTCAATCAACTCATTCGATGCTAGGTCTATGCACTCTTTTGAACTCCACATCGTTCTCATCAATTGCCTCTAGGTAAGGCGTCAATGCATCATGAAGCTGAGGGTCAAGTTCATGCGCTATCTCCTTGACAAGGGAGTCCCCATGTCAGGACCCACCCCGGTTTCACCCCGAAACGAGGTAAATCCCGCTCTGACTCCCCGACGCAAAACTCAAGTAAAACTCACTCACATTCTAACCAGTCAAACGCATGAGTAATTAGACACAATGTCCCGAAGGTAGCATTTACATAACATAGTACGAACATACAAAGAAAATAAAACCGATAACTACACGCACACGGAAGCCTTTACTCTACTCTGGGAACCCTCACGTCACTTCTATGCCTCAGACTCTGCCTCGACGTCAAGACCCCGCGCTCGCTCCACAACCTGGAGGGCAATTAAAACAGAAAATGTGAGTGGACCAGAAGGTACAAAAGTTCAAAAACCATTTTATAAGAAAACCGAGTTTAACCCTCCGTTTTGAACCCACATGCATAACCAACAGTTATAAATACATTTATAAAATAATCATTATAAACATCATAAGAAACAGAAACACTATAAAAGATCATAAGAAACCATAATATGAGTATCAGAAACCGTATCAAAACCATAACCACCAAATCATCATTTTTCTCGATCAAACCTGCTGGATCTATCCGAGTCTTTAAACTCCCGAGTCTTTAAACTCAATCCAGGCCTTAATCATATCCGAGTCTTTAAACTCCCGAGTCTTTAAACTCAAGGCCTACGGGGGAAAATCAATATATATCCGAGTCTTTAAACTCCCGAGTCTTTAAACTCAATCCGGGTCTTTAAACCCAATCCGACCGGTCCCCCGTCACATAAATCCGGGTCTTTAAACCCAATATCCAGATCCAGCAAATCCAATCCAAAACCATTTAAAAACCATTTATCATTCCACATCCAAACCCGAATCCGAAATCACTGGTCCGATGCCCTTCCCGGCATCCAGAACCGTCATTCCGAACCCAAATCCGGAATCCACTTTCCAATCTTAAAACCAAATTCCGATTAGTGAAATCCGATTCTAAAATCGAAAACTTGATCATCGAAATCATGTTCCCCAAAATCCACTTATAACAATTGAAAACCACTTATCATTTGAAATCCCAAAATCATAACATATATTCCAAAAACCAACCATTCCTCGTAAAACGTGCTAAAAACCACTTTCCTCGAAAAACGTGTAATAATGCAAAACCGACCAAACATATTCAATAAACACAAAATCATGATTGAAAAACCATAAGACAATTATAGAAAACAGTTATGCATGCTCGAGTTTAAAGAAGAGGTCCACTCACAGTACTGAGCCCTACTCGCGTCCCGAACGTCCAGCCCGTTCCTCGGCTTCCTCGGGAAATCCCGATCCTGTCAAACACCGCCAAATTACGTTACTAATACGTCTACGAAGGTTCACCTAAATTCCTTCAAAATTCCCCGAAGCTTAAACGTAAGAACCCGGGGACCCTAAACTTTCCCCCTCGCGGAACTCAACTCAAACGACTTCCGATTGACCCGAAACCAACTCCATCGAACTCACAACAACTCCTAGACCAAAAACTATGTTGACCGTTTCTCCCAGAACCGCCCGCACGCGCCTCCACGCGCCGCCCAAAGTGGCTGCGCGTGGCCCTCACGCGCCTGCTACAGTGTCACCGTCTACCTCGCGTAGACCGGGGCACGATACAGTGCCTGCTGTTTGAACCGGCGAGAGCGGTTCACCGCCGTGCCTGCACCATTTTCCTCCCTCTCTTCACCATCCTCTTCGTCCAATCCTAAGCAATCCAGTTCCCTCACTCAAACACCTCAACACTGTCCCTAACCTGTCGACTCGAGCTCAAAGTCAAAACCCAACTATCCCCTGTTTCCTATTCCGGCCACCCAGGTCTTCTCCCGTCACAATAACCACCCTAGACGACGCCTAGGACCTCCCTGAGCCTCGTACCACTCACCATAACCGTCGACTCAACCCCACTCGTCACGACTTCCCGTTTGAACATCACGGCAAAACAGAGCACACAGGTACTCTCTTTCGTATAGCCTCCACCGTGTACTCCTCCGTCACGGCAACACACTCAGTCGACTCTTGGGACCTCCAGAAGTCTCACTCTAACCTCCAAATTCCTCGACTCTCGCCCTAGGTCCACGACTTTTGAAAACAAGAAAAACGGGAAAAACAGGGGAATCAGGGTATACCTTCGATACTCGCTCCGCCGTCTGCACCGCCGTGTGCCACGGTGATCGTTGAGTCCCCTGCAGTCGTCTGCGCTTGCTATTGGCTTGGATTGAGCCACCACACGGCACAACCACCGCCACCGTCCCGCGGCTCCTCTGTTTTCTCAGAACTCACCGCCTTCCTCCGCCGTGTCTCCGTGCACGATCTCAGTCCCAAACTCGATCACCAACCTCCTCTCTTCTTCCTTTCACTCTCACAACTCACCAGAGTCTCACCCGCACACAAAATTGATCACTCACTCTCAATTCTTCACTCTCTATTTCCAGTTCTTCGAACACACACACAACACACATACACGGGTGCACCCCAAATAATTGGACCGTGCACTCCCTAGAACCAACCAGACCTCCTCCACGTGTCACCAATCCTACCCATCATCTCCCATGTGGCTCAATCTCAACCCTTCATCTGTCCTTATCTGTTGCACACATCCCAGAGCACAAAAGACCAAAATGCCCTTCTGTTTTACCCAAAATTATAACTTTGCCACTACCTTTCTAGACCTGTAACTCCCACATCGTACGTCCGATGAATACGTGCCGCCTGTCATCGAACTCGGGACGACGAGATCTATCTAACGGTCTTAGGTCAACTTACCAAAACCCGTTCGTATAAAAAGTCAACGTTTCCCCCCCTAATTTCGCCAAATTACGGTTATGCCCTCAATCTTCCGAACATCACAACTTCCTCCTCGGATGTCGGAATCGGGCGTGCCACCTGCCTAAGGATTCGTAACGTCCTCAACTACGTCCTGGTCACTGGTCAACTCCCATTTGACCACCCGAAATAAAAGTCAACATTTCTGCCCGACCCAGGGGCAAAATCATCATTCTAAGTTCCCGGACCCCTCGGGACCACCTAACCCCTGATTAACCTTACTAATCACACCTTAATCACTCTAGTAATCCCAATTCTCGGGACGGGTTGTTACAATCTACCCACCTAAAAAGAATTTCGTCCCCGAAATTCCACAGCTAGTCCCCGACACCTAGGGTCTCCTAAGGAACAACTTCTCCTAGGTTTCCTGTCTATCATCTCCACCTTGGGTATTTCACTCCATCCCCAGCTACTGTTACCACAGGCAACCCTAGCTATGTAACAACTACATGGTGTACGCAAGGGAAACTCTATGAACAGGAAACAAAGGTATTATACAATACCTCACGTCACAATACCCGACAGAAGTCATAGAGTACATCCTCGTATACAACCACCCATCTCCCTCGGCTACCATTCCGGCCACGGTCGGACGAACTCCACAAGGTCCTAAAGGCAAACTCTAGCTTGTGGGTTCTCTCCTTCCACAGTCTCCAATCGATCAGTTATAGTCACTCCTTTCCTATACCTTCCGTCACCCTCCTACGGAACTTAACTCCTAGACTCTACCCCGATATCCAAACACCAAACCAACAGGACAACCAAAAGTAAAACAAGTACCTGTCTCCGTATCTGGTGTCGACTGATCCTCCTGCTGGGTCATCGAGAACACCCGGGCCTGAGATCCTGACGCTCTACCACGTCCCCTCGAACTACTCGTGGCTGTACCACCACCTCCTCTAGTGCCCGCTGTCCCTGAGGCTGTACTCTGTCCGGACTCCGCTACTCCTCTGCCTACCCCACCTTCTTGTGGCAACAGTGGACACTCACGTCGGAAATGACCTCGCTCCCCGCAGTAGAAACACACATTCCAGCCGGGTCCACTACTCGGTCTCCCCGTGGACGCTACCGACGTCGCACTCGCTTGCGGAGTCGGCGGTACTCGATAACCCCAAAATCCTGAACTCTGGGCACTACCAGGTCTACCAAAACGATCATCGCCCGTCGAGGACGATCCACCGAAGTTACCTCTTTTCGGTGTCCACTGGCTCGAAGCTCCAGGAATAGATAGTTCCCGGCGTCGCACCGGCAAACTAGCCTCAACTCGCACCGCAGCATCCGACAGATCTAGGAGGGTAGCAAAAGATCCAGCCGTCACTACGGCTCGAATCTCACCACGCAAGCCCAACTCAAACCTACGGCATTTCTCGGCTTCAGTGGCCACAAAAGCAGGAGCAAACCGGGACAACATCTGAAACTTCCGTTCATACTCTGCCACGGTCAAATTCCCCTGCTGGAGCTGCAAAAACTCCGCCTCCTTGGCATCCCGGAAAGAACGAGGATAATACTGCTCCAGAAACCGTTCCCTAAACGTCTCCCAGGTCACACTGTGAACATCCCAACCGGACAACTCGAGGGTATACCACCACTCGTACGCCGCACCATCTAGTAAAAATGCAGCCAACAATACTCGCTCCTCCGGCGGACAATGCATCACCGCAAAAATCCGCTCCAGTCTAGTAATCCACCTCTGGGCTTCCTCAGCATCAGCCCCACCACTAAAAGTAGTAGCCCCGAGCCGCTGGGCTCGCTCAATCGTGGCACTCTCCGTCTCTCTGGCTACTTCTTCAGGTTGTGGAGAGGGTCTACGTCTCGGAGGCATCGTCAACCGCACACTGAAAGAGGCATAGAAGTAGTCAAACAACTGAAACACAACCTCACAAACCGACAGACCCAACAAACTCGACAAACCTATGCTCTGATACCAATTGTCAGGACCCACCCCGGTTTCACCCCGAAACCTGAGGTAAATCCCGCTCCCGTCTGACTCCCCGACGCAAAACTCAAGTAAAACTCACTCACATTCTAACCAGTCAAACGCAGGAGTAATTAGACACAATGTCCCGAAGGTAGCATTTACATAACATAGTACGAACATACAAAGAAAATAAAACCGATAACTACACGCACACGGAAGCCTTTACTCTACTCTGGGAACCCTCACGTCACTTCTATGCCTCAGACTCTGCCTCGACGTCAAGACCCCGCGCTCGCTCCACAACCTGGAGAGCAATTAAAACAGAAAATGTGAGTGGACCAGAAGGTACAAAAGTTCAAAAACCATTTTATAAGAAAACCGAGTTTAACCCTCCGTTTTGAACCCACATGCATAACCAACAGTTATAAATACATTTATAAAATAATCATTATAAACATCATAAGAAACAGAAACACTATAAAAGATCATAAGAAACCATAATATGAGTATCAGAAACCGTATCAAAACCATAACCACCAAATCATCATTTTTCTCGATCAAACCTGCTGGATCTATCCGAGTCTTTAAACTCCCGAGTCTTTAAACTCAATCCAGGCCTTAATCATATCCGAGTCTTTAAACTCCCGAGTCTTTAAACTCAAGGCCTACAGGGGAAAATCAATATATATCCGAGTCTTTAAACTCCCGAGTCTTTAAACTCAATCCGGGTCTTTAAACCCAATCCGACCAGTCCCCCGTCACATAAATCCGGGTCTTTAAACCCAATATCCAGATCCAGCAAATCCAATCCAAAACCATTTAAAAACCATTTATCATTCCACATCCAAACCCGAATCCGAAATCACTGGTCCGATGCCCTTCCCGGCATCCAGAACCGTCATTCCGAACCCAAATCCGGAATCCACTTTCCAATCTTAAAACCAAATTCCGATTAGTGAAATCCGATTCTAAAATCGAAAACTTGATCATCGAAATCATGTTCCCCAAAATCCACTTATAACCATTGAAAACCACTTATCATTTGAAATCCCAAAATCATAACATATATTCCAAAAACCAACCATTCCTCGTAAAACGTGCTAAAAACCACTTTCCTCGAAAAACGTGTAATAATGCAAAACCGACCAAACATATTCAATAAACACAAAATCATGATTGAAAAACCATAAGACAATTATAGAAAACAGTTATGCATGCTCGAGTTTAAAGAAGAGGTCCACTCACAGTACTGAGCCCTACTCGCGTCCCGAACGTCCAGCCCGTTCCTCGGCTTCCTCGGGAAATCCTGATCCTGTCAAACACCGCCAAATTACGTTACTAATACGTCTACGAAGGTTCACCTAAATTCCTTCAAAATTCCCCGAAGCCTAAACGTAAGAACCCGGGACCCTAAACTTTCCCCCTCGCGGAACTCAACTCAAACGACTTCCGATTGACCCGAAACCAACTCCATCGAACTCACAACAACTCCTAGACCAAAAACTATGTTGACCGTTTCTCCCAGAACCGCCGCACGCGCCTCCACGCGCCGCCCAAAGTGGCTGCGCGTGGCCCTCACGCGCCTGCTACAGTGTCACCGTCTACCTCGCGTAGACCGGGCTCGATACAGTGCCTGCTGTTTGAACCGGCGAGAGCGGTTCACCGCCGTGCCTGCACCATTTTCCTCCCTCTCTTCACCATCCTCTTCGTCCAATCCTAAGCAATCCAGTTCCCTCACTCAAACACCTCAACACTGTCCCTAACCTGTCGACTCGAGCTCAAAATCAAAACCCAACTATCCCCTGTTTCCTATTCCGGCCACCCAGGTCTTCTCCCGTCACAATAACCACCCTAGACGACGCCTAGGACCTCCCTGAGCCTCGTACCACTCACCATAACCGTCGACTCAACCCCACTCGTCACGACTTCCCGTTTGAACATCACGGCAAAACAGAGCACACAGGTACTCTCTTTCGTATAGCCTCCACCGTGTACTCCTCCGTCACGGCAACACACTCAGTCGACTCTTGGGACCTCCAGAAGTCTCACTCTAACCTCCAAATTCCTCGACTCTCGCCCTAGGTCCACGACTTTTGAAAACAAGAAAAACGGGGAAAAACAGGGGAATCAGGGTATACCTTCGATACTCGCTCCGCCGTCTGCACCGCCGTGTGCCACGGTGATCGTTGAGTCCCCTGCAGTCGTCTGCGCTTGCTATTGGCTTGGATTGAGCCACCACACGGCACAACCACCGCCACCGTCCCGCGGCTCCTCTGTTTTCTCAGAACTCACCGCCTTCCTCCGCCGTGTCTCCGTGCACGATCTCAGTCCCAAACTCGATCACCAACCTCCTCTCTTCTTCCTTTCACTCTCACAACTCACCAGAGTCTCACCCGCACACAAAATTGATCACTCACTCTCAATTCTTCACTCTCTATTTCCAGTTCTTCGAACACACACACAACACACATACACGGGTGCACCCCAAATAATTGGACCGTGCACTCCCTAGAACCAACCAGACCTCCTCCACGTGTCACCAATCCTACCCATCATCTCCCATGTGGCTCAATCTCAACCCTTCATCTGTCCTTATCTGTTGCACACATCCCAGAGCACAAAAGACCAAAATGCCCTTCTGTTTTACCCAAAATTATAACTTTGCCACTACCTTTCTAGACCTGTAACTCCCACATCGTACGTCCGATGAATACGTGCCGCCTGTCATCGAACTCGGGACGACGAGATCTATCTAACGGTCTTAGGTCAACTTACCAAAACCCGTTCGTATAAAAAGTCAACGTTTCCCCCCTAATTTCGCCAAATTACGGTTATGCCCTCAATCTTCCGAACATCACAACTTCCTCCTCGGATGTCGGAATCGGGCGTGCCACCTGCCTAAGGATTCGTAACGTCCTCAACTACGTCCTGGTCACTGGTCAACTCCCATTTGACCACCCGAAATAAAAGTCAACATTTCTGCCCGACCCAGGGGCAAAATCGTCATTCTAAGTTCCCGGACCCCTCGGGACCACCTAACCCCTGATTAACCTTACTAATCACACCTTAATCACTCTAGTAATCCCAATTCTCGGGACGGGTTGTTACACCCCAAGTCTAGTTCATGGGACTTAGATTAAAAGAATTGCGTATAGAGTGCTCCTTCAAGAGAGTTAGATGAGAATATGTACACGAAAAGAAGAGGAGATATAGAAAAAAATATACATAAGAAATTGAGAATATTTATAAGTAAGTATGGTATTTATGCACAAGTAAGATATTTACATTATTAACATATTTACACAAACGAAATCACACAAGATTTTTCAATCCCCGACAACGGCCCCAAAACTTGATGTGCAAAACTAAGCATTAAAGTAAACACAAAGTCACACTCAACATTTAGTGAAATGTATGCAATTAAAAACCTTTTTTTGTAGATGTAGCATTGGTAAATATGGATCGTTCTTAACCGGGGATTGAGGGTACCTAAACATGATTATCGTTTGATTGATTAATTAAGGGGGGTAATTGATTGTTTCTATTATCCTACACGATTAACTAATCTAAACTATCCTAATTTATTATTTACAAGGTCAACTAATCTTTAACCTAACTCATTCATGATTGTATTAACTTCAACCGAAAAAAATCCTATAATCTTAATCTTACGAGTTACTTGCATATTCTCTTAAGTACATGTCTGGGGTACCCGACGACACTTTCATTGACGTAGACTTGGGGCTCCGTATATCTAGTCAAGCATTAAACGCGAACACACAAACATAACAAAAACTAGAATCATAGAACACATAGAATATTGAAGCAATACATATAACCAACAGTCAAACATAAGAAATAACTACAAGGTAAAGAGGTCGTGTTACACTTTTTCTCTTAGAGGCTCCCTATGGATACGAAGTGCGTGGGCACTCTTTGGTGAGACAAGCGAGGGCTCCTCAACTTAGTCATGGATGAAGGTGTAGAATGTGAAGTATAGTGTAATTATTCTTCCACTAGAAATCTTGAATATAATGAAAAGGGAAAATTGGTTGAGTAGTGTTTTGGTACAAAGAATGAGCGACTCTTTACAATTAGTCTAAGCCTTTTTATTTATAGGAGAAAATTAATCCTCAAATAAATAGGAGTTCACAATTTAAATTCTAAAAGGAAAAGGATTAAAATAATTAATATTGAAGTCCTAAAGGAAAAAGGTAATAAAAATCTTAATTAAAAAGGTTTCCTAAAAAAAAAGGAAACAAATCCAAGCTTGAATTGGACAATTTTCCACAAGAAATAAGGAATTACGTGCTGGAATTTGAATAGGGAAGCATTTCAGTGGAAGCCCACCGGAATTGGGCTGAATTTCGGTGGTTAAACAGCTAGTCAACGCGGGAATAAACTGGGGTGGACGTTCGGTAGGCATCGACTGAAAGGAGCACGGGAATTTGGCAGTCAACTGCTAGTCAACGCGATGGGACAAGGGAAATGAGGTTCGATGCATGCGCACTGAATCCGTATTCTGGTATTCGGGACACACACACCATATTAAATATAGGTTGATCGGCAAGCTTCTGCTAAATGGGTTTTTGGGTTGATTAAATGGGTACGGTAGCACCCTAACGAAATCGGTTATACTTTTTGGTGGCCTCCTTTGTTTTGATCACAAATTCTTCGTTAAAGCTCCGATTGAGGTGATTATTTTGCCTAAATTCTCGTAATTCCGAGCTTAATCCAATTCTGCACTTTTCCCACAAAATATATTATTTTCTCCTATTGTTTGGTATTTAAAAATTAAAAGATAAGCATAAAGGGTATAAAATGATGCTTAATTCAAGGCGTATCACCTGAGGAGTTTGGTGGTGGTTCCTCCCTGATATTTCATGGCGTCCATCTAGGAAATCCGGAAGATCCATGTGTGCATAGGGCTAGCTCTACCTTGATCCTGCTTCCATTAATTGCCCACCTGTTTACTATCAGGCTAATGTTCCTTCTTCTAACACAGGCACATGAGTTCTTGGATATGGGAAAGCTCTGAAACTGAAAGTTGAAATCCGCCTTAGCATCTCCATGGGCGATTCGATGGACACACGGTGAGGCCAACTTGGGCATTCCTATGGAGTCTCTATGTGAGCTTCATTCCTCGTTTGAGCTGTTGACGATCAAACACCACTGTCAGGTGATTGAACGGATCGACGAAACCTATCCATGTTGAATCGTGAGGATTTTTGAACGAAAGGTTTTTGTTGGATGATGAATAACATTCAAGATCATCGAACATTGTTGATGAACGATGAACGAAGTAAGATAAACGATGAACAAAATTTGAAGAATGATGAACACCGTTGCATAACTTTGAACGATCGTGAGAGTGCTCTTCCTAGATATTTCTTAATCGGCACTCAATGAAAGCATCAATTGTTGAAGAATAATTCATCCGTACTCTCAAAAGTATCCTAGATCCCTGCAAACAGCAAACAGTAAATAGTAAACTATCGTTCACTCTGATTGAGAACTCGGGGGGTTGTTCGACCAAGAATGCTCCAATGCTTAAGTCAACCTTGAAAGTGAAATCTCAAGAGCTTAAGTAGCGTTGAATCGAATTATCTTGAAAGAGAAATGATCGTCTCTATTTATAGAGAATCCTTGGGAGCCACAGAGCGTTCTGATTGGTCGGTTGAAATTCTAATAAATAAATAATATATTATTTAATAATTATAATAATTGCTCATTATGATGGCAATTATTGTAGTTTAATATTAATAATAAGTGAGCATTGTTAAGAATAATAAAAATTGATTCTCGGGGAGAATATTAACGTTATTGAGGCTTTAACCCGACTAAATATTATATTCAACTGGTAAATACATTACCTGCGGATGTCTATGAGCCGTTAATGTCATTGCCAGAGGAGATTTGGACATTTTTGGAATTATGGGCCACGTAACAGCTCTACAATTTTCGGGCGATTTTGGGTTCCACAACGATACAGAGTCCTGATGGTTGATTTTAGGGGCTGCATGGAGAGATAAGAAGTGGGAAGCTATTGAAGGGTGGTTGAAAGTGTCGATTTTGAGGGATAGAGCGTAGTGCTACTCCACTTCTTGTTGGATTTTGCAAGCTTGGAGAAGCGAAAAGGGGACGCTTTGAGGAGAAATCAATGGTTGGTGGAGGAGAGAGAAAGAGGGCATGAGTTGGAGCATTGGCATGGAAAACTGCATGGAGAAAAATCAATGGCTTGTTCAGTTCCAGTGGATTAACGTCGCTTAGAAGGTCGCCACCTCCATCCTAACTTCCGATTTTCACCACTCCATCATCTCCAATTACGAGGTGAAGTTCTTTGTTGCCTAGATTCGTAAACAAAAGGTATCTTCCTCATCCTTTGTTCATTAGGCCTATAATTCTTAGCTAGTTTCATCAGTTAGACATGTGCTTCGTTTGAAGTTGATAAACAAGGAAAGCTAGGAGTGAATAAAAATACATTCTCAACTGATATGAAGAGCAAAAATGTGGAAATTTGAATATAAAATGTTGGATAATCCATTTGATTTTTCCTTTTTAACTTCTCGTAAGCATTGATCTATTGGTTGAAGGACTTAGATTCAGAAACCTAGATCCATAAACCCAGATCTATAAACACAAAAGATGAATAAAATCCAGATTCATAAATTGTTGAATTCATAGGATGATGAAGATGAATTAAAAATTGAAGAGTGGTTTCCGAGAACAGGGAATGGTTGTTGTTATTTGTGTTTTGAGAGGAATAATTGTTGTTGTTTGCATTTTGAGATGAATGGTTGATGAAGATGAGATGATGATTGATGATGGATGAAGATGATGAATTGGGGAAAATGAAGAAGGGACGAGGATGATGAATTATGATATATTTTAATATTATGATGAAAATGCCCTTCTAATTTTGGTCACCTCACAAGCTAACTGGACTAATTATTTGCCATATATACTTTAACAGAAAATTAGATGGAAAGCCTAACAGAGGTACTCTTTTATATAGTTTGTCTTTTAGAATTTGAAGGAACTCAGGAAGATCATTTACCGTTGGTAGAATTCACCTTCAACAATAGTTATCAATCCAGCATCCAAAGGGAACCCTATGAAACATTATATGGAAGGCCATGTTGATCACCAATGTGTTGGGCAGAAGTAGGAGAAGCAATGATGTTAGAACCTGATTTAGTTCAAGAGACTGCAGAATAGATAAAAGTTATCAAGCAACGCCTCCTAATTTCTCAAAGTCGACAAAAGAACTATACAAATAGAAGGAAACCATTGAAGTTGGAAGTTGGTGACTACGTGTTTTTCAAAGTATCACCACCTAGATGAGTTAAAAGATTTGAAAGATTTGGAAAATTAGCACCAAAATTCATTGGTCCTTTTGAGATTTTGAAAAAATTGGTTGTTTTGTTTAAGAACGATGTATTCTATTAAACCATGAGGTATTTTGTTAAAGCATGAGATGTTTTATTCCATGTATGAAGTGTTTTTATTTAAGTACAAGGTGCAGACTTACTATTAGTTACATGGAAACAGTTAGATTTGGTTAAATGGTAGAAAGCCAACTAAGTAGGCTATTAGTTTGGTATGTGGATGATTTTAATCCATTGATATCTTATTAATCATTATGAAGATAAGCAGATTAAGGTTAGCGACATTTCTTAACTAACTCACCACCCTATGAATAGGCTTATTCCCAACTTCATACAAGAAGAAGAAAACCATATTCTTTTTTCTTCCTTTCATCTGTGTAGAATTTAAGTGAGAAAGAAAAAGAAAGAGAAGTAGAGATGTTTTGTGGAGATTAAGGTGGTTTCTTAAAGTGGAATTTTATCTTAACTTCGGACTCAATGTAGGGATTCTTGGGGAAACCTTTACGAGATGATGAAGATTTGTGCATTACAGTGTGCTTAATGGATTGTTGTTACTAAATTGTTAAAAGTGAGATTTTATTGGAATCTATTTTATCCGTTAAGTGATTCTATGTAGGCATCTTTCTATGCATGAGGGCTAATTATGGTGTTGGGATAGAAGTTCTAGATATAAGGGTAATATAATGAATCTTTTGTGTAGTTGAGATTAACTCTTAGTAGGTACCAGGCCTCAGGTGACAGGACCTGTCCCTAATTAAACGGGTCCTTGCTCCCGTCTGACCACTTCTGTTAGACAAGGGATTTTTGCTAACTTAATCACACCCAACTCCTATTAATTTCTGAATTGAATACTCTTTTGCGGGGTTAGCGCCCACATCCAACTCACTAAACCCCAACAAAAGTGGGATTCTTACTACTTTGATTTACCTTAGTCTCAATTTAGTTCAGGCTTCATACTCATATTTTATCGGGTTCATCAAGCTTATCCACATTTATCACTTAATTTTACTAAATAAACCACCTTACTTTTGTTACTTAAAGGTAATTTTCATTCATAGATATCTTTGTTAAGTAAGAGTGAGCTTTGATTATACATTCTTAAAAAAACTTAATAAAGATCAACTTATACACATATAAATAGATATGTCTCCACAAAGAAACACACATAAGTTATATAATATTTAGTGCCACAAAATCCCACATGTCGACTACAAATCGTACAATCTATTAAACAAATCACATATTGTTCATATTTCAAAAGTAGGGAAATTTTCATACTAATAATAATACCATATATCTATTTCACTTAATCCACTCTATTCAATTTACCATAAGTCCTTGATCAGTTTAATCATAATTCAATGATTGATAGGTAAATCCTTGTTCATACCCAAATGTTAGAACTAATTAAAGATACTTAAATAACCCATTAACTTTGAACGAGTACAACTTCTTCGTGCTATGTCCAATTATCTCAAACAATACAGCATTGAACTCATAAAGTCAAGCCAAGAAAACTTCATGTTGATCACACCGCCTAGAATGGCTGTACGCATAGGCCTGTCACCAGCAGCCCCGAGTCGGGTCTGCAACTCAGGTTGCCCGACCCAGCGACCAGACCCAATCGTATTTTACTCAAAACTCATCTTTTTTTCCCTTGAAGTTTCAGACAATTTTCCAATCTCGTTTAGGGATGTTTCATGCTCCCTTAATTTGAGTTTTCCACTCCGAAATGACCTTAGGAGATCACTTAATGTCCTAGGATCCCCAGATAACGACCACACACCCTCCAACCCGAAGACAGTTCCACTATCATTTCTTGGCTCACGGGTTTACCCAAAATAACAGGTCTGGAGAGTCTCTCCAGCCACTCCTTGTAACAACCCGTTCCGGGAGACAGGATTAGTAGACTGATTAAGGTGTGATTAGTGAGGTTAAGCGGCGGTTAGGTGGTTCCGATAAGGTCATTAGTGTAGAATGACGATTTTGCCCCTGGTTCGGGCAAAAACGTTGACTTTTAGTTCAGGTGGTCAACTGGGTGTTGACTAGTGACCAGGACGTAGTTTAGGACGTCACGAATCTATAGGCAGGTGGCACGTCCGATTCCGACATCCGAGGAGGAAGTTGTGATGTTCGGAAGGTTGAGAGCCTAACCGTAAAGGGGGGAATAGTTGACTTTTTGTAGACTCGGGTTTTGGCACGTTGACCTAGGATGGTTAGATAGTTCTTGTCATCCTGAGTTCGATGACAGGCGGCACGTATTCATCGGACTTACGAGGCGAGAGATACGGGTCTAGGAAGTTAGTGGCAAAACCGTAAAAATGAGTTAAAAGGAAGGGTAATTTGGTCTTTCTGCACATTGGGATTTGTGCATAGAGAAAGGAAATGGACGGCTGGGATGGAGCCAGTTGGTGAGAGAGTGAGGAGGGTTGGTGAGAGAGTGAGGAGGATTGGTGACACGTGTTTCAGGTGGAGTGGCTTCTGGTGAGTTCGAGTGTGTGCACGGCCCAAATAATTGGGGTGCACCCGTGTGTGTGTGTTCGTGATGGTTCAGAAAACAGAGGGAGATTGTGAGGGAAATTGAGGAGTGATTGAGGCTGATTGTGGTGGTTGCTGAGTTCTGGTGAGTGAGTGAGGGACGGGAGGTCGAAGGGAAGCTGGTGAGTGGTTTAGGAGGTGAGGAATCGTGGTGTGTGTGAGTTGAGAGTTCAGGGGGAAACTCAGAGAGGAAAACAGAGAAGTTGGGTGGTGGTGCAGCCGTGATCAATCACTCGAGGTTAAGGGACGGGCTCAGAGGATGGAGGAAGGCAGGAGGAGCTGCTACCTCACGGCTGAGCTCACGACGGCGGCAGGAGGACAGGTAAACCCACACCCCGTTTCCTTGCTCTATTTAGCAGTTGAGTTTCAAGTTGAGAGTCGTGAGTCTAGAGGTCGAGTCGAGGGAATTGGAGGTTAGAGTGAGACTCAGGGAGGCCCCAAGCTTCGACTGAGTGTGCTGCCGTGACGGGGAGGTACACGGCGGAGGATGGCACGACAGGGGTAATTGGGTGCTCTGTTTTGGCCGTGGGTTCAAACGGCGAGTCGTCGAGTTTGGGACTGAGTCGAAGGTCTAGGAGGGTTGGTTTAGGTTCAGTGAGGTCCAGGGAAGAGTGTGGTGAAGCCACCGTGAAGGGAGGTGATCGGAATGGCTGAATCGTGAAACAGGGGGAGTTTGGCAGTCTGGTTTCGAGTTCAGTCGACGGGCTAGGGACAGTGTCTAAGTGAACGGAGGTGGGGAATCAATAGGGTTGGTCTGGAAGATGCTGTTGGTGAAGAAAGGGAGAGAAACCGTGCAGGCACGGCGGTGAACCGCTGACGCCGGTCTGAGTTGCAGACCACTGTGCCGAACCGGGTTCGTCTGAGGAAGACGGTGCACTGTAGCAGGCGCGTGAGGGCCACGCACAGCCACTTTGGGCGGCGCGTGGGGGCGCGTGCGGCGGCGATGGGGAAAACGGTCAACATGGTTTTTGGTCTAGGAGTTTTGGTGAGTTCAATGGAGTTGGTTTCGGGTCAATCGGAAGTCGTTTGAGTTTAGTTCCGCGAGGGTGAAGGTTTAGGGTCCCGGGTTCTTACGTTTAGGATTCGGGGAATTTTGAGGAATTTAGGTGAACTTTCGTAGACGTGTTAGTGACGTAATTTGGTGATTGTGAACAGGATCGGGATTTCCCGAGGAAGCCGAGGAACGTACAGGACGTTTAGGACGCGAGTAGGGCTCAGTACTGTGAGTGGACCCCTTCTTTAAACTCGAGCATGCATAACTGTTTTCTATATTTGTTTTATGATTTTGATTATGATTCTATGTTTATTGAATATGTTTGGTTGGTTTTACATTATTGCACGTTTTTCGAGAAATACGGTATTTGGCACGTTTTACGAGAAATGTCGATTTCTGAGTAAATGCCAGGGTTTTGGGATTTTTTTAAAGGATAACTAGTTTGATTGTTTACAAAGGGATTTTGAAACATGATTTGGTGATTAAATGATTTTCGAAAAGCGGAATTTGGATTTAAAGTTGGAAAGTGGATTCCGGATTTGGGTTCGGAATGACGGTTCTGGATGCCGGAAGGGTATCGGACCAGTGATTTCGGATTCGGGTTTGGATATGGATTGGTAAACGGTTTTCAAATGATTTTGGGATTGGATTTGCTGGATCTGGATATTGGGTTTAAAGACCCGGATATATGTGACGGGGGACCGGCCGGATTGGGTTTAAAGACCCGGATTGAGTTTAAAGACTCGGGAGTTTAAAGACTCGGATATATTGATTTCCCCCGTAGGCCTTGAGTTTAAAGACTCGGATATTATTAAGGCCTGGATTGAGTTTAAAGACTCGGGAGTTTAAAGACTCGGATAGGTCCAGCAGGTTTGATCGGAAAATAATGAATTGCTGTTTCTGGATTCTGATACAGTTTTATGATATATATGCTGTGATTTCTATAAATGGTTTATAGTGTTTCTGTTTCTTATGATGTGGTATATGGTACTTTGGTTTCTCACTGTTTTAATAACTGGGTTATGCATGTGGTTTTCAAAAACGGAGGGTTAAAGTCGGTTTTCTGATAAATGGTTTTAGAACATTTCTTTTATTATGGTCCACTCACATTTTCTGTTTTAAACTGCCCTCCAGGTTGTGGAGCGAGCGCGGGGTCTTGACGTCGAGGCAGTGACCGAGGTATAGAAGTCACGCGAGGGGTCCCGGAGTAGTTTAAAGTCTTCCGTGTGCGTGTAATTTATCGGTTTTTATTTTCCTTTTATTTTTGTACTATGCTCTGTAAACGATAACTTTGGGATATCTCGTTTAATTACTCCTGCGTCTGACTGGGTTGAGTGAGGTTTACTTGGGTGTTGTGTCGGGGAGTCAGACGGGAGCGGGATTTACCTCGGGTTTCGGGGTGAAACCGGGGTGGGTCCTGACACTCCTTGTCTTTCTCACTCTTCCCTCTTTGGTCGTCTCTCACCCTCCCCATTAACAGGGTTCCTCACGGTTTAATAAAACTTGTTTTTCTTCTATTCGGTTCTACACCACCAATTTTCTACCCATCACCTCCACACACCCACTATGTATATAAACATATATGTCGATGGAAGAAGTGAGAAGGAGAGGTCTAGAAATTTCTAGACATGTGTCACTTTCACAAAATATCAAAATGAGAAATGACCAAAATGCCCTTGGTACAAAATTACTAAAGTTCCATTACTCTGCCTTGCCCTATAGCGTTCTCATTCGAACTCTGTTTGCACCATGCCGCCTGTCTATGTACTCAGTAGGCCAAGACCTTTATAACGACTTTCTCGAAATTTCTAATAGGTTTCCATCCAAAAGTCAACATTTTGAGTCTTAGTTAACTCTTTGACTTTCAGGGCAAAATGGTAAATTTTCATTTTCTCGAATATCAGAGGTGTCACATTCGGTCAGCCCAGCCAAGTGCACATGGTTCTTATCAGGTAATTTGGGGCCGATGAAAAGGAGTTAAACAAGATGACTAATAAATGGGTTGATTATGATCTTTAGTTCATATAGATGAGCATTTCGGACCATATGATAAATGCATGGTATGGGAAATCAAGGTCTATTTAATCAAATAAATGAATGGACGAGATTGGATGAATTGTGTTGCATTGCACCTTTAATATTATTTGTCTTGTTAGATACTTAAAATAATTCATTGTGGCAAGGTTACGGCCCTTCTGAGCTAGTGATGCTCACCTTTTTAACAGATTTTGCAGGAACTGAACCTGGTACTTAGGACTTTTGATGGAACTTGAATGTATAATTAAAGGTGCCACCATGCTTGAGCTTGAATAATGCACTAGTTCAGTGTGTACTATTGACTAGTCTCTTATTTGTAATAGACGTTGTAAGACCTGAAATATCTTGTTATTTCTATTGAAAGATTTTTATGATAAATATTCACGTACTTTTCTTCACATCTGATTTTTTTTTCCTTTTCCCCTTAGTTTCTCTAAGTAAGGTGTGAATCACGTTCTAATTAATGTTTAGAATAAATTCTTGGGTTGGGACATAGGCCCTTTGAGTAATTGGATAAGGCGGCCTCCTCGGGCCACCACCATAAACGGGCCGCAAACATTTTGTTTGTTTTTTTTTTTTTGCATAGTTGTTAGGTTATTTTGTTATATATATCTTACTTCATTAGTAGTCAAAGTCTGATCATTGGGTGACTTGGTTGAGGTGCTTCTTCCTCTCGACCCCCAATGTTCGAAATTCAGTGTCTACATCCCCTATCCCTTGTGAGCCCATTAGTGATAACAATGAATCCGACGAGGAACCAACTCTCGAAACACCATTAGACATGGCATGAAACATAAGTATCCAACAACAAACCTCCTCAAACACTGTGGCTATTGCTAACTTCAGCATTCTGCACCCTAAATCACATGGTAACAAGAAAGACGTCAAAATCAAGAATGGCGTTCTATACCAAATTTCCAAGTTTCATGGATTCAAAAATGAAGATCCACACAAAAACCTTAAAGAGTTTCAATTCATGTAACGACCGCTCCTTGATTTTAAGGATTAATTAAGACTTAATTATCGGATGTTCAGGGCGAAATTATAGTTTTGCCCATTAACGAGGGCAAAAAATTGAGTTTTGACCTAGGAGGTCCGATGCACGAGGACCGAGGATTGTTACGTAGATTGGGTCGATACGAGTCCGTAGACAGGTGGCACGTCGAAATCGGACGTTCGACGGAAAAGTTATGGGTCACTTAAGGTCTGAGGAACTATTGCACATTTTATGAGACGGGGGTACTCTTGTCATTCAGTGGGCCTCAGATATTTTCCCAGGCCCAATGTCACTTATCCATTGCTTCCATTACACAGATACATGCATATGTTTTCCCTTCCTTCCCATTTGATCATCCTAGCACCCGATGAACCCAAAACCAAACCCTTCCACCATTTGATTCTGTGTGAGGCCAAGAGAGTGGCTGAGGATGAGTGATGTTTTGAGAGAGGTTGTGGAAGGCGGAAGGACCGCCGTAGGTGGCGGAGGAGTTCATGGCAAGGTAAAACCCGAGACCCCTCCTCTTTGAGTTCAAATTTCAAAATTTTGATTTGGACGTTTAGGATGTTTTCTGTTGATTAGGTTGTGTTTAGGGGGTTGGTATGATGATTAGGGAATGGTTTTAAATGGTGGATGGTGGTTGAGCAGCCCAGAGGAACGGCTGGAAAACAGGGCCGAGGGTGCATTGAACCAATGGGTTCTAGGCTAGTTTTCTTGGGTTTAATTACATAGATAGGTTATAGTTGAGGTGAGGAAGCTATAGTATTTGGAATGGATGAAAAAATGATGAAAAATGAAGGCGTTATAGGACTGAACCGGTCACACCAGTTTGGTCGGACCAGACGAACCAGTGAACCGGTGCAGACCGGTTCACTCGAGGAAGAAGACAACCTTGTGCACTCGCACGTGAAGCCCACGCGTCGCACCTTTGGCCAGTGCGTGGGGGGGGGGGGGGGGGGGAGGGGGGTTCTTGGGGAAGTGTTCAACATATGAAATCATCTATTCGATGTAACGAACGGTTTGGGATAGGTTTCGAGTCGATCAGACACAGTTTCGATATAGTTCGGAATGTCCGAAGGTTTAGGATCAAGTTTAAAATATGTTAAAAATCCCAGAAAATTAGGGGGCTTTAATGAGAGGTTCTTAAGGTAGTTAGTAACCCTCTAGTATGATTTGTACAGGTCCGGGAGTCGCGGAGATGGTGATTGGCCCGGCAAAGGCTTATGGCGCGCGTATCGAGCCGCAGCTTGGATGATCTGTGAGTGGACCTTGTTTTCTAAATTGTGATGCATGCATAACTATTTTATATGTTTTACATACGTGATTTCTACGATGATGATTGTGATGTGTGTTTTTCCTTATTTGTACGTATTTCGAGATTTATAGTTTTATACTGTGCCTATACGTGATGTGTTTTCTATGATGATTTGATCAAATTATTTTGGATTTAGAAATATGGAGTCGGGCATGAGACCCATTTGATTGGAAACTATCAGACTTGGAGTCCATTTTATTTGATGTGGAATCGGGCTGGAGGTCCACTTGAGTTATACGATTGAGCCGGGGGCCTCGTTGGTTTACGAATTCGGGCATGATGCCCAGTTACAGTTTATAAATGTGATTTTGAGTTGGGGGCCCATATATGGATTTATGAATTTGAATAAATGGATTTACGATGGTATTATGGAAACCCTGGGCGTAGCCCTTTGAACGGTTTTGAAATGGATTATGAAATGGTTTTCCATGTACCATCCTCACGAACGATTGCCCTCCAAACGTCTCGTAGTATCCTGTAGTGGCAGCTTGTCTCCTCTAGACGTCTCGTAGTATCCTGGAGTAGAACACAGGGCATTGCCTGCGAGGGGTCATTGCATGGAGCCACTGGTCCGTATAGTGACTCAAGAGCAGGATTGCTAGAGGTTAAAACCTCCCCTTAGGGAGGGTCATTGATCGGCGGGTCATTGACCTGGGTGGACCCAAGGGAGACTTAGGATTGAGACCCTGAGTAGCACGCGCAGCTTGGAACCATGACAGTGGTATTGGTTGTGACATTTGGGATGTCAGGCATCAGGGATGCCGAGGATTAGTTTTGGGCTGAGACCCACTGGTATTGGTTTTGGGCTGAGACCCACCTATATTGAATTTGGGCTGAGACCCACGTGTATTGGTTTTGGGCCGAGACATCACACTCCTCCTCCAATCCTAGCACACTCTGGAAGCCCCGGTTGGGCTAAAGTTGGAATTATCCCTTGTCTTACACTTCGTGTCAGACGAGAGCAGGCACGTCCCTCGTTAATCCCGGGGGATTTGGAACGGTTCTCGTCAATTCATTTGTAGAAGCATGTGTTCCAAAGATGTATACTTGGACATTATTAAGATGAAGGCTTTCCCGTTGTCTTTGGAAGACAAGGAACGAGCTTGGCTTCTTGAACTCCCACCAAACCCAATTATTAGCCTAAGTTGGTTCATGAATTCCTAACCAAGTACTTCCCTTCCTTGCTGATTACAGTCAAAAGGAGAGAGATCACCAAAATCAAGCAGAAAGATCATGATGTGAAATTTAGCCAATACTACAACAGGTTTAAGGAACTATGCAATTCATGCCTTACTTACAGGATCACTAAAGGCTATCTCTTAACCTATTTCTATGAAGGACTCAGAGTTTGGAACTGAGGACTACTTGATGCTGCAGTTAATGGAAGTTTCTTGGCTATGAGCTTGGCAGAAGGTCGTGCACTACTTGAAATCCTTGCACTTAATGATGCACAATATGAAGGTGTTTAGCCTAATCCAAGGAAAGTAAATGAGGCAAGTTCAAATGTTATCAATGATGCTAAGTTAGATAAGATAAAATTTATGCTTTCAAATATGTTAGAACTTAAGAAACAGGTAGCTCCAGTTTGTTCAATATGCGTGCTCAAGGTCACATTGATGATCAATCCCCCTACACTGTAAGGGAAGAAAAGCACGGAACAGAGATGGCACACTCCATTGGAGGCTTCCAAAGTGGACGAAGGAACCAAGGCTATAGTTGAAGAGATCCAAACAAGGTCATGAATCCTCAACACATGTCTACGGCCCCATATCAAGCCCATAACCAATTCTAACGACCCACTTGGCAGCCAAGGCCCTGGGTTCCATTTTCTAACTTTTCACATAAGAATGCACTTAATAATATCTCTTCATCTTCTAATCCTGATTATGATAAAATACTGGCTGCTCTTTTCCAAGGGCAGCAAACACTAATGACTTTGACTCAGGCTCATGTAACAAGTCTGACAGGACCCATCCCAATCCCCCCGGGATTAGTGCGGGATGACCCTGCTCCCGTCTGACACGAAGTGTCAGACAAGGGATATTTTCGTCCTTTGCCCTCCCGGGCTATCAGAGTACGCCAGGATCCGGAGGAGGCATGTGATATCTCGGTCTCTGCTACAGCCCACATCCGATGTCAACCTGAAGGGCAGTCAAAACATTAAAAACTGTGAGTGGACAAAGCAAAAGTTTATAAAAACATTTAATAAGGAAGACATTTGTACCCTCCACTAAAAAGCATGCATGCATTCGAAAACCACTTATCCAAAACAAACCATATGTGGGACTAAGCCCAAAGCAGATATAAACTAAGATCGAAAGGACCACAATAAAAACGACCATACGGGCCACTGCCCAAATCCTGTGCACACCTGTACACACCACATATCATATATCATATATCCATCACATACATATATATAAGTCACACAACCAATCCTGTCACGGTATCCAAAGCCACGCGCGCGCTACCCGGGTCTCAATCCGAGTCATCTCAAAGTCAAGGTCAATGTCCGCAGACCACTGACCCTACCCGAGGTAATAGTAACCATAGCCTTCCTGAGAGTAAGGAACCCAACTGGGGGGTGACTCCACTCAGTCGGTGCTCCGTGACTACTCCGGGGTCCACCCAGGCCAACGACCCTCCCCGGAGGAGATAATAGAAGTAAAGGAAGGTAGACGAACATATATATACATAACATAAACATTCATGACCAGTTCCCCTGAACCGTCATGATCCATAATATCCATAATCAGGTAACATGCCGGTTCCCATAAACCGTCATGTACCGTAATAACATAACCAGGGTTCATGCCGGTCCCCATAAACCGTCAAGAACCAGAATGACCTGACAAAAGTTCATGCCGGTTCCCACAAACCGTCATGAACTTGGAAATCCATCTAGGGTCCCTGACCCAAAATCATCAGTGTAAAACAACTGGGTCTCGTGACCGAACATATGACTCAACTGGGCACCGTGCCCAATATCCAAGGGTCAGTCACGACTCCGATCATAGTGATGCGTGCAACCATCCATCCAGGACCGCCCTCAATCCTGGTATGTCGCCGTGAACGAATCAACCGACGCGACCATCGCAAGATCATGGTGCACTCATCACCGATCGCTATCCTGAACCGTCAGCACTCCGTAGTCGAGCCTCCCCAGGCTGCCCGACAACGAATCGTGCATCGTGACCTCTCCGGAAGGAACACATCCAAATCCGGAGGCGAGCGTCGTATCGTCGATCGCCGTGCACATAGCACCCGTCGCGACCACGATTTAGACCCGAAGGTCGTAAATAGTGTCATATGCCCGAGACAAAACCAAATGGGTCTCATACCCGAGTTTATCCATTTAGAAATCCAAAATCAAATCATTTAAATCAATAAAGAAATACAGACCCGTATAAGCACCGTATAAGGCCGAAACCTCGAAATACGTGCTTATACGTAACCACATACAAATGCACCCATGGCATCATCAAACAAGTAATAAAACATATAATAAACATTTATGCATGCACCAATTTAGAAAACAAGGTCCACTCACAGACCGTCCGAGCTGCCGCCTCGATTTGCGTGCCATACGGCTCCCCGAGCCGATCACCGTCACCAGGACTCCCAAACTTGTCCAAATCGTAATAGAAGGTTACTAACTACTTAATTAACCTCCCACTAAAGCCCCATAATTTTCCCGTATTTTTAACTATTTTTAATCCCGAACCTAAACCTTCTGATGCCCCGAAACATATCGAGACGGTGTCCAATCGACACGAAACCAGTCCCAAAATATTCGTTACATCGAATAGATGATTTCGTATGTTGGAACCTTCTCCAGATTCCCTGTCACGCGCCCTCACGCGCCGCCTGAAGTGGCTGCGCGTGGGCTTCACGCGCCGCTACAGTACCTGCTGACGTCATCGCTGACGTCAGCATGACATCATCTGACAGCTGTCAGGTCTGACATGTCAGACTCTGATAGGTGCCACGTGTCAGGCTCCCATTGGTCCACTTCACTGTGCTGTCAGTGCCACGTGGCAGTCTGACATGTGCCACGTGTCATCACGGCACTGGTCCACGTTAGTGCCACGTGTCAGCCCCTGATTGGCCCACGTCACTGACATGTCAGTGCTGACTGTGCACTGACATGTGACACGTGTCGCACTCCTATTGGCCCATTTTCTGACATGTGAGCTGACATTGTCAGATCTGACAATGCTGACGTCATCCCTGACATGATGACGTCAGCAGGATGACGTCACCTGTCATCCCTGCCCTCCCGCGGGTCGACCCGAATGTCTGCAACCGGGTCGCCGTGGCCCGCGACTTGACCCGGCCGGTTCTCCCCGCTCCGGCCCCCAAAACACTCCCCGTTTTTCCCATTCTCTTCGTCTCAACCTAACCTACCGTCCTATGACTTAAAACGGAAGAAAAAACATCGAAAACCCGTACCTTCAATTCAGCCATGGCGGCCGTGACTTCCTCCGCCGTTCACGGTCGTTCCAGGCCTTCCTAACCCTCGAATCCAATCCCAATAGACTCCTAGGGTCCCTAGAAACCATTCCTAATCTTTAGAAATCATCGAAAACCCCTAAAACTAAAAATCCAAATTTTGAGTAAAATGTACCTCACGGGTTTTCGGGTTCCCCCGCCGTGGTCCGCCGCCGTGAGTCCTCGCCGTCGCGTCCTCATCATCATGGTCCCTCCTCACGTCACACATAAGATGAAAAATGATGAGATGTGGTGGTATGTGTATGGTGTGGTGTTTGAAAATGGAGGATGAAGAACATGAAGAAAAATGGGATAATGGGTTTCGGGTGGGAGGATGAACAAAGAAGAATGATGGCTGATGAGAGAAGAGAAATGGAGGGTGTGGATTTAAAGTTAGAATTGAAATGGATGGGTAGGATTAATGGTTGGTGGATTTGATTATAAAATAATTAAAATAATAATATTTAATTATTTAGATCCACATTTTGGGGGATCAAAGCAATGGGATGAGTGACACTTGTCACTCATCCATGGGGCCCACCAAAATATCCACCCAATCAGATTTCGCTGAAATGTCACCGTCTCGAAGTTCGTGCATAGTGAAATCGAACTTCCGTGACCCATAACTCTCCCGTTCGAAATCCGATTTCAGTGTGCCGTCTGCCTATGGATTCGTATCGTCCTTATCTACGTAACGGTCTTCGGCCCTCGGCCATCGGACCTCCCAGTCAAAAAGTCAACTTTTGACCCCCTATTCACCCAAATTACCAAAATACCCCTAAACTTCCGAACGTCATAACTTCTTCCTCGAACGTCGGAATTGAACGTGCCACCTGTCTATGAACTCGTGACGTCACGAACTACGTCACGGTCATCGGTCAAAGTCCATTTGACTGCCCGATTAAAAAGTCAACGTTTTGCCACCATCAGGGGCAAAACGGTCATTTCGCACCGTTCGTCCGATTTCGCTCTACTAATCACGGATTAGCCTCACTAATCGTGATTAGTCACTAATCTAATCTACGAATTTGGGACGGGTCGTTACAAGTGAGTAGAACTAACAAAAGGATATTTCACATCTCAAGGACCAAATGGGCAAGGTCGTGACCTTCATTGGAAAAATCCAGGGCAGTGGTGTTCTTCCATGATAAGTCACAAATTAAGCATCATTTCAATGTTATTTATTATCCCTTTTACTTATCTTTTTATTATAATCATTCAAACAATAGGAGAAAATGATCTCTTTTGTGAAGTTTGTGCAGATTGCTTAGTTGAGGTTTAAATCATGTTTTGCAATGAAATTTGATCTTTCCAATTCTAAATCTTTAAGGACTCATCAAGGACTCGTAAAGGGTCTCATCATCTCCCATTTACATGACCAAGTTCCACCAATACCCTAAAAGTCACGGCCTAGCCCCTAGAAGCCCACAAAATGCGGTAAGGGTGTTTTAGGGGGTTAACTTGTGCATCAAGCAACTTTGGACGAATTTTCCTACCTTTCTCAATGAGGAATGACATAGATTGACTTGGATAAGAAGACTTAATTATATTCCTAATCATATCTTGAAGTTAAAGAGGCAAGAAACAAGGAAAAGGAAGTTTCTTGGAAATTAAGAAACCATCTTGTACATGGCTAGGGTTAATTAACTTCCCTAGCCGCAATTTATCATGTTTCCTTTATTTTAGGGCAATGTAATCTGATTTAGGGTAGCATTAAATGAATTCCTAGTCAAAGATGAAGTCAATAAGTGGAAAGAAGGAAGGAAAGGGACTCCTTGTATAAGAAGGACACAAAAAAAGGGCTAACTATGGTTTTTCACGGAAGCAAGGAGTTTTCCTCCTTGTTTTGGGGTTGTTTTCCCTTTTCTTTGAGGGAGATGTTAGGGCAGGTGTTCGGTGTTATAAATAGATGTTTTCTCATTGTTTTTGGACGTCCAATTTACCTCCCAAGGTCCCAAAATTCTGCAAAAATTTCTGCTCAAAGTTTATACACAAAGTAGCCGCAATTTACCCTTTTGTTCATGCTTTTGGATTCAAGTCTTGCATCTTTTTTGTGACGTGAAGCTTGGGAGAAGAAGAAGTGTTTGTGCCACTTCTCTCACACATCATTCATCTTAGTATTTTGGTTTCTTAATCCCTAATCTCTTTAAGTTTTTATGCATTCAATTATGATGTTTGTTAACTTAGTTATGCGTGAGTAGTTTCCTTTAGGATTAGGGCTGTTTGAAGCCCTAGCCATGTTAGTTTATAATTATATTTCTGGCCGTTGATTATGGTTGTTATGTATGCCTAGATTTGTTGGATTACTATGATTCATGAACTCAATTTATGCTTGTAAGTTTAATCACCTTATCTGCGTATAATTGTCGATCTAATTGCTTGACGGATCACCTTGATGTTTGTGTTCACCCTGGAATTTGTAACATTACGTTTAAGAGGGGGAATCTTATTCATAATCTAAACTCATGACTCCCTAGGATTGCACATCACTTTACTAGGGATAGTATAGTGTCATTAAATCTTCTTCATGTTTCATGCATTATCACGGATCATCGGTAATAGTTGTTTAAGGGCGGGTACATCACGCTTAAACATGCAATCTAAGAGAATATAAATGTGTAGGGTGAGCCTTAGCCGGACCCTTGCATGGGCACTTAATTCAGATAGATGCATAATTAATGTAATCAACGAAATCTAAGGAGAACTATAATTGGTAAAGGTGGATAACATTTCCTAATTCGTCCTAATCATCCAATCAGCTTTCAAATCAAGTTTTTCATCATTTAATTTCGTTCTAATCATCACTCAAAACCCCCCAACGTTTTTGTACTTTTTCTCAAGTTGTTTCATTCCAAACTAAGTGGATTCACATTGAACAAGTCCTCGAGGGATCGACCTTTGCAAACCTACTATACTCGTCATACGATTTTGTACACTTGCAAAGTATTACATTAGGAGTTATCATTCATAATTTCTTGGTTGATAAATCTTCTATCATTCCACCTCAGCCTACGCCAAACCCAAATGCAAGGCTTGAAGCCAAAGCTATGGTCACCAAAAGTTAAAAGATGCTGGGCGACATAGAATATGATCCAGCCATTTCTGAGGTTGAGAAGCACAAGGTGGAAACTAAGACCACCATTGTAGAACCACCTAATCAACCTACCCAAATGCAAGGTAATGAACATATCCCTTCAAGTTTGGTTGTTACTAATTCCTTGTTTATGCGTACACCCTTTCCAAGTAGATTTTCAAAATCAAAGAAAGATGAATCAGATGAAGAAATCTTGGAAATCTTTGAGATGGTGCAAATCAACATGCCCTTGATCGAGTGCACCAAGAAAGTACCCAAGTTTGCAAAGTTTCTGAAATATTTATGAACTCCAAGGCGCCAAACGAAATACAAGGAGGTTGTGATGGTCAACAAGATAGTATCAGCTGTCATTCGACGAAGGCTACCCCCAAAGTTGAAGGATCCATGGAGTTTTTCATGTTCCCTGCGTGATTGGTAAAAAATCTTTCAATAATGTCATGCTAAACTTAGGTGCATCTATTAATATCATGCCATATTCTCTTTACATTGCCCCAGGTTTAGGTAAACTGAAATATGATGATGTTATCATTCAATTAGCTGATCATTCTAATGTGTATCCTAAGGGATAGTAGAGGATGTTCTTGTGCAGGTTAACCAACTCATTTTCCCTGCGGATTTTTATGTCCTTGACATGGAGGATTCCCCTACAAATCAAGCTCTACTTATGTTGTTGGGACGACCATTCATGAGGACTACAAAAATAAAGATTGACGTATACAATGACACATTAACCATGAAGGTCGATGGGGACGAAATAAGTTTCAATATCCACAATGCCATAAGGTACCCTAGTTCTACGACTTATACTACCTTTTCTATTGATGTTTGTACTTCTTTTTCATAGAATCTTCTTGAATCAACATGGGAAGATGCACTCAACATGGTGATCCAAGAATGAGTGGGCCTACCTCAACCTGGGGACACCATAGATGATGACATGGATCATGGACTAGAGCCTCGGATTTTAGAGGAAGTTATGACCCTCAATGAGGCTCCTACACTAGTAAGTCCCTATACTCTCTTGTCAATTCTAGTTAATACTAATAAAAATCCTCCTTTAGTGGTTCAGGCCCTTATTCTTGAGCTCAAAGTTCTCCCTGACAACCTAAAATATGCCTATCTCGGCCAAAATGAGACCTTTCCCATTATAGTGTCTTCTACACTAACTGAATCACAGGAAGCAAGATTGGTAAGTGTTCTGACAAAGTATAAGACTTCGATTTGATGGACTTTTTCAGACATCAAAGGTATCATCCCTACAACCCGTGTGCATTGAATCTTGTTAGCAGATGATGCAAAAACCTCTCGTAAAGCTCAACGTCTACTCCATCCTCCAATGATCGAAGTTGTGAAGAAAGAGGTAATCAAACTATTGGATTGTGGTGCCATCTACCCTATCTTAGACAAAAAATAGGTATCACCAGTCCAAGTAGTTCTTAAGAAAATTGTAGTCATAGTTGTGAAGAACGACGAAGGTGAGCTCGTACCCTAGAGAACAGTAACTGGATAAAGAGTCTGCATAGATTACAAGCGCCTTAACAAAGCCACAAGGAAGGACCACTTCCCCTTTCCCTTCATTGATCAAATGCTTGAAAGGTTAGCTAATCATTCTTATTATTGTTTTCTTAAATGTTACTCTAGGTACAATCAAATATGCATAGCTCAAAATGATCAAGACAAAAATGAATTTCACTTGTTCTTTTGGTACTTTTGCCTATACGAGTGAAATTGAGGCTACTGTGGTGTTATTTGGTCCTTGGCGATCATGATTGAGTGGTTTTGATATAGAATTGGTTGCGAGGAAACTTGGGTTGAAGGACTAGAAAATGGCAGAAATCTATGCTAGTTGTTCCTATGAAGCCGAGCATGGGGTGTTTCCCAGATGACTGATGCTCGAGGGGAGTCAATGATTGACTTGGATGGGTTATGGACATTGGAGTCCATGTTTCGCATTATGATATTTTGATTGATGTTTGAGCACTGGTGAGTAATGATGTTTGATCATTGAGATTGATGTTGAGTATTGATGACTGGCTGTCATTGACATGGATGGTTGTACCCAGATGGTTTTCATGTGATTTGGCTTGAGAGCAGGTTGTTCATGTGTTTCACTCTATGCATACAGTTTTATAACTTTAGGGTAAAAAGAGTTCTCTTTTGAAGTGTAATTTCAAATGACGTTATTTTTTTCTACTCACACTTTTGTTATTTTGATGACCGTCCATGTAAGGATCTGTCCTGAATTTACGGGACTAATTAGGTTAATGATGGATTAGTGAGGATTAATTAAGGACTAATCAAGGATTATTGGACGATTTGGGTAAAATTATGATTTTTCTCCTAGAAAGGGCAAAAATTTGACTTTTAACCTGGAAGGTCCAATGCACGTGGATCGAGGACCATTATGTAGATTGGGACGATACGAGTCTGTAGACAGGCGGCACGTCGAAATCAGACATCGTATGAGAAAGTTACGAGTCATGGAAGGTTCCAAGCACTATTCACGATTGTTCGGTTTTCAAAATAGTTTGTTTTTAGTGGGACCCAAATATCTAATTTTGGATCATAAGACTAGTGACACTTGTCACCCACCCTATGGCCAATTTCCATACATATATGCACATCATCATCTTCCTTCATTCATCTTCATTTTCTCCATTTTCCTTCTAAAACCGTACCCACCCCTCCACCATCATCTTCATCCTTCCTTGAGACCTTAGATAGACAGAGAAGATGAGAGAGAGAGACTGGGAGACGTCCAGGGATGGCAGAGCCACCGCGGGGATGGCTGGAAACCGAAAAAAATGAAGGTAAACCGTTGATAGAGGATTTATCAACCAAGAAAGTATGAATGATAACTCCTAATATAATACTTTGGAAGTGCACAAAATCGGATCACGAGTATAGTAGGATTGCAAAGGTCGATCCCTCAAGGAATTTTTCAACATGAATCCACTTAGTTCGGAATGAAATAACTTGAGAAAGAGTACATGTTATCTAAATTATGAAAACAAGTGCAAAATGATGAAAAAGTTGATTGGATGATTAGAACAAATTAGGACATGTTATCCACCTTTACCAATTATAGTTCACCTTAGATCTCGTTGATTAGATTAATTATGCATGTATCTAAATTAAGTGCCCATGCAAGGGTCCGACTAAGCTCACCCCACACATTTATCTTCTCTTAGATTGCATGTTTAAGTGTGAGGTACCAGCCCTTAAACAACTATTACCGATGGTCCGTGATAATGCATGAAACATGAAGAAGATTTAATGACACTACACTATCCCTAGAAAAGTGATGTGCAATCCTAGGGAGTCATGAGTTTCGATTATGAATAAGATTCCCCCTCTTAAACATGATGCTACAAATTGCAGGTTGAACACAAACATCGAGTTGATCTGTCAAGCAATTACATCAACAATTATATGCAAATAAGGTGATCAAACTTACAAGCATAAATTGAGTTCATGAAGTATAGTAATCCAACAAATCCAGACAAACATAACAACCATAATCAACAGCTAGAAATCGAATTATGAACTAGCATGGCTAGGGCTTCAAACAGCCCTAATCCGAAAGGAAACTACTCACGCATAACTCAGTTAACAAACAACATAATTGAATTCATATAAAGCGTAAAGAGATTAGGGATTGAGAAACACAAATACTAAGATGAATGATGCGTGAAAGAAGTGGCTCGAATACTTCTTCTTTTCCCAAGCTTCACGTCACAAAAGATGATGCAAAAATCAAATCCAAACTTCAACACAAAGGAAAATTGCGGCTAATAGTGTATAAAATTTAACTAGAAATTTCAGCAGAGTTTTGGGACCTTATGAGGTAAATTCGGCCTCCAAAAATAATGAGAAAACAGCTATTTATATCTCCTAACACCTACCCTAGCATCTCCCTAAAAGAAAGGGAAAAACAAAACCCAAAAAGGAAGGAAAAAATCTTTTTGCCGTGAACCCTAGTGCTAGCCGCATTTTATGATCCTTGTTGTACAAGGACTCCTTTTCCTTCCTTGTTTCCACTTCTTGACTTCAACTTTGGCTAGGAATTTAATTAATACTATCCTAAATCAGATTACAAAGCCCTAAAATAAAAAAAAAGAAATAAAATTGCGGCTAGGGAAGTTAATTAACCCTAGCCGTGTACAAGATGGTTTCTTGATTTCCAAGAAACTTCTTTTTCCTTGTTTCTTGCCTCTTTAACTTCACGATCTGATTAGGACTTCTTTAAGCTTCCTTATCTAAGTCAATCCACGTTATTCCTCATTGAGAAGGGATGGCAAATTCGGCCAAAGGATACTTGGTGCACAAGTAAGCACCCTAAACACACTTAGCCGCAATTTTGAGAACTTTGAGGACCTAGCCACAATTTCTTGGATCTTGGGGGATCTTGGACATGCAAATGGAAGGTGATATGATCCTTTCTGAGTCCTTGATGATAGTTCTTGAAGATCTAGCCTTAGAAAGATCACATTTCATTGCAAAACACGATTTAAATGATATCATTTTATCCTATTGTTTGAATGATTATAATCAAAAGATAAGTAGAAGGGATAAAAAATATCATTGAAATCATGCTCAATTCGTGACTTATCAAATACCCCCAAACCTATCTTTTGCTAGTACCTTAGCAAAACAGAAAACAAAAGACTCGATCTTAGTTAAGATAAGCATTTAAACCTCTAGGTTCACCTAGTAGGAGTTTTGTCTCCTGAGGGTTATAGCAGCACTATACCCAAAAACACTTTACTTATGCCAATAAGATGCTAGAAATAATGCATCAACAAGTTAATAAGGACCAAGAATAGAAAACAAACTCATAAAAACCAAGAACATGCCATAACCGTGAACTCAAAGTGTATGGTGTTTATACGAACATCTCAAATCATCAAGCTAGAAAACAACATCACCTAAACACCCTAGAAAGATTTCGCCTCGACTCTAATCCTCACTAGGCATCACTCAATACGCTCAAGAATCCTAAGGCATTCGCTCAACAAGCATATGTGATGAATGTATGTAAAGACAATCAAGTTAATCATATATGAATTTCATTAAAGAAAAGCACTTTATCTGAAAATATGATCTAACGAAGAAAATAAAGTTTAAGAACAAAGATACGTACCTTAATCCTTTGCATAACCATTCATATGATCAATAGGTCTTCATTCGAGAGTTGTAATAGGGCTAGGTTCTTAGGTTAATAAAGAAAGGTTGGAATTCAAAGAACCTAAACCGCATCAAGGCATGAAAAGTCATGACTCGGACCTTGAGTGATAGATGATAAAACCGTGCTTAAGCTCACAACAATGCTCTAATTGAGGTACTTGGCTCACTTGACTCAACTAAAAGTTCATTGCACTCTTTGTTTTCTTTTCTTTTTTTTTTTAATCGCAATTTTTTTTTTCTTTTGCATTCTATTGTTTTATTTTCACTAATGAACTTGATACATTTTTGTTTATATGAGCTGAGCCAAGATCATGCAATAACTTCCTCAATCTACAACTAAACGAACGATCTTTTCATTCAAACATACTTCCATCCTGTGAGTATAAGCAGTACAAAACATCAACATATTTCCTCTTCACCATGAATCTCATTTGATGCAACCTTGACACAAGCTTAGATTAGAGGGTGTAGCCATTATGATTGGTTCAAAACTTGGTTAGGTCATATTGTCGGTGAAGAACAAAACGTCTAAATGTTTTTCTTCAAAGAGGCTTAAGGAGCATGCAATTTGGACGGGGAAAAGAGGGGCCTTTAGGAGCTAAAACACACATAGCCTATATCACATCTCATAAACAATTACACATCAAATCAAGAGCATCCAACAGATATGGTTCCTTAAACATCAATACAAATAGAAAGAGATCATTCAATTATGGACAAAGTGATGAGTGTTTGAGAGTAGAAACAAGTAGATCACTCAGAAAGAAAGGCAATTAAGCTCGAAGATCTCACAATGGTAGTCTCCACTAATTTTCTAAGCATGTTTAAATTCAATTGTTTTGGTTTCTTAATCACTTTATTATGGTATCGTGAAGTGCAAATGTGAGTTCAATGGTCATGGCAATGATTCTTAGCCAGCACAAGCAATTCTCATGCTCTATACATTCATATTAACATGTTTAGGTATAAAAACTAGCATCACAAAACAGAAAACAGCAAAGAAAAAAAACAAAAAACAAAAAAAAACAGCAAGGAAATCAAAATAGAAACTGAGTTGTGTACCCCTAAACTTAAGTCCAATACCCCCAAACCTAAATGAAACATTGTCTTCAATGTTTTGAGCATAAAAGGAAGACAAAGTCATGAGTTAGAAGGTGAAAAACGTCCATAAGAAAAAGGGAACAAACCAGGGCTAGGTTGCCTCCTAGGAGCGCTTGATTTAACGTCTAGGCGAGACGTCTAGGCGAGACGTGGGCAGCAGCTCATGTAAGGGCAGGTGCAAGGGCCTAGGGGGCCTCAAGGGGAATGGGAGACATCCCAAAGTATGGCTTGAGTCTATGGGCATTCATCTTGAATGGTTCTCGCTAAACTGGATGTTAAATTTCAATTGCACCATGAGGGAAAACATTAGTGATAATGAATGGACAAGAACAACGAGAACGTAACTTACCAGGAAACAACCTGAGTCGGGAGTTGAAGAACCAGACTTGATGGCCAACTTGAAGGACCTTCCTTTGAATATTCTTTTCATGAAAGGCCTTGGTCTTCTCCTTGTAAATTCGTGATCTTTAATATGCCTCATTATGAAGTTCATCGAGCTCATTCAGTTGCAACTTTCGGTGAATTCCAGCAGCGTCTAGGTCCATGTTCATGCGCTTAACCGCCCAAAAGGCCTTGTGCTCGAGCTCTACAGGGAGATGACAACCTTTACCAAAGATGAATCGAAAAGGGGATATACCTAAAGGTGCCATGAAAGCTGTCCTATAAGCCCAAAGTGCATCGTTCAACCTTAAGGAACAATCCTTGCGGCTAGGATGAACTGTCTTCTCAAGTATCGCTTTGATCTCCCTTTTCGATACTTCGGCTTGCTCACTTGTTTGAGGATGGTAGGGGGTGGATACTCTGTGATTTACCCCATACTTCCACATCAAAGTCTCAAAAGAACGATTGCAAAAGTGGGAGCCTCCATCGCTTATGATGGCCCTTGGTGCACCAAACCTAGCTAGAATATGATTTTGAATGAAACTCACAACAATCTTAGCATCATTAGTTTTAGTGGCAAGTTCCTCAACCCATTTAGATACATAATCCACAGCAAGCAATATGTAAACATTACCAAAAGAATTAGGGAAAGGCCCTATGAAATCAATGCCCCAAATATCAAAGATCTCAACCGCTAAAATCGGGTTCAAAGGCATTTGACGCTTAGGACCTATGCTACCTTGCCTTTGGCATCTATCACATGTGAACACAAATTCATGAGCATCAAGTGTGTGGTCCAATAGAAACCACTTTGAAGGATTTTATACGCTGTTTTCTTATCCCCAAAGTGACCTCCACATGCAAAAGAATGACAAAATTCAAGGATAGAAAGTACCTCACAATCGGGAATGCATCGTCAAATGATTTGATCCGGGCAATGTTTCCATAGGTAGGGCTCGTCCCAAATGTAATACCTAGCTTGCTTAGTGAGCTTATGCTTTTGGTACCTGTTCAAAAATGAAGGGAATTTCTTGGTTACAATAAAGTTAATCAAATCAACGTACTATGGATCGATTGCATAAATGCTAAAAAGTTGTTCGTCGGGGAATGTCTCGTGCAAGGGTAGGTGATCCTCTTCTTCATTCGAGCCATGGATGAGACGACTCATATGATCAACAACTACATTCTCACTCCCCTTCTTTTCCCAAGTTTCCAACTCAAACTTTTGAAGGAGAAGCATCCATCGCAACAATTGAGGCTTTGCATCCTTTTTGCTCAACAAGTATTTCAACGCTGCATGATCCCTTATAGACATTGACCTTTGTTTGAATCAAGTAACTCCGAAATTTTTCCAGGGAAAAGATGAAATCAAGAAGCTCCTTTTCAGTTGTAGAATATTTCAATTGGGGATCATTAATGGTTTGGCTTGCATAGTATATGACATGAGGAAGTTTATCGCGCTGCTGTCCCAAAACAGCACCTACTGCAAAATCCGAAGCATCGCACATAAGTTTGAATGGAAGGTCCCAATTGGGAGGCATAATGATAGGGGAGCTAGTGAGCTTCTCCTTTAAAGTGTCAAAAGCCTTCCTACACTCCCTATCAAAGTTAAACACAGCATCCTTAGCAAGCAACACACACATAGGCCGAGATACCTTGCTGAAATCCTGACTGAACCTCCTGTAAAAGCCAGCGTGTCCCAAGAAAGATCTAACCTATTTAACCGTGGTTGGGTAGGGTAATCTCTCAAAAACATCCAACTTAGTTTTTTCCACCTCAATACCCTTGCTAGAAATCACGTGGCCCAAGACAATACCTTGTTGAACCATGAAGTGACACTTTTCCCAATTCAGCATTAGGTTACTTTCTTCGCAACATTCAAGTACCCGAGCAAAAGTAATCAAACACAACTCAAATTAATGCCAAAGCACAGTGAAATCATCCATAAATACCTCAATGATATCTTCAACCATATCCGAAAATATACTTATCATACACCTTTGAAAAGTGGCAGGTGCATTGCATAGACCAAAGGGCATGCGCCGGTAAGCGAATGTTCCATAGGGGCAGGTGAATGTCATTTCCTCTTGATCTTCCGAGGCAATTGGAATCTGATTATACCCAGAATATCCATCTAGGAAAAAAATAATGAGAATTCCCTACCAATCGTTCCAAAATTTGGTCAATAAAAAGGCAAGGGAAAGTGATCCTTACGATTGGTAGTGTTGAGCCTTCGGTAATCAATGCATACCCTCCAACCCATGTGTATCCTTTGAGGCACAAGCTCATCCTTTTCATTCTTAACCACAGTGATTCCACTCTTCTTAGGCACTACTTGTACTAGATTCACCCACTTAGAATCACTCACTGGATAGATGATTCCCATATCCCAAAGTTTCAGCACCTTTTTTTCTGACAACTTCCTTCATTGGTGGGTTCAACCTTCTTTGTGCCTCTCGGGAGGGCTTCGAATTTTCTTCAAGGAGAATTCTATGCATGTACTTGGCTGGACTAATTCCCTTAATGTTAGCAATAGTCCACCCAATAGCCTTTTGATGGGTACGAAGGACGTGACAAAGCAAGTCTTCCTCGGATGGAGTAAGGTTCGCGACAATGATGACTGGGAGAGTTTTGTTGCTACTTAAGTAAGCATAATTGAGATTTTCTAGAAGGGGTTTAAGCTTAAGGATAGGAGGATAGATATGAGAGGGCAACGTCTCTGTGGTGGTGAAGGGCAAGGCTTCATAGGGGGCCTTGGACAAGTGCATGTACGACATGGCATTTACGGAGAGCAATTCGGCCATGGTGTTTAGGTCCATTGTGGTTTCGGGTTTAGGGAAGGTGAGGGCTTTTTCTAGGTCATCTCCCACACATGATAGCTTAAGATTCTCATTAAGAAGCATATCCATAATATTTAAAGGGAAATCATCAATAGGTTCCACTAAATATTGCATGGTATCATGTATAGAGAAAGTACGAAGCTTGCCTAAAACCCGAATAGATACCTGTACATTCTTCACATCAATGAGGCATTCAGTTGTGGCCAACAAAAGACGTCCAAAGATCAATGGGAGCTCCCCATTCTTGTCAATTCTATCCATATTCAAGACATAGAAATCAGCAGGGACACACATACAAGGTTAGAAACTGACACATTAGCCAATCGAACACAAATATGAGCAGGTTTAAGATCTCCTAAGTTCAAAGACTTATAAATATGGAAAGGAATAATGTTAATTGAACCTTCCGTATCACATAAAAAATGTTCAAAATGTTTAGATTGAATGACACAAGGAAGTGAAGGGGCCATGTATGAATAGAGGCGGGTACACGTGAATGAAACCAAGCTTTAGCCCTATCTGTAACGACCCGTCCCGAATTCCGGGATTAGATTAGTAACTAACCATTATTAGTGGGGTTAATCGGTGATTAGTTGGGCGAAATCGGACGAACGATGCAAAAGGACTGTTTTACCCCTAGTCGTGGGTAAAACATTGACTTTTAATTCGGGCGGTCAAATGGACTTTGACTGATGACCGTGACATAGTTTGGGATGACACGAGTTCATAGACAGGTGGCACGCCTAATTCCGACATTCGAGGAGGAACTTAGGACGTTCGGAAGTTAAGGGGAATTTTGGTAATTTGTTTAATAGGGGCAAAATGTTGACTCTTTGACCGGGAGGTCCGATGGCCGAGGGCCGAGGACCATTAGGTAGGTCTCGATGCCCTGAGTCCGTAGACAAGCGGCACACATCAATCGGAGTTCGGATGACCGAGTTACGGGTCTAGATGTGTGAAGGGCAATTTGGTAATTTTGTGCAGAAGGGCAAAATGGTAAATTCCTTGGGGAAAATTGAGAAATTGTCGTGGATGGGGTTCTCTTCAGAAACAGAGAATGGGTTATGCATCGTTTATGGAACAATTGGTTGGGCTGATTGCTAATGGGTTGTATATACAATTGAGTGGAGAGAAAACAGAGCAGTGAGAGCATTGTTTATGTTTTGAGCAGACCACGGGTGCACCTGCTGTGTGGTGTTTTGAAACGGGTTGTTGCTGTTTGGAGAACAGAACACCATTGTTTTGAGTTGATTAATTGACTGAGTGAGAAGCAGAGACGCAGAGACACTGGGAAACTCAATCAAACTTCTGTGAGAGGCTGAGGACAGTGAAATGACGGTGGAGGTTTGGAGGATGGCCGCCTTGCACAGTGGTTCACGGCAAAGGTGAGTAACCCGAGAGCTAATTATATCCCAGTTTTGAAAGTCAGACTTTAACTGTAGTTTTGAACTCCTATTTAGTTCTAATGGGACTTGGGGACAGAAACAGACCCAGTGGACGTGAATTCGAAGCTTGAAGTGGCCTGGATCGACGGGGAAGTTAATCAAAAATCTGGGCTTCGAGTTTTTGTTCAGAGGTAAAGATCTAGACGTGTTTTCTTGATTTGGACAGGTTTGGGAGTCCCCGTGATAATTAAAAATAGTTTAAAAATACGTTTGGAACTCTTGATTCGAATCGAGTTTAAAAATAGTTAAAAATTCGGAAAAATTACGGGACTTTGATAGGAGGTTAATGAGGAGGTTAGTGACCCTCTAATGTGATTTAGACAGGTTTGGGAGTCCCCGTGATAGTGACGAGGCCCGAGAAGGCCTAAGGCACGCGTATCGAGGCGCATCGTAGGATGGTCTGTGAGTGGACTTTGGTTTTATAAATTTTATGCATGCATAACTATTTTATATGGATTATGATTGTGATTATATGAAGTTGATTTGGATATTGGTGAATTATATGGTTTCACGCATTTCGAGGCGATTTACGTGCTTGCACGTAAATCGAGGTTTTTCCGTTTTTACACTGATTTTCCATACTTATGGCTTTGGATATGATTTCATGAAATGGTTTTGAAATTGGAAAGATAAACTCGGGCATGAGGCCCAATTGTTTTGGAAACCTCGGACTTGGTGTCCAATTGAGTTACGTAGTCGAGCTGGGGGCCCAATTGCTTTGTGAAATCGGGCCAGGGACCCAGTTATTTACGAAATCGGGCATGAGGCCCAGTTGGTTATAAATGTGACTTAGGGCCGTGGATCCTAAGTGGATTTGAATAAATGGTTTTGGATTTAATAAATCATATGTTTGGACTCGTGATGGTTTTGTGGAAATTCCGGGCAGGGTCCTTGAGATGTTTTAAATGATTGATAAACTGTTTTCCATAAACCATCTTGATATGAGGATATGTGATGGTCTCCTCCAGGTGTCTGGGACACTGGGGAAGTCACGGTGCATTGCCTGCTAGGGGTCATTGTACGGAGCTACCGGACCGTATAGTGACTCAGGAGCAGGATTGCTATGATTAGACGTCTGGGACGTCAGACATCTGGGATGTCAGAGATATTAGACCCGGAGAGACACCGGGCAGCACGCGTTGCTTATTATTATACCGTGAGATATGACGTCTGGTACGTCGAGCGCCTGGGACGCTAGGCATCTGGGATGCCCAGGATGGTTTAAACATGTTTTTCCTGGAAATGGTATTTATGGTTATGGTTTTGGGCGATGGGCCACTTGGAATTGGAATTGGTATTCTGGATGTCGGATTTGTATAATATATGTTTGGTTTTCGGTATTCATGGTTTTAGGTAGGGACCCACATGATTTTGTTTTACGGTTTCTGGGCTAAGGCCCTAATGGTTGTTTTTTTGTAAATAGTTTACTTACTGGTTTTCGATGCATGCATACGTTTTAATGAAGGGCATAAATATCTATGTGAAATGTGTTTTATGAACTTATTTATTTTCGTCCATTCACAGTCTTTGTTGTTTTTAATGCCCTTCAGGTTGATCACGGATGCGACTGCAGCAGAGACTGTTATTGCATACCTCCTCCATCGATCATTGCGCACTCTGGAAGCTCGTTGGGGCAGTGGCTTTAGGTTATCCCTTGTCTGACACTTCCTGTCAGACGGGAAGATGAAACATCCCACGGTAATCCCGGGGGGATTGGGATGGGTCGTGTCAAAGTGGTATCAGAGCAGGTTAGCTCTTTGTGTGCGCATAGGTCGAGGGTGTGATGTCTCTTTGGGTTGCAGTTCATTATCAACCTGATAGTTAGGGAGTCGGATGGATAGTTGGTGGGAATGAATCGTGAATAGTGGATAGAGTACGATTGGCCCGATACGACATGCGTTAGTGTGATTCGACCCAAGTGGGATTGTATGTGATGAACTGGTGATGTGAGACCGTCGGTTCGGTCATGTGATAGTAGATTGTTGTGCTGCTGGGAGCAGCCGGGTTTTTCCCGACCCCCAATTGAGTGATGGGAATCGAATTCGAGTAGTGACTTGGAAATGTGAACCTCAGTTGGGTAATGGTCTAAATGTGAACCCTAGTGGTGATTACTAGTGTAAGGAATGTTGGTACATCAAAGTTAGCCGATGACCTTAGTGGTGGAACCTACGTTGGGTGGATAGCAGGATTGGAATTGACGTCTATACGATGTCGGGACCGCGGGATCGGTCAGGTTGTGGACTACACTGCAGGGGAGAGTGGGGTTCAGAGGAACCCTAGGGTTTTATTGTGGAACCCTAGTGTATGATGGATTAGAAAGGTGAACCTTAGTTGTGACTAGTGGATGAGGACTGGTGCTGCGACGAGCGGCTGGGATCGTGAATGACCATGAGGATGACTCTAGTGTGTCTAGTCAGAACTATAGAGATTGGTTGACAAACATGAAGTGAATTGGTGGGATTCGATCCACGGTACGGTTATGAGATAAGATACGGAATCATCAGTTGGACTAAATAATAGTGTGATGGGTGGACGTGGATCTCGATAGCGATAACTATTGGTCAACAATCGTGTAGAGATGGCTGGCTATCGAGGGTGATTGATGTAGTTGTGTTAATTGAGGATTTGGGAACGTTCATGGAGCGTTCAGTACCTTGCTGTGGTTTGGCAGAGTGGTGGTACCTAGAGTGGTTGGGTACGGGGGAGACAGAGTATCTCCAACTTGAGCAGAGGTATGGGATCGTCGCTCGGTATGAGCGGAGATCCAGAGTGTCTGATTCACACACTCAGTGCTGACGCTGACAGGTGATAGTGATGGTACTGGTACCAGTGCCGGTGATTGTTCGGTATTAGTGACGAGTCGGGGTGTGACTCCGTCAAGATGGGCAGATGTTCGGTATTTGTGGTTCGGGAGTGGACCACGGATGGTGATGGACTGGATAGGATCCAACGGTATTCGAGACGTGAGGATCGAGTACTGTCATGAGGGATTAGCGACCAGTTGGTCATGGTTGGCCAGAATTGTTCAGTTTTGATGGTATTTAGTGATTTGACTACAGATCACAACAGGGGTCTGTTGTGACTCTCCAGTCGAGCGGTGCATCAAATTAGGATGAATTGACATCCTTTGGATGTACATACACGGTTGTAACAGGATAGATGAGTTGAATTGTTTTCGACAGTCGTTGTTGGACGGAAGGGTCGGAGAAGGATTTCTAGCTCAGGAATAGAAACTGTTAAGCGTGGTTCCTATACTGTTGGGACTTCGAAATCAAGAGATACGGTGTTTGAGGTGACACGAGGAATGCGGGTTTTCAGCATTGGTAATGGGTATATCGAGGACATTTTGGGTGACTTCTCAGGTTCTGCTAGGGCAGATTGTGACGACCCGTCCTGAATTAGCGGGATTAATTAAGAGTTAATGATGGATTAGCAAGGCTAATTGGAGATTAGACGAGGTTTAGCGGACGTTCGGGCGAAATAACGATTTTGCCCCTAGAATGGGCGAATCGTTGACTTTTCGTTCAGGCGGTCAAATGAACTTTGGCCAATGACTGTGATGTAGTTCGTGACGTCAGGAGTTTATAGACATGTGGCACGCTCGGTTCCGACGTTCGAGGAGGAAGTTATGACGTTCGGAAGTTCGAGGGCAATTTGGTAATTTGGGCCAAAAGTTGACTTTTGACTCGAGAGGTCCAATAGCCAAGGGCCGAAGACCGTTACGTAGATCGGGATGATACGAATCCGTAGACAGGCGTCACGTCAAATTCGGACTTTCGACGGCGAAGTTACGATTCACGAAAATCGGAACCCACTATTACACGTTTTACGAGACGAGGAACTTTTGGAATTAAGTGGGGCCCAGATATTTGTTAGTGGACCAATGGATGAGTGACAAGTGTCACCCATCCACTGGCCATCCCTTTTCCTTCATGCATATTACCTTCATCGATCATTTCTTTCCATTTCCAAAACCACCCGATCTCACCAACTTTGAACCCAAACCAATCCAACCCATCCCCACTTGATCATGACCGTGAAGACCAGAGAGGGCTGAGAGGACCTGCAGATGATGGTGACCGGCCAGGACGGCGCCGCCGTGGACGGCGCCGCCGTGGACGGCGGCCATGGACTCGAACCAAACTCCCCGGTTAGGCCCATTTTCATTCTTATTTCGATTTATGCATTATGATCGATTTTGAATGATTAGGAAATGGTTATTAGGTTTCTAGGATGATTTTAGGACGGTTTGGAGGGTAGTTCACGGCAGAGGAAGCCGTGAAGTTGGCCGGAAAAAACAGGGTTGTGAGACCCTTTGATTTTGGTTAGGATTTAGGAGGTTTTGGTTAGTTGTGTTAATTGGAATGGATAGGAAATGAGAAAATAGGAATTTTAGGATTGAATTGGGTTGAAAACGGACCAAAATGAGGGAGTAGGAGGGCCATACTGGTCACGCCGGTCCAGCTGGACCGGCTGTACAGAGTGAACCGGCCGGACTGGTTCGATCGAAGGTAGGAGACAACGTAGCTTGGCGCGTGAGCCCCACGCGCAGTCCCTTTGGGCGGCACGTGGAGGCATGTGGGACATAATTTTGGGAAGGTTCCAACATACGAAATCATCTATTCGATATAACGAACATTTTGGGACTGGTTTCGTGTCAATCGGACATCGTTTCGATAGGTTTCGGGCTGTCCAAAGGTTTAGGTTCACGTTTAAAAATAGTTAGAAATTCCAGAAAATTACGGGGCCTTAGTGAGGGGTTATATAAGTAGTTAGTAACCCTCTAAATTAATTTGGACAGGTTTAGAATCCCGGAGGTGACGTTTGACCCGATAAACGATTATGCCACGCGTATCGAGGTGCGGCTTCGGACAGACCGTGAGTGGACCTTTCTTTTGAATTCGATGCATGCATAAATGTTTTATAATTGATTTAATATATGTTTTGTGATGCCATGAGTGCATTTGATTGTGGTAGCTTAGGATCGACATAATTGCACGTATTTCGAGGTTTTCGGCTTTATGTCGTACCTTTGCGTATCACATTTTCAACGAGGGTTTAATAGATGAGTTTTGGATTTAGAAATATGAAATCGGGCATGAGACCCCGTTGATTTACAACTCTCGGACTTGGAGTCCATTTGATTTGACGAGGAATCGGACCTAGGGTCCATTTGAGTTATACGATCGGACCGAGGGTCCCGTTGATTTATGATCCGGGCTTGTGGCCCATTTGGTTGTAACATCGGGCTGGAGGCCCATTTGACTGTAGTATCGGGCTTAAGGCCCTGTGGCTTTATGGTTTCGGGCTTAGGGCCCAGTTAGTTGGGATATCGGGCTTGAGTCCCAGTTCGTTTTATGAAATGAGAATTCGAGCGTGCGACCCTGTTGAACTGTGGATTTAGGCCGAGGCCTATGAAATGGAATTGAATCGGATTCGAGGAATCCTGTTGAAATGAATCGGGTATGAGACCTAGTTGAAAATTGAATTGAGAAAGAAAGAAAGTATTTGAAAATGAATGAACCCTCCATATGATTATATGGTCTCCTCCAGCGTCGACCTGGAGAGTCACGATTCACAGACCAGAGTGGGTATCCCCATAGGGATCCCGTTCCATGAGTGGTGGTTACTTATTATGTTGTGGTCCCGGACCAGATTCCGGAGAGATGTGTGGACTAGATCCAGAGAGAGAGCTAGGACTAGATCCAGTGATTGAGCCTCCTAGATGGAGATTCCTGGGAGAAGACTCGGAGTGAGACCCCGAGTAGTGTGCACACTAGTATAGATATGATTAATCGTGACATATATTGGGGATGTGTTCCCTAGGGGCTGTGCGTCCCTAGTTGGCATCTTCTCGGAAGTGCCGTGGATGGGTTATACGTATGCGTACGTATGAGGTTTTATGGTAAGAGATTTGGGGGCAGAGACCCCGTGTTTTATGAGTTAGAAAGTGATTTGGGGCGGCGACCCCGTAGACGATGTTTCGGAAAGTGATTTGGGGCGAGACCCCGTATTCTTTGTTTTGATATTTCACTGAGAATGGTTTTGGGCTGAGACCCACGTAACATGATTTGGGCTGAGTCCCTATTGATTTGACCTACGGGTTTTGAGTTGTGATTTCGGGTCGAGGACCCAATTGGATTTATGGGTCATGACGGTTTATGGGGCTGGGCATGAACCCTTGTAAGGTCTTGAAAATGTTTTCAAATGGTTTTTTTGAACGGTTGATAAATGGTTTGAATGCATGCATATGTATTTATGAAGGGCATAAATGTCTTTATGCGGAAATGTTTTTAATTAAAATGTTTAAATTGTCCACTCACAGTTTTCATCTTTTAATGCCCTTCAGGTTGATCGCGGATGCGGGCTGTAGCAGAGACGAGACATCACTCCCCTCCTCCTACGATCCTGACGCACTATGATAGCCCCGACGAGGGATAGAGATGGAATTTTCCCTGGTCTGACACTTCGTGTCAGACGGGATCACGCGGGTCCCACGTTAATGCCGGGGGATTTGGGACCGGTCCTAACACAGATGATGGGTGTACCACCAGTACATTGGTCGTGTATTGGTTGATGGACCCAGGATTTGTTTGGGTCATCTGGTGGAGTTGAGTATATCGAAGTTAGGTGAACGAGATTTCTCATTTTCTGCTTGGTGGCAGACGATGTTAGTTTACATGGTGTGGTGAGTGCAGTGAGTTTTATTTGCATTCACGTAGGATGAGTATTGGCGTCATCGTTTTGGATCATCCTTGGTTTTTCCTAGGTGGAATGGCAAGGATCGATACGAGGTAATCAGTGAGAACCCACAGTCTCGGCGTGTCTCATCGTTGACTGGTCTGTTTAGATGTGGGAGTTGGTTGTCGAACGACGTGACAGTATGCAGATTAGTTGAGGGTGTAAGACCCTATGGTTTGGAGTCTAGTAGTTAACTGTGTGGATCCTAGGTGGAGCAGGATCGTGACGTTTATAGTCGGGGACGCAGTTTTGAATCTGGGTCGTGATCTTGATGATCCAGATAGGGGGAGAGTTTATCACCTTTACTTTGGTATGTGAGTCGTAAATGACGGGACTTGACTTCTTTTCGAAGTGAATCCTGTATGGTATATTACTCGGGTGAGTCGGTTTCCGACGTGGTCGGATTTTGTCAACTTGGACGTGTGGATGTTGGGATTGGCTTCCCTATGAAGTCAATCGAATGTATTGAGCAGGTAACCGGTAGGTTCGGTTTTGGTGTGTCTTGGTAGACGTGAACGAGATTTCATATTTTGGAATCAAATTTGTGGGTGACGATTCAGGATTCGATTTTGGAACTTGAAAGTGGATTTCTGGATTTGGGTACGGAATGATTATTCCAAATGCTAGCTTACGGAATAATGATTTCGGATTCGGATTTGGAAACGGATTAAGAATATGATGTCTGGGTTTGGATTCGGGATTTCTTACGAAATTACGGATTCAGATTTGGATTTGGAACTGGATGATGGGTGGAGTTTCGATTTGTTTAATGCTGGATTGGGCAATGGACTCCATTATTGGAACGTGTTTAGCTATGACCTAGGTGGTTGTAGTCTGGTCAGTTGATAGATGTGTGTACTTTGTACATGGTTCGAGGTACGATACTTTGCAGATTTGTGGTGCCTGGTGACGGTATACGGGTTATACCCGAGGTATGTCGGTGAGCGTGTTGGTGGTCGGTTTGGTTCCGACACCATTAGACTAGTTGAGGTCGTGGACTGGACTTCGGATACTGTGCAGTGGGTCATGGTGCTTCTGATGGGTTTAGTTACACACAGGCCGAGTGTGGTGTTGATTGATGTATACTCGAATTGAGTAAGTTGGTGGTTAGGGTAACCACGAGTGAGTATAGTGTCAGTTTTCGACTGACAACTGCTAAGTGGTGACAGATTTTCGAGATGTGTCAACGTGGATTGTTGAGTGAGGTCTGATGACTCCCAGTGGGAGTAGATACTAGGATAGATTGGTGATTGAGAAAAGAACCGTCGAGTCGTCGCGCCAACGAAATGGTAGATTTTACGTGTGGTGTCAATTCGAAACGTGTGGTTCTGTCATTCGACTGGGTCGAATGTAGTCGATACGACGTGAATACTAGTGGTACGTTTGGGTGCGGACAAGTTTTTGTTCTGATTAGTTGGTGTACGAGTGTACACGTGTTGCGAGGTCAATTTTACTTTCCACGGGGTGTTTGTGCAATCAAGATAGGTGGAATTTCGAGAACGAAACTAATTAAGGAGGGAAGAACGGTTAAGATTAGATCGGTTGGAATTTCGAGGATGAAATTAATTAAAGAGGGAAGTTTGTAACGACCCGTCCCGAATTCCGGGATTAGATTAGTAACTAACCATGATTAGTGGGGTTAAGCGTTGATAAGTTGGGCGAAATCGGACGAACGATGCAAAATGACCGTTTTGCCCCTAATCGTGGGTAAAACGTTGACTTTTAATTCGGGCGGTCAAATAGACTTTGACCGATGACCGTGACGTAGATTGGGACGTCATGAGTTTATAGACAGGTGGCACGCCCGATTCCGACATTCGAGGAGGAAGTTAGGACGTTCGGAAGTTAAGGGGCATTTTGGTAATTTTGGTTAATAGGGGCAAAATGTTGACTCTTTGATCGGGAGGTCCGATGGCCGAGGGCCAAGGACCGTTAGGTAGGTCTCGATGCCCTGAGTCCGTAGACAAGCAGCACGCATCAATCGGAGTTCGGATGACCGAGTTACGGGTCTAGATGTGTGAAGGACAATTTGGTAATTTTGTGCAGAAGGGCAAAATGGTAAATTCCTTGGTGAATATTGAGAAATTTCCGTGGATGGGGTTCTCTTCAGAAACAGAGAACGGGTTATGCATTGTTTATGGAAAAATTGGTTGGGCTGAGTGCTAATGGGTTGTTTTTACAATTGAGTGGAGAGAAAACAGAGCACTGAGAGCATTGTTTATGTTTTGAGCAGAGCACAGGTGCACCTGCTGTGTGGTGTTTCGAAATGGGTTGGTGCTGTTTGGAGAACAGAGCACCATTGTTTTGAGTTGATTAATTGACTGAGTGAGAAGCAGAGATGCAGAGACACTGGGAAACTCAATCAAACTTCTATGAGAGGCTGAGGACAGTGAAATGACGGTGGCGGTTTGGATGATGGCCGCCTTGCACAGTGGTTCACGGCAAAGGTGAGTAACCCGAGAGCTAATTATATCCCAGTTTTGAAAGTCGGACTTTAACTGTAGTTTTAAACTCCTATTTAGTTCTAATGGGACTTGGGGACAGAAACAGACCCAGTGGACGTGAATTCAAAGTATGAAGTGGCCTGGATCGACGGGGAAGTTAATCAAAAATCTGGGCTTCGGTTTTTTGTTCAGAGGTAAAGATCTAGACGTGTTTTCTTGATTTTGATTTCATAAACCTCTTAATTGGACTTAGAAGAACATGTAGGAAGAAACCCCGTAGGAAATGGCTGAGTATTGGCTGAGAACCGGCCAGACCGGTTCCCAGTTTGGTCGAACCGGAAAAACCAGAGGAACGGGTTCAGTGCGAGGTAGGAGATGACACTGTTCACGCACGTGGGCTTCACGCGCTGCCGCTTACGGCGGCTCATGGGGGCGCGTGATGGGTCTAATGGGGAAGTGTTCAACATGTGAAACACTCTTTTCGATGCAACGAACATTTTGGGATTGGTTTCGTGTCAATCGGATACCGTTTCGATATTGTTCAGGACGTCCGAAGGTTTTGAATCGAGTTTAAAAATAGTTAAAAATTCGGGAAACTTACGGGATTTTGATAGGAGGTTAATGAGGAGGTTAGTGACCCTCTAGTGTGATTTGGAGAGGTTTGGGAGTCCCCGTGATAGTGACGAGGCCCGGGAAGGCCTAAGGCACGTTTATCGAGGCGCATCGTAGGACAGTCTGTGAGTGGACTTTGGTTTTATAAATTTTATGCATGCATAACTAGTATATATGGATTATGATTGTGATTATATGATGTTGATTTGGATATTGGTGAATTATATGGTTTCACGCATTGTGAGGCGATTTACGTGCTTGCACGTAAATCGAGATTTTTTCAGTTTTACACTGATTTTCCATACTTATGGCTTTGGATATGATTGCATGAAATGGTTTTGAAATTGGAAAGATAAACTCGGGCATGAGACCTAATTGTTTTGGAAACCTCGGACTTGGAGTCCAACTGAGTTACGTAGTCGGGATGGGTGACCAATTGCTTTATGAAATCGGGCTAGGGGCCTAATTATTTACGAAATCGGGCATGAGGCCCAGTTGGTTATAAATGTGACTTAGTGCCGGGGACCCTAAGTGGATTTGAATAAATGGTTTTGGATTTAATAAATCAGATGTTTGGACTTGTGATGGTTTTATGGAAATTCCGGGCAGGGCCTTTGAGATGTTTGAAATGATTGATAAACTGTTTTCCATAAACCATCTTGATATGAGGATATGTGATGGTCTCCTCCAGGTGTCTGGGACATTGGGGAAGTCATGGTGCATTGCCTGCGAGGGGTCATTGTACGGAGCTACCGGACCGTATAGTGACTCAGGAGCAGGATTGTTATGATTAGACGGCTGGGACGTCAGACATCTGGGATGTCAGAGATATTGACCCGGAGAAACCCCGGGCAGCACACGTTGCTTATTATTATACGGTGAGATATGACGTCTGGGACGTCGAGCGTCTGGGACGCTAGGCATCTGGGATGTCCAAGATGGTTTAAACATGTTTTTCCTGGAAATGGTATTTATGGTTATGGTTTTGGGCGATGGCCCACTTCGAATTGGAATTGGTATTCTGGATGTCGGATTTGTATACTATATGTTTGGTTTTCGGTATTCATGGTTTTGGGTAGGGACCCACATGATTTGGTTTTACGGTTTTCTGGGCTAAGGCCCTAATGGTTGTTTTTTTGTAAATAGTTTACTTACTGGTTTTCTATGCATGCATACGTTTTAATGAAGGGCATAAATATCTTTGCGAAATGTGTTTTATGAAATTATTTATTTTCGTCCACTCACAGTCTTTGTTGTTTTTAATGCCCTTCAGGTTGATCACGGATGCGACTGCAGCAAAGACTGGGACATTGCATACCTCCTCCATCGATCCTTGCGCACTCTGGAAGCTCGTTGGGGCAGTGGCTTTAGGTTATCCCTTGTCTGACACTTCCTGTCAGACGGGAGCATGACACATCCCACTGTAATCCCGGGGGGATTGGGATGGGTCGTGTCACTATCCTTAAGTGAAAAGTTAAACAACCTCAGCCTAATTTCATTTTCAGTCATCCCATTGATAGAAAGAGTAGAACAAACCTCAAGAAATTCCTTGATATGAAGGTGAGGGTCTGCTCCAAAGGGTCCATCAAACGTAGGTAACATGTGAATGGTACCGGACTTAAGCTCAAAGTTCTCAACGGTTCTTGCAGGAAACACAATGGGAAAGAGATCTTCAGGCACATGCAGGGATGCGAACTCCCTAAGGAGCCTAGGGGCAGGCGGAGGCACAAGAACATGATCTTGTGGGTTGACCATTGCACAAGGGCTTAGTGGGGGCTGCCGTGAACTAAATAATTCCGCGAGGAGAAGTTAAAGCCTTGAGTTTGGCCCTCCTTTGAAGAACTATGTGACATGTACTGGTACATAAAAATAGATAAACAAACCAAGTTAGATAATTCCAAACTATATAGACACAGTTGAGGGACAAGTCCCCGGCAACGGCGCCAAAAACATGATAGAAGATTTATCAACTAAGAAACTATGAATGATAACTCCTAATGTAATACTTTGCAAGTGCAAAAAATTGTATCACGAGTATAGTGGGTTTGTAAAGGTCAATTCCTCGAGGACTTGTTCAACGTGAATCCACTTAATTCGGAATGAAATAACTTGGGAAAGAGTCCAAAACGTTGGGGAGGTGGGGTTAGTGATGATTAGAACGAAATTAAATGACGAAAACAAGTGCAAAATGATGAAAAACGTGATTTAAAATTTGATTGGATGATTATAACGAATTAGGACATGTTATCCACCTTTACTAATTATAGTTCGCCTTAGACCTTGTTGATTAGATTAATTATGCATGTATCTTAATTAAGTGCCCATGCAGGGGTCCGTCTAAGCCTCACCGCACACATTTATCTTCTCTTAGATTGCATGTTTAAGCGTGATGTACCAGCCCTTAACAAAATATTACTGATGGTGCGTGATAATGCATGAAACATGAAGAAGATTTAATGACACTACACTATCCCTAAAAAAGTGATGTGCAATCCTAGGGAGTCATGAGTTTAGATTACAAATAAGATTCCCCCTCTTAAACGTGATGCTAAAAATTGTAGGGTGAACACAAACATCGAGGTGATCCGTCAAGCAACTACATCCACAATTATACGCAAATAAGGTGATCAAACTTACAAGCAAAAATTGAGTTCATGAAGTATAGTAATCCAACAAATCCAGGCATATATAACAACCATAATCAGCAGCCAGAAATATAATTATGAACTAACATGGTGTTGATACCATGTCGACCAACCACCCTCCGTATAGAGGAACCGTCAGGTCGGAGAAAGACCTGCTGAACGACAGCCAGCCCCGGATCTCCCTCAGCAGATCAGGGCTGTCCGGTTGGCGTAGCAAGACATTTCGTCCGTTCGGCATATGTTCAGTGTTCATACCAGCTGGCTGCACCAACTCCCTGGCGCACAAACTCTAGCACACCAACTCCCTGACACTAGCAGGCCAGGCACCAGCTGGAACCTGCCCCTGATCTTTAGGAAACCCCCAAGTGAGTCCCAGCCACAAAATGGGAACTGCTCCCAAATATTAACTCAACCACCACATTCATGGCTGCTATAAATACCCCTAGAACGTTTATAAAGGTAATCACTCTCCCAACTACTATTACTCACATGCTTATGCCACTGGACACAAGGGTACTGACCTAAACATCGGAACCCATTCGGCTGACACCCCACTAGTGTCAATTACTGTCTTGCAGGTCATCTGCCGAGCGAAAATCCAAAGAACAACAACACCCTGAGCGGGTCCAAAACACCACACGGCTTGTCCCAGATCCCTCAGCATGTCTCATCACGCTAGGTCCATTTCAGGAACAAACATTTTGGCACTGTCTGTGGGAAACGATTTCCTCCCACTAGCTCACATAATGTAACAACCCATCACGAATTCCGTGATTAGATTAGTGACTAATAAAGGATTAGTGAGATTAGTCGGTGATAAGTTTAGCGAAATCGGACGGATGGTGTAAAATGATCGTTTTACCCTTTTTGGGAAATATGTTCACTTTTGACTCGGGGAGTCAAACGCACGAGGACCGATGATTGTGACATAGATCGGGATTTCACGAGTTTGTAGATAGACGGCACGTCGAAATGGGAGGTTTGATGGAAAAGTTAAGGTCACGGGAACAAAATCGAGGATTTAACGTCTCGGGAATCTGAATAAAATATTAATTAAAGTTAATTGGGCAGATATTTGTGTGGGGCCCTAGGAAGAGTGACAAGTGTCACTCATCCCATGACTTGGAAAACCCAAAACGTGGATCTTGTCCATTGGTCCAATTATTTAAATGGTTTTAACATCACACCTCTCTAATCTCTCACCTCCCAGCCGTCCATCTCCTCTCAGCTCACTCATCCCCACCCTCCATTCCATCCCATCTGATTCTTCATCACCATCAAACTCTATCTCTCTCTCGACATCTCTGAAACCCACGAAGAACACAAAACCCATACCCAAACTCACTAACCGTCCAACCCACACAAACTCAACTCAAACCCTTACTAGACTGGCATTAGGAAAAGGCTAGGATGCCAGAGGAGTGACAGGAGGACTCATGGTGGCGACACGACGACGGTAAGCCGGAAACCCGAGACACTCCATATTTTCTCATTTTTGAAACCACCAATCGTGACGTGTATGGGTTGGTTCTATGTGTTCGGACTTGTTCTAGGGAAAAAATGACGAGTTTTGAGCTTGTTTTCGAGGACGTAGGAGGCAGGAAACGGGGGAGCTCACGGCTAAGAATCTGGGCTACGAGTTTTGAGATATAGGTATTGATCTCGTGTGTTTTTTTTTTTGTTTTTGAAGTCATAGAACCCTGGAGGAGGATTAGACGATCATGTTGGTGAAAACCCCATCGCGAATGGTGGTTGGAATTGGGAGAACCGTTCCGATCAGTTCGTCGGTTCTGTTGAACTAGACCGAACCAGTGAACCAGTTAAGACCGGGTTCGCCGGAGGTTGACGATGAATAGTATGTGGCGCGTGGGGGCACATGGAGCACATTTGGGTTAAGTGTTCAACATGACTTTTAATCTATTCAATGTAACGAGCATTTTGGGACTGATTTCGTGTCGATCAGACATCGTTTCGATATGTTTCAGGGTGTCCGAAGGTTTCGGATCAAGTTTAAAAATAGATAAAAATTCAGGAAAATTACGGGGCTTTAATGGGAGGTTAATGAAGAGGTTAGTAACCCTCTAGCATGATTTGGACAGGTTTGGAAGTCCTGGTGATAGTGGTGTGGCCCGGGAAGGCTTATGGCACGCGTATCGAGGCGACAGCGTAGGACGGTCTGTGAGTGGACTTCATTTTTAAACTGTGATGCATGCATAACTATTTTATATGTTTTACATACGTGATTTCTATGAAGATGATTGTGGCACTGGTGGTCACATGATTGCACGTATTTCGAGGTAATTTCATATTTACACATATTTCAAGGTAATTTCATGTTTACACGTATTTCGAGGTTTATGAGTTTATGCTATTGCTATGTGATTGTGAGTTAATAATGGTCCTATGGCATGGTTTTGGTTTTGGAAAGATGAACTCGGGCATGAGACCCATTTGAATTATGTGATCGGGCCAGGGCCTAGTTGGTTTACGAAATCGGGCTGAGATCCTTTTGAGTTATGTGATCGGGCTGGGGGCCCAGTAGTTTACAAAATCGACTATAAGACCCATTTGAATTATGTGATCGGGCTAGGGGCCCACTTGGTTTACGAAATCGGGCTGAGACCCTTTTGAGTTATGTGATCGGGTTGGGGGCCCAGTGGTTTCAAAATCGGGCATGAGGCCCAATTGAGTTTTATAAATGTGATTTTGGGTCTGGGACCCTATGTTTCATACACGTGATTTCGGGTCGGGGACCCTAAATGTATTTGTGATGTTTTATGGGAATTTCGGGAAGGGCCTATTGAGGTGTTTTGAAATGACTTTGTAAAACTGTTTTCCATATACCATCTTGATACGAGGATATGTGATGGTCTCCTCCAGGTGTCTGGGACACTGGGGAAGTCACGGTGCATTGCCTGCAAGGGATCATTATACGGAGCTACCGGACCGTATAGTGACTCAGGAGCAGGATTGCTATGATTAGACATCTGGGACGTCAGACATCTGGGTTGTCAGAGATATTGACCCAGAGTGAACCCGGGTAGCACTCGTTGCTTATTACTGTGAGATTTGACGTCTGGGACGTTGAGCGTCTGGGACGTTGAGCGTCTGGGACGTTGAGCGTCTGGGACACTAGGCATATGGGATGCCGGGGATGGTTATATGGTATTTCGGTATTTGTGGATTTGTGGTTATGGATTTGGGTCACCCACTTAGGTTTTGGATTTACGGATTTTGGTATTCTACAGTTTTGGGCTGAGTTCCCACACTTGGTTTTGAGTTACGGTTTTTGGGCTAAGGCCCTAATTGTTTATTTATGTAAATGTTTTGATTACTGATTTTACGATGCATGAATACTTTTTAGTGAAGGGCATAAATATCTTTGTGAAATATGTTTTTATAAACTTATTGATTTTCGTCCACTCACAGTTCTTAATGGTTTTAATGCCCTTCAGGTTGATCACGGATGCGGGCTGTAGCAGAGACCGAGACATCACACTCCTCCACCTTTCCTGGCGCGGTCTGGGAGCCCCATATGGGCTGAGGTATGTATTATCCGTTGTTTGACACTTCGTGTCAGACGGGAGCATGGTACATCCCACGTTAATCCCAGAGGGGATTGGGATGGGTCGTCTCAAGTGGTATCAGAGCGAGGTTGTTGCTATTCAGTAGGTCTTGTGGTACACGCAGGTTGAGGATGTGATGTCTCTTCGTGGTCAGCCCGTCATCAACCTTATAGTAGGATACTGGTTCAGTAGTTTATGGGATTGAATAGTGGATAGTGTGTGATTGGCCTGATGTAACGACCCGTCTCGAATTCCGGGATTAGATTAGTCACTAATCTCGTTTAGGGAGGTTGAAGGGTGGTTAGTAGGGCGGAATCAGACAAATTGTGCAAAATGCCCGTTTTGCCCCTAGTCGTGGGCAAAATGTTGACTTTTTGATCGGGCGGTCAAATGGACTTTGACCGATGACCGTGACGTAGTTCGGGACGTCACGAGTTCATAGACAGGTGGCACGTTCGATTCCGACATTCGTAGAGAAAGTTATGATGTTCGGAAGTTGAGGGGTATTTTGGTAATTTGGCACGTTAGGGGCCAAATGTTGACTTTTTGACCGGGAGGTCCGATGGACGAGGGCCAAGAACCGTTACGTAGGTTTCGTCGATACGAATCCAACAACAGGCGGCAGGCCGAAATCGGAGATTCGACGACGAAGTTATGGTCAAGGAAACGAACTAACGAACCGAGGCTCGGATTAAAATAATAATATAATAATGAATAGTGACCGTTGACTGTGCACATCCGGATGAGTGACAAGTGTCACCCATCCCTTGTTTCCAGCTCCATGTTTCCCTCCCAACACCATCATTACAACATCATCATTTATCCTTCATCATTTCCTCCATTTTCTCCCTCATTTCCTCTTCTTTGTTCCTAAACCGTGCACAAAATTGGGGGAATCAGATTGGGAGAATTGGCTCCCTCTCTCTGCCGTTCCTGAGAGAAAACTGAGAGGCTAAGATGATTGAATTAACGGGGAAACACGAGGGATTGAGTGTGGGTTGAATTTTGGATTTTTGGATTTCCGGAAAATTAGAGGGAAAATTCGAATTGAAGGAATTGAGCCGTGAGGATCGAATTGGAGATTACCTTCAGCTTCCTGGGATCACAACGATCATAATTGTCGAAGAAACGAGGTGAATTGGTGCTGTTTTGGCTCTGATCACACTTGGTGACAAAGGAGGAAAATCGAGCTCGAGTCGTGGAATTGGAGGCTTCGTTGGATGAAATTGAGGTGGGGAAACTGCTTCTCATGATACCACGATGCTTCTGGGTTCATCAATTGAAGGAAACGGCTGTGGTTGACAGAACTCCATGGTTGCACAGTGGACGGTGTTCGAGCTTGAGTCGTGACGATTGAGCACAGGATTGATACAATTGATGTGGGGGAATTGTTCCTCATGGTCCACTGATGCTTCTAGTTGAATCAATTTAAGGAAATCAATTGGAATTGAAGGAATTCCATGATTGAACAGTGACCGAAGTGTTCTTCGTGTTCATCGTGGAATTGATGGAATATGGGTAAGGATTTGTGTAATTGAGTTTACAGAACTTAAATTAGACTTAAAACGAAACTAACTGATTGATAAATTGAAGGAATTAGGATCGAATTGATAGGATTGGAACCGGGTTGTATCGCGGGCAATTTGGACCCGTTTACCAGACATACGGGTTAGGACGATGCACTGTAGCAGGCGCGTGAGTTTCACGCGCAGCCACTCACGGCGGCGCGTGACGGCGCGTGGGTACGAATCTCGAGGTGAGGTCAACATGACTTTTAATCTATTCGATGCAATAGACATTTTGGAATTGGTTTCGTGTCGATCGGACACCGTCTCGATATTGTTCGGGATGTCCGAAGGTTTTAAATTAAGTTTAAAAAAAAGTAAAAATTCGAGAAAATTATGGGACTTTGATAGGATGTTAATGATGAGGATAGTGACCCTCTAATGTGATTTGGACAGGATTGGGAGTCCCGGTGATAGTGGTGAGGCCCGGGAGGGCCGGTGGCACGCGTATCGAGGCATACCGTTAAAACGGTCTGTGAGTGGACTTTGGTTTTATAAATTCTATGCATGCTTAAATGTTTTATATGGATTATGATTGTGATTGTGTGATGTTGATTTGATTGTTGGTAAATTGTACGGTTTCACGTAAATCGAGGTTTCCGATTTTACATGGATTTTCCATATTTATGACTTGGATATAATATGATGAAATGGTTTTGAAATTGGAAATATGAACTCGGGCTTGAGGCCCACTTGTTTTGGAAATTTTGGACTTGGAGTCCATTTGAGGATCGGGCCAGGGGCCCAGTTGGTTAATGAAATCGGGCCAGGGGCCCAGTTGATATGAAATCGGGCTGAGACCCATTTTGAGTTATGCTATCGGGCCAGGGGCCCAGTTGATTTACGAATTCGGGCCGTGGGCCCAGTGGGTTTATAAGTCGGGATGCGGGCCCATTTGGTTTACAAATCGGGCCGTGGGCCCAGTGGTTCATAAAATCGGGCATGAGGCCCAGTTGGATTATAAATGTGATTTCGGGTCAGGGACCCTATGTTTAATAATTGTGATTTTGGGTCAGGGACCCTAAATGGAATTACGTGGTTTTATGGAAATTTCGGGCAGGGCCCAATTGTAATGATGTGATAAAGGGTTTAATAAAACTGTTTTCCATATACCATCTGGATACAAGGATATATGATGGTCTCCTCCAGATGTCCGGGACACTGGGGAAGTCACGGTGCATTGCCTGCGAGGGGTCATTATACGGAGCAGCCGGACCGTATGATGACTCAGGAGCAGGATTGCTATGATTGACGTCAGGGACGTCAGACATCAGGGATGTCAGATATATGGACTCGGAGAGACCCCGGGCAGCACGCGTAGCTTACGAAACCGTGAGATATGACGTCAGGGACGTCTAGCATCAGGGATGCTGGTGATGGTAATGGTAAAATACGAATTAATGAAATGGCTTTCCGGGTGGATTTGTGATTATATGATTTTAATGGATTGATGTTCATTTATGGTCGTGGGTGGTGACCCAGATGGTTGTTTATGTGTAGTTGCGGTATTCCACAGTTTTGGGCTGAGTTCCCACACTTGGTTTTTGGTTAACGGTTTTTGGGCTAAGGCCCTAATGGCTCGGTTGAGCAAACGTTTTGGTTACTGGTTTTTGTGGCATGCATACGTTTTTATTGGAGGGTACAAATGTCTTATAAATGTATTTGGTAAACTTATTGGTTTTTGTCCACTCACAGCTTTTGGTTTTAATGCCCTTCAGGTTGATTACGGATGCGATTGCAGCAGAGACTGGGACATTGCACACCTCCTCCATCGATCCTTGCGCACTCTGGATGCCCCGTTGGGCAGTGGCTCTTGGTTATCCCTTGTCTGACACCTCTTGTTGGACGGGAGCAGGGCATATTCCACGGTAATCCCGGGGGGATTGGGATGGGTCCTGTCAACTTGGTATCAGAGCACGGTTGCTCTTTTGTGCGCGCAGGTCGAGGGTGTGATGTCTCTTTGGGCTGCAGTTCGTTATCAACCTGATATATAGTTTTTGGGTTTGGATAGTGGATGGAGTGTGATTGGCCTGATACGCCGTGCGTTATCGTGATTCGACCCAAGTGGGGTTGATTGTGATGAACTGGTATTGTGGGACCGTCGGTTCGGTCATGTGATATTGGATTGTTGTGCTGCTAGGTGCAGCCAGGTTCGGGGAACCTCATTTGAGTAATGGTTTAAAAATGTGAACCCTTGTGGTGGTTGTTGGTGTGAGGGATGTTGGTTCATCGGAGTTGGCCGATGACCTAGTGGTGGAACCCACGTTGATGGGATGGTAGGATTGGATTTGACGTATATTCGATGTCTGGACCGCGGGGTCGGTCAGGTTGTGGATTTTATATTACGGAAAGTGGTTGGGTTCGGTTGAACCATAGGGTGTGATTGTGGAACCCTAGTATTAAAAAAGTAAACCTTAATTGCGATTAGTGGATGAGAACTTGTGCTGCGACGAGCGGTTGAGGTCATGGATGACCATGTGGATGGCTCTGGTGAGTCTAGGAAGAACTATGGGATTCGATTTACGGATACGGCTCTGAGATAAATTATGGAATCCCGTGTTGGATCGGGTATTGGTGTGATGTGTGGATGCGGATCTCGATAGCAATGACAGTTAGTCGGAAGTCATATGGAGATGACTGGCTATCGAGGGTAATTGGTGTGGTTATAATACTTGGGGATCAGGGGACGTTCAGGGAACGTTCATTTTCCTGACGTGGATTGTCAGAGTGGTGGTACCCATAGTTGTGAGGTACGAGATCGTCGTTCGGTATGAACGGAGATCCAGGGTTGTCATATTTGCACACGGTGTGCAGTATGGATGTTGGTGGGTTGGTACTTTTGTGCTGATGCTAGTATGGATGCCTGTGTGCTGATACTAGTGTTGTTGATAGTGTGTTGGTGCTGGTACTAGCACTGGTGCTAGTGTCGGTGATGGTGTTGACGATGAGCCACAAGTTGGGGTGTGACTCCGTCATGATGAACATATGTTCGGTCTTTGAGATTCGATAGTGGTTGAGTGATGGACTGGATGGGATCCAGTTAAGATTGTGATGTGTTGGGATAAGTCCCAATGGTAGTGAGATAACTAGTAAGGAGTGGATTAAAAAGGTATAATTGAGAACTTGGGAAACCGAGTGTTGAACCTGTAAAGGTTGGGATGTGAGAACGGGAATAACGGATCGATTGTGGACACGTGGTTGTCCAAGTGAGTTGGGGATGTAGGGAGTCCAGTGGTTGGACTTGACGTCTTGTTGGGAGCATGTCTGTTTCCAACATGGTTGGAACCTTAGTGTCGAGGAGAGTTGTAATTGGGGAACGAGAGTGGTGTTCGTTTTTGGTGATTGGTATTCCGAAGTCATTGGGGTTGACTTACTGTTTTCTGCCCTGGCAGACATTGACTGTAGTTACCAGTACGTTGAGCGTGTATTGGTTGGTGGGCCCATGTGTAATTGTGGGTCATTAGGAGGAGCTACGTATTCGAAATTAGGTAAACGAGATTTCTCATTTTCTGCTTGGTGGCAGACGATGTGGTGTCACATGGCGTGGTGAGTGCAGTGAGTTTTGTTGCATCCACGTAGGATGAGTTTTGGCGTCATTGTGTTGGATCATCCTTGGTTTTTCCTAGGTGGAATGACAAGGATCGATACGAACTTGGGTATGTGAGTCGTAAACGGCGGGGTTGAACTTCTTTTCGAAGTGGGGCCCGTATGGTATTCTACTCGGGTGAGTAGGTTTTCAAGGTAGTTGAATTTTGTCAACCTTAGACGTGTGGAGGTTGGATTGGCATCCCTATGAAGTCAATCAAGTGTATTGAACGGGTAACCGATAGGTTCGGTTTTGGGTGTGTCATGGTAAATGTGACGAGATTTCGGGATTTGGAATCGAATTTCTGGGTGACGATTCAGGATTCTATTTTGGAACTTGAAAGTATATTTCTGGATTTGGGTACGGAATGATCATTCCAAATGCTAGCTTACGGAATAATGATTTCAGATTCGGATTTGGAAATAAATTAAAAATGTGATGTCTGGGTTTGGATCCGGGATTTCTTACGAAATTGCGGATTTGGATTCGGAATTAGAACTAGATGTTGGGTGGAGTTTTGATTTGTCTCATGTTGGATTGGGCAAACGTACTCCATTATTGGAACGCGTTCAGCTATGACCTAGGTGGTTGTAGTCTGGTTATTAGGTAGATGTGTGTACTTCGTACATGGTTCGAGGTACAATACCTTGTAGACTTGTGATGTCTAGTTACGGTATACGGGATATACCCGAGGTGTGTCGGTGAACGTGTTGGTAGTCGGATTGGTTCCGATACCATGGGATTGGTTGTGGACCGGACATTACTATGCAATGGGTCATGGTAATTCCAATGTGTTTAATTACACACGAGTCGGGTGAAAATGTCGGTAAGTGTATTTGTGAGTCAAGTACGTTGGTGGCATGTGTAGCCACAAGTGAGTCTAGTGTCAGTTTTCGACTGACAACAACTGTGTGGTGACAGATTGTCAGGATGTGTCAACATAGATTGTTGAGTGGGGTCAGCTGACTCCTAGTGGGAGTGGGAAAGGAACCGTCGAGTTGTTGCGTCAACGAGAGGGTAGTTTGGACAAGTGGTGTCAGATTCGAAACAAGTAGTTTCAGTCATTCGACGGGGTCGAATGTAGCCGTTGCGTTTTGAGTACTAGTGGTACGTTTGGGTGTAGACAAGTTTTGTCTAAGTAGGTTGTGTACGGGTGTACACGTGTTGTGTGGTCGATTCCACTTTCCACGGGGTGTTTGTGGAATCAGGGTAATCGAGTTTCGAGAGCGAAACTAATTAAGGAGGGAAGTACGTTGAGATTAGAGCGGTTGGAATTTCGAGGATGAAATTTATTAAGGAGGGAAGATTGTAACGACCCGTCTCGAATTCCTGGATTAGATTAGTCACTAATCTCGTTTAGGGAGGTTGAATGGTGGTTAGTAGGGCGGAATCGGACAAATTGTACAAAATGACCGTTTTGCCCCTAGTCGTGTGCAAAATGTTGACTTTTTGATCTGGCGGTCAAATGGACTTTGACCGATGACCGTGACGTAGTTCGGGACGTCACGAGTTCATAGACAGGTGGCACGTTCGATTCCGACATTCGTAGAGAAAGTTATGATGTTCGGAAGTTGAGGGGTATTTTGGTAATTTGGCATGTTAGGGGCCAAATGTTGACTTTTTGACCGGGAGGTCCGATGGACGAGGGCCAAGGACCGTTACGCAGGTTTCGTCGATACGAATCCAACGACAGGCGGCATGCCGAAATCGGAGATTCGACGACGAAGTTATGGTCAAGGAAACGAACTAACGAACCGAGGCTCGGATTAAAATAATAATATAATAATGAATAGTGACCGTTGACTGTGCACATCCGGATGAGTGACAAGCGTCACCCATCCCTTGTTTCCAGCTCCATGTTTCCCTCCCAACACCATCATTACAACATCATCATTTATCCTTCATCATTTCCTCCATTTTCTCCCTCATTTCCTCTTCTTTGTTCCTAAACCGTGCACAAAATTGGGGGAATCAGATTGGGAGAATTGGCTCCCTCTCTCTGCCGTTCTTGAGAGAAAACTGAGAGACTAAGATGATTGAATTAACGGGGAAACACGAGGGATTGAGTGTGGGTTGAATTTTGGATTTTTGGATTTCGGGAAAATTAGAGGGAAAATTCGAATTGAAGGAATTGAGCCGTGAGGATCGAATTGGAGATTACCTTCAGCTTCCTGGGATCACAACGATCATAATTATCGAAGAAACGAGGTGAATTGGTGCTGTTTTGGCTCTGATAACACTTGGTGACAGAGGAGGAAAATCGAGCTCGAGTCGTGGAATTGGAGGCTTCGTTGGATGAAATTGAGGTGGGGAAACTGCTTCTCATGATCCCACGATGCTTCTGGGTTCATCAATTGAAGGAAAACGGCTGTGGTTGACAGAACTCCATGGTTGCACAGTGGACGGTGTTCGAGCTTGAGTCGTGACGATTGAGCACAGGATTGATGCAATTGATGTGGGGGAATTGTTCCTCATGGTCCACTGATGCTTCTAGTTGAATCAATTTAAGGAAATCAATTGGAAATGAAGGAATTCCATGATTGAACAGTGACCGGAGTGTTCTTCATGTTCATCGTGGAATCGATGGAATATGGGTAAGGATTTGTGTAATTGAGTTTACAGAACTTAAATTAGACTTAAAACGAAACTAACTGATTGATAAATTGAAGGAATTAGGATCGAATTGATAGGATTGGAACCGGGTTGTATCGCGGGCAATTTGGACCCGTTTACCAGACATACGGGTTAGGACGATGCACTGTAGCAGGCGCGTGAGTTTAACGCGCAGCCACTCACGGCGGCGCGTGACGGCGCGTGGGTACGAATCTTGAGGTGAGGTCAACATGACTTTTAATCTATTCGATGCAACGGACATTTCGGAATTGGTTTCGTGTCGATCGGACACCGTCTCGATATTGTTCGGGATGTCCGAAGGTTTTAAATTAAGTTTAAAAATAAGTAAAAATTCGAGAAAATTACGGGACTTTGATAGGATGTTAATGATGAGGTTAGTGACCCTCTAATGTGATTTCGACAGGATTGGGAGTCCCGGTGATAGTGGTGAGGCCCGGGAGGGCCGGTGGCATGCGTATCGAGGCATACCGTTAAAACGGTCTGTGAGTGGACTTTGGTTTTATAAATTCTATGCATGCTTAAATGTTTTATATGGATTATGATTGTGATTGTGTGATGTTGATTTGATTGTTGGTAAATTATACAGTTTCACGTATTTCGAGGCGATTTACGTGCTTGCACATAAATTGAGGTTTTCCGGTTTTACATGGATTTTCCATATTTATGACTTGGATATAATATGATGAAATGGTTTTGAAATCGGAAATATGAACTCGGGCTTGAGGCCCACTTGTTTTGGAAATTTCGGACTTGGAGTCCATTTGAGGATCGGGCCAGGGGCCCAGTTGGTTAATGAAATCGGGCCAGGGGCCCAGTTGGTATGAAATCGGGCTAAGACCCATTTTGAGTTATGCTATCGGGCCAGGGGCCCAATTGATTTACGAATTCGGGTCGTGGGCCCAGTGGGTTTATAAGTCGGGCTGCGGGCCCAGTTGGTTTACAAATCGGGCCGTGGGCCCAATGGTTCATAAAATCGGGCATGAGGCCCAGTTGGATTATAAATGTGATTTCGGGTCAGGGACCCTATGTTTAATAATTGTGATTTTGGGTCAGGGACCCTAAATGGAATTACGTGGTTTTATGGAAATTTCGGGCAGGGCCCAATTGTAATGATGTGATAAAGGGTTTAATAAAACTGTTTTCCATATACCATCTGGATACAAGGATATATGATGGTCTCCTCCAGATGTCCGGGACACTGGGGAAGTCACGGTGCATTGCCTACGAGGGGTCATTATACGGAGCAGCCGGACCGTATGATGACTCAGGAGCAGGATTGCTATGATTGACGTCAGGGACGTCAGACATCAGGGATGTCAGATATATGGACCCGGAGAGACCCCGGGCAGCACGCGTAGCTTACGAAACCGTGAGATATGACGTCAGGGACGTCTAGCATCAGGGATGCTGGTGATGGTAATGGTAAAATACGAATTAATGAAATGGCTTTCCGGGTGGATTTGTGATTATATGAATTTAATGGATTGATGTTCATTTATGGTCGTGGGTGGTGACCCAGATGGTTGTTTATGTTTAGTTGCGGTATTCCACAGTTTTGGGCTGAGTTCCCACACTTGGTTTTTGGTTAACGGTTTTTGGGCTAAGGCCTTAATGGCTCGGTTGAGCAAACGTTTTGGTTACTGGTTTTTGTGGCATGCATACGTTTTTATTGGAGGGCATAAATGTCTTATAAATGTATTTGGTAAACTTATTGGTTTTTGTCCACTCACAGCTTTTGGTTTTAATGCCCTTCAGGTTGATTACGGATGCGATTGCAACAGAGACTGGGACATTGCACACCTCCTCCATCGATCCTTGCGCACTCTGGATGCCCCGTTGGGCAGTGGCTCTTGGTTATCCTTTGTCTGACACCTTTTGTTGGACGGGAGCAGGGCACATTCCACGGTAATCCCGGGGGGATTGGGATGGGTCCTGTCACCTGATACGCCATGCGTTAGTGTGATTCGACCCAAGTAGGGTTGTATGTTACGAACTGTTAATGTGGGACCGTTGGTTCGGTCATGTGATGTTAGATTGTGGTGCTGCGAGGAGGAGCTGGGTTCGGGGAACCCCATTTGAGTAGTGATCTAGAAATGTGAACCCCAGTTGAGTAATGGTCTGAGAATGTGAACCCTAGTGGTGATTGCTGGTGTAGGGAATGTTCGTACGTCGGAGTTAGCTGATGACCTTAGTGGTGGAACCCAGTTGCATTGATGGTAGGATTAGAGTGACATCCATACGATGTCAGGACCGCAGGGTCGGTCAAATTGCGGATTTTATTGCAGAGAGCAGTTGGGTTCAGAGGAACCTTAGGGTGTAATTGTGGAACCCTAATTTATGATGGATGGACTGGAAAGGTGAACTTTAGTTGTGATTGATGAATTACAATTGTGAGTCCGTAGTTGCTGAGGATTGGACGAATTTCTGAAGTCGGGGTGGTCTGTCGAGTCGAACCCCAGATTGTGACTAATGGATTGGAACTTGTGCTGCAATGAGCGGCTGAGGTCGTGCATGACCGTGTGGATGACTCTAGTGTGTCTAGACGGAACTATGGAGATTGGTTGACCCGACAAAAAGTGAAAAGATGGGATTCGATCCACGAGTACCGTTTGAGATAATTTATGGAATCTCGAGTTGGACCGAATAATCGTGTGATATGTGGATGTGGATCTCAATAGCGATGACTATTGGTCGACAGTCGAGTGGAGATGGCAAGCGATCGAGGGTGATTGGTGTAGTTGTGGTAGTTGAGAATCGGGCGACTTTCAGGGAACGTTCATTGTCTTGCTGTGCATTGTCAGAATGGTGGTACCCATAGTTGTGGGGTACGAGAGAGGAAGAGTTCCTTTCACCTGAGCGGAGATGCGGGGTTGTTGCTCGGTATGAGTAACAACTCAGGGTTGTTTGATTCGCACACTACGTGCCGGTGATTATGATGACGATAAGCCACGAGTTGGGATGTGACTCCGTCGTGCAGGGCGTATGTTCGGTATTTGAGGTTTGTTAGTGGATGAGTTGGTATGGATGAGATCCAGCAGGGATTATGATGTGTTGGGATAAGTGCCAACAGTTATGAGATGACAAAGCGATGATTGGATGAAGAGGTACGATTTAGACATGAGGAGTTTTTGGATGATGTAGGGGACGTCGTGGAAATTAGTGGATTCGAGGAGTTGTCGTCGACCCCGAAACTTGAGTGGTTGTGTGTTTCTAGTATCACGAGGAAGTGCAAAGGATTCATGGAAATTGGAAGAATCCAAAGGGAATCAATGGTGGTGTTAATGTGAGATTGTAAGATTGTGAATAACATGGAAACCCGAGAGTTGAGCCTGTAAAGGTTGAGAAATGAGAACGAGATAGTAACGAATTACATCCTTTTGGATGTGCATAAACGGTGATAAACAGACAGGAGGTCTGGGTAGTATATTGGTTATGGGAACGAGGTTGTCCGAGTGAGTTGAAGAATTGGGAAGTCCAGTGGTTGGACTTGACACTTAGTTGGAAACATATCAATTTTCCAACATGGTTTGAACTTCAGGATCAAGAGGAGTTGTGTTTGAGGCGACGAGAGGAGTGCTCGTTTCAACATTAATGATGGGTATTATGAATTCATTGGGGTGACTTCTTATTTTCTACCCATGGCAGATGATGATTGTTGTCACCAGTACGTTGAGCGTGTATTGGTTGGTGGACCCGTGTTGTTTTTTGGGGTCATCAGGAGGAGTTGAGTATTTTGAGGCTAGGTGAATGAGATTTCTTATTTTCTGCTTGGTGGCAAATGATGTTAGGTTACTTGGTGTTGTGGGTGCAATGAGTTTGTGTTTGCACTCACGTAGGATGAATGTTGATGTCATCGTCTTGGATCTTCTTTGATTTTCCCTAGGTGGGATAACAAGGATCGAAATGAGGTAATTGGAGAGGACCCACAATTTAGACGTGTTTCGTTTTTGACTAAGTGATTAGATGTGGAAATAGTTGAGGAAGTGATGTGACTGACGAAGGATTCAAAGAGGGTGTAAGACCCTACGATCAGATTTCAGGTGGATTGTTAGCTGAGTGAGCATGTGCGGATCCTAGGTGGATCTGGATTGTGATGTTGTGGACATTGGGCACTGCGACGATCTAGGATCGTGATATTACTGGTCGGGTGACGTGGTGATGGATCTGCATCGTGATCTTGTTGATCATGTTAGGTGGAGAGTTTATTACCCTGTCGTGAATATTTGGATATGGGAATGTTGGGTCGACTTCTTTTTGAAGTTAATCCGGTATGAGACGGTACTTGAGTGAGTTGAAATGTTTACGAATTGACTTGAGTATTTTATTTGTGAACAAGTGGGTATCTGACGTGGTCGGATTGGTTAGTATTGGATATATGGACAATGGGATTGGCTTCCTTTCGAAGTCAATCGAATGTGGTACGGAAATCGTTTGAGCAGGTAACCGATAGGTTCAGTGTTATTGCGTCTCAGTAGACGTGGGTGAGATTGGATGCCCATTTGGCATGAATGGGTACGACTTGGTGGGCGTGAGTCGGATTGGTAAAGGTTGGAATTCGTGATTGGGAGTAGCCGTTGTGATACTGGTCGGGTGACCATGAGACTCGTGTTGGATAATGAGTTGGAGTAATCGATTTGCCTGGTACGGGATTGGACAGATGAACCCCAATATTAAATCATGATTGACTACGAACCATGTAGTGGACTGGTTGGAGGAGGGATGTACGTACCCTATGCGTTGTGGGAGGATCAATACTGGATAGGCCGAGTGGTGCCTGGTGACGGTACATAGGATGTGCCAGTGGTGTGTGGTTGAGCGTGTTGGTAGTCGACATTGAATACTATGCACTGTGCAGAGTGATTTTAACGGATTCAAAGTTTTCCTTGGATCGGCTGCTCTGTGACTCTCACTAATGGCCGCATGGATTATGAGGAAATTTTGGTACGAGCTACCTTGGTGCGACTCTAGAGTGAGTCAGGGTGTGTTGGTAATTCAAATTGTGACCATTGAGCCGTGAGTGACGGCTAAGCGCGATGTTATGGAACGTGTAATGTTGACATGGTAAAATTCAGGAAATACGGAGAAATTGTGAGGTTTTGGTAACTCTCGATGTGGGAGAGATGGCGGATTGATTTACGATTGGCCAAGTGGTGATAATTTAGCTGTGTGTGTTAGTGTGGATTGATGTGTGAGATTTGGTGTGTAACGACCCACTCCGGGAATCGGGATTAGATTAGTTGTTAATGACAGATTAGTAAGGTTAATCAGTACTTAGTTGGACGATTTCGGACGGACGGTGCAAAATGACGATTTTGCCCCTAGAATGGGTAAAAATGTTGAATTTTTGTTCCGGCTGTCAAGTGGACTTTGACCGATGACCGTGACATAGTTCGGGACGTCACGAGTTCATAGACAGGTGGCACGTCCGATTCCGACATCCGAGGAAGAAGTTATGACGTTCGGAAGTTCAAGGGCAATTTGGTAATTTGATGGAATATGGGCAAATGGTTGACTTTTTGAATGACAAGTCAATTTCACGTAATTCGAGGACGTTGGAAGGTCTTGATGCCCTAAGTACAACGATGGGTGGCACATCATTATCGGACTTCAGACGAATAAATTATGGGTCTAAACGTACAAGGGGCAAAATGGTAATTTGGGCATAAGGGGCATTCTGGTCATTTTGGACCTTGGGATCTGTGCCCGGTGACAAATGGACATGTGGCTGCTTTGGGGAAGTGAGTCCAGAGAGAGTTAGACACCTGGGCCTTTCTGGATGGCCGTGGAAGGTGCCAAACAGTTCATCTGAGAATTTTTTTTTAAAAAAGAAAAGGATTTGATGGTTGCACGGGTTTGAGTCTAATGAGAAAAACAGAGTATAGGTAAACCGTGAGCGTTTCACTCAGACAAAGTGTGTCAATCCCTCATCTATAGCCCATCCTGTTTAAAGGGAAATGAGAAGAGGAGAGTAAACAAGGCGATTGGTGGTGTCACGGCGGTCCACGGCGGCGGGTGGAGGTAACGAAACCCGCGAAAGTTCTGTTTTCCATTTAAATCACAACCCATGATTCTCCTGGGTTTGATCAAGGTAGTTGCTGAAGGGGGATTCTGGAGGTCTAAGAAGCCGTTTGAGCTTATTTTCGAGGCTTTAATCGAATGGTAAGGACAGTTTCCATGAACCTTCAGTTAAGCTTCAAAAATGGCAGTTTTGATTGTGATTAGTGTTAATCGAATTGATCTCTTGGATGAGGTTCCTGGAGTTACTAGAAAGCGATCAGGGCTGAAAGCACGGCCTGAGATGGCCAAAACCATGGAAACCGTACGGAGGAAATTTGACCGGTTCGAAAAATCGATTAAAGGTATGATGGTTTCGCTTGGTTTTCAAATTCTGAGCTTAGGGATCTTTTAGGAACACTGAGTTGGGACTGTAGAATTAATTTGGGTTAAAATGACGACATTGTACTGGGCGCGTGGCTCCCACGCGCAGCCCCTTTGGCCGGCACGTGAGGGCAAGTGGGACCCCTTTTGGGGAAGGTTCCAACACGACTTTTAAAGTATTCGATGTAACGAACATTTTAGCACTGGTTTCGAGTCGATCGGACATCGTCTCGATAGGTTTCGGGATGTCCGAAGGTTTTAGGCCTCGGTTAAAAATAGTTAAAAATACTGGAAAATTACGGGGCTTTAGTATGACCATTTTGAAGTAGTTAGTGACCTTATTATGGGATTTGGACAGGTTCGGGAAAGCCGAAGATAGCGGATTGGCCGGAAACGGCATAAGTATGCGTGTATCGAGGCGACGACGCTATGGTCTGTGAGTGGACTTTGCTTTCTAACTCTTGATGCTTGCATATATGTTTTTATATGTTTTCTATAAGTGATTCTATGATTTGATTTGTGATCTTGATGGTTTACGGGTTTGCACAATTTTTGAGATATTTACGGAATTTCACGTTTTACGAGATTTCGAACGATCTTGTGATTTAAAGATGGTTTTAATGATTTTATTTCGGTATTTGAAACATGATTTGATTTCAATGATTTGAAAAGGATTTCAGAAAAAAGATTTCGGGCTTGGAGCCCTATTCATGTGATTGAGATTTCAGATTTGGTTTTCGAGATTTGGAAAGGGGAAGTCTGGATTTGGGTTCGGGACAGTGGTTCCAAATGCCGGCTTACGGAATCATAGTTGCGAATTCGAATAAGGATTTTCTATGGTTTTCATTGATTGGATGAAAAATGGTTTTGGGTTTAAAGACCCGGAAAAAGAGAAAAACCCGCTGGATCTAGTTTTGAGTTTAAAGACTCGGTTGATTGACGGGGGGAGGGCCCTGGATTGATATGTTTTGAGTTTAAAGACTCGGTATATGTTTTGAGTTTAAAAACTCGGTGATTGTGATACCCCCCAAAGCCTGTGACTGTGTTTTGAGTTTAAAGACTCGTTGATATCCCGGGAAGGCCTGGTTATTATGCATGGTTTTGAGTTTAAAGACTCGGGCGCACTTGAGATACAGTAAACTTGTTTGATTGATGTTTTTCACTGGTTTTTCCGATGTTTTGGCCAGTGGCCCGTGACAAGACCCATCCCAATCCCCCCCGGGATTAACGTGGGATGACCCTGCTCCCGTCTGACACGAAGTGTCAGACAAGGGATATTTCCAACCTTTGCCCTCCCGGGCTATCAGAGTACGCCAGGATCCGGAGGAGGCATGTGATATCTCGGTATCTGCTACAGTCCACATCGTATCCAACCTGAAGGGTATTAAAAACAGAAAGACTGTGAGTGGACAAAAATAAAGAGTTTATAAAAACATTTCATAAAAGACCTTTATACCCTCCACTAAAAAGCATGCATGCATAGTAAAACTATTTATCCAAACAAATATGTTAAAACATCCACAATTTGGGTCTCAGCCCCAAAATTCCGTAAATCCAGGTCATACGGCTCCTGCCCAAAACCATTTACAGAAAACCATAGTATAGTAAACATACGTGGGATCTCATCCCAAATCCATTTATCATTATAAACACAATTTCCCAAAACCAATTGAAATCATGTTTATCCATTATATTTCATATCCAGAACCTGTCACGGTGAAATAAAGCTACACGTGTGCTAACCGGGGTCTCAAACCCAAGTCTCTCCAGGGTCCACCCAGGTCAATGTCCGTAGATCAATGGCCCTCCCTGAAGGTAACGAACCATGCCCATCCTGAGTGTAAAGAACCCAACTGGGGGGCGACTCCACTCAGTCAGTGCTCCGTGACTACTCCGGGGTCCACCCAGGCCAACGACCCTCCCCGAAGGAGACAATCATATATAAAGGATTGAAATCATTCTTTAAACCTTTCAAGGATTCATGCCCGGCCCCGATAAGCTGTCATGAACCATAAAATCCTTTTATGGGTTCATGCCGGTTCCCATAAACCGTCATGACCCGTAAATCCATTTCAAGGGTTCATGCCGGTTCCCATAAACCGTCATGAACCATAAAAACCATTTGTAATACATAACTGGGCTCTATGCCCGAATCCACATAGAAACTGGACCTCAAGTCCGAATCGTAAACCAACTGGGCCTCCGACCCGATGCCTCATTAAATCAACTGGACCTCGAGTCCGAGAGTTATCTTTTCAAATCCAAAATCATTTCATGAAATCATAACTAAACCATAAGTACGGAAAATTAGTGTAAAACTGGAAAACCTCGATTTACGTGCAAGCACGTAAATCTCCTCGAAATACGTGAAACCATATAATTCACAAGCATCCAAATCAACATCATAAAATCATATGCATAATCCATTTGGAAATCCAAAACCATTTCATTTAGACCAATAAAGACATACAGCCCCGTATAGGCACCGTATAGGGCCGAAACCTCGAAATACGTGCCTATACGTAACCACACATCCAAATGCACTAATGGCATCACAAACAAGTATTTAAAACATATAATAAACATTTATGCATGCACTAATTTAGAAAACAAGGTCCACTCACAGACCGTCCGAAGCCGCGCCTCGATACGCGTGCCATACGGCTCCCCGAGCCGATCACCGTCACCGAGACTTCCAAACCTATCCAAATTTTAATAGAAGGTTACTAACTACTTAATTAACCTCCTACCAAAGCCCCGTAATTTTACCGTATTTTTAACTATTTTTAAACTTGAACCTAAACCTTCCGATGCCTCGAAACATATCGAGACGGTGTCCGATTGACTCGAAACCAGTCCCAAAATGTTCGTTACATCGAATTGATGATTTGACTTGTTGAAACCTTCCCCAAATTCCTCCCCACGCGCCCACACACGCCGCCTGAAGTGGCTGCGCGTGGGCCTCACGCGCCGCTACAGTACCCGTCATCTCCAGCGATCGAACCGGTTCGGGCCGGCCGGTCCGGTCCAACCCCTGCAACTGGACCGGCGTAACCGGTCCAGGCCTCCTTCTCCCTCATTTTTCATCCGTTTTCTTCCATTCCAATTCCTAAATTCCTATTTTTTCATTTCCTATCTAACCCAATCCTTAAAACCTAAGAAAACTACCCGAAACCCCTTAGTTCGAAATGGACCTCACGGTCCCGTTTTTCCCATCGGTCCCCCACGGCGTCTCAGCCGTTAAACCTCACCAAAACCGTCATAACAACTCCACAGAAACCTAATAGGCTCATTAGAACCATTAAAAATGAACCATAACAATAAAAATGGAATTTGGATGGAAAACAGACTAACCAGGTACCCGCACGGGTTCATCCCTTCCAGCAGCCGTTCACGCCGGCCACCTCAACTCCCTCAGCCTCCTGGTCTTCTGTCCTGGTCTTGGGTGCAATTTGGATGGGTTTGGTTTGCACGGGAATGAGAGAAAATGGTGAGATCGGGTGGGTGTGTGTTTGAACAAAGAAAATGAAAATGCACGGTGAAGTGCATGTATGTAATGTGTTGTCCAGTGGATGAGTGACACTTGTCACTCCTCCATTGGTTGCTAAAAAGCAACTAGGCCCACTAAAGACAAACTGCACTTTTTATCTCGTAAAACGTGTCGCTGGGAATAGTGTCCCGAAACTTTCGTGAACCGTAACTTCGCTGTCGAACGTCCGAATTCGACGTGCCGCCTGTCTACGGATTCGTATCGTCCTTATCTACGTAACGGTCTTTGGCCCTCGGCCATCGGACCTCCCGATCAAAAAATCAACTTTTGACCCCATTTAACCAAAATTACCAAAATGCCCCTAAACTTCCGAACGTCATAACTTCCTCCTCGAACGTCGGAATTGAACGTGCCACCTGTCTATGAACTCGTGACGTCACGAACTACGTCACGGTCATCGGTCAAAGTTAATTTGACCGCCCGAATGAAAAGTCAACGTTTTGCCACCACTAGGGGCAAAACGGTCATTTCGCATCGTTCGTCCGATTTCGCTCTACTAATCACGGATTAGCCTCACTAATCGTGATTAGTCACTAATCTAATCATGGAATTTGGGACGGGTCGTTACAACCTTCCCCCCTTATTAATTTCGTCCTCGAAATTCCAACCGACCTAATCTAACCGTTCTTCCCTCCTTAATTAGTTTCTTACTTGAAACTCCAACTATCCTGATGAATCGACCTCGAAACTCGTGTACACTCATACATCAACTAACTAAAATAATACTTACTTGTCTGCACCCAAACGTACCACCAACACTCTCGTTACATCGACCACATTTGACCACGTCGAATGACAGTAGTCACCCGTTTCGAATTGACACCATTTATCAAATCTACCCTTTCGCTGACATAAACAACTAGCCAGTTTGTTGCTCAATCTCTAACTATCCTGACGTCTACTTCCACCCGGAGTCATCAGACCTCACTAACCGATCCACGCTGATACCTCTGACAATCTGTCACCACTTGACAGTCGTCAGTCAGAAACTAACACCATACTTACCTGTGGTTATACTTGCCACCAAATTTCTCAACCTGTGTGTAACTAGACCCATCAGAAACACTATGACCCAACGCACAGTATCCAATGTCTAGTTCACAACCTCGATTAATCCGATGGTATCAGAAACAATCCGACTACCAACTCGCTCACCAACGTATCACTGGTATATCCAGAATACCGCTACCAGACACCACCAGCCTATCCAGTATCGTACCTCGAACAACGTACAAGGTACGTACATCTACCCATCAATCATCCTACACCCATCTAGGTTGTAGCCAATCACGTTTCAATAATGGAGTCCATCTGTCCCATGCAGTATTAGACAAATCGAGACTCCAACCCATCATCTATTCCCAATTCCGAATCTGAATCCGCAATTTCGTAAGAAATCCCGAATCCAAACTCAGAAATCATATCCCTAACCATTTCCCAAATTCGAATCCAAAATCATCATTCTGTAAACTAGTATTAGGAATGACCATTCCGAACCCAAATCCATAAAAGAAAATCTACAGTCAAGCTCTAGAATCAAATCCTGAATCGTCACCCAGAATCCGATTCCAAAACCCAAATCTAGAAATCCTTTTTCAAGTTCCAAAATCAAATCCTGAATCGTCATCCAGAAATCTGATTCCAAAACCTGAAATCTCGTTCTCGTCTACCGAGACGCACCGTATCCGAACCTATCGGATACCTGCTCCACCGATTACCACATTACCATCAATTGACTTCATAGGGAAGCCAATCCCAATATCGACACATCTCTAAGACTGACTATATCCGACCTCATCGGACACCTACTCATCGGACAACTACTCAGGTGAGTAATAAGTCATATGGGATTTACCTCGAAAAGAAGTTCAGTCCCATCATGCTCCACTCAACATCCAAGTAAGAGTGATAAACTCTCCACCTATCTGGATCATCCAAATCACGATCCAGATCCAACACTACGTCAACCGACCATAGACGTCACGATCGAAAATCGTCACGCCGACCAAAGTCCTTGACTATTTCCCACATCTAAACAGATTAGTCAACGACGAGACACACCGAGACTGTGGGTTCTTACTGATTACCTCGTATCAATCCTTGACATTCCACCTAGGAAAATCCAAGATGATACAAGACTATGACATCAAAACTCATCCTATGTGAATACAACCAAACTCGCTGCATTCACCACGTCACGTAAACCAACATCGTCTGCCACCAAGCAGGAAATGAGAAATCTCAGTCACCTAACTTCGATATACTCAATTCTCCGGATTGCCCAAGATAAATCACAGGTCCACCAACCAATACACGATCAATGTACTGGTGACAACAATCATCATCTACCATCATCTGCAACATATGCATCACCTGCCATGGTAGAACCTGAGAAGTCACCCAAGATGACTTCGAAATACCCAATACCAATGCGGAAAACCAGCATTACTCGTGTCACCTCAATCAAAAACTCCCGCGATTCGGAAGTTCCATCCAGATTGGAAACAACATACCCGGACATCAACCACGTGTCCATAATTAGTCTAACTCACTACCAAGTTCGACTGTCGATTTACACCGTTTATGCACATCCAAAAGGATGTCAATTCATCCTAATCTGACGTACCGCTCGACTGAAGAGTCACAACAGACACATGCTGTGATCTGCAGTCAAATCTCTGCAAACCACCATATCTAACCAATTCTAACCAACTGGTTGCCAAACCCCGTGACAGATCGAGTCTGACCAACCGGTCACTAATCCACCATGATAATACTCGATCCTCACTCCTCAACTACCGCTGGATCCTATCCAGTCCATCACTATCCGTGAGCCACTCCCGAACCACAGATACCGAACATAGGCTCATCTCGACGGATGTGACTCAACGTCATCACAATCACCGGCACCAGCACCAGCACTAGTACCAGTACACCACCTGTCAGCATCAGCACAAAGTGTGCCAATCAGACAACTCTGGATCTCCGCTCATACCAAGCGACGACCCCGTACCTCTGCTCGAATAGGAGAATCTCTGCCTCCCTCGTACCCAATAACTCTGGGTACAGTCACCCTGATAACTTATACGAGAAAAGGAAAACGTCCCCTGAACGTCCCCGATTCCCAACAACCGTACTATAACCACTCCGTATCCCGCTCAGGGATTCCATCGACAAGTACCAACCCTGATGGCTTGTCCAACCAATCACCAACCAGTCGTAACTCGACTCAACCGATGTTGTCTACCAGGTCACCCATGACCTTAGTTGCACCAACAATCCATCGCAACTATGGTAGTACGACAACCAACTAGATCTAACCAATAAATAAAACCTCGACTGCGGACTGCATTCCCATCACTAAGCTGACATGACTAGACCGACTAAAGAATCCAAATCCGAATAGTCGTCCAAGTCAAACCACTCGTCAACTCACATTTCCGAACCATACCCACCAAGGTAGGGTTCCACGATCACACCTAGAGTTCCTCGGAACCCAACTGCAAAAAGCAGTAAAATCCACGCTCTGACCGACCCCGCGGTCTTGACATCGTAAAGACGTCAATCCAATCCTACCATCAAATCAACTAGGATTCCACCTGACTACCAGATGGTCACAACACCGAAACAGTTCTCGGAACCGATCCAACGACATCGTGAAAACGATCCCAACTAACCGTCTCACGATCAAACACTAACGTAATACGTTCACCCTTCCGTAGGGTCCCACACTGTCAACCACGACAGAACTATGGCAACCCCGGCATCAAATGCCGAACCAAGACATTTCACAATCCAATCCTACTAACTATCGTACTAGCACCCCAACATCAGGTTGATAATGAACTGTAGCCCCTTGAGATATCACATCCTCGACCTGTGTACGGAGTAATGCGCAAAATACGCTATGGAATTCAGAGTAACACGAGTAACCATGCTCTGATAAGCAATCCTATGCTCTGATACCACATTGACAGTATCAGAGCATCTTGGGTATCCGATGAGCTATCTGAGCTCTGATACCACATTGACAGGACCCATCCCAATCCCCCCCGGGATTAACGTGGGATGACCCTGCTCCCGTTTGACACGAAGTGTCAGACAAGGGATATTTCCAACCTTTGCCCTCCCGGGCTATCAGAGTACGCCAGGATCCGGAGGAGGCATGTGATATATCGGTCTCTGCTACAGTCCACATCGATCCAACCTGAAAGGTATTAAAAACAGAAAGACTGTGAGTGGACAAAAATAAAGAGTTTATAAAAACATTTCATAAAAGACCTTTATACCCTCCACTAAAAAGCATGCATGCATTGTAAAACTATTTATCCAAACACATATGTTAAAACATCCACAATTTGGGTCTCAGCCCCAAAATTCCCTAAATCCAGGTCATACGGGCTCCTGCCCAAAACCATTCACAGAAAACCATAGTATAGTAAACATACGTGGGATCTCAGCCCAAATCCATTTATCATTATAAACACAATTTCCCAAAACCAATTGAAATCATGTTTATCCATTATATTTCATATCCAGAACCTGTCACGTTGAAATAAAGCTACACGTGTGCTAACCGGGGTCTCAAACCCAAGTCGCGCCCGGGTTCCACCCAGGTCAATGTCCGTAGATCAATGACCCTCCCTGAAGGTAACGAACCATGCCCATCCTGAGTGTAAGGAACGTGACTACTCCGGGGTCCACCCAGGCCAACGACCCTCCCGAGAGGAGACAATCATATATAAAGGATGGAATATGAAAAACCTTTTGAAATCATTCATTAAACCTTTCAAGGATTCATGCCCGGCCCCCATAAGCCGTCATGAACCATAAAATCCTTTTATGGGTTCATGCCGGTTCCCATAAACCGTCATGACCCGTAAATCCATTTCAAGGGTTCATGCCGGTTCCCATAAACCGTCATGAACCATAAAAACCATTTGTAATACATAACTGGGCTCTATGCCCGAATCCACATAGAAACTGGACCTCAAGTCCGAATCGTAAACCAACTGGGCCTCCGACCCGATGCCTCGTTAAATCAACTGGACCTCGAGTCCGAGAGTTATCTTTTCAAATCCAAAATCATTTCATGAAATCATAACTAAACCATAAGTACGGAAAATTAGTGTAAAACTGGAAAACCTCGATTTACGTGCAAGCACGTAAATCTCCTCGAAATACGTGAAACCATATAATTCACAAGCATCCAAATCAACATCATAAAATCATATGCATAATCCATTTGGAAATCCAAAACCATTTCATTTAGACCAATAAAGACATACATCCCCGTATAGGCACCGTATAGGGCCGAAACCTCGAAATACGTGCCTATACGTAACCACACATCCAAATGCACTCATGGCATCACAAACAAGTATTTAAAACATATAATAAACATTTATGCATGCACCAATTTAGAAAACAAGGTCCACTCACAGACCGTCCGAAGCCGCGCCTCGATACGCGTGCCATACGGTTCCCCGAGCGGATCATCGTCACCGGGACTTCCAAACCTGTCCAAATTTTAATAGAAGGTTACTAACTACTTAATTAACCTCCTACCAAAGCCCCGTAATTTTCCCGTATTTTTAACTATTTTTAAACTCGAACCTAAACCTTCTGATGCCGCGAAACATATCGAGACGGTGTCCGATTGACTCGAAACCAGTCCCAAAATGTTCGTTACATCGAATAGATGATTTGACATGTTGGAACCTTCCCCAAATTCCTCCCCACGCGCCCACACGCGCTGCCTGAAGTGGCTGCTCGTGGGCCTCACGCGCCGCTACAGTACCCGTCATCTCCAGCGATCGAACTGGTCCGGGCTGGCCGGTCCGGTCCAACCCCTGCAACTGGACCGGCGTAACCGGTCCAGGCCTCCTTCTCCCTCATTTTTCATCCGTTTTCTTCCATTCCAATTCCTAAATTCCTATTTTTTCATTTCCTATCTAACCCAATCCTTAAAACCTAAGAAAACTACCCGAAACCCCTTGGTTCGAAATGGACCTCACGGTCCCCTTTTTCCCATCGGTCCCCCACGGCGTCTCAGCCGTTAAACCTCACCAAAACCGTCATAACAACTCCCCAGAAACCTAATGGACTCATTAGAACCATTAAAAATGAACCATAACAATAAAAATGGAATTTGGATTGAAAACGGACTAACCGGGTACCCGCACGGGTTCATCCCTTCCAGCCGCCGTTCACGGCGGCCCTGGCCATCCAGGCCGGCCACCTCAACTCCCTCAGTCTCCTGGTCTTCTGTCCTGGTCTTGGGTGCAATTTGGATGGGTTTGGGTTGCACGGGAATGAGAGAAAATGGTGAGATCGGGTGGGTGTGTGTTTGAACGAAGAAAATGAAAATGCACGGTGAAGTGCATGTATGTAATGTGTTGTCCAGTGGATGAGTGACACTTGTCACTCATCCATTGGTTGCTAAAAATCAACTGGGCCCGCTAAAGACAAACTGCACTTTTTGTCTCGTAAAACGTGTCGCTGGGAATAGTATCCCGAAACTTTCGTGAACCGTAACTTCGCTGTCGAAGGTCCGAATTCGACGTGCCGCCTTTCTACGGATTCGTATCGTCCTTATCTACATAACGGTCTTTGGCCCTCGACCATCGGACCTCCCGATCAAAAAGTCAACTTTTGACCCCATTTAACCAAAATTACCAAAATGCCCCTAAACTTCCGAACGTCATAACTTCCTCCTCGAACGTCGGAATTGAACGTGCCACCTGTCTATGAACTCGTGACGTCACGAACTACGTCACGGTCATCGGTCAAAGTTCATTTGACCATCCGAATGAAAAGTCAACGTTTTGCCACCACTAGGGGCAAAACGGTCATTTCGCATCGTTCGTCCGATTTCGCTCTACTAATCACGGATTAGCCTCACTAATCGTGATTAGTCACTAATCTAATCATGGAATTTGGGACGGGTCGTTACAGCCCGGATGATATGGATTTGATTAGTTTTGGGACTGAGTTCCCGTATTTGAGATTTGATTTGTGATTTGAGGCTGAGGACTGGATTTGGATAGCGGATTTGATTCACGTTTTCAAATGGTTTTCATTGGTGGTTTTTGAGATGAAATTGATGTGGAATGGTTTCATAACATGAGTTGATATGCATGCATTGGTTTTTGCATGGAGGGTAAAAATGTAATTGTTTTCCTGATAACTGATTTTGAACTTACTCTTTATTTTTGTCCACTCACAGTCTTTTCATGTTTTTCGATACCCTCTAGGTTGTTGTGGTGCAGGCTGTTGGTCGAGAGAGACAGAGACATCACACCCGCAAACCACAGTAGTTCAGTGCGCTCTGGGAAGTTCAGATGTTGTTGGACTGTCGAATCGGAAATCCCTTGTCCGACTTACGTGTCACATGGAGGTTAGACATCGGTTTAGCCTTCGTGTCATGCGTAAGTTAGACGGGAGCAGGATTTAGACCTTAATCTCGGGGGATTAGGGGTGGGTCCTAACATGGTGACTCCCAGTGGGTACGGATGTCAGAGTGGATTGATGATTGAGAATAACCGTTAAGCTGATTGTGTTAGCCAAATGGGTCAGCGTAATGGTAGAATTTTCGGGTGATACCAACTCGGAACACGTGATCAAATTAACTCGAAGTTGTCGAGTGTGGACGATGCGATGTGAGTTCGTGATGGAACGTCTGGGTGCAGACAAGTATTGTTCTGGTTTGTGGGTGTACAAGTGTACACATGGTGTCAGGCCGAATTTGTTTTCCATGATTTGGATGTGGACTTGAATAGTTGGAATTTCAAGGATGAAATTATTTAAGGAATGAAGGTTGTAACGACCCGTCCTGAATTCCAGGATTAGATTAGTGACTAATGAAGGATTAGTAAGATTAATCGGTGATTAGTTTAGCGAAATCGGACGGATGGTGTAAAATGACCGTTTAGCCCCTAGTTTGGGAAAAATGTTGACTTTTGACTCAGGGAGTCAAACGGACGAGGACCGATAACCGTGACGTAGTTCGGGACGTTACGAGTCCGTACACAGGCGGCACGTCGAAATCGGAGGTTCGACGGAAAAGTTATGGTCGAAATCGGGAATCCCAATAAAATATTAATTAAAGCTAATTGGGCAGATATTTGTGTGGGGTCCTTGGATGAGTGACAAGTGTCACTTATCCTATGACTTGGAACCCCCAAAACGTGGGTCTTGTCCATTGGTCCAATTATTTAAATGGTTTTAACATCACACCTCTCTCATCTCTCACCTCCCAGTCGTCCATCTCTTCTCAGCTCAGTCATCCCCACCCTCCATTCCATCCCATCTGATTCTTGATCACCCTGAAACTCTATCTCTCCCTCGAAATCTCTGAAACCCACGAAGAACACAAAACCCATACCCAAACTCACTAACCGTCCAACCCACACAAACTCAACTCAAACCCTTACTAGACTGGGCCTAGGAGAAGGCTAGGATGCTAGAGGAGTGACAGGAGGACTCACGGCGGCGACACGACGGCGGTAAGCCGGAAACCCGAGAAACTCCATATTTTATCATTTTTGAAACCACCAATCGTGACGTGTATAGGTTGTTTCTGTGTGTTAGAACTTGTTCTAGGGACAAACGACAGTTTTGAGCTTGGTTTCGTGGACGTAGGAGGCAGGAAATGGGGGAGCTCACGACTAAGAATCTGGGCTACGGGTTTTGAGATATAGGTATTGATCTCGTGTTTTTTTGTTATTTTTAAAGTCATAGAACCCTACAGGAGGATTAGACGATCATGTAGGTGAAAACCCCGTCGAGAATGGTGGTCGAAATTTGGAGAACCGGTTGGGTCAGTCTGTCGGTTTGGTTGAACCGGAAAGAACCAGTGAACACGTTTAGGCCGGGTTCACTGGAGGTTAACGATGAACAGTACGTGGCGCGTGGGTTTCGCGCGCAGCTACTTGCGGCAGCTCATGGGGGCGCATGGAGCACTTTTGGGTCAAGTTTTCAACATTACTTTTAATCTATTCGATGTAACGAACATTTTGGGACTAGTTTCGTGTCGATCGGCATCGTTTCGATATGTTTCGAGGCGTCCGAAGGTTTAGGATCGAGTTTAAAAATAATTAAAAATTCAAAAAAATTACGAGGCTTTAATGGGAGGTTAATGAAGAGGTTAGTAACCCTCTAGTATGATTTGGACAGGTTTGGAAGTCCCAGTGATAGTGGTGTGGCTGGGGAAGGCTTATGGCACGAGTATCGTGGCGATAGCGTAGGTCGGTCTGTGAGTGGACTTCGTTTTCTAAACTGTGATATATGCATAAGTATTTTATATGTTTTACATACGTGATTTCTATGATGATTATTGTGGCACTTGTGGTTACATGATTGCACATATTTCACGATAATTCCGTATTTACACTATTTTGAGGTTTACAAATTTATGCTATTGCTATGTGATTGTGAGTTTAATAATGGTTCTATGGCATGGTTTTGGTTTTGGAAAGATGAACTCGGGCATGAGACCCGTTTGAATTATGTGATCGGGCCAGGGGCCTAGTTGGTTTACGAAATCGGGATGAGACCCTTTTGAGTTATGTGATCGGGTGGGGGCCCAGTGGTTTACAAAATCGGGCATGAGGCCCAGTTGAGTTTTATAAATGTGATTTCTAGTCTGGGACCCTATGTTTCATAAACGTGATTTCGGGTTGTGGACCCTAAATGGATTTGTGATGTTTTATGGTAATTTCGGGCAGGGCCCATTGAGATGTTTTGAAATGACTTTGTAAAACTTTTTTCCATATACCATCTTGATACGAGGATATGGGATGGTCTCCTCCAGGTTTCTGGGACACTGAGGAAGTCACGGTGCGTTGCCTGCGAGGGGTCATTATACGGAGCTATCGGACCGTATAGTGACTCAAGAGCAGGATTGCTATGATTAGATGTCTAAGACGTCAGACAACTGGGATGTCAGAGATATTGACCCGGAGAGACCCCGGGTAGCAGGCGTTGCTTATTACAGTGAGATATGAAGTCTGGGACGTCGCGCGTCTAGGACACTAGGCATCGGGGATGCCGGGGATGGTTATATGGTAAATATGGATTATTGGAATCCTGAAATGGTATTTCGGTATTTGTGGATTTGTGGTTATGGATTTGGGCAGTGGCCCATTTGGTTTTGGATTTACGGATTTTGGTATTCTACAGTTTTGGGCTGAGTTCCCACACTTGGTTTTGAGTTACGGTTTTTGGGCTAAGGCCCTAATGGTTTATTTGAGTAAATGTTTTGATTACTGATTTTACGATGCATGCATACTTTTTAGTGAAGGGCATAAATATCTTTCTGAAATGTGTTTTTATAATCTTATTGATTTTTGTCGACTCACAGTTCTTAATGGTTTTAATGCCCTTCAAGTTGATCACGGATGCGAGCTGTAGCAGAGACCGAGACATCTTACTCCTCCAACTTTCCTGGCACGCTCCGGGAGCCCCGTATGGGCTGAGGTATGTATTATCTCTTGTTTGACACTACGTGTCAGACGGGAGCATGGCACATCCCACGTTAATCCCGGGGAGATTGGGATGGGTCGTGTCACATAGCCCCACTCACTCCATCTGCCGACCGGAATGTGTGCCGAACGGAATGATGGCAAGCTCAAAACCCCTCCTCATGGTGACCGTAACCGGACCACAACCAGTGTACCATCCGAGGACAAGCTCGAGATGCTAAGAACCCTGCAATTGGAAGTAGCAAAACTCTGAAGAGGCAATGCTTCCATCGAGAGCAGGAACAATGTTCGGGAATAACAGTATGGAAGCGCCCTTGCCATCCTTCAATATACACGCGAAGAATTAGAGGAGCAGTAAGAGGCAACCAAATGGGCCCTCACTGTTGTAGCATCTTGGCAGGAGGTCGATGCGTGCCAAACAGAGATCACCAAGACCTACCGACCCGAAGCGTCTAGGCGACTCCTCTTCCATCAAACCGATCTACCCGATCCCTCGGGGATACAGATCTTCCGTTAGGCTTGCGAACTGCTCGACTATAGGCAACCGCATGCCCAGACTAATTGCACGACCTACCCTGCTCACGACTCCCGAATCCGAGCGCAGCCTCCATTGCCACTGTTATCCTAGGGCGCCCAATCACAATCTAGGTCGACACTCTGATGAGCGCAGCGGCAGAAGGCATCCACCCAGCAGAAGGGTAACCAACTCCCGTTGGCCGACATACACCATTTGGAGGATGATTTCGACTCAATAAGTACTGCATTTGTTTGACAGTCATTAGAACTCGAGCAACCTAAGAAGGGCACGAGCGGCACGAGTCGTCGAGTAGCCGTTGACTTTCCGGGACCATCAGACAAGCCCGACCGATCGGATGACGTGGATCAGAAGCTTCTCTGATATGTTCGTTAGCTAGAGGTTGGCAAGGCCAAGGCCAAAATACTACCTAGGCCCAGGGCCAACATCGGCCCCTTCATAGACCGCATCATGCAATACTACCATGAGACGGAGGTCAAGCCCCGCAAGATTGCCCTGTACAATTGAAAGGGAGTCCTAGACACCCACATCAATAACTACAACTCTGACCTAGAATTCAGAAACCTCTTTGACGAGGCCCAGTGCCTGATCTTCAGTTCCACCCTCAATGAGGCCACGCTCAACTGGTTCAACCGATTGGAGCCATAGTCAATCGACTCGTTCGATCGCGTACACACGGTCTTCGTGAACCAGTTCATAATCCAGACGGATCGACTGCTTACCACTGAGGACCTAGGCACCCTTAGACAGGGAGGGATGAGCCTCTACGCCAATACGCTGCCAGGTTCAGCCTCGAGTACTCCAAGTGCCACGAAACGGATGACAAGGCGGCATATAGGGCCTTCTGTAACTGCCTGCGGGAGTCCACCTTTAAATATCATGCCTTTACCCAAGGTTGGGATGACTACAATGAACTAATGAGGCAAGCAACAATACATGCCAAGGCAGAGCACTTCAACTCCCCGTAGGTAGCACCCAGGACACCCGCAACCAATGTGCATTCCACACCCTTGAATAGTCGGCTAGCTCCGCCACCTCTCGTGACCAATAGCCCGTACACGAACCACTGATCCGACTCTTACTTCGGTAAAAGAAAGAGGATATACAACACCGATTAAAAGGGGAAGGATAAGTACCAAAACAAAAGACACAGGCCAAACAATCACCACCAGTCGGACAAGCCCTATACGGGGCCAACGTCCAAGTTCAAGACGTACTCCATCCTCAACACCTCCCTCGAGAATGTTCTCATGAACATCGAAGGAACTATACTCAAGTTGTGGGCAAAATGTTGAGATTAATCGGTGGAGGATTAGTGAGATTAATCGGTGATTAGTTGAGCGAAATCAGACGGACGATGTGAAATGACCGTTTTGCCCTTAGTTGTTGACAAAATGTTTACTTTTGACTCGGGGAGTCAAACTTATGAGCATCGATGACCATGACGTAGATCGAGACGTCACGAGTCCGTAGACACGCGGCACGTCGAAGTCGGACAGCGGACAGAGAAGTTATGGTCACGGGAGTGAAATTGGGGATTTACGGCTCGGGATTTGATTAAAATAATATTAAAATCTGATTGGGGGATTAATTAATTGTGGGGCCTTTGGATGAGTGACAAGTGTCACTCATCCTATTGGTGGCTTCCCTAAAAAGTGGATCTCAACAATGATTGGTGGGTTATGTTTTAAAATAGTATTATTTGATTATTTTATAATTTCCTTCACCCACTCTCTCCCAATCTCAGTCATTCATTTCCCTCACACCCCTCATCCTCACCATCCATTCATTTGATCATCACCACCTAAACCTCACCTTCTTCTTTATCTATCAACTTCACAATTGCTGCAAAACCGTGAACCCCAACTTCTCACACACCCTCAAATCCTCACCTATCACCCTTTGTGTCTGAACGAAAGTTGGAGTGTGAGGGCAGACAAAATGAATGGTGTCAATGACGATGACCCTCGTGGACGGCGGCGGTGGCTAGGAACCGAAACCCAAACTCTGTTTCTGGGTTCAAACTCGTAGGATGGATTTCGGGGATAGTCTAACGTGTTGAGTGTTGGGAGGAGGTTTCTGAAGTCGAGGCGACCGTGGTGGTGGCCATGGCGGTGCACGACGGCGACGGTGAGTTCGAAACCGTGAGTGCCCTGTTTTCGTTCATATATGGCATTTTCGATTCTAGCATTTGTCGAACGTTTCTAACAATGGAAACATACTCTCGAGGTTGGAAGGAGACGTTAGGGACTGATTTCATGGCCTAAGGTGGCCTGTGGTGGCCAAAGACAACGGATGAGGTTGGCCGTCAATTTTTCGATCAAGGAGGTACGATTTTTGGCTTGTTTTAGTGAGTTTGAAATTGAAGATTAATAGAAAATGTTGGGAAAAATGACAGGACCGCCCCCGAAGGGACATTGAAAACCGTGCTCGGTCCTGCTCCCGTCTGGCAAGAAGACTGAAATTCCTAACTAGCCCACAGTGCTTGCCAAACTAGGGATAGCCACACGCGTACTTACTTATGCCCCCGCCTCTCGATTAGCCTCGAACAACGCGCCACGACCTGGAGGGTCAATAAAAACCAAAAGGTGTGAGTGGACAAAAATAAATCAGTTTGTAAAAACAGTTACAGAAAGACGTTTTTACCCTCCACGTAAAACCAATGCATTCATACAAAAATCATTTCGCAATCGGTTAGCATTTTCAACATAAGAAAATGCAGTGCATGAAATCAAAATCATTTTCCTTTTCTTAACCTTTGGGTCTTAGCCCGCAATCATAAACACAGGGCCTCAGCCCAAAACCACGAAATCAAAACCAAATACACCACATGATCCAAAACCATCAACCACATAAACCGGGCCACTGCCCAACCGAAACATCAGAAATTAACAATAAATCACAAGTCAATCATTTTGCTGGATATCAAGTGCGCCCGAGTCTTTAAACTCAAAACCATGCGCATAATCAGGCCTTCCCGAGATATCAACGAGTCTTTAAACTCAAAACATAATCAATAGGCCTCGGGGGTATCACAATATCCGAGTCTTTAAACTCACGAGTCTTTAAACTCAATCCGGGTCTTTAAACCCAATTTTCGAGCCCGCCCCCGTCATCAATTAACCGAGTCTTTAAACTCAAAACGTGCTCCAGCAATAGCACCCGGGTCTTTAAATCCAAAACATTTGTCAATCACAACAACTCGGGATCCATCGTGATCCACAATCCAAATTCAATTCGAAAACACATTTTTGTGTTAACAAAATCATTCATCATCAAACACGGGGCATGTATAATCAGATCAAATCGCTTTTATCAACCATTACCCATGTCCTGAATTCGAATTCGCAATAATGATTCCGTAAGCTGGCATCCGGAAACATCATCCTGAACCCAAACCAAGAATCCATTTTCAAACCTTCGAAAGCTGAAATCTCGTTCATCAAAATTACTTCTATGCCCCGAGCATCAAGCCCAAAATCACCTTTTTCAAAATCCGTTTTAAATCCTTGAAAACACCTCATATTTCAAATCTCAAGGTCAAGACATCAAAACCACAATCAAATCACCAAAATCATGGTCAAACAACAACATACTCGAATCTCGTAAAACGTGCAAAACTGTGACATTCTCGAAATACGTGTCAAAACCATAAACCATAAACCATACTCACAATCGAAATCAAAACCTCATTAAAACATAATACGCACAAATCACATAAAATCATTCATGAAACCATCATCCAAAACATACGGGAAACCATAATCTCGAAATACGTGTAATTTCGTGGGCATATCAAAAACACGTATAAATACGGGAATCGAAATCATCACAGTTCATAATCATAATTATAGAAATCATAAAAATATTTATGCATGCATTAAATTTTGGAAGCACGTCCACTCACACACCGTCCTTAGTGCTCGGTTTCGCGCCGCTCGCGTTTCCGTAATTTGCGCCATTTTCCAGAAATCTCGAATCCTGTCCAAAATCACTTCTCAGGGTTAATAAGGTCTCAATTAACAACATACTAATTTCCCATAATTTTCCGTGATTATTCGACATAATATAACTTAAGGCCTTAACTTCTGAACCCTTCAAACTATCCCGAACGACCTCCTATCGACTCGAGCTTAAAATGAAAGATGTTAAATAAACTGAGAGGATCAATTCACTAGTTGACCGTGATTGGAGACTAGGTCTCACGCGCCGTCACGCGCAGCCCAAAGGGGCTGCGCGTGAAAGCCACGCGCTGCTACAGTGAGAAGCTACAGTGTCACCATCTTCGCCCGTATTCCGGCTAAACGGGTCTTCAACCCGCGACTCGACCCGGGAAATTATCCTTCAATGCTCACTCTAAACGTTCCTTTATTCCACCTAATTATTCCTTATCAAGTTAATTTAAGATCCCATACATTAATTATCTTCAATTAGCCCTAAGTCGATCAGCCCAAACTTGAACCTCTAATCGGGTCGAAGTCCGGAACTCACCCAGAACAAACCCATTCCCAAATTAACTTAGACAGGAGTTTTAAGGAGCCTATACGAATGCTTTAGCACTGTCAATTGCAGGAAATAATACCTGGAGGTTGTCGACTTCAAACTCGAAAATCGCTGAAACCAGGGGCCTCCGTTCATGGCCTGTCTGTGATGGATTTCCCCCGAAATTGATACGGTTGGTTTCCAAATGATCCTAGAGGATTAATACGATCCTCAGTTTCGTTGAACTCGACTCCTAGTTGAGAAATCGAATTTCCCTCCAAAACTGTTTTTTCCCAGAACTCACATTTTCCCTCTGCTCTCAATCCCCTCTTCAGTTGGAATGATCCCCAGCACCCTTCCAGCTCTCTGATGAACACACAAGACCCCAACACCCGTGGGAAGACATTCTAGTCTCACTGCACAGATGGTTTCCCGCACAGCCCAGAAATGCCATTGTTTAACCTCCCCGTGCACTGGGTTTTGTACCAGCCCATGCCACCACCTCAAAATCCATAAACAACTCTCCTCAGTGCTCTGTGTTCCTCCACTCAATAGTATAAACAAACCCAAACCGTGCACGCTCATGTCCAACTCTGTTTTCCAACTTCAAAAATCAGCACCTGTTTCCCACACACACACCACCCGTGCACCGTCCTTCACACTCTCAGTCCTCAATGCCACTAATAGGATAAATAAATCTCCCCAATGTCACTGACCTGGTTAAACAATTGTTGGATTTCAGAACACACACAGCACGGGTGCTCATCCCTCTGTTTCACGGTTCAAACAGTCCCCTGCAGGAAATTACCATTTTGCCCTCACTTGGCAAATTATCAAAATGCCCCTCACGCGTCCTAGACCCGTAACTTGGTCATTCGAACTCCGATCGACGCGTGCCGCCTGTCTATGAACTCAGGGCATCGAGACCTTCCTAACGGTCCTCGGTCCTCCGTCATCGGACCTCCCGGTCAAAAAGTCAACATTTTCCCCCTTTTCGTCCAAATTAAGAAAATTCCCTTGAACTTCCAAATGTCATAACTTCCACCTCGAACTTCGGAAACGAACGTGCCACCTGTCTATAGACTCGTGACGTCCCAAATTACGTTACGGTCATCGGTCAAAGTCCATTTGACTGCCCAAATTAAAAGTCAATGTTTTACCCACAACTAGGGGCAAAACGATCATTTTGCATAGTTCGTCCGATTTCGCCCAACTAATCACCGATTAACCCCGTTCATCATGATTAGTTACTAATATAATCCCGAATTCCGGGACGGGTCGTTACAATCTTCCCCCCTTAAAAAATTTCGTCCTCGAAATTCTAACCGATCAGATCTCAACCGTTCATCCCTCCTTAAATTAGTTTCATTCTCAAAGATTCCAATTATCTTTATTCCACATCTACCTCGTGGAAACATTTAGACCTCGCAGTACGTGTACACTCGTACACCAGCTAAACTCATATGTACTCAGAGGTCCCATCTCAGTCTCACATCGCACTGACCACACTCGACGACCTCGAGTGAAATTGATCACCACTAAGCTTTGCCGCCCTAGTAAAGCTTCAATCATCAGCCAATCGGTGTCACCACCTTGTACTACAACTCACTCGATTTGGCGTAAGACCAACAACAAGATCTCATCCCGCAGGGCAAACCCAATCCTGCGACATGTATCAAGCTTAATGTCCATAAGTGTCAACTCCCTCAGCGAACCATAACGCTAGCAATGTCAAGACGTGATAACATCACGCAAGACCACTAGTAGTTATACTAACCACCAACTCACTCGTCCTGAGTATACGTATACCATCATCTTACGCAATCCGGTGGTGCAACTGAAACACATTGAATACTAGGCAAGAAGTGATCACACATCTCCACACTAGGGTTTCACTAGCCGTCCGTGGTTAAGAGTATCTGCTCAAGATCACTGAGCCCAACAAAATTACTCTGGCCAGTACATGCCCACAACCAATTCCAATGGTGTCGGAACTAAGCCGATTACCAACACGTACAACCACACACCACTGATTCCTCCCATGTACCGTCACCAGGTACCACTCGGCCTGCCCAGTATCGATTCTCGTACATCGTACTGGATACGTACATCCATCCTCTAACAAGTCTACTACAAGGTTCACAATCAACCACAATCCAATACTGGGGTTCCTCTGTCCAATCCCATACTAGACAAATCACTCATTCCAACTCATCATCCATCCTGAGTCCCATGGTCACCCGACCAGTAGCCCAACATCTACTCCCAACTACGTCATCCAAAATGTACCAATCCAAGCACGCTCACCAAGGCGTGTACAATCATGCTGAATGAGTATCTAGCCTCACTCACAACTACCGAGGCGTACCAACTCCGAATCTATCAGATACTCGCTCAACGATTACCACGTCACATTCGATTGACTTCGAAAGGAAGCCAATCCCATCATTCACGAGTCAAATGCTCGAGTCAAATATAAACATTCCAACTCGCTCGGGTACGGATTAACTTCGAAAAGAAGTTCGGTCCAACTATTCCCAAATCCAAATATTTATGACAGAGCGATAAGCTCTTCACCTACCCTGATCAACACGACCTCAATTCAAACCCATTACCACGTCACCCGACGGGTACCATTACGATCCCAGATCGTCTCCATGTCCAATGTTCACAACATCACAATCTGGATCCACCTAGGATCCACACATGCTCACCTAGCTAGCAATTCACTTGAAATCTGATAGTAGGGTCCTACACCCTCCTGAATCCTTGGTCAACACCTCTCAACTATTTCCCCATCCAATCATTCATTCAACAATGAAACACATCAAAACTGCGTGTTTCCTCCAATTACCTCATATCGATCATTGTCATTCCACCTAGGAGAAATCAAGGATGATCCAATACGGTATCATCAACATCCAACCTATGTGAGTACAACCACAACTCCCCGCACCCACCATGCCAAGTAATCCAACATCGTCTGCCAGGGCAGAGAATAAGAAGTCAACCCTAATGACTTCGGAATATCTAATACCAATGCGGAAACGAGCACCCCTCTCGTCCCACAATCACAACTCTCCTCGAGACTAAGATTCCAACCATGTTGGGAACAGACATGCTCTCAGTGAGATGTCAAGTCCAACCACTGGACTTCCTACATCCATAACTCACTTGGACAACCACGTGTCCCTAATCAATCCAATACTCAGACCCCATGTCCGTTAATACCTATTTGTACGCCGATTTCGATTGGGAATTACTCAACTCTTGTCAACTCATCACTGTTGGGACTAATCCCGATACCTCACCACCTCCCCTGGATTCTATCCAGTCCATGACTCAACCACTACTGAATCTCGAATACCGAACATATGTCCATCATGATAGAGTCACATCCCAATTCGTGGCTCATCGTCATCACCATCACCGATACCAGCACCAGCGCTAGTACAAGCACGAACATACAAACATCCACGCAAGCACATAGGGTGTAAGGTTGATAGCCCTGGATCTCCGCTCATACCGAGCGACGATCCCGCATCACTACTTGTACTCCACAACTAGGGGTACCACCATTATGACAATCCACATCAGGATAGATGAACGTTCCCTGAACGCCCCCTGATCCTCAACTACTACCACTATACCAAGTACCCCTGATAATCAGTTATCTCCACAAGACTACCGTCCCACAAAACCAAGCCATAATTTCCTAACTCCTCAATTCCTGTCCATATTCCGATCCTTGGCATCCTAAGTGCCAAACGTTCCTCACTCAGCCTTTCTGGCTCCTCTCGAGCCTTGACACCTTACCATGACTCATCTCACGTTCCTAACCCAAAATCCTGACTCATCGTGAGTCCCACATCCACATCTCGACTCCTCCTGAGTCCAATCTCATACCAAACCGATCATGTCATCACTAACATACCCAGTCCCCGAGTACTTTCCAATGCTCAACCACGTTCTATAAGACCAATTGGGCCTAAGAGATAGTACAATTTGCCCAATTATGTGGCCTTCCAGCCACCGGTCTCGTTTGTCCCTGCTACCCACGTAATTCTATGTCTAACAAATCGCAGTTCACAGCGTACACTACCTGACATCTGACCCTCAAACTAGGGTCAATCTCACCCGAGATCTATCACAAGGTCTCAAACTCTCTCGTCTACTCGTCTCACTACCAGGTCGCGCACGAGGCTTACGCTTCGGAGGCATGATGTGGCAACAGAATCAGCAACCTAGTGCTCTAATACCAAATTAACAGGATCGCCCCCGAAGGGACATTGAAAATCGTGCCCGGTCCTGCTCCTGTCTAGCAAGACCACAAAAATTCCCAACTAGCCCTTAGTACTTGCCAAACCAGGGATAGCCACATGCGTACTTACTCATGCCTCCGCCTCTCGATCATCCTCGAACAACGCGCCACGACCTGAAGGGTCAATAAAAACAAAAGTTGTGAGTGGAAAAAAATAAATCAGTTTATAAAAACAGTTACCGAAAGACGTTTTTACCCTCCACGTAAAACCAATGCATTCATACAAAAATTATTTCGCAATCGGTTAACATTTTCAACATAAGAAAATGCAGTGCATGAAATCAAAATCATTTTCCTTTTCTTAATCTTCGGGTCTTAGCCCGCAATCATAAACACAGGGCCTCAGCCCAAAACCACGAAATCAAAACCAAATACACCACATGATCCAAAACCATCAACCACATAAACCGGGCCACTGCCCAACCGAAACATCAGAAATTAACAATAAATCACAAGTCAATCATTTTGCTGGATATCAAGTGCGCCCGAGTCTTTAAACTCAAAACCATGCGCATAATCAGGCCTTCCCGGGATATCAACGAGTCTTAAAACTCAAAACATAATCAATAGGCCTCGGGGGTATCACAATATCCGAGTCTTTAAACTCACGAGTCTTTAAACTCAATCCGGGCCTTCAAACCCAATTTTTGGGCCCGCCCCCATCATCAATTAACCGAGTCTTTAAACTCAAAACGTGCTCCAGCAATAGCACCCGGGTCTTTAAACCCAAAACATTTGTCAATCACAACAACTCGGGATCCATCGTGATCCACAGTCCAAATCCAATTCGAAAACATATTTTTGTCATAATAGGACTCACGTCCGAATTTCCACTTTCAAATCCCCAAAATCTTACTTCACAAAACAAAATCATTCATCATCAAACACGGGGCATGTATAATCAGATCAAATCACTTTTATCAACCATTACCCATTTCCTGAATTCGAATTCGCAATAATGATTATGTAAGCTGGCATTTGGAAACATCATCCCGAACCCAAACCAAGAATCCGTTTTCAAACCTCCGAAAACCGAAATCTCGTTCATCAAAATTACTTTTATGCCCCGAGCATCAAGCCCAAAATCAACTTTTTCAAAATCCGTTTTAAATCCTTGAAAACACCTCATATTTCAAATCTCAAGGTCAAGACATCAAAACCACAATCAAATCACCAAAATCATGGTCAAACCACAACATACTCGAATCTCGTAAAACGTACAAAACCGTGACATTCTCGAAATACGTGTCAAAACCATAAACCATACTCACAATCAAAATCGAAACCTCATTAAAACATCATACGCACTAATCACATAAAATCATTCATGAAACCATCATCCAAAACATACGGGAAACCATAATCTCGAAATACGTGCAATTTCGTGTGCATATCAAAAATACGTATAAATACGGGAATCGAAATCATCACAGTTCATAATCATAATTATAGAAATCATAGAAATAATTATGCATGCATTAAATTTTGGAAGCACGTCCACTCACACATCGTCCTTAGTGCTCGGTTTCGCGCTGCACGCGTTTCCGTAATTTCCGCCATTTTCCAGAAATCTCGAATCCTGTCCAAAATCACTTCTCAGGGTTAGTAAGGTCTCAATTAACAACATACAAATTTCCCATAATTTTCTGGGATTTTTCGACATAATTTAACTTAAGGCCTTAACTTCCGAACACTCCAAACTATCCCGAACGACCTCCTATCGACTCGAGCTTAAAATGAAAGATGCTAAATAAACTGAGAGGATCAATTCACTAGTTGACCGTGATTGGAGACTAGGTCTCACACGTCGTCACGCGCCGCCCAAAGGGGCTGCGCGTGAAAGCCACGCGTTGCTACAGTAACAAGATACAGTGTCACCATCTTCGCCCGCATTCCTGCTAAACGGGTCTTCAACCCGCGACTCGACCCGGGAAATTATCCTTCAATGCTCACTCTAAACCTTCCTTTATTCCACCTAATTGTTCCTTATCAAGTTAATTTAAGATCCCATACATTAATTATCTTCAATTAGCCCTAAGTCGATCAGCCCAAACTTGAACCTCTAATCGGGTTGAAGTCCGGAACTCACCCAGAACAAAACCATTCCCAAATTAACTTAGACAGGAGTTTTAAGGAGCCTATACGAATACTTTAGCACTATCAATTGCAGGAAATAATACCTGGAGGTTGTCGACTTCAAACTCGAAAATCGCTGAAACCAGGGGCCTCCGTTCATGGTCTGTCTGTGATGGATTTCCCCCGAAATTGATGCAGTTGGTTTCCAAATGATCCCAGAGGCTTAATACGATCCTCAGTTTCGTTCAACTCGACTCCTAGTTGAGAAATCGAATTTCCCTCCAAAACTGTTTTTTCCCAGAACTCACATTTTTCCTCTGTTCTCAGTCCCCTCTTCAGTTGGAATGATCCCCAGCACCCTTTCAGCTCTCTGATGAACACACAAGACCCCAACACCCGTGGGAAGACATTCTGGTCTCACTGCACAGATGGTTTCCCGCACAACCCAGAAATTCCATTGTTTAACCTCCCCGTGCACTGGGTTTTGTACCAGCCCATGCCACCACCTCAAAATCCATAAACAACTCTCCTCAGTACTCTGTGTTCCTCCACTCAATAGTATAAACAAACCCAAACCGTGCACGCTCATGTCCAACTCTGTTTTCCAACTTCAAAAATCAGCACCTGTTTCCCACACACACACCACCTGTGCACAGTCCTTCACACTCTTAGTCCTCAATGCCACTAACAGGATAAATAAATCTCCCCAATGTCACTGACCTGGTTAAACAATTGTTGGATTTCAGAACACACACGGCACGGGTGCTCAACCCTCTGTTTCACGGTTCAAACAGTCCCCGGCAAGAAATTACCATTTTGCCCTCCTTGGTAAATTACCAAAATGCCCCTCACGCGTCCTAGACCCGTAACTTGGTCATTCGAACTCCGATCGACGCGTTCCGCCTGTCTACAGACTCAGGGCATCGAGACCTTCCTAACGGTCCTCGGTCCTCGGTGATCAGACCTCCCTGTCAAAAAGTCAACATTTTCCCCCTTTTCGTCCAAATTACGAAAATGCCCTTGAACTTCCGAACGTCATAACTTCCACCTTGAACGTCGGAATCGAACGTGCCACCTGTCTATAGACTCGTGACGTCCCAAATTACGTCAAGGTCATCAGTCAAAGTCCATTTGACTGTCCAAATTAAAAGTCAACGTTTTACCCACAACCAGGGGCAAAACGATAATTTGGATCGTTCGTCCGATTTCGCCCAACTAATCACCGATTAACACCGTTAATCATTATTAGTTACTAATCTAATCCCGAATTCCGGGACGGGTTGTTACAAAAAGATTTAGGATTTAAAAGGACTGAAATCGGACTGAAAATGGAGGAAAACTGACCTCGCCGGTTCAGGTTGGACCGGGCTGAACCAGACCGGTCTGGACCTGGTTTCCCAAGGTTGAAGATAATGAATAGTTCAGGCACATGAGGGCGCGTGTGGGGTAGTTTGGGAAAGTGTTCCACATGACTTTTAATCTATTCAATGTAACGAACATTTTGGGACTAGTTTCGTGTCGATCGGACATCGTCTTGATATAGTTCGGGATGTTTGAAGGTTTAGGATCAAGTTGAAAAATAGTTAAAAATTCGGAAAAATTACGGGACTTCAATGAGAGGTTAATAAGGTAGTTAGTAACCCTATATTGTGATTTGGACAGGTTTGGGAGTCCCGGTGACAGTGATTAGCCCGGGGAGGGTTACAGCACGCATATCGAGGCAGCAGCATAGGACGGACTGTGAGTGGACCTTGATTTCTAAATTGTGATGCATGCATAAATGTTTTATATGTTTTACATATGTGATTCTATGATGATCATTTGGATATTGGTGATTTACATGATTACACGTATTTCGAGGCGATTTACGTATTTTCACGTAAATTGAGGTTTATGGTTTTGCACTAATTATACGTGCTTATGGTTTCAGAAATGGGTTAATGAAATGGTTTTGGATTTGAAAAGGTAAACTCGAGCATGAGACCTATTTGTTTTGGAAACCCTCGAACTCGAAATCTATTTTAGTCACGATATCGGTCTAGGGGCCCAATTGGTTAGTGAATTGATTTCGGACTTGGAAATATGAAATCGAGCATTAGACCCATTTGATTTACAAACTCTCGGACTTGGAGTCCATTTGATTTAATAAGGCATCGGGCCGGAGGCCCAGTCGTTTACGATTCGGGCCGGAGGCCCATTTGGTTCGAGAATCGGGCTTGAGGCCCAGTTGATTTACGAAGTCAAGCTCGAGGCCCAGTTGATTTACGTAAACGGGCTTGAGGCCCTATTGGTTATGATTTGGTGATAGGACCGTCCCCTGAGAAACATTGATAACCGTGCCCGATCTTGCTCCCATCTGACAAGTCAACTGAAGTTCCCCTAATTGCCCTCAGTACTTGTCAAACTAGGGATAATCGTACATGTGCCCACTCATGCCTCCACCTCTCGAATAGCCTCGATCATCGCGCTACGACCTGGAGGGTCAATAAAAACACAAAAGGTGTGAGTGGACAAAAATAATTCAGTTATAAAACATGTTACAGAAAGACATTTCTACCCTCCACGTAAAACTAATGCATGCATTCGAAAACCATTTCACAATCCATTCCATTTCTAGTATAAGAAAACCGTGTATGAAAATCAAATCATTTTCCTCTGCTCAAACCTCGACCTTAGCCTGAAACCATAAACACGGGGCCTCAGCCCAAAATCATGAATCAAAATCCAAGTACAGAACATAACCCAAATATCCATCAAGCCATATAAACCGGGCCATTGACCAACACATCCGAAAACATCAGAAATCAACAGTAAACCACAAGTCAATCAATTTGCTGGATCTCAAGTGCGCCCGAGTCTATAAACTCAAAACCATGCGCATAATCAGGCCTTCCCGGGATATCAACGAGTCTTTAAACTCAAAACACAATCAATAGGCCTCGGGGGGTATCATAACCGAGTCTTTAAAATCAAAACATATCAATCCAAAGCCATCCCCCAGTCAATCAACCCAGTATTTAAACTCAAAACCAGATCTAGCGGTTTTTCTTTTCCTTTTTCCGGGTCTTTAAACCCAAAACCATTTTTCAATCAACAGTGAAACCATAGAAAATCTATCTCCGAATTTCACATTCAAATCTCGAATCATATCCATCATCCATTTCCAAATCCGAATTCGGGACCATCGTTCCGTAAGCTAGCATTCGGAATAATCGTTCCGAACCCATCCGAAAATCCACTTACAATTTTCTGAAACCCGAAATCTCGTTCATCAAAACCACTGTTATGAACTGGGCATCAAGCCCGAAATCACCTTTTCCAAAATCTATTTAAAGTCCTTGAAATCAAATCATATTTCAATCCCAAATTCAAATCACCAAAACCATGGTCAAATTACAACATACTCGAAATCTCGTAAAATGTGCAAATCTGTAATAATCTCGAAATACATGCCAAAGCAATAAATCATACTCACAATCATAATCAAAATATCATCAAAACAAGATATGCACAAATCATATAAAATCATTCATTAAACCACCATTAAAGAATATGAGAAACCATAGTCTCGAAATATGTGCAATTACGTATTATATCAAAATACGTATAAATATGAAAACCGTAATTACCATAAGCATAAGCATAGAAATCATAAATATAAAGCATAGAAAACGATTATGCATGCATTGAATTTTAGAAAACAAAGTCCACTCACACACTATCCAAACGGCTCGCTTCCGAGCTTCACGTTTTTCCGTAAATTTCAGAAATCATAATTCCTGTCCAAAATCAATATCAAGGGTCACTAACAGTCCAATATACTTCATATAATTTTCCCCAATTTTTCCGGGATCTAAATACGTATTTTAAACGTATACGAAAACTTCGGATACACTGAACACTATCGAAACGATATCTGATTTCCTCGAAACTAGTGCCAAAATGTTCGTTACATTAAAAGGAACAAGTTTCATGTTGAACTCACCTCGAGACTCGAGCCCACGCGCCCTCACGCGCCAGCTACAGTACAGGTTAATGTTCATCTTCTCCGCCCATTTCCCTGCAATTTGACCCGTTAGCCCGCTACACAACCCGGTTAGAAATCCTTCAATTCAACACCGATTCCATTAATTGAAGCATCTATTCGCATCGTCTTAATCTTAATTCGAGGTCTGTAATTGAAATTTCATAAGTAATTACCTGAATCCTTCCATTCGAGCTCAGGTTGTCGAAGAACCTTCAAACACTGTCCATCCATGGAATTCCATTAATTCCATCTGTTTTTGTTGAATTGATTCAGCGGAAAGCTTCGTTGAATCCCTATGAACCCGTTTTTTAATCTCAATTCCATCTCCTAACTCCTTCAATTACACGACTCAGTCCTTCAAATTTTCAAACTTAGCCATATCTGTTCTTGGCTTAACAGGCTTCGAACCTCGCATTTCTCGATGTGGATCGACTATTAAGAGTCCCAGAAGCCTTAATCTAAGTCCAATTTCAACGTTTGATGGCTGCAAGGTGCAATTCGGATTTCGACTTCCATGGACTCGTTTCGGGTTTCTCTCTGAGTTTTAAGGTTGCTGTTCACGATTTTCACCCCCTTCTCTTCCTCATAGTCCTCCGTTTTCCCTCCTTTCTCTAACCCTCTCAATTCAATTGCTTAATCAAGGAAGATTGATGAGCACGTTTTTCTGTTGCTCTGTTTTTCTCCCAATGAATACTTCAGTTTCTTTGAAGTTATTCCACCGCCAGAACACACACCGCACCTCCTGTTTGTTGCCAATAATCTAAATTTTTGGGTGACAGATGTCACTTAAGGGATACAATTAGTCACTGATGACCTTGACTCAGCAACTTACACAAAAGACAATTATGCCCTTATTCATTTGCTCAATTTACCAAATTGCCCGTAACCTTCAGCAAGCCGTAATTTTTCCATTCGGACTCCAAATGACGCATGCCGCCTGTCTACGGATTCAGCGTCTCGAGACCTACCCAACGGTCTTCGAATTACATGAAAAGTCCATGTCATTTAAATAGTCAACAATTTGCCTCTTTTGAACCAAATTACCAAATTACCCTTGAATTTTCGAACATCAAACTTTCTCCTTGAATGTCAGAATCGAACGTACCACCTGTCTATGAACTCGTGACGTCCCAAACTACGTCACAGTCATCGGTCAAAGTCCGTTTGACCGCTCAAGCCAAAAGTCAACCATTGCCTAATTCCAAGGGCAAAATCGTCATTTTCTTCAAATTTTCTAACATTTCTTTTTTCGATGGTCCGGGTCATTACATTTAGGCTTGAGTCCCATTTATGGTTCATAAATGTGATTTCGGGTTCGGAGACCCTAAACGAATTTGCATTTGGAAAGGATGGATTTTTGGTTTCATGACAGTTTATGGGTACCGGGCATGAACCTTTGAAAGGTTTTGAGAATGATTTCAAAATGGTTTTTCATATACTATCCTTATATATTTACGGATTGTCTCCTCCAGGGAGGGTCGTTGGCCTGCGTGGACCCCGGAGTAGTCACAGAGCACTAATTGAGTGGAGTCGCTCTCGTTGGGTCCCTTACTCTCAGGAAGGCTATTATGGATTATAACCCCTAGAGAGGGTCATTGATCTGCGGACATTGACCTGGGTGGACCCTGGGGAGACTTGAGATGACAGGACCCATCCCAATCCACCCGGGATTACTGTGGAATGTGCCCTGCTCCCGTCCAACAAGAGGTGTTAGACAAGGGATAACCAAAAGTCACTGCCCACACGGGCTTCCAGAGTGCGCAAGGATCGACGGAGGAGGCGTGCGATGTCCCAGTCTCTACTGCAGTCGCATCCGTAATCAACCTGAAGGGCATTAAAACCAATAAAAGCTGTGAGTGTACGAAAATCATTAAGTTTATTAAACGCAGTTATAAGACATTTATGCCCTCCAATAAAAACATATGCATGCCACGAAAACCAGTAACCAAAACGTTTGTTCAACCAAGCCATTAGGGCCTTATCCCAAAACTGTAACTCAAAACCAAGTGTGGGAACTTAGCCCAAAACCGTGGAATACCATATCCATACATACAAAACCATGTGTGCCACCGCCCAAAAACCATAAACATAAATTCAACCGAAAAATCATTTCATAGATCCATTAGTCCAAATTTACCACATTACCATCCCCGGCATCCCAGATGCCTAGCGTCCCAGAAGCTTGACGTCCCAGATGTCATATCTCACGGTATAATAAGCGACACGTGCTGCCCGGGGTCTCTCCGGGTCAATATCTTTGACATCACAGATGTCTGACGTCCTAGACGTCAATCATAGGAATCCTGCTCCTGAGTGACTATACGGTCCGGTAACTCCGTACAATGACCCCTCGCAGATAATGCACCGTGACTTCCCCAGTGTCCCAGACATCTGGAGGAGACCATCATATATCCTCGTATCCAGATGGTATATGGACAACAGTTTTATTAAATCATTCACAACATTACAATGGGCCCTGCCCGAAATCACCATAAAACATCACAATTCCATTTACGGTCCCCGACCCGAAATCACATTTAATAAACATAGGGTCCCAGACCCGAAATCACATTTATAACCCAACAGGGCCTCATGTTCGATTTTGTAAACCACTGGGCCCACGGCCCGATTTTATAAATCACTGGGCCCACGGCCCTAATTCGTAAACCAACTAGACCCCTGGCCCGATAATATCACTCAAATGGGTCTCAGCCCGATTTCGTAACAACTGGGCCCCTAGCCCGATTTCATAAAGCAACTGGGCCCCCAGCCCGATTATGTAACTCAAATGGACTTCAAGTCCGAAGTTTCCAAAACAATTGGGCCTCAAGCCCGAGTTCATCTTTCCAATTCAAAACCATTTAATCATATTATATCCAAGTAATAAGTATGGAAAATCCGTGCAAAATCGGAAAAAAAACCTCGATTTAGGTGCAAGCACGTAAATCGCCTCGAAATACGTGAAACCGTATAATTTACCAACATCCAAATCAACATCATACAATCACAATCATAATCCATATAAAACAGTTAGGCATGCATAGAATTTATAAAACCAAAGTCCACTCACAGACCGTTTAACGATACGCCTCGATTTGAGTGCCATCGGCCCTCCCGGGCCACACCACTATCACCGGGACTCCCAATCCTGTCCAAATCACATTAGAGGGTCACTAACCTCTTCATTAACATCCTATTAATGTTCCGTAATTTTCCCGAATTTTTAACTATTTTTAAACTTGATTTAAAACCTTCGAACGTCCCGAACAATATCGAGACGGTGTCCGATCGACACGAAACCAATCCCAAAATGTTAGTTGCATTAAATAGGACAGACGTCATGTTGACCTTACCTCGAGATTCGTGCCCACGCGCCCTCACACGCTGCCGTGACCATAACATCGTCGTCGAAACTCCGATTTTGGCATGCCGCCTGTCATTAGATTCGCATCGACACATTCTACGTAACGGTCCTTAGTCCTCGTCCATTGGACCTCCCGGGTTAAAAGTCAACGTTTTTCCCCAATTTTACCAAATTACCAAACTGCCCCTCGACTTCCGAACATCATTACTTTCTCCTCGAATGTCGGAATCAAACGTGCCACCTGTCTATGAACTCGTGACGTCCTGAGCTACGTCACGGTCATCGGTAAAAGTCCATTTGACCGCCCGATTAAAAAGTCAACATTTTTCCCACGGCTAGGGGTAAAACGGTCATTTTGCACCTTTTGTCCGATTTCGCCCAACTAATCACCGATCAGGCTCACTAATCAAGATTAGTCACTAATATAATCCCGGAATTAGGGACGGGTCGTTACATGAGATTTGAGACCTCGGGTAGCACGCGCGTAGCTTTAGAAACAGTGACAAGATTGGTTATATGATATATGGTAAACATGATTATTGGATTTCAGAAATAGTATTTCTGTGTTTTATGGATTTGCGCAGTGACCCATGTGGATCATGTTTTACGGATTTTTGTATTCTATGATTTTGGGCTGAGTTCCCACATATGTTTGATATTATTATGGATTTGTGTAAATGGATTTGGCAGGGGTCTGTATGATTTGGATTTACTGAATTTGGGGCTGAGACCCTAGTAATGGTTATTTGGATAAATGGTTTTTGTATGCATGCATGCTTTTTAGTGAAGGACATAAATATCTTTATGAAATGTGTTTTTTTGAACTTATTGATTTTCATCCACTCACAGTCTTTTCTGGTTTTTAATGCCCTTCAGGTTGATCACGAATGTGGACTGTAGTAGAGACCGAGAAATCACATTGCTCTAGCAGATCTTGGCGCGCTCTAGAAGCTGGTCGGGCTGAAGGTTTTAAATTATCCCTTGTCTGACACTTTGTGTCAGACGGGATCATGATATATCCTGTGTTAATCCTGGGGGGATTGGGATGGGTCATGACATGTCGGCCTTGAAGTCCTCTAGCGTCTTCTGCCGATCGGCAGCCAGACAGGTGCACAATCGATCGAGCTCTTCTTGCATTTCCTCGATTACCTTCTCCTTCTTATTCAGCTGCGCAGAAAGGGCATTTGCAGTTTCCTCCCAATCCAAAATTTCCCTCTTGGCCTCCTCAGCCCTGGTAGTTTGACCCTGAGCCACTCCTCCCGCTACCGCACCGCTTTTCGCTCAGCCTCCAACTTTTGCATATGCCGAGCAGCCTTTTGAAGGGACACGTAGGTCTGGGCATAGCATTGCGAGCAACAACATGTTAGTCCAAAAAAAAAAAGAACGCAAAAGAAAGAGGCTCAAAACATAAAAACGTGTCGAACACTTACATGGGATTGCTCAGCAAGCACCGCGGAAAACTAATCGGAATGAGAGCTAGTGCCGATCTCCTCAATCTCCCACAGGGTGGCCTGCGACCCCAGTACGAATGCATTCGCGACTAGTGCCAAGGACTTATGAACTTGCTGGGTAACAGATACCCAATTGTCTCCCGCCTTGGCAGACAGCACAAGGTCCAGAACGTCGACAGGGTCCACAAAAACGGAGCGGAAAACTAAGGGAGTGATTGGCTGCTCGTCGTTCGGCGGGGGTAGGATCTCCCTCCTAGAATCCTTAATGGGCTTCACCTGGGAAGCCTCCGCATACTTAATCTCTAATTCACTCTTTCGTCGCCGATTCGCACTCCCACTTTACGACACGCCGGTGGCTAGTGGAGAACGCTTTTGGCCGGCCTCCATAAGCTTGCGACGCCGGTGGCCGATGGGTCGCTTCATGCCGACCACAAGGCTCTTGTCCAAAACTGCCCTGGGCTCTTCACTCGACCTCGAGTCCAGCTTCGCGGTTGTATCATGGTTGTTCCTTCTGACCAGCCTGGGCTTTTAGGCAACCATTTTTTGTCGAAGCCCAGACTGAGCTACCAAGCCGCTGCTCGTCTTCCCCACAAACTTGGAGAGCCTCTCTTGGTCGACAGTAGGGGTGTGCTTGTTCATAGCTTCACTCATCTTCTTCGCTGCCACTTGCTCAACCTGGGGATGGACTGCGAAACAAAAAGCAAGTCAGGCTTACCCAGCGTCAGGGTCTTTCGACCGGTACATTCACAACCATGCTTACTTGGGGGAGATATATGGCCAACCGCGATCAGGTTAGCTGGTAGTCTGAGGACGCAACAGCTTCGCTCCAACTCGGACAACGTCTGTGGAATAAAGTTGCATGCCTCCACTTCCTCCGCTGTAATAGTTGACTTTGATGGACCTGCACAAGAAGTAAAGCCATCAGATCTTAGTTCAGTACCCACACTCGCTATGTATTCCTACATAACACCTAAGGAGTCAATCGACAAGCAAAACAACATCCCAATTAGAAGTGAATAGGAATCCTTGACCGAACCCTACTGAGGTCACCCTCCCATAGGCCTGATACCCAGCAGAACCGATGCCTCCAGCTCTTTTCCCAGGTCGGCACGTCGAGAATGAACGCACCCCGCGCTGTCTTCTATAGGCACTCCATATGGAACCACCCAGGGAAAACATCTATTTCTTAAAGGAGTCGGACAGCAGTGTCATCTTGATGTCTGACGGCAAGTTGTACAGCTCCTGGAACCTGTCCAAGTTCGCTGGCCAGATATTGTTGCACTCATAGTCCACGGCGTACTCCGACGTAAGCTCGTCGTCATGCTCCAACTCGGAAGAGGAGTCTGTTCCTATCTCACCTTCCTCCTGATCACTCTCCAGGATGATCAGCGGTAGGGAACCAAGTTGTGCCTATCGATCGGAAGCTTGATCAACCTCTACTCTTTCCGACTGCAAATTATCCCCAGCTGTCCGATCGGCACTCGGTCCTGGGATGCTGCTCCCCCTATTATCTCACCTCATTCCTCGGCAACCTAATAGCCGTATCTAAGCTATCATTGCTTGTAGAAGAGGATGAGGAACTACCGGTCGACGTGGACCTACTAGTGGACGGTGACCCACTACGCTCACTCGGCATATCACTGGCTGAGTAAGATGATGTCTCACCACCAAAAGCCTAAGGGGACCTAATCCCAGATCCACTGGTTGACTCAGACTTTGATCTACAAATACTGAAAAAGAAGCTACAACTAAGCCCCTATGCTACTTCCAAACAAACAAACAAAAAAGCTGAGGAAAAGACGAACAACAGGATCTTTTACCTGTTATGACTGGTTAGTAGGTACGGTTGGTTCGATAAACGATATCCGGTTACTTTCGATCGGTAGTGGTGAATCTTGGTCAGCACACGTCTTCAGCTCTGGACACTTATGATGCAAAGTAGAAAAGTGAGGCCCCTTCAACCCCTTTTATAGGCGTCTGCCCACCTCGAGATGCGCACTTCCGATCTGAACGGTCACCAAGGCCATATGACACTATTCATCTATACAGCACCCTCATACGTATACACCCTTTTTATACCCTATACGTGTATTCCAACCAAAAAAACCAAAAAAAAAAAAAAAACCCACGCCCAATTTGGGCAGCCCAACCGCCTTCAGTTCTCACCCCGGCTCAAGTGCCCAAGTTTGGTCTAAATCGGCATCTACAACTCCCCACGTCCGATTGGAAGACAATGTTCTACATCCTAGAACTCCAGGACTCCCGTTCAACCCATGCTCGACCACTCGGTCACACCATGCACGACATACTCCCAAAATCCAAACGGCAAGCAAGCACATTGCGACTGATTGGCTACCAATGCGACTTCTAGCTAATGCCATGCTTGACCCCTCAGCAGGATCTAGCGCGGTACGTTCCCACCAATCGGTAAGCAGGCACATTGCGATGGATTGAGGCCTTGTCATATCACCCCATACCACCATGGGTGGCCATATGGTCGTCCATCGCATACGGATCCATGGGGACTTGCTAACAGAGGGACTGCCTTGACCTCAGAAATGCAGTGCACTTCCTTGGTTCATGACTTGAGGGGCTCCGGGGTACATTCCCTTTGGTTGGTCGACAGGTATCGACCGAAATTAGAAGTCCTCGATCGAGGAAATCCACCTTAGTAAAAAACTTAGGGGACTTATGTTGATACCATGTCGACCAACCACCCTTCGTACACAGGAACCGCCGAGTTGGAGAAAGACCTACCGAACGACAGCCAACCCAGGATCTCCCTCAGCAGAGCAGGGTTGTCTAGTTGGCATACCAAGATAGTCCCACCGCTCAACATATGTTCACTATTCATGTAAGACACGTGTCCTAGAGGGAATGGTGAACGATCCCACATTCCTGCTAGGGGGGAATAGTGGTATGCCTTATAGGTGTAGGCACATGCCTATCTAGCACGAGGCCTTTTGGGAGCTCAATGGCTTTGGGTTCAGTAGGAACTCCAAAGTTAAGCGAGTTGAGACTGGTGCAATTCCATGATGGGTGACCCCTTGGAAAGTTGCACCGTGAGCTCTCAAAAATAAAACCGTGAAGGCGAGGAGGGCCAAAGCGGACAATATCGTGCTAGATGAGTCAGGTCCTGACTAAGGAGGGTCGAGTATGACAAAAATGGTATCAGAGCCAAACACTGATTGGGAAGTGTGTCAGCAAGGATGTTGGGCCCTAAAGGGGGTGGGTTGTAAGACCCGTGTCTTGGAAGAAATGGTGAACGATCCCACATTCCTACGAGGGGGGAATGGTGGTGTGCCTTATAGGTGTAGGTAGACACCTATCTAGCACGAGGCCTTTTGGGAGCTCAGTGGCTTTGGGTTCGATTGGAACTCCAAAGTTAAGTGAGTTGAGGCTGGTGCAATTCCATGATGGGTAATCCCCTGGGAAGTTGAACTATGAGCTCCCGAAACAAAACCGTGAGGGAGAAGAGGCCTAAAGCGGATAATATCGTGCTAGATGAGTCGGGTCCTGACTAAGGAACGTCGGGTCCTAAACAAGGAGGGTCGGGTCCTGATAGTTCATACCAGCTGGCTGCACCAACTCACGCACACCAACTCCCTGACACTAGCACGCCACGCACCAGCTGGCGCCTGCCTTTCACTTTAGGAAACCTCCAAGTAACTCCCAGCCACAAAATGGGACGTGCACCCAAACAGTAACTCAACCACCACATTCATGGCTACTATAAATACCCCCAGAACCTTTACATAGGCAATATTTCTCCCGACTACTATTACTCACACGCTTATGCCACTAGGCACAAGGGTACTAACGTAGGCATCAGAGCTCATTCGGCTGGCACCCCACTGGTGTCAAGTGTTACCTTGCAGGTCATCAGCCGAGTGAAAATCCAGAGAACGTCAACGCCCTCAGCGGGTTTGAAACACAACACGGCTAGTCCTAGATCCCTCAGTGGGCATCATCACGTTAGGTCCATTCCAGAATCAAACATATGGCTAGGGGTTCAAACAGCCCTAATCCTAAAGGAAACTACTCACGCATAACTAAGTTAGCAAACAGCATAATTGAATTCATATAAAGCATAAAGAGATTAGGTATTGAGAAACACAAATACCAAGATGAATGATGTGTGAGAGAAGTGGCTCGAACACTTCTTCTTCTCCCACGCTTCAAGTCACAAAGATGATGCAAAATTCAAATCCAAACTTCAACACAAACGAAAATTGCGGCTAATAGTGTATAAAATTTAAGTAGAAATTTCAGCAGAGTTTTGGGACCTTATGAGGTAAATTCGGCCCCCATAAACAATGATAAAACAACTATTTATATCTCCTAACACCTGCCCTAGCATCTCCCCAAATGAAAGGGAAAAACGAAACCCAAAAAGGAAGGAAAAAACCTTTTGCCGTGAACCCTAGTGCTAGCCGCATTTTGTGATCCTTGTTGTACAAGGACTCCCTTTCCTTCCTTCTTTCCACTTCTTGACTTCATCTTTGACTAGGAATTCAATTAATAATATCCTAAATCATATTACAAAGCCATAAAAAAATGAAAGGAATAAAATTGCAGCTAGGGAAGTTAATTAGCACTAGCCGTGTACAAGATGGTTTCTTGATTTCCAAGAAACTTCATTTTCCTTGTTTCTTTCCTCTTTAACTTCGTGATCTGATTCAGGCATCTTTAAGCTTCCTTATCCAAGTCAATTCACGTCATTCCTGATTGAGAAGGATGGCAAATTTGTCCAAAGGCTACTTGATGCACAAGTAAGCACCCTAAACACCTTTAGCCACAATTTTGAGAACTTTGGGAGCTTAGCCGCAATTTCTTGGATCATGGGGGATGTTGGATGATAGGACCGTCCCCTGAGGGACATTGACAACCGTGACCGGTCCTGCTCCCGTCTGACAAGTCGACTAAGGTTCCCAAATTACCTGCAGCACTTGCAAAACAAGGGATAGCCACACACGTACTCACTCATGCCTCCGCTTCTCGATCAGCCTCGATCAACGCGCCATGACCTGGAGAGTCAATAAAAACACCAAAGGTGTGAGTGGACAAAAATAAATCAGTTCTAAAACATGTTACAGAAAAGGCATTCTACCCTCCACGTAAAAGCAATGCATGCATTCAGAAATCATTTCATAATTCATTTCACTTCCACTATAAGAAGATCGTGTATGAAAATCAAAATCATTTTCCTTTGCTCAAACCTCGGCCTTAGCCTGAAACCATAAACACGGGGCCTCAGCCAAAAATCATGAATCAAAAGCCAAGTACATAACATAACCCAAAAACCATCAAGTCATATAAACCGGGCTATTGCCCAACATATCTGAAAACATCAGAAATTAACAGTAATTCACAAGTCAATCAATCTGCTGGATCTCAAGTTCGCCCGAGTCTTTAAACTCAAAACCATGCGCATAATCAGGCCTTCCCGGGATATCAACGAGTCTTTAAACTCAAAGCATAATCAATAGGCCTCGAGGGATTTCACAATAACCGAGTCTTTAAACTCAAAAAACGTCAAACAAGGGCTCTCCCCCGTAATCAATCAACCGGGTCTTTAAACCCAAAACATGATCCAACGATAGTACCGGGTCTTTAAACCCAAAACCATTTGTAAATCACAACAACTCCATAGTCCATCGTAAACCAATTTACCAAGTCAAATTCGAGATCACACTTAATCGAAATGGAACTCATGTCCGAATTTCACATTCAAATCCCCAATCATATCCGTCATCCATTCCCGAATCCGAATTCGCAATAATGATTTCGTAAGCCGACATCCGGAACCATCATCCGGAACCCAAATACGGAAATCCACCTTCAAGTTTCCGAAACCCGAAATCTCGTTCATCGAAATTACTTTTATGCCTTGGGCATCAAGCCCAAAATCACCTTTTCCAAAATCCGTTTTAAATCTTTGAAATCAAATCATATTTCAAATCTTAAAATTCAAATCATCAAAACCATGGTCAAATTATGACATACTAGAAATCCCATAAAACGTGCAAATCCGTAACGATCTCGAAATACGTGCCAAAACCGTAAGTCATACACACAATCACAATCAAACATCCTCAAAACATTATACACACAAATCATATAAAATCGTTCATCAAAGCATCATCAAAGCATAGGAGAAACCATAGTCTCGAAATACGTACAATTACGTATTGCACATTGAAATACGTATAAATATGAAAATCGTAATTACCATAAGTCATAATCATAATCATAGAAATCATAGAAACAGTTATGCATGCATTAAATTTTAGAAAGAAACGTCCACTCACACACCGTCCATATCGCTCACTTTTCGAGCTGCACACGTTCCTGTAATTTCCGACATTTTCCAGGAATCTCGAATCCTGTCCGAAATCATTCTTCAAGGTCACTAAGGACTCAAATAACATCATACTAATTTCCCATAATTTTCAGGGAATTAAATATTAATTAAAAACGTAACATAAACCTTCAGACCCTCGAAACAATATCGAAATGGTGTCCGATTAACTGGAAACCAATGCTAAAATGTTCGTTACTTTGCATAGAACAAAAGTCATGTTAACTTCACCTCGAAATTCTCACTCACGCGCCTGCTACAGTAACCTGCACAGTCGTTTTCCTCACCCGACTAGCCTGCAAACGGGTTGTTCAACCCGCGACATGACCTGTTAAATTTGCCCTCAATTCGACATCGACAATTCAAACATCCAGTTGTATCGAAATAAGTTTAATTAGGGATTTGTAAACTAAATTACATAGAACCTTACCTCAATTCGTCAATGCGAGCTCGAGTTTTCGAAGACCACTCGAACACTGTTCCTTCATCAAAGCTCATCGATCCTCATCGTTTTTCTTCAATTGATCCAGCCAACAGCTTCGTAAGATCATCATAAACTTGTTTTAAATCTCAATTGCATCGTCCAACGCCTCCAATTACGCGACTCAATCCTTCGAATTTCCAAGCTTCGTCATGTCTGTTCTTAGCTCAACGGGCTTCGAACCTTGCATTTCTTGAATTGGATCGACTAATAAAGGTCCCAGAGGGTATAATCTGACCTTAATTCGACTTGGGTTGGTCTAAAACTGTAAATTCGAACTTACAATAAACCAAGAACGGTTTAGGATTTTTGAACTCTCCTTTCACCATTTTCATCACTTTCCTTCCTCTCTCTCAATCTCAGAACTCTGTTCTTCCTCTCTTCAATCTGTTTCAGCTCTCAGTTTCTCTCAATTTGGTCTTGGGAAGGCCGATCACGCTCAATGGTGGTTTGGCCTCTGTTTTTCTATTTCAAAGACACCAACACAGCACTGTGCACCTGTTCCTAAACCCACTAACACTCTATTTCATACCCGTGCTCTGCTCAAAATACCCAATTACATAAACAATTCACCAGCACCTCCAGTCTTCCTTAGTGACAATTGTCACTTAATTTTTTAAACAATTCAGCCAAACAATCCACCACAACTGTTTCAAATTTCACCATTCAAATTACTATTTTACCCTTCCTTCACATAATTACCAAAATGCCCTTCCTCGTTCTAGAATCATAACTTACTCGTCCAAAGTCCGATTTTAGTGTGCCACATGTCGTTGTACTCCAGGCATCGAGACCTTCCTAACGGTCTTCGAATTACGTGAAAAGTCCATGTCGTTTGATAAGTCAACAATTTGCCCCTTCTAAACCAAATTACCGAATTACTCTTGAACTTCCGAACATCATAACTTTCTCCTTGAATGTCGGAATCGGACGTGCTACCTGTCTAAGAACTTGTGACGTCCCGAACTACGTCACCGTCACCGGTTAAAGTCCGTTTGGCTGCTCAAACCAAAAGTCAACCATTTGCCCGATTCCAGGGGAAAAATCGTCATTTTCTTCAAATTTTTTCCAAATTTTCCTTTTTCGAATGTCCGGGTCGTTACAACCTACCCCCCTTAAAGAATTTCGTCCTCGAAATTCTAGTCAGTAGGTGCCGTGATATTTTTTTCGAGGGAACATGTCTAAGATAAACTCGAAACATAATCACTCTCAACCAGATATAAGTCATACCCAACTTATAGAAATCATACAACTAGTCTCAATCCTTCTGTAAACCCCTGCCCCATGGGCAGTCATACCATATACTTACTCGGAACACGTAGCCTAGCTCACGTTTGAGTCCACACAATCGAGGAAACACAAAAATCCGTCATATCTTCTCAATCAACTGCCATCCGCTCGTGACATGATACGTCTTTATGCATATGTCACCAGGCCAATAAACTCATAAGGTTCAATAACTCAGGAACTCATTCCCTCACTTGGTCAATTACACCATATCCCTTTCCCAGGGTCACTATGTATAATGATTTTAACCTTTCCTCTTGATTCCTTCCTATTGCCAATAAGCACTCAGTACAACCATTCATACTATATCGCAAATCGCATCCCTTTCTTAACTTCGACTCCACCATACACCAAGTATGGTCCTGCAGTTGGACGCCAACCGTCCAAGTTATCAGAAATCGTGTATTACTCCAATCCTATGGAGTTCCATAACTAACAGGATTTCACCTATCCTTAAGTTATCAAACATGACAATCCTCTCCCCAAATAATACCTGATCCGCCAATGTGGTCATCATCTCAATATATTCCGACCATCACTTTATCACACATTAAGCCTTTCTTTTTATCCATCATTACTAATCCTAATGGTCGATACAGTACTCGTACATTCCTTCCCAAAGGTATATGACCTCTGCATACTCAACCCCATGGGTCAATCTCAACTCATACAAGGAAGGTCAACTTCTGAGGGTTTAACTAGCATCAACACACGACTCACCGAATCCCAAATCTCATAGTGAGTGATCGACATAAGTCACCGTTTCTCCACTTGTAACCATTCTATCTCACTTCTTATTTCCATTGACTAACACGTCTTTTTTTCCTAGGATTCACACTAATCCCGACCGTTATTCGTTCGACCAAACCCAACACTTATTTAACCATATATTTTGCCCTAAGGCATTTGCTACATCTTCACACACTCATCCGTACATGTAAGTACACCAACCAATCATCAATCATGGTGCCATATACTATCTAAATGTGGTCAGAATATCTGACTCATCAGCTCACAAATAGAACCGGTCCATTTGGCTATCCAAGGGTATCACCATCAACTAACCTTAGCCATATCAAATCCGGACATTATCTTTTTCTCTCGTTTACTCAGAATCGACAATCACCGCCATGTTGGCCTCTCTTAATAAGGTCACTAATCACAACCTTCCCACGAACCCACAAATCCTTAACTCGTGATACGGAATACTTATCCCATACCGTTACCTTATTAAGTCGTCCATAATCACATGTATGCTCAGATCATCTTAAACTCAATTTCTCATCCTGGAAAAGCACAGGAAATACGTTGAAAAATCTGTGCATCCTCAGCCCTCACTGACATCTCATACACGAAGTACATACACCATACATATGGCCAGCAAACTTTGAATACCTCATACCAACCATTTGTTGGTTGTGAGGATCAAAATCCTCCTAGAGGGTAACACCCTCGAGTCTCCCTGAAACATAACCTCTGGAATCCTAGATTCCACATATCACTTCCTAGTCAACATACTCGATAGAGGTCTCATGAGTCATCAACCCATCCAATCCAAAGATTACATCCAATTCATCCAAATCTAAGTCAGCCACTAGGCGAATAGCACCAGTCATCCTGGGTAACCTCACGTCGATAGGTCTACCCCCCTTAAATCTCACCACTTTTACCATATATAATTACCAAGATTACCACATAACTATTATCAAAGTATCACATCGGTAACTCTAGTCAGTTAAACGACTTCCATACCATAACCAATCACAAACAACACCATATCCGTCCAATAGCCAATCTCAAGACATGGAAGATTGGATAGCCCGGGACCTACAAAATACATATTCATGACCACCAATAATAGATATCCAGGTCATCACTCCGGGGCTACTCAGAATTCCTACGAAGGAATTACAAATCCCCGGGCATGTGGTCCCAACCGACCACGCCCCTATGGTCCATCACGGGCCCTACCAATTCTTCCCACTCTTGCCACATCAACAACCAATACAGAAATTAATCCTCGCTCTATCACACCCCAACAATTCCATCTCACTTATATCAATCAATCTATATAACCATTTCTTTATGATGTGACCAGTCGAGCCACAATCCTAACTATTACTGCATAATTACCCTTATTACTTTACCTCCCAGTGGACCCGACTTGCGTCCCACTGAACTGGACTATCTCCTAAGTATAAATCCTTGTATACTTCCGGTCTCCGCCCGAACCTCAGTCACGAAGGACACTGACGCGTCCCACAAGTACAGTAAACAAAGGTAAGAAAAACTAATCCATATACTTATAACCCATCAGTACCTGAGCCTATACCAGTCCTTGGCATCCCCGGTGCCAACATTCCTCAATCAGCCTTTCTGGCTCCTCTCGAGCCTTGATACCTTACCATGACTCATCTCAAGTTTCTAACCAATATCCTGACTCATTCTGAGTCCCGTATCCATATCTCGACTCCTCTTGAGTCCAATCTCATACCAATGTCACTGAGTAGGTACCAATGGTCAACCATATCTTATACGACCGATAAGGCCTAAGAGATATCCCATCACATTTCCGACTCTTCAAATACACATTCCACTTAAGGAATTCACTGAGAATAAGCGCATCACGAGTACAACTTGCCTAATTATGCAACCTTCCTAGCCTCTAGGCTCATTCGTCCCTGGGACCCACACAATGGTATGTCTAACAAACAGTATACACCGATTTACATCTAACCCTCAATCCAGGGTCAATCTCATCCGAGATCTATCACAAGGTCTCATACTCCCTCGTCTACCCGTCTCACTACCAGGTCGCGCACGAGGCTTATGTTTCGGAGGAATGATGTGGCAACAGAATCAGCAACCTAGTGCTCTGATACCAAGTTGACAGGACCGTCCCCTGAGGGACATTGACAACCGTGCCCAGTCCTGCTCCCGTCTGACAAGTCGACTGAGGTTCCCAAATTACCCTCAGTACTTTCCAAACAAGGGATAGCCACACACGTACTCACTCATGTCTCCGCCTCTCGATCAGCCTCGATCAACGCGCCACGACCTGGAGGGTCAATAAAAACAAAAAAGGTGTGAGTGGACGAAAATAAATCAGTTCTAAAACATGTTACAAAAATGACATTCTACCCTCCAGGTAAAACCAATGCATGCATTCAGAAATCATTTCATAATTCATTTCATTTCCAATATAAGAAAATTGTGTATGAAAATCAAAATCATTTTCCTTTGCTCAAACCTCGGCCTTAGCCTGAAACCATAAACATGGGGCCTTAGCCACACACGTACTCACTCATGCCTCCGCCACTCGATCAGCCTCGATCAACGCGCCACGACCTGGAGGGTCAATAAAAATACAAAAGGTGTGAGTGGACGAAAATAAATCAGTTCTAAAACATGTTACAGAAAAGGCATTCTACCCTCCACGTAAAAACAATGCATGCATTCAGAAATCATTTCATAATTCATTTCATTTCCAATACAAGAAATTTGTGTATGAAAATCAAAATCATTTTCCTTTGCTCAAACCTCGGCCTTAGCCTGAAACCATAACACGGGGCCTCTGCCCAAAATCATGAATCAAAAGCCAAGTACATAACATAACCCAAAAACCATCAAGTCATATAAACCGGGCTATTGCCCAACACATCCGAAAACATCAGAAATCAATAGTAATTCACAAGTTAATCAATCTGCTGGATCTCAAGTGCGCCCGAGTCTTTAAACTCAAAACCATGCGCATAATCAGGCCTTCCCGGGATATCAACGAGTCTTTAAACTCAAAGCATAATCAATAGGCCTCGAGGGATTTCACAATAACCGAGTCTTTAAACTCAAAAAACGTCAAACAAGGGCTCTCCCCCGTAATCAATCAACCGGGTCTTTAAACCCAAAACATGATCCAACGATAGTACCGGGTCTTTAAACCCAAAACCATTTGTAAATCACAACAACTCCAGAGTCCATCGTAAACCAATTTCCCAAGTCAAATTCGAGATTACACTTAATCGAAATGGAACTCATGTCCGAACTTCACATTCAAATCCCCAATCATATCCGTCATCCATTCCCGAATCCGAATTCGCAATAATGATTCCGTAAGCCGACATCCGAAACCATCATCCGGAACCCAAATTCGGAAATCCACCTTCAAGTTTCTGAAACTCGAAATCTCGTTCATCGAAATTACTTTTTTGCCTTGGGCATCAAGCCCGAAATCACCTTTTCCAAAATCCGTTTTAAATCTTTGAAATCAAATCATATTTCAAATCCTAAAATTCAAATCATCAAAACCATGGTCAAATTACGACATACTAGAAATCCCGTAAAACGTGCGAATCCGTCACGATCTCGAAATACGTGCCAAAACCGTAAGTCATACACACAATCACAATCAAACATCCTCAAAATATGATACACACAAATCATATAAAATCGCTCATCAATTATGCATAAGTCATAATCATAATCATAGAAATCATAGAAACAATTATGCATGCATTAAATTTTAGAAAGCAAAGTCCCCTCACACACCGTCCATATCGCTCGCTTTTCGAGCTGCACGCGTTTCCGTAATTTCCAACATTTTCCAGGAATCTCGAATCCTGTCCGAAATCTTTTTTCAGGGTCACTAAGGACTCAAATAACATCAAACTAATTTCCCATAATTTTCTGGCAATTAAATTTTAATTAAAAACGTGACATAAACCTTCGGACCCTCGAAACAATATCGAAACGGTGTCCGATTAACTCGAAACAAATGCTAAAATGTTCGTTAAATTACATAGAACAAAATTCATGTTGACTTCACCTCGAAATTCGCGCTCACGCGCCCCCACGCGCTACCGCAAGCGGCTGTGTGTGAGGCTCATGTACCTGCTACAATAAACTGCACAGTCGTCTTTCTCACCCGACTAGCCTGCAAACGGGTTGTTCAACCCGCGACATGACCTGTTAAATTTTCCCTCAATTCGACATCGTTTTGACAATTCAAACGTCCAGTTGTATGGAAATAAGTTTAATTAGGGATCTGTAAACTAAATTACATAGAACCTTACCTCAATTCGTCAATGCGAGCTCGAGTTTTCGAAGACTATTCGAACACTCTTCTTCAAAGCTCATCGATCCTCATCGTTTTTCTTCAATTGATCCAGCCAACAGCTTCATAAGATCATCATAAACTTGTTTTAAATCTCAATTGCATCGTCCAACGCCTCCAATTACGCGATTTAATCCTTCGATTTCCAAGCTTCGCCATGTCTGTTCTTAGCTCAACGGGCTTCGAACCTTGCATTTCTTGAATTGGATCGACTAGTAAAGGTCCCCAGAAGGCATAATCTAACCTTAATTCGACTTGGGCTGGTTTAAAACTGAAAATTCGAACTTACATTAAACCAAGAATGGTTTCGGATTTTTGAACTCTCCTTTCACCATTTTCATCACTTTCCTTCCTCTCTCTCAATCTCAGAACTCTGTTCTTCCCTCTCTTCAATCTGTTTCAGCTCTCAGTTTCTCTCATTTTGGTCTTGGAAGGTCGATCACGCTCAATGGTGGTCTGGTCTATGTGTTTTCTATTTCAAAGACACCAACACAGTACTGTGCACCTATTCGCAAAACCCACTAACACTCTATTGCATACCCGTGCTCTGCTCAAAATACCCAATTGCATAAACAATTCACCAGCACTCAGCCCAACTAGCCACTAATCCAGTCTTCCTTAGTGACAATTGTCACTTAATTAGTTAAACAATTCAGCTAAACAATCCACCACGGCTGTTTCAAATTTCACAATTCAAATTACTATTTTACCCTTCCTTCACATAATTACCAAAATGCCCTTCCTCGTTCTAGAATCATAACTTACTCGTCTGAAGTCCGATTTCAGTGTGCCGCCTGCCGTTGTACTCAGGGCATCGAAACCTTCCTAACGGTCTTTGAATTACGTGAAAAGTCCATGTTGTTTGAAAAGTCAACAATTTGCCCCTTCTAAACCAAATTACCGAATTACCCTTGAACTTCCGAACATCATAACTCTCTCCTTGAATGTTAGAAATAGGACGTGCCACCTGTCCAAGAACTCGTGACGTCCCGAAATACGTCACCGTCACCGGTCAAAGTATGTTTGATCGCTCAAACCAAAAGTCAACCGTTTGCCCGCTTCTAGGGGCAAAATCGTCATTTTCTTCAAATGTTTTCCAAATTTTCCTTTCTCGAATGTCCGAGTCGTTACATTGGACGTGCAAATGGAAGGTGATATGATCCTTTGTGAGTCATTGATCAGTTCTTGAAGATCTAGCCTTGGAAAGATCACATTTCATTACAAAACATGATTTAAACCTTAACTAAGCAATTTGAAAAAACTTCACAAAAGATATCATTTTCTCCTATTGTTTGAATGATTATAATCAAAAGATTAAGCAAAAGGAATAAGAAATATCATTAACATCATGGTCAATTCGTGGATCGATTCTAAGCCCATAATCATGTTCTTGGGAGCTCATATGAGCTTGTAGGTGCCAGAATGGAAGGTTTGGGATGACGAGAGTTGCCGGAACATCGATTCGAAGTTTGGCCAAAACTTTGGGAGGCAATATCTTCCAAACCAGGTATTTCTTCAATTTTTGGGTTCAAATTTGGATTCCTAGGCTCAAGTAGCATGATTGCCATATATAGAACGTAGGATTTTGTTGAGAAATGAGAGAGTTATAAAGGTTTGAAAAATTGGACAAAAATGGGTTTTCCAGCTGCTGGCGATGTCGACGCACGGCGGCTCCAGCCGTCTTCTCTAGCAAAGCCATTGACTATTGATCGGTTGACGTCAGTGTTGACTTTCTCTAATGTCAGACCGTTGACCGTTGATCGATTAACTTCAGCGTTGACATTGACCGGATGTGACATCAGCGTTGACTTTGCTGATGTCAGCATTGACCTTGCTGACTTTTATAGGTCATAATTTATTCATGTTTTTTCCATGATTTAATACCCTTTTACCCCTTTTTTTGTTAATAATTTGTTCTATACAATTGGAGAAAATAATATATCTTGTGAGAAACGTGTAGATCAAATAGAGTTTGGATTTTCGAGAATTTGGGCAAAAGAATCACCTAAATCGGAGTTGAAACGAAGAAGTTATGAAGGAAAGAAAATGACCCAAGAATTTGGTGGCCATCCACCGAAAGCTACATCAAGGGGTCCTTGCGCATGCACTGTAACACGTCCTCTAATTTAGTGTGCGCCTACCAAACATGCTTACTGAGCCCTAGCGTGCACACGCTGAAGTTCTTCTTCCCGATTCCGTGGGCTGCCACTGAAACCTCCAAACAGAAGCCCTGGCGCCTTTGACCAGGGCTGACCATGCTTTTAACCGCCTTGATTTCGGTGGTTCACCACCGAAAACGATCCCTGAAGGTTTATTCCGAGTTTTGGCCCTTTTTTAGGATAATTACAAAATGCTTTCACATTTATTCTCCATATTGTATAAGGATTTTAGTCCTACTTCCTTTTATATTCTTATTTTTAATTCCTTTACTTGTATGAAAGGTTTTTAATTCGATTTCTTAATTATTTAGGAAGTCTTTTCCTTATGGAATTTAATTGTAAACTTCTATTTGTAGTAGGATTAATTATTCTCTTATAAATAGTGGTACTGGAGTTTATGATGGGGGGCTGAATTTGCCTCTTGAAGGTCCCCGAAACTTTGCCAAATTTTAGACTTAATAGTAATTCAATTCATGTTCTTAGTTTAGAGTTTTGTAATCTTAATTCAAGCACTCTTTTCAATTCAAGCATCTACAAATTCAGCACGTCTACCTTGAGGGAGTTTTCCTTCATTCCTTTTATTATTTATTGCTTTATTTATGTTTATGCATCTTTCTTTTATGTCTTTGCTTAATTCAATAATGTTTGAGTAGTGTAATTAGGGCTAGGGTTACTTGAGACCTAGCCATGTTAGTTCTTGTTTGGTTTCTGGCTCTTGATTATGATTGTTATGCATGACTGGATTTGTTGGATTACTGCACTTCATGAACTCAATTAATGCTTATGAGCTTAGCTACCTTATTTTTTGTATAATTTTCGATGTAATTGCTTGACGGATCACCTTGATGTTTGTATTCACCTTGCCATTTGTAGCATCACATTTAAGGGGGGGGGGGGGGGGGGGGGGGGGGGGGGGGGGGGGGGGGGGGGGGGGGGGGCTCTTATTCGTAATCTAAACTCATGACTCCTTAGGATTGCTCACCACTTTTCTAAGGATAGTGTAGTGTCATTAAATCTTCTTCATGTTTCAGGCATTATCACACACCATCGGTAATAGTTGTTTAGAGGCGGGCACTTCATGCTTAACATGCAATCTAAGAGAAGATAATGTGTAGGATGAGCATTAGTCGGACCCCTACACGGGGACTTAATTCAGAAAACATGCATAGTAATGTAATCAAGGAAATCGAAGGAGAATTATAATTGGTAAAGGTGGATAGAAACCCTAGCTCAACTTAGTTAATTTACGTACATTCATTCAATGTGACAACCCCCCATATTTGCATTTTAATTATTCCACTTAAGTCAATTGAGTTAAACGAAATTGCATATCATTGAGCAAGTCTTCGTGGAATCGACCATTGCTTGCATCTATACTATCTACACGTCTTGTGCGCTTGCAAAGTTTATTACACGTAGAGATTTTACCTAGTACATCTTTTGTGCTTGGTAAAATCTCTATCAGACGTCAGCGTTGACTTTGATGTTGACAATGATGACGTCAGCGTTGACGGTTGACCAGCATTGACTGAAACTTTGACTAGCGTATGTGGGCACATGGGCATGAATTTCAAGGTGAGATCAATCTTGTTTGAAAGGTTTTGATGATCTGAATCCAATGGTGGTGGTTTCAAGTTTATCAGAGGTCGTTTTATAGGTCAAATGGAGGCTTTTCTCCTCAAGATGGTTAGTGACCTTTGGGTATGATTTGGACAGGTCGAGACGACCCAGAGAGTATGGATTAACCCCGGAATGGCTATGGTGCTGGTTGTACGGGCACAACACGGATGATCTATGAGTGTACGTTTGATTTATAAATATGATGCATGCATAACTGTTTTATATCTTTTATGAACATGATTTGAGATGCATTGATTGCATATGCTTTTAATATGATTTGATTGGAATTTCGTAGAAAATGCAGTACGACATGTATTTCATGATTTACGTTTTATATGATGTTTAGGCTTCAGCCGAGTATTTTACGTGCCTGTGTTTTATAAGATTTCGATGGTTTCACAGAGAGGCATGAAATCGAGGATTTGATTTACGGTTTTGAACAATTTCAGGGAGATGCATGAAATCGAGATTCGGGCGTGAGTCCTAGTTGGATATGGACCTTGAATTGGATTATAGTCAAAGGTGGTTTTAAATAATGATTTGAATAAAGAAATGGTTTTCGGATTGAGAAATATCTTTCGATCATATGACCTAGTTGATTTGTGGTTTGACTTAGAGCATTGTCAAACGTGAGGTATATCGGGCTGTGACCCAGTTATGAGATTTATGAAAGATATTTCTGGCATGAGACCCAGTTGTGAATTTGTTAGGATTCGAGGAATTCTGGGTTATGAAGTGTTGATAGACATTGTTTTTGGGCTTGTGACCCATTTGATGATATTTCGGGCTTTTGACCCTATTAATGATATTCGGGCTTGTGTCCCTATTGATGATGATATGATTTTGAGTTTAGAGACTCGGATTTTATTGGAAGGCCTCCGGTTGTGAATATGTTTCCCCGGAGAGCACTCTAAAGATATTCTCGCCTTTGAGGTACAAAGAGGTCACGATGCGCCTGCTGTCGAGTAGCTGAGAGAGACAGCAACCGAGGGAGGCTCGACTCGGGAGTGCGGTATATGAGATCGATCGATGATATGTTCACGGCGATCTGGTGATTGTCGGCCGGTGATGTGTTCACGGTGACAAGATCAGGATCAAAGCAGTCCTTGAGCTTTTGGGCATGCGTTATTGGGATTGGAATCGTGATTGATGATATGATATTGAGTTTGAAGACTTAAATTTTCACACCGTGATTGGATTTGGGCTAAGATCTCACATGTTTATGTTTTGAGCTGACATCCCATAAGTTGTTGAATTGGGTTGACACCTTATATGATTTGGTTTTGGGCTGAGACCCTACCGAGGAAATGGCTTTGATTGAGCTATGTTTGTCAAGACCCAACCCATCTATCACGATATTGTCTGCTTTGGGCCCAGCCCTGACGATTTTGTTTCTGGGAGGGAACTCACGGGCAACTTCCTAGTAAGTCACCCATCTTAGGATTGCTCTAGCCCAAACTCGCTTAAGGCACTTCACTAGATAGATAAGTGTCCACACATTTAAGGCACTTCACCTTTCCCTCCCCGAGCGATGTGGATTGTTCACTGTTCTTCTCACGACACAAGTCTTACAATCCAATGCCCTTGGGGCCCAGCATCCTCGCTGGCACACTTCCGGTCGAGGTCCAGCTCATATACCATTTTGTCAACGGTTTTGTATGATTAGTTATCTCTGGTCTGACAATGTTTGTCGGGTAGTACTGTTATATATATAATGTTACTGTTGGTATTTTGAGTTTTTTGTCAAACGGGAGCAAGACCCTTCACAAATGTCAAAGTGGTATCGGGATGGGTCCTGTCAATGTTTTTATTGGATTTGATTTGAAAAGCAATACGTCTTCTTTTTTAAAAAGTATTTGAAATATTTTTTTATGATGCATGCATGCTTTTATGTGAAATGTATAAATATCTTTTTGTTAAATTGTTTTTAGATTAATTGTTTTTGTCCATTCATAACTTTTATGTTTTTTATACCCTTTAGGTTGATCACGGATATGGGGTGTAGCAGAGATCAAGACATCACATACCGCCACAGATCCTTGCGTACTCTAGATAACCCCAAGTGGGTTACAATTGAATCCCTTGTCAAGCACGTGGTGTCAGACGGGAGCAGACATATCCCACGATAATCTAGGGGGAAAGAGATGGGTCCTGGCAAAGTGAGCACTAGATTTCTCTTGTGGTGTTGCGCATGTACCGGATGTGATGTCTCTACGGTGAGAATAGCTCGACATCAACTTGATAGTGAGGGTAAGGATAAGAAAGTTAAGTGGGAATAGACCCCGAAAACACTCAGTTTGATATCCTACACCGTGTTTCAGTGGAGTAGACCCCGAGGAGGGCTGAAGTTCGTGTGGGCTCAGCGGATGAGAGCCATAGAGTAACTACCAACTGAGAGTTACGGGTTGGTTGGACACTAGTTACCCTAGTATGACAAATTTTGAAGTCGTGACTAGTGATTGGTCAGGAGAGATGCGCTGCAGTGAGCAACCGAGGTCGTGGATGACTTGAGTTGAGATTGGTTTGGACAAGCTACCAAGAGAGTGGTACTTGTGACTCGGATCATGAGGTGACCAATGTAACGACCCAGACGTTCAAAAAGGGGAAATTTGAAAAATTTGAAGAAAAGGGACTATTTTACCCGTAGGTAATGGGCGAACGGTTGACTTTTTGCTCGGGCAGTCAAATGGACTTTGACCGATGACTGTGACGTAGTTTGGGACGTCACGTGTTCATAGGCAAGTGGCACGTCCAATTTCGACGATCAGGGAAGAAGTTATGATATTCGGAAGTTCAAAGGGCATTTTCGTAATTCTGACAAAAAGGGGAAAAAGTTGACTTTTTGATTGACCACTAGTTTTCACACAATTCGAGGACTGTTAGGTAGGTCTCGATTCCTTAAGTCCGTAGACAGGCGGCACGCTGAAAACGGACATCGGACGGTTGAGTTACAGGTCTAGAAAGAGGAAGGGCAATTTGGTAATTTTCTGAAGAAGGGCAAAATGGTAATTTGCCAAGGCACAGTTTGAACAGCCATGGTGAGTGTTGTGTAATTGTTTAATCTGTTCTCTGATCAAGGAATTGTTTAAACCTATTCTCTGATTCAATGAATTGTTTAACAGTTTTGAGATTAATGGAAACACTTTGGTATGGGTTGAACCAGAAACCAGTGCACGAGAGGAAGTTTAAAATTGATTTTGGGACTGTTGTGTAATTGTTTGCTGCACGGTTCAATTAACTAAGAGGTAGAAGGGTTTGAGGGAGTCATTTTTGGAGCAGAGAGACTGAGAGCTTGAGAGAAAACAGACGGGAAGAAAAACTGGGAATTGGAGGGAAAAATCAAATTTTGATTTGTGAGTCGAGAGGAACAAAACCAAGGATTGAAACAGTCTTCTGGGACCATTTAGAGTTCAACCGTATCGATTGCGAAGAGAATCGATCACGGTTTGGCCAAGAACAGTAGTCACAGGTTCTAGAAATTTTCAAGGTTGAGGACGACTACTTCCAAGTAAGGATTGGTGAAATTGGTTGTGGTTTATTGTCCGTTTAGATCCTTTTAAGCTCCTGTTTAAGTTAATTTGAAAAAGGAGTCGAGTTGAGTGAAGTACAACAGTTGATCCGTTTGTTTGATCAAAGGTCGATGGGTCGATTTAGGGCTTGTTGAGGATAATTAATGAATGGGAACCTTAATTAGATCCTTAATGAAACTAATGGACAGTTTAATTGTAGAAATCAAGTAAGGATTAAAGGAGATTCAAACGGGTCACTTCGCGGGTTACGGACCCGTTTACCAGTCGATCGGATGAGGACGATAATTGTAGCAGCACTGTAGTAGGCGCGTGAGTTTCACGCGCAACCACTCACTGCGGCGCATGAGGGTGCGTGAGGCCGATTCTCAAGGATTCAAGATTTCTGGAAAATTCGGAAATTACGGAAACGCATGCAGTGCGAAAACGGGAGTTATGGACGGTGTGTGAGTGGACTTTGCTTTCTAAAGTTTAATGCATGCATAAATGTTTCTATGATTTCTATGATTATGATTATGATTTGTGATAATTACGATTTTCGTATTTATACGTATTTTGATATGCCATACGTAATTGCACGTATTTCGAGACTATGGTTTCTCTTATGCCTTGGTGATGTTTTGATGAATGATTTTACATGATTTATGCGTATGATGTTTTAAGGATGTTTGACTATGATTGGGAGTATGACTCACGGTTTTGACACGTGTTTCGAAACTATCACGGATTTGCGCGTTTTACGAGATTTTGAGTATGTTGTGATTTGTCATGATTTTGATGAATTGAATTTGGGATTTGAAATATGATTTGAGTTCAAAGATTTAAAACGGGTTTCGGAAAAAGGTGATTTTGGGCTTGATGCCCAGGGCATAAAATTAATTGTGATGAATGAGATTTCGATTTTCGAAAGCTTGAAAATGGATTTCTGGTTTGGGTTCGGACTGACGGTTCCGGATGCCGGCTTGCGCAATCATTATTGCGAATTCGAATTCAGGAATGGATGGTGGATATTATTGGGTATTTGAATGTGAAATTCGGACATATGTCCTGTTATGACAAAATGTGATTTCGGATTGGATTTGGAATTTGGATCATGATGGATCCTGGATTGTTGTGATTTACAAATGGTTTTGGGTTTAAAGACCCGGTGCTATTGCTGGATCACGTTTTGAGTTTAAAGACTCGGTTAATTGATGACGGGGGAGGGCCCTTGATGAGTTTAAAGACTTGGTTAATATTTTGAGTTTAAAGACTCGGTATGATACCCCCGAGGCCTATTGATTATGTTCTTAGTTTAAAGACTCGTTGATATCCCGGGAAGGGGTGTGAGTTTAAAGACTCGGTAATTGATATCTAGCAAAACTGATTGACTTGTGATTTGTTGTTGATCTTGGTGTTTTCGGATGTGGTGGGCGGTGGCCCGATTTTTATGGTTTGATGGATTTTTGGATTATATCGTGTACTTGGGTTTGACTCATGATTTTGGGCTGAGGCCCTGTGTTTATGATTGCGGGCTAAGACCCGAAGGTTAAGAAAAGGAAAATGATTTGATTTTCGTACACGGTTTTCTTGTATTGGAAATGAAACGGATTGCGAAGTGATTTTCGAATGCATGCATTGGTTTTACGTGGAGGGTAGAAACGTCTTCTGTAACTATTTTATAAACTAATTTATTTTTTTCCACTCACACCTTCTGTATTTTTATTGACCCTCTAGGTCGTGGGGCGTTGATCGAGGTTGATCGAGAGGTTGAGGAATGAGTGAGTACGTGTGTGGCTATCCCTGGTTTCGCAAGTACTGAGGGTAAATTGGGAACTTCAGTCGCCTTGCCAGACGGGAACAGGACCGGGCACGGTTATCAATGCCCCTTTCGGGGGCGGTCCTGTCAACTTGGTATCAATGCCCCTTTCGGTGGCGGTCCTGTCAACTTGGTATCAGAGCACTATGTGGATATGGGACTCAAAATGAGTCCGAATATGGGTTAGAAACGTGAGATGAGCCATGGTAAGGTATCAAGGCTCGAGAGGAGCCGGAAAGGCTGAGTGAGGAATGTTTGGCACTTAGGATGCCAAGGGCTGGTATATGGTCAGGTATTGAGGGAGTTAGGAAATTATGGCTTGGTCTTGTTTTGGACTTATGGGTCAGTGACCTTAGTGCCTGAGGTTCAGGCAGAGACCTGAGGGATACAAGGATTTAGACTTAGGAGATAGTCTAGTACAGTGGGACGCAAGTCGGGTCCACTGGGAGGTAAAGTAACAAGGGTAATTATACAGTAATAGTTATGATTGTGAGTTGTCTTGTCACATCATAAAGGAATGGTTATATGGATGGATTGCGAAAAAGTGAGATGGCACTGTTGGGATATGTTGGAGTGAGGATTGGCTCCTATCTTGACTGTTGATATGACCGGCAAGGAAAGAGTTGGTGGGGCCCGTGATGGACCATAGGGGTGTGGTCAGTTGGGACCACATGCCCGGGGATTTGTAATTCCTTCGTAGGAAGCCTGAGTAGCCCTGGATTGATAGTCTGGATACCTGTTACTTGTTTTCATGATGTAAGTTTAACCAGGCGTATGTATTGGGTAGGTCCCGGGCTATCTACTCTTCCATGCCTTGAGATTGGCTTTTGGGCGGGTATGGTGTGATTTGTGATTGGTTATGGTATGGAAGTTGTTGAACCGACTCGAGTTACCGATGTGATACTTTGATAATAGTTATGCGGTAACCTTGGTGGTTATATATGGTAGTTGGTGAGATATAAGGGGGGTAGACCTATCGATGTGAGGTTACCCAGGATGACTGGTGTTGTTCGCCTAGGGGCCGACTTAGTTTTGGATGAATTGGATGTAATCCTTGGATTGGATGGGTCGATGACTCGTGAGAACCTGATCGAGTTTGTGGATTTGGAAGTGATATGTGGAGTCTAGGATTCCAGAGGTTGTGTTTTAGGGAGACTCGAGGGTGTTACCCTCTAGGATGATCTTGATCCCCACAACCAATACATGGTTGGTATGAGGTATTCAAGTTTGTTGATCACATGTGTGGTGTATGTGCTTCGTGTATGAGATACCTAGTGAGGGTTGGGGATGCCCAGATTTCTCAACATATTCCCGAGGTTCTGCCAAGATGGGGTTTTGCTTGGATGAGGAATTGAGGTTACGATGATCTGAGGTTACATGTTGGTTATGGACAACTTGATAAGGTAACGGTATGGAATAAGGATTCCGTATCACGAGTTAAGGAATTGTGGTTTCGCAGGAAATTTGTGGTTACTGACCTTATTAAGAGAGGCCAACATGGTGGTGATTGTTGATCTTGAGTAAAAGAGAGAAAAGGATAATGGCCGGATTTGGTATGGCTAGGGTTAGTTGATGGTGATACCCTTGGACAGCCATATGAGAGATGAGGAGTCGGGTAGTCTGACCACATTTAAGTGATGTAAGGTACCATGATTGATGATTGGTTGGAGTACTTACAGGTACCGATGGGCGCGTGATGTACTAAATAGGTGAATTGCATATGCCCTCAGAAAAAGAGATAGTTGAATAAGCGTAGGTGTGATAGACCAGAGTAGGTTTGGGGGACATGAGTTGGTCTAAGATTTGTTGGAGACCACAGAGGACTGTAAGGGGGTTCTCTACCATGTTTTTCCAGTTATGGTGATTGACCCGGAAGGAGGTCAGAGTTATTGGACCCAAAAACTGAGTGTTGATTGGTTGGTGTCCTCCTATGTACAGAGGAGTATGCGAGATACTGGGCAGATGTAGCGATTGCCTCAGGGCGAAACATATGGTTACAAGTGGAGAGACGGTGACTTATGTTCGATCACTCATTATGAGTTTAGGATTCGGTGAGTTAGGCGTTGATACTAGCTAAACCTTCAAAAGTTGACCTTCCTTGTAGGAGTTGAGATCGACCCACAGGGTGAGTATGCAGAGGTCATATACCTTTAGGAAAGAATGTACGAGTACTGTATCAACCATCAGGATTAGTATTGATGGATAAAAAGAAAGGCCTAATGTGTGATAAGGTGATGGTGGTGATGGTCGGGATAGTGAGATTACGACCACATTGGCGGATCAGGTACTGTTGGGGAGAGTCTTGTAATGTTTGATAACCTAAGGATAGGTGAAATCCTGTTAGTTATGGAAATCCATGGGATTGAAGTAATACCTGATTTCTGATAACTTGGACGGTTGGCATCCAACTGCAGGACCATACTTGGTGTATGGTGGGGTCGAGGTTAAGAGAAGGGTGTGATTTGCGATATAGTACGAGCGAATGTACTAAGTGCTTATTGGCAATAGGAAGGGGGTTAGGAGGAAAAGTCTAAATCATTATACATAGTGACCTTGGGAAAGGGATATGGTATGATTGACCTAGTGAGGGGAATGAGTTCCTGAGTTATCGAACCTTAGGAGTGTATTGGCCTAGTGGCCTGATGACATTTGTGCGGATTTAGCCATTGAATCATGTCACGAGTGGATGACATGTAATCGAGGGAATCTGACTGATTTTGGTGTATCTTGGATCGTGTGGACTCTAACGTGAGCTAGGCTACGAATTCCGAGCCTGTACGTGGCATGACTGCCCATGGGGCAGGGTTTATACAGAGGTTGAGACTGGTTGTACGATTTCTATACGTTGGGTATGACTTATACCCGGTTGAGAGTGATCACGTTTCAAAATTATCGTAGACATGGACCTCCGGGAAAAATTTTATGGCTCCAACTAATTGGAATTTCGAGGACGAAATTCTTTAAGGGGGGTAGATTGTAACGACCCGGACGTTCAAAAAGGGGAAATTTGGAAAATTTGAAGAAAATGGACGATTATGCCCCTAGGTAATGGGCGAACGGTTGAATTTTTTCTCCGGCGGTCAAACGGACTTTGACCGATAACTGTGACGTACTTCGGGACGTCAAGAGTTCATAGGCAGGTGGCACGTCCAATTTCGACGATCAGGGAAGAAGTTATGACGTTCGGGAGTTCAAGGGCATTTTCATAATTCGGATAAAAAGGGGGAAAATGTTGACTTTTTGATTGACCACTAGTTTTCACACAATTCGAAGACGGTTAGGTAGATCTCGATGCCCTCAGTTCGCAGACAGGCGGCACGCTGAAAACGGACATCGGACTGTTGAGTTACGGGTCTAGAAAGATGAGGGGCAATTTGGTAATTTTGTGCAGAAGGGCAAAATGGTAATTTGCCAAGGCACAGTTGTAACTACCCATCCCGAAATTCGGGATTATATTAGTAATTAATCATGATTAGCGGGGTTAATTGGTGATCAGTTGGGCGAATTCAGACGAACGACGCAAAATGATCGTTTTGCCCCTAGTCGTGGGTAAAACGTTGACTTTTAATTCGGACAGTCAAATGGACCTTGACCGATGATTGTGACGTAGTTTGGGACGTCACGAGTTCATAGACAGGTGGCACGTTCGATTCCGACGTTCGAGGTGAAAGTTATGACGTTTGGAAGCCCAGGGGCGTTTTCGTAATTTAGACGGAATAGGGGAAACTGTTGACTTTTTGATCGGGAGGTCCGATGGTCGAGGGCCAAGGACCGTTAGGAAGGTCTCGATGCCCTGAGTTCATAGACAGGCGGCACGCATCAATCGGAGTCCGGATGACCGAGTTACGGGACTGGATGCGTGAGGGGCATTTTGGTAATTTTCTGCACAAGGGCAGAATGGTAATTTCACAGGGGCTGTTTGAACGGTTACTGTAGCACCTGTTAATGGGAGGCATGCCAGTGCACGGGTGGATGGTTTTTGGGACAATTGGATTGGCTAAATTGTTGTTAAAGGGTTATTGGATTGTTTAATCATGTAAGTGGGTTATTGAATTGTTTAATCATGTAAGTGGGTTATTGGATTGTTTAATCATGTAAATGGGTTATTGGATTGTTTAATCATGTAAGTGGGAGATTGTGTGTTTTGTGCACAGTGAGCAGGTGCTGTGCTGGTGTTTTTGGAATTGAAAAACAGGGACATTGTTGGCTAGTGATCAGTGTGTGTGGGTGTGGAATTGGAATCTGAAGCCACGGGTATGCATTGTTTATGAAACAAATTGGTGGGGTTGAGTGTTAATGAATTGTTTTGTTCCTTGAGTGGGGTGAGCAGGGCACGGGAGGTGTGTGCAGGGAACAAATACCGTGCTGCTGGTGCTTCTGAAATTGGGAAGAAAGCAGAGGCTGCTTCCCACGTTGATCAATTTTTCGAGACCATGATGAACTGAGGACGGTTAGGGGCAAATTGTTATTGTCTTGGTGCGGGAACAAAGACAGTTAGGCAGGGCACGAGTGTGCTGGTTGAGGGGAGTGCGGAAAACAATCCGGGGAGAGTGCCATTAAACTGAGAAAACAGGGTCTTTGTGCAGGGTGTGATCGTCCTTTCCAAGGCCAGTTTGAGAGAAATTGTGAACGGGAAATGGGTCATGGAGGTGAGAACAGAGTTATGAGAGGGAGAGAAGGAAGAAAGGGAGGAAACTGGGAGAGGGAGTTCCAAAAACCCGAAACCTGTTCTTGAGTGAATTCAAATCCGAATTTGAATTTTAGACCAGCCCAAGCCAAATTGAGGCTCGAATGAGTCTCCTGGAACCTCATGTAGTCGGTCCAAATCAATTATTGCAAGCTTTGAAGCTCCTGGAGCCATAGACGGACTTCTCGGGTGGCCGGGAAATCGAGCTTTGTGTTCGTGCAATTGGAGGTAAGTGTTTGTGAAATTGGATCTCAAATCATCCCTACCATGAGGCTACGATGTTGTACTACCAATTAATTGAAGAATTACTTGGTTATATGATGAATTCAGACGAGGAACTCGTTCGAGAAATTTGGTTTAAGTCGAGATAGTTAGAGGTAATGACGACTGCAATGGATGTTACTGATCCCTAATTGGATTGGGTACGAAGCTAATGGAGTGTTCAATTGATCAAATGGTGTCGAATTGGTGGGACACTAGCCGGGTCACTTCGCGGGTTACCAGACCCGTTTTACAGACGATCGAGAAAGGAAGAAGCACTGTGCGAGGTACTGTAGCAGCGCGTGGCTCCCACGCGCAGCCGCTTGCGGCGGCTCGTGACAGGACCCGTCCCAACTGGACGTCAAAAACCGTGCCCGGTCCTGCTCCCGTCTGACAAGTCAACTAAAGGTCCGAAACTCCCCTTTGACCGCCCGAACTAAAAGTCAACATTTTGCCCACGCCAGGGGCAAAACGGTCATTTTGCACGTTTCGTCCGAATTCACTCAACTAATCCCCGATTAGTCATTCTAATTCTTAATTAATTAATATTCAATCCCGATATTCGGGGCGGGTCCTTACAACCTTCCCTCCTTAAAGAATTTCGTCCCCGAAATTCCAACTACTCGTATTCCACAACTACCTCGTGGAAAACAAATGGGCCTCACAACATGTGTACACCTGTACACCCACTAGCCAATGCAGAACTCGTCTGCACTCAGACGTCACATCGCCGATGCACGTCATACTAACTACACTCGACCGCCTCGAGTGAAATCGATCACCAGAAATTGGCAATAACATCACTAAGCTGACTCCTTCAGCTTGACGGCCCCACGTAATCACTAATGTGCCCTGACATCCGCTCTCATAAAGAGTCACCAAAACTCACTAGTCAGTCCATGTTGGCACCACAAGCCAAACTGTCACCACCAAGCTTTACCACCCTAGTAAAGCGCCAATCAGTAACAAATCAGTGACAACACATCATACCACCACGTCCGTCAATGTAGCACAAGATCAACAACATGATCTCCCCTCGCAGGGCAAACTCAATCCTGCGACAAATACCAACAGCAGTATCCACAACTGTCACCCCCTCAGCGATCCCAGATGTTGGTAAGGTCACGACAAGGTAACATCTCGCCGCAAAGCAACTTGCGGTCACACTAACCACCAACTCACTCATCCTCAGTATACGCATACCGTCATCACACTCAAACAGACGGTGTAACTGGAACACATTGAACACCAGCCTAGCAGTGATCACACAACTCAACACTAGAGTTATACTAGCCAACCATGGCTAAGAGCACCTGCTCAAACAATCACTGAAATCATCAGAATCACTCTGCCCAGTGCATCGTGTTCAATGTCCAGTTCACGTTCACATCCCATCCAATGGTATCAGGATTAAGCCGACTACTAACACGTTCACCAACGTACTACTGGTATAACCCGTATACAGTCACCCGACACCACAAGTCTGCAAAGTATCGTACCTCAAACCATAAACAAGGTACATACATCTATCCATTGACAAGACTACAACCACCTAGGTCATAGCCAAACACGTTCCAATAATGGAGTCCATTTGCCCAAACCAACAAGAGACAAATCGAAACTCCACCCATCAATTAGTTCCAATTCCAAATCCGAATCCGCAATTTCGTAAGAAATCCCGAATCCGAACCCACACATCACATTTTTAATTCATGTCCAAATCCGAATCCGAAATCATTATTCCGTAAGCTAGCATTTGGAATAATCATTCCGCACCCAAATCCAGTATTCCACTTTCATGTTCTAAAATGGAATCTTGAATCGTCACCCAGAAATTCGATTCCAAAACCCGAAATCTCGTTCTCGTCCACTCGGACACACCAAAACCGAACCTATCGGTTACCCATTTATTATACTCGGTTGACTTCATAAGGAAGCCAATCCAACAACCACACGGTTAAGGTTGACAAAATCCGATCACTTCGGAAACCTACTCACTTGAGTAACATACCACAAAAGGGCTCCACTTCGAAAAGAAGTTCAGTCCCGTCATTAACGACTCACATACCGGAGTAAGAGTGACAAAGTCTCTACCCAACTGGATCATCAGGATTACGGTCCAGATCCATCACGACGTCAGCTGACCATGAACATCACGATCCTAGATCGTCACAATGCCCAATGTCCATGACATCACAAACCCGATCCACCTAGGGAAAACCAAGGATGATCCCAAAACGATAACACCAATATTCACCCCCGGGTCAAGTTTATTCTGGGCCCAACACGCCCATCTACAAACCAAACTGTTAATAAAAACAACCATCTGGACCCACAGTAGTCCGACACACCCAAAACACCTGATACAATATTACAACACAAATGGACAATACAAACCATTTACAAGGTATCACGAAAACATGTATCAATACAATTATTCTGACCTACGGTCAAGTCGATCGGGGCAGTTCCTTCGCAAATGTCCAAGTTTCCTACAAAAGTGACAAGTGGCAGTGCTGAGGCGACTTGCCCCACCACGCCGCTTACTTGTCAACTGGGTTGAAGTTCCACCCGAATGAACGCCTACCGAGGATTGTGACACAAGAGTATGAAGGCTAACTCGCTTCGTTGTTTCCTGACTCATCTGTTCAGTATCCTGACGCTCTCGGCGTCGTCCAGAGCCCAAAGATTGTTCTGGCACAGGTAAAATAGTAGCCTCCACTAGGATAGCAGCATCCGATAATTCCCTCAGGGTGGAATACGAGCCAACAGTTACAGCACCTCGTAACTCATTCCTCAATCCCTGCTCAAACCTTCGACACTTATCCTCCTCAGTAGCCACATACAGAGGAGCGAAACTAGATAAGTGCAAAAATTGCTGTTCATAATCGACCACTGACCGATTCCCTTGCTGCAATTGGAGAAACTCAACCTCCTTAGCGTTCCGAAATGAGCGAGGATAAAACTGATCCAAAAATCGCTCTCGGAATGCATCCCATGCCAAGGTACGGGCATCCCAGCCAGTCAACTGTAAACTATGCCACCACTTGTAAGCATAGCCATCCAAAAGAAAAGTGGCCAAGGGTACCATGTCCTCCAGGGGACATATCATAACCTCAAAAATCCTTTCCAATCGAGTAAGCCAATCTTCGGCACCATCCGGTCCCGAATCACCACGAAACACAGTGGCTCCCAACCGTCGAGCTCGCTCAATATCTGGGCCTTTACTAACACTACTCTCGCCCCTCCCATCTTCAGACCGTGTACGGGACGCACGACTCGGAGGCATGACGTATCAACAGAAATCAAGAACCAAATGCTCTGATACCAATTTGACAGGACCCGTCCCAACTGGACGTCAAAAATCGTGCCCGGTCCTGGTCCCGTCTGACAAGTCAACTAAAGGTCTGAAACTCCCCTTCAGTGCTTGCCAGACAAGGGATGTTCGCGCGGATTTCTGCTGCTGTCACTGCCTCACGATCAGTCCCGAGTGTCGTACCACGGCCTGGAGGGTCACAAAACAAAAAAGGTGTGAGTGGACAAAAATGACCTCTTATAAAAACATTTACCGAAATATAAACTTACCCTCCGGTTTTCACAAACTTGCATGCATATCGTAAAACATAAGTGACCGATAAAATCAAAACATATTTTCCCATGGTCCATAAAACTCATGTTCACCAAATCAGTTCATGTTATAAAACATCAAATCCCGGCTCTCAGGCCAACCCTTGTGAAAACATAATCACCTGGCCACAAAGACCAAAAATCCGTACTCAATACCAGTACATCATCACAATCAATACCAATCAGCACTACTCACCAGTGCACAATAAATATATCAATCCAATCAATCCGCACCACTCACAAGTGCATAAAATATCACAAATCACATCTGCACTACGCGTAGGCCAATATCCAGTCACTCTCTCGGGAATAAACACCTCTGGGCTCAACCCCCTCGGGCTCAGTCACCTCTGGGCGAACACATCCCCAGGATCAGACACCTCCGAGTGGTGCATCCAGGCTCAGTCTCATCCGAGAAGCTGACTACCATAGGATCAACTCCCGATCCTACAATCACATCCCCCAAGCTCCGGTCGTCTGGGTAATCCCCCCAAGCACCGACCATCTGGGAATATTAAAATCACAATGAAAACCATCCCGGGAATTATATCCCAAAATATTTCAATCAAATCTTGACTTCATACCAAGTCAAGATCATTCTCAACTGGGTCTCAAGCCCAAAATACCTTTTACACATAAACTGTTAAAATCACATTTAAATCAATAGAATAATCCGAAAATCATCATTGACTCACCAACCAAGTCAAAATATCATTTTAGAAATCATTTAAACTCCGGGCCTGACCCAAAATATCGTCTGCACATTCCTCGTAAAACGTGCCCGAAAGACTGATTAAAATAATCATAAAATCCCAATAAATCATTAATTTCACAATTTCACAAATGACTCCAATTCCGAGTCAAAATCACTATTCACTTGGGTTCTCATGCCCAAAATAACATTATCACGCAAATCCATACGTTGTAACCTCCGTTGCCATTTTCAGGTAAATCCACGAAATTGACCCTCGACTCATTCCCAAGTCACCACATCATTTTTCAATCCATGACTCAATAATCCGAGTCCAACCATTATTTTCAATCAATTTTAATCCCGGGCTCACAAACCAAGTCCAAAAATCATTTTTACTAAATTTCGTAATTTCTCGAAAATTGCCCAAAAATAATAATATAATATTCATAAAACCGAGAAATTACCGGATTGAAACACAAATCATGCCCAAGCATATAAAATCATATAATAAGGCATAAAAATCATATATGCATGCATCACGGTTAGAAAACAAAGTCCACTCACACACACCGTCCAAAACGGTCCGTTTCCGAGCTGCACGTTTTTCCGTAAAATCTGGAAATCACAACTCCTTTCCAAAATCATTATAGAGGGTTACTAACATCTCAAAATACAACATATAATTTTCCCCAATTTTTCCGGGATTTAAATACGTATTTTTAACGTAATACAAAACTTCAGATACGCGGAACATTATCGAAACAATATCTGATTTCACCGAAATCAACGTCAAAATGTTCGTTACACTGAGAGGATCAAAAGTCATGTTGACCTCACCTTGAGACTAGGCCGGACGCGCCCCCACGCGCCGCCGTGAGTGGCTGCGCGTGAAACCCACGCGACAGCTACAGTGCTGTCTCCCTCACCCGTTTGTCTGGTAAACGGGTCGTTTAACCCGCGATCAGACCCGGTTCCAATCCTATCAATTCGACACTGAATTCATCAATTGATCAATCAATTAGCTTCTACTTAAGTCCAATTAGAGTTCTGTAACAATAATTCCATGAAACATTACCTCAATCCTCAAGATCACAGATGATCAATCGAAGGACATCCGGCCACTGCTCATCCTTCGAAAACCATCAAACCTTCTTGATTTCGTTCAATTGATTCACCAGTAAGCTTCAATGGACTCAGGTAAGTATTTTCCCCAACTCAATTGCATCAATTCGTGGCTCAAACGCCACGACTCAAACTCGATTCTTCGTCACTGTGCAACCATGGAGTTCCGTCAATCTCTAGTGTTTTCCTTCAATTGATGGATCCAGAAGCATCGTGGGATCCTCGGGAACATAATCCCCAGCTCAATTTCAACAATCAAAGCCTCCAATTCCTCGACTCAATCTCGAAAATTCTGAAAGTTTCCTTCCTCAGTTATACCTCAATTCGACCTCAATTCCACTTAGTTCCTTCTACAAAATGGATCGTAGTAATCCCAGAAGACTGAAACTGAACCCAATTTCGATCAACAAGGCTCAATTCATCCAATTTGATTTTTCCTCCCAAAAACCCAATTTTTGAATTCCCAGTTTTTCAGCCATTAATCGATCCCAGTGTTTCCCCAGTTTAATCCCCTCTCTCAAACTCACAATTTCCCCTCAAAACTGGTTGTGAAAGGGAGCTCAATTCTCCCAATTTTGATTCCCCTTCTCACGGGTAAGAAAACAAAGAAGAAGAAAAATGGGGAAAAATATGGAGGAATGATGGTGTAGGAATGATGTAGTAATGATGGTGTTGGGAGGGAAAAATGGACCAGATTTCAGGGGATGGGTGACACTTGTCACTCATCCGGATGTGCACAGTCACCGGGTACTGTTCATATTAAAATATTATTTTATTCTCGGTTCGTTCGGTTAATCGAGTCCGATTCCGTGACCATAACTTCGTCGTCGAATCTCCGATTTCGCCATGCCGCCTGTCGTTGGATTCGTATCGACGAGACCTACGTAATGGTCCTTGGCCCTCGTCCATCGGACCTCCCGATCAAAAGTCAACATTTGGCCCCTAATATGCCAAATTACCAAAATACCCCTAAACTTCCGAACATCATAACTTTCTCTACGAAGGTCGGAATTGATCGTGTCACCTGTCTATGAACTCGTGACATCCCGAACTACGTCACAGGCATCGGTCAAAGTCCATTTGACCGCTCGAACTAAAAGTCAACATTTTGCCCACGCTAGGGGCAAAACGGTCATTTTGTACGTTTCGTCCGAATTCACTCAACTAATCCCCGATTAGTCATTCTAATTCTTAATTAATTAATATTCAATCCCGATATTCGGGGCGGGTCCTTACAGCGCGTGAGGGCACGTGGCTCTGATTTTCGAGGTAAGTCCATCATGACTTTTGTCCTACACATTGTAACGAACATTTTAGCATTGGCTTTGAATTAATCAGACGACGTTTCGATGTTGTTTCGAGGGTCCGAAAGTCTATGTCACGTTTTTCATTATCGATTAATTCCCGAAAAATTATGGGAAATTAGTATGTTGTTATCTAAGCCCTCAGTGACCCTAAAGTATGTTTTCGAGCAGGATTTGAAATTTCTGGAAACTATCGGAAATTACAGAAATGCGCGCAGCGCGGGAAAACGAGCTTATTGGATGGTGTGTGAGTGGACGTTGCTTTCAAACTTTAATGCATGCATAAATTATTTCTATGATTTTTATGATTATGATTATAAGTTGTGATTGATTTCGATTCCCGTATTTATATGTATTCGATTCCCGTATTTATACGTATTTTTACTATACATACGAAATTACACGTATTTCGAGACTATGGTTACTCTTATGCTTGATGATGGTTTAACGAATGGTTTGTATGAATTGTGCGTGTCATGATTTAATAATGTTTTGAGTACGAATGTGAGTATGATTTACGACTTTGACACGTTTTTCGAGAACATTCCGGATTTGCACGTTTTACGAGATTTTGAGTATGTTTTGATTGGACCGTGATTTTGGTGATTATGAGTGTGGTTTTGAGGTTTTAATGATAAGATTTGAAAATGATGCGATTTCAAGGATTTAAAATGGATTTTTGGAAAAAGGTGATTTCGGGCTTGATGCTCGGGGCATAAAAGTAGCGAGATTTCGGTTTTCGGAAATTTAAAGGGGATTCTTGGTTTGGGTTCGGGATGATGCTTCCGGATGCCGGCTTACGGAATCATTATTGCGAATTTGAATTCGGGAATGAAAAAGGATTTAATAAAGTGATTTGGTCTGATTTTGCATGCCCCGTGTTTAATGATAATTTGATTATGTTTGTGAAGTATGATTTGGGGATGGATCCCGCATTGTTGTGATTGAAAAATGTTTTGGGTTTAAAGACCCGCTGAAAACTGTTTTGGGTTTAAAGACCCGGTGCTATTGCTGGAGCACGTTTTGAGTTTAAAGACTCGGTTAGTTGATGACGGGGGAGGACCCTTAATGAGTTTAAAGACTCGTGAGTTTAAAGACTTGGTTATTGTGATACCCCCGAGGCATATTGATTATATTTTGAGTTTAAAGACTCGTTGATATCCCGGGAAGGCCTGAATATGCGCATGGTTTTGAGTTTAAAGACTCGGGCGCACTTGATATCGAGCAAATTGTTTGACTTGTGATTCATTGTTAATTTCTGATGTTCGGATGTGTTGGGCAGTGGCCCGGTTCATATGGTTGATGGATTTGGATTATGTTGTGTATTTGGATTTGATTCACGGTGTTGGGCTGAGGCCCGGCGTTTATGATTGCGGGCTAAGACCCGATGGTTAAGAAAAGGAAAATGTTTTGATTTTCATATACGGATTTCTTATTTTAGGAATGTAACGGATTGCGAAATGATTCTTTGTATGCATGCATTGGTTTTTACTTGGAGGGTAAAAACGTCTTTCCGTAACTGGTTTATAAAACTGATTTCTTTTTGTCCACTCACACCTTTTGGTTATTATTGACCCTCCAGGTCGTGGTGCGTTGCTCGAGGCTGTTCGAGGGGCGGAGGCATGAGTAAGCACGTGTGGCTATCCCTGGTCTGGCACGTACTGAGGGTACCTTGGGGATTTCAGTCGTCTTACCAGACGGGAGCAGGATCGGGCACGGCTAATAATGCCCTTTTCGGGGGCGGTCCTGTCAACGGTTTTAACAGCCGTGGTGAGTGTTGTGTAATTGTTTAATCTGTTCTCTGATCAAGGAATTGTTTAAACCTGTTCTCTGATTCAATGAATTGTTTAACAGTTTTGAGATTAATGGAAACACTTTGGTATGGGTTGAACCAGAAACCAGTGCACGGGAGGAAGTTTAAAATTGATTTTGGGATTGTTGCGGGAAACAAAAATCCAAAGAGGCCTGAAGGATTCCCACAAGTTGTTTGCTGCACGGTTCGATTAACTGAGAGGTAGAAGGGTTTGAGGGAGTCATTTTTGGAGCAGAGAGACTGAGAGCTTGAGAGAAAACACACGGGAAGAAAAACTGGGAATTGGAGGGAAAAATCAAATTTTGATTTGTGAGTCGAGAGGAACAAAACCAAGGATTGAAACAGTCTTCTGGGACCATTTAGAGTTCAACCGTATCGATTGCGAAGAGAATCGATCACGGTTTGGCCAAGAACAGCAGTCACAGGTTCTGGAAATTTTCAAGGTTGAGGACGACTACTTCCAGGTAAGGGTTGGTGAAATTGGTTGTGGTTTATTGTCCGTTTAGGTCCTATTAAGCTCCTGTTTAAGTTAATTTGAAAAAGGAGTCGAGTTGAGTGAAGTACAACAGTTGACCCGTTTGTTTAATCACAGGTTGAAGGGTCGATTTAGGGCTTGTTGAGAATAATTAATGAATGGGAACCTTAATTAGATCCTTAACGAGACTATTGGACAGTTTAATTGTAGAAATCAAGTAAGGATTAAAGGAGATTCAAACGGGTCACATCGCGGGTTACCAGACCCGTTTACCAGTCGATCGAGTGAGGACGATGACTGTAGCAGCACTGTAGCAAACACGTGAGTTTCACGCGCAGCCCCTCACGGTGGCACGTGAGGGTGCGTGAGGCCGATTCTCAAGGATTCGAGATTTCTGGAAAATGTCAGAAATTACGGTAACGCGTGCAGCGCGAAAACGGGCGTTATGGATGGTGTGTGAGTGGTCTTTGCTTTCTAAAGTTTAATGCATGCATAAATGTTTCTATGATTTCTATGATTATGATTATGATTTGTGATAATTACGATTTTCATATTTATACGTATTTTGATATGCCATACGTAATTGCACGTATTTCGAGACTATGGTTTCTCTTGTGCCTTGGTGATGTTTTGACAAACAATTTTACATGATTTGTGCGTATGATGTTTTAAGGATGTTTGACTGTGATTGGGAGTATGACTCACAGTTTTGACACTTATTTCGAAACTATCACGGATTTGCACGTTTTACGAGATTTTGAGTATGTTGTGATTGGTCATGATTTTGATGAATTGAATTTGGGATTTGAAATATTATTTGAGTTCAAAGATTTAAAACGGGTTTCAGAAAAAGGTGATTTCGGGCTTGAGGCCCAGGGCATAAAAATAATTTTGATCAACGAGATTTCAGTTTTCGAAAGCTTGAAAATGGATTTCTGGTTTGGGTTCGGAATGACGGTTCCGGATGCCGGCTTATGGAATCATTATTGCGAATTCAAATTCGGGAATGGATGGCTGATATGATTGGGGATTTGAATGTGAAATTCGGACATTCGTCTTGTTATGACAAAATGTGATTTCGGATTGGATTTGGAATTTGGATCACGATGGATCCTTGATTGTTGTGATTTACAAATGGTTTTGGGTTTAAAGACCCGGTGCTATTGCTGGATCACGTTTTGAGTTTAAAGACTCGGTTAATTGATGACGGGGGAGGGCCCTTGATGAGGTTAAAGACTCGGTATGATACCTGCGAGGCCTGTCGATTATGTTCTGAGTTTAAAGACTCGTTGATATCCCGGGAAGGCCTGTGAGTTTAAAGACTCGGTAATTGACATCCAGCAAAACTAATTGACTTGTGATTTGTTGTTGATCTTGGTGTTTTCGGATGTGGTGGGATGTGGCCCGGTTTTATGGTTTGATGGATTTTTGGATTATATCGTGTACTTGGGTTTGACTCATGATTTTGGGCTGAGGCCCTGTGTTTATGATTGCGAGCTAAGACCCGAAGTTTAAGAAAAGGAAAATGATTTGATTTTCGTACACGGTTTTCTTGTATTGGAAATGAAACGGATTGCGAAATGATTTTCAAATGCATGCATTGGTTTTACGTGGAGGGTAGAAACGTCTTCTGTAACTGTTTTATAAACTGATTTATTTTTGTCCACTCACACCTTTTGTAATTTTATTGACCCTCCAGGTCGTGGTGCGTTGATCGAGGCTGATCGAAAGGCGAAGGCATAAGTGAGTACGTGTGTGGCTATCCCTGGTTTCGCAAGTGCTGAAGGTAAATTGGGAACTTCAGTCGTCTTGCCAGACGGGAGTAGGACCGGGCACGGTTATCAATGCCCCTTTCGGGGGCGGTCCTGTCAACCGATCAGTGAATTATATGATTTTGAGCGGATCGTACAGGTGAGGGATTACCGCCTGAGTGAGTGATAGGTCGCCATTATGAACGATTGGCACAAGCTGTGAGTTGCCCGCATGCGTACGGAATCTCGATGGTAGAGTGTTTCTTGGTTAGTTTTGTACGAGGTTTGTGGCAGACATTGCCATCGATGGACATAGATGAGTATTATTGAGCTTAGTATGCTCAAGTCATATTGATGACTAAGATGATGAGAATTTAACCTTACTTCTCTGCAAGGTTCTTGCAGTTGATGCAGAGGAAACGATGATAGAGACGATGATGGACACCACAATAGGAGACGATGAGCGCGGTGGTGATTGTGTCGAGATGTCACACCATCTCTGTAGGGACAAGCTGGATGAGATCTAGCAGTGATTGAAATGTGATTATTGGAAACCTAACGGAGTGACTGAGATGAGTTGACAGAATCTCAAGTAGAGATGGGCCGGTTGGAATCCCAACAACGACCGAGTGGGTTGGGATGACACAGAGGCGTCATGGGGATTCATGTACATAGGGAGCTGGGACGAGGATTGTCATTAGCTCCGAGCCTTGAGTGGCAGACGTGCGAGTTATAATGTTAGTGATCGTTGAGTAGGGACAGAGAGTATTCCTAGTGGCTCAATGAGATGTCAGTATCCAACGGAACGGTATGCCTGGATTGGATACAGGTGTTTTGTCTTACCTTGGCAAGTGTGCACGAGTGTTGTGCAGGAGTTGCTCCAATTAAGTGGGACAAGCGAGCTAGTACTTTGACCAGTACTATGTTGGGTGTAGTTGGTGAACCAAGAATGTCGGGTTGGATAAAATGGAAGGACAGATTGGTTCCAGGACGCGTGGATTTATGTCCGAGTGAGTTACGACTTAGAGCCCAAGAGGATATGACAGGTGGATCATTAGGGATATAGGACACGTGTTATGATGTCCCCAATTAGCTCAGTGAGCTTGGAGTGATTTTAGTTGTGTTGAGTTTCCCGATGCGTCATCGGAAGGTTTACATGGTTGCCACGGCTAGAGGGAGTTTCCCGGGTACGTAACCCAGTTTGTAGCCATATTGTCGGAAGGTACTGACGGAGTTGAGAGCATTAGGAGTCCTTTGCCTGGACTTAGGACACGTGTTATGATGTCCCCAATTAGCTTAGTGAGCTTGGAGTGATTTCAGTTGTGTTGAGTTTCCCGATGCTTTGTCGGAAGGTTTACATGGTTTCCACGGCTAGAGGGAGTTTCCCGGGTACGTAACCCAGTTTGTAGCCATATTGTCGGAAGGTACTGACGGAGTTGAGAGCATTAGGAGTCCTTTCCCTGGACTTAGTGGACTTAGTAGATTTGAGATTCAGTTGACTTGGAATGTCACTGATGAGAAACCAATATCTCTTGTTGAAGTTCAATGGAACTTCGGGAGTTAATGATGAAAATAAATATACTTCCTTCTTCTGAAACTTCCTAGTGAACTTTTCATCACTCAAGGATATATAAGCTTGTAAAGGTTGAGCTGATTTGAAGAGTCATGCGATCATGTGAGGATCACGATAGTAGCTATCAACATGTATTATTGGTTGGTGAAGGTGCTTGGTATCACCTAACGTGACGAGTGAGTATCAGATTTGGCAGACCGGTGTTGGTATTGTAGGTCATTGACTAAGAGAGCTAGTATAGACCGCGTTGAATATTGACCCACTAAGAATCGGGAGTTGTGGATCGAGATAATCGGGATGCTTATACATCAAGAAACTTTGGACCGATTTGGGCTATGGAATGAATGGTTGAGGATAACAATTACGTCGGATTGGTGCCAGCCAATGATGACAACTGAGATTGGATTCACTCGGATGAGATGAGTGACATTGACTCCCTTCCGAATTCAATCTGGTTAGAAATGATAAATGGGGTGAGCAGGATATGGACCACTGCTCCAGGTTGGCTAGTTGGTCGTTTATGGAGGTTTTGCCACGGTAGCCTATGGACAGGAAAGTTGGATTTAGGATCTCCTCGAGAGACGTCCAGGATGACGATACATGAGTATGATTTAGGAAAAGATGAATAGTTGATGCCTCAAGTAGAATGTGCAAGCTTGTTATGGCTCCAGATGGAGAGATTGTGCTAGTGGTAGATGACCATGGAGTGTTGCTGGACAGTGTTCTAATGAGGCACATAGGCTGGAGTTGGTCGGGTGACCACAAGGACTCGGAGAGGACGTTGAGCATAGTGTGGTCTGCCCAGAGCAAAGATCAGGTAGACAGGTTCCAGTATCAGAAAATGATTGGCATGTTAGCCATGTGATAGACGACTGACGTCTGAGACTATGGTAGTGTGAGGATTCGATTGTGGATATTAGTATGTAGACGGACGTTGCGTCGGTGCAGTCCATGAGCAGGCCTGAGTAGTGCCTTGTGATTGTGATGTGGATGCACTGGTGAGTAGTGCATGTTGGATAGCACGATTGTTGAGGATCGAGTAATTTGATCAATGAGGTATGACTATCAGACTGAGTCCAAGAGAGACATGATATGGTAATCAGACGAGACCCGATGGTTGATTTTACGTAGAGTGCAAGGACCAGACATTGAATACTGTGCCAAGTGTAGAGCAATGTTAGAGGGTTCAGTGATTTTGTGAGCATGGAACTCAGGGCCATGATAGGCCAAAGGAACCCTAGTGTTACTGATTATGATTATCTCTGCTAGAGTAAGTATTCGATGGGGTTCAGATACACTCAAGATGAGTGAGATGTCGGTTAGAGTATTAACAAGATAAGTGAGATGATGCTTGAGACTCATGATAAGATAGGATTACAGCGTTGGTCGCTGAGTGACATGAGACATGATGTTGGGACTCTAGAGCGAGTCAAGGTTAGGGTGGCGCAATGGAAGCTTAGTGGAGCCGTGAGTTATCGGTTGGGCACGACGGTGTGTTATCGGGAATGTGTTGGATGTTGGGAGCTGATTAGTGAGATAGAGACTTATGATACTCAGCAAGAGTAGGGCTGAGTGAGATTGTAAGGACCCGTCTCGAATTTACGGGATTAATTAAGGTTAATGATGGATTAGCGAGGATTAATTAAGGAATAATCGAGGATTATAGGATGATTTGGGTAAAATTATGATTTTGCACTTAGAAAGGGAAAAATTTGACTTTTGACCTGGGAGGTCCAATGCATGTGGATCGAAGACCATTATGTAGACCGAGACGATGCGAGTTCGTAGACAAGCAACACGTCGAAATTGAATATCATACGAGAAAGTTACAGGTCACAGAAGGTTCCAAGAACTATTCACATTTGTTCGATTTTCAAAATGGTTTGTTTTCGTGGGACCCAAATATCTAATTTTGGACCATAGGATGAATGACACTTGTCACCCACCCTATTTCCCATTTCCATACATACATGCACATCATCATCTTCCTTCATTCATATTCATTTTTTCCATTTTCCTTCCCAAATCGTACCCACCCCACAACCATCATCTTTATCCTTCCTTGAGACAATAGAGAGACAAATAAGATGAGAGAGACACTAGAAGACGTTCAGGGATGGCGAGGCCATCGCGGGGATGGCTGGAATACTCGAAAAACAAAGGTAAACCATGGGCTTGAATTTTGGGTTTTTTATTTTGAACTTTTGGAACTATTCTAAGCCCATAATCATGTTCTTGGAGCTCATACGAGCTTGTAGGTCCAAGAATGGAAGGTTTTGGACGACGGGAGTGGCCGGAACATTGATTCGAAGTTTGGCCGAAACTTTCGGAGGCCATATCTTCAAAACCAGCTATTTTCCTTAATTTAGGGGTTCAGATTTGGATTCCTAGGCTCGAGTAGCATGATTTTCATATATAGAATGTAGGATTTGGATGAGAAATTAGAGAGTTATGATGGATTGAAAATTTGGATAAAAATGGGATTTTCTAGCCGTCTTTTCCAGCGAGCCGTTGACCGTTGACCGGCTGACGTCAACATTGACTTTGACCGGCTGATGTTAGCACTAACTTTGCTGACATTATCGTTGACTTTGACGTTGACCATGATGATGTCAGCGCTGACTTTGCTAACGTCCGCGTTGACTTTGCTAGCACCAACGTTCACTGTTGACTAGTGTTGACCAAAACTTTAACTGGCACGTGGGCAAAAATTTTGAGGTGAGACCAATCTTGTTCAAAATTTTTCAACGATCTAAACCTAATGGTGGTGGTTTTAGCTCAATCGAAAGTCGTTTGATAGGTCAAATGTAGGTTTTTCTCCTCGAGAAGTGTGTTCAGACACATTGACCATTCTAGGATGTGTGAGGATTTTTTATATAGACTTGTATAGATGGTTAGTGACCTTTGGGTATGATTTGGACAGGTCCGAAAATCCCGGAGAGTATGGATTAGCCCTGTAGTGGCTACGGCGCTGGTTGCAGGTTCGCAGTATGAATGGTCTGTGGGTCGACATTTGATTTATAAATAAGATGCATGTGTAACTGTTTTATATGTTTTATGAACATGATTTGAGATGCATTGATTGCATATGCTTTTAATATGATTTGATTGGCATTTTCGTAGAAAATGCAGTATGGCACGTATTTCAGGATTTACGTTTTATACGATGTTTAGGCTTCGACCGAGTATTTTACGTGTCTGTGTTTTATTTGATTTCGATAGTTTCACGGAGAGGCGTGAAACTGAGGATTTGATTTACGGTTTTCAATGATTTCAGGGAGATACGTGAAATCAAGATTCGGGCGTGAGTCCTAGTTGGATATGGACCTTGACTTAGATTATAGTCAAAGATAGTTTTAAATAATGATTTGAATAGCGAAATGATTTTCGTATTTAGAAATATCTTTCGGGCGTATGACCCAGTTGATTTGCGGTTTGACTTAGAGTATAGTCAAACGTGAGGTATATCGGGTCGTGACCCAGTTATGAGATTTATGAAAAATATTTCGGGCGTGAGACCCAGTTGTGAATTTGTTAGGATTCGAGGAATCCTGGGTTATGAAGTTTTGATAGACGCTGTTTTTGGGCTTGTGAGATGATATTTCGGGCTTGTGACCCTATTGATGATATTTGGGCTTGTGTCCCTATTGATTATGATATGATTTTGAGTTTAAAGACTCAGATTTTATTAGAGGGCCTCCGGTTGTGAATATGTTTCCCCCGAGAGCACTCTGGAGAGATGTTCGCCTCCGAGGTACGGAGAGGTCACGATGCGCCTGCTGTTGAGCAACCGAGAGAGGCGGCAGCCGAGGAAGGCTCGACTCAAGAGTGCGGTATATGACATCAATCGATGATATGTTCACGACGATATGGTGATTGTCGGCCGGTGATGTGTTCACGACGACATGCTCAGGATCAGAGTAATCCTTGAGCTTATGGGCACGCATTGCTGGGATTGGAATTGTGACTAATGATATGAGATTGAGTTTAAAGACTCGGATTTTGACACCGTGATTTGATTTGGGCTGAGATCCCATATGTTTATATTTTGGGTTGAGATCCCATATGTTGTTGATTTGGGCTGAGACCCTGTATGATTTGGTTTTAGGCTAGGACCCTACTAATGAAATGGGTTTAATTGAGCCATTTTTTTATTGGATTTGATTTGAAAAGCAATACGTCTTGCTTTTGAAAAAATATTTGAAATACTATTTTATGATGCATGCATACTTTTACGTGAAAAGTATAAATATTTTTTCGTTAAATTGTTTTTAGACTGATTGTTTGTTATATTCATAGCTTTTATGTTTTTGATACTTTTCAAGTTGATCGCGGATGTGGGTTATAGCAGAAATCGAGACATCACATGCCGCCACAGATCCTTGAGTACTCTGGATAGCCCTAAATGGGTTACGGTTTAATCCCTCGTCTAGCACGTGGTATTAGACGGGAGCATGAACATCCCACGATAATCCAGAGGGATTGTGATGAGTCATATCACTCCAGACCGTGGCACGAAAATTCGGGGCTGCTTGAGAGCTGGAGGCATGAGTGGGAATCAGTGCAGTTATCTCTGGTCTAGCAAGTGCTTATGCTATTTTCGGAATTTCAGTTGACTTCTTAGACGAGAGCAGCACCAGGCACGTTTATCAAAGTTCTTTTGGGACGAGTCCTGTCATTTGTAACAACCTTTTCGGAATTTCTAAGAACGTACCGATTAAAAATTCAAACTTTTGACTGGTTAAAAGTTACTTTTTTACTTTGGTTAAAAATCAACATTTTGAATTTTATGGGCAAAATAGTCATTATTCACCTTTTTAAATATTCGGGGTGTTCCGTCACGTCAGAAAAGTTATTATTCTAGTTGCTCTAGTTGTCCACTAGTATTTTGTAACCGTTTACTTGCACGGTTTTTTTTAGTGGGACTTTTAAGGTTATCCTTTGTTTAACACGTATTAATAGTATTTTGAATTTTTTTAATTTATTTGTCAGATTGAAGCAGAATTGGGTTCGGTGATGTAAGCGTTTTCGAGACGGGTACTGCCACCACGTCCAAGTAATCACAAGTGTGGACGCCAAGTTCATCGAAAAATTTGGCATCATCTATCTAATCTTCCATTTCCATATGAAAATTTTAAAAAACTAGCCCATAACGTATTGAACATAATCAATATGATATAATCCGATTTCGATTTCCAAATTATGAAATATAGAACTTTACTAATCCGATCAAATTTTTTGACATGATTTCGGTATCCATACAATAACGAACCTTGCCTAAAATTACTTGAAGGGGTAAACTGGCGACTCTCCACGCAAACGTTCTAATTCTCTCCAGCTTTCTTCTACTACATCCATCTGTCTTCAAATTTTTCTATTTGTCTCCAGCGTTCCAATCGGATCCCACATTCGGGTCTGCCCCAAATTCTGACCCGAGTGCTCATCATGGAGGGAGGAACGACGGCCGGCGGAGGCGGTGGTCCGGCCCCGTTTTTGCTAAAGACGTACGACATGGTGGACGATTCTACGACAGACGAGATCGTGTCGTGGAGCTCGAACAAGAAGAGTTTTGTTGTTTGGAACCCACCGGAGTTTGCTCGGCTTCTGCTTCCCACCTATTTCAAGCACAACAATTTCTCTAGCTTCATTCGTCAGCTTAATACATATGTAAGTTTCTTGGTTTGAATTTAGGCGAGTTGTGAAATATTGACAGGATTGAACATTTTCATTCCAATTTCCCTTGTTTGGTTAATAATTGTATGTTTGGCTGATTGTAAATTGATGATCCCTTGTAATTGTTAATCTTGAATATCAACTTAGGAATCTCGGTAATAATGTTGAATTGTTTGTCTGGTTGTTTTCACTTTCCCGTTTCTAAGTGTTAGCATTTTTAGGAAATTGTAATGTTTTCTCATCTTTCTCTGTATTGAAAGTTTTATTATTGCGAAGGATATCATGTTTCCAATAAAATTTGTTTCTCAGCAATAAGAAAGAAAGAAATTAGGGACCTTTTAGCTTGGGAGTTGTTCATTGAAAGTTTTCAATTAATATTTTTGAACTCTGGCTCAACAAAACTGAATTGAAATCTTTGTTATCTTTTTTGTTTCCCATTTTGATAAGAACATAAGAAAATAACCCTTTCAGTCATTAAAGTGCTACATCTAGTGATATAGATGAAAGCTGGAGTTATTGAAGATGCTTGGGGTGTCTGTTGTGGTTTTGAAGCAAGAATTCATGGGAAGGCGATGACTAAAAATGTTTGATGTTGAAAATAGAATATTTTGGGGCCATATATGAACTCTTGGGTGGTTGCGCCTTGCAGTTTGGTTTTGTAAGGGTATTTCTAGGTCATAATGTTTGGTACTATAGCAGTTTCGTCATTGCAACTACTGTAGAGTGTACGAGAGGGTTGGCATTTAGGCTAGATTAATATGTATCATGGATCACATATGGCCGTGATGATAACCCACTGACTAGGGGAAATTGCTGCTATTGAGTGATCAGGCTACTCTCATAAAGTGTATAGAAATGAACATTGGGCGTGGTACACCCTGTTGTTGTCATGTCCTAGATATCTGACATTGGAATTTAGTCATAACTTCGTCTACAGTACCTTTGCAAATGCTGGTATTGCAAAGAGAAATTTCAGTTATGGGCCATGGCGGAATGATGGAAGGCAGTTGTTTTTTGGTGATAGGAAAGTACCTTAACTAAAAGGGACTAATTTAACTTTCCTTAACTAAAGGCAGTTCAAGCAGTTTGATAGATGAGTGATTTGATGCATTAATTTCAGTAAGACGTAACTAGAGAAAATCCAAAAATTAGCATTTTCTCAAAAGCAGCACTGGTGTTGGTGATTAACTTGTGCATGTTTTGTTATGTACAGAATATCTTGCTCATCAAACATTTTTGTTATAAAGCTTTGTAAGTATTATTTTTTTGGTTGATGGTGAAATGTGCCCGGCCATCTTTAAGTGGATTGCTTCCTTGCCGTAAAAGCTTCAACACATATAGCTATAAACTAGAATGACTGATGTTCCCTATATGTATGCCAACTGATCCGCAGTTGGTAAATAGTTTACGAGATATTTAATTTGAATATCTAACCAAGTGGCTCAAACAATTTTTAAACTTCCACTTGTTTCCAATTTTTAACGCAACCCATTCAAAATTATTTGTCTATAAAACTTGAGAAAAGTATGGCTCCTTTGTATCCACCACCAGCACTTGCTTTAAATTGTTTCTTAATCCTAAATTATCACCAAATCACTAAAAGCGGAAATAAAAATGTTCTTGTTTGAGCAGAAATCTTCTTTTGTGTAACCTTTGTTGGTTAAGTCTCTTTACCTTCTTCTGGTTAACTATAGTTTCTTTCGGGTAATGCAGCGATGAGAAGGCAGAATGTTGATACTCTTCTTTCGAAGTATTAGATTTGGAAATTTTAGGCTTGAATGTTTAGGCCGACATGGGACATTGGGTGACAAGTGTTATATGGTTTTGATTGTTATGTAAGGGGAGTCTAGTGAAAGTAGTTTTAAGAAAAGATTTTATGTGCGGGGACAGATAAAGTTTCACAGTTTTATTGTGTAGAGCATATTCAGTGTAATTATATTGCATACTAATGTGTCATATTTGGCACCAAACAGCTACAATATTTTCAAATGTGATGCCAGATTGCTCCCTTCAAATGTCGTGTCCTTTTCAGTGGTTAGATTGCACGTATTTGAGGAAGCTCTCAGATTTCTTTGTTTTTTGTATTTTTTATTGAAAGAGATGTATCGCTCACCGAGGTGTATATGTTAATTTAATTTTAGAGCTTTCCTCTGCTGTGTTTTTCAGTGCATGACTTTTCTTGATATTTTTTATGCCTTCTTTGAGCAACTCATTAAAGAGGAATTCATATCTTGTTGATTTACTTTTACCTCTCTCATGAACTGTGCTTTCAGTACTTCCCCCCACTCACCCTCTTTCAAACACATTTTACAATAATTTCATATCATCTCTAATATATTAGGATTTATATATGGGGGAAGTCAATCATGACATAAATTAACTGTGTATGTTGGGACAAACTGTTACACAGGGTTTTCGAAAGATTGATCCTGAAAGATGGGAATTTGCTAATGAAGATTTTATACAAGATCAAAAGCATCTTCTTAAGAATATCCACCGTAGAAAACCCATCCACAGTCATAGTAATCCTCAAGGTAGTTCTATGGTAGATCCGGAAAGAGCAGCTCTTGATGATGAAATAGAGAAGCTTTCACACGATAAAGCCACACTTGAGGCAAATATTTCAAGGTTCAAGCAGCAACGGTCTGCTGCAAAGCTTCAGTTGGAAGACCTAACACAGCGGGTAAATGGGATGGAACAACGGCAGAAGAACTTACTGACGTTCTTAGATAAGGCTGTTCAGAACCCTTCTTTTGTAGAACATCTCAGTAGAAAGATTGAATCTATGGATTCCTCGTCATATAATAAGAAAAGGCGATTGCCCGATGTTGAAAATCTACAGCCAGTTGTAGAGAACAGTTTTGCAGATCAAAGTAGTTCCAGATCTGAGTTTGCGAATATTTTCCACCAAGACTTTTCCAGTAAACTGAGACTAGAGTTATCACCAGCTGTTTCAGACATTAACTTGGTTTCACATAGCACGCAGAGTTCCAATAAAGATGGGGATAGTCCAAGCAGGAAAATATCTGAAGAACTTACGGCTGTACAGATGAGAACGGAAGGCATTTTATTTTCACCTGAAACCTTGGAGCTTTCAGATACTGGAACATCTTTCGCGTTCAAAATGGATTCGTTGTTATCACGAAAAGCAGCACCTGTTGGAAGCCCAAGACATCATTCCTTGCATGCAGGTTTACCTTCTGCTGAAGAAGGTGATGGCCATATATCTTGCCACTTAAATCTAACTCTAGCATCTTCTCCATTGCAAGTCAACAGTAACCCTTATTCAGCTACGATCCCCCAAGTAGGTGAGGATGATATCATTAAATCCATAGCATCAGGGTTAAATTCCAATGATAAAGATTCGGATGCGAGAGCCTTTATGAACAGAAAACTGGGTGATGAAGACAAACCCAATGCTTCCTCCCAAGAGGTCGCAAATAACAATCAAGGGCATCCACCTGCTCCAGTTAGAGTAAATGATGTTTTCTGGGAACAGTTTTTAACTGAAAGACCTGGCTGTTCAGAGAATGAAGAAGCAAGCTCTAATTATAGGGGAAATCCATATGAAGAGCAAGATGATGGAAGGCTAGGCCATGGGATGTCCAGAAATGGCAAGGATGCTGAAGCACTCACTCTTTGACCACGGCAGTTGTGTTAAAGCCCTGAACCAGGTTTACAAAACCTCTCTGTCCTCTCTTCCCATGCTTTGTAAGAGTAAGATTTTATAAGATCAGAAACTTTGACATAACATTGCCTGTGGTTGGTTTTGAATAAGTTCATACCAAAATGCCATTAATTCTTAGTTATCACTGGTTCCAGATGGAGCGCACCGTTATTCGGGTAAAACTGAGTTAACAGTGTTGTATTGATGCACATGTTGTAAGTTGTAACGACATATTTTTAGCATATGATAATACATTTCTAACTCATCACTAGGTAGGCATATGATACAGTGGATCTGACATTGGAAACAAAGTAAATTTTCCTGTTATTGTGTGCTTGATGCTCATTTATGTGCCTGTTTCAAATAGCATGCTCTTTGTTTCTCATCTGTCTTTGCATTTTAATAGACTTTTTAAAGAATAAGAGGCGAGTTGAGATGAGTTTGTAGTTTCAAGTGGTTTAGTGTTACAAATTTCAAATTAGGGGGGAAAGGTAAGACTTACTGTGTCTCAACAGATGCGCAAGTGTTTTTACTAAGCTGTTCTAGGCTTTTACAACCCACTTGTAATGGAATAAAAGTCGATTGTGTAGGAATACTAGAAGAAGATTTTTTCTGTGGACTCGGACGTGTTTAGTCTATGGAATGAGTGTTGGTTTGTATGTCGAATTTGCAGCATTAGAAAGGGAATATGGGTCCCTGCAATGATCGACGTTGCAGATGGATAATTAATTCGTGTTAGTTAAGGAATGTATTGGATTGATTCAAGTCGGGGAAAACCTGACGCTGTTATTGAGTGAACATTTTTGTGTGTGATAGTGTTAGCTTGTTTCAAGGAACTATTGAATCTGTTGTTGACTCCGTTCTTACGTTGATTTAGTTTCATTGGTAGGCCGTAGCGAAAGTGAATTGGTTGTAGTTTGCACGACTGTTTGTTATGGACAATGCAATACACCGCAAGGGTTCAGGAAGCAAGAGATTTAATCGTTAATGCGGTCGCAATGAAGCAAAGGCTCAAGCAATCTTAAAACATGAGGAAGTTGACATGTCGGATGCGTCGCATGGTATTTCTCTTCCAGATGAAGAAAATAATTAGATCAAAAGATAAAAATCAGTATGGGATAAGAGTTGAAGGAAGTCTTCAGTTGACTGAGTACTAAACTACCTTCCGCTTATTTTCCACCCGCAGGCGAATGAACTTTTCGAACTTACGAGATTGTATTCAACCTATTTTTCCCTAGTTCTGTGGCAGTTAGGATTCACAATCATGTGTTAGAATTTGTTTACAATAACTACCGTATTTGTTTCCCTTTTGGAAAGGTATCTTTGAAGCACCCCGGAGGAGCATATTGAACAACAGTTTGTTCAAAAAAGGTACAAGAAAGAGCTTGTGTGGCTTCGGAATTTTGTTTGTTGTGACAAAAATTAGTTTCAATCTGCTGCCACAATTGCATTTCTGGTACACTGTTGCTCTAGTTAGCCAAGTTAGTAACAACGTTAGTTACACTTACGTGTCAGCAATGGATTGGTGAGTTAATTTTTTTATAAAAAAAAATTATTAAACTAAATATTTAAAAAATAAAAAATTGAAAAAAAGAAGATGAACAATGAATAGTAAATTTATGAAATTGGGTTTGTGTGGGAGAATGTGTGGTGATTGAATCATTTCATTTCCATGGAAAGAATGATTAAAATTCCAATTGAAACCCATACGGGGTCAAATGCATGTGGACGAGGCCTATTACGTAGGTCGAGACAATACGAGTCCGTAAACAGGCGGCACGTCGAAATCGGACATCGTACGGGAAGGTTACAGATTAGGATGGTTTAGGAAAATATTCACAGTTGCACGAATTACGAGAAGTTAACCTTTTGTATTTGAACAGTGGGGCCCAAAATATCTTGTAGGGGCCAGTAGATGAGTGACAAATTTCACTCATCCATTAATCCACACAAGCACATACATGCATCACTTTTTCTCCCTTAACATTTTCGATCCAAATCCGAAACCCACCCCCACCATTTTCCATCTTCTTGCTTGAGGCCACAGAGGGACTAAGAGAGGTTAAGGGTGAGGCTGAGAGGTGGAGAGGGCGACGGTAAGAGGCTGAGCACGGCGGTGGCCTGAGAAAAAGGTAAAACTCGAAACCCTTTTTAAGTTTGAAAATTGAAATTTTGTTTTTGGACGTTTGGGATGTGTTTTAATGCCCTGGTTGTGTTTACTGCGGTTGGATGAGTTCATAGGCTCGAAACCGGATGGGAAAAGACGGCTAAAAGGCCATGGGTGGTGGTTCAAAGGAAAGATCAATCTCAAACAAGTACTTTCAGGCCCTTTCTTCTAGTTTTGAGGTCGTAGATCCCTTTCTGGGAAGTAGGAGAGTCGATTGAGCGAAGAATGGAGGAAAACGATGGCTGGACGGCTGAGTTTTGGCCAGAACAAGGTCGCGCGTGAAATCGACCAGTTACAATCAAACGAATCGACCAGCCTAATGGAAGACGATGATGACGTGACAATCCACGTCATCTTGTCAAGCCACGTGGCCAACCAGGTGGTGCCACGTGGCTATCTATCAAAGGCTATCAGGTCTAGTCAGCAGCTAACATGGAAGTGCCACGACAGACTTGTCAGACCACGTGGACCAGTGAGAGGGTGCCATGTGGTAGGGTGTTTGTATGTGTCAAGTGACATGGCAGCTGATGTGGTAGGTCAAGGTTAGCATTGTCAGACCACGTGGACCAGTGGGATGGTGCCATGTGGTAGTGGGTCAACGAGATGTAAGAGGTGTCAGTGACAAGTGGCACCAATCAGGATGTGACACGTGGCACCAATCAGGATGTGCCACGAGACAGCTGTCAAAGCTGTCAGATGTCAGACTTGTCAGGATAACGTCAGACATGACTGGCGTGACGTAAATGTTGACCACCGTAGACTAGAATTTCACCGGCGGGTGAGGTCGCGTGGGCACAAATTTCAAGGTTAAATCGGTCTTGTTTGATTGGTTTCGACGTTTTGAATCCAAGGATGGCGGGTTCAGGACGATCAAAGATCGTTTGATAGGTCAAATGAGGGTTTTTCTCCTCGAGACACGTTATTGGTTCTGGGACTTTTTTGTGTTGTATATTTGGACTTATATAGGTTGATAGTGACCCTTGAGTGTGATTTGGACAGGCCCAGACACCCCGAAGGCTTGGGATTAGCTTACGACTCATGGTTCGAGCACGCAGAAGTACTATGAGTGGACAGTTTCTTTCCTAACACTAATGCAAGCATACTTATATGTTTTGATTGCCTTTATGATTTTATTGACCTGGAATATAACCATGATTTCGATTGCTGGATATATGTTGGATTTAACTTGTTTTCTGAATATAGTATTGGATAAAGAATGTTTTGAGTATATTCTAGCTATGATTTATGGTTATTAATTTCATCATGGTTTTGGAAAATTGAGATTTGGGCAAGGTGCCCTAGAGTCAACTGTTTCGGGCTAGTGCCCGTAAAATATATGTTTTGAGTTTTGTCTTGTACTAAATTATATTCTTGTTTGGATTCTGTATGCTGGATTGGTTAACCTCAGGCGATTAGATCACCATATCCGGAGTTGGACTCCGTAGATGTAACGACCCGTCCCGGAAACTGGGATTAGATTAGTGGTTAATGACGGATTAGTGAGATTAATCAGTGATTAGTTGGGCGATTTCGGACTGACGGTGCAAAATGACGATTTTGCCCCTAGAGTGGGCAAAATGTTGGCTTTTAGTTCAGGCCGTCAAATGGACGTTGACCGATGACTGTGACGTAGTTCGTGACGTCACGAGTTCATAGACAGGTGGCACGTTCGATTCCTACATCTGAGGAGGAAGTTATGACGTTCGGAAGGTCGAGGCTATTTTGGTAAATTGGTATCAGAGCAGGATTTGTGCGCTTTGCGCGAGGTTTGGCTTCCAGAGTAGGTGGTAACCAATATAATTATGAGGATGTTTGTGTGCCCTGGAGATTACACTGTAAGGGTGACGGGTACACTATGATGTTGTTGGTGGGACTTTGGATGTAGTAGAGCGTGGCTGATGCCGATGTGGTTGATTCGTGGACGTACCATAGGATGTCGTTGGAAGTACCTGAGGATGTACTCTACGAGCTGTGTTGAGGTATTCTAAATTATCTTTGTTTTATTCAAGTTCTTAGGATTGTTGTTGCTTGTGTTTGGTGGTATGCACCGTAATTTTGGTTGGTTGTGATTAGTGCATGTACTTGAGATGTGTTTCGATGCGATTGGACGTGCATCGTGATGTTCTGGTAAGAAGTTGGTAATCGGCCTAGTGCCGAGGTATGTTGTGATTATCTTGATGAATCGACGTAAGTCTGAGATGCTTGTTGGACTGAGCATGTGGACTGGCTCAGAGTGATCTGACCGGTTGGTAGGAGTCAGTACAGTTGTGTGCTACACGCTCAGAGCCATAAGTGGCTGGTGGGACCCTGACCTTGAGATGTTTGATCATGGTTAAACCAGTTTATGATAGGGTCCAGTTATAGAGAGATACTATGGAATATGGATGGTGTTTCGACAGGTTGACTGTGTTGGTGGTTAGTGGAACAACTGGTGAGATGAATGCTTGAAGTAGGGGTATAGACGAGTATGTTGTGACTCCGGTGAGGTCTGCGCGGATCGCTGACGGAAGTAGTATGGACCGTTGTACGAATTTTGATGCATTGGCGTACCGAGGCCGGTAGATGTCGTCTTATGAATGGGTGTACTTGAGATTTGTGTTTGTTGACGGCTGACTCGCATGATGTACTAGGACGTTGGTACGAGGTACGCTCGACTCGAAAAGGAGTCGGAAATGTTGAAATTGGTAGTAGTGGTGTTGTGGTGTACCTATGGTTAGTTGAGTCGTGAGTGTCGGCTGGCGTGACGTTAGAGGTACCTCGGGTACAAGTTGGAAATGTGTTGACTCAGATAAGAAAGGGATGATTCGTCAGATGGACGGAACTTTGATGGATGGTTCACTTGGCCGAGTTGGGGTGACAGTTTGGGCACTGTTAGGATAACTTGTGATGACATGGTTGAGGGTTATTGTGAGTTCCGTGGTAGGATGACGGAAAGAAGCTGAGAAGGAGTGACTATAACGGATCGATATTAGGTTATTGGAAAGAACACACAATCTAGACGTGTCTTGAGATGTGTGGTAGTCTCGATTAATTTAATTCGATGTAGCGGTTTGATAAGTAAAGTAATGAGACAATAAGTGGGATCCACTAAGGAATGAGTGGATCGGGATTGGATCACTTTTGGCTCAGGCCTTGTGGCTGGGGAGTGCGGCCTGTTTTTACATACGTATGGGCATTGGACTTGGAGCTAGTTCTGGGTCTGCCCCATGAGAGGTTATTGGATTTGATATTAGTCGGGAGACCCAGGAGACCGGGAGATTCGGAATAGTCTTGAGTTGGTCCTCGGAAGACATGGAGTTCATCCTAGTGGTATGAGTTGACCGACGGACTGAAAAGTGAAGCGTGCATGGCTTGAAGGAAGATGGTATACTTGAGGATTCCGAGAGTTGGTGACTCGTATTTTAGCAGATGCTCGGAGTTGAACCTCGGGAAGGTTGTGATGCGATCATCAGAAGGAGTGATGAATGACATCCTTTTGGGATATGCATAAACGGTGATAACCGATAGGCGAGTGGTCGGTGAGTTGATTTGGCTATGGACACGTGGTTGTGATCCGTAGGAGTTGTGGACTTCCTCAGTGTAGTAGAGAAGGTGACGTTTTGACAATTAGTCCAGAGATGGTATACTTGAGGATGAAGTATCGTGATTGGAATCTCGGAATCAGGAGATGTTGTGGTTTAAACGTTGAGCTGATGTGTTGATTCCGAGTTGGTGATTATGTTGTGTGGCAGATACTCTGGAGTCGATTTGGAAGACTCATTGATGGGACGTCAGGCGTTGTGACCCCCCTTAATCGTGGACACTTGTGGATGTGTTCAGGAGCATGAAAAGTACATGGTGATGCCGGGAGTGGCCTGTGTGGCGAGTGGCAGGGGATTGTGTTAAGATGGATTAAGGTAGGCTAACTATGTGAAGGGCAAAATGGTAATTTGTGCGGCAATGGGCATTTTGGTCATTTGGGCTTTGGGATCTGTGCCAGTGTTAAGTGGACACTTGGCTTGACAGAACCCATCCCAATCCCCCTGGGATTACCGTGGAATGTGCCCTGCTCCCGTCCAACAAGGGGTGTCAGACAAGGGATAACCAAAAGTCACTGCCCATACGGGGCTTCCAGAGTGCGCAAGGATCGATGGAGGAGGCGTGCAATGTCCCAGTCTCTGCTGCAGTCGCATACGTAATCAACCTGAAGGGCATTAAAACCAATAAAAGCTGTGAGTGGACGAAAAATGAACCTTTAGAAATACATTTATCAAAACACATTCTTACCCTTCAGTTTTCACAAACGTGCATGCATAACTTAAAACATGAGTAATAGTGTGAAATCAATCAAGTATGATTAGTGGACCGATAAAATCAAAATACGTTTTCCCATGGTCCATAAAAACTCATGTTCATCAAATCAGTTCATGACATAAAGCATCATGTTTTTAAAGCATCTGTTATAAAGCCTCTGGACACAAATATCAATAAATCATAATACCACCAATCCTTAATATCCAATCTCAATATCCATATAACCCGTCACGATATCAATGCAACGCGTGCAAACTCGGTGTCTCACGTCCGAGTACATCCCCCAGGATCTATGACGTCTAGGGGGATATCAACTCTAGGATCAACGACGTCTAGAGGATATCATCATAATCCCACGCTCCTGCGAGTGTGCCTCCCTCAGAGCTACTCATCTCCAGGCAGTGGATCGTGACTACTCCAGGATCTACGACGTCCGGAGGAGACTATCAAATCACAGAGGATGGTATATGTGGAACAGGTCACCAAATCCAGTAATCTCATTTTAAAATCATTTATGTCTCAAATCAAGTCAAAAACATTTCAAAGGGGGCCTATGCCCTAGACATAGCTTTCACAAATCAAGTTCCACAAAACCATCATAAAATAGTGTCCAAAATTCACTTTATAAATCAAAATCAGCAATTTAATCATATTCGCATGTGACTCCAAATCCGAATCAAAATTACTATTCACTTGGGTCTCAAGCAAAAAATATCATTTTCACGCAAATCCGTGCAACCGCAAACCCGAGTTGTCACGATCACGTAAATCCATAAAATCAATCACTGACTCATAATCCGAGTCCAAATATCATTTTCAATCTGGGCCTAGCCCAAAAACATCAATTTCATCATTTCTCGATAATCATGCCAAAATATAATATAATAATCATAAAATCGAGAAATCACCAGATTGAAACATAAATCATGCCAAAGCATATAAAATCATAGAATAAACCATTTAAATCATATATGCACGCATCACGGTTAGAAAACCAAAAGTCCACTCACAGTCCGTCCTAGCTGCCGCCTCGATATGCGTGCCATAAGCCTCTCCGGGCTAATCCGACCTCTCTGGGTCATCCTGACCTGTCCAAATCATATCCAAAGGTTACTACTAACCTATACAAGTCCATATTAAGAACCCTAAAATTTCCCGGAAAAGTTAATGTGTCCCGTACACGTTTCCCGAGGTGAAAATATCAATTTGACCAACTTAACGATCTCCGATCGACCCGAAACCACCGCCATTGGATCCGGATCGTCGAAACCCTTAAAATGGTCTTGGTCCCACCTAAAAATACGCTCCCACGCCGGGTCAAAGTTTTAGTCAAATGTTGACCAAAAAGTCAACGCTGACGTCATCATGAACAGTAAGTCAACGGGTCAGAGTCAAAGAGTCAACGAGTCGGTCAACGAGTCAACTGGCCGGAGACCGAGTCAACTCGGCGGCGACTCGCTGGAAAAATCCATTGCCCCAAACTTCAAACTTCGATATCTCACTCGTTTCTCAACCAAATTCGACGTTCTACCTATGTAAATCCATCTACCCATAAATTTCAGAAAGTACCTGGATTTTAAGTTATGGTCAATCAAAGTTTCGGCCAGAATTCCAATCATCATTCCGGCCACCTCCAACGTCCAAATCCGTCCCAAATTGCACCTACAAGCTCGTGAGAGCTCAAAGAACATCATCCTAAACTTAGAATTAATCAACACCATCAAAATCAAAAACCCAAAATTTGAATCCTACGGTTTTACCTTCCAAAATTCCGGCCACCGTGTACAATGGTCCTTACCGTGGCCACCATTGGGTTCGTCTCAACATCCTCTCCAACTTTCGTTCACGGGTCATAAGCAATGGATGATGATTGAGAGGTGTTTGTGTAGGATTGAGGTATATGGTTTTGAAGAAAATAAATGAAGAAGATGAAGATGACGGATGATGAAGAATGAATGATGACTAAGGATGATGAGGAATGATTAAAAAATGGATTAATGGGAAACATGTTCCACAATTTAGGGCCTCAAAACAAGGGATGGGTGACACTTGTCACTCATCCAAGTGTTCACAAACTCTAATCACTATTCATGATTTAATAATATTTTAATCGAAATCCCGGTTCGTTCGGTTAATCGATTTCGCTCCAGTGACCACAACTTCGTCGTCGAATCTCCGATTTCGGCATGCCGCCTGTCATTGGATTCGTATCGACGAGACCTACGTAACGTTCCTTGGCCCTCGTCCATTGGACTTCCTGGGTCAAAAGTCAACATTTGGCCCCTTTTCAGCCAAATTACCAAAATACCCCTCAACTTCCGAACGCCATAACTTTTTCCTCGAATGTCGGAATCGAACGTGCCACCTGTCTATGAACTCGTGATGTCCTGAACTACGTCACGGTCATCGGTCAAAGTCCATTTGATCTTCCGATCAAAAAGTCAACATTTTTCCCACGACCAAGGGCAAAACGGTCATTTTGCACATTTTTTCCGATTTCGCCCTACTAATCACCGATCAACCTCACTAATGAAGATTAGTCACTAATCTAATCCCGGAATTCGGGACGGGTCTTTACATGGCTGCCTTGGAATGGTGGTTTCATGAGATTGGGACACTTGTCCCATCTCTAGAGGGCTGTGGAAGGTCCCCCCAGCCGCCTTACATTTCTTTTTTAAATCATAGGGATATCAGGAAAATGTTGGGAGTGAAAGCAGAGACAGAGTGTTTGTGAGAATCTAACACCCCCTCAACCGTCCTCAAATGGCTACGACGTGGGAATGAAAATGGGAGAACAGATGTGGAGGAGGGTGGTGGTGCTGCTACCAAGCACCGTCCTGCACGGCGGTGGTCGAAAAGAGGTAAGGACAGTAAGCCCTATTCTTAAATTCGAAACTGGATTTTTAGTTTAGGCCACTAATGACGGTTCTAATTGATTAGAGGGTGATAAGGAAGGTGAGACGTGACTGAGGAGTGGTGAAGGATGGCCTGCCGTGGAAGGTGGTCGTAGAACCCGAGAACGGGTAAGTTTGAATTCAATAATGGTGACTTCGGTTTTAACTAGTTTTGATCGATTCTAAAGGGTGGAACCTGTTTCTGGAGGTCCTGCGAAGTGCTTAGGATGGGTTTTAAGGACTGTGATGACTTGTGGTGGCTAGAGACAGAGGAGAAAAATATGATTTTGAACGAGGAATGAACAGGTTTGATCTCGACTCCCATTCATTGATTTAAGGAGGTAGTTAAATAGAAAATTGATTGACGAGCTTGTAGAACTTGGAATGGCCGAAAACGGACTGGAATTAAGCACAACCCCATGAACGCCGGTTCGGATTGGACCGGCCTGAACCGGATCGGTCTGGATCGGGTTCGACTGAGCTTTAAGACAATGAACAGCGGGCGCGTGGCTCCCATGCGCAGGCCCTTTGGGAGGCGCGTGAGGGCGCGTGGGGCTCCTTTCGAGGAAGTTTCCAACACAACTTTTAAAGTATTCGATGTAACGAACATTTTGGCACTGGTTTCGAGTCGATCAGACATCATCTCGATATGTTTCGGGATGTCCAAAGGTTTAAGGGATCGGTTAAAAATAGTTAAAAATCCGGGAAAATTACGGGGCTTTAGTATGATCATTGTGAAGTAGTTAGTGACCATATTATGGGATTTTGACAGGTTCGGGAAAGCCGGTGATAGTGGATTGGCCGGGAACCGCGTAAGTGCACGCGTATCGAGGCGACAATGCGAATGGTCTATGAGTGGACCTTGCTTTTAAACTTATGATGCATGCATAAATGTTTTATATGATTTCTATACGTGATTTCTTTGTTTACGATTTGATCTTGGTGATTTACGATTTTGCACGTATTTCGAGATATTTACAAAAGTGCACGTTTTACGAGATATGGTTTTCTGCTATGGTTTGCTGAAGGTTTTGATGATTTGATTTCAGAATTTGAAATATGATTTGATTTCAATGATTTAAAAAAGGATTTTGGAAAAGTGATTTCGGGCTTGAAGCCCAGTTCATAAAAGGTATTTCGATAAACGTGATTTCAGGTTTTGGAATCGGATTTCAGGATGACGATACGGGATTCGATTTTGAAAATTGAAAGTGGATTTCTAGATTTGGGCCCGGAATGATTATTCTGGATGTCGTCTTACGGAATGATGGTTTCAGATTCGTATTTGGAAATGAATTATGGATATGCTTCTGGATTTGGATTCGGAATGATGATTTCGGATTCGGCTTGGAATCCGAAATAGTAATTTCGAATTCGGATTTAGACATGGATTTGGAAATGGTTTTTAAATGGTTTTGGATTGGATTTTCTGGATCTAGTTATTTGGTTTAAAGACCCGGATGTGATATATGACGGGGACGGGCCCGGATTGGGTTTAAAGACCTGGATTGAGTTTAAAGAATCAGGAGTTTAAAGACTCGGATATTGTGATTTCCTCCGTAGGCCTATTGAGTTTAAAGACTCAGATTATATTGAGGCCTGGATTGAGTTTAAAGACTCGGATAGATCCAGCAGGTTTAATGGATTGCAAAGGATTTCAAATGGCTTTCGAATGTTATGGATTTAGATGATTTGGCTCGATGATTTTCAATAATGATGGTTTTTGATGGTTTTTGGCTGAGGCTCGGGATTTGAGAAAAGGAAATGAGTTCAGTTTTCTTAAACGGTTTTGAATAACTTGAATATAGAATGGTTTTATGACATAAGTTTTGATATGCATAATGATTTCTAATTCGTATTTGGACATGGATTTGGAAATGGTTTTAAAATGGTTTTGGATTGGATTTGCTAGATCTAGTTATTTGGTTTAAAGACCCAGATGTGATATATGATGGGGGCGGGCCCAGATTGGGTTTAAAGACCTAGATTGAGTTTAAAGACTCGGGAGTTTAAAGACTCGGATATTGTGATTTCCCCCGTAGGCCTATTGAGTTTAAAGACTCGGGAGTTTAAAGACTCGGATTATATTGAGGCCTGGATTGAGTTTAAAGGCTCGGGAGTTTAAAGACTTGGATAGATCCAGCAGGTTCGATGGATTGCAAAGGATTTCAAATGGCTTTCGAATGTTATAAATTTAGATGATTTGACTCGATGATTTTCAATAATGATGGTTTTTGATGGTTTTGGACTGAGGCCCGGGATTTGAGAAAAGGAAATGAGTTCAGTTTTCTTAAACGGTTCTGAATAACTTGAATATAGAACGGTTTTTTGACATGGGTAATATGCATGCATTGGTTTTTAAATGGAGGGTATAAATGTACTTTTCTTATAAGTTGTTTTTCAAAACTTATCCTTTATTTTTGTCTACTCACAGTCTTTTATGCTTTCGATACCCTCCAGGTTATTGCAGTGCGGGCTGTTCATAGGGAGAGACGGAGACATCACACACGCGATCCATAGTAGATTCTCTGGGACGTCTGGTACTTGTGGACGGTTCGTTTTGGAAATCCCTGGTCCGTCTTACGTGTTATACAGAGGTTGGACGTCGGTTTAGCCTTCGTGTCACGCGTAAGTTAGACGGGAGCATGACTTAGTCTTTAATCCCGGGGGATTGGGGGTGGGTCGTGTCTGTAGATTCCCAGAGACGGCTCAAACGTATAAAGGGTGGACCTCACACGTACTGACGTGGTTGGACCCTATAGCTACTATACTTTCCTACCAGTAAGGCACATGGGATGCTAGTCTGACTATCCGTTGGTTGGACTAGCATGATGAGGTTTGACTTGGAGCTGGCTCGACCAGCAGTATCAGGTTTGGTATGTACTTTAAATTACAATTTATTTAATGATTATGTGTAAAGGTTTTCAAAGTGGCTTATAGCCGACGAGTTCAGTAGCTTGTGAGCCTAAGAGCCTTATATATTTATGTGGTTTTTCGTTTGGAACCAGGGTTTTTATAGAAACTGCGGTTTTAATCGAAAGAAATCTTTTATTTGTTATTCATGCATGTTTTCTAAAATGGAGGGTTAAAATATGTATTTCGGCAAATGGTTTTCCAACATTTTATTTTCTGTCCACTCATATTGTTTTTTTTTATTTGGCACCTTCCAGGTTGGTCGCGAACGCGGGCTGCATGAAGGGTACTCTGTTTTTCTAGTCAGGTTGTGGTTGTATCCCTGGTCTGACATGTAGATAGGATAATTATGTTGTTAGCAAGGGTACATTCGCCCTTTTAGGAGGACGTGTCGAATGGGAGCACGACCTTCCCTGCTAATCCTGGGGGATTAGGGGGCAAGGCGTGTCAATTTGGTATCAGAGCACTAGGTTGCTCTCCGTGGGATTGTGCACTAGGTGTATATGATCGTTTTGTTACGAACATGGTGCCTCTAAGACGATAGCCCCATCATCCGCCTGGAAGTGAAAGTAAGGATAAGAAAAGCAAGAAAAGTTAAATGGGAAAAGACCTTGGATGTGTTATATGAGGCATTGGATGCCATGTTTTAGCGGGGTTGGACCTCAAGAAGGGTTGAGTTTTGCGTGGGTCCAGTGGCTTGGAGCATTGGAGCACTGGTGGATTGTATCCAAGGATATTGATTACGTAGAGTTGTGACCGGTGGTCGGTCAAGAAGGGTGTACTACTAGAAGCAGCACGGGTTGTTGACGATCCTGGAGCACGAATGAGCGAACATACTTGTGGCGAACATGTACTGATGGGACATATTCTAGGGGACTGACTAATGGATCTTACGCTTGGAGCCGATGGTATGGGTGATGGGTTGCCCGTATGAGGGCATGGTCCAACTATTAGTGCTCTTCTTTGATAGGTATACACTGAGTTGGCAGCAGACATTTCTAATTAGGGATGTGGATGAGATCACCGAGAGTTGGACAACGTTCGAGGATTGTTTTGAAATTCAGTTTCGCCCCAGTTTAATTGATATATGGAGAGGCGAAGTCCCTTCGCTGGGAGCAGGGAGACTTGATGGTTGCTCGATGCAAGCGGAGAGTTCTGAAATCGGCTCGGGTCGCACTAGGCGCGACAACGAGTAACACAATGAAGATTCGTTGGTTTGTGTCGAGTTGCACTTGGGTGATGGTGCTGGCTGGAGGATTCACAATATTCTAGACTCTAGGAGATGTGACATCTTGGATGGGGATGAGTACGTCGGAATCCCATCGGTGATCGGATGGTTCTGGCCGACGCCAAAGCCGTCTAGAGGATGCATTGGCTATGGAGCTGGAGAGGGGGACATTTCGAGCTCTAACATTTCGCATGGAAACTGTGCGATGATGGTGGTCATTGAGCACGGGACGGAGGGGATCCCAAGACGGGCTGTTGAGATTACAAGTATAATCTAGTCCGGTGGGACTTCTGGACATATGTATCACACATGGATATGAGACAGGTGTGTTGTCCTACCTTGCTATGCACGAATGTCGATGAATTATGAACTTACACATTTTTATTTTTCATCGGAGTTATACTTCTTATTGACTAAGAGATGATCCCATTGGGTTGGGACCCGATTATTGGCACCCCGACAGGTACTATGCTGGGGCCTAGTTAGGAGAAGGGATACCTTGCGAGGGTAATGGAAAGGTGTTGAGTGTAACATAGACTGAACTCTCCGGGCATTGATGATTTGGACGTGATCCTAGGGATGGATTAGCAGACTACCCGTTACTCCTCTGTTGAGTATTGGAGGAACCAATTGTATTAAGTAGTCTTGAATTGTCATGATTGATCCTTTGGTGGGATCGGAGGATCCTTCTTTCGGGACTTACAGCTTGGAGGCCAGAAAGATAGTCCAAAATGGTTGAGAGGGATATTGGACACGAATTGTGAGGTTTTCGGATAGCACAGTGAAATAAGGAAGATGTCGGTGATGTAGTAATCCCCAGATGCATTGTCGAAGGATTTACAATGTAAGACCCGTGTCCTTGAGGGAACGGTGAACGATGCCACATTCCTGCAAGGGGAATGGTCTTGGAGGGGAATGGTGGTGTGCCTTAAAGGTGTAGGCACACACCTATCTAGCACGAGGCCTTCTGGGAGCTTACTAGCTTTGGATTCCTGGGGAACTCCAAAGTTAAGCGAGTGGAGGCTGGTGCAATCCCATGATGGGTGACCCACTGGGAAGTTGTACCGTGAGCTCCCGAGAACAAAACCCTGCGGGCTGGGCTGGTTCGGTCAGTGAGTCTAGAAGGGACAATATCGTGTTAGATAGAGTGGGCCGCTGCGCAACTCTGTTCTAAGCCAGGCCTTCTGGGAGCTGACTAGCTTTCGATTCCTGGGGAACTCCAAAGTTAAGCAAGTGGAGTCTGGTGTAATCCCATGATGGGTGACCCACTGGAAAGTTGCACCGTGAGCTCCCAGGAACAAAACCCTTCAGGCTGGGCTGGTTCGGCTAGTGAGTCTAGAAGGGACAATATCGTGTTAGGTAGAGTGGGTCGCTGCGCAACTCTGATCTAAACGAGCCCTTTTGGGAGCTCAGTGGCTTTGGGTTCAGTTGGAACTCCAAAGTTAAGGGAGTTGAGGTTGGTGTAATTCCACGATGGGTGACCTCCTGGGAAGTTGCACCGTGAGCTCCAGAAAACAAAACCGTGAGGGCAATGGTAAGGAGGCCCGAAGCGGACAATATCGTGCTAGATGAGTTGGGTCGTGACCGTGGAGGGTCGGGTCCTGACATACAAGGTTGTTACCTCAGGATGAGGTTTCGAGTACTTAATCCATCTCGCAACTACCGCGTTGGGTGGTATCGACAGTGTAGAGATCAGTGAGAGTGTAATTACAGGATTGTCTTGGGGTTAAGTTGACTTGAAATGTCACTGATGGGAACGCCAGTATACTTTGTCGAAGGTCGATGGAACTTCGAAAGTTGAATTTGACGAGATAGCGGAACGAGGACAACGTGAATTTACCTCATTATCCTAAAAGTTCTTAGTGAACTTCTCATCACTCATGGATGTTTAAGCGTGTAAGGTTGAGCTGTTTTGGGGAGTGATACGATCGTGGGAGGATCCCGACGGTAGCTATTAATAGATACCATTGGTTGGTGACGGTGCTAGGTGTCACCTGATGTAATGAGTGTCGCTGGTTTTGTATTACACTCGCGTTGGATGAACTTTGATGTCATTGTCTTTGACGTTCTTTATATGGGACATTATCATAAGCCACGTGGAGGAAATCCGTAAGATATTCGTGTTTACCCTGAGGAGAAATAGTGGTGTGCCCAGATGAATGAGTATCGGCTTTGGCAGACCTGTGTTGGTGATATGGGTCAGGTTATATTGGTTGAGAGAACATGCGATGATCGAGATTATCGAGAGGATCGAGTTGGTTGTGGATTGAGCTAAATTGGGGTTGGTGTCTGCCAATGATGACGACTGAGACAGGATTCACTCAGATTAGACGAGTGTCATTGATTTTCGGGTGGAGGTTATCCACGTGATTACAGTTTGTTGATGGGATTGACTCGGAGGGGAGTCAAATGGGTTGAGATAATTGGTGTGAGAAGGGTTCTCGGGAATTTAGGAACGTTCGATTGCGGCTCTAGTTGGACAACCTTAGGCGATGGTAGTGGTTCTGAAACTGATAGTAATGCATCGATACACAGGTTTTGATCATGTACTCATGTTGCACGTCAAGGTTTTGCTTATGCAGCTAGACAGTTATGATATCTTGCGATGAACTATTTACCCCGGGTTTTGGAACTATCCGTGGTGACGTATGTACAAAGGAGTTGGAGTCAAGCTCTCTTGGGGAGATGTACATGACCTTTATAAATAATTTGAGCTGAATGTAATGGTACTCTGAGGGAGTTTAACTAAAGACAGAGGAGTTTGGTTCGAGCGGGGTAAGGACTACGACTGGACGTTTGAGTGTCATTCGACATAGTGATTATAGTAACCGTTGCCATGAGTAAGAGAGTTGCAAGCTCGTTATTGCTTTCACGTACGTTTCATCTACTTGGTTATGGAGGCTTTGTGCTAATAGTAGAGGATCGTGCTGTGTCATTAAATAGTGTTCTTGCGAGACTTAGATTATTGATTGGGATGTGCCTAGCACAGTTTAGGGATCCGACCCTTTGCATCGTTAGGATGGGGGTCAAGGTAGGTAACCAAAGGGACTTATCAGTCATGATTAGTATGTCTTGGAAGACGTAGGTCGGTTAACCTTGGAGGTTAACTGTGAGCTAGGTTTGGTTAGTGATCTGGTCGGATTGTCACTGGATGTTCTCAGGGAGTACGTGTTGGACATGTCTTAAGTGTTGATCGAGTGACCGGGAGAACCCTGAGAAGAGTTTGAGTAAGCAAGCGATTTATCCAGATCTGAGATCGGATATACATGGTCTATTTTTGGACCGTGAGAGGCGGATAGTGATATGATAGTCGGATTAGATCCGAGATTGATGCAGTATGATATTCGGATGGGAACCGAGATGGACACAGTGTGGTAGTCATATGAGATCCAAAATTGATGTGAGATGATAATCGGATTGAACCCGATGGTAATGTTTCATGGACATACCGGGATCAGGCATCGAACACTGTGCTCTAGAGGATAGAGGCTTTAGAGGCTTATTTATTGTGCGAGCTTGGAGCTCAGGGCCATGGTTGGCAATAGGAACCCTAATAAAAGTGATTTGTGATTATCTCAGCTAGAGCAAGTATTCAATGTGTCAGAAGACATTATATATGAGTAAGGTACCGATTAGGACTCGAGAGGAGTCAAGATCATATAGTGGATATCCAAATGAGTCTAGGTATCGTGAGAGGACTCTAGTGCGAGTCAGGTATTGGGTATGGAACTTGGACGATAGTAATGGAGCTGGTGGGTTATCGGCTAATCACGATGGTGCGTCGTGCTTATGGTTGACAGATGGAGACCATCTAGCGGAAGAGGATTTGTAGTGGCTCATTGAGAACAAAGATGATAGACTGGGTTATGAGTTGCACTTGCGGGATGGCAGGTGAGGTCGACAAGTTTAGACGTATCGAATGAGGTTTGAGAATGGAATTTTGGGCATTCTGTATCAGGGTGGCCACACACCTATTCGGATACGGTCATGGAGGATGAGCATAATTTCAGCATTAACTGTTGGATTGCAGTTGACGTCGGGTCACGGTTGTCTGATAGGTACCGTTGATAGATGATGGACGTGTACATGGACACGTGGGAGCCTCGGGTTGGAGGCAGGATTGGATGTTCGCCGTTTTGTCTTGGATCAGTGTGAATTTTGCAGACGAAATTCTTTTAGGAGGGTAGATTGTAACGACCCGACCTGTAAATTCAAAATTTACGGGAATTTTTTGAGATTTATTCGGGATTTTACGAAAATTATTTGGATGATGAGAGTAATTTACCCCTGGGATGTGTATGGACTTACTATTTGGGGAATGTGAAAATATAAATATTTTGGGAATGTTTGGATAGGGATTACATCATTATCATTACTCTCATTCTCTCTATCTCCTTTTCCCGTCCAAACAAACACACAAATAACACACATACAACCATTAATTCACATCTTGATTTAAAGGCTTTTGAGAGTTAACGGAGGCTGGGATCATGTTCTTAGGACTTTCACGATCACGATGGACTAAGTTTGGAAGGTGGAACGTGCAGGTGGTGGTCATTGTGAGGAAGGAAAGCTTGGACTAAACTTTCGAGGCTTATATCTTCAAATGCAGGTAGATTTTCTCAATTTTAGTTTCATTCTTGGATTCCTTAGCTCGAGTAGATGAATTTCCATATAAAGTTTGTCCAATTTGGTCGAGAAATGAGAGTTATGAAGGCTTGAAAAAAAGGACAAAAATGGGGACGCACGGCGGCGTTGGTCGTCGTCTCCAGCAAGGCTGATGACGTCAGCATTGACCTGGCTGACGTCAGCGTTGACTTTACTAACATCAGCATTGACTTTGCTGACGTCAATGTTGACTTTTTGGATGACATCAGCGTTGAATTTTTGGATGACATCAGTGTTGACTTTTTGGATGATGTCAGCATTAACTTTTTGGATCACGTCAGCATTGACCGTTGACTTTTTCATTGCTAACGTCAGCATGGGCACGAATTTCGAGGTCAACTAGTCTTGTTCAACAGGTTTCAACATTTTGAATCCAATGGTGGTGGTTTTAGGATGATCAAAGATATTTTGATAGGTCAAATGAGGATTTTTCTCCTGTGGAAGTATGTTCGGGACACGTTCTAGGTTCCGAGACTTTTTGGGGTTTTATATTTGGACTTATATAGGTTGATAGTGACCCTTGAGTGTGATTTGGACAAGCCTCGACACCCTGGAAGCTTGGGACTAGCTTACGGCTCATGGTTCGAGCGTGTGGCAGTACTCTGAATAGATTGTTTCTTTCATAACACCGATGCATGCATATTTATATGTTTTCACTAGCTTTATGATATGATTGACCTGGAATATAAATATGATTTTGATTGCTGGATAAATGTTGGATTTAACTTGTTTAATGAATATAGTATTGGATAAAGAATGGTTTGAGTATATTCTAGCTATGATTTCTGGTTATTGATTTCATTATGGTTTTGGAAAACCGGGATTTGGGCATGGTGCCCTAGAGTCAACTGTTCCGGGCTGGTGCTCGTATGATAACTGTTTTGGGCTAGTGCCCGTACAATATTTGTTCTGAGTTTTGTCTTGTACTATATTATGTTCTGGTTTGGATTCTCTATGATGGATTGGTTAACCTCAAGCGATTGGATCACCATATATGGAGTTGGACTCTGTAGATTCCTAGACACGTGCTCGGACGTAAACGAGGTGGACCCCAAACGTACCAACGAGGTTGGACCCTGTAGATCCTATACTCTCTTACCGGAAGTGCACATGGGATGCTAGTTGGACTAGCCACTAGTTGGACCAGCATGATGAGGTTTGACTTGGATCTCGCTGGGCCAGTAATATCAGGTTTAGTATGTACTTTGAATTATGGGTTATTTAGTGATTATGTGTAAAGGTTTTCAAAGCGGCTTTTAGCCGACGAGTTCAGTAGCTTGTGAGCTTGAGGGCCTTTTATATTTATGTGGTTTTTGGTTTAGAACCAAGGTTTTTATTGAAACTGCGGTTTTATTTGAAAGAACTCTTTTATTTGCTATGCATGCATGTTTTCTAAAACAGAGAGTTAAAAGATGTATTTCGGAAAATGGTTTCCCAACATTTTATTTTTTATCCACTCACAATTGTTTTTTATTTGGCACCCTCCAGGTTGGTCGCGGACGCGGGCTGCATGAAGCCTAAGGCATAACGGTGAGTGCGTACTTTATTTCTACTAGTCAGGTTATGGTAGTATCCTTAGTCTGACACGTGGATAGGATAATTTTTTGTTTGCAAGGGTAGATTGGTCCTTTTAGGAGGACGTGTCACACGGGAGCACGCCCTTCCCTACTAATACTGGGGGATTATGGGTAGGCAGTGTCACGCCACGTGGTAGGTGGCAGGTTGTGCCACGTGGTAAAGGGTGTCAGTGACACATGGCATGGGTGCCATGTCAGCAGTTGATGTCATTTGATAGGTCAGATCGATCTTGTTCAAAATATTTCGATGATCTGAATCCAATGGTGGTGGTTTCAAGTCGATCAGAGATCATTTGATAAGTCATTTGGAGGGTTTTCTCCTCGGGAAGCGTGTTCAAGATACTTTCTCGATTCCATAATTTTTGGGGGCTTTACTTATGGACTTATATAGGTTGATACTGACCTTTGGGTATGATTTCGACAAGCCCAGACGTCTCGGAGACTTTGGATTGGCTTTCGGAGTAGGTTTTGAGTATGCAGCATGGACTGTGTGTGAATGGACATTTTTTACAAATGTGATGCATGCATAAATGTTTTAGATGTTTTATGATCATGGTTTGAAATGCAATAACTGCATAGTGATTTGAATGATGATTTGTGTATTTAATTATCGATTTATGAACGATTTTACAGATTTGCGTGAAAATGTGATTTTGGACTTGAGATCCATTTGAATATGGATTTTGGCTCAGATTATAATCAAATGTGATTTAAAATAATGATTTGATTTACGAAATGATATTTCGAGCTTTTGAACTTGTTTCAGATTTATGATATGATATCTCGGCGACGTGCACGGATTCGAACAGTCCTCTATCTTATTTGCACGCTTTGCATGGATGACGTGACGGATGATGATGATAGATGTGATAGTTGTGGGATATGAGGATTGGTCATGTTTTCGATTATTGTTTTATGTACAGATGTTTTCACTAGCTATTGATTTGAAAAGCAATATGATTTGATTTTAAGTAAGCATTTGAGATTACTTGTTTCCTAATGCATGCATGCTTTTAATTGAGGAGTATAAATGTTGATTTCGGTAAATTTGTTTTCGAAACTGTTTATTTTTGTCCACTCACAATTTTAATGGTTTTTTATACCCTTCAAGTTGATCCCGGATGCTGGCTGTAGTAGAGACATGAAGCTGCGTACTCTATAAACACCGAGTGGGTCACGGTATTATCTCTGGTCTGACACGTGGTGGTAGACTGGAGTAGGTCATCCCACGTTAATCCAGAGGGATTATAGATGGGACCTGTCAAAAATTCCAACTAACACCTTTCCCGTTACAACTTCAGGTAGTTGACCTGGCTTATCACTTGATTTGCAATCCTCAATACCAACATCAGACACATTATTAGTGATATGAGTAGAAACTGGGGATCCTCACATCCGAGCACATCCATAGAATCAACGCCTTTCAGACGATTTCATAAACTAACACTTCCGAGACTGAATCTCCCACAAAGCTACTCATCTCTAGAGCAGCATAAATATGACTTCTCCGGAGCCATCAGACAATTCGAAGACAACAACAACATATTCAAAGATAGTTCATGTGGAAGACTGTTATAACAACAGATTTCAATCCAATCATATGAAAAATATACGGACACGATTATACCCAATCCTCAACGTCTTACTACCAATTCTTAATATGACCTACCTTACACCTTGGCGTAGCAAATGTTTATCCTAACACTGTCACCCTTCTTTCAACGATGCCAAATAACATCTTTACAAAACAAATGCCAAGAACCCGAATACGATATCACTATCACCAATTAAATCTATTGTTCTAATAATTTATTTCATCAGGAAAAAGCATAAACATACATTGAAATAATAACAATCAACTTCCACGTTGCACAAGTCATGAATCATGGAGCCATATAAACCATCACACACTATTTTCTCAACATGTAGCAACAACTGTACATTTATAGATCTAGGTCCAAAACACAAGGCAATGCATCATATGGCCCCAAGAATTTTCTTTCTCCTTATCTCCAAACCATAACCGGATATCTGGTGACACGACCCATCCCAAATCCCCCCGGATTAACGAGGCATGTGCCATGCTTCGTGTCAGACAAGGAATAACTTGAACTTTAGCCCGTTCGGGGCTTACAGAGTGCACCAGGATCGAAGAAGGACTAATTAAACCAGGCACATTAATCACACCTGCACATTAGAATGACTAATTAAAAAACCATCTTCATTGGTATTCACATAACTAAAAGACACCATCATCAAATCCAACAACAGCTTTTCCCATTGAAATTCATCAAGAGCAGTTTCCAGACATTGAAATTCATCAAAAGAAGCTTCCAGAAAATGCCACATTATTATTCCACTGCTACCACACACAAAAGACGATAAACACAATCGGTTGCTACTTAACTCACCTGTCTTTTTACTGTACTTTTAAAAAAGCAGCTGTTACATCAAGCTCAATTGACTTGTCGAGTTTAATCATCTAATAGCATCCAAAAGGGAATTCAGCAACAGAATAGCAAAAATTTAATGATTGATAAAAATAAATATCAGTGAATTACTTCCAACATTACCTTGTTGAAGTTACTCTTGGCATCGCCAAAATCTTCAACAGTCATATTGCCCATACCTCACTGGTAGAGGGTCTTGACATGCCCAAGGGTTGCCACTAATAACCATACCAATTATTCAAACCCCTTATCCATTATATGTAAGTTACAACATATATCTTGTTGCATGTCTTGATGGATTTTCTGCATTCCCCCATCTACAGGTAGCACGCAGCTACATTTAAATGTAACAAATTATATACACAAGCAAAAATAGAATCAGTTATCAATCCTTGATGACAACAATCATGCATACAGGTTGTGTAACTCAAGTTGGACAATACGAAGCAAACATGTTTACTTTAACATGCACCATATGACACCCAGAGGAGAAATATAAGAAGCAAAGCACATGCTTACCCTTGTATTTGAAATTATTTTCCCCTCGTCATCATCATACAACTTAACATGACTAAATCCCCGAAGGATTTGCACATAAACCATCCAACATGACTAAATTTCCGAAGCACCTTCATCATTCTAACATTATTCCAATTTCACATATGTAACAATGCAAACACCAAGAGCTGAAAGAATTATGGTAACTGAAACAAGTATAATTATTTGTATCCCAACGATACAAACATAGGGAGGACACCTAAAGAAAGATCTCATAAATTAGAGCACATGTAGAACTACTAATGAAGGAAAATTTATCTGACTCATTGAAACAGTGCATTAGAAATAAATGTGGTTCGCCAGAGAACCATCTATGCCACAGTCAGATGAAACAACCAACTTGTGAGAGAAGTTATGGTCGATCAAAAGTTTTGAAACACTACTAGTTAAAAAATCAACTAAAAAAATAAAGTAAATAAAAAATATCAAAGAACATTAACGAATAAAACCGGCATAAATTACTCAATTAACCCATTAAATGAAAAGTAATAATAAACATAAACCCATATAGACAGGACACTCCGCGAAATCCCTCTCGATTCTTGTGAGAGGACCTGCTCCCATCTAACACTAATGCTCTAAAATTACCAAGGTACCCTCAGCCCGAATATAACCACAAGAACCTACTCCGATTAACAAGAGCACGATGTCCAACTATAAAGCCTCAGCCTCAATACAGCCCACATCTCGAGATCAACCTGGAGGATACCAAAACCATTAAAAACTGTGAGTGGACAAAAATAAAGTTTTTGGAAAACTGTTTTTCGAAATAATCATTTTCCCCTCCATTTTATAAAAACATGCATGCATAGCCAAATAAACAGCAACATATATAAACCGTGGGTCCAACCCAAATCACATAAAACATATAAATGCCCTTGACCCTCATTTCTCTGAAATCTCCGACTCCAAGCCATTTTGAAAACCTCTGGACATACCACAAGCAAGGAAAGTCAAACCTTGTCATGTAGGTCCAACCAGTCCGCTAGTCCAACTAGCATTCCGTATGAGCTACATGTAGATAACTACGGATCCTGTAGAGTCCAACTCCGAAAACGTCTGAGTCTGTTCCTTGGAATCATCGGAGTCTAACTCCTGAATAGCGATCCAAATGCCTGAGGTTGACCCAACCAGGAAACATAACTATAACCAAACCAAAATACCTTTTCCAACTCGGGCACCAGCCCAAAACATTTCCTCGGGGGCACTTGCCGAAAACTCGGTTTCCAAAACCATCATAAAACCTGTGTTCAGAAAACCAGAATCAAAAATATATTCCAAAACTAGCCATTTATTCAGAAAAAATACAGAATCATATAACCAAATCATAACCATCCAAACCGTGTCATAAAACCATTTAAATATGTAAATATGTGTGCATAACAGTTATGAAAGAAAGTGTCCACTCACAGTACCATCGATCGCCCAAATATTGAGCCGTAAGCTAATTCAAACTCTCCGGAGAGTTCTGGCTTGTCAAACTAATACTCAGGGGTCACCAACAATCCATTTAAACTTATAAATAAGTACCCCCTAAACTCCGAAACAGTAAACACGTCATGAACATGCATCCTAAGGAAAAAGAAACCCAAAACTACGCTAAAACAATCTATGATTACCCTGAAACCACTCCCATTGGATTTAGGAAGTTGAAACCTGTTGAACAAGACCAACCCACCTCGAAACTTGCAACGACAAACCGCCACGCTTCTGGATAATTCCAGTGGCCAATCCCACGCTCGTGACGTCAGCTGCTGACGTCACTTGCTAACGTTATTGCCAGCTGACATGGCCCTGCCACGTGGACTTGACACTCTGACAACTCTACCATGTGGCACCCCTAGCACGTGCCACGTGGAACAACTAACACATTATCACATGGCACCTAGCCATGTGGCATCACTAACCTTCTACAACGTGGCACCTAACAAGCTGATAGCCTACAAGGCACCCATCCACATGTCACTAACTATCCACTACCACGTGGCACCCCTACCACATGACACCTACCATGTTTCATCTAACGTCACCTGGTGTGATACGTTACTTGGTGATATCATCATAACGTCATCTTGACGCCACTTGCTCACATGAGAAGATGTCCGCGCCACTGTGGCCGTCACGGTCGTTGGTTGGAAAACTACTCAACCCCATAATTAAGAGATATTACCTGGATTTCACGTTATGAGCTCCCAAAGTTTTGGCCAACCCTACATCTCTCACACCGTCCACCACCAAGCCATTCCACCTTAAAAACTATACTTTCCTAGCTCGTGAGGGTCCTTAGAATATATTTCCAGCCTTGGTTTGGTCCAAATCCTCCTCCCAATGAAGATGAAATTCTTGGGGTTTGTGTGTGTGTGTGTGTGTGTGTGTGTGTGTGTGTGTGTTTGCACGGGAAAGGGAGAGATAGAGTGAGGAAATGGATAATGATGATCCAACAAACCTTATCCACACAACCTAAAAATAGCCATAATTCCCATGTGGCCAAAATGCCCTACCCCTATTTAGTAAGCCAATCATACTCCCAAGGGCAAAACCGTCCGATAAGTTAAATAATTACCAACAAATCTCTGAAAAATCCCAAAAAATCCTGTTAATCCCGTAATTAAGATCCAGGTCGTTACAAATATAGGTTATAACATTCAGAATTCTTATCTCTCACATTTTCTCTTACTTGAAAACAAAGACATACAATCAAATCCCAAGCCCAATTCGAAACCCTAAATCCCCAAATTAAAAACAAGGACACACGAATTTTGAAAACACAAAAATGTGAAAGCCGAGCGACTGGCGGCATGTTAATTTCTTCTGTTTTTATTTAGGTTAAAAACAAAAAAGCATCTTAGAAATCAAAATTTTGAACCCAAATTTGAAATCAAATTATAATTTCAAATTTCAAGAAGGACTCACCCCAAAAAGCAGACACAAAAACTGGCTCACCCCAAAAAGCAGACACAAAAACTGGAAATTCAGACTCAATTCAAGGCCTTCATTTTCAATCAAGTCGTCACTCAGGTACTAACCTCTCGATCGAGTCGTCTCTAGAGTCTGGAGGGTAATCAATGCATGTAGTGAAATTACCGGATGGATCTACTCCGTCTCTAGAGTCTAGGTATCTGGTTCATGATTCTTGGTCAGTGGAATCTTCTCGATTCAAGAATTTTAGAGAGACGACAGAGGTTGCAAGAGTTCGAGGGTTATGATTTTGGCGATTGAGTTTGTGCGTTTGTTCGTGAGGAGAGATAGAATTTTAATTCTTTTAAAATGCTGCAATGCCTAGCGCTTTTGTGAATTGTGAGAAATGGCTTGGCTGCTTTCAATTTTGGGAAAAATTCTATTCCCATTTATCACGTAGACAACACTTAATAAAAAAAAATGTTGTCTCCATATTACCATAGACCACAGTTTTAGTCTAAAACATCGTCTCTCAAAATAAGACGTCACTTATAACATAAACTGTTGTTTAATTAGTGACGTCTAAGCCTATAAATGGCATAGTGAGCACAAGCAAGATGCGTGCTTGTTCTAGTTTTACTTGATTCGAATGATGGTTTATGAGCCGCAATTCAGAAAACATTTCTAATCTTATCTAGTAGTAGCTTCTACTAGTGGCACGCCTATTTTGAAGGTAGCTAGAAGGCCAAGTCAACTAGACTAGTCTATCTATGGCAGGACCGCGACACCATGGCCCAAGGCTTTCAGCCTACACTGATAGGACCCTACCCGAAATACACTAAAATATTACAGTTGGGCCTTTCTGTCGTCTGACAAGAATCAAGGTATACGTATGAAATCTTGTTAGACAAGGGATAAACGTAATTCCCGCAAGTTCATGCATTCGTCCCTCGAGCCTCGATTTTCGTGCAAAGACCCTGTAGGGTCACAAAACCAAGAAAACGTGTGAGTGGACAAAAGAAATATTTTAAAAACATAGTTCGAAACATAACAATTATCCTCAGCTTTAGAAAACTATGCATGCATACAAAAACCATCTCATTTCGTTTAAAAACAAACACAACTTATAATATCAAAATACATGAAAAGAGTTCTCAAATTAAAAGAAACATTAAACCGTCTAAGACCTCGGTAAGTCGATATAACCATCACACAAGATAATAATTATCACCACAAGGTCAACATATCAATCACAATCATCCCATCATCATCACAATATCAATCATCAAACCATTACAATACAAAAAGGTACACCATTTGGGAAAGGAGCCCAGCTTGACGCTTGAGTGGGGACTTGACTCAGGAAATAAGCCCAGCTCGACGTCCGATGTAACGCCCTGAATTTTCAAAAGATTAGAAATGACCATTTTGCCCCCTAAGAAGTTAAAATATTGACTTTTCAATCGAGGTATCGTATAGATATACCAAGAGCACCGTTAGGAAGGTCTCGTCCTCCTGACATTGTAGGCGAGCAGCACGTGAAAATCGGAGCCCGAAAATGATGGTTATGGTTTAGAGAAGGATAAGAGCATTTTGGTAAAATACTTAGGACGGTAATTTGGTAATTTACCAAATTAACATGTGAACCATGTTCCAATTTTTGGACTGTTCTCTAGCCTTCACTCGCAGACATTTCCACCGACCTTCCTGTGTATATATGTGTGTGATGGCATGGAGAAATTCGGCTAGGATGAGCTGAATAATGGCAACCGCCCCCAAAACACTAAACCATAAGGTTTGAATTGAGCCTAAGGAAGAGGAAAAAACTGAGGGAAAAGGGGAGGAGAAGGGGAACAAAAACCATGGACACGAGGGGATCTTCTTCGAGTTCCTCTTTCCAAGATAGGAAAGTAAGATCGAACAGCCTTGATGGCTTCTTGGAGCTCGAACGAAATTGTAGGGATAAGAACCTTGAGATTTGAGCGTGAAAAAGTTCCAGGACAGGCCCTGGACGCCATGACTGTGAAGGTCAAAGCTGGAACTTGATGTTTGAGGTAAGGAATCTTACTTTTAAGTTCTTAGATCGATTATTGATCTTGAGTAGTTAAATCTAGGCTTTTAGAACATGAAAAAGTACATGAAACATGTGTTTAAGAACCGGGTTGGGTCCCCGGATCGGGCGACCCGAATACCAGAGCAATGGGCTACAAGGAAGTTGAATAGTATCTAGCACGTGGGGGAGCGTGATGGAGAATTTGGGGTGGCTCCCAACACAAATGTTCTTTATTGTTAACTTCTAAGTCCAACGGTGCAAAAATTACATTAATTGGACAACATATGACGTAGTTATGGTTGTTTAAAGATTAAGTATTAATTATATGTTATAATTCAAACATTATGTATCAGTTATATTTTCAATTAAATCTCTAAACTCAATTAGGATAGCATAATACGGACTTTGAAAATCCCGTGAATTGAAGAAGGAATACGTATGAATATTTACATATCAAATGTTAAGTATATGGTGAATTATTTATAGAATCCTTACGATTGATTTTGTGTTATATAATTGAGAATGGAATAGTAGTATGAAATTAGAACTTATGGTGGAGTTATGTTTCAAGGAATTTATGTTGGTTAATCAAGCGTATGTGTTATCAATTTATTTATTATTTGTTATTTATTTTTTATCGTTGTCAAGTTTAAAAACAAATCGAGGATTATTTCTAAAAGTTCTTTGAGTGAAGGAATATGTGAACCAATTTGGTTGAGTTATAAAAGATAAAATTTAAGAACTTGATTACTACTATCTTTCATTCATAAATTACAAAATGATAATATAATGGTAATTTAACAAAAGAAATAAGGAAAATTGTTAGGCGATGATTATTATCACATAATTAATGGAAGAGTAATTGTGGTAAGAGAAATGGATGATTATAAGGATTGGGATTATTTAGTTGACCTGATAGCTGTAAGACCCGTGTCCTATACGGAACGGTGAACAATTCCACATTCTTGCGAGGGGGAATGGTCTGGGAGAGGATGGTGGTGTGCCTTAAAGGTGTAGGCACACACCTATCTAGCACTAGGCCTTTTGGGAGCTCAAATGGCCTTGGTTGGGGTGGGGGGGATTGGAACCCCAAAGTTAAGCAAGTTGAGGCTGGTGCAATTCCATGATGGGTGACCCCCTGGGAAGTTGCACCTGAGCTCCCGAACACAAAACTGTGAGGGCGAGGCCCAAAGCGGACCATATGGTGCCAGCGAGGACGCTGGGCCCTAAGGGGGGTGGATTGTAAGACCGTGTCCTGTAGGGAACGGTGAACAATCCCACATTCCTGCGAGGGGGAATGGTCTGGGAGAGGATGGTGGTGTGCCTTAAAAGTGTAGGCACACACCTATCTAGCACTAGGCCTTTTGGGAGCTCAAGTGGCTTTGGGTGGGATTGGAACCCCAACGTTAAGCGAGTTGAAGCTGGTGCAATTCCATGATGCTTGACCCCCTAGGAAGTTCCACCATGAGCTCCCGAAAACAAAACCGTGAGGGCGAGGCCCAAAGCGGACAATATGGTGCTAGATGAGTCGGGTCCTGACCGAGTAGGGTCGGGTCCTGACAATAGCTATACTTTTACATACAGTAAATATGGTTGAACAAGGAGACTCCAATTAAGGTTAAATAAGTATTTTCCACTATTTGACGGGGTTTAGTGGGTTGGATGTGGGTGGTAATTCCGCACAGTGGAATTAATTTGGTTTATTTTAATAAGGTTTCAAGTCGAGAAAAAAAATGTAAAATGGGACCAGTCTGATTTTCGGGGTAATTAGGGACGGGTCCTATCAAGTTGGTATCAGAGCTAGGATAATAGATAGTTGTTTCTAAGTTAAGAACGTTAGGTAAATGCTATGCCAGGAGGCGATAATTGGACTATGATTGGGTAAATTTTGATGATTTTGTGGAATTATTGAAACATACGAATATATATATATATATATATATGATGGTTTAGTTCAATTCAACAATGAAAGTTGGATTTGATCGGTACTTCCTTAAATCTTACGTATGTGTTTTATGAAATTTTATGGCAATTTGACTCTTTTTAAAATAATTATAGCATGAAATAAGATTGAACTTGTCTTATGGAAATCAGTTGATATATAATATACGAGAATTTTACCGATTTCATTGAAGTTCATGTTTTATGACCAATAAAAGTATACATTATTATTTATGCTCGGGATTTAAGTTGAAATCGGTTTAGCTTATGAGTTGATTCGGAGAAAACGTTAGGGTCATTATAGGAAATGATGATAAATCAAACTTTTTTTTCGTACAATTGTTGAAGATTTCTAAAGAATTTTAAAATTAATTTTAAACTCACGTATACGGAGCTTTGTGAAAATAATGATTTGGTTTGAAGAAGATGGGGACATGTTGGGCAAATAATTGAGTGCTTGAAGTATACATTACACATTTTACGACACTTTTACAGAAATAATGTTGGGATCATTAGGAAGAAATTATTCTGGAAATAATTAAATAACCGGATGAACGTCCGGTAACAACAAACGAAGAATGAGTTTGAACTTAAATGCGGAACTGAGTTATGGATTAAATGGATATGAATTGAGGAAAAAAATATTGTGAATATATATTTCTTGAAAGTATGAATATTTGTATGCAAGAATTTTAGAATAGTGGTTAATACTCGGATAATGTACTCCAAGTAGCTGTGTGTGGTGGCGGCCGGTCTCGGATGTCATGGTAATGCTCCGTAGTTCCCGAGACCGGTATTGTGATGTATAGTCTCGGACGTCGAGTTAAAGCTCCGTATTTCGTGAAACTAATAATGTGAGGGGAAGTCTCGGACGTCGAGGTAATGCTTCGTAGTTCCCGAGACTTGTGGGAAGTCTTAGACGTCGAGGTAATGTTCTGTAGTTCTTGAGACTAGGAATGTGACTCAGACACCAAGGTAATGCTCCGTAGTTCCTAAGCCGGTCCACACTACTCCTTAGTTCCCAAGTGATGTATCTACCAGTAGAATAAATGTGACCCCTGGGGAAAAATTTGAGAAAGTGTGTGATACATGATGACTCGGGCGTCGAGTCTGAGGCTCCAGTTCCCGAGCAAGTATATGGCATCCCTATTAGTAATTAAGTGCACTTGTGATGTGATAGTTAATATGGTACTTGTGTGTTGATGATGAATTGGTTATATGAGATTGTGTGATGTGCCTACCTGAAAGGCAGTAATTGTTGCTCTGTATTATGAAATGGTAATTAGGATATGGGTGATTTTATGTGATACTAGTTACGGTTCGGATATGCAGCATTACTATGAAGGTATCCTAGTGTTTATCATGATAACCTTTGTGTGAATTCTGTGATTGATTTTTGTGGTTATTGATGTGATGGTTGTTGTGACTTCTTATGCTTGTTGTATACTTGATTGTGACATAAAATTGTGTGGTATTAGACTACGGTGAGTTTTATTTCTAGTTGGTGTCTTGGATGCTTTTGGTAGCACATTTTACAGAGTTTGACATCAAGTTGTGTCCTTGGTCCAAACTCAAACGACTGATTGCAGGTTTGATTAAGATATGATATAAAAATTGTATAAGATTGTCATATTGACCTGAAGATTGTTGTAATTATAAGGGATGATACTAATTATGACGGTGGTATGAAACTGCCACCTATAGGAGTGATGATCTAAGTAACAAATTTGTAATATTAATTACATAAATAAGTCATGATGCCTTGAATTCAAAAAAGTAAAATTGGATCATTTAAATAAACTGAGATTCTAACTATTGTGTGACAATGAAATTTAGAATTTTGTACGTAAGTATTCCTTTCTGATATAAGTAGTTAGGAATGACTCGAACATTGTGTTGTGTAGTCCTCAAAGTGAGTAAATTTTTTTCGGGTGATTGAGTTTGTGAATGGACTTTTCTTAAAACTTATGCACGTGTACCCAAGTATTTTATTTTCCTTTTACTTGTTTTAGTGATATTTGATTGGTTGAAACCTTTTATGGTTTTTACGATTGGTTGAATATTAAAGTAATATTTTATTAACGTATTTTGCAAGGAAATTCGGTATATTGTATTTTGAATCATGACTGAGTCTGTGACAGGACCCGCCCCAAAAGGACTTTGATAACCTTATCTGGTCCTGCTCCTGTCTAACAAGTCAACTGAAGTTCCAAAAACACCCTCAACACTTGTCAAACAAGGGATAGCTGTATTTATTCCCACTCATGCCTCAGCCGCTCAAGCAGCCCCGATCTTCGTGCTACGGCCTGGAGGGTCATCAAAACAACAAAAGTGTGAGTGGATAAAAATAACATCGTTTGAAAATACGAACGAATCCTTTTCCACTCGAGTTATAAAACATGAATGTATAGAGTGAAACATGATCGCCGGATTTCAAATCATATCACATCACAAACTGTGGGATCCATAATATTAACATATATCAAGCAACGGTCCACATTTCTCGAAATCCATTTCAAAGAATCATCATAAAACATCTATATACAAAATCAATATCAAACACAATCTAATACTTTAGAGTTCAGGAATTAAGCATCTGAGGGCAATTCGGGAAATACACATCACTTCCTTTACACGAACCAGGAATTAAGCATCTGAGGTCTTTCATGGGAAATACACATCACTTCCTTTACACGAACCAGTCGGCGGCACCGGTTGCATTCTCCAACGAGAAGATGACGTCATTGATGACGTCAATATGACACGTGGCAGTGTCATGCCAGCGTGACATGACAGGACCCATCCCAATCCCCCCGGGATTAACGCGGGATGACCCTGCTCCCGTCTGACACGAAGTGTCAGACAAGGGATATTTCCGACCTTTGCCCTCTCGGGCTATCAGAGTACGCCAAGATCCGGAGAAGGTATGTAATATCTCAGTCTCTGCTACAGTGCACATCCGATGTCAACCTGAAGGGCAGTCAAAACATTAAAAGCTATGAGTGGACAAAACAACCAGTTTATAAAAACATTTCATAAGAAGACATTTGTACCCTTCACTAAAAAGCATGCATGCATTCGAAAACCATTTAACCAAATGGACCACATGTGGGAACTAAGCCGAAAATCATAATCAAATCAAATATGGGCCACTGCCCAAATCCTGTGCACACCCGTGCACACCACATATCAAAGAATCATAAAGACTCAACCATACGGGCCACTGCCCAAAACCTGTGTAACCACACATCACATCTCATATATCATATCATATACCATATATACATATAAGTCACACAACCAATCCTGTCACGGTATCCAAAGCTACGCGCGTGCTACCCGGGTCTCAATCCGAGTCTTTTCAAAGTCAAGGTCAATGTACGCAGACCACTAATCCTACTCGAGGTAATAGTAACCATAGCCTTCCTGAGAGTAAGGAACCCAACTAGGGGGTGACTCCACTCAGTCGGTGCTCCGTGACTACTCTGGGGTCCACCCAGGCCAACGGCCCTCCCCGGAGGAGATAGAACAAGTACGGAAGGTATATGAACATATATATACATAACATAAATATCCATGCCCGGTTCCCCTGAACCGTCATGATCCATAATATCCAGTTAAGAATTCATTCCCGGTTCCCTGAACCGTCATGATCCATAACATCCATTCCATATATATATATATATATATATATATATATAGACAACAACCTCCATGCCCGGTTCCCATAAACTGTCATGTACCATACTGACATAACCAGGGTTCATGCTGGTCCCCATAAACTCTCATGTACCATAATAACATAACTAGGGTTCATGCCGATCCCCATAATCCGTCATGAACCACGATACCATAACAAGGGTTCATGCTGGTTCCCAAAAACTGTCATGAACCGGGAAATCCATTTAAGGTTCCCTGACCTGAAATCAAAACCGTAAAGTAACTTGGGTCTCGTGCCCGAACATAGGACATCAGCTGGGCACCGTGCCCAATATCTGAGGTCATATGCCCGAGACAAAACCAAATGGGTCTCATACCCAAGTTTATCCTTTTGAAATCCAAAACCATTTCATTAAAACCAATAAAGAAATACCGACCCGTATAAGCACCGTATAAGGCTAAAACCTCGAAATACATGCTTATACGTAACCACAACCAAATGCACCCATGGCATCATCAAACATGTAAATAAACATATAATAAACATTTATACATGCACCAATTTAGAAAACCAAGGTCCACTCACAGACCGTCCGAGCTACCGCCTCGATTCGCGTGCCATACGGCTCTCCCGAGCCAATCACCGTCACCAGGACTCTCGAACCTGTCCAAATCGAAATAGAAGGTTACTAACTACTTAATTAACCTCCTACCAAAGCCCCGTAATTTTCCTGAACTTTTAACTATTTTTAAACCGACCCTAAACCTTCGGACAGCTCGAAACCTATCGAAACGATGTCTGATTGACACGAAACCAGTCCCAAAATGTTTGTTACATCGAATAGATGATTTCGTATGTTGAACACTTCCCCAAATTACTGTTCACGCACCCTCACGCGCCCCTAGAAGGCTCAGAATACTATTCATCATCACTAACCTCCAGCTTACTGTGCTGAACCGGTTCACTGTTCACGACACTGTGCTGAACCGGCGTGACTGGTTCAGTGCTTTCCTCCCTCTGTTTTGGTCCAATTTCAACCCTAGTTAATCCTATAATTCCTATTTCTTTATTCCCTATCATTTCCAATCATCAAAACAACCTAAAAACACTTAAATCCTACCTATAATCGAAGGGCCTCACGGCCTTATTTTTCCATTTGCCTCCCATGGCTTCCACAGCCGTCCAACCCCCATAGAAGCTTTCTTTAAACACCCTAAGAAACCTATTGAACATTTCCTAATCACCCATAAGCAACCATAATGGAAAAACCGAATTAAACATGGAAAAATGGGTAACCGGGTTACCTCTCGGTTTTACCTCCTCCACGCCGCCGTCTGCGGCTGTTCTGGCCGTCCAACAAGCTCCTCTCCATCCCTCTCAACTCTCTTGGTCCTCAAGCATGATAATATGGGGTTGGGTTGGATTTGGGTTGCACAGAGATGGAGAATGGTGTGTGAGATCGGGTTGTTTTGAAATGGGGAAGGAAATGGTCGATGCATGTATGTTAAGGGATGGCATATGGATGGGTGACACTTGTCACTCATCCATAGGGCAGGGATTAAATATCTGGGCCCCACTAGAGTCCAAAAGTTAACTCGTTTCGTAATTTGTGCAATAGTACCCTTGAACTTCCGTGAACCGTAACTTCGTTGTCGAACGTCCGAATTTGACGTGCCGCCTGTCTATGGATTCGTATCATCCCGATCTACGTAATAGTCCTCGTCCCTCGGCCATTGGACATCCCAGGTCAAAAGTCAACATTTGACCCCTTTTAACCATAATTACCAAAATGCCCCTAAACTTCCGAACGTCATAACTTCCTCCTCGAATGTCGGAATTGAACGTGCCACCTGTCTATGAACTCGTGACGTCACGGTCATCGATCAAAGTCCAATTGACCACCCGAATGAAAAGTCAACATTTTGCCCACGCCCAGGGGCAAAACGGTCATTTTGCATCGTTCGTCCGATTTCGCCCAACTAATCACCGATTGACCTCGCTAATCGTGATTAGTCACTAATCTAATCTTGGAATTCGGGACGGGTCGTTACAACCTTCCCTTCTTAATTAATTTCATCCTCGAAATTCCAACCGACCTAATTCCAACCGTTCTTCCCTCCTTAATTAGTTCCGTTCCCGAAACTCCAACTATTCTGATTCCACATCCACCACGTGGAAAGTAGAATCTACCTCGAAACACGTGTACACTCGTACACCAACTAGCTAGAACAATACTTGTTCGTACCCAAGCGTACCACTAACGCTTACGTCGCAACGACTACATTCGACCATGTCGAATGACAGTAGTCATACGTTCTGAAATGACACCACTTATCAAATCCACCAAGTCGCTGACACAAACACTCGAAGGTTCCTTTCTCAATCTCAATCTATCCTGATGTCTGCTGCCACTGGGAGTCATCAGACCTCACACAATGATCCACGCTGCAACATCCGACAAACTGTCACCACTTGACAGTCGTCAGTCGAAATTTGACACTATACTCCCTTGTGGTTACACTAACCAACAACTCACTCAACCTGAGTAAACCTGTACCAACATTTCACTCGACCTGTATGTAACTAGACCCATCAGAAAACCATGACCCACTGCACAGTATCCAACTTCTAGTTCACAACCTCGACTAATCCAATGGTATCGGAACCAATCCGACTACCAACACGCTCACCAACGTACTACTGGTATAACCTATATACCATCACCAGGCACCACAAGTATGTTTAGTATCGTACCTCGAACAACGTACAAGGTACGTACATCTACCTATCAATCAGCCTACAACCGTCTAGGTCGTAGCCAATCACGTTTCAATTATGGAGTTCACTTGTCCAATCCAGCATTAGACAAATCGAAACTCCAACCCATCATCTATTTCCAAATCCGAATCTGAATCCGCAATTTCGTAAGAAAGCCCGGATCCAAACCCAGAAACATATCCATAGCCATGTCCAAATTTGAATCTGAAATCATCATTCCATAAGCTAGCATTTGGAATAACCATTCCGAACCCAAATCCATAAAAGGATATCCACTATCAAGCTCCAGAATCAAATCCTGAATCGTCACCCAGAATCCGATTCCAAAACCCAAATCCAGAAATCCACTTTCAAGTTCCAAAATAAATCCTGAATCGTCATCCAGAAATCTGATTCCAAAACTCGAAATCTCGTTCTCGTCTACCGAGACGTACTAAAACCGAACCTATTCGTTACCTGTTCAATCGATTACACATTACATTTGATTGACTTCATAGGGAAGTCAATCCCAACATCCACACATCTAAGCTGACAAAATCCGACATCATTGGACACTTACTCACCTGAGTAATATACCATACAGAATTTACCTCAAATAGAAGTTCAGTCCCATCATGCTCCACTCGAACTCTCCACCTAGCTGGATCATTAAGATCACGATCCAGATCCATCACTACGTCACCCAACCATAGACGTCACGATCCTCGATCGTCACGACGTCCAAAGTCCTCAACCATTTCCCACATCTAACAGATCAGTCAATGATGAGACACGCCGAGACTGTGGGTTCTCACTGATTACCTCGTATCGATCCTTGTCATTCCACCTAGGAAAAACCAAGGATGATCCAAAACAATGACCTCAAAATTCATCCTACGTGAATGCGAACAAAACTCATTGCATTCACCACGTCACGTAATCCAACATCATCTGTCACCAAACAGAAAATGAGAAATCTCATTCACTTAACTCCGAAATACTCACTCCACTTGATGACCCAAGACACATCCCGGGTTCACCAATCCATACACGACCAATATAATGGTGACACACCCATCATCAACCATGGTAGAACCTGAGAAGTCACCCAAAATGACTTCGAAATACTCAATACCAATGCGGAAAACCCGCATTCACTCGTCACCTAAATTGCAACCTCTCGCGATTCTGAAATTCCATCCAGATTGGAAACAACATACTTGGACATCATGCACGTGTCCCCCTTTTTGACTATTTATGGACACATGCTCATTTACGACCGTATATGTATCTCTAACATAGAGAGTCACAACAGACCCCTGCTGTGATCTGCAGTCAAATCTCTGCATACCACCATATCTGACCAATCCTGACCAATTCTGACCAACTGGTCGCTAAACCCCGCGACAGATCGAGTCTGACCAACCGGTCACTAATCCCCCATGACAGTACTCGATCCTCACGTCTCAACTACCGTTGGATTCTATCCAGTCCATCACTATCCGTGATCCACTCCCGAACCACAAATACCGAACATATGCTCATCTCGACGGAGTTACATCCCGACTCGTAACTCACCGTCATCGCAATCACGACACCGGCACCAGCACCAGTACCCGTACACCACTATAATCTGTCAGCATCAGCACAAAAGCATCCACACTAGCATCAGCAATAACACTAGCACACCATGTGCAAAACTGACAACCCTGGATCTCCGCTCATACCGAGTGACGATCCCGTACCTCAACTCGTATTGGAGAAACTCTACCTCCCTCGTACCCAACACCTCTGGGTACAGTCACCCTGATAACTCATATGAGAATAGGAAACGTCCCCGTCTCATTCTGCGATTGCACTCAGCCGTAACCGAGTCGAATCCAGAATCACTGCGCGTACATATGCGTTACTCACGCACCTCGTATCATTGTCATGACTGATAATCCCATCGTCACAATCGTCACGGTAACCTGAGTCTACTCGACCTGATAATACTCGACTACGTCCATCGATAGTAGCGTCTACCACAACCTCGTGCAGACCTAACTACCAGGTATCTCGATATCCAGACTCCGCATCCAATGGAATCAATCGCCCATACTACTTATATGTATCCCACTCAGGGATTCCATCGACAAGTACCAACCCTGGTAACTTGTCCAACAATCTCCAACCTATCGTACCTCGACTAAACCAATGTCGTCTACCAGGTCATCCACGACCTTAGTTGTACCAACTGTCCATCACAACCAAAGTAGCACGACAACCAACTAGGTCTAACCGATAAGTACAACCCCGACTGCAAAGTGCAGTCCCAACACAAGCTGACATGACTAGACCGACAAACGAATCCAAATCCGAATAGTCGTCCAAGTCAAACCACTCGTCAACTCACATTTCTGAATCATACACCCAAGGTAGGGTTCCACGATCACACTGAGAGTTCCTCTGAACCCGACTGCATAAGACAGTAGATTCCACAATCTGACCATCTCCGCGGTCTTGACATCGAAAAGACGTCAATCTATTCCTACCGTAAGTCCAACCAGGATTCCTCAAATCCGGCTGCCAACTACCATAAGTTCAACTAGAGTTCCACGAACTCGACTGCTAACCGCCAGGAGCAGTAAATCCATACAACTCAACCAAATCCGATCATCGGATGGTCATAACACCGAACCAGTCGTCGGAACCGATCCTGCGACATCGTGAAAGACGATCCCAACTAACCGTCTCACGATCACAATCTAACGTACGAATACGTTCACCCTTCCGTAGGGTTCCACATTGTCAACCACGACAGAACTATGGCAACCCCAGCATCAAGTGCCGAATAAAGACATTCATCGATTCAATCCTACTATCTATCATACCGGCACCCCAACATCAGGTTGATCACGAACTGTAGCCCCTTGAGATATCACATCCTCGACCTGCGTACTACTCCAAGAGCTCTGCGGTTGCTCGAATAGAGACAACCCCGCTCAGATAAGCAATCCTATGCTCTGATACCACGTTGACAGGACCCATCCCAATCCCCTCGGGATTAACGCGGGATGACCCTTCTCCCGTCTGACACAAAGTGTTAGACAAGGGATATTTCCGACCTTTTCCCTCTCAGGCTATCAGAGTACGCCAGGATCCGGAGGAGGTATGTGATATCTCGGTCTCTGCTACAGTCCACATCCGATGTCAACCTGAAGGGCAGTCAAAACATTAAAAGCTGTGAGTGGACAAAACAACCAGTTTATAAAAACATTTCAAAAGAAGACATTTGTACCCTTCACTAAAAAGCATGCATGCATTCGAAAACCATTTAACCAAATGGACCACACGTGGGAACTAAGCCCAAAACCATAATCAAATCAAATATACGGGCCACTGCCCAAATCCTGTGCACACCCGTGCACACCACATATCAAAGAATCATAAAGATTCAACCATACGGGCCACTGCCCAAAACCATACGGGACTCAGCCCAAAACCATCATGAAACCACCCATACAGGCCACTGCCCAAAACCTGTGTAACCACACATCACATCTCATATATCATTTCATATATCATATATACATATAAGTCACATAACCAATCCTGTCACGGTATCCAAAGCTACGCGCGTGCTACCCGGGTCTCAATCTGAGTCTTCTCAAAGTCAAGGTCAATGTCCACAGACCATTGATCCTACTAGAGGAAATAGTAACCATAGCCTTCCTGAGAGTAAGGAACCCAACTGGGGGGTGACTCCACTCAGTCGGTGCTCCGTGACTACTCCGGGGTCCACCCAGGCCAACGACCCTCCTCGGAGGAGATAGAACAAGTACGGAAGGTATATGAACATATATATACATAACATAAATATCCATGCCCGGTTCCCCTGAACCGTCATGATCCATAATATCCAGTTAAGAATTCATGCCTGGTTCCCCGAACCGTCATGAACCATAACATTCATTCCATTCATATATATATATAGACAACAACCTCCATGCCCGATTCCCATATATTGTCATGTACCATACTAACATAACCAGGGTTCATGCCGATTCCCATAAACCGTCATGTACCATAATAACATAACTAGGGTTCATGATGGTTCCCATAATCCGTCATGAACCACGATACCATAACAAGGGTTCATGCCGGTTCCCATAATCCGTCATGAACCGGGAAATCCATTTAAGGTTCCCTGACCTGAAATCAAAACCGTAAAGTTACTTGGGGTCTCGTGCCCGAACATAGGACATCAGCTGGGCACCATGCCCAATATCTGAGGTCATATGCCCGAGACAAAACCAAATGGGTCTCATACGCGAGTTTATCCTTTTGAAATCCAAAACCATTTCATTAAAACCAATAAAGAAATACCAACCCGTGTAAGCACCGTACAAGGCTAAAACCTCGAAATACGTACTTATATGTAACCACAACCAAATGCAGCCATGGCATCATCAAACATGTAAATAAATATATAATAAACATTTATGCATGCAAACATTTAGAAAACCAAGGTCCACTCACAGACCATCCGAGCTGCCGCCTCGATACGCGTGACATACGGCTCTCCGAGCCAATGACCATCACCGGGACTCCCGAACCTGTCCAAATCGGAATAGAAGGTTACTAGCTACTTAATTAACCTCCTACCAAAGCCCCGTAATTTTCCCAAACTTTTAACTATTTTTAAACCGACCCTAAACCTTCGGACACCCCGAAACCTATCGAAACCATGTCCAATTGACACGAAACCAGTCCCAAAATGTTCGTTACATCGAATAGATGATTTCGTATGTTGTAAACTTCCCCAAATTACTGTTCACGCACCCTCACGCGCCCCTAGAAGGCTCAAAACACTATTCATCAACCCTAACCTCCAGCTTACTATGCTGAACCGGTTCACTGTTCACGATACTGTGCTGAACCGGCGTGACCGGTTCAGAGCTTTCCTCCCTCTATTTTGGTCCAATTTCAACCCTAATTAATCCTATAATTCCTATTTCTTCATTCCCTATCATTTCCAATCATCAAAACAACCTAAAAACACCTAAATCCTACCTATAATCGAAGGGCCTCACGGCCTTCTTTTTCCATTTGCCTCCCATGGCTTCCACAGCCGTCCAACCACCATAGAAACCTTCTTTAATCGCCCTAAGAAACCTATTAAACATTTCCTAATCACCCATAAGCAACCATAATGGAAAAACCGAATTAAACATGGAAAAATGGGTGACCGGGTTACCTCTCGGTTTTGCCTCCTCCACGCCGCCGTCTGCGGCAGTTCTGGCCGTCCAGCAACCTCCTCTCAGTCCCTCTCAACTCTCTTGGTCCTCAAGCATGATAATACGGGGTTGGGTTGGATTTAGGTTGCACAGAGATGGAGAATGGTGTGTGAGATCGGGTTGTTTTGAAATGGGGAAGGAAATGGTCGATGTATGTATGTTAAGGGATGGCCTGTGGATGGGTGACACTTGTCACTCATCCATAGGGCAGGGATTAAATATCTGGGCCCCACTAGAGTCAAAAAGTTAACTCATTTCGTAATTCGTGCAATAGTACCCTTGAACTTTCGTGAACCGTAACTTCGTCGTCGAACGTCCGAATTCGACGTCCCACCTGTCTATGGATTCGTATCATCCCGATCTACGTAATAGTCCTCGACCCTCGGCCATCGGACATCCTAGGTCAAAAGTCAACATTTGACCCCTTTTAACCATAATTACCAAAATGCCCCTAAACTTCCGAAGATCATAACTTCCTCCTCTAATGTCGGAATTGAACGTGCCACCTGTCTATGAACTCGTGACATCACCAACTACGTCACGGTCATCGGCCAAAGTCTAATTGACTGCCTGAATGAAAAGTCAACATTTTGCCCACGCCTAGGGGCAAAATGGTCATTTTGCATCGTTCGTCCGATTTCACCCAACTAATCACCGATTAACCTCACTAATTGTAATTAGTCACTAATCTAATCTTGGAATTCGGACGGGTCGTTACATGACACGTGGCAGCGCCATGCTAGCGTGACACGTGGCAGCAGTGCAACGTGGCAGAGAGGTGTCAGAGGCTATCACACGATATTTGATCGACCTGAAACCACCATCATTGGATTCAGAACGTTGCAATCCTTCGAACAAGACTATTTTGACTTCCAAATTTGTGCCCATGCACCCTCACGCACTAGTCAAACCTTTCATGCGCCTGGTCAACGCTGGTCAACACTAACATCAGCTGCTGACGTCAACCTAACAATTCTGACATCTGAAAATCTGAAAATCTGAAAAGATGACACGTGGAACTTCTTGATTGGTGCCACATGTCCTGCCACGTATCACTAACAGGTCTAACATCTCTTTAACACACTGCCACATGGCACCACCCCATGTCGTCAGACAATGCTGACGTGGACCTGCCACGTTAGCTACCACGTAGCCTGACAGCTCCTAACAACCTCTCCATATGGCACCAACCATTCCCTGGCACGTGGTCTGACACTTGACCCGCGACTCGACCCGACCAGAACTCAACCGTCCGACCACCGTTATTCACCATTTTTCTTTCAAAATGATCCTAACCTACCCAGAAGATTATCTAAGGTGCTAGAAGTGAGAAAACAAACCTGGACCTTGAGCCGAATGGATCCTTCACGGGCCAACCTTCGAACCTTCACCAAAGCTTGTCCAGTGGCCATTTACCTTCCGTTTTGATCCCTATGGCTCATAAGAGCTCGACAAGGACACCCATGGTATCAGAATAAGCCCTAAACGTCTAAAAAATCAAAATCCAAATTGAACCCACATGACTTACCTTACTTTCTCAGTTTTACGGCCACCTCACAACGGCTCCACCGTATTTGACACCGCCCTTATTTGCCTCTCAGTCCACCCTCACTCTTAGTCTCTTTCTCTCATGCGACAACACAGATGAAGATGATGATGAAGGTTTGGAATGGGCTTCGAGTTAGTTCAAAATAGATGAAGGGAATGGGAGATGATGCATGTAACAACCCGTTCCACAAATCGGGATTAGATTAGTGTTAATGACGGATTAGTGTAGTTAATCTGTGATTAGTTGGAGGCGTTCGGAAGGACGGTGCGAAATGACGATTTTTCCCCTAGAATGGACAAAAATGTTGACTTTTCGATCGATGTTGTGATTTCGGATTTGGTTTTGAGACTTGGAAAGGAAATCTAGATTTGGATTCGCGATGATGGTTCCAGATGCTGGCTTACGGAATCATTGTTGCGAATTCGAATGTGGATTTTTTGTGGTTTCAGTTGATTGAAAAATGGTTTTGGGTTTAAAGACCCGGAAAAAGAAAAGAAAAAAACAGCTGGATTTGGTTTTGAGTTTAAAGACTCGGTTGATTGATGGATGGAGGGCCCTGGATTGATATGTTTTGAGTTTAAAGACTCGGTATATGTTTTGAGTTTAAAGACTCGGTGATTGTGATACCCCCCGAGGCCTGTGATTGTGTTTTGAGTTTAAAGACTCGTTGATATCCCGGGAAGGCCTGATTATGCGCATGGTTTTGAGTTTAAAGACTCGGGCGCACTTGAGATCTAGCAAACTCGGATGATTGATATTTTCACTGGTTTTTCACTGGTTTTTCGATGTTTTGGGAAGTGGCCCGGATGATATGGATTTGATGAGTTTTGGGACTGAGTTCCCGTACTTTGAGATTGATTTATGATTTTGGGTTGAGGCCCTGGATTGAATTGCGGATTTGAGGAAAGAAATGATCCTGGTTTTCATTGATGGTTTTGATATGAATGGTTCCATAACATGATTTGATATGCATGCATTGATTTTTAAAACTGAGGGTATAAATGTAATTGTTTTATTGAACGATTTTCTAAACTTATTATTTTTTCCACTCACAGTCTTTTTGTGTTTTCGATACCCTCCAGGTTGTTGCGGTGCGGGCCGTTGGTCGAGAGAGAGAGACAGAGACATCACATACGCGATCCACAGTAGAGTCTGCGTGCTCTGGGAAATCCGGAAGTTTTGAGCGGTTCAGTCGGGAATCCCTTGTCTGACTTACGTGTCACATGGGGGTTGGACGTCGGTTTAGCCTTCGTGTCATGCATAAGTTAGACGGAGTAGAACTTAGTTCTTAATCCCGGAGGATTGAGGGTGGGTCCTGTCAATGCTTGTTTGTATGGGTTTGGGCCAAAGGATGGGTGACACTTGTCACTCATCTATTGGTCCAGGCCAGATATTCTAGGCACACTAAAGACAAACCAAAAGTCAACCAATTTCAAAGCACGTGTACCGTAACATCTGATCAAACATTCCTTGACCGGTAACTTTCCCGTACGATGTTTGATTTCGATGTGCCGCTTGTCTACGGACTCGTATCGTTTCGATCTACATAATGGACTTCGGTCCCCGTGAATTTGACTTCCTAGGTAAAAATTCAACATTTTACCCTTTTAGGGGCAAAATTGTCATTTTACCCCGATCGTCAGATAATTCTTGATTAATCCCGATTAATCCTTAGTTAATTCTTGTAAATCATGAAATTCAGGACGGGTCGTTACAATGGTTCTCCAGCGTTCTCTCCCAAAATTTTCCCCCGACCTTCCTGTGTATATATGTGTGTGATGGTGGCATAGAGAAATTCAGCTAGGATGAGCCGAATAATGGCCAACCACCCCAAAACACTAAACTGTGAACTTTGAGTGCATGAGAGGGGAACAAAGATGAGAGGAATGAATTTAGAATGAGGAAGAGAAGAAAAACGAGGGAAAAAATGAGGAGAAGGGGGAACAAAAATCATGGACCTGAGGGGGTCTTCTACGGGTTCCTCTTTCCAAGATAGGAAAGCAAGATCGAACAGCCTTGATGGCTTCCTAGAGCTCGAATGAAGTTGCCGGGATAAGAACCTTGAGCTTTGAACGTGGAAAAGTCCCTAAACAGACCCTGGACGCCATGATTGCGAAGGTCAAACCTCGAACTGGACGTTTGGGGTAAGGAATCATACTTTTAAGTTCTTAGATCGATTACTAAGCTTGGGTAGTTAAATCTAGGATTTTAGAACGTGAAAATGGACATGAAACACATGTTTAAGAACCGGGTCAGGTCGCCGGGTCGGGCGACACAAGTACCAGAGAAACGGGCTGCATGGAAGCTGAATAGTATCTGGTGCATGGCTCCCACGCGCAACCACTTCAGGTGACGCGTGAGGGAGAATTTGGGGTGGTTCCCAGCATGAAAGTTTTTTTATTGTTAACTTCTGAGTCCAATGGTGCAATAATTACATTAATTGGACAACATATGAAATAGTTATGGTTGTTTAAAGATTAAGTATTAATTTTATATGTTATAATTCAAAGATTAAGTTTGAGTTATATTTTCAATTAAATCTCTAAACTCAATTAGGATAGCATAATATGGACTTTGGGGATCCTGTGAATTTAAGAAGGAATACTTATGAATATTTACATATCAAATGTTTAGTATATGGTGAATTATCTATATAATCCTTATGATTGATTTTGTGTTATAATTGAGTATTAAATAGTAGTATGAAATTAGAACTTATGATGGAGTTATGTTTCAAGGAATTTATGTTGGTTAATCAAGTGTTTGTGTTATCTATTTATTTATTATTTGTTATTTATTTGTTATTGTTGTCAAGTTTAAAAACAAATCGAGGATTATTACTAAAAGTTCTTTGAGTTAAGGAATATGTGGACCAATTTGGTGGAATTATGAAAGATAAAATTTAAGAACTTGATTACTACTATTTTTGATTCATAAATGACTAACTGATAATATAAATGGTAATTTAACAAAAGAAACAAGGAAAATAGTTTGGCGATGATTATTGTCACATAAATAATTGAAGAGTAATTGTGGTAAGAGAAATGGATAATCAGAAGGATTGGGATTATTTAGTTGACCTGATAGCTATACTTGTACATACGGTAAATATGGTTGAACAAGGAGACTCCGACTAAGGTTAAATAAGTATTTTCCACTATTTGACGAGGTTTAGTGGATTGGATGTGGGTGGTAACCCAGCACGGTGAAATTAATTTCGTTTATTTTAATAAGGTTTCGAGTTGAGAAAAAAAAAGTAAAATTCCTTGTCTAACAAAGGGTTGTCGGATAGGAACAGGACCGGTCCGGTTTTCGTGGTAATTAGGGACGAGGCATGTCATTCGTGATTAACCAACCAATAGGCATAACCAGAACACACATCGTACATCACGAATCATCGAATCAATACACACAATTAATCCACATCGAGCATCACTACAAAATTCACATATAGTCAACTCAGCGTCATCATAGTTCGATCAGGAGCAAAACAGAGATTTCTCTATTCACAAAGAAGAAAAAAAATAGGACAGTTAGGGTGTTTCTACGTGAACAGTGATTTTGACGATAACAATGTACATGAATAGTGATTGATTTCTTAGACTTTAGTAGTAATATAAATTTACAGTTTCTTTTACAATTTTTTTGGCAGAAGTTGTATTTTATCTATTTTTGTCAATTTATTAGACAACGAATTAAAATTTAAAATTATAAAACTTTTATTCCGATAACGTTAGGTCCTAAAATGATTGCTATAAGATAAACTTTATTAATAGAGAGGATTCACGGAATGCGAGTCCCTTTTAATTCCTTCGTCCCACATGACATGTCTATATTCTTAGTCACCTACATACAACATACAACACTATGTACCATTTGGAAGTGTCTGCTAAGTCATAATCATTCGTGTCTCATCCCTCATTTATGAATCCTCCAACCACTTGAATAGAATCCCACTTCCACAGTCCACACTCTACAGCAAAGACTCCAAATTTACATCACCAACACAGATTGAAAAAGGAAAAATGCCCATACCCAGGAGCAGAAGGGCCAATCCCAACCTAATCTTGCTTCTAGCCCTCCTTTCGATCCATATCCATTTCACAATCTTCAATTGGGTTTCTGCTCTTGACCTCAATTCACTCAAAGGAAGTGAATTTGATGGAATGGTGGGCACTGGAAGGCCCTGCAACCAGAAGATTGGGGAGTGCTTGACTGAGTCAGAGATGGAGTCAGAGAGCAGCAGGAGAGTTCTGGCAATGCAGAAGAAGTACATAAGCTATGAGACTCTGAGGAGGGACCTGGTTCCTTGTGCAAAGCCAGGGGCTTCATATTACAATTGCCATGCTGTGGTGGCAAATCCTTACAATAGAGGCTGTGAGTTCATCACAGGATGTGCAAGAGGTAATTGACACTTCCAAAACCTGATACAATTTAAATTATGGACTACTTTTCTGCTTAATATGGAGAAATTAAGGGAAGTGATAATTCCATTTTCAGTGTTGTTTTTCATGCTTTTTCTTGTTTATTGAGAGTTAAGAGTGATATAATCATTTTTTAATGCAAGTTTGGTTATGATTTGAGAAACAAAATATTAGAAAGAGAGATTAGGGCTGATGACTTTGTAGGAAGAAAAAACAATTAGGTGGGTGCATAGTGTTGGATACTGTTTGTGAGGAAGACAGTAGGGTCTGAGTGGATGACAGAAGGATCTCATCATGTCAGCGGCCAAAAGGGAAGATAAAATTGTCGCAATATTAGGTGGATTTGTCCACATTTTCTATTTGTCCATTTTCAGACTATATTTAGCTGATTGAAATTTGAACATATATACAAGCCATTCTGTATGCAGTAAAATATACGTTTGGAAAAATTGACTGAGTCTAGCATGTGCAAGTGATACATATAATATATTTACATCGATCAATAATATGAGAGCTAATCAATTACCTCAAGTCCATAAGGGCTCGTTTGTTAAGCAGGATTAGATTGACTTAGCTCTCAAAATTAATGTATTTTAAATGTAAAATTTGATGCAGTTTTATTATAGGAGTAGATGGAAGAAAATGTGGACAAATCCATTTTTATATTTAAAGTACATCTAACTTGAGTTACCAATTCAATGCAATCTTGTTCACTAAGCTTGGCGTAATTTCTGGTAATTGGTGCGGAACATGATCTTCCTCTGCAGCGAGCCTTCCACTTGAAGCTTTTCAGTTTCTCTGCATCAGTACCTGCTGCAAAAATCCCACCTGCGAAAAAGGCATTTACTGATGTCTAGATACTTAGGACTTGTTTGGTGTAACATTTTGAATTGGACTATACAACTTTTCAAATTCAAAGGTATTTTAAAGGTAAAATTGAATGTTTTTTCGTTTCAAGGATATTGTATTGGATTAGTTTTTTTTTTTTTTTTTAATTTCTAATTCCCTCAAAATGAATAAACATTCACTTCCACCTTCAAAACACCTTGATTTAATGAGTTATACAATCCAATTTAATCTGACTTACCGATCGAGACTTTATGGTAAGGACATATCCAATCCAATCCATTGTAGCTGCATATGCAGGGAAGAAGTTTTTCTGTGCTGCAATAAAAATCGTGCCTAATCATATCTTAAGACTCTGAATGCAGTAAGAAGAACTCGAGAAGAAGACTTGCCGGCCTTGAAATCTCCCTCATTTTGATTATTTCCGTTTTTGAAAAATCAAGCCTCTAAAGAAACATGCAAGTATAGTAGTTACACTCCTTTTTGTGTCCTGTTCGTTGGCTTCGTTGAGGTTGTGTTAGTAAATTTAGGATGAAACTCAGCTATTTGATTTTTTAGCTGCTAGAAATCTTTCAATAATGGTGGCCCATAGTCCATGAAGCACCTTCTACTTACAGAGCTCCTCACTTCCTCCTCTACCCCTCAAATCAAAATTTGAAGTTAATTTCATTGTATGAAGGCTCTTTAGCTCCTCAACCGGAGGAGTTTTGTTCACGATAATAGGTGAAGACGTAGCTTTCCTTCTCCTAAGTGATGACTCCTCAGCAGGAGAAGACACAACTTCATCCTTGGGACCTTTCTTAGGGGGAGCCAAAGGGGCCCAAGCTTTGGACTCAAGATAATATAAGGCCCAAAATTATTAATATTATAAAAAATAGTAAATAAATTAATAGATAAATAAAGCATTCAAAAAAATAAATAATATAGGAGCTTATATGTTTGATGCTTGTTCAAGTTTTTTAAATGATGTATATTATAGTAATAGTAATAGGAAAGTGTCCCTTCTGTTTTCTTTCCTCGGTTAGGATTTAGGGTTCCCAAAGGTTTGGCGGCTAGGTTGCAGGCTGAACTTGAGGGTTTCAACGGGTGGAGATGGCTAGTGCAGCGTGGTGGTCGTCTGTTTGGTTAATTGGGCGCTGGTTTACTGGTTGGGTAAGTCTGATGGACTATTTGAGGGGCAATCTGAGCTGCTCTGTGGCGATCCCAGAGGTGGAGGAGCAGGAACTAGACATCAGGGAGGGTGGGGGGAGATCTTGGGGCTGTCAACGCATTTATCAATGGTTGGAAAACTTCTAATGGCGAGGAGGTTTAACCGAAAGGCCCTGCTGAACACCTTGCGTCGGATATGGCTTACAAGAGATAGTTTTCCGGTGTGGCATTGGGGAGAGTGGGCGGTTTCTATTTTCGTTTGGCAGTGCAATGGATGGTCAACGCGTGGCCAAGGGATCGCCATGGATGTTTGATAGAGCTTTGTTTGTGATCGTCGTTACGGACGACCTTGTCAACCTGCTGGAGGTGCCTTTGGATGTTCAAGAGTTTTGGATGAGAGTGAGCCGGATTCCGCAGCTATTCTTGAGCCCATAATTGGCTAAGAAGGTGGAGAACCTTATCGGTAGTTTAATGGAAGTAGACAGGGGGAAGAACGGTGACTGCCTTGGAAATTTTCTATGAGTGGCAAACCCATTACGGTGTTTTATCACGTTGTAGTCGGTGCTTGATGAACTCTCCAGGAAGTACCACATCGAATATGCGCGACTGCCATTTTTCTGTTTCCAGTGTGGTTGTTTGGACCACGTTGTGGGAGGTTGCATGGTGGTGATGGAGGAGACAGTCGCCGAACTCCCGTATGGTCGTTGGAAAACTTTAACCAAGGATGTGTTTAGCATTCAGGCTAAGGACGGGTTTCGGAGGGTAGTCTGTGGGCTTTCTGATTCTACAAGAGGGACGAGCGGTGGTTAGAATGGTGGTGGGGGTGTCGGGTGGCTAACCTGGTGCAGGGGGTAGAGGTCTGAGTCGTAGTTTTGGGATGGCTTTCAGAAGGGGGCAACCGATGCACTCTCTTGGTTTCGGAGGCCCGAGTACCACTAGTGACGCGTCTGTGAAGCGTAAGTAGCTGGAGTGTTTGGCATCTGGCAATGACACGCTCTCGAATTCTGACACGGTGTCTAGCCCAATGGGACCGAAGGACTCTGAGTACTACTCTGCAGGGGCGTCGAGAGCGTAGGTTCCTTTCGGTGGGCGCCTGTCAACTCCCTCGCTAAAGCCTCCTGATAGTTAGCCCGTCCCTAGGGCCTGGGACTTTAGACCTATGCCACCGAAATTGACCTTCAGCACCCAAGATTCGTTTTCAACTGTTTTTAGGGTGTTTTCTGGGCATTTTGGTCGCTTGGATACGGGGGAACAGTTGAGGGGGCAATCGGGAAATGGGGTCGTCGGGAGCCAAGTTTTGGGGGTTCTCGGTCAAATTACAACCAGGATGGGATACTTACATGAGCACCAAGACGCATCGTCCTAACGGATCGGTCTACGAAGTTCGTCGGCTGGAGCTCAGCAATTTCACCCAGCTTAAACTGAGACCCCCGAACAACGATGTTCATGAAATCCAGCTGAGATGGGTGGAACGCCGTTGTGAGCTGCCTCCAGCTGTCGTCCACCTTTTGAGTCCTAACCAGGTCTGGCTCCCCTTCAGCATTGACAAAAAAGGACTTGATGGACGAGTCAAGGATCAACCTCTTCAGCTTCTTCTGTACCTTTCGTCCAGTTAATAGGGATGGCTCTGTCGGTACAACTATCTCCCTAACAAGCTCAAGGGTTTCCACCTCGACCTGCTTCTTCTTCAGCTCTTTCCCCTCCAGCTCCTCGGCTTCCTTGGCCTCCTTCCTCTCGGCAAGCTTTCTCTTTTTTCTGAGCATGGCTTCGGGCACAAGCTTCATCTGTTCCTCAGACGCGTCATCGATATCGATGACCAACAGTGAGCCCCCAACAGCGACAGCAACCGACTTGCCCGCCCTCTTCGTACTGACCGTTTCGAGGGGAATTGGGAACAAAGGCTGCAGAGGTTCCCTTGTAGCAGGGTCCACATTAGCCGCGACAGCCGGTCCCTCGGCCTGACTGAGAAGCCCGACTATTATGAGCCTCGGTTTCATCTTGGAGGTGGCCTTACCCTTCAGAGGCTGACGGAAGTTCACTTTAGATGAGGCCCCCGCCTTCTGGACCTGAACCTTGGCTTCCTCAACCTGCTTCATGATTTCTTGAATTTTAGCCATCCTTTTGGAACGCTGATCGGCACCTCCGACCATGTAGTCTAAAGGTGTTGCCCGACAGAAGCAATGTCAGCAAAATCACAACTCAACAAAAATACAAACAAAGAAAGTTACTACAACTGGTACTTATGTAGTTCGGTTATTAGGCTGACCTTCTACAAGTTATGCGAAAGCCGTAGGACATCACGACTCTTCTCAGACCGATCGAATTTTTCGAATAATTCCAAGCAGTCGGCCTTTTCCTCATCGGTCTGGCTCGGAAACTTGAAAACCTCTGCAACACAATAAACATTAAGTACATCATCAACACCTACATCCAATATCAGACACCCTAAAAAAACCATAGACAGACTAAATACAAAGAAAGGCCAATGGCCACACCTTTAGACTGGTAAGTCCTCGGCATCCTCTGCTAACCCCCAATCAAATGGGTACTTTCCCATTACGGACATACAAGCACAAACCTATGCTTCCATGCCTTTTGAAAGGTTGGTATATCCCAAATAAAGGGCCCCCTTGCCTTCCTATTCATGGTCTCTACATACACCCACCCTGTCTTGTCCCTTCGGAATTAGTAAAGACAGTTCAAGTGGCCCCATGTTGGCTCACCTTTGCTGGCCAGCTTGAAGGCGCAGTATACGCCTATGAGAGCAATCCAGGTGTTCGGATTGATCTAACCGATGGCTACTCCCACCCGAGCCACCATCTTTTGGATCCACGGGTGCAGCGGCAGGTTGACCCCATGTGTGAACACATCCGGATGAAATTTCGTCCAAGGTTTCGGAGGGTCACTCGGCATGTCTTTCTCCCCGACCAACCTCATCACCACTGAATCGGGAACATGGAATGCCTCCTTGTAGGCATTTATGTTGTCCCACTTGATCGTACTCCATTGACGATCAATATGATAAATTGATTTCGCCGCGGTCACTTCTAGCATGGTCGCATCCACATCGATTTCCACGACCATCGACGTAGAGGTTGCCCCCTCCTCACTTGTTCCTGCAACTTCCATTCTTCTTTCTCGGCCAGATACAACCGGTATTACCTCAAATATTACGGTCTGATCGACTAACTCTACATTCAATACTACCTGCTCGGCCTCACCACTAGCCGAGACTAAATTTTCCGGTATTTGGACAAAAGCTTTCTCAAGCTCCTCCTCCAAATCCTTCTCCTCTTCGGCCTGCGGCCTCAGATTCGCCTCTGGACGAAATGTCCTGGAAGTTGAAGCTGATTCACTCGTGTATAACCGAGTGTCTGAAATGGCAGAACTGGCCGTTAATTCATCCTCAAAGGCATTCCCAGACCGATTGTCCATGCCTTGAGAATCTTCAGACGACATCTACAAATACAAGAAAAAGGCAAGAAAAGGCAACATACCTTATTTTTACTCAGACGTTGGTCGTAGCAACCGTCGTATGACTTGATCAGAAATTGCTTTGATGATTGTCGAAAATCGCCTAATGACTCTCAATCACTCTCAAAATAACTCAGATACAAAAGTGAAAAGTGAATTTTCCTAACCCCTTTTATACCACCAAAAAATGTAACTATGGTTAAAACTAGCTGTTATAAACCATCCTCGGTCAATCCAAGAGTCGCCCACTAAGGCGACGTACTATCTCGATCAGCTGAAAGGTCCCGTATCGATTACCGTGTGGAATTAAAAGCGCACTAATTGGTGCATATTTCCAACGGCCCTTGATCAGCCTAAGGAAATCTCCTAAGTCGATCGGCCACCTTATCATGCGAGGGTCCGCGCAAGCTGACCCACCAAGATAACATCCACTCACCTTGGTACCAAGTGGTGCTTGATCGGCTTGAGGACATATCCTAGGCCGATCGGTCACCTCATCGTCTGAGGTTCCGTTCAAGCTGACCGACCAAGGTGACATCCACCCACCTTGGCACAAAGTGGTATCTGATTGGCCTGAGAATATCTCTGAGGCCGATCAGCCTCCTCATCGTGTGAGTGTCCATGCAAACTGACCAACCAAGGTACATCCACCCACCTTGGCACTAGGTGGTATCTGATTAGCCAGAGAATTTCTCCTAGGCTGATCGCCCATCTAATCATGCTAGGGTCTACACAAGTTGGCCGTTCACTCACCTTTCCGTCAGCAACCTCCCTCCATCTAGTGCTTGGGGGACTGGGGACTCGCATAGTGTACACTTACACTAGAAAATAGGTAAAATACAAGCCCTTAATCGAGGAAATCCACCTCATTCAACGACTTGCGGGACTTCTATTCATACCTAAACTGGTCAGCCTGGCTAAAGACCAAATTGGTCTACCTTACACAACTCATAAGTACCAAGCTCAAGCTAACCGACCATGTCTGGTTGCCCAGCTCTCAAGCACCTCTCAGATCATGCCAGCAAGGTGAAGACGGCCCAACAAGATAATATTTGATCAGCCAACCCCCACAGAACGGCCTGGAAACTAGTCAGTCTCCTTGCAAGCCAACCACATACCGACTCTCCCTAGGCCTACAACGTCTAGTCGGCCGGGCCCATTGTCAAGTCATAAATATTGTCTTGAACCACCATAGGACACCTAGAAACTCCTGAAAGGCCACAACATTTATCCCACATTGACAAACACTAACAAACATATTCAATACTATTATAAATACAGGGGCATCCCCCTCTAAAAGGTAATGACAATCTTGCCCCCACACTGCCCAAATTACTACAGTACCCTTCCCACTTAAAATTGACTTAAGCATCAGAGACTGTTAGGCCAGCACCACACCAGTGTCCCTTTGCTCTTACCCTCTTCCTGTGCGGGTCTCCCTACCTCAAGAAGAGCAGTAAAGAAGCACAGCAAGGTGAGAATAAGTTGATCCATTTCTTGCATCAACATTATGGATCCAAAAGAAATGAAATTGAGCTGCAACGAGTAAGAAGAAGCTACTTGCCTCCGAAAAGAAACCTCGAAGTAATTTGGGGTCGAAGTTGGAGAGGGAAGCTTGGAGTTAAGAAACCTAGGGTTTGTAACTTTGCTGGAGAGCATCGTGGAGAAGGAGAGAGGCAGAGGCGAGACGATTCAGCACGAGCACGACAATGATCAGTGTGTGTGTGTGTGTGTGTGTGTGTGTGTGTGTGTGTGTGTGTGTGTGTGTGTGTGTGTGTGTGTGTGTGTGTGTGTGTGTGTGTGTGTGAGAGAGAGAGAGAGAGAGAGAGAGAGAGAGCGAGAGAGAGATAGAGGAGACTGAGTGTGTCATTCGTGGTGCGCGAGAAACAGAGAAAGGGCTAGGTTTGTTATTGTCCATGTAATACTTAGTGCGAGACAGAGACGGAGTCCTATTAACTATTAGGGCTTTTTTTCAATTTAATATTAGGTTTTAAATTATTTAAAAAATCTCTAAATAGGTTTCGGTACGGGACAATTTTCCCTAACACTAAAACTGATCTAGTATAGGTTTGAACCGGTTTGATATTAACACCGTATCAATCATCTTTTTGGTATGATTATTCATTTTTTATTGCTATGATACAAAATATGACGATTTCAATACTTCGGTTTGATATGCCTAGGGCTAATCCTGTATTCTGAGATGTGTTGTGAATTTCGTAGGCAACACTAATAGTAGCAATTAGCAAACGATGTGTCCCTGAATGGTGAATGGTGAAAAACCCTTATGAGCTTAGCTTAAGGAGGTGTTTTTTTCAACTTAGTGAGATTTAGCCCAATGGGGTCTGTTTTGGGCTTCTAAAATCTGCTTGATCTTTCTCATCTTGGGTCTAAAATACTAAATTGATTTTTTTATTTATACAAGAAATTACTTGCCTTCGGTGCGGTATGAGTTGGTTCGGTAATGGAATGATATCAGAACTAAATCAGAAATTTTAATCAATTTGATTTAGTTTGGTTTTGTATTGCAAAATTTGGTGATTGAGTTCGGAATCTGTTTGGGCCTAAATTGGGCCAGCTTCACGTCTTTTTCAGGTTTTCAATTGAATTTAAATTGTTGCAGGAATCTGTTTGTGTTTGTGTGAGAGATTTGGGACTAATCAAACTCAGAATTAAAATTGTTGCAGGAGTATGTTTGTGTTTGTATGAGAGGTTTGGAACTAATGAAACTCATAACTGCTGGAAAAAACGGAGATGAAATTATGAATCCATGCATCTTTCTCTTTAAATGAGAGATATGAGTATGTGTGTATCAGTTTATTGAGAAGAGTCAACATGTAGGTCACATTTAGTAATGTCAACATGAAGGTCGCATTTAGTAATGTTGACTCCTCTTCCACAAACTGATAAACACATTCACTCCATGGCAATCAGATGATATCAACATGAAGGTCACATATAGTAATGTAATATTGCACTGAATATTTCAATCGGATAAATTAATACATCTATCAGATAGGCTAATATATTCATTGAATATACTAATTAGTTAGTTATTCAAAACCACCTTCATAATTGCGCAAGGTCTCGCTCAAAACCACCATTGAATAGACTAATCAGTTTGACGCTCTATCGAATTAAAATACCAATTATATTATAATGACCGGATTATGAAAGGACCCTTCTCAAAACCACCTTGATAACTGCGCAAGATCTTGCTCCCTTCTGACATATGAATCAATGTTCTCTACTTATCCTTTGGACTTCAAGACATGAAATAAGAGACCTATCAGACAAGGGATGAACACTGACCATGTCAAAATTATTATCTTGATTCACACGCACAAAATATTTTGTGCTCCTATTACATCATCCCACCAAACCAGTAACCTCGACGAATTTGGAACTCGATGACAAGACCCGTCCCTAAAATCCATGAAAATTGGACTAGTCCTACTCCTATCTGACAACTCTTGTCAAACAAGGGATCTTACCATGAATTTTACTAATGTCCAACTTATTAAATTAGTCAAATTAATTTCATCATTGCGAAGTTACCGCTCATGTCCAACCCACTAATCCCGACAGAGAGATAAATTCTTATTATTATTTTAATTACCCGAGCCTCGATCTTTTTATACTTTTACCCTAATTAACTAACAACTAATATAAATTATTGGTCGTATTCAGGCACCACACTACTATTTTATTGGATTTACTAACCATTAGAAATTCCTCAATTAAGTTTCACTCCGTATCCATATTATTATCCCGTATAAGTCTCAACGTATCGTGGCTACCATATTTCATCACATCCTCATATCGTTGACATATGACTGTTATATGCGTATAACCAATTTTCCATAATCTCTTTACTCTTACTTTTGTTATAAATTTGGGAATCAAGCTTTTAATTTTCCACAACCCATTTTCCATCGCTTTTTAATAATTAAAATATTTAAAATATATTCGAGCTTAAATACTTAAAACACAAGTAAGAATAATAACTTGTTCGTACGACGAATATCATCACAATTAATCACCAAATTCTCGTAAAATTAATTAGATTTATAGACGCAAGGTATAAGAATATCTCGTAACCCAATCATATGGCAAATTACAACTTTAAATAAAAACGACTCTAATAGTTCCCTTAACATCCTAAATTCCTTAGTTCATATATTCCTTGCACCATTCTATAATTCTTTTGTTCACTGCAATTTATCATTAAATCCCTTTCAATATCTGAGATATTATTGTAATTTTACTTACCCATTTTACCATATTAATCTAAGTTTAGAACATAGCTTAAACTATTAAAAATTCTAAAATATACTCAAATAGTATCAAATTTACTCATAACTTATACCAATAAATCCAAAATTTCAAGACGAACAACTTTTATGTTGAACGTGCCTCCGGGAACCGCGGCACGCGCCCTTTCGCGCCGGTGACACTCCATGCGCATGAAATCCACGTACACAGTCACCAACAACCTCCAGCCGAGTCTGCAACTCTAGTCGCCTGGCCCGACGACCAGACCCGGCCGTATCTTCCTCAAATTTCATTGGTTATCTTCTCTTTTTCATCCAAATTATTCATAACTAACCCAAGAGGAGGTCAATAACCAGAAAACTAAGTAAAATGAGCTGAAACTCAAGAACTCTTACTTAGTTGTTTCGGCCAAGTTTCCATCTTTGAACTAGGTTGTTCGTGCGTCCTCGACCCTTATTTTCGAGCTGAAATTGATCATAGGAAACTTGTAAAAAATGCTTCCCATTCTCGGAAGCAAGACATATTGCTTCCCAAATCAAATCTCAGTAAAAAATGCTTCTCAATCGAAGCCAGTACCTCAATAGGGTTTCAGTCCCAAAACCGAATCATACACGATCTCAGCCCAAACAGAAAACACCTACAGGGTCTTAGCCCAAATCATAGAAAAAAAGTACAGGGTCTCATCCCAAATTAATAACCATGTGGGATCTCTGCCCACTATCATCATCCTCAATTTCAATCACGATTCCAATCGTAGCACATGTGAAAACAGCTTAGGACCGCTCACAATCCTACCATGTCGCCGTGAACAAATCACCCACCACGACTATCTCTAGATCATCGTGAACACATCACCCATCGATCTCAGAGAATAACATCAGCACTCCTAAGTCGAGCCTCCCTCGGTAATAGCCTCCACCGGCTGCTTGACAACACGCAGTGCATTGTGACCTCTCCAGAAGAAAAACATCAGCAGTCCGAAGGCGAGCGTCATATCACCAGAGACTCGAACCCGAATGTCATCATCATCGACCGCGACTCTAACCCGATCGACTGGAACTCTTACCCGAAATTTCATTAATAGGGCTTCAAACCTGAAACATCACCAAATGGGTCACAACTCGAAATATTACCAATTGGGTCACAACCCGAAAACCAGTGTCCAACAACACTTCATATCCTAGGATTCATCGAATCCTATCAAATCCACAACTGGTCAAATCCACAACTGGGTCTCATGCCCACAATATAATCTAGGATTCCTCGAATCTTGTCAAATTCACAACTGAGTCTCATACCAGAAATATCTTTCGAAATCTTGTAACTAGGTCGTAGCCCGACTTATCTCACGTTTAACTATACTCTAATTCAAACCTCAAATCAACTAGGTTATATGCCCAAAGGATATTTCCAAATCCAAAAACCATTTTCTCATTTTCAAATCACTTTCAAATCATTATTCAACTGGGACTCGTGCCCGAATTTCAATTTCACGCATCTCCGTGAAACCTTCAGAATCACATATAACTCATGTACATAGTATACTCGAAAGAAGCCCAAAAAGTCACATTTAAAATGCTTGCACTCATGGCATCTCAAATCATGTTCACAAACACATATAAAACATTTATGCATGCATCATATTCATAAAACAAAGTCCACTCACAGACCGTCCAAGCTACAGTTCCAAACGCATGCCATAAGCCTCTCCGGCTAATCCAACCTCTCCGAGTCATCTGGACCTATCCAAAACACACTCAAAGTTTACTACCAACCTAGAAAAATCCTAATCAAGAACCCCACATTCTCGGAAAAGTCAACGTGTTCCAAACACACTTCCCTAGGATTTATACGTCAATTTGAACAACCTAACGATCTCTGATCGACTCGAAACCACCATCATTGGATTCGTATTGTCGAAACCTTTAAAATGGTCCTAGTCCCACCTCAAAATACATGCCCATGAGCCCCCATGCCCTAGTCAAAGGTGTAACGACACAGATTTTCTGTATTATTTTATTTAATGGAAATTATAAGTAAAATGACCATTTTGCCCCTAGTCAAGGAAAAATGTTGACTTTTGACCTGAAGCGTCGTACGACTTTCAACCTTTGACCGTTATGTAGATCGTGTCGCCCTGAGTTCGTAGATAGGCGGCATGCCGGATTTGGACACCCGGAGTGAAAGTTAAGGGTCACAGATTATACGGGTTACTATTTCATTTTTTGAGATTCGGGCCAGGTGGAATGATTGGATTGGTCAACTTGAATCATGGACCAAATAGATGAGTGACAAGTGTTACTCATCTAACTGGCCCAATAACCCAAAAGCCTGGATGCATGAATTTGCTTTCTTCTCCCTTGTTCTCATTCTTCCCCGTGAGCAACCATTACAAACACCTTGCAGCAAACACCCGACCCCCTTTCCTCATCTACTGCTTCATCTCTAACCCAGATTGATCACACACCTTACCAGAACATCATCTCCATCATCATTGTCTTCACCGTCATCGACGTCGCCATTTGAAAACCCGAACAACAATCAGACATGCGACAGATAGACAAACCCCCCAGACCCCAAACTACTTGAACCACTCCAGTACTTCGTGCTAACGTCATACTAGGACTCGAGGAGCCGTAGACGATCAGCTGGAGACCACAGCGGCGACGCGGTGGAAGTGAGAAGAGAAAACCCGAAACTTCTCTGAGTTTTCCCAGTTCCAAAAACCCGATCTGAACTTGTACGGGGCCTTCTCGTTTGTGTAGTCGTGTTCTAAGGACTGAAACGTGACTGTGGAGGCCGGTTTCGAGCTTGGATATCGCCTGACGTGACGGAGGAGACGACCAGGAAATAGAGCCGAAACTCTTCGAGCTTGAGGTAACGATCTTGACCCTTCTTTGAGTTTTTAAGTTTACAGACCTCTAGGTTAGATTGAGACGAGTGCATAGGAACGAACGACGATGAAAATGGTGGCCGAGAATGGTTTTTCTGATCGGGTCATGGCCGTGGATCATGGTAGCCCAGGTCTCTGATTTTTCGGTAGAGGCCAATCGAACTGCAGTTCAAGTTGTCGGTAGAGACCAACCGAACAGCAGTGCAAATTCTCAGTAGGGAACGACCGAATGACAGAGATGATGACATCATCATGATGATGTCATCTTGTCAGACATGTCAGAACAGGGGCCAATCAGGGCCTGACACGTGTCATCTGACACATGTGAGAGAGTGACGTCATGTTGACGACAGCAGTACTGTAGCAGCGTTGACCAAGCTCGTGGGGACGCATGTGTACAGTAAATTTAGTGGGCCCGATACCTTTTTCAAGGTTTCGACGATACGAATACAATGGCAGTGATTTCGTGTCGATCGGAGATCGTTAGGTTGGTCAAATTGAAGGAATTAGCCTCGAGAAGCGTGTTTGGAATGCTTTCCCGAGCCAATTTTGTTCTAAGGTTGGATGCTAGACCTAGTTGGGTTAATTAGTGACCCTTAAGTGTATTTTGGCAGGCCCGGAGATTGTGTTTAGCTTCAGGACAGGTGTAGCTGGTTCGTTAGCGCAGCAAGGACTCGCTGTGAGTGGACCGTTGATTTTATAATGTAATGCATGCATAACCATTTTACTTGTTTTCTAAATTCTTTTACGCGAAATGTTTTATAATTGTGGAACTTGATGTTTAAGGTACAGATTTTGAGAAATGCACGGATTTACGTGAAAATGGTCGTATCGGGCTTGAGACCCATTCGATGACCGTTGACTCGGATTTAGTTGAGTCAACGGTGTTTTGAAATGATTTGTGAACTAAATAGATGAGCTGCTGATTTGGGACAATTGGTCCAAAGGATTGGTTTATAAAGAAATTCTGGGTAAAGTTTTTGATAGAGTTTGAAAAGACCGATTTCAAAGATTTTCATACGTATATGTATATACCCTTCCAACTTGCGGATTGGTCTCCTCCAGACGTCGACCTGGAGAGTCACGGTCCATTATCCGGAATGTGTAATCCCCATATGGAGCACATTCCGGGAGTGGGAGATATGATATGGTCTCGGACTGGGTCCGCGGATGGTCATCCAGGTGTCGGGGACCCTAGATGTTGGACAGAACCTCCTAGATGTAGAATTCCTAGGAGTAGACTTGGAGTAAGGCCCCGAGTGGTGTGCATACCTTTAGATATGAATCATGACCTAAATTGGGGATTTGTTCCCTAGGGGCTGTGTGCCCCGAGTTGGCATCGAACATGCCAAGGAAGGGATTTGTGGATACATAGTTATGTTTGATTTGGTATTACTCGTGCCTAGAGATTTTGTATAGATTTATGTATATGTATAGAAATGTTATATATTTTTATAATTGACTATATTTATATGTTTTCTACTGAATGCATGCATGTTTACAGAAATGAAGGGTCAGAATAATTATATGTTCAAATGAATTTATAAATGATTTATTTTTGGTCCACTCACAGTTTGACTGTTTTTCTTGACCCTTTAGGAGAGGAAACCGAGGAGGGCATCGATTCCAGGGTCGAGGCATAAATATCATCGTTGCGTCTGTACCACCCTGAGGGGTAGGTGTTATCTTTTATTTTATTAGTACGAACATAATGCTCCTTTCATTTTTCTGACATTTTTTTGTATTAAACACACAGGTGTGTATCTAGAACCCCCAGTAGGGGTATTTGTGTTAGTAAACCCTTGGAAGGGTATTTGTGGTATTTGAGTTAATTGTCAGATGGGAGCAGGCCTTCCCCCGGTGGTCCTCAGGGGAAAACGGGGCGGGTCCTGTCAAGTTGGTATCAGAGCCGAGCATTACGTTAGTGGTTTGTACATGGTACATTGACACACGTATTTTGTCGTACTAATCTTATTATTTGTGCCTCTTAACAGTTCAGTATGCCCTCGAGACGAGCAACCCCGTTTACACCACCTGAGATGGGTCTCTCTGGAGACTCAAGAGGTTCTAGTGCTGGGAGTTCTTTTATTGGGCAGGCACGTCACCTGGGTGCTACGGTGTTTAGTGGCGAGGCTGACTCTGAGACTGCTCACAGATGGATTTTGAGGCTAGAGAAGATCTTCCTGGTAATGTCCTGTCCGCCAGAGGAGAGGGTACTGTTGGCCACATTTTTGCTTGATGGTGAAGCCCGTGAGTGGTGGTATACCCTGGAGTTGTCAGGTTGGGATGCTCTAGTTGTGACTTGGGAAGAGTTCAAGAGTCGATTCTTAGACCAGTACTATCCCTGTGCCTTCCGCGAGGCAAAAGAGATTAAGTTCTTGCAGCTCCAGCAGGGGAACTCGACTGTTGCGGAGTATGAGCAGCAGTTCTAGAGGTTGTCCAAGTTTGCGGAGGTCTATGTGCGGACAGAGGCAGACAGGTGCCGCCGTTTCGAGTAGGGTTTGAGAGACGATATCCGAGCTATGGTGACTTCCTCTGCGATTATTTTCTCTACACTTCGAGAGCTAGCCGATGCTGCGGCCAGGGTGGAGATCAGCTGGGCCAACCGCCAACAGAAGGTTGATTCGAGACGACGCAGAGACCGTTCTTTTTCTGGACCTTCGGGCCACAGGGCCCTAAAAGGAGGTTGGTTCAGTGGAGGATAGTTGTCCTACAATGGTGGATCGTCGAGTGGTGGTCGGTCTGGCAGATATGAGAGAGGCTGCGGAGCCAGATACAGTGTACCACAACAGAGTGGCACTTCTGTGGGGTCTACAAATTGGATGAAGCACTTGACATGCTATACTTGTGGTGAGTCTGGACATATCTCGAGGGGATGCCCACAGTGGTCGAGTGGTAGTGTAGCAGAATAGACACCGAGTACCATGTCAGACACTTCTAAGGGCAGAGGACATAGTGATTATCGAGACGATCATGGGGGACCACGAGGATGAGGTCGTGGAGCAGGACCCCAGGCTCGAGTTTTCGCGATTACTAGGTAGGAGGCCAGGACTGCTCCTGAGGTGGTGATAGGTACACTTATTATCTCTAATGTGTCTGTACATGTATTGATGGATCCGGGAGCCACCCATTCCTTTATTTCACGAGGTTGTGCTGGGTTATTGGATCGAGAGTTATCTGTACTCGAGGATGACTTGGGTGTTGGTACCCCGACTGAGGATGTGTATGTAGTTAACTAGGTGCTAAGGAACTGCCCAGTTAGGATTGGGGACTTTAATTTGCAAGAAGATCTGATAGTGTTAAATTTACATGACTTTGACGTGGTTCTTGGTATGCAACTTTTTTAATTTAAAAAGGGTATCGGGTTTACGTTTCCCGCCTTCCTCTGCCATCTATGGGGTCCTGCCGTCCCTAGCCTCCACTCAGCCTCTCCATCACTCTGTCTCTCACCCTCTGGTCCAGAAGCAAGAAGATTGAAATGGGTTTTGGGAGTGGGTATGGGTTGGATGCACAAAATGAGGAGAATGGGAGAGATATGCATGAATTAAGGGAATGGGGCAATTGATGAGTGACACTTGTCGCTTATCCACATCCATTGGTCCTAACCAAAATATCTGAGGCCCACTAAAAGGAAAAAGTCACTCGTCCCGTAAAACGTGCAATAGTACCCCGAGCCTTCTGTGACCCGTATCTTTCTCGTCGAATGTTCGATTTCGGTGTGCTGTCTGTCTACGGACTCTTATCGACTCGATCTACGTAATGGTTATCGGTCCTCTATCCTCGTGCATTGGACCTTCTGGGTCAAAAGTTAACTTTTTACCCTCATCTAGGGGTATAATCGTAATTTCACTCCGAACGTCTGATAATCCTCGACTATGTCTTGATTAGCCTCGATAATCCTCAATTAATTTTAATTAATCCCAAAAATTTGGGACGGGTGGTTACATGGAATGCGAGAAATAGAGTTGGGTTGGTTCTGTCCTCGGTTTAGGTTGTTATAGGGGCATTTTGGTAATTTGATTAATTAGGTGAATTTTTGTAATTTTTTTGTGAGATATGTTGACACGACTTACCCACAATCCCCCAGGATTAAGGGATAAGCCATGCTCCCGTCTAACTTACGTGGGACATGAAGGCTAAACCGACGTCCAACCTCCACGTAACACGTAAGCCGGACAAGGGATTCCCAAGCGAACCGTCCAAAAATTTTCGGACTCCACAGAGCGCGCAGAACCTACTGTGGATCGCGTGTGTGATGTCTCTGTCTCTCTTTACCAACAGCCCGCACCGCAACAACCTGGAGGGTATCGAAAAACATAAAAGACTGTGAGTGGACAAAATAAACAATACGTTCTGAAAACAGGTTATAAAAAACTACATTTATACCCTCCACGCATAAATCAATGCATGCATATGAAAATCTTTTCATAAAACCATTTCATATCTAAGATAAGAAAACAGGTTATAGAAAACTACATTTATACCCTCCACGCAAAAATCAATGCATGCATATGAAAATCTTTTCATAAAACCATTTCATATCTAAGATAATAAAACCATCAATGAACTGGAATCATTTCTTTTTCTCAAATCCAGGGCCTCAGTCCAAAATCATAAATCCTTATCAAAGTATAGGAACTCAGCCCAAAATCCACAAAATCCACAAAATCCAAATCATCCGGGTCACCGCCCAAAACATCTGAAAACCAGTGAAAAACCAAAGTAAAACATCAATCAATCAAGTTGCTGGATCTCAAGCGCGCCGAGTCTTTAAACTCAAAACACATGGGCATAATCAGGCCTTCCCGGGATATCAATGAGTCTTTCAACTCAAAAGACAATCAACAGGCCTTGGAGGATATCACAATAACCGAGTCTTTAAACTCAAAACATATCAATCCAGGGCCCTCCCCCGTCATCAATCAACTGAGTCTTTAAACTCAAAACCAGATCCAGCCATATCCGAGTCTTTAAACCCAAAACCAAGTAAAAATTATATAAAAGTCCAAAAATCCATTTCCAATCTGAAATCATCATTCCGTAAGCCGACATCCAGAATCAGCATTTCGAACCCAGATCTAAAAATTCACTTTCAAGCTCCAAAACCGAATCAGGAATGATATTTCCGAAATCTGATTCCAAAACCCGAAATCACATTTATCGAAATCACTTTATGAACATGGCTTCAAACCCGAAATCACTTTTCCCAAAATCCATTATAAATCATTGAAATCAAATGATAGCTAAAAGCCCAATATCAAATCACCAAAATCGAATCATCAAAACCATGGTCAAATCACAACATAAATCGTAAGCTCGTAAAACGTGCAATTACGTAATAATCTCGAAATACGTGCTAAAACTGTAAATCATCAAGATCATAATTATAAACGTAGAAATAACGTATAGAAAACATAAAAAAACATTTGTGCATGCATTATACTGTCGATGCTGCATCTGACCAAGCAATAGGCCCATTTAAGACGACTTGGGAGAATTACTAAAGCCCATGTTCAAGGCTCATCTTGGAGGCCCATCAACAAGGCCCATGCCTGAATACTACAACTATGACCTAACCCTAGATAACTCCGATAAATAGGGAGCCTCCTCCTTTATTCTGGGGACTCAACCTTTTCATCCTCTCTACAAACACTATTATCTCTCAAAGGCTCAGAGCCTTATACTTGTACAAATATCATATTATTAATGAGAGTGAGGCAACACCGTGAACGTAGCCCGATATGGGTGAACCATGTACTTTCTTGTGTCTTGGTGTGCGTGCGTGTCTTTACAGTCTCGTTGGTACAATTTTTGCATCAACAATACGTTAGAAAGCAAAGTCCACTTACAGACCTTTTACGCCGCTACCTCGATACGTGTGCACTTATACTTTCCCGGCTAATCCACTATCACCGACTTTCCCGAACCTATCCAAATCCCATAATAAGGTCACTAACTACTCCAAAAAGGTTATACTAAAGGCTCGTAATTTTTCCGAATTTTTAACTATTTTTAAACGAGCCCTAAAACCTTCGGACATCCTGAAACCTATTGAGACGATGTCTGATAGACTTGAAACCAGTCCCAAAATGTTCGTTACATCGAATACTTTAAAAGTCATGTTGGAACCTTCCTCAAAATCCATGCCATGCGCCCACACGCGCCGCCCAAAGGGGATGCACTTGGGCCTCACGCATTGGCACTGTTCATCTTCAACCTTGGGTGAACCGGGTTTGAACCAATTCGGTTCAAGCCGGTCCAGCCAAACCGTCAGTCACGGTTATCCCTTGTTTTTCCATCTTTTTCAATCCTATTTGTCCCAGTAGCTTCGTCCTAACCTCACCAAATGATCTAGCTAATGAAAACACGAATTGAGGACTTGAATATTACCTTCCCGATTCAAAAATAAAGCCGTACTTTGCAACCATGTCCATCCACAATTTTGACCTCCTCCAGCCTTGATTTTACTCCTAGTCGACTGATATGACCTCTAGAAGCGTGTTCCAATCATTAGAATCCATTATTCTATATGCAAAACCATTATCTAAAGTTTGAACCATAAACGTACCGTATCGGGTTTGCAAGCTACCGTGCACGGAGGCCCTCTACGGTGGCACTACTAGAGTCATCTCATCACCCCTTCCATCTTTCCTTCACACCCTACTACCAAGTGTTGAGATTTGAGGGTTGTATGGCTTCGCGAACACAATCTTTCTATGTTTCCTCATGGTTTATTTCACGGTCAGGGTCACCCTCCACTGCAACCCCCGTGATCAAGCCACCACCATCCATCCATTGCCCTCAGCCTCTCCTCTTTTTAGTCACTCTTTACGGGTCGGGGTTTGGGTTTGAGGGAACTGGGTTCACAGTCACACACACTAACTAGTCCTCTGTTTCTCTGTTTTCCCATAATCGTGCAACCAATGTTTAAAACTTGAGACATTGTGAGGCATGAGAGGGTTCTACAAGCCTCCAGATTGGGACAGGTGTCCAATTTTCTGTGGACAAAATTCCCAAGAGCAGCCAAGTGTCCCCTGATCACTGGGCACCAATCCCAATACAAGCTAATTGACCAAAATGCCCTTGAGGCTAAATTACCAAAGTGCCCCTCGCACGTTTAGACCATTAACTAATCCATCCGAAGTCCAATGACAACGTGCCGCCTATCGTTGTACCCAGGGAATCGAGGCCTACCTAATGGTCCTTGATATGCGTGAAAAAGTCAACCATTTTCCCCTTTTAAACCAAATTACCAAAGTACCCTCAAACTTCCCAACATCATAACTTTTTCCCCCAATATCGGAATCAGACGTACCACCTGTCTATGAACTCGTGATGTCTCGAACTACGTCACAGTCATTGATCAAAGTCTATTTGACCACTAAAAAAAAGTCAACTTTTTGACCATTCTAGGGGCAAAATCGTCATTTCGCACCGACCGTCCGAAATCACCGATTAAACACACTAATCCGTCATTATCCACTAAACTAATCCCGATTTCTGGGACGGGTTGTTACATATTTCCTTCCTTGTGGCTGAATTGGATTAGGACATGTGCCCCTTATCTATTTTGAGAGACTGCCGTGTGTGTGTGTGTGTGTTTTTTTTTTTGGTTATATTGTTGTGAGTTATGTTTGTGTGTGTTAAGTGGTATCAGCAAAGAGAAGAAAAACGAGAGAACCAAAGAGAACGAAACAGGAGAGAAGAAGAGAGGAACAGAGAGATAAGATGAAGGAGAGCGGCGGCATTGAACTAGACGGTGAGGGTGAGGTGTGGTGGTGAACCTGTGAGGAAACCCGTGAAGGGTTTTCGGGTCTAAGCAGGGAACATGGAAACAAGGTCAGGATCATCTTCTTGGAGTCCCTACGATCTTGGCACACTACTCACCCTTGAGTTTGGAAACTGAGATTACCCAGAAAACGAAGGGTGCAGGTTGGTCATGATTTATCACTTGGTCGAACAAGTTGTAAGGTGAGGTTTCATGTTTTCATCATACAGATCCTTTCCTAATCTAGATTAGAACATGTTGGTCGAAATAGAACTAAAAAAGGGTGAAAAATAGGGGAGATATAACTAGGTTGGGTGACCCAAAAATTAGGAAGTGGGGTAAGAGAGATGATGAATAGTACTTACTGTAGCAAGCACGTGAATCCCACGTGAAGTTACTCTTGGCGGAGTGTGGGGTCGCGTGGCAAGGAATTTAGGTTCACAGCCAACATGTGTTTTTATCCTTTCAATGTTACGGACATGTTGGCGCAAGTTTCGAGGTAATCAGACACTGTCTCGGTGTAGTTTTGGGTGTCTGAAGTGCGTATTTAATATTTAAAAATTAATATAAAATTATAGGGAGTTAGGGTTGTACCATAAGATTACCTACGGGTTTGGGAAACTTTAATAACCTCGTATTATGTTTTTAGATAGGAGACGGAACTCTCGGAGTTGACGAGGAACGTCCAGAACATGATTAAGCGGTGAAATTTGCACTATGAGTGGACGTTTTATTTGGTTAAAACATTGTGCATGCATTTTTATGAGTTTTAAATGTCTTACTATATGTTTTGATGATAATTGAATGATTGGGTTTATGGGATTTTCGGATATTTTATTAATATTTTATTGCTCATTTTTTGAGGAATTACGTAAATTTCATTTTGGATTCCAATTCGAATGTGGTTTTGGAATTTAGTATGAAATATGATTTGGAAGATTATAATTTTGGTAAATTGGTGATTTTTATATGAAGTTTGATGGTTTTTTGGAAACCCTTTAATGGTTCATTTAACGGTATTTTCTCGAGTATGTGTTTTCGGATTTTGGTTTTGATTGTAGATTTGGGCTGAACAAGGTTTGAAATATGAAATAAGCTTATAGGAAACTTGTAACCAAGTTTCCTAGCCTAGAACGAGGACTTAAAAAACAAGAACCCAAAACGAAGTTTTCGGGTTCATCTCCATCCTTCCTTCCATTTATTTCTCTCTGTTTGTATCTTACTTTGATCTTTCTCTATGTTTCCCTTTTCTTCATTCCCTCTATTTTCCTGAATCACTCCCTCACCTCTTCTGATTTTTCCCTTGTTGCCACCACCATTGTGGTTTTCGGCCAATCCTTCCCCTAATACCCAAAACCAAAATACATACTCATACATATGATTATGTAAGTCGGTGGAAATATTTTTGGAGGGAATTCAAGACTTTTCTGGAAACTCATGTGATTCACATGTTAAATTAGTCAAATTACCAAATTTCCCTTTAAATCAAAATTACCATAATGCCCCAAAAGAAATTTCGTCCCCGAAATTTTAGAATTAACCCAATCTAATTTTCACAATCAATTTGAACACTGAGCTTGCATTACACTATGTACTCTGGAGCCGTTTTCAGAAATACAAGAGTATTAAACGTGAATCGTATTCTACCACGAAAAAGGTATTACCAAAAATGTAACGCCCCAGAAATTCTAAGGATGTAAATTAGTAAAATAATAAATGAAATGACGTTTTTACCCTTGTGAATAGTATGGTCAAATTGTTGACTTTTTGCTTGGCAGGTCGAGCGGACGTTGGCCGATGACTGTGATCGATCTTCTGAACAGGGTAACAATTCGGAATAAATACCCTCTGCCTCGAATCGATGACATGTTTGATCAACTAAGGGGAGCTCAACACTTCTCCAAGATCGATCTTCGTTCTGGGTATCATCAATTACGGGTTAAAGAAGAGGATGTACCCAAAACAGCCTTTAGAACCCGATATGGTCATTATGAGTTCCTAGTGATGCCGTTCGGGTTAACTAATGCACCAGCGGCATTTATGGATTTGATGAACCGAGTGTTGCAGCCATACTTGGATCACTTTGTTATTGTATTCATTGATGACATTTTAGTCTACTCAAAATGTGCGAAGGCGCACAAAAAGAACTTAAGGATGGTGCTTGGTATTCTAAGGAAGAATCAGTTGTTTGCAAAGCTTAGTAAGTGTCAATTTTGGTTGACCAGCGTGAGTTTCTTGGGACATGTGATTTCGGCTGAAGGAATCAGTGTAGATCCCCAAAAGATCGAGGCAGTAGCAAGGTAGGAACAACCAAAGACAGTCACTGAGGTCAGAAGTTTCTTGGGGTTGGCTGGTTATTACAGGCGGTTTGTAGAAGGATTTTCTACCATTGCTGCCCCATTGACACGGCTGACAAGGAAGGGAGTCAAATTTGTTTGGAATGAGGATTGTAAACGCAGTTTTCAGGAGTTGAAGAAAAGTTTAACATCTGCTCCTGTATTGACCCTTCCGGACGATAGTGAGAAATTTGAGGTGTACATCGACGCATCCTTACAAGGATTGGGATGCGTGTTAATGCAACATGGGAAAGTGATTGCCTATGCCTCCCGCCAGTTGAAGTCTCATGAACGCAACTATCCTACCCATGATTTAGAACTAGCTGCAGTGGTACATGCTTTAAAGATTTGGAGACATCATTTGTATGGTTCGACCTGTAGACTGTTCACTGATCATAAGAGCCTGAAGTACTTGTTCACACAGAGGGAGTTAAATGTGAGGCAAAGACAATGGTTGGAACTGATAAAGGACTATGATTGCACGATTGAGTACCTTCCTAGAAGAGCTAATGTAGTAGCTGATGCCTTGAGTTGGAAATCAACACATTCTGTGGCACACCTACGGATGACCCATTTACCCCTGTTGGTTGAACTCCGTAAGACTAGCGTTAATTTGGGACTTGATAGCCAGGGTGTCTTGCTAGCTAGTTTCCAGGTGCGGCCAATCCTAATTGACCAGATCATCGATGCTCAATTCCAAGATCATGTCTCGTGCGTTCTTCAGATTGAAGTGGAAGCAGGAGAACGGCAGGATTATACAGTCAGAGATGACAGAGCCTTACTAAAGGAAGGACGGTTATATGTGCCTGGAGACGTCACAATAAAGAAAGAGATCTTGGACGAAGTACATAGATCAGCGTACGCTATGCATCCGGGTGGAACAAAAATATATCGTACGCTTTGAGAACACTATTGGTGGCCGGGTATGAAACGGGAGATCGCTGAGTATGTCAGTAAGTGTTTGATTTGCCAGCAGGTAAAGGTTGAGAGGCAAGGACCCTATGGAGCGTTGCAACCACTTCCTATCCCAGAATGGAAATGGGACCACATAACGATGTATTTTGTGTTTGGACTTCTTAGGATGCCCAGAGGCCACGATGGATTTTGGGTGGTTGTGGACAGACTCACCAAGTCAGCGCATTTCTTACCTGTAAGGGAAGACTTCCAGATGACACAGTATGCCAGATTGTTTATAAATGAGATTATACAATTACATGGCACTCCTGCCTCTATCGTATCGGATCGAGATCTGCAATTTACATCCAGATTCTAGCAGAGTTTACATGAAGCTTTTGGAACAAGATTACACTTTAGTACAACATTCCACCCTCGGACGGACAGTCAGAGCGAACCATTCAGACCTTGGAGGATATGATGAGATCCTGTGTTTTGCAATTCCAAGGCACTTGGGAGTCACACTTACCATTGATGGAATTCGCTTATAACAATAGTTACCAAGCGACTATTGGGATGGCACCTTACGAAGCCTTGTATCGACGGCAGTGCAGAACCCTCTTGTGTTGGACTGACGTGGGCCAAAGGAAATTGACTAAATCCGAATTGGTGGAATTGACAACAAAGAAAGTCAAACTTATCAAAGACAGACTCAAGGCAGCCCAAGATAGACAAAAGACCTATGTGGACCGTCGGATTAGAGATCTTGAGTTTGCGGTTGGAGATTGGGTATTTCTGAAGCTATCTCCTTGGAAAGGTATAGTGCGGTTTGGCAGGTGAGGGAAACTGAGCCCCCGTTTCATCGGGCCATATGAGATTGTTGAAATGATCGGCCAGGTTGCATACAGATTAGCACTACCTCCAGAACTTTCTAAGATCCATGATGTATTTCATGTGTCGATGCTACGGAAGTATGTGTATGATGCCTCTCATGTACTAGAAGAACAACCCATTGAACTCAGAGAAGACTAAAGCTTTGAAGAACAACCCGTACAGATTTTGGGTCGAAAAGATAAGGTTCTTGGCAGGTCGAACGGACGTTGGCCGATGACTGTGACGTAGTTCGGGGCATCATGAGTCCATAGATAGGTGGCACGTCCGATTCCGACGTTCAGGGAAGAAGTTAGGACATTCGGAAGTTCAAGGGTATTTTCGTAATTAATTCGAGAAGGGGAAATTTGTTGACTTTTCAAACGACATGGAATTTTCACGTGATTCGAAGACCGTTAGGAAGGTCTCGATGCCCTGAGTCCGTAGACAGATGGCACGCTGAAAACGGACCTCGGACGATTGAGTTACGGTTCTAGAACGAGAAGGGTATTTTGATAATTTTGTGAAGGAAGGGCAAAATGGTCATTTCAAGGCTGTAGTCTGAAACAGCCGTGGTGAGTGCTGTGTAATTGTTTAAACCTGTTATCTATTCAGTGAATTTTTTAACCATAATAGTGACATTGGGGGGAGTTGTTTAACATTGAGGAAGGCTGAGTGGAAACAGGCATGCTGAGGACTGTGGTGAAGACAAAGCACGGGCACCATTTTTCTTTGAGTTTGGGCTGGTTGCGGGAAACACAGCCACAGAGAGCCTGAGAGATTCCCACAAGCTGTTGGGTTGGACGGTGTGAATACAGAGAGTTAGAGTGAGTCGAGAGGGTCATTTTGGAGAGGGAAGACTAAGGAACTTGAGAGAAAACAGAGTCAGGAGAAAAACTAGAAAATGGAGGGAAATTTCGAAAATTAATTTGTGAGTCGAGAGAAGCTAAACAGATGTTAGAAATAGTCTTCTGGGTTCATTTCGACTTCAACCATACAAAAATTGAAGGAAATCGATCACGGTTTGGCCTAGAACCGAAGTCCCAGTTTCTGGGAAATTTCAAGGTTGAGGACGACTACTTCCAGATAAGGATTTGTGAAATTGGTTATGGTTTAATGTTTGTTTAGGTCTTACGAAGCTTCTGTGTCAATTAATTAGAAAACCAAGTTGGTTTGAGTGAGTTTCAAAAGTCGACCCGTTTGTTTGATCATGTGTGAAATGATCGATTTAGGGCTTGATGTAGGAAATTATTAAGGGAGAACCTAAATTAACACTTAGTGGAAGGATTTAGGTGGAAAAAGGGAAGGAATTAAGCTGGAATTGTTAGAGATTTAACCGGGTCGAGCCGCGGGTCTATAACCCGTTTAGCAGGGTTTCGGGTGAAGAAGACGACACTGTAGCTACAGTGCAGGGCGCGTGGCTTTCACGCGCAGCCACTTTGGGCGGCACGTGAGGGCGCGTGAGGCCACATCTCCGGTCACGGTCAACAGGTGATTTTATCCTTTCAGTGTAACAGACATTTTGAGTTAATTTTTGAGTCGTTCGGATGTCGTACGAGATAGTTTGGAGAGTTCAAAAGTTTAGGGTTTTAATTAAATTACGTTGAAAAATCCCAAAAAATTAGGGGAATTAATGTAAGCTTAATGGAAGTGTTTGTGTCCCAAATTGTGTTCTTTGACAGGCCAGAATATTCCCGAGGTAACCGAGAAGCGTACGGGACGCGATTAACGCGTTCGAACTTCGTGAGTGGACTTTTGATTTTTAACCGAGCATGCATAATTGTTTTTACTCCCTTGATTTATGGTTCTATATATGATTTTATGATTATATTTATGATATTTCTGTTTTACGTGAATGCACGCTTTTCGATGTGATTTCTCGTATTTTTACATATTTCGAGACTATGGATTCTTCGATACTTTGATGATGGTTTGATGAGTGATTTTATACGATTTGTGCATATGACATTCTAATGATGATTTGACTATGATTTGTGAGTAAGATTCGGAATTTGAACGTGAAATTCGGACATAAGTCCCATTTTGATAAAATGTGATTTGAAATTGGTTTTGGAAATTGGATCACGATGGATCCTGAATTGTTATGATTTACATTTGATTTTTGGTTTAAAGACCCGGTATGATTGCTGGATTTGGTTTTGGGTTTAAAGACCCGGATGAGATATGACGGGGATGGGCCGGGATTGGGTTTAAAGACCCGGATTGAGTTTAAAGACTCGGGAGTTTAAAGACTCGGTTACTGTGATATCCCCCGAGGCCTATTGATTGTGTTCTGAGTTTAAAGACTCGTTGATATCTCAGGAAGGCCTGATATATGAGTTTAAAGACTCGGATGGATCCAGCAGCTTGATTTGTTGATGTTACATTCGGTTTGACATGGTTTCATGGCTGTTTACTCTAACGGTTTACATATGATTCGTAAAAGTGTTTTCGAATACTTAGTTATGCATGCGTGTTGTAAAACTGGAGGGTGAACCCTAATTTCATTGAACTGTTTTCTGGAACCATTTGTTTTAGTCTACTCACATTTTTCTGTTTTAATACCCTCCAGGTCGTGGTACAAGTTTTGGGGGCTAACGCCAAGGCAGCGGCAGAGACAGAGGCATAAAGTTTTCCCGTTGTGGTGTAGTTAGTTCGCAGAGTAGGGTTTTATCCTTATCTTGTTTGTAATCATGCTCTGTGAAACTGTGGACTTGTTGTTCAGTTGGTTGTATCATTTAATCTCCCTGGTCTGACAGCACTTGTAGTGTATTGCTGTGTGGTTATTTCGGTTGTTTGTGTGCAATTGTCAGACGGGAGCAGGATTCTCCCCGGTTATCGAGGTGATAATCAGGGCGGGTCCTGTCAAAAAAGTTTTAAATAACAGATTATCAAATTGTAATTCGCATAGATCACTTATGTATGTGATGGACGTGACACAAGGCCTTTCATACGAGGGTCCAAATATACCAACAAATACTTTAATTTTTATTGCTAAGCTTATTTCCATCGAGACTCACAAAAGTTTTCCTTTATTTAACACACAATATTCACTTACCCTACTGATAACCTAAGTCCATTTACATCCCTATAACTGTCATGGGCTTACATACTCGTCTCACTACTAGGTGATACACAAGGCTTGCCCTCAGTGACATGATCAATAGTAATAATCTTTACCTCATAAGCTACCAGATTCACAACTAATCTAAACCAAATATTATTTCAATAAACGATTCTGAAATCAAGCCTACCCTTAAGTCACTTAAGCAATCTCACGCCAGGTATTTTCCAAGTTACCAATGTAACTCGTATTCTATCAATCCAGAATTAAGTTCAACCAATTACTATTTCAAGCACTAACCACATCATGTAACTCATATCTCACTAGTTTATATCCAATCTCAACCAATTGGTATCCAAATTACTATACACACCATATATCTCACAACGGTACTACGCGTAGGCCATCGATACAACCATTACTTGAATTAATCCAAAAATAGTACCAACACATCACCAGAAAATATTTCCCCTCGACGTATTTGTACTACCAATAGCCACTAGGGAATTGGAGCTCTACTTGACTTCCGAGTGTCACCTCACTCAGGAACTGAAACCATGCTCGACATCTGAGTGAGTACTAACTCAGGAACTGGAGCCCTACTCGACGTCTGAGTCATCACAACACTAGTCAACTGGAACTCAGTTCGACGTCTGAGACTAATCAATCGCTACCTGTCTCGGGAACTGTAGCCCAGCTCGACGTCTGAGACCTGCTAATCAATACCGACTCAGAAACTAAAGCCTAGCTCGACGTTTGAGTCGCCAGCTGAATATGCAAGTCTTAGGTACTGGAGCCTTACTCGATGTCTAAAACTGACTACCAACAACATCTGTCCACAACACAATGATACCATATCGAGCAACACACATATAGACATATAATATCAATTCCTCAACATCAAGTTCACATTTACAACGTAACATTGCACATTACGATTATCAAGAAAATATACTTGGAACACATATCAATTTCAAAAATCAAATCCTCATTTCAAAATTCAAATCTAGGCCCACAAATACAATTCACATCACAAGGCACCAATATTGAGGAATCACACATTCAAATCATAGACATTTTCCACGAAAATCAATCCATACTCATAACAATCCCACATCACAAACATTTCCATCACATAACCCGAGAACATATATTTAAGAAAACCCCATAAAATGTGTATCATATGTATCTTACAATCATAATATCATTAACTAAATCATCTAATCTCACACAAGCATCACATATTCATGATACTATAATATTAACTCTCAATTTAAGATAAAACCAAATTTCAAACCGAACTTTAGTCCAAACACAGTTTATAATAAATCTCGTATAACGTGTACCCCAAATAGTTCCACATAATTATCAAAAAACATTTTTAAGGAGATATCATTTCACAACATAAATAATGAAAACTTATGCTCTAATACCAAGTTGAGAAGACCCGTCCCTAAAATCCATAAAAACTGGACTAGTCCTACTCCCGTCTAACAATTCTTGTCAAATAAGGGATCTTACCATCAATTTTACTTATGTCCAACTTATGAATCTAGTCAAATTAATTCCACCCTTGTATGGTTACTGCCAAGTTCAACCTACTAACCACGACAAGAGATAAATTCTTATTATTATTTTAATTATGAGAGCCTCGATCTTTTTATACTTTTACCCCAATTAACTAACAACTAATTTAGATTATTGGTCTTATTCACGCACCACACTACTATTTTACTAGGTTTACTAACCATTAGAAATTTGTCAACTAAGTTTCACTCCTTATCCATATTAGTATCACATATAAGTCTCATGTTCTCATCATCACACGTCATCCGATCGTTTCAATATATCGTGGCTACCATATTTCATCACGTCCTCATACGGTTAACATATTACTATTATATACGTATAACCAATTTTCCTTAATCTCTCCATTCATACTTTCATTCTAAATTTGGGAATCAAGTTTCTTATTTTCCACAGCCCATTTTCCATCGCTTCTTAATCATTAAAAAATTTTAAATATATTCGAGCTTAAATCCTTAAAACACAAATAAGAATAATAACTTGTTCGTTCAACTAATATCATCACGATTAATCACCAAATTCTTATAAAAATAATTAGATTTATAGACGCAAGGTATAAGAATATCTCGGAACCCAATCATCTGTCAAATTACAACTTTACATAAAAATGACTCAAATAGTTCCCTTAACATCCTTAATTCCTTAGTTCATATATCCCTTGCACAATTCTATAATTATTTTGTTCACTGCAATTTATCATTAAATCCCTTTCAATATCTAAGATATTATTATAATTTATTTATCCATTTTCCCATATTCATCTTATCTTAGAAAATAGCATAAACTATCAAAAATTCAGAAATATACTCCAATAGTATCCAATTTACTCACAATTTATACCATGTGCCTGCACGTCACCATCAACCTCTAGTCAGGTCTGCAATTCGGCTCACCCAAAATAGCTTAGATAAAATTTCCAAAATGCACCTAGTATGCAAAATTTACCAAAATACCATTGAATGTTTAGACCTGTAATATCTCCAAATGACAGGACCCATCTCTAATCCTTCTGGATTATCATGGGATGTGCATGCTCCCGTTTAACACCGCGTGTTAGACCATGGATAAAACCATAACCCGCTCGTGGTTACCCAGAGTACGCAAGGATATATGGCGGCATGTGATTTCTCGACCTCTGCTACAGTCTACATCCGCAATCAACCTGAAGGGTGCCAAAAAGACAAAACGTGTGAGTAGATAAAAATAAGCATTTATTTAAAAACTATCTTCCCAAATAAAGTTTTCACCCTCCGTTTTACAAAGCATGCATGCATACCAATTTAAAACCAGTACTTTCCAGTGAAACAATACATACGGAAAAGAAGTACTTTCAGGGTAAAACCAACACAAGTTAAAAAAAAAAACAACTGGAAACAATCGATTCGTCAAAAATCTCAGGACCCATTCTCATATCCGCTATATGTCCCTTTGACACGACCCAGCCCCAATCCCCCGGGATTAAGGGATAAGTCATGCTCCCGTCTAACCCACGTGCAACCCGAAGGCTAAACACATGTCTAACCTCCCTGGAACACGTAAGCTAGACAAGGGATACCCAGGTCAACGTACCAAAAACCAACTTGAGTTAACCAGAGTTCGCAGCATCACTGTGGATCGCGTGTGTGATATCTCTGTCTCACTAACAACAGCCCGCACCGCATCAACAACCTGGAGGGTATGGAAAACATAAAAGACTGTGAGTGGACAAAAATCAGTAATAAATTCAGCAAACATTTACAAGAAAAGACAGTTATACCCTCCGGGTAAAACCAATGTATGCATTCGAAAACCATTTCATGTCCAAAGTCCTAAACCATTTAGGAAAACAAGAAATCATTTCTTTACTCAAGTTCGTTTCTCAATCCAATGCCTCAGCCCAAAATCATATATTAACATCAAAGTACGTGAACTCAGCCCAAAAATCCATAAATCCAAATCATCCAGGCCACAGCCCAAAACATCTGAAAACCATGGGAAAATCAATAGTAAATCACAAGTTAATCAATCTGCTGGATCTCAATCACCGAGTCTTTAAACTCAAAACACATATGTATTAAGCCTTCCCAGGATATCAACGAGTCTTTAAACTCAAAACACAATCAATAGGCCTTGGGGGATATCACAATAACCGAGTCTTTAAACTCAAAACACATTTGTATCAGGCCTTCCCGGAATATCAACGAGTCTTTAAACTCAAAACAAAATCAATAGGCTTCGGGGGATATCACAATAACCAAGTCTTTAAACTCAAAACGTATTTGAGTCTTTAAACTCAAAACATCTCAATCAAGGGCCCTCCCTCGTCATTAATCAACTGGGTTTTTAAACCCAAAATCAGATCCAGCAATAGCAACGGGTCTTTAAACCCAAAACCAATAGCAACAAGTCTTTAAACCCAAAACCCATAGTAACGGGTCTTTAAACCCAAAACCAAGTGAAAATCATAGAAAATCCAGAAATTCATCGAAATCCAAAGTCCAAAACCGAATCTGAAATCATCGTTTGAAATCCCAAATTCAAATATAGAAATCACATGAAAACTGAAATCCGAAAGCAATAGAAACTGGGCCTCATGCCCGAAAGAGCTTTTCGAAATCCATTTTTAAATCCTTGAATTCAAATCATAATTCAAATCCCAAAAGCAAATCATAGAAATTATATCAAATCACAATTCAAAACAAAATCAAGTATAACGTGCAAATACGTCAAATATCTCGAAATACGAGCAAAACAGAAATCATAAGGATCATCAGCATAAACATAGAAATCACATATAGAAAACATATAAAACATTTATGAATGCATCATAATTTAGAAAGGGGCTACGCTTGGGCCTCATGCGCGGCTGCACAGTTGTCTTCAACCTTAGGAAAACCCAGTCCAGACCGGTCTGATTCAGCCCGATCCAGCCGAACCAACGAGGGCAGTTCGATGCCATAACTTTCTATTTTCCTAGACGTTTTCGATCCTTCTTCTTTCTAAAGCTTTGTCTCAGTGTTAACAATTAATCTACAAACTTAAAACATGGAATTCGAGTCTAGATCATACCTTTCCAATCCTTATTCCAAACCGTCACTTTCCCCCTCGGTTTCCAGCCACCATAGGCCACTTCAGGCCACAAAATCAGTCCCTCTAAACTCATGTAATCACCAGAAACCTTGTCCAACTAATAGAAAGGATCAACAACCTTTCAATGTCAAATTACCATTTTCGAACAAACAGTCCTTACCGTATTGGTTTCACGGCCACCGTCCATGGTAGGCCTCGAGTCCAAGCTCGATCCACTCCTAGCAGCCTCCTAGACCTCATCCTAGCCACCAATTCGATCATCAAGCCTCAAAATACCAATTTCCGTTTTGAATGAAAACAGGGCACCCACGGGTTCTCTTACCTTCCTGCGCCGTCGTGGGCCGCCGTGCCACCATCATCAGACTCGCCTCAGTTTCCTTTTCATCTTTCCTTCACATCTCCCCAACAATTATGATAAAGGGCAATAGGTTTCACGATCACACACTGCACACACACACTCTGTTCTCAAACCCGTGCAAACATTTGAACAATTGTAAGGCGACTTATAAGGTTCTACAACCATCCAGAGATGGGACAAGTGTCCCAATCTGATTAGGCAACCATCCCAAGGCAGCCAAGTGTCATATGATTACTCAGCACAAATCCCAATACCGCAAAAGACCAAAATGCTCTTGAGGCTAAATTACCAAAATGCCCCTCAACTTCCAAACGTCATAACTTTCACGTGGTAAGTCGGAATCTTATGTGCCGCCTGTCTATGGACTCGTGACGTTCCGAATTATGTCACAGTCATCGGACAAAATCCGTTTGACCATCGAAATCAAAACTCAACGTTTCGCCCATTCCAAGGGCAAAACTATCATTTTGCACCGTCCGTCCGAAATCACCCAACTAATTACCGATTAATCTCACTAATCTGTCATTAATCACTAATCTAATCCCAAAATCTGGGACAGGTCATTACAATTTCCCTATATTAAAAAAAATTATTCCTGAAATTTCGAATAACGTACGTCCGTAACTTACTGGGGAAATCCAACTTACTTCTCACTTGGGTCTCCTACCCGGTGTACCTCCTGCCAATCCTGCTTTTACCCTAACAGCTCCCAAACTGTCACCACTACTATCATACCAGCCAACACTCACGACTCAGTCATTACCAATCAAATCACTATAGCTACCAGTCTGATCAATCTCGACTCGTTCTCGAGTCATGCATACCTCATACCAACGTCCTCAGTATAACATAAACTTCTACCATCACCAGACACTTAACTAGCCATACTAACTCTGTCAGCAATCCGCTCCGACCTCACCGGAGTCACAACGCACTCGCTCACACCACAAACTCAACCAATCATCTCACCAGTGGTTCCACTAACCACCAACACTGTCATCCTGTGGGAACACCATCCACATCCCACACTACCTGGCTGCAACTGGACGCTTTCACATACCTATTAAATCGTGATCACACATCTCTGACCACACATCTCAGCATCAGGGTCCCACCAGCCACTCATGGCTCTGCGCATCCAACTCACTTCCACACTGAATCCTGCCATAACCAATCAGATTACTCGGGATCACCCTGATCCAATGCATATCTCCACCTGTTAATTACACCGAAACTACACATCGGAACTACTCTGATCATCGATACAACCAACAACATATCTCGACACCCAGTCAATCACCAACACCTCTACCAAACTCTCACGATGCACGTCCAATCGCATCGGAATGGTTCTGACCATTGAATAACCACTACGCACACATTTCAAGTACATACACCAATAACATGCAAAAACAACTCTACGAAAAATATTGATCAAACAGAGCTATTATAGAATACCTCAATCACGTCTATCCTCAATCACTTCCAACGACATCATCGCACATCCTCCAACCATCATAGTGTATTCCTGGGGCACAGAAAACATCCTTATATCCACCCTGACTACTACCTGGCTCGAGCCAATCACACTTCAATTCTGGAGTCCAAATCAGGCCGATCACCATACCAGGCCTAACACGTCTTCCCAAGAATACCAACTTAAATCCATTCCTAGTCACCTGGTCTCCTGGGTGTCCCGACCAACATCGAATCTAATCACGTCTCATTTGCGTACACAGGGTAGACCCAGCACTAGATCCAAGTTCAAATGCTCATAAGTACGCAAAAACATATCACACTCTTCATCCACATATCCAACTTCTGTCTTGTCATCCTACTAACATGTCCAAGCTCTGTCATGCATACGATTCTCCTAATCCACAATAACTTAATCCTGAGCCAGAAGCAATCCAATCTCGATCCACTCACTCCTAAGTGGATCCCACTTATTGTCTCACTATGTCGCCTTCAATTCCCACAAATGATCAGACCACTGCATCAGATGAAATTGATCAAGACTACCACACGTCTCGAGACACGTCTAGATTGTGGGTTCTCTTCAATTACCTCATATCGATCAGTTATGGTCACTCCTTATCATTCTTCCACATTATCTTTCTTTCGTCATTATACCATCCTACCTTCATCCCACTTAACACAATCCAATAACACTCGCCACACATGCCAAACCTGGCGTCACCGAGTAGTCTCTCTACTCCTGAACACATCCACACGTGTCCATGATTAATGGGGGTTCACAACTCCTGAAGTCCCATAATACACCACTATGAGTCTCCCTCACCGACTCCAGAGTATTCATTACTCAACATCTAACACCAACTTGGAATCAACACAACATCTCACCGTCTAAACCACAACATCTCCTGATTCCGAGATTCCAACCATGTTGGAAGTATATCCATTTTTCCAACCATGGGACTTCATCCTCAACAAGTATACCATCACCGGACTAACCGTCCAAATGGTAACTCCTCAACGGGACGTAGAAAAATCCACAACTCACCCAGACAACCTTCTCGTCCGTAAATAATCCAACTCACCGACCAACTCACCTGTCGGTTAACACCGTTTATGTTCATCCAAAGGATGTCAATCATCACTCATTCTGATATTGCGTCTCAACCTTTCCGAGGTTCAACTCCGAGCATTACTAAAGTACGAGTCACCAACTCTCAGGATCACAATCAATGATCACTCATCTTGGACTCCTCAGTCACTATCCTTAAAGGCGTCAATCACCAATCTCATGGAATCACCAAGTACTGGCCTCGACATCACCCATGACTATCCTCGGTAGCACCATATGCCAAGACACTCCGATACAGCCAACATCTATTGACTCAATCGTCGCATCTTGCGATATCCATGAAAACCAAACCCACTCATGGTCAACCCGACCATACCAACCTAGCCCGCTCCAAACCGAAGCCTAGTTCCACCGTGCTTCCGCTGCGCTACTCTGATCAAACTAACGGCATCCTAACCGTTCGTCCCGAAACATGACCTGCCAATGGTCATTGCATACCCCAGCTCGGTTAGCGGTTCCTACCAGACACCAGCACCTCACGACTGGTCACAACCTAAACTCACGATGTGCCCATCCTACCATGTACAAGCATCCCAACTCGTGGCACCTGTAACACCCCGGAAATTCGGAGATTGTAATATCATAAAATATTGAATGAAATGACATTTTTACCCCTGGGAATGGTAGGGTCAAATTGTTGACTTTTTGATTGGTGGGTCAAACGGACTTTGACCGATGACCGTGACGTAGTTCGGGACGTCACGAGTCCATAGACAGGTGGCACGTCCACTTCGGACGAACGGGGAAGAAGTTGTGACGTTCGGAAGTCTAGGGGCATTTTCGTAATTTGGATAAAATAAAGGAAAAAGTCAACTTTTTGAAATACAATGAATTTTCACACGACCCGAAGGCCGTTGGATAAGGCTCGATGCCCTGAGTCCGTAGACAGGCGGCACGCTGAAAACGGACGTCGGACGACCAAGTTACGGGTCACGGAAGTTGGAGGGCATTTTGGTAATTATTGCATTGGGGGGCATTTTGGTATTTTTACACAGAGTTACTGTAGCACACCGTGGGGGACATCAGTGCACCACCATGTGTTGTGTTTCTGAACGATGCAGTTGTTAATTGAGTAGTGGGCTGTCTTAGTGGGGATTAAACTATGCATTCTAAGACAGTGGAGCATGAAACTGAGCCATGGACAGGCACGGGAAGCATTTTTCGATTTCTTGGTTTCTCTGTTGCGGGAATCATTTCCGCAGTGGCTTCAGAACGGCTTTCCCACGAGTTGCCTCCCATTTCAATCGATTATCTGAGTGTGTTTTGAGTGAGGAGTCATTTGATATCAGTTGAGACTGAGAGAGACTGAGAGAAGCCGTGAAACACCATTTCGGGTTTTGGGGGGAAAAATCCAGAATTTAATTTCAACGATTTGTTGGACCAATCTAAACACAGAGTGAGCCTTCTGGGAGTGTTTAGAACACATCCATATCAAAATCGAAGGCAACCAGCCACGGGTGAGCTGGGACGGTGACTGCCGTGTTCAGAGAGATTTCAGAGGTTTGGACGGCTACTTCCAGGTAATGATTTGTTCAATTGTTTGCGTTATACTGTTAGTTTAGGCCTCCTTATGCTGCTGTATAAGTTAGTTGGATAATGGAACCGTATTGGGTGAGTTCTAGAGGTTGGCCCGTTCGACTATTCGGGTCTGGATAGAACGATTTAGTGCATGTCGAAGTAAATAAATGACTTAGAACTTTAATTGGATGTTTAGGGAAGATACTAGAATCAAAAACGAAGGAAATTGATTAGCAATTAATGGGTAATTATCCGGGTCATGTCGCGGGTTGAAGGTCCGAATAGGAGGGAAGACGGGTAAGCAAGACGACACTATAGCAGGCGCGTGACTTTCGCGCGTAGCCACTTTGGGCGACGCGTGAGGGCGCGTTGAGCATTATCTCAGTTCACGGTCAACATGACTTTTAATCCTCTCATCATTTTGAACATTTTCTGTAAAATAACCATGTTGATCTGAGATAGTTAGGAAGGTCAATGTAGGGCCGGATGTCTCGGGAAGCGTGTTGGACGGCTTCCCCGAGCCGGTTTATGTTTCGGACTTTTTGAGAGTATATTAAGGACCTATAGTGACACTTGCATGTGATTTGAAATGATAGGAAACTTACGATAATCCCGGAAACAGGTTCGTACGCGCAATATTCGCAGCGGGAACGTACTGTGAGTGGGCCCGTTTTTATTAACACTTGCATGCATAACTATTTTCATTCCCGTATATCTATACGTGCGTGTGAATCAAATAATGGATTTTGATTACCTCAGTTTACGGTTATGACACGTTTTACGATGTTGGGCTTGAGACCCGTTTTGTGGAAATTGAACACTGTTTTGGATTATATATCTATATGCATGTGGATGTCGATGATTATCTTAGGTACTGCACTGTATAGATCCATCATGTGATACTGTCTCCTCCGGATGTGGTACCTCGGAGCGGTCACGGCGCATTGCCTGCGAGGGGTCATTCTACGGAGGTGCCGGACTGTAGGATGACTCAGGAGCAGGATTGCTATGATTGGACCTCTGGGACGTCGAGCGTCTGGGACGCTAGGCATCTAGGATGCCGTACCCGAACTGGGTTCGGAGGTTGGACTCTGGATTTGAGACCCCGGGTGGCACGCGTAGCCTTGGGACTGTCACCATTATTGGACGTCAGGGACGTCGGACATCTGGGATGTCGAGATCGGAGTGTATAGTGCAGTAGCTGTGATTATATTACATTTATGTCTTGATATAATGCTTGTGGTATATTATATGTATTTATGGTTTTAAATACTGATGCATGCATGTTTGGAAAATGGAGGGGTAAATTATATATTTTACTTATTAAACTGTTTTATAAACCTGAGTTTCGGCCCACTCACCTTTCATGTTTTGGTAACCCCTCCAGGTCGTGCTGCTGAGGTTGGTGAGGACCCCGAGGCTGAGGCATAGATTCGTACTGCGCACCTGAACCCCTGTTGGGTCGCATTACCCGCAGGATTTTCTAGAGTCGTGCTCGAATTTTATATTTTGGACTGTATCCCTTGTCTGACATCTGTTAAATTCGGTTTATGTATAACTTTATTTTTCGAACATTTCTGCATTTAAGTTTTTAAGGTTAAAATTGGAATTTTTGTTCGGGTGTCAGACGGGAGCAGGGCACGTCCCCTTGTGGTCCCTGGGGGATCAGGGGGGGGGGGGGGGGGGGGTCCCCTATCGGCTTGGTATCAGAGCACTAGGTTGTGGTCAGCATGTTAGACTAGCTGTTAGTACTAGGTACTTTTCGAGTCTAAGGATGATGTTATCTAATCTATGCCTCCGAATAGAATCCCTCCAGCACGGACCGACGAGGAACTTGAGAGAGAGATGGAATGCGCTAGTATTGAGCGGGCTCAACGGTTGGGAGCCACACCTTTCAACGGGGGATCAAATCCCGAGGATGCCTATGAGTGGATTGCTAAATGGGAAAGAATCTTCACAGTGATGCATTGCCCACCCAGCGAGCGGGTGACATTGGCGGCCTTCTTACTAGAAGGCGTAGCTTACCGGTGGTGGCAGGGTCTTGAGATGTCAAGGTGGTCTGTCCACACCACCACATGGGAGGTCTTTCGTGCTCGGTTCTTAGATCAGTACTACCCGCGATCCTTTCCCGCGGCACGAGAGGCAGAGTTCCTGCGACTGGAGCAGGGGGATATGTCTATGGCAGACTATGAACAGGCTTTCGGGAAGCTTTCCCATTTTGCGGCAGCTTTTGTGAGTACTGGGGAGGACAAGTGTCAGATATTTGAGTTGGGACTCCGAGGCGAGATACGGGAAGATGTGACGGCTGCCAGTTATGCGACTCTGAGGGACATGGTCGACGCTGCAGTTCGTGTCGAGGCCAGTCTGGCGGCACACCAGACACGACAGTCTTCTGGTGAGGGACGACGTCGGGATCGTCCATACCTTGGACCAACGGGCCAGAGGAACAACAAGAGAGGAAATTACAGAGGAGCTCCTTCATCATTGCGAGGTCGACATGGGGGCTCTCAGAGGAGTGGATCGAGATTCAGTTCTAGACAGCATCAGTCTTGGACTGGTGCATCAGGAGGGTCTTGGGATGGACCGAGGACAGTTAGTTGTTTTGCGTGTGGAGGAGCGGGCCACTATGCCCGAGATTGCCCATTGTTGTCGAGGAACAACGATACTGGAGGTGCTAGTGTTGCACAGAGTTCGGCTTCCAACACTACTGGAGGCCGAGGATAGGGTGCTGAGCGTGGCGCGCGTGGGCGCGGACAGACTGCAGGGCCCAGGGCTCGTGTTTTGCAGTGACTCAGCAGCAGGCGAGGTCAGCCCTAGGCGTTGTTACAGGTACACTCCATATCTCGAACCTTACTGTACGAGTATTGATGGATGCGGGGGCTACACATTCTTTTATTTCGAGGAGTTGTGCTGGTATGTTAGATTGTGAGGTATCAGCCTTAGATAGCGAGATGGGTGTTGGCAAACCTATGGGCATCGTGTACTTAGTGAATCAGGTGATTCGGAGGTGCTCGGTGAGAATTGAGAATGTGGAACTGCCAGCAGACCTGATTATTATGGACATCCATGACTTCGATGTGATTCTAGGGATGGATTGGTTATCGGAGCATGGGTCTCTTATTGATTGCTATAGTCGGCAAGTGTTTCTGCGGACTCCGGGTTTGCTGGAAGTTACCTTCCAAGGAGAGCGCGATGGTTCGCTTCCAGAAGTGATTTCTTCACTTGTTGCTACCAAACTTCTACGGAAGGGATGCCAGGGCTATCTGGCGCATGTTGTGTCGGAGCAAGTTGATACTCCGAGTATCGAGGAGATACCAGTGGAGCGGGAGTTTTCGGATGTGTTCCCGGAAGACTTACCTGGATTACCACCACCTCGGGAAATTGAGTTTACCATTGAACTACTCCCCGGTACCCGACCTATATCCCAGGCACCATACCGGATGGCGCCGGCAGAATTACGGGAACTCAATATACAATTGCAGGAGTTGGTTGATTTTGGATTCATCCGACCGAGTACTTCACCGTGGGCAGCACCGGTGTTGTTTGTGAAGAAGAAGGAGGGGAGTCTCCGTTTGTGTGTGGATTACCGACACCTCAACAAGGTGACGCTGAGGAATCAGTATCCTCTACCCAGGATCGATGACTTATTTGACCAGTTGAGGGGAGCACAGTGCTTCTCGAAGATTGATTTGCGATCTAGGTATCATCAGCTGAGGATTGCGGAAGGGGATGTTCCGAAAATGGCATTCCGAACCCTATACGGACACTATGAATTCCTTGTGATGCCTTTTGGTTTGACGAATGCTCCAGCAGCATTCATGGATCTGATGAACAGAGTCTTCCGACCCTACTTGGATAAGTTTGTGATTGTGTTCATCGATGATATCTTGGTGTACTCGAGGAGTGCCCAAGCACATGAGGAACACCTACGGTTGGTGTTAGGGAAGCTGAGACAAGAACAGTTGTATGCCAAACTGAGTAAGTGCCAGTTTTGGCTGGGCAGCATTGGTTTTCTGGGACATGTGATATCGGCTGATGGGATCAGCGTGGATCCCCAGAAAATGGAAGCGGTGGCTAACTGGGCCAGACCGACAACAGTGACAGAGGTACAGAATTTTGTCAGGTTGGCAGGCTACTACCGGAGATTCGTGGAAGGTTTCTCCAAGATTGCTGCACCGTTGACTCGTTTGACCAGGAAAGGAGTGAAGTTCATCTGGGACGAGCAGTGTGAGCAGAGTTTTCAGGAATTGAAGTATCGATTGACCACTGTTCCTATCCTTGCATTGCCCGACAACAGTGGAGAGTTTGTAGTCTTTAGTGATGCCTCACTACAGGGTTTGAGCTGCGTGTTAATGCAGAATGGTAAGGTGATTGCTTACGCGTCACGGCAGCTAAAGACTCATGAGTTGAACTACCCTACCCATGATTTGGAGTTGGCGGCGGTAGTTCATGCCTTGAAGATCTGGAGACATTACCTTTTTGGTGTAACGTGCAAGATATACACCGACCACCAAAGCCTAAAGTATCTATTTACCCAGAAGGAACTCAACTTGAGGCAACGAAGATGGTTGGAATTGATCAAGGATTATGACTGTACGATCGAGTACCATCCGGGTAAGGCTAATGTGGTGGCAGATGCACTCAGCAGGAAATTAGCAGGATTAGTTACACACCTGAGGATGGTGTATCTTCCTTTGCTGGTGGAACTCCGGAAGGCTGGAGTTATTTTGGATACGGGTGAGCATGTAGCTTTATTGGCCAGTTTCCATGTACGGCCAGTGTTGATTGATCGGATCCTTGAGGCGCAACTTCAGGATCCGATACTGTGCATCTACAGGATTGAGGTTGAAGCTGGAGAACGGCAGGACTTTACCATCCGAGATGATGGGGCACTTGTGAAAATGGGCCGTTTGTGTGTGCCTGCAGAGACGGAGTTACGGGCCGAGATTCTGGAGGAGGCCCACAGTTCAGCGTATGTTATGTATCCGGGAGGTACAAAGATGTACCGTACCCTCCGGAGCCATTATTGGTGGCCAGGAATGAAGAGGGACATTGCTGAATTTGTGAGTAAATGCTTAACCTGTCAGCAGGTTAAGGCGGAGCGGCAGAGACCGTATGGGGCTATGCAGCCACTTCTGATTCCCGAGTGGAAGTGGGACCACATCACCATGGACTTTGTCTTTAAGTTACCAAGGACCCGGAGTGGATTTGACGGAGTATGGGTGATTGTAGACTGGTTAAAGAAGTCAGCACATTTTCTGCCAGTGCAAGTGACTTATAAACCCAACCGACTGGCTCATGGTACTCCGGAATCGATCGTGTCTGATCGCGATCCGCGTTTCACTTCTAGGTTCTGGAGGAGTTTACAGACTACCTTGGGAACGAATCTGCATTTCAGTACTGATTTCCATCCACAGACCGATGTACAGTTTGAGAGGACTATTCAGACCCTGGAGGACATGATGAGGTCTTGTGTGCTGCAATTTCAGGATTCGTGGGATGCACACTTGCCATTGATGGAATTTTCTTACAACAACAATTACCAGGCAAGTATCGGGATGGCACCCTATGAGGCACTGTATGGTCGACAGTGCAGAAAACCTATTTGCTGGATGGAGATTGGGGAGCGAGCGGCCGTAGGGCCGAAATTGATGGATATAACCCAGGAAGCAGTCCGTGTTATCAGGGAGAGGTTGAAGGCGGCACAAGATCTCCAAAAGAGTTATGCTGATAGACGGATTCGAGATTTGGAATTCGAAGTTGGAGATTTTGTCTTCCTGAGGTTATCCCCGTGGAATGGGATTATTCGATTTGGCCGACGGGGGAAATTGAGTCCATGTTTTATTGGACTTTATGAGATCGTGGAGAGGATTGGCCGAGTTGCGTACATATTGGCTTTACCCCCAGAACTTTCTAAAGTTCACGACGTTTTCCACGTATCTATGCTACGGAAGTACGTACATGACGCCTTTCATGTACTGGAGGAGCAACCTATCGAATTCCGAGAGGATTTGAGCTTCGAGGAACAACTAGTACAGATTTTGGACCAGAAGGACAAGGTACTACGGCAGAAGACTATCCCTCTCGTGAAAGTTCTTTGGAGAAATCAGAACGTGGAGGAAGCCACATGGGAGCCCGAGGTGCAGATGCAGGAGCAGTTTCCTTATCTGTTTCATTAAATTTCGGGACGAAATTCCTTATGGGGGGAAGGTTGTAACACCTCGGAAATTCGTGGATTGTAATATTATAAAATATTGAATGAAATGACCTTTTTTCCCTTAGGAATGGTAGGGTCAAATTGTTGACTTTTTGATTGGTGGGTCAAACGAACTTTAACCGATGACCTTGACGTAGTTCGGGACGTCACGAGTCCATAGACAGGTGGCACGTCCAATTCGGACGAACGGGGAAGAAGTTGTGACGTTCGGAAGTCCAGGGGCATTTTCGTAATTTGGAAAAAATAAGGGAAAAAGTTGACTTTTTGAAATACAACGAATTTTCACACGACCCAAAGGCCGTTGGATAGGTCTCGTTGCCCTGAGTTCGTAGACAGGCGGCACGCTGAAAACGGACGTCGGATGACCAAGTTACGGGTCACGGAAGTTGGAGGGCATTTTGGTAATTATTGCATTGGGGGGCATTTTGGTTTTTTTGCACATAGTTACTGTAGCACACCGTGTGGGACATCAGTGCACCACTGTGCGTGGTGTTTCTGAATGATGCAATTGTTAATTGAGTAGTGGGCTGTCTCAGTGGGGATTAAACTATGCATTCTGAGACAGTGGAGCATGGAACTGAGCCATGGACAGGCACGGGAAGCATTTTTCAATTTCTTGGTTTCTCTGATGCGGTAAACATTTCCGCAGTGGCTTCAGAATGGCCTTCACACGAGTTTCCTCCCATTTCAATCGATTATCTGAGTGTGTTTTGAGTGAGGAGTCATTTGGTATCAGTTGAGATTGAGAGAGACTGAGAGAAGCCATGAAACACCATTTCGGGTTTTGCGTGGAAAAATCCAGAATTTAATTTCTACGGTTTATTGGACCAATCTAAACACAGAGTGAGCCTTCTGGGAGTGTTTAGAACACATCCATATCGAAATCGAAGGCAACCCGCCACGGGTGAGCTGGGACGGTGACTACCGTGTTCAGAGAGATTTCAGAGGTTTGGACGGCTACTTCCAGGTAATGATTTGTTCAATTGGTTGTGTTATACTGTTAGTTTAGGCCTCCTTATGCTGCTGTATAAGTTAATTGGATAATGGAACCGTATTGGGTGAGTTCCAGAGGTTGACCCGTTCGACTGTTCGGGTCTGGATAGAACGATTTAGTGCATGTCAAAGTAAATAAATGACTTAGAACTTTAATTGGGTGTTCATGGTAGATACTAGAATAAAAAACGAAGGAAATCGATTAGGAATTGTAGGGTAATTATTCGGGTCATGTCGCGGGTTGAAGGTCTGAATAGCAGGGAAGACGGGTAAGGAAGACGACACTGTAGCTGGCGCGTGACTTTCACGCGCAGCCACTTTGGGCAGCACGTGAGGGCGCGTTGATCATTATCTCAGTTCACGGTCAACATGACTTTTAATCCTCTCATCATTTTGAACATTTTCTGTGAAATAACCATGTTGATCTTAGATAGTTAGGAAGGTCAGTTTAGGGCCGGATGTCTGGGGAAGCGTGTTGGACGACTTCCTCGAGCGAGTTTCTGTTTCGGACTTTTTGAGAGTATATTAAGGACCTATAGTGACACTTGCATGTGATTTGAAATGACAGGAAACTTACGATAATCCCGGAAACAAGTTCGTACGCGCAATATTCGCAGCGGGAACGTACTGTGAGTGGGCCCGTTTTTATTATCCCTTGCATGCATAACTATTTTCATTCCTGTATATCTATACGTGTGTGTGAATCAAATAATGGATTTTGATTACCTCAGTTTACGGTTATGACACGTTTTACGATGTTGGGCTTGAGACCCGTTTTGTGGAAATTGAACACTATTTTGGATTATATATCTATATGCATGTGGATGTCGATGATTATCTTAGGTACTGCACTGTATAGATCCATCATGTGATACTGTCTCCTCCGAATGTGGTACCCCGGAGCGGTCACGGTGCATTGCCTGCGAGGGGTCATTCTACGGAGGTGCCTGACCGTAGGATGACTCAGGAGCAGGATTTCTATGATTGGACATATGGGACATCGAGCGTCTGGGACGCTAGGCATCTGGGATACCGTACCCGAACTGGGTTCGGAGGTTGGACTCGGGATTTGAGACCCCGGGTGGCACGCGTAGCCTTGGGACTGTGACCATTATTGGATGTCAGGGACGTCAGACAGCTGGGATGTCGACATCGGAGTGTATAGTACAGTAGCTGTGATTACATTATATTTATGGCTTGATATAATGCTTGTGGTATATTATATGTATTTATGGTTTTAAATAATGATGCATGCATGTTTGGAAAACGGAGGGGTAAATTATATATTTTACTTATTAAACTGTTTTATAAACATGAGTTTCGGCCCACTCACCTTTCATGTTTTGGTAACCCCTCCAGGTCGTGCTGCTGAGGTTGGTGAAGACCCCGAGGCTGAGGCATAGATTTGTACTGCGCACCTGAACCCCTGTTGGGTCGGATTACCCGCAGGATTTTCTAGAGTCGTGCTCGGATTTTATATTTTGGATTGTATCCCTTGTCTGACATCTGTTAAATTCGGTTTATGTATAACTTTATTTTTCGGACATTTATGCATTTAAGTTTTTAAGGTTAAAATTGGAATTTTGGTTCGGGTGTCAGACGGGAGCAGGGCACGTCCCCTTGTGGTCCCCGGGGGATCGGGGCGGGTCCCTGTCAGCACCTCATCTCCGATCTAGGGGTCATAGCACACTACTCTCGAATTTCTGTTCATTCCAAGCCAAAACCCTCAATCTACTCACGGGTCGGGGAAACCTAAGGTCTCATCTAGGGAAACCTAGGATTAACAGACTGCAACCAGATCCACTGCACCACACTCTACTGGTCGGGCCAAGCCAACCAATCACCAAAATCTCACTAGACTCGACCAAAGTCATCCACCAAGCCATCCAATACCTCGGCTGCGCCCAGCAACACCATCTCCAATCTGGCCGAAAGTCATCCCAAGCTACAACAACTAACTAACCACAAACCCCAACTCACGTTTTCCAGGCTAAGCACCTATACTGGGGTTTATTACTAAGGTACTCACAGTCGTCACGATCGTCAACCAGTAACCATCGCTAGGGGGAAATTCCTCAACTCCTAAATAGTAGGTTCTTTTGCCCTCGCAACTTGAGGCATCTGTCTACTCGTAGCCGTACAAGTCCAATCTTGAAAAATCTGACCAACTAATCTGATCGGCACCCGACCCAATAAGCTAGTCGGCCAACCAGCGATCGTATCTCTCACATCTAACTCACTGGTTACCATCCGGGTTAACCACTCTGCATACATCCGACCCTAAGGTCCAACTATGGAGCATATTCAGCGCCAAGCACGCTATCCTTTCGGGCCCAAAGTCGCCATACATCTCACCACACACTGCGTATCAGGCAACGCATCACCCAATCGCTCGTGCTCTCGCCACTAACTAAGCCACAAACAAACGTACTATCTCCCTAGCGTCCAAATTGATGACGGGCTGTTCCGCGTCGAGACATCACATCCACGGCAACATCACAACACACAAGTCGATGAACCAACTACTTTGGAAGCCATAACCTCACGTATAGCATAGAAACCGCTCTCTGATACAAATTTGACACGACACACCCACAATCCCTCGAGATTAAGGGATAAGTCATGCTCCCGTCTAACCCACGTACGACCCGAAGGCTAAACACCTGTCTAACCTCCCTGGAACACGTAAGACAGACAAGATATACCCAAGTCAACCTACCAAAAACCAACTTGAGTTAACTAGAGTTCGTAGCATCACTGTGGATCGCGTGTGTGATGTCTCCGTCTCACTAACAACAGCCCGCACCGAATCAACAACTAGTAGGGTATCGAAAACATAAAAGACTGTGAGTGGACAAAAATCAGTGATAAATTCAGCAAACATTTACAAGAAAAGACAGTTATACCCTCCGCGTAAAACCAATGCATGCATTCGAAAACCATTTCATGTCCAAAGTCCTAAACCATTTAGGAAAACAAGAAATCATTTCTTTACTCAAGTTCGTTTCTCCAATCCAATGCCTCAGCCCAAAATCATAAATTAACATCAAAGTACGTGAACTCAGCCCAAAAATCCATAAATCCAAATCATCCAAGCCACAGCCCAAAACATCCGAAAACCATGGGAAAATCAATATTAAATCACAAGTCAATCAATCTGCTGGATCTCAATCACCGAGTCTTTAAACTCAAAACACATATGTATTAGGCCTTCCCGGAATATCAACGACTCTTTAAACTCAAAACACAATCAATAGGACTTGGGGGATATCATAATAACCGAGTCTTTAAACTCAAAACACATTTGTATCAGGCCTTCCCGGGATATCAATGAGTCTTTAAACTCAAAACACAATCAATAGGCCTCGGGGGAGATCCTAATAATCGATTTTTTAAACTCAAAACATATCCGAGTCTTTAAACTCAAAACATCTCAATGAAGGGCCCTCCCCCGTCATCAATCAACCGGGTCTTTAAACCCAAAACTAGATCTAGCAACAACAACGGATCTTTAAACCCATAACAAATAGCAACGGGACTTTAAACCCAAAACCAATAGCAACGGGTCTTTAAACCCAAAACCAATAGCAACGAGTCTTTAAACCCAAAACCAATTGCAACGGGTCTTCAAACCCAAAACCAAGTGAAAATCATAGAAAATCCAGAAATCCATCAAAATTCAAAGTCCAAAACCGAATCTGAAATCATCGTTTGAAATCTCAAATTTAAATCTAGAAATCACATGAAAACTAAAATCCGAAAGCATTAGAAACTGGGCCTCATGCCCGAAAGCACTTTCTGAAATCCATTTATAAATCCTTGAATTCAAATCCCAAAAGCAAATCATCGAAATTCTATCAAATCACAATTCAAAACAGAATCTCGTAAAACGTGCAAATAAGTCCAATATCTCGAAATACGTGTAAAACAGAAATCATAAGGATCATAAGCATAAACATAGAAATCACAAATATAAAAAATATAAAACATTTATGCATGCATCATAATTTAGAAAGCAAACTCCACTCACAGACCATCCGCGACGCCGCCTAGATACGCGTGCAATTACGCTTTCCTGGCTAATCCATTATCACCGGACTTCCCAAACCTGTCCAAATCACATTCTAAGATCACTAACTACTTCAATATGCTTCTACTAAATCCCCATAATATTTCCGAATTTTTAACTATTTTAAACCTAGCCTTTAAACCTTCGAACATCTCGAATACTATCGAAACGATGTCCGATCAACCCGAAACTAGTCCCAAAATGTTCGTTATATCGATACGATAAAAAGTCATGTTGAACACTTCCCCAGATACTATGCCAGGCTCCCTCACGTGCCTCCCAAAGGGGATGCGCGTGGGCTTCACGCGCGACTGCACAATTGTCTTGAACCTTAGGAAAACCTGGTCCAGATCGGTCCAATTCAGCTCGGTCCAGCCAAACCGACGAGGGAGGTTCGACGCCATAACTTCCCATTTTCCTACCCGTTTTCGATCCTTCTTCTTCCTAAATCTTTGTCTCAGTGTTAACAATCAATCTACATACTTAAAACATGGAATTCGAGTCTAGATCCTCCCTTTCTGATCCTTATTCAAAACCGTCACTTTACCCCTTTGTTTCCAGCCACCATAGGCCACAAAATCAGTCCCTCTGAACTCATGTAATCACCAGAAACCTTGTCCAATTAATAGAAAGGATCAACAACCCTTCAAAGTCAAATTACCATTTTCGAACAAACAGTCTTTACCGTGTTGGTTTCATGGCCACCATCCACGGCAGGCCTCGAGTCCAAGCTCGATCCACTCCTAGTAGCCTCCTAGACCTCATCCTAGCCACCAATTCGATCATCAAGTCCCAAAATATCAGTTTCCGTTTTGAATGAAAACAGGGCACCCACGGGTTCTCTTACCTCCCTTCGCCGTCGTGGGCCGCCGTGCCACCATCCCAGACTCGCCTCAGTTTCCTTTTCATCTTTCCTTCACATCTCCCTAACAATTATGATGAAGGTCAATGGGTTTCACGGTCACACACTGCACACACACTCTGTTCTCAAACCCGTGCAAACATTTGAACAATTGTAAGGCGGCTTACAGGGTTCTACAACCATCTAGAGATGGGACAAGTGTCCCAATCTGATTGGGCAACCATCCCAAGGCAGCCAAGTGTCAAATGATTATTGGGGACAAATCCCAATGGCACAAAAGGACCAAAATGCTCTTGAGGCTAAATTACCAAAATGCTCCTCAACTTTCGAACGTCATAACTTTCAAGTCGTACGTCGGAATCGTACGTGCCGCCTGTCTATGGACTCGTGATGTCCTGAACTACGTCACAGTCATTGGCCATAGTCTGTTTGACCGCCTAAATCAAAAGTCAACATTTCGCTCATTTCAGGGGCAAAATTGTCATTTCGTACCGTCCGTCCGAAATCACCAAACTAATTACCGATTAATCTCACTAATCTGTCATTAATCACTAATCTAATCTCAAAATCCGAAACAGGTCGTTACACCCTATCCATCAAATTTTCCATCTTTATCAAGGAAATCACTCATCTCTATCCGAGAAATCACACATTTATATCCGTCAATATCCGGCATCGATCTCATACCGTCAAATCATCCATTGTTGTCAGTGTCAAGATTTTTATATCGACACACGTACGACTCGGATTTACACAACCGATCTACACCTGGCTCTGGAGTCCGCGACTCGATGTCTAGGTATGGTTCTAGGCTCGGAGTCCTTAACTCGACGTCTCAGTGCAATAACCTGACACACCTGCAGGTAGTGTTGGCATGACCTCTCCGAGGAAACACATCCCTACCTAAGTCATATCCATACGGGTCCTCTCCTAGGAAACACATTCCTTCCAAAGGCCTTCTCTGGGGGAACACATTCTTCCCATAGTCATATCCATCATCTCATAGGGTCTTTTCCGGGGAAACACATTCCTGTCGGAGTCATATCCATCATCTCATAGGGTCCTTTCTAGGGAAACACATTCCTGTCGTAGTCATGTACATCATCTCGGAGAATAGTCTAAAAACCGTGGAAACACATTTTTGAAACTATCGATTCCCAAATCCAAAACAGTTATTATGCACTGGGTCTCAGCCCAAAACCAGTTTCCAATGGACTCACTCCCAGAGTCTATTTTCTTTCTATCTTCCAACTGGGTCACAAGCCCAAAATCATTTCAATAGGGTCTCAAGCCCAATCTACCTTCTCACGAAAATCTGTAGATAATTCATTTTCAAACCAAGATCAAATTTACAAATCATCATTCAAATCACTACACAATTATTGCATTTTAAACCATGTTTATAAAAAATTAAAACATATATGTGTGCATCATTTAGAAAGCAAAGTCCACTCAACGTGTCCAGAACAAGCTTTCCGAGGCTAAAAACCTCTAAATGACCTACCAAACGACCTCCGATTGACCTGAACTCGACCGCCATTGAATTCAAATCGTCGAAACCTTTCGAACATGACCGGTTTTACCTTGAAATTCAAGCCCATGCGCCCCGACACGCCAGTCAAAGTTCTGCTAACAAAAGTTAACGGTCAATGCTGACGTCAACAAAAGTCAACATTGATGTCATCGAGCAACGGTCAACGGCTGATGTCATCATGAAATCATGTTGATGTAAGTCTGACAGGCCTGACACCTGTCACGTGTCATTCTCTAATTGGTCCATGTGCCTGAATGTCAGGTTTGACAGCTTGCCACGTGGCACCACCCAATTTGTCCACGTGTCTAACATGCTAACTGGACCTGACATGCTGACTAGGCCTGACAGTATGCCACATGGCATCACCTGATGGCCACGTGGACTGACAGCTCTGACAGATGATGACGTGGATTGCCATGTCATCATCGTCAACCGTGAGACGGGTTGACCCGTTTCTCTTTAACAGGTTAAACAACACATGAACCCGACCCTACTCTATCTCCTTCAATACCCAAATGTATTTCACCATTTTTTTTAATAATTAATCATAATGATCCCAGAAAGGGATCCATGGCATCTAAATAAGCTAAGGGGGTCTAGATTTTACCTTGGGAGCTTGAAGCTTCTCGGACAAACTTCCGACCTGGTTCCTCGACGATTTCGACCACCGCAATCCTCCCTTTTGGTCTCTGTGAGATCATACTACCCCTAGGGATCATGTTTGATCATTAAAACGACCCAACAAAACCTCTAAACCAAGTTCCAAATTTTGGCCCATTAAACAGTTTCAGGTTTTACCTCATCATGGCTCCTAGCTGCTCTGTCGTGCTTCCACCGTCCACCATTGTCACCGTCTGGTCTCACTCTCTCACTTTCTCATTCACACAAGCAACAAAGAATGAATATTGGAGAGTGTTTGGGTGGGCTTTTGGGTTTCAGTCTAGGTTCGAATAGAATAGGAAGGGAGGATGCATGTATGTGGGATGGGGAGTAATGGATGAGTGACACTTGTCACTCATCCATTGGGCCTGAACACAAAAATTTGGACCCACTAAATGACAAATGTCAACTTTCCTCGTAAAACGTGCCACCATAAATAATTCCCAAAATGGTCCATGACACGTAACTTTTTTGTACGATGTCCGATTCTGACGTGTCACATGTCTACGGACTCATATTGTCTCGATCTATGTACAGATGTCGATCCTCGAGCCATTGACCTTTGGAGTCAAAAGTCAACATTTACCCTCATCTAGGGGTAAAATCGTCATTTTATCCCGATCGTCTGATAATTCTCGACTAATTCCCGATTAGTCTCACTAATCCTCAATTAATTCTTAATTAATCCTGTAAATTGGGAAGGGTCGTTACACCAAACGATCTCCATTTTCTGTGTATGATTTGTCTCCAAACTCGTTAGTTCAAGACTCACGCAACGAACTAATCGAAACTTCCAAGATGCTTCCTAAGCTTAAATTGACGTTTGGACCTTTAATAAAAATACGGTTAAATTAATCCATTCCCAATTTATTTTTCGAAAATGCCTTATGTTACCAGGACGGGTCTTTACAATCCTTCCCTTTACAAAATTTTTATCCTCGAAATTTATGTATGCAGGCTAGGAATTAATTTCCTGCAATTCCTAGAGGCCCCCGTGCATTGACCATATGGGAATATATATCTTATCATGTTTTCCCTAGGAACGAGTTTCCTCCAGATATACTCACGTCTAGGAATATCATATCATCTTAGGAATCAGACACATTCAAAACAATATATCGTCACGTGTTCGAGTCTCCATAGGATTTACTCACCTGCGGGATATCATATCAAGCTTCCCCGAGAACGAGTCTAATACTCACCTCCATAATATCATATAAGGCCTCCCGGAGACGAATCTCCCTAGGAGTGACTCTCATTCGTGGGCATAACATATCTCTATGGGAACAAGTCAACAAACCAGATTGTGAATCTTGTGCATCCTGCACATTAGTCGGGTGTCCGTGAATTCTTATTCCATAGGTAATATTGATGCTCTGATCGAGGGAGTGGGGGCTTTTCTGTTTCGTTTTATTGGTTTTTATGGTCATCCTGAGGCCCGTCTGAGGTCGTAGGAGGGGACTTTAATGAAATTGTGGTGTCCGGAGAACAGCAGGGGCGCAAGACTAGCCCCCTACTCAGATGCACTAAATAATTTTAATCGGTTTGATACGGTTTGATATTCCACAATTTAAAATTGATACGAGATTGTACCGTATTAATTATATTCGATATATTTTCGATTTGATTTTGATTTTGTGCCAAAATTACTCAAAAAAAAGTTGAGCTAAAATTTATACATAAAAAAATATGTGTGGGAAACTATTTTGTATTAGGGTCTCTGCTCATAGACAATCAGAATCACAAAGTGAATATTTGAACTTTATTGCTTAGCGCCATATTCTGAAATTAACATTGCACTGAAGGCAAATGTTACGTATTTACATATCTGCTTCAGCCTGTATTTACAGATCTACAACTTGTATGCAAATTAAACTTCCCTTTACAAGAAAAAAAAATAAGATGATGGAAATGATATATATATATATATATATGTATATATCATAGATATGTGAGGTATCTAGCCATTGTTTACAATCTCCTAGAAACAGCGTAATGTAAAATGGGATATCAAATCATCTAAGTGCCACAAGAACAACATCAATTAATAAGCCAACAATCATCATATTGTATGTGGTATTCAAGCAACTCAAATTTCTTGGAGCACCACTGCAACATATAGATCCAAAGAACAGTGAGTCTTCCCAAACTTATATATATTATATTTAGTCTTTGAAACCAAGCAAGTAAAAGCTGAACATCAAAGCATCCCAAAATGATAGAGCTAACAAGACAATCATTTGTAAGCTCATAAAAAAAAAAGAAAAAAATAGCACTATGATCCGCTTACATCAGCCATTAGGAATCTTGATTGTTAAAGAAATTATAGAGAGCCTTGAACAATTCATGGGAGAAGAGAGGGAGACAGCGAAAATGGGAACAAAATTAAATAAAACTTGTGTGTTCATACCTAAACTGGTCGGCCTGACTAAAGAACAAATTGGCCTGCCTTAAACAACTCACAAGTACCGAGCTCAAGCTAACCGACCATGTCTGATCGGCCAGCCCTCAGGCACCTCTTAGATCATGCCAGCAAGGTCAATACGACCCAGGAAGATCATATCTGATCAGCCAACCCCACACAATAGCCTGGCAACTAGTCAGTCTCCTTGAAAGTCAACCACACACCGACTCTCTCTAGGCCAACAACGTCAAGTTGTCCCGGTCCACTAACAAGTCATAAATGTTTCCCAAGACCACTACAAGACACCTAGCAGCTCTTGAAGGTCAAAACATTTATCCCACATTGACAAACACCAGCAAAAACATTCAATGCTACTATAAATACAGGGGCATCCCCCTCCAAAAGTTAATGAAAATCTTGCCCCCACGATGCCTAAATTACTACAATACCTTTCCCACTTAAAACTGACTAAAGCATCGGAGACTGTTAGGCTGGCACCACACCGGTGTCCCTTTATTCTTACCCTCTTCGTGTGGAGGTCTCCCTACCCCGAGAGGAGCAGCAAAGAAGCTCAGCGAGGCAAGACTAAGTTGATCCATTTCTTGCATCAACATATTGGCAACGTCCGTGGGAACAGAAACAACACTCCATGATCTCATCCACCAGATCAGCCGTCCTGGATCGTACCCAGCACCATGTCGGGCGAACGAGACAAATGGGAGCTCAACCACACCCCTTTTTCCCAAGTGAACCCAATGGGAAACCTCCATGATGCCTATCGACAAACACTGGACGACCTGATGCGCGAAGTAACTGCACTGAATGTCAGGACCGCCCCCGAAAGGGGCATCGATAACCGTGCCCGGTCCTGATCCCGTCTGGCAAGATGACTGAAAATCCCAAGTTACCCTCAGTACTTGCCAAACCAGGGATAGCCACACGAACTTACTCATGCCTCCGCCCCTCGTATAGCCTCGAACAACGCGCAACGACCTGGAGGGTCAATAAAACCAAAAGGTGTGAGTGGACAAAAATAAATCAGTTTAGCAAAACAGTTACAACAAACGTTTTTACCCTCCGTGTAAAAACCAATGCATGCATACAAAAATCATTTCGCAATCGGTTAACATTTTCCACATAAGAAAAACTGTGTATTAAATTCCAACATAAGGAAAACTCGTATGAATCTCAAAATCATTTTTTGCTTTCTCAACCATCGGGTCTTAGCCCGCAATCATAGACACCGGGCCTCAGCCCAAAATCACAAATCAACCAAATGCACAACATGATCCAAAACCATCAACCACATACCGGGCCACTGCCCAACTCAACCGAAACATCAGAAATCATCAATAAATCGTGAGTCAATCATTTTACTGGATAACAAGTGCGCCCGAGTCTTTAAACTCAAAACCATGCGCATAAACAGGCCTTCCCCCGTCATCAATTAACCGCGTCTTTAAATTCACGAGTCTTTAAACTCATTAAGGGCCCTCCCCCGTCATCAATAGGCCGAGTCTTTAAACTCAAAACGTGCTCCAGCAATAGCACCGGGTTTTTAAACCCAAAACAGTTTTCAAACACAACAACGGGTCTTTAAACCCAAAACAGTTTATCAATCACGACAACGTGGGATCCATCCCAAAATCACATTTTTCACAACAGGACTCCTGGTCCGAATTTCCCCATTCAATTCCCCAAATCATACTTCACAAGCGTAATCAAATTACCATTACACACGGGGCATGTAAAATCATACCAAATCACTTTATTAAATCCTTTTTCATTCCCGAATTCGAATTCGCAATAATGGTTCCGTAAGCCGGCATCCGGAAGCATCATCCCGAACCCAAACCAAGAATCCGCTTTATTATTTCCGACAACTGAAATCGCGTAAATCAAAGTTACTTTTATGCCCCGAGCATTAAGCCCGAAATCACCCTTTTCAAATCCCTTTTTAGTTCTTAGAAATCACTTCTTCCTCAAATCTTATTTTCAACACACCAAAACCACAATCACAATCACCAAAATCACGGTCCAATCAAAACACACTCAATACCCATTTTTTAAATCCTCAAAAATTACAATTCTCATTTCAATTCCCAAATTCAAACATCAACAGTGATCAAACCACAATAACTCGAAATCTCGTAAAACGTGCAAATCCGGAACGTTCTCGAAAAACGTGTCAAAACCGTAAGTCACGCTCGCAAATCATAAACAACCTTCTTACATCATTTTACATCCATTTCATATAACTTCTTTCGTTAAACCATCATTAAGCACACGAGTGACCATAGTCTCGAAATACGTGTAATTCCACATGTATAGTAAAAATACGTATAAATACGGGAACCGAATACGTATAAATACGGAAATCAAAATCAATCACAACTTATAATCATAATCATAAAATCATAGAAATAATTTATGCATGCATTAAATTTTGAAAGCAAGTCCACTCACACACCAATTTTAAAGCTCGGTTTCGCGCCGTACGCATGCCCGTAATTTCCGATATTTTCCAGAATTTTGAATCCTGTCCGGAAACATACTTTAGTGTCACTAAGGGCTTAGATAACAACCTACTAATTTCCCATAATTTTTCCGGGAATTATCGTTAATTACACACGTAACATAAATCTTCGGGCCCTCGAAATAACATCGAAACGGTGTCCGATAAGTTCGATACCAACGTTAAAATGTTCGTTACAACATATAGGACAAAATCCATTTTGAACTCACCTTGAAATTCGGGTCCACGCGCCCTCAAGCGCCGCCGTGAGTGGCTGCGCGTGAGCCCACACACTTGCTACAGTACCCCTGCACAGTTCATCGTTCTCACCCGCCAACCTGCAATACGGGTTGCTCAACCCGTGTGAGGACCCGATTAGCATCCCTTCAATTCGACATTATTTTGAACGATTTAACACACCATTAGCTTCACAACCAATAGAATTAGGGATCTGTAATGCTCATTACCGTCGTCATAACCTCGAACTACCTCGACTCAACCTAAGTTTCCAAATCGAGCTCCTTGTCTGTGTTTGTCTAATAACCAAGGAAGTCTTCAATTAGCTTGTAGTCTAGCATCATAACCTCATGGTAAGGATGAATTGAAATCCAATTTCACAAACACTTACCTCAATTTGCACGAACACAAGGCTCGATTTCCCGGCCACCCGTGACGACCGACCATGGCTCCAGGAGCTTCAAAGCTTGCAACCAACGATTTGGATCTACCCCATGAAGTTCCAGAAGACTCATTCGAGCTACAATTTGGCTTGGGCTGGCCTACATTTTGAAACTGGATTTAAATTCCCTCAAGGACAAGTTTCGGGTTTTTTTGGAACTCCCTCTCCCACTTTCCTCATTTTCTTCCTTCTCTCTTCTCATAACTATGTTCTCGCCTCCAAGACCCCTTTCTCGCTCACAATTTCACTCAAATTGGCCTTGGAAGGGACGATCACACCCTGCACAAAGTCCCTGTTTTCCCAGTTCAATGGCACTCTCCCCGGCTTGTTTCCCGCACTCCTTTCAACCTGCACACTCGTGCCTTGTCTACTGTCTTTGTTCCCGCACCAACACAACAACAATTCGCCCCAAACCGTCCTCAGTTCATCATGGTCTCGGGAATTTGATCAACGTGGGAAGCAGCCTCTGCTTTCTTCCCAATTTCATAACACCAGCCGCACTCCACCACTGCACACCGTTGTACAGCTCCACCCAGGCCTTAAACAATTTACCCGTGGCTTAAAATTCCACACCACACTCACACGCACTGATCAAGGATGGTTAAACAATTCCTCACGCTCTGCACGCCAAGTCCCACTCTCTGTTTTTCAATACAGAAAAGATGCACTAAGCCCATACACGGCTGTTGCACAAAATAGCAGTCAAAATTACCATTTTACCCTCAATTAACAATTTACCAAATTACCCCTCACCATCCGTGACCCGTAACTTGGTCACCCGATGTCCGTTTGACGTGTGCCGCCTGTCGTTGTACTCAGGGCTTCGAGACCTTCCTAACGGTCCTTGGCCCTTGGCCATCGGACCACCCGATCAAAAAGTCAACATTTTCCCATACTTCGTCCAAATTACGGAAATGACCCTGAACTTCCGAACGTCATAACTTTCACCACGAATGTCAGAATCGAACGTGCCACCTGTCTATGAACTCGTGACGTCCCAGACTACGTCACGGTCATCGGTCAAAGTCCGTTTGACCGTCCGAACTAAAAGTTAACGTTTTACCCACGACTAGGGGCAAAACGGTCATTTTGCACTGTTCGTCCGATTTCACCCAACTAATCACCGATTAACCCCGTTAATCATGATTAGTTACAAATCTAATCTCGAATTCCGGGACGGGTCGTTACACTGAAGGCCTACAATGAAAACATCGACATCAAGAACCATGTTCTGGCAGAACAATACGCGAAAACCTTTGCCATTATGAGGATGTCCTAGTGCGAAGCTCAACAGGGGATAAGGCTAGCCGAGCACGACCAGGCCGATCGGCCTCGTACTACTTACATGGAAATCGAAGGGTCCTCCCCGGACCAACCAAGGAAGAAACAACCCAAGACAAATCCTACCTCTTCTGGACGATTCCTCATCCAACCATCTAATGTAGGACCCTTAGGAACCAAGATCCATAGGGATGCTCGACAGTTGTTAGAGGAACGCCAGATCGTTCCAGTTAGACTCACCTACGAGACGCCCGACCATGGGACTCCAGAACCACGCCAATCAAGTTCGCGCGACCGCTAGGTCACTACTGGGAACTCAAGCCGAGTGGTAAACAATATGGTTTGACAGGAAACCCAAAAGGGAGAAGCTCACCCGCGGGAGAACCATTACACGTTGGATGAGACAGACTCAATGGTAGGAAGCTACTCTCAGAGTCAGGAAGCCAAAGTCCCCCAGGGTTGGACCAAGTGACTGACTGAGCACCACGCCAGTCAGCCCACCCCTCAGACCGAAGATATCGAAAGCCTCTTGAGGAGAATACATGCCATAGAGGCAAGGGAGGACAAGAGTAAGGTGCCAGCCTTGAAGAAGGCCAACCTTGGTCCTTTCTCCAATAGGATCCTCCAATCCCGACACAGGACTAGAGTAAAACCCATAAAGATCGCCCTACACACCTGGAAGGGAGACCCCATCACCCACTGGAATAATTACACCTATGCGCTGGCTTACCGGGATGCTTCTGATAACAAATAATGCCTCATCTTCAGCTCCACCCTCATGGATGCAGCCCTCAACTAGTTCTATCGTCTACCACTAGGCACAATCGATTTGTTCAAGGATTTTCTCTCCACTTTCCTGAGCTAATTCATGATCCAAAGCGATAGGCTCGTCTCCACGGAGGACCTCTACTCTATCAGGCAGAAGGAGCATGAAACACTCCAGAGATATGCCGCGAGATTCAGACATAGATCCATAAATTAGGGAAACCCTACCAATGGGACTTGTCACTCATTCAAGGGCCCACAATTAATCTCCCACCAATCAGATTTAAGAATTAATTAATTCCAATCTTGAAATGTTAAATACCCGAGTTCAATCTCGTGACCATATCTTCCCCGTCTGATGTCCAATTTTGACGTGTCGCCTGTCTACGGATTTGTGACGTCACAATCTATGTCACGGTCATAAGTCAAAGTCCAAAAAGAATCCCGGTTCAAAATTAAACTTTTTCCCCACTAGGGGCAAAATGGTCATTTTGCATTAATTAAAAGAAAATTACAATATAATAATGTTCGGGTCATTACACGTGGCACTATCAAGATCTGACACGTGGTAGTGACGTGGACCAACCACCTGTTGACATGTGTCATTGTCAGAGTCTGACACTTGTCAAACCTGGCAGCTCTCATATGACGTTAGCAGTGACGACATGATGACGTCAGATGACATCAGTAGGTGTTGACTGTTGACTTCCAGCATTTACTTTTAGTCGACCTGCACGTGGGAACGCGTGAGGGAGAGTTTCAAGGTGGGATCGGCACCGTTATCAAGGTTTTGATGATACAAATCCAATGGTGGTGGTTTCGTGTCGGTCCAAGATCATTTGATTGGTCAAAATTGGGTTTAATGCCTCGGAAAGCGTGTTCGAGCTGCTTTCCCAAGGCGATACTATTCTAGGGTTGTATGTTTGAACTTGTAGAGCCCATTAGTGACCCTTGGATGTGTCTGGACAGGTTTAGGCGGTTTGTTTGCGCAGTGAGGACCGTGTGTGAGTGGGCTTTGGTTTCTAAATGATTGCATGCATAACTATTTTTACTGTTTCACTTTATGATTTGGATTGGACTATTATGGATATTAAATTAAGGTGTTTTACACGTATTACGATGTTTTGGGCATGAGACCCATCTAGATATTATATGGATTTGTTTTTGGATTCAATTAGGGATATCAGAGGATTTCTATATTATCGCACTATACATACCTTATTATTTTTGTATTCTACATACGTCTCGTAGTATCCTACAGTAGTCACGACGTACTGCTTGAGAGGGGCTGCCCCGAAGGGTAGCTCAGAATCAAGAGTGTAATTATGGATGATACCCCGAGCAGTGATCCGGGAATACCCAGACACTGGTGGACCTAGGGGAGTACTCGGGATTGAGACCTCGAGTGACATGCGTAGCCTTAGGACCGTGACAGTATTATGCATCTGGGATGTCGGGGTTGGGTTTTATAGTGCATTATTATTATGTTGTTTTCCCTATTCGGTTATATATGATTTTATGATTTTATGATTCGGTTACGATTATCTATGTTTTGACTCAATGCATGCAATGCAAGATTGAAAACGGAGGGGCAAAACCTTATGATTATTATATTTTTAAATTGGTTTTGGAAACATTGTTTATTTTTGGCCCACTCACTCTTTATTGTTTTCTTGACCCCTCCAGGTCGTGCTATCGAGATAGATGAGGACCTAGAGTCCGAGGCATAGATTTCGTCGTTGCACACCTGTACGCCCTGTTGGGTAGGTTGAGCACCGTTTTATAACCTCACATTGTGCTCACATTTTGTATTTGTACTATCCCTGGTCTGACAATGTAGAACTCTAAACTAAAATATTTGACTTTATCTATGTCATTTGAAAAACTTTAAGCCCTTTAAGGGTATTTGTGGTATTTTAGGGTTATTGTTAGATGGGAGCAGTGCACATCCTCAGGTGGTCCTAGGGGGACCGGGATGGGTCTTGTCAGCTTGGTATCAGAGCACCAGGATAGTGGACAATGTACTAGGATAGCGGTCTGTACTTTGTACATTGACGCTTTAGTTGTTATTTAACTATTCTATGCCTCTTAACAACTGGTTATGCCTCCGAGACGCGACCCTCGTGCACGGACTAAGGAAGAATTTTTGAGAGATATGGAGAGCGCAAGTATCGAGCCAGCCCAGCGATTGGGAGCTACGCCTTTCAGCGGGGGATCAGACCCCGAAGAGGCCCATCAATGTATTGCACGATGGGAGCGGATCTTTGAAGTGATGCATTATCCACCTGAGGAGCGGGTATTATTGGCTACTTTCATGCTCGATGGTGGTACCTACCAGTGGTGGTACGCCCTAGAGATTTCGAGTTGGACCGTCTACACTGTTACTTGGGAGGTCTTTAGGGAGCGGTTCCTCGACCAGTACTATCTGCGATCTTTCTACGATGCCCGCGAGATAGAGTTTTTGTAGCTCCAGCAGGGGAGTAAGACCGTAGCAGAGTATGAGTAGTGTTTCTTAAGGCTATCTCGATTTTCTGCAGCTTTTGTGAGTACCGAAGTGAATAAATGCCGCCGCTTCGAGTTGGGACTCAAGGTAGACATCCGGGCTATTGTGACGATTAGTAACTATACCACCCTGAGAGACTTGACGGACGTCGCAGTGTGTGTAGAGGCCAGTTTAACGGTGCAGCAGCAACAAATATCCAGTGAGGGACGGTATCGAGACCGTCCTTACCTTGGACCTTTAGCCCATGGGAGCTCAAAAGGAGGACACTATGGAGGAGCTTCTTCATCCCCTGGAAGCAGCAGACATCTATGAGTGGTTCATATAGTGGAGCTTCCAACAAGCAGAGGAATTGACTTGCTTCGCCTGTGGAGGGTAAGGACATTATGCTCGGGATTGCCCATCATTGGTTGGGGGCAACAATGCAGTGCAGTGTTCGGCTTCTAACACTCCTGGTGGCCTAGGATAGGGTGGAGCACGTGGTGGTGATAATGGAGCATAGGGACGTGGTCAGACGACTGGACCCCAGGTTCGAGTTTATACGGTTACCCAATAGCAGGCCAAGACGGCTTTGGATGTCATGACAGGTACTCTTACTATATCCGATATTGATGTTCGTGTTTTGATGGACTTCAGGGCTACATATTCATTTATTTCACGGAGTTGTGCGAGCTTGTTGGATCGTGAGGTGTTGGCACTTGAGTGTGAGATGGATGTCGGTACACATGTGGGTGTTGTCTACCTAGTGAACCAAGTTATACAGAATTGTCCAGTGGAAGTGGAAGGTGTGGAATTCCAGCTGATTTGATTATTTTGGATATACATGACTTCGACGTCATACTTGGGATAGACTGGTTGTCGAATCAATATTCTATGATTGATTGTTGCAACAAGCAGGTGATCTTGTAGATTCTGGGTTTACCGGAGGTGATTTTCTAGGGAGAGCGGGGAGTCTCGTCACCTAAGGTAATTTTCGTACTTACACCTTCCAAGTTACTACAAAAGGATTGCCAAGGTTATTTAGCTTATGTTGTGGAGACGCGTGATGATCCTTTGAAAGCCAAGGATATACCAGTGGTATGGGAGTTTCCAGATGTATTTCAGGAGGCGTTTCCTAGTTTACCACCACATCAGGAGATTGAGTTCACGATTGAACTACTCCCCGGAACGCGACTGATATCGCAGACGCCGTATCGTATGGAACCGGCAGAGTTACGGGAGTTGAAGGTTCAACTGCATGAGTTGGTGGATCTAGGATTCATCAGACCTAGTACTTCACCATGGGGAGCACCCGTGTTATTTGTTAAGAGGAAGGAGGGTAGTCTACGGTTGTGTGTGGACTATTGGCAGCTTAATAAATCAACGGTAAAAAACAAGTACCCCTTACCCAGGATCGATGACTTGTTTGACCAGTTGCGAAGAGCAAAGTATTTCTCTAAGATTGATCTTCGATCTGGTTACCATTAGTTGAGGATTGCTGAGGATGACATTCTGAAGATTGCTTTTCAGACGAGGTACGTGCATTATGAGTTTTTGGTAATGTCATTTGGGTTGACGAATTCACCGCTGAATTCATGGATTTGATGAACTGAGTGTTCCGATCGTACTTGGAAAATGATTGTGTTCATCGATGACATCTTGGTTTATTTGAGGAGTGCCAGTGCATACGAGAAACATCTGCGGTTAGTGGAGGGCAGGTTAAGGCAGAACCAGTTGTAAGCTAAACCTAGCAAGTGTCAGTTCTAGTTAAATAGTATAGGTTTTCTGGGTCATATTATTTCAAATGAGGAGATTAGCGTGGACCCCCCAGAAGACAGAAGTTGTGACTAACTAGGAGCGACCAAAGACGGTTACTGAGGTTCAGAGCTTGGTAGGCTTAGCAGGCTACTATCGGCGGTTTGTAGAGGGTTTCTCTACTATCGCAGCTCTTTTGACCCAATTGACCCAGAAAGGGGTTAAGTTTGTTTGGGATGAACAGTGTGAGTAGAGTTTTCAGGAGTTGAAACAACGGCTGACTACTGCGCCAGTTTTTGCACATCAAGATAATAGTGGGGAGTTTGAGGTTTACAGCGACGCATCACTACAAGGACTGGGTTGCGTACTGATGCAGCATGGGAGTGTTATTTCTCATGCCTCACGACAGCTGAAACCTTATGAGCTGAACTATCTCACTTATGATTTGGAGTTGGCGGCAGTGGTTCATGCTTTCAAGATTAGGAGACATTATCTGTATGGTGAAACTTGCAGGATTTTCACCGACCACCAGAGTTTAAAACACTTGTTTACGCATAAAGAATTGAATCTAAGGCAGAGACAGTGGCTGGAGTTGATTAAGGACTACGACTGCACGATTGAATATCATTTGGGAAAAGTGAATGTGGTGGCGGATGCACTTAGTAGGAAGTCGGCAAGTTCGATTGCACACCTGAGGATGTTGTATCTTCCTTTGCTCGTGGAACTTCGGAAGGTTGGAGTTATGGTGGGAATGGATGATCGGTGAGTTTTGTTGGCTAGTTTCCATGTACGACCAATTCTAATCGACCAGATCGTTGAGGCTCAATTTTAGGATCCTACGCTGTGTGTTTATCGGATCGAATTTCAGGCAAGTGAGCAGGAGGATTTCACCATCCGAGGCGATGGAGCGCTAGTGAAGTAGAGTCGTATGTGTGTGCCTGCAGTGGCAGAACTGAGAGTAGAGATTCTAGTGGAGGCCCATAGTTCAGCCTATGCTATGCATCTAAGAGGGACAAAGATTTACCATACCCTCCAGGATCATTATTGGTGGGCCAGAATGAAGAGGGATATCACTGAGTTTGTCAGTAGATGTTTGACCTGTCAGCAGGTTAAAGCGGAACGGTAGCAACTGTATGGGACCATGCAACCACTTCCAATTCCTGAGTGAAAGTGGGATCACATCACTATGGATTTTGTATTCAAGCTACCTAGGACGCAGAGTGGTTATGATGGAGTCTTGGTGATAGTGGACAGAATGATGAAGTCGGCACATTTTCTACCTGTGAGTGAGACGTTCAAGCCTAATCGATTGGCTCAGTTATTTGTGGACGAGATTATCAGACTACATGGTACGCCGGAGTCAATAGTTTTGGATCGGGATCCACGCTTTACTTCGAGATTCTAGCGGAGTCTACAGAAGGCTCTGGGTATGAACCTACATTTCAGCACATCTTTTCATCCACAGACTGACGGTTAGTCTGAGAGGACTATTCAGACATTGGAGGACATGATGAGGGCTTGTCTACTACAGTTTCAGGATTCGTGGGATACTCTTTTGCCTTTGATGGAGTTCGCGTACAACAACAGTTATCAGGAAAGTATCGAGATGGCACTTTATGAGGCATTGTATGGTCGGCAATGTAGAACACCTGTTTGTTGGACGGAAGTAGGTGAAAGAGCAGCATTGAGGCCAAATCTAATGGACATGACCCAGGAGAGGGTCCAGGTCATTAAGGAAAGGTTGAAGGCGACACAGGATCGCTAGAAGAGCTATGCTAATCTACTGATCCGAGATTTGGAGTTCACATTCGAAGATTGGGTATTTTTGAAGTTATCTCCGTGGAAAGGAATTTTATGATTTGGTCAAAGAGGGAAACTGAGTCCCCAAAATATTGGACCGTATGAGATCACTGAGAGGATTGGTTCAGTAGCGTACCGATTAGCTTTACCTTAAGAACTTGCCATAGTGCATGACGTGTTCCACGTGTCGATGCTTCAGAAGTACGTGCAGGAGGAATCGCATGTCTTGCTGGAACAACCGTTGGAACTAAGGACTGATTTGAGTTTTGAAGAACAACTAGTGCAGATTCTGGATCGAAAAGACAAGGTTTTGAGAAACAAAACGATTCCTTTCGTGAAAGTGTTGTGGAGGAATCACGAGGTAGAGGCGGCCACGTGGGAGCAAGAGGCTCAAATGAGGGAGCTGTATCCGCATCTGTTTGAGTAAATTTCGATGACAAAATTTTTGTAAGGTGGGTGGATTGTAACGACCCGAACATTATTTTATTGGTAATTTCTATTATTTAATGCAAAATGATCATTTTGCACCTGGAGGGGAAAAAGTTGACTTTTCACCCGGAATTCTTTTTGGACTTTAACCTATGACCGTGACGTAGATCAAGATTGTCACGAGTCCGTAGACAGGAAGCACGTTGAAATCGGACGTTGGACGAGAAAGTTACGATCACGGGATCAAAATCGGTTATTTAAATGTCTCGAGATTGGTGGATTATTTAATCCATTTCCTCACATCTCTCTCCCTCCAATTCGACCATCATATGATATTCTACTTAAAAACTAAACACACATATACAAACTACAAAATCACCATAACCCGACCACCCTACTTTCAGCTGTTACTGTGGTTAGCTGAGTAAGACTGAGAGAGTGAGACCCAAAAGATCAGACGGAGGTGACGGTGAAGCTGAGCATAGTGGAGCTACGACGGAGATGTGAGAAAAACTCGAAACCCGAAATCGTACTTTTGGCCCAAAAAAATGGACGTTGGGTTTCCAACGTTTGTTTATCGATTTGATGGACCCTAATGTATTCGAGGGAAGTACAGACTACTGTTCATCGAAGTTATAGGTGAAATCTAGTTCGTTTTTAGTGTTTTTAGTCATGGAGAACTCTTATTGGGACTGAGACTAACACTTAGGAAGAAACTAGAAGTAAAATGGTTAACAAATGGAGAAATGGTGGACCCGGGGGAGTACTCGAAATTGAGACCCCGAGTGACACGCGTTGTAACGACCCGTCCCTAATTTTAATGATTTATTAGGGATTAATGATGAATTAGCTAGGCTAATAGGAGATTAGCCGAGGATTAACGGATGTTCAGGGCGAAATTACGATTTTACCCCTAAACGAGGGTAAAAAGTTAACTTTTGACCCGAGGCATCCGAAGCACGAGGGCCAAGGACCCTTACGTAGAAGGGGTCGATACAAGTCCGTAGATAAGTGGCACGTCAAATTCGAACATTCGACGGGAAAGTTACGGTTCACAGAAATTCCGAGGAACTATTTACAGCCGCACGTTTTACGAGGAGAAAAGGGGACTTTTCTCCTGAGTGGGGCCAGATGTTTTCCCCAAGCCAATGGATGAGTGACAAGTGTCACTCATCCATTGCTCCCCTTAAACAGATGCATGCATATCCCTTCCCTGTTTGTGTTCATCCAACCACCCGATGAACCCCAAACGATTACCTTCTCCCTTTTGATTTTGAGTGAGGCCAGGAGAGGAGTTTAGGATGATGATTGGACTGAGAGGGATGGTGGCAAGCAGTAGGGCCGCCGTGGACGGCGGCGAGAGCTCACGGCCAAGGTAAAAATCGTGACCCCTGTTTATTTTAAAATTTGATTTTGGGTTTTGGTTGTTTAGGATGTTAGTGGTTGATTAGGGGATGTTGTGGGGGGTTGGTTGGGTCGTGTAGGATCACAAAGGGTGGCTGAGGACGGCTGAACCGGCCATCCCACGGCCGTGAGCAGTTTTCGGTGGTTAGCCACCGAATTACAATTCCGGCCAAGTAGGCCCAATCTAAACCCACAAACCTTCCTATATTAATCCTAGGAGCCTAATAACACCCTTAGGATTAATTTTTAGCCCTTGGTTATGCCCTGAACATTGAATGGAAGTTTTGGGTTTAATTGGATTCATGAACCCATAGGTTTTAGGATTGGTTTCCTAGTATTGATTGCATAAAGGATTCATAGGATAGATTAAGGAAGATTAGTGAAAAGAAGGAAGAAAAAGGACAAAAAAAATAGAAAAATAGGGCCCTGAACCGATCACGCTAATCTAGTTGGACTGGCCGAACTAGTGAACCGGCCAGACCGGTTCGGCTGGAGGTTGAAGATGGACACTGTGCAGGCGCGTAAAGCCCACGTGCAGGGCCTTCAGGCGACGCGTGGGAAGCTTTTTGGGGAAACTTCCAACATGTAATTTCATCTATTCGATGTAACAAACATTTTGGGACTGGTTTCGAGTTGATCGGACATCGTCTCGATATACTTCAAGGTGTCCGAAGGTTTAGGATCGTGTTTAAAAATAGTTAAAAATCTCAAAAAATTAGGGGGTTTTAGTGAGAGGTTAAGTAAGTAGTTAGTAACCCTCTAAACTGATTTGGACAGGTTTGGGAACCCCGAACACGGTGATTAGCTCGGGAAGGCGTACGACACGCGTATCGAGGCGGCAACTCGGGAGGTCTGTTAGTGGACTTTCTTTTACGAATCGATGCATGCATAAATGTTTTATATGTATTTATGAACATGTTTTGTGATGCCATGAGTGCATTTGTGTAACAACCCGTACCTTCGGGAAGGGTATAAATGTAATTTTTATAAAGATTTGTATAAAAGGACGATTTTGCCCTTGTGAATAGTGCGTCAAAAGTTGACTTTTTGATTTATAGGTTGGATGAGTGTTGACCATTGACCGTGACGTAGTTTAGGACGTCACGAGTCCATAGACAGGTGGCATGTCCGATTCGGACAATCGGGGAAAAAGTTATGACGTTCGGAAGATTGAGGGCATTACCGTAATTTTGACTAATCGAGGAAAATGTTGACTTTTTAGTGGACTTGTGATTTTCACGTAGACCGAGGACCGTTAGATAGGTCTCGACGTCCTGAGTACAACGACAGGCGGCACGCTGTCATCGGACGTCGGACGAAATAGTTGTGGGTCTGGAAAGTTCGAGGGTAAAACGGTAAATTATTAACACTAGGGGCAATTTGGTCTTTTCCCTTAGGCCCAATCAGATTAGAACATGTGGCTGAGTGGGCTGGGATATTTTGTACTGATGACCATAGGAAGTGGACACGTGGTTGTGAGCTAGAGGGTTCTAGGCTTGTGTATAATGTACACGGCCACAAATTGTTCAAATGTGAACCGTGCATTTGGGCTTCGACACAGAGAAACAGAGAGTGAATAATTGAGAGACGGTGATCGATTCTGTGTGTGTAAGAGTTCTGTGAATTGTGAGAGTAACAGAGAGAAGAGAGGAGAGACTGGTGATCGGAATTTGGGGGTGAGATCGTGCACGGAACACGGTGGTCGGAGGTTCGAGTTTTCAGAGAAAACAGAGGAGCTGTGGGACTGTGGTGGTGGTTCTTCCGTGTTGTGGTGCAAACCAAGCTAATAAGTGGCTAGGACGACGGCAGGGGACTCACTAGACACCGTGGTACACGACGGTGCAGACGGCGGTGGACGACTCGAAGGTAAGCATCGAATCCCCTGTTTTCCCGTTTTCTTGTTTTCAATAATCGTGGACTTTGGGCTAGAGTCGAGGGATACTGTGAGTTGGGTGAGACTCCTGAAGGTCCTAGGAGTCGTCTGACTGTGGTGCTGTGACGGGGGAGGACCTGGGTGGCCGGCGGCCAAAACAGGGCTCACGGATTGTGTGTTTCAGGGATGAAGACGAGAGGTTTTAGGCCGTGATTCATCGATTTTAGGAGGGGAAAGGATTGCTGGGGACTGGACGATGCTATTGGGGTTGAAAGGGAGAAGAATGGTGGAGGAACGGTGGAGAACCGGTCACGCCTGTTCAACACAGCTGAACCGGTGACTCGAGGAAGAAGAAGCACTGTAGCAGGCGTGTGAGGCCCACGAACAGCCACTTTGGGCGGCGCGTGAGGCCCACGAGCAGCCACTTTGGGCGGCGCGTGGGGAGGATTCCGGCCAAACTTCCAACATGGTTTTGGTTCTAAATGTTCTAAGGAATCTATTGGTGCAATTTTCGGGTTAATCGGACGAGGATACGGGATAGTTCGAAAATCCGGACGGTTTAGGATTTAAGTTTAAATTACGAATAAATACCTGAAAAATTGGGGAAATTAGGGTTAGTATATTTAACGTAATTGTGACCCTATTTGGTGCCTATTGACAGGACGGGAGACGCCTGAGACGGTCGAGGAGCGCACGGAGCGCGATTGACATTTTACGATTCGTGAGTGGACTCTTTCTTTCCTTACGAGCATGCCTAACTATTTTATTTATGTTTTATGATATTAAATATGTTTTCGTGCTTTTTGATAGTGATTATATGTGGTTGATATGTTTGTAGGTTTTTCGAGATATTTTCGGGATTTTGTACGTTTTTCGAGAAAAGCTGGATTTCTGGTTTTGATGTTAAGTTTTATGTTTTCAATCTAGAATTTTTTTCTGATGGTTATAAGTGGATTATGAAGTATATTTTGGAAATCAAGGTTTTGGTTTTGAAATCGAATTTCGAGAAACGAAATTTGGTTTTAAAGTCGGAAAAGGTGGATTTCCGGATTTGGGTTCGGAATGATGGTTCTAAACGCCGGAAGGGCTTCGAATCGGGGATTTCGGATTCGAGTTTGGATATGGATTTAGAATTGATTTTAAATTGGTTTTGTATTGGATTTGCTGGATCTAGATATTGGGTTTAAAGACCCGGATTCTGATTAACGGGGGACGGGCCCGGAGTGAGTTTAAAGACTCGGGAGTTTAAAGACTCGGATATTTACGATATTACCCCCGTAGGCCTATTGAGTTTAAAGACTCGGGAGTTTAAAGACTCGGATTACATTTGAGGCCTGGTTGAGTTTAAAGACTCGGATAGACCCAGCAGGTTTGACCAGACTTGGATATTTGTGGATTTAGTTTATGATATGATTTTGCTATACTGTTTTATGTTGTGGTTTTCTAATACCTAGTTGGGCATGCATATTTTAAAACAGAGGGTAAAATCTTATTGTTTTCTTTAAACTATTTTACTTCTAAATCGTGTTGAAACTCTTATTTCCTTCAGTCCACTCACACTTTTGGTTTTAACTTACCCTCCAGGTCGTGGTGATAGCGATGGGGTGAACGTTGAGGCAGGATCCGAGGCATAGAGCTTACGACGTTCTTCCGTTGCGAGATTAGCATAGTAGGATTTTGTGCCTGTTTTGTATAAACTATGCTCTGAATTACGGTTGTATTATATTTCTCCCTTGTCTGATAGTTATGCTTATGGTTGTGTTGAGGTTGTTTTGGTACTTTAAGTGTAATTTTTAGACGGGAGCAGGGTTCTTCCCGGGTATCGAGGGGATATTTGGGACGGGTCCTGACAATTTGTGTGTGTGTGTTTACATATTTGCACGTATTTCGAGGTTTTCAGTTTTATACGTGCTTATACGCGTCTGTGGTATCGTTTTAAATGAAATGGTTTTGAAAAGGTAAAATCGAGCATGAGACCAATTTGCTTTTGGTTTTGACTCGGGCATATGGCCCTACTGATGACCTACGGGCCTAAGTCGTGGTCGCGACGGGTGCTATGTGCACAGCGACGGACGACATGGCACTTGCCTCCGGACTGGGGATGTGCACCCTTCGGAGAGGTCACGATGCACGTCCCGTTGTCGAACAGCCACTGGAGGCTCGACTTCGGAGTGCTATCGGTATAGGAGACCGATCGGCGATGTGTGCACCCTGATCGAGAGGTGGTCGCGGTAGTGATATGTTCACGGCAACATACCAGGATTGAGAGCGGTCTTACTGATGGTTGCATGCATCACCATGATCGGGATCGTGACTGACCCTGAGGTATCGAGCTCGAGGCCCAGTTAAATTGTGAAATCGAGTTAGAGTCCCCGTTGAGTCATAAGATCGGGCGAGAGGCCCAGTTGACTTACGGTATCGGGCGTGAGTCCCATTTGTGGTTTTCCATACTAGTATTTATATACCCTCCTTATGAGCGTATCGGTCTCCTCCAGATGTCGTTGATCCTGGAGTGTCACGATCCACTACATGGAATGAGTGACTCCAAGAGGGAGCACATTCCAGGAGTGAGAGATATGGTATAGTCTCAAACTGGGTCCACAGACCGTCCTCCAGACGTCGTAGATCTTGGGGGTAAACTCGGAGTGTGACCCCGAGTAGTGTGCACACTGATAGATATATCGGGACGGGTTATTGATTAGGCACATGAGGTGCCAAGGATGGGGTTTACATATATATGGTTGTATGAGTTTTCACTGAGATGGTTTGGGCTGAGACCCACGTGTAACAAATTTTAGGCCAAGGCCCCATGTTCTATGTTTGAGAAATGGGTTTTGAATGCGTGCATGCTTTTAGTGAAGGGCATAATATCTTTTTATGAAAATGTTTTTATAAATTATTTGTTTTGTCCACTCACAGTTTTGATGTTTTGAATGCTCTTCAGGTTGATCGCGGATGCAGGCTGTAGCAGAGACTGAGACATCACATTCCTCCTCCGGATCCTGGCGCTCTCTGGTAGTCCCAGTTGGGCTAAGGACAGAATTTCCCTGGTCTGACACTTCGTGTCAAACGGGATCAGGCACGTCCCACGTTAATCCCGGCGGATTTGGGACGGATCCTGACACGCGTATCCTTAGGACCGTGACATTATTAGGCATCTAGGATGCCAGACATCTAGGATGTCGGGGTTGGGTTTTACAGTGCATTATTATTATGTTGTTTTCCCTATTCGGTTATATATAATTTTATGATTTTATGATTTGGTTACGAGTATCTATGTTTTGACTCAATGCATGCAAGATTGAAAACGAAGGGGTAAAACCTTATGATTATTATATTGTTAAACTGGTTTTGGAAACATTGTTTATTTTTGGCCCACTCACTCTTTATTGTTTTCTTGACCCCTCCAGTTCGTGCTACCGAGGTAGAGGAGGACCCGAAGTCCAAGGCATAGATTTCGCCGTTGCGCACCTGTATGCCTTGTTGGGTAGGTTGAGCAACGTTTTGTAACGTCACATTGTGCTCACATTTTGTATTTGTACTATCCCTGATCTGACAATGTAGAACTCTAAACTCGTATGTTTGACTTTATTTATGTCATTTGGAAAACTTTAAGCCCGTTAAGGGTATTTTCGGTATTTTAGGGTTATTGTCATATGGGATCAGGGCACATCCCCGGGTGGTCCGAGGAGGATCGGGATGGGTCTTAACATTTTTATGGCAAGCTGTTAACCTTAAAATGACCTATTTATTAACTCATTTAATAAATATATCAATCATTAACTCATATATCTACTAATTTAACTATTAAATCTTAAAGTCCCTCATGTATGCTAGGGTTAAGGTTTAGAAGTCATCGAACGTGCCTTTCTTTGTCTGTGTGGTGCGGCAATGTTTTAGTCTTTTAGGTTCACCAGTGGTCTTTACAGCGCAAAAAGAACGGATTTCATTTTACTCTCCGTTTTCTAAAACTATAAATGCATATGGTAAATCATCATATCACAATAAAATAAGTAGTAAACAATAAATCTCGAAAGCACGTTCAAAATCAGAAAACAATGCTTGCTACTAAGCTCACGACATTGAAAACGGGGCTGCTAATAGTGCAATATATGGGCTTGGGTAATGTGTTGGTAAAAACTGACTACATAGAGGCTTTGGCTACGTTGCAGGCTGCGTAGAATAGTTGGACTCCTATGGTATTACTTGCACGTGAAGGCAACGTGCTCTTGACGACGCGTTATATCCCTGATGACGCTCTACATCCTTGTGAGCTACTTAGAACAGTTGTTCCTCATGTAGCAAATCGGGTTAATTACCAACACTCACGAGGGGTTGCAGACTCAACTCAAATTACCTTAGATTCAACCGACTCCTCCATGGCTTCAGTCCCTTGTGGAGCGAGATTTGGAGGTTTAATTTTGTTGTTTAACTTTGTTGTTGATTTGGTGGCTTTAGAGGCGTACTTTTTTTTCTCACTGAATTTATCCCGAACTTACTAAATTTTATAATGGAAGTTTTAATGAAGTCCCGCCATGTTTAATGTGCACCCAACTATGTATACTTCTTCCTTTCAATGAAATTCTCATCTTGATTAAAAAAATCTTATAATTTAAATAAATTAAATATATTAAAAAAATTAAACAAGTTTAATAAGTCATAAATTACTTGAATTACAACCTATTTATTAAATAAATTATACAAATTAGCTGAATCATTAACAAATTAAATTCAAATTGAACATTCTTCACACATTTATTACATACATAGAGTTCAAGAATCATATATTGTGAAAAGGAATAAACAAAAATCATACTAACGAAAATCATATATTGTGAAAAGGAATAAACAAAAAAGAAACCAATCATAAGAAAATTTGAACCAAATTTGAAAAGGAATGTAAGATAGTCCTCATTTTTTGGATCTTTTCTTTCGCCAGACAAATTGTAAAAAAAAAAAAAAAACAAGACAATTAACAGGTGCATGCAGCACACATGATGCTACAGCAGCAGATATCTCCCACACAACCCCCCATCCATCCTTATTCAAACTCCAATGGTCTTCAAACGAGACCTAACCACCTATTTCCTTCCTTTCCATACCCTCCCCAATCACAACACAAAATCCTAAGCCAAAAAAAAAAAAAAGTTTTTAACCCTAAATCTACCATGGTTCATCAAAATGTAAAATAAACAAAAAGGAATCAAATTTAGAAGGCAACCCGTCCAAAATATAACACTTTCTCTTGTCCTCTTGACAATCTTCCCCTCAGTACCTATAGTGAGCTGGCTTGTAAGGACCCTCAACCGGGACGCTGATGTAGTCAGCCTGCTCCTTGCTGAGCTTGGTGAGCTTAGCTCCAAGCTTGCCAAGATGAAGAGCAGCAACCTTCTCATCAAGGTGCTTAGGCAAAACATACACCTTCTTCTCATACTTGCCCGACTTCCTCTCATTCCACAACTCAAGTTGTGCAATCACCTGATTGGTGAAAGAGCAGGACATCACGAAGCTGGGGTGTCCAGTGGCACATCCTAAGTTCATGAGACGGCCCTCAGCCAACACAATGATGCCGCTGTTGGTCTCTGGGAACACCCACCTGTCGGTTTGGGGCTTGATGGTGATGCGCTTCACCCCTGGGTATGTCTCAAGGCCAAGCATGTCAATCTCATTGTCAAAGTGACCAATGTTGCAAACAATGGCATTGTTCTTCATCTTCCTCATGTGGTCAACCATGATGATGTCCTTGTTACCGGTGGTGGTAACAAAGATATCAGCCTCAGAGACAACGTCTTCCAAAGGAAGAACCTGAAGGCCTTCCATAAGAGCCTGCAGGGCACAGATTGGGTCAATCTCAGTCACTATGACACGAGATCCAGCTTGCTTGAGGGCAGCAGCACAACCCTTTCCAACATCTCCATAACCGCAGACAACAGAAACCTTTCCGGCAATCATGACATCAGTGGCTCTCATCAAACCATCGGGAAGAGAGTGACGGCATCCGTACAAGTTATCAAACTGCGATACACAAAACAAATCAAACCAAAATATTCATTCAATTGTGAAATTGTCAATCAATTAATGAAGCTGAATTAACAAAACCATCACTACATGACAAAGTTAACTAACTTAGAAAACTAGCTTCATAGTCCGTACTTCCCAGTTAATTGTATTTTTCACAAGGAACAAACACAAAATAAAGCTAACCAGAGCTACATTTCTACTTACTAGTCAATCATATAGAAAAGTTAACTAACTTAGAAAACTAGCTTCATAGTCCGTACTTTCCAGTTAATTGTATTTTTCACAAGGAACAAACACAAAATAAAGCTAACCAGAGCTACATTTCTACTTACTAGTCAATCATATAGATATAGTGATATGAGCTCTAAACTTTAACCGGCAACGACATCCGAAGCGAAACCCAAATAAGATTTAAAACCAAATGAAAGCCCCATCAAGTCTAAATCAGCAGATCCCAAATTTAAAAAAAAAAAAAAGCAATCAGATCTAAAACAAAAGAGATAATGAAGCCCAGATCTGGTAATGCATACCTTGCTCTTGGTGACAGAGTCATTGACATTGATGGCAGGGAACAACAAAGCTCCACTAGCCTGCATCTGATACAACCTCTTAACACCGGTGGTGGTCTCCTCGGAAACACCAACCAATCTGCCCTTCATCTTGTGGTACCTCTTGGGGTCGGTCTTCAAACCATCTCTGATAATGGTCAGAACGAGCTGGAACTCCTGGTTATCGGTGGAGGACGGGTCGGGAAGCGTTCCGCTCTTCTCAAACTCCTCCTCGGCCTTGACACCCTCGTGGATCAACAAAGTGGCGTCACCACCGTCGTCCACAATCAGATCGGGTCCACCGCCGGGGCCCCAGTCGAGGGCGCGCTCTGTGCACCACCAGTACTCCTGAAGGGTCTCTCCCTTCCAAGCGAAAACGGCAGCGCTGTCGCGGGCGATAGCGGCGGCGGCGTGGTCCTGGGTGGAGAAAATATTGCAGGAGCACCAGCGAACCTCGGCACCGAGGGCGGTGAGGGTTTCGATAAGGACGGCGGTTTGGATGGTCATGTGGAGGGATCCGGTGATTCGGGCACCTTTGAAGGGTTGGGAGGGGCCGAATTCGGTACGGCAGGAGATGAGACCGGGCATTTCTACCTCAGCCAGCTCGATTTCGAGGCGGCCAAAGTCCGCCTGGGACATGTCCTTAACCTTGTATTCGCGGCCACTGCTGCTTTTCTCAACGGAAAGAACCATTGTAAGGATTGATAATCTCTCACTCTTTTGCTTCTCTGCAAAATAGGGTTGTTGGCGAGTGAAGGATTAGTGCAAGGGTAGAGTAGGAGAATGAAGGGGTATAAATAGAGAGGAGGCGTGAGATGGACGGTGGTGATTGGGGTAGGAGGAGTTGGTGGATCTGGTAAATGGGGAGTGACAAGTTTGGCGTAGTAGACGGAAGATGATGCGGGGCCCATATTGGTTTGGGTCGTGTTTATCTTCCATGACGATCCACCAACGGCAGATTTGGGATTCACCCCTTCGACACGTGACTTACATTACCCATTAAACTTACCTCTATTATTATAAAGGAAGAGGTCCACCAACTTTATGGACGAATATGCCCTTACTTAATAATAATTCTAAAATAACAAAAATTAAATACAATCAGGACTCAAATGTAATATTATATTATCTAAAATTAAAATTGGAAAATAAAAAATTAATTATTAAAAAAAAAGGCTCTATTAACCCGGCGATTGTGAATGAAACAATCCCAAAATCCCAAATGGCAACTGCTTCTCTCTTTTAATAAAAAAAATGGCAACCGCTTATGTTCCAAAACTAACAAACCGTTCCCCACTAAACCCACTTGCCATCCGCGCCTTATCGGGCCAACGCTCCTCACCCGTCCGATCAAAATCCCAACTCCCCCATCATGTAATCATAATTGGTGGATCATTCCCCCTGTCTCCAATTCCCAAAGAGAAATTAGGATTCTCCGTCATGTTCCAACGATAACCCATAAACATTAAACCGCTCAATCCCTCCATCTATATTTAATATTGACAGGCTGGGAGGTTTTTTTTTTCCTTCCTTATTATATATGATCAAATATATGTGTTGAATTTTTTTGAATTTTTTTTAAACATTGTTCCTTTGATTTTTTGATGGATGCATCGGTTTTGGATTTGAATATGTAAGGGCAGAAGGAGATCGTTGTGAGATCAATAGTGATAGGACCCGTCCCAAATCCCTTGGGATTAGCGTGGGACGTGCCTGCTCCCGTCTGACACGAAGTGTCAGACCAGGGATACTTCCGTACTTACCCCAACCGGGACTATCAGAGTACGCCAGGATCCGGCAGAGTAATGTGATGTCTCGTCTCTGATACCCATTCCGGGTAGTGGATCGTGACTCTTCAGGTCGACGACTAGAGGAGACCAATTAATACGCTCGTAAGGAGGGTATATACATACTAGTATAGAAAACCATAATACGGGACTCACGCCCGATAACACAAATCAACTGGGCCTTTAGCCCGAACATATGACTGAACAGGGCCTCTAGCCCGATTTCACAATAAACTGGGACTTAAGCCCGAACTTATAAGTCAAAGAGGCATCGAGCCCGATATCTCAGGGTTAGTCACGATTCCGATCATAGCGATGCGTGCAACCATCAATCCAAGACCGCTCTCAATCCTGGTATGTTACCGTGAACACATCACTGCCGCGACCATCTCGAGATCATGGGGCACACGTCGCTGTTCGATCTCTGATACCATCAGCACTCCAAAGTCAAGCCTCTAGTGGCTGCTCGACAACGGGAAGTGCATCGTGACCTCTCCGGAATGAACGCATCCCAATCTAGAGGCGAGCGTCACGTCGTCCGTCGCTGTTCACACACCACCCGTCGCGACCACGACTCAGACCCGTGGGTCATCAATAGGGCCACATGCCCAAATCAAAACAAATTCAAATGGGTCTCATGCCTGGTTTTACCTTTTCAAAACTATTTCATTAAAACTGAAAGCATAAGCGCATATAAGCACGTATAAGACCGAAAACCTCGAAGTACGTGTCCATACGTAAACACACACATAAATTGTAACGACCCGTCCCAAATTCCAAGATTAGATTAGTGACTAATCACGATTAGTGAGGCTAATCCGTGATTAGTTGGGCGAAATCGGACGAACGATGCGAAATGACCGTTTTGCCCCTAGTGGTGGTAAAACGTTGACTTTTTAATCGGGCGGTCAAATGGACTTTGACCGATGACCGTGACATAGTTCGTGACATCACGAGTTCATAGACAGGTGGCACGTTCAATTCCGACGTTCGTGGAGGAAGTTATGACGTTCGGAAGTTTAGGGGCATTTTGGTAATTTTGGTTAAATGGGGTCAAATGTTGACTTTTTTATCGGGAGGTCCGATGGCCGAGGGCCGAAGACCGTTACGTAGATAAGGACGATACGAATCCATAGACAGGCGGCACACTGAAATCGGACTTCAAACGAGAGAGTTATGGGTCACGGAAGTTCGATTTCACTATGCACGAACTTCGAGACGGGGACAATTTGGCGAAATCTGATTTGGGCAGATATTTTGGTGGGTCCCATGGATGAGTGACAAGTGTCACTCATCCTATTGGCTAAATCCCCCAATTGGTGGATCTATATAATAAAATATTATTATTTTAATTATTTTATAATTAAACCTAACAACCATTAATCCTAACCATCCATTATCAATTAACCTTTTAATCCTCACCCTTCATCTCTCATTCTCTCATCTGATCATCTTCATTCTCTTCATTTTCATTTCCCTCAAACCCGAAACCCCCCCTCCATATTCCTTCATTTTTCAAACACAACCCACACCCCACCTCACCTTCCCTTATCTGAGTCATAAGTGACCATGGGAGGAGTGTGAGAGGCTGAGGACGGAGAGGCTGGACGGTGGCCCACGGTGGAGGCCACGGCGGAACGAACCCGTGAGGTAAGGAAATATTTCAAATTTTGAAATTTAGTTTTGTTAGTTGTTATTCGATTCTAAGGGTTAAGTTAGGTTGATGGTGGTCCTAAGAGGAGTTTAGGATTGGTTTTAGGGCTTGGGGTGGCCTGTAACGGCCGTGAACGGCGGAGGTAGTCACGGTCGCCATTGATGAACTTGGAAGGTATAGTTTTTGAGGTTGTTCTTAATTTTTAGGGCCATAGAACGCTAGGTTGGGATGAGACGAAGAGAATGGGACAAACGAGGAGTGTTTTGGTGGCCGGAGTGAGGAGAACCGGCCGGGTCAAGTCGCGGGTCACGGCGACCCAGTTGCAGACATTCGGGTCGACCCGGCGAGAAAACGGGGATGACTGATGACATCATCATGCTGACGTCATCATGTCAGGGATGACGTCATCATTGTCAGATCTGACAATGTCAGCTGACATGTCAAAAAATGGGCCAATAGGAGTGCGACACGTGTCACATGTCAGTGCACAGTCAGCACTGACATGTTAGTGACGTGGCCCAATCAGGGGCTGACACGTAGCACTGACGTGGACCAGTGCCGTGATGACACGTGGCACATGTCAAATTGCCACGTGGCACTGACAGCACAGTGACGTGGACCAATGGGAGCTTGACACGTGGCACCTGTCAGAATCTGACATGTCAGACCTGACAGCTGTCAGATGACGTCAGCATGACGTCATGCTGACGTCAGCGATGACGTCAGCAGGTACTGTAGCTGGCGCGTGAAGCCCACACGCAGCCACTTCAGGCGGCGCGTGAGGGCGCGTGGCAGGGAATCTGGGGAAGGTTCCAACATATGAAATCTTCTATTCGATGTAACGAACATTTTGGGACTGGTTTCGTGTCGATCGGACACCGTTTCGATATGTTTCTGGGCATCGGAAGGTTTAGGTTCGGGATTAAAAATAATTAAAAATACGGGAAAATTTCGAGGCTTTGGTAGGAGGTTAATTAAGTAGTTAGTAACCTTCTATTACGATTTGGACAGGTTTGGGAGTCCCGGTGACGGTGATCGGCTCAGGGAGCCGTATGGCACGCAAATCGAGGCGGCACCTCGGACGGTCTGTGATTGGACCTTGTTTTCTAAATTGGTGCATGCATAAATGTTTATTATATGTTTTAAATGCTTGTTTGTAATGCCATGGGTGCATTTGTATGTGGTTACGTATAAGCACGTATTTCGAGGTTTCAGCCTTATACGGTGCTTATACGGGTCTGTATTTCTTTATTGGTTTTAATGAAATGGCTTTGGATTTATAAAAGGATAAACTCGGGTATGAGACCCATTTGGTTTTATCTCAGGCATATGACCTCAGATTCCGGGCACGGTGCCTAGTTGACGTCCTATGTTCGGGTACGAGACCCAGTCACTTTACGGTTTTGATTTCAGGTCAGGGAACCTTAAATGGATTCCTAGGTTCATGACGGTTTATGGGAACCAGCATGAACCCTTGTTGTGGTATCATGGTTCATGACGGTTTATGGGAACCGGCATGAACCCTTGTTGGTTATTACGGTACATGACGGTTTATGGGAACCGACATGTTACCTGATTATGGATATTATGGATCATGACGGTTCAGGGGAACCGGTCATGAATGTTTATGCTATGTATATATATGTTCATCTACCTTCCTTTACTTCTATTATCTCCTCCGGGGAGGGTCGTTGGCCTGGGTGGACCCCTGAGTAGTCACGGAGCACCGACTGAGTGGAGTCACCCCCCAGTTGGGTTCCTTACTCTCAAGAAGGCTATGGTTACTATTACCTCGAGTAGGATCAGTGGTCTGCGGACATTGACCTTGACTTTGAGAAGACTCGGATTGAGACCCGGGTAGCACGCGCGTAGCTTTGGATACCGTGACAGGATTGGTTGTGTGACTTATATGTATATATGATATATGATATGTGGTGTGCACAAGTGTGCACAGAATTTGAGTAGTGACTCGTGTACTTGGTTTCTTCATAGTTTGGGGCCGAGTCCCTTATGGATTTGGGCAGTGGCCCGTATGGTCGTTTTCATTGTGGTCCTTTCGACCTTGGTTTATATCTGCTTTGGGCTTAGTCCCACATATGGTTTGTTTTGGATAAATGGTTTTCGAATGCATGCATGCTTTTTAGTGGAGGGTACAAATGTCTTATGAAATATTTTTATAAACTTTTGTTTTGTCCACTCACAGTTTTTAATGTTTTGACTGCCCTTCAGGTTGACATCGGATGTGGACTGTAGCAGAGACCGAGATATCACATACCTCCTCCGGATCCTGGCGTACTCTGATAGCCCGGTAGGACAAAGGTCGAAATTATCCCTTGTCTGACACTCCGTGTCAGACGGGAGCAGGGTCATCCCGCACTAATCCCGGGGGGATTGGGATGGGTCCTGTCATAAATGCACTCATGGCATCACAAAACATATATTAAAGTACTTATAAAACATTTATGCATGCATCGATTCATAAAAGAAAGTCCACTCATAGACCGTCCGAAGCGCCTCCTCGATACGCGCGCCAATACGCCTTCCCGGGCCAATCGCCATCTCCGGGGTTCCCGAACCTGTCCAAATTGTAATAGAGGGTTACTAACTACTTAATTAACCCTTCACTAAAACCCCCTAATTTTCTGGGATTTTTAACTATTTTTAAAAGTGCTCTGAAACCTTTGGACAACCCGAACTATATCGAGACGATGTCGATCGACTCGAAACCAGTCCCAAAATGTTCGTTACATCGAATAGATGATTTCACATGTTGGAACCACCCCGAAAATCTCCCCCACGCGCTCGTATGCGCCGCCTGAAGTGGTTGCGCGTGGGAGCCACGCGCCAGTGCTACAGTTGTCTTCAACCTCAGTCACGCAGGTTTGAACTGGCCGCCCGATTTTTCTTGCAACTGTTGTCCAACCAAACCGACGTGGCCGGTTCAGTCCTCTAAACCGTCGATTCTTCACCTTTTTTCTCCCTAATCTCTCTAATTCGATCTTAGGAACCTAAATATGTAATTCAAAACACCTAAAACCTTCTAAAACCCGTGAACCCGATTTGTCCCTCACGGTTCAACAATTCCAAAAACTCCCCAAGGCTTCCTCAGCCGTGAACCATCACCAAAAACTTCTTAGAACTTCCCTAGCAACCTAACTAACTCATTATGATCACTCAAAATGGCCCTTAACGTGTAAATTCGAAAATGGAAGGAAACGGGTATAATCGGCTTACCTTGCACAGAGTCCTCCGCCGTCCACAGCAGCGCCATCTTGGCCAGCCACCACCTTCCTCACGGCCCTCCTCTCACAATCTGGGCCTCACAACCATGATCATAGGGGTAAGGGTTTGGATTGGGGTTGAAGGATGGATCGGTTTTGGTTTGGGGAAATGATCAAACAAGAGAAAGGGGAAGGGATATGCATGAATTGTTTGGGTTGGGTAATGGATGGGTGACACTTGTCACTCATCCATTGGGCCTGTCCAAAAATCTGGGCCCCACTTGCTGCCAAATGACTTCCGTCTCGAAAAACATGCAATAGTGCGTCCGAAGTTCCGTGAACCGTAACTTCTCCGTCGAACGTCTGATTTTGACGTGCCGCCCGTCTATGGATTTGTATCGTCCTGATCTATATAATTGTTCTTGGCCCTATTCCATCGGACCTCCCGGGTCAAAAGTCAACTTTTTGCCCTCGTTTGGGGGCAAAATTGTAATTTCACCCTGAACGCCTGTTAATCCTCGTCTAATTCCCGATTATCCTCTCTAATCCGTTATTAATTCTTAATTAATCCCGATAATACGGGACTGGTCGTTACAATCTTCCCCCCTTCAGGAATTACGTCCTCGAAATTCAAACCGACCTAATTCCACAACCAAACTGTCGAATTCCAATCGTGTCCCCGCACACGGCCACTCTCGTGTACAAGTACACGTCCGTCTCTACGCCATACTCGTCGGTACGCACTGTCACCAGAGCTCCCAAGCTCAACTCAACTCTCGCGAAGCCACACTTGGCTTGTATGTCTCACTCGAGACATCGACGCTCGTCGATCTCGCTTATCGCTCACTCTAACAGGTCAGTTGTAAGACCCGTGTCCTGGAGGGAACGGTGAACAATCCCACATTCCTGCGAGGGGGGAATGGTCTGGGAAGGGAATGGTAGTGTGCCTTAAAGGTGTAGGCACACACCTATCTAGCATGAGGCCTTTTGGGAGCTCAGTGGCTTGGGGGGGGGGGGATTGGAACCCCAAAGTTAAGCGAGTTGAGGCTGGTGCAATTCCAGATGGGTGACCCCCTGGGAAGTTGCACCGTGAGCTCCCGAAAACAAAACCGTGAGGGCAAGGGCAAGGAGGCCCAAAGCGGACAATATCGTGCTAGATGAATCGGGACCTGACAGAAGAGGGTCGGGTCCTGACAATTTGGTATCAGAGCCAGACCCCGACCGGGAAGTGTGCTAGCGAGGACGCTGGGCCCTAAGGGGGGTGGATTGTAAGACCCGTGTCCTGGAGGGAACGGTGAACAATCCCACATTCCTGCGAGGGGGGAATGGTCTGGGAAGGGAATGGTAGTGTGCCTTAAAGGTGTAGGCACACACCTATCTAGCATGAGGCCTTTTGGGAGCTCAGTGGCTTTGGGGGGGATTGGAACCCCAAAGTTAAGCGAGTTGAGGCTGGTGCAATTCCAGATGGGTGACCCCCTGGGAAGTTGCACCGTGAGCTCCCGAAAACAAAACCGTGAGGGCAAGGGCAAGGAGGCCCAAAGCGGACAATATCGTGCTAGATGAATCGGGACCTGACAGAAGAGGGTCGGGTCCTGACATCAGTTATACTAAGTTTATTTTTTATCCTTATAGTATAACTTCCTGACACATTCCAACCTACGAGCTACCATCAAGTTGACTTTTCAGTCTGCTGGTTCTTCTCTTCTGACATCCTAAGTGAGCTTTTTAGTCTGACGACTTTTCTCATCCGACAACCGGAACTGATATCCTAATCAGCATCCGATCCGACAACTATCCTCACTGCTTCCACGAAGCGATACTCAACCTCTGTCACTCTCACTAAGTCCACGAGCATAATCGTGACTAGCCGATAACGCTCGGCTCCACTGCACTTCCGCTGCACACTCTGATCTCAACTCGCTCTCGAGTCCCCAAATCATATCTCACATCACTCAGTGATCTCCGCTGACATCTAGACTCACCTCGAGTCCCACCCATTGTACTACTCGTCACATCGGCACACAGTCGACGTATCACCCATCCTGGGTATATGGGATCCAGATACACCCTACTTGTCTCAGTAGAAAACACACACAGGCACTAGAGTTCATCTGGCCCGCAAGGCCCTGAGCTCTCGGCTCACCAAATCTCTGAACCCTCTCCAATAACTCTGCTCGAGCACACAACATTCGACGTCTAGTCAAGATACCAATATGTCGGAACGCATCCAATCATAGTACTCATCGGTCCGATGTTCAAACGTACGAGCCAGCCCCAATCTAATACAATTTCTATTCTTGAATCCAACTCGAGGCATCGGCTATTCATCTCTTCCTGATCGATATCTACATATCGTCCTCGTCTCCTATTTATCCCCACTTCCAAACTCTGTTATCTCACCGACTTATGCTAAGTGATCCCCAACTGTCTTACACTATGGTTCTCCTCTGCTCCTAGCTTAGCATAATCAGCAATGCAATTCACTCCAATGACAACCAGACCTCGGTCTATACGCCTTACGGTCATCACAACCATCTCAGTCATCCCGATCGTCCTTACACTACTCAATCTGACTCACCTCGGGTGACACGTCCTACCCCCAATCCCCTGGAATTAAGGGATAAACTGTGCTCCCGTTTAACTTACGTGCGACATGAAGGCTAAACCGACGTCCAACCTACATGTAACACGCAAGCCGAACAAGGGATTCCCAAGCGAACCGTCCAAAAAGTTTCAGACTTCCCAGAGCGTGCAGAATCTACTGTGGATCACGTGTGTGATGTCTTCATCTCTCGAACAACAGCCCGCACCGCAACAACCTGGAGGGTATAGGAAAACACAAAAGACTGTGAGTGGACAAAATAAGCAATACATTCAGAAAGCAGTGTATAAGAAATTACATTTATACCCTCCATTTAAAAACCAATGCATGCCTATAAAACTCAATTCATAAAACCATTCCATATCCAAGATAAGAAAACCATCAACGAAAACCGGAATTCAAATCCTTTTCTCAAATCCGAACTCAAATCTAAGGCCTCAACCCAACATCATAAATCCTCATCAAAGTACGGGAACTGGCTTGAGCTCTCTCTTCCTCCTACTGAAGCCCCATGGCTCTATGTTGGGGATTTTATCGAGTTTTTGTGGTCTTATGAGAAAAAAGGGGGGTCGGCCTGATTACCTCGGCTGTCGGCGTTTTTTCCTGTCCTTTATGAATAAGCCGCAGCTGTTCGATCTTGGCTACAAGGGTCAACCTTTTACGTGGACCGGTCATAGAGCGAATGGAATGATTATCCAGGAGCGATAACCATAGAAATCACATATAGAAAACATATAAAAACATTTATGCATGCATCATAAGTTAGAAAGAAAAGTCCACTCACAGACCATTAGTGTTTCCGCCTCGATACGCGTGCAATTACGCCTTCCCGGCTAATCCACTATCCCCGGCTTTCCCAAACCTATCCAAATCCCATAATAAGGTCACTAAATACTTCATAACGCTTATACTAAAGCCCCGTAATTTTCTCGAATTTTTAAATATTTTTAACCGAGCCCTAAAACCTTCGGACATCTCGAAACATATCGAGACGATGTCCGATCGACTCGAAACCAGTGCCAAAATGTTTGTTACATCGATACGATAAAAAGTTGTGTTGACAACTTCCCCATGAACAGTGCCACGCGCCCTCATGCGCCTCCCAAAGGGCTGCTCGTGGGAGCTACGCGCTGACTCATGTTCATCTTCTTCCTCGCGTGAATCGAGTCTGGTTCGGTCCAATGTAAAGCCGGTTCAACTGAACCGGCGCTCACGGTTTAACGCCATAAATTCCTTATTTTGGATCCGTTTCCATTCCTTTTAATCCGTACAGGTTTATCTCATTAATTCTAATCAAGCTTCATGATTAAAACTCGAGTTTAAGGTTCGAATTATACCTTCCAAAGCAAGGACGGTTGAGCATTTTCCCATCATCCTGTTTCCAGGTTCCCGGCCACCGTTGCCATGATTTCAGTCCCCCTAGCTTCCCTTAAGCCTCCAAAATAGTCCCTAATGCACCAAAACGATCAAACATTGCAATATCGGAGTTTGCCATTTTTAAATCAAAACAGGGCCCATTTTGCGGGAAGCAAACTTACCGTCCATCTCCAGAGTCTCATGCAACCCCTCAAAATAGTCAACAAGCTGGAGAACCTAATCTACCATTTTTGAATTCCACAAGGAAGCTCACGATTTCAATATTTTCTTCACCGTCGTTCCCCACCTTGGTAACCACCATCATCATCTCTCACCTTCCTTCAAAAGATACTAGCAGAGGTTGAAGATCAAAGAGGTTGTAGGACTTGAATTTCACGGCCACATTCCAACCTCTGAACTCTATTTTCCCATATCGTGCAACCGTGCACTTAAATTTGTTTAAGGCGGCTGAGGAAAGTTCCACTACCTTCCAGAGAGGGACAAGTGTCCCCAATCTGGTGGGCACATTTCCCTAGGCAACCAAGTGTCACAATTCCACTGGCACAAATCCCCATGCATTGGAAAAGACCAAAATGCACCCTTTTGGCAAATTACCATAATACCCCTCACGTATTCAGCTTCATATCCAAATCGTCTGACGTCCTATGACAGCGTGCTGCCTGTTGTTGTACTCAGGACATCGGGACCTACCTAACCATCCTCGAAATGCGTGAAAATAACTTGTCGTATAAAAAGTCAACCATTTGCCCTTTTTTAACCAATTTACCAAAATACGCTCGACCTTCCGAACGTCATAACTTCTTCCTCGGATGTTAGAATCAAACGTGCCACCTGTCTATGGACTCGTGACATCCCGAACTACGCCACAGTCATCGGTCAAAGTCCATTTTACCGCCCGAACCAAAAGTCAACCGTTCACCTAATTCTAGGGGCAAAATCGTTATTTCGCACCGTCCGTCCGAGATCACTCAACTAATCACCGATTATCTTCACTAATCCGTCATTAACCACTAATCGAATCCCGATTTCCAAGACGGGTCGTTGGATCGGGAAAAATGTACCTAAACCCACCGTAGTTCCATTACCTTGGACACTTACTTGTCACATCACTAGATATGACACTACGAATCATCTGATCTCTAATTCAATCAAATTTGACTCACAACCTAGGTTTTCGGTTCTTACACCCTCTTTGAACACTTAGCTGTCATTTCCTTCCTCATCGACCCACATGATGAAAGTTGAAGATGATGACATCAAAGTTCATCCCATGTCATCCTCCAACACCCAACACCATCTGCTAAAGAGCAGAAAACGAGAAGTCTCCTTCACTGGGCTCTAAGGCGAGAGTAGTTGCAACCATGTTGGAAGCATGCTCAACTGTTTCCATTCCTAAGCTAGAAGTCCTTCTTCCTCGACTAAGAGTATTCTATGATAATTACCATAATGCTTAATCCTTCATTCGGGACTAAACACCACCATTAATGCTTTTTGGCTTCTTCCATCTCCGTTCTCGTCAGTAACCTAATTTGCACATCCCAATCCTTATGGGATCCAATTCCAGCACCTAACACTCGTGATGTCCGTCCACAGCGACCTAGGGTAATCATCCTCAAATCCAAGTATAGCACGTACCTCGCCAAACCAGGTATAGTACATATTCCGTACCGCCCATTCAGGCTGCACTACTGCTACACATCGTAATCGTATCCTGCCACGTTGCACAACAACTACTCCGGGCATCCTCTGCAGTCGACATCCCTCCAGGATTCGAAACTTCTAAACATGGCATCTCATGCCAAATAGGGTCAACGTCCCTAATCCACCTAGTCTCGACTAGGGTCGTCGAGCGTCTGATTGCTCCTAGCAGCACAATCTCCGATCCTTGCAGTTCCATCGTGGACGATCCTAGAGTCTGACCTCTACTAATTCCTCGTGGCTCCAATCCACGTTGTCATGTCCTCTCGACGATCCCGACTCTTGGGTCGTTCTACTGTCTTACTAGTCCACTAAATCTTATCTCTAGCAACACGACGGTCCTAAGCCGTTGGATTTGCACGAACATCGATCCTACTTGAGGTCCCAACCTCTCAAAAAATGTGGCATTCCATGCCAAACGAATCCTAATCCATCGCACCTTGTGCGAACGTAAACAAATTAGGCTCGATTCCACCGAGTCCTCGTACTAATACCATAACAATCAGGTTGATGACGGGTTGTTACGACTGCAGAGACATCACATCCTCGACCTACATGCCTCTCTAAGAGCAAAACACGCTCTGATACCAACTGGTATCAAAGTACCATGAGTATCATATGAGCCAACCTGCTCTGATACCAACTTGACAGGACCCATCCAAATCCCTCGGGATTAGGGTGGGACGTGCCTGCTCCTGTCTGGCACAAAGTGTCAGACCAGGGATACTTCCATACTTAGCCCAACTGGGACTATCAGAGTACGCCAGGATCCGGTGGAGGAATGTGATGTCTCGTCTCTACTACAGCCCGCATCCGCGATCAACTTGAAGGGCATTCAAAACATGAAAACTGTGAGTGGACAAAACAAATATTTTATAAAAACATTTCATCAAAGACCTTTATGCCCTTCATTAAAAACATATGCATGCATTCAAAAACCATTTTCTCAAATATATAGCACGGGGCCTTAGCCCAAAATCCAATCAAAGTACCTGGGAACTCAACCCAGTCCAACACTCGTGGGTCTCAGCCCAAAACCAACACGCGTGGGTCTCAGCCCAACGCCGTCTCAGTGAAAACTCATCCACATATACATATATACATATATAATCAATCCTAGACAGCCTCGAATGTCAACTCGGGGCACTTAGCCCCTAGAGAACAAATCCCCGATATATGTCACGATTATATATATATAAGTATGCATACTACTCGGGATCTCACTCCGAGTCTACCCTCAGGAATTCTCCATCTGGGAGGTTCTATGTCAGGACCCGTCCCCAATCCTCTTGGGATTAACGAGGAACGCTCCTGATCCCGTCTGGCACGGAGTGTCAAACCCAGGAAAATTAAAACCTTTAGCCCGAAGGCTTCCAGAGTACTCCATGATCTGGAGGAGATATGTGATGTCTCGGTCTCTGCTACAGTCCGCACCTTATTAACCCTGAAGTGACACGACCTATCCCAATCCCCCCGGGATTACCGTAGGATGTGTCATGCTCCCATCTGACACGAAGTGCCAGACAAGGGATAATCGAAAGCCGCTACCCCGACGGGCGTCCAGAGTGTTCAAGGATCGATGGAGGAGGAATGCAATGTCCGGGTCTCTGCTGCAGTCGCATCCGTGATCAACCTGAAGGGCATTAAAAACAATAAAGGCTGTGAGTGGACGAAAATAAACAAGTTCATAAAATACATTTTATAAGACATTTATGCCCCTCAGTAAAAACGTATGCATGCATCAAAAACAGAAATGAAGATTTATTAGAAATAACCGTTAGGGCCTTAGCCCAGAAACCATAAACAACGTTTCAACCAAAAGTCATTTCATAAATCCAGTGGTACACATACACCATATTACCATCTTCGGCATCCCAGATGCCTAGCGTCCCAGACGCTTGACGTCCCAGACGTCATATCTCACGGTATTAAAGCGACGCGTGCTGCCTGGGGTCTCACTAGGTCCATATCTCTGACATCCCAGATGTCTGACGTCCCAGACGTCTAATCATAGCAATCCTGCTCCTGAGCCATCATACAGTCCGGCTACTCCATACAATGACCCCTCGCAGGAAATGCACCGTGACTTCCCCAGTGTCCCAGACACCTGGAGGAAACCATTACATATCCTCAAATCAAGATGGTTTATGGAAAACAGTTTAACATTCATTTCCAAAATATCACAAGGGCCCTGCACCGAAATCCCATAAAACCATCACAAGTCCAAATACTTGGTTTATTAAATCCAAAATCATTTATTCAATTCCATTTTAGGATCCCCGACCCGAAATCACATTTATAAATCAACTGGGCCCCTGGCCTGATTTCGTAAATCAACTGGGCCCCTGGCCCGATATTATAACTCAAATGGGTCTCAGCCCGAGTTTATTTTATCAAGTCTATAACCGTTTCATGAAATCATATCCAAACCACAAATATGGAAATCAGTCCAAACCGAAAAACCTCGATTGACGTGCAAACACGTAAATTGCCTCGAAATGCGTGAAATCATATTAATTCACCAATATCCGAATCAAATCATATAATCATCATGAAACAGTTATGCATGCATAGAATTTATAAAACCAATGTCCACTCACAGACCGTTTAACCATGCGCCTCGATACGCGTGCCATCGTCCTTCCTGGGCCCCGTCACTAACACCGGGACTCCCAAACCTTGGAATTCGTGCCCACGCGCCGCCGTGAGTGGCTGTGCGTGACACCCACGTGCCTGCTATAGTGTCACATTCTTCACCCGACTAGTCCTGGAAGTTGTCGTCCCAAGCTCTGCAATTTCCCTGAAACAGAGACCTCAGTTCCAGTTCAACCGTGGCTGGTTCCCTTCGATTTCGATACGGCTGAGTTCCAGTTACTCCCAGAAAGCTAAACCCATCCTTGGTTTGGCCCAACACTCCTCAGAGATTAAACTCTGAATTTTCCCTCAAAAAATCCGAAATGGTTTCCTCACGGTTTCTCTCCAGCTCTCCACTCTCACACTGGTGCAAAATGAATCCCCTCACATCTCCACTACTCAGTTAATCGATCAAAGCGGCCAACACTCGTGGGAAACACTCTCAGACTCACTGAAACCTGCTTCCCGCAACACAGAACCCATAACCAATTTTTTAAACTCTACCCGTGCACTGTGTTTAGTCCAAACCATGCTCCATTATCTCAAAACCCATAAATAATTCCCACTAACCAGTCCACTACCTGATTAAACAATGGATTGTGTAGAACCACCACACACGGTGGTGCAGCAACTGTCTCCCATGGCTGCTACAGTAACCCGTGGTGAAAATGACCAAAATTCCCTCAGTTTAAAAATTACCAAAATGCCCCTCACGCATCCAGACCCGTAACTTGGTCATTCGAACTTCGATTGACGCGTGCCACCTGTCTACGGACTCAGGGCATCGAGACCTTCCTAACTGTCCTCGGTCCTCGACCATCGGACCTCCCGGTCAAAAAGTCAACATTTTCCCCTATTTCGTCCAAATTACAAAAATGCCCTTTGACTTCCGAACGTCATAATTTTCACCGAGAACGTCAGAATCGAACGTGCCACCTGTCTATAGACTCGTTACGTCCCAAACTAGGTCACGGTCATCGATCAAAGTCCATTTGACCGCCCGAATTAAAAGTCAACGTTTTACCCACGACTAGGGGTAAAACGGTCATTTTGCATCGTTCGTCCGATTTCGCCCAACTAATCACCGATTAACCCTGCTAATCATGATTAGTTAGTAATCTAATCCCGAATTCCGGGACGGGTCGATAAAACCTTCCCCCCTTAAATAATTTCGTCCCCGAAATTTCCAATTATCCTTATTCCACATCCACCTCGTGGAAAACATTGCGACCTCACGATACGTGTACACCCGTACACCAACTAAACTCACCTGTACTTAGACGTCCCATCACGGTCTCTCACACTACCGACCACACTCGACCACTGCGAGTGAAATTGATCACCTGATCCTTGTTAATATCGCTTGTCAATTTCACCATTTAGCTGACTCCTTCAGTTTCTCAGTTTCTTCCAATTACTAATATCTGACGTCTGCTTCCCCTGGGAGTCAACAAATCACACTTGTCAGTCCATGCTGACGCCACCAGCCTAACGGTCACCACTAAGCTTTACCACCCTGATAAAACTCCAACCATCCGCCAGTTGGTGACATCACCCCAAACTGCCACTCACTAAAGGTAGCGTAAGATCAACCACATGATCTCATTTCGCAAGGCAAGCCCAATCCTGCGACATATATCAATCTCAAAGTCCATAACAGCCGACTCCCTCGGCGAACCATGAAGTTGGAAATATCTCGGCGTGATAACATCACGCAAGGCTATTCGTAGTGACACAACCACCAACTCACTCAACCTAAGAATACGTATACCGTCATCTTGCTCCATCAGGTGGTGTAACTGAAACACATTGAATACTAGCCAAGAAGTGATCACACATCTCCATACTAGGGTTTCACTAGCCATCCGTGGCTAAGAGCGCCCGCTCATAAAATCGCTGAACCCAACAAAATACTCTGCCCAGTGCATAGTACTCGATGTCCAGTTCACGCTCACCACCAAATCCAATGATTTCGGAACTAAGCCGATACCAACACGTACAACCACACACCACTGGTACCTCCCATGTACCAGGTGTCACTCGGTCGGTCCAGTACCGACCCCCGTACACCGTACAGGGTACGTACATCCATCCTCCAACAAGCCCACTACATGGTCCACAGTCAATCCTAATTCAATACTGGGGTTCTTCTGCCCAATCCCATACTAGACAAAACGCTCATTCCAACTCATCACCCAGATCCAAATCCAAATCCGAATTCGAATCCGCAATTTCGTAAGAAATCCCGGATCCAAACCCAAACATCATATCCTTAGCCCATTTCAGAATCCGAATCCGAAATCATTATTCCGTAAGCTAGCATCTGGAATAATCATTCCGTACCCAAATCCAGAAATCCACTTTCAAGTTCCGAAATCGAATCCTGAATCGTCACCCAGAAATTTGATTCCAAAACCCGAAATCTCTTTCACGTCTAACTAGACACACCAAAACCGAACCTTTCGGTTACCTGTTCAATACCTTCGATTGACTTCTTAGGGAAGCCAATCCCAACATCCACATATCCAAAACTGACCAATTAGACCCCGTTGAATAACCACTCATTCACGGTGAAATCCTCGAGTCAATTCGTAATTATTCCAACTCGCTCGAGTACTGATTAACTTCGAAAAGAACTTCAGTCCAACTATTTCCATATCCAAACAGGTGACAGAGCGATAAACTCTTCACCTACCCCGATCGAAACGATCACCATTCAAACCCATTACCACGTCACCCGACGGGTGCCATTATGATCCCAGATTGTCACCATGTCCAATGTCCACCACATCACCATCCAGATCCACTTCGGATCCATCCATGCTCATGTTGCTAGAAATCCACCCGGAATCCAATCGTAGGGTCCTACGCCCTATTGCATCCTTCGTCAACCATACAACACTCCGCAACTATTTCCACAATAATCATTCATTCACAATGAAACACATCAACATCGTGGGTCTCCTCCAATTACCTCATATCGATCCCTGTCATTCCATCTAGGAAAATTCAAGGATAATCCAAATATATGACATCACCATCCAGCCTATGTGAGTGCAAACACAACTCACTGCACCCACCATACCAAGTAATCCAACCGTGTCTGCCACCGAGCAGAACATAAGAAATCTCATTTACCTAATTTCGAAATACGCAACTCCTCCTGATGATCCCAAACACACATGGGTCCACTAACCAATACACGCTCAACGTACTGGTAACCACAATAATGTCTGCCAGGGCAGAAAATAAGAAGTCAATCCCAACGACTTCAGAATACCTACTACCAATACGGAAACGAGCACTCTCCTCGTCCCGCAATCACAACTCTTCTCGAAACCAAGATTCCAATCCTGTTGGGAATAGACATGCTCCCAATGGGGTGTCAAGTCCAACCACTGGACCTCCTACGTCCTCAACTTACTTGGACAACCACATGTCCGCAATCAATCCAATACTCAGATCTCAAGTTCGTTAACAACCATTTATGCACATACACTGATTCCGAACGGGAATTACTCCACTCTTTTTGGACATGCATACATTTCTGCCTTCGTTTCACATCTCAACCTTTACAAGTTCAACCCTTAAGTTCCCATATGATTTACAATCACAAAATCTCACATCTATACCACCAATGGTTTTCCTCGTCTTTTCCATTTCCAGTAATTTCCTTGTACTTTCTGAGGGTATTAGCAACACACAATCATACCAATCTCGGAGTTGACAACAACTCCCCAAATCCACTAATTCTCATGACATAGGGAACATCATCCCTAGATTCCTCTTGTCTCAAACATACCTTTTTATCCATCCATCACTTGTCATCTCGACACTGTTGGGGACCTATCCCAACACCTCACAATATTTGATGGATCCTATCCAACCCCTGACTCAACAACTACTGAGTCGCAGATGCCGATCATATGTCCATCATGACAGAGTCACATCCCATCTCGTGGCTCATCACAATCTCAATCACCGACACCAGCACCAGTGCTAGTATCATCAACACTTGCCTCAATACACCGGCATCCAAACATCCACACTAGCACACGGACACCCACACTAGCACACGAGCATCCACACCAGCACACATCGTGCGAAGTTGATACCCTGGATCTCCGCTCATACCGAACGGCGATCCCGTATCACTACTCGTACTCCACAATTATGGATACCTCCAATTTGACCATCCACACCAGGATAATGAACGTTCCCTGAACGTCCCCTGATTCTCAACTACCACAACCACAATACTAGTCCATTTATTACGACTAAGGTTCACCTTTCCCAACCATCATAAACTAGGGTTCCACAATCACACCCTAGGGTCCAGAGGGACCCAACCGTCCTCTGCCGCCAAATCCACAACCGGACCGACCCCGTGGTCCTGACATCGTATAGACGTCAATTGCAATCCTACCATAAACTCAATGTGAGTTCCACCAATATGGTCATCGGTTAACTCCGATGTACCAACATCCCTTACCCTAGAAATCACCACTAGGGTCCACATTTTTTACCATTACTCAACTGAGTTTCGCATTTCCAAAATCACTTCTCAAATGGGGTTTCTCGAACCCAGCTGCGCCCAGCAGCACAACAATCCATTATCACATGACCGAACTGATGGTCCCACATTACCAGTTCAACGCATACAACCCCACTTGGGTCGAATCACATTAACGCACGGCGTATCAGGCAAATCACAATCTATCCACTATCCATTATTCAATCCCACCAACTATCCATCCGACTACCCTAACTATCAGGTTGATGATGAACTACAGCCTACAAGGGACACCATATCCTCGACCTGCGCGCACAAAAAGAGCAACCCTGCTCTGATACCACGATGACACGACCCATCCCAATCCCCCTGGGATTACCGTAGGATGTGTCATGCTCCCATCTGACACGAAGTGTTAGACAAGGGATAATTGAAAGTCGCTGCCCCGACGGGCATCCAGAGTGCGCAAGGATCGATGGAGGAGGCATGCAATGTCCTGGTCTCCGCTGCAATCGCATCCGCGATCAACCTGAAGGGCATTAAAAATAATAAAGGCTGTGAGTGGACGAAAATAAACAAGTTCACAAAATACATTTTATAAGACATTTATGCCCCTCAGTAAAAACGTATGCATGCATCAAAAACAGAAATCAAGATTTATTAGAAAATAACCGTTAGGGCCTTAGCCTAGAAACCATAAACACCGTTTCAACCAAAAGTCATTTCATAAATCCAGTGGTACACATACACCACATTACCATCTCCGGCATCCCAGATGCCTAGCATCCCAGACGCTTGACGTCCCAGACGTCATATCTCATGGTATTAAAGCGATGCGTGCTGCCCGGGATCTCACCGGGTCCATATCTCTGACATCCCAGATGTCTGACGTCCCAGATGTCTAATCATAACAATCTTGCTCCTGAGTCATCATACGGTCCGGCTACTCCGTACAATGGCCCCTCGTAGGCAATGCACCGTGACTTCCCCAGTGTCCCAGACACCTGGAGGAGACCATTTCATATCCTAAAATCGAGATGATTTATGGAAAACCGTTTATCATTTATTTCCAAAATATCACAAGGGCCCTGCCCCGAATTCCCATAAAACCATCACAAGTCCAAATACTCGGTTTATTAAATCCAAAATCATTTATTCAATTCCATTTTAGGGTCCTCTACCCGAAATCACATTTATAAATCAACTGGGCCCCTGGCCCGATATTATAACTCAAATGGGTCTCAGCCCGAGTTTATTTTATCAAGTCTATAACCATTTCATGATATCATATCCAAACCACAAATATGGAAATCAATGCAAAATCGGAAAACCTCGATTTACGTGCAAACACGTAAATCGCCTCGAAATGCGTGAAATCATATTAATTCACCAATATCCGAATCAAATCATATAATCACAAATATAATCATCATGAAATAGTTATGCATGCATAGAATTTATAAAGCCAATGTCCACTCACAAACCGTTTAACTATGCGCCTCGATACGCGTGCCATCAGCCTTCTTAGACCCCGTCATTAACACCGGGACTCCCAAACCTTGGAATTCGTGCCCACGCGCCGTCACGCACCACCATGAGTGGCTGTGCGTGACACCCACGTGCCTGCTACAGTGTCACCTTCTTCACCCAACTAGTCCTGGAAGTTGTCGTCCCAAGCTCTGCAATTTCCCTGAAACAGAGACCTCAATTCTAGCTCAACCGTGGCTGGTTCCCTTCGATTTCGATACGGCTGAGTTCCAGTCACTCCCAGAAAGCTAAACTCGTCCTTGGTTTGGCCCAACACTCCTCGGAGATTAAACTCTGAATTTTACCTCAAAAAATCCGAAATGGTTTCCTCACGGTTTCTCTCCAGCTCTCCACTCTCACACTAGTGCAAAATGACTCCCCTCACGTCTCCACTACTCAGTTAATCGATCAAAGCGGCCAACACTCGTGGGAGACATTCTCAGACTCACTGAAACCTGCTTCCCGCAACACAGAACCTATAACCAATTTTTTAAACTCTACCCGTGCACTGTGTTCAGTCCAAACCATGCTCCATTATCTCAAAACCGATAAATAATTCCCATTAACCAGTCCACTACCCTGATTAAACAATGGATTGTGCAGAACCACCACACACGGTGGTGCAGCAACTGTCTCTCACGGCTGCTACAGTAACCCGTGGTGAAAATGACCAAAATGCCCTCAGTTCAAAAATTACCAAAATGCCCCTCACGCATCCAGACCCGTAACTTGGTCATTCGAACTCCGATTGACGCGTGCCGCCTGTCTACGGACTCAGGGCATCGAGACCTTCCTAACGGTCCTCGGTCCTCGGCCCTCCCAGTCAAAAAGTCAACATTTTCCCCTGTTTTGTCCAAATTACGAAAATGCCTTTTGACTTCCGAACGTCATAACTTTCACCGAGAACGTCGGAATCGAACGTGCCACCTGTCTATAGACTCGTGACGTCCCAAACTACGTCCCGGTCATCGATCAAAGTCCATTTGACAGCCCGAATTAAAAATCAACGTTTTACCCACGACTAGGGGCAAAACGGTCATTTTGCATCGTTCGTCCGATTTCGCCCAACTAATCACCGATTAACCCTGCTAATCATGACTAGTTAGTAATCTAATCCCGAATTCCAGGACGGGTCGTTACATGAAGGGCATTCAAAACAGAAAGATTGTGAGTGGACAAAAAGTAATAAGTTCATAAAACAGATATATATAAGACTTTTATGCCCATCACTAAAAAGCATGCATGCATAGTAAAATCAATTATCTAGTCACATGTAACGACCCATCCCAGAAACCGGGATTAGATTAGTGGTTAATGACGGATTAGTGAAGATAATCAGTCGTTAGTTGGATGCTTTTCTGACGGATGGTGCAGAATGCCGATTTTACCCCTAGAATGGTCAAAGTCCATTTGACTTTCGTTCGGGCAGACAAATGGACTTTGACCAATGACCGTGACGTAGTTCGGGACGTCACGAGTTCATAGACAGGTGGCACGTCCGATTCTGACATCCGAGGAGGAAGATATGACGTTCGGAAGTTCAAGGGTAATTTGCTAATTTTGGTTAACAATGGGCAATTTGTTGAATTTTCAAACGACATGGACTTTTCACGTAATTCGAGGACCGTTAGGTAGGTCTCGATCCCCTGAGTACAACGATAGGTGGCACGCTATCATCGAACGTCGATAGGTTCGGATTTTGGTCTAAAAAGGCCAAGGGCAAAATGGTAATTGTGCAAGGGCAGGGGCAATTTGGTCTTTTTGCTGTACCCTATTATAACTGGGCATGTGGCTGCTTTGGGGAGTGTTCCCAGTAGAATTAGGACACTTGGCCCTTCTCTAGAGGCTTGTGGAAGCTTGGCTAACCGACTCAGGGTATTTTTAAATTAAGGGATTGTTATGGGTGCACGGGTGGAGTGACTGAAAACAGAGTATAGGTGTTAACCGTGAGGGATTTACTCAGACAAATCCTTCAATCTTTCATCTATTGCCCACACTGTCTAAAGGGAAATGAGAAAGGGGGATTAGACCAGACGATTGGTGGTGGCACGGCGGTTCACGGCGGTGGGTGGAGGTAAGGAAGGTGTGGAAATCGCGAAAGTTCTGTTTTCCATTTAAAATGACAACTTATGATTCTCCCGGGTTTTGATCAACGTAGTTGCTGGAAAGGAGTTGTTGGAGGTCTAAGGAATCATTTGAGCCTATTTTCGAGGCTTGAGTCGACTGGTAAGGACATTTCCCATGAACCTTCATTTAAGTTTCAAAAATGGCAGATTGCTATTTAGTGACTAATAATCAAAGTGGTCATTTGTATGAGGTTCCTAGAGATCCTAGGAAGTGATTGAGACCAGAACCACGGCCTGAAATGGCCACAGCCATGGAAACAGTAAGGAGGAACTTGACTAGTTCAAAAAATCAATTAAGGTATATTATTTTAACTTTTTTTTCTCATTTTGGAACTTATGGATTGATTGGAAAGGCTTAAAGGGAAGGATAGGATCAGATAGGGCTGAAATCGGGTTGGAAAAAGGTTGGAATGGCCGTGAACCGTGACCGCCGATTCAATTAGACCGGCCTGAACCGAATCGGTCTGGACCCGGTTCGGTGAGAGGACAGGGATGAACAGTAGCCGCGCGTGAGGCCCACGCGAAGCCCCTTTGGGCGGCGCATGTGGGCACGTGGCACTGATTTCGAGGAAGGTTACAGCACGACTTTTAAAGTATTCGATGTAACGAATATTTTGGCGCTGGTTTCGAGTTAATCAAACATCGTCTCGATAATTTTCGGCATGTCCAAAGGTTTTAGGTCCCGTTTAAAATAGTTAAAAATTCGGGAAAATTACGGGGATTTAGTAGAAGCTTAATGAAGTGATTAGTGACCTTATTATGGGATTTGGATAGGTTCGGGAAGCCGGTGATAGTGGATTGGCCGGGAACGGCGTAAGTGCACTAGTATCGAGGCGGCGACACTAATGGTCTGTGAGTGGATTTTGCTTTCGAACTTATGATGCATGCATATATGTTTTATATGTTTTCTACACGTGATTCTATGATCATGACTATGAACTTGATGATTTACGGTTTTGCACGGATTTCGAAATAAGTACGTATTTTCACGTTTTACGAGGTTTCGATTTATATTGTGAATGATCATGGTTTTAATGATTGGATTTTTGGAATTGAAATATGATTTGATTTCAATGATTTAAAAGGTATTTTGGAAACATGATTTCGGGCTTGAAGCCCAGTTCAAAAAGTGGTTTTGATAAACGCGATTTCGGGTTTTGGAATCGGATTTCAGGATTCGATTTTGGAACTTGAAAGTGGATTTCCAGATTTGGGTTCAGAATGATTGTTCCAGATGCTAGCTTACGAAATGATGGTTTCGGATTCGGATTTGGAAATGGATGATGGATATGATTCTGGATTTGGATTCGGGATGCTAATTTCGGATTCGGCTTGGAATTCGAAATGGTGATTTCGAATTCGGATTTGGATATGGATTAATGATTTTAAAGCAGTTTTGAATTGGATTTACTGGATCTGGTTATTGGGTTTAAAGACCCGGATATGATACATGACGAGGGCGGGCCCAGATTGGGTTTAAAGACCCAGATTGAGTTTAAAGACTCGGGAGTTTAAAGACTCAGATATTATGATTTTCCCCCATAAGCCTATTGAGTTTAAAAACTCGGGAGTTTAAAGACTCAGATTATATTGAGGACTGGATTGACTTCAAAGACTCGGGAGTTTAAAGACTCGGATAGATCCAGCAGGTTCGATGGATGGAAATGTGTTTTTAAATGTGTTTTGGATTTCGATGAGAACTTGATAACGATGGTTTTAAATAATGGTTTTTCGATATTTTGGGTTGTGGCCCGGGTGATATGGATTTCGATGGTTTTGGGCTGAGGCCCGAGATGCGAGAAAAGGAAATGAGATTGGTTTTCTTAAACAGTTTTAATAACTTGAATATAATTCGGTTTTATGACATGGATTTTGATATGCATGCATTGTTTTACACGGAGGGTATAAATGTGTGACGACCCGACCCAAATTAACGGGATTAATTAAGAATTAATGACGGATTAGCGAGACTAATCGGAGATTAGACGAGGATTAGCGGACGTTCAGGCGAAATGACGATTTTGCCCCTAAAATGGGCAAATCGTTGACTTTTCGTTCAGGCGGTCAAATAGACTTTGGCCGATGATCGTGACGTCACGAGTTCATTGACAGGTAGCACGCCCGATTCTGACATTCGAGGAGGAAGTTATGATGTTCGGAAGTTCGAGGGCAATTTGGTAATTTGGGCCAAAAGTTGACTTTTGACCCGGGAGGTACGATGGCTGAGAGCCAAAGACCGTTTCTTAGATCGAGACGATACGAATCCGTAGACAGGCGGCACGTCGAATTCGGACGTTCGACCGAAAAGTTACGGTTCACGGAAGTTCCGGGGAACTATTTACGGCGACATGTTTTATGAGGCAAAAAGTGAAGTTGTCTTTTGTGGGCCCAGTTACTTTTCAGTGGACCAATGGATGAGTGACAAGTGTCACCCATCCATTGGCCAACCCTTCCCATTCATGCATCCACCCCCATTTTTCTTCGATCATTTTTTCCTAACCCAAAAACCCCGATCACCATATTAACTCAAATCCAAACCCTCCAACCTATAACCATTTGTGAGAGGACAGAGGATGAACTGAGGATGCTGGACGTGGTGATCGGCCAAGGACAGCGCCGCCGTGGACGGCGGAGGAGGAAATCGAACCCAGGTATCGGTTTGAACCATTTTGTCCCTATTTTCAGTTTTGATCATTATGGGCCTCTTTGGGTGATTGTTTTATGTTAAATAGGTTTTTAGGAGGTAAATAGGAAGGTTTTGAGAGAGGTTGAACGTTGAGAGACCTCTGAGGAGGTTTTGGAAATTTGAACCGAAGAGGAAAAATCGAACCGGGTAGTTTTCTTGGGTTTTTATTGTTCTAATTAATTAGATTAGGTTCCTAGGATCTAAACTAGAAGATTAGGATCGATTAGAGGAAGAACGGGTGAAAACTGGACCGTGTAGGGACCTGGACCGGTCACGCCGGTCCAAGTTGCAGGAAGAACCGGACTGGCTGGTTCAGACCGGCCGTCGAGAGGTTGAAGACGGTACTGTAGCTGGCGCGTGGCTCCCATGCGCAGCCACTTCAAGCGGTGCGTGCGGGCGCGTGCGGGAGATTTTGGGCAAGGTTCCAACATGTAATTTCATCTATTCGATGTAATGAACATTTTGGGACTGGTTTCGTGTCAATCGGACATTGTTTCGATATAGTTCGGGAAGTCCGAAGGTTTAGGATCGGCTTTAAAAATAGTTAAAAATTCCAGAAAATTACGGGGCTTTAGTGAGGGGTTATATAAGTAGTTAGTAACCTTCTAAATGAATTTCGACAGGTTCGGGAATCCCGGAGGCGACGTTTGACCCAGGAGACTATTATGGCACGTGTATCGAGGCGCGGCTTCAGACGGTCTGTGAGTGGACCCTTCTTTCGAACTTGATGCATGCATAAATGTTTTATAAGTGTTTTAATACATGTTTTGTGATGCCATGAGTGCATTTGTTTGTGGTAGCCTAGGATTTACGTATTTGTACGTATTTTGAGATTTCTGATTTTATACGATGCTTATACGTGCTAGGTTTTCAATAAGGGTTTCATAAATTGGTTTTGGATTTAGAAATATGAAATCGGGTATGAGGCCCATTTGATTTACGAACTCTCGAACTTGGAGTCCATTTGATTTGAAGAGAAATCGGACCGAGGGTCCATTTGAGTTATACGATCGGACCGAGGGTCCCGTTGGTTTATGATTCGGGTTTGAGGCCGAGTTGGTTGTAATCTCGGGTTGGAGGCCCATTTGACTGTAGTATCGGGCTGGAAGCCCGTTGGTTATGAAATCGGGCTTGAGGCCCCGTTACTTTATGGTTTCGGGCTTAGGGCCGAGTTGAATGTAACATCGGGCTTGAGTCCCAGTTCGATTTATGAAATGAGAATTCGGGCATGAGACCCTGTTGAACTGTGGATTTAGACCGAGGCATGTGAAAGTGATTTGAATCGGATTCGAGGAATCCTGTTGAAATGAATCGGGTATGAGACCCAGTTGAGAATTGAGTTTTGAGAAAGAAAGAGAAAAAAAAAGAAAGAAAGTATTTGAAATGAATGAACCCTCCATATTGATTATATGGTCTCCTCCAGACGTCGACCTGGAAAGTCACGATCCACATACCAGAATGGGTATCCCCATAGGGATCCCGTTCCAGGAGTGGGGGTTACTATTTATGTTGTGGTCCCGGACCAGATTCCAGAGAGATGTGTGGACTAGATTCGGAGTTAGAGCTCGGACTAGATCCATAGATTGAGCCTCCCAGATGGAGATTCCTGGGAGAAGATTCGGAGTGAGACCCCGAGTAGTGTGCACACTAGATAGAGATGATATCGTGACATTTTATCGGGGATGTGTTCCCTAGGGGCTGTGTGCCCCGAGTTGGCATCTTCTCGGAAGTGCCTTGGATGGGTTATACGTATGTCGATACGTATGTGGTTTTATGGAATGTTTTTTGGGGCGAGACCCCATATTCGATGTTTTAGAAATAATTTGGGGGCGGACACCCCGTATTGTATGTTTTGGTATTTCACTGAGAATGGTTTGGGCTGAGACCCACGTACGTTAATTTGGGCTAAGTTCCCACATGTATTGTTTCATGGTTTTAGAAGTTGTGATTTCGGGTCAGGGACCCAATTGGATTTATGGGTCATGACGGTTTATGGGAACCGGGCATGAACCCTTGAAAGGTTTTGAAAATGTTAGACAAAGGCTTTTACAAATGTTTGATAAAGGGTTTTGAATGCATGCGTATGTATTTATGAAGGGCATAAATGTCTTTATGCGAAAATGTTTTTAATAAAATATTATTTTGTCCACTCACGACTTTTAATGTTTTAATGCCCTTCAGGTTGATCGCGGATGCGGGCTGTAGTAGAGACGAGACATCACACTCCTCCTCCTACGATCATGGCGCACTCTAGAAGCTCCGGCGAGGGCTAGAAACGGAATTTTCCCTGGTCTGACACTTCGTGTCAGACGAGATCAGGCGCGTCCCACGTTAATCCAGGGGGATTTGGGACCGGTCCTGACAAGTTGGTATCAGAGCAGGTTGGCTCATTTGATACTCATGGTACTCTGATACCGAGTGGTATCAGAGCGTGTTTTGCTTTCATAGTACGCGCAGGTCGAGAATGTGATGTCTCTGAAGTCGTAACAGCCCATCATCAACCTGGTAGTTAGGGCATTAGTATGAAGATTCAGTAGAATCGAACCTTAGTTAGATGGAGATTGGCACGTGATCCGATAGTTTGAGGTTCGTTTGGCATGGAATGCCACGTGTTTCGAGGTTGGATCCCAAGGAGGATCAGTGTTCGTGTGAATCTAACGGCTTAGAGCCGTAGTGTAGTGGAAATAGGATCCATTGGATCAGTAGAGACAATATGACGACTTGAGGATCGTGAACCTACTGTCGTGTCGGATAGAGGATGTACGGATTAATCTTAGTGGTGGTTAGAGGTCAGGGTCGCCCACTATATGATGACCCTGTACGACTACAGTCACGACGGTTAGGAATAGGAACCTGTGACCCTATTTGGTGTGTGATGCCATGTTTCGGTGTGTCGAATCCTGGAGGGATAACGACTGGTCCAGGATGCCAATTGACAGGGATGGTGTGTTGCGCTAGGATGTCGATTGGCAGGAGAGATCCGGAGTACGGCCAGTTCTTGTGGAGGCCAACGGCTGAGAGCCGTAGAGTTACGAGAGGACAAGATCCTCAGAGTGTAGTTATTGGCTGGTTTGGTACCAGTATTGGAGTACGACGACTCTTCGGAGTCGAGATCGAGGGATTAGTCATGATGGTTGGGCTACAACGGGCAGCCGGGTTTGTGATAACCCTAGTAGGTGATTGATTGGACAAGTTACCAGGAGTGTGGTACTTGTGATCGGATCCAGAGGTGGACCGATCGGTGGATGTTGTGTGTGGTGTGGTTAGTACCGGCGGTTGGCTACCACATGGATTTGGAGTCTCGGTAGCAAAATGTTTTCGAGATTGGTCTACACGAGGGTGTGGTAGACACTGCTATCGATGGACATAGTTGAGTCTTATCAAGTTGGATGGACTCAGGTTGCTGTGATGATTATGATGATAGGATTCGTCGATCCTGATGATGATACGAGGTGCGTGAGTGATGCACAGTACGAGTATAGATTCTGGATTCAACTCGGTTACGGCTGAGTGCGATCGCAGAATGAGACGCTGACGTTGGGATGTTGGCACGCTTGCCACGTTACCTCGGTGAGGTGACTGTGACGAGTAGGATATACTTGGATGAGTGGGACAGAGAGGATCCCGAGTGGCTCAGTACGAGGTACGGGGTGTACTTGGTATGGAGATCAGTTTCCCCAGTAATGGAGGTTAGTTTCCTCAGTGATGGAGACCATTTTCCCTAGTGATGGAGATCAGTTTCCTCAGTGATGGAGACAAGTTTCCCCAGTGATGGAGACCAGTTTCCCCAGTGATGGAGACCAGTTTCCCCAGTAATGGAGACTAATTCCCCTAGTGCTACGAGATTGAGTCGCGAGGGTGTGCTCAGTAGTGGTTACTATTGAGGTGAAATGTGAGATCCAGGTATGAATGGATGACGTAAGTGACGTCTTATGACAGAAAGGTGAATGGTCAGATATGGTGGTATGTAGAGCTTTGGCTGCAGAACACAGCAGGGGTCTGTTGTGACTCTTCAGCTGAGTGAAACATCGGATTAGGATGACTTGACATCCTTTTGGATGTGCATATACGGTAGTAAACGGATAGGCGAGTTGGAGGTTACGGACGCGTGGGTGATGTCCGGTTGAGTTGTGGACGTGAGAGTCCATTGGTAAATGGTGTTTGGTTGACTACGGTTGACCATACCTCCTAAGTTGAGGACTTGGAAATCGATTGTCTATAGGACGCGGAATTGCTCGTGTGATGATTGAGCCCAGTAATTGGAAGAGAAGCATGGTTCCTAAGTGATTGGAACTTCGAAATCAAGAGAAGTTGTGACTCAGACGTTGAGAAGAGTACTTGATTCCGCATTGGAGATGGATATTCCCAGATCACTGAGTGTGACGCTGTAGCAGATAGTGTTGAGTGCTGGAGGATGACATTGGATGAACTTTGATGTCATCATCTTGGATCCTTCTTGATTCTTCCCTAGGTGGGACGACGAGGAGTGATATGACAGCTAGGAGTTCAAAGAGGGTGTAAGAACCGAACACCTAGGTTGTGAGTCAATGTGGTTGACTTGACGAGTAGATGGTGGTTAGCGTCACAAAATGTGACGAGTGAGTGTGCAAGGTGTTGGACTGATATTCGCCTGGTGACGGACGGTTAGGGTCCAAACCATGATTGGAGTGCAGACGATAGTGTGTAGTTGGACGTTGCCAGAGTGCAGTCCTTGAGTAGGTCGGGTGACACCCCGATGTTGAGGTGTTGTGGGTGCACCGGTGTGTTGTACACGTTGGACGATGGGATTGACCACAGTCAATCGGTATGTCGGGTTGAGAGTGTCCCGAGATTTTGGTAATGTTGTAGATTGGATAGAGTCCAAGATGGACATGAGTGGCGATCGGATTAAATCCGATAGTGACAATTTGGAGACTCGAGGTGAGTCTAGATGTCAGCGGACATCCCTGAGGGATGCTAGATACGATATGAGGAATCGAGAGCGAGTCGAGATCAAAGTAGAGCAGTGAAGCGCAGTGGAGCCGAGAGTTGTCGGCTGGTCACGATGGTTGTGACCTGTGATAGTTATGGATTGATGGGACTCTAAGGAGAGTTAGAATAGACATTAGAGTCACTATGGACATAGGTTTGAGGATGACCTATGAGATGGGATTCATGCCACTGTGATGGCAGGATCTCTAGGATGTTATCTGATCGGATGCTGAGCAGGATGCCAGCTTGGATGTGATAGCTTTTAATAGGGATGCGTTTTCAGGCTGACGACTGTCAGATGGAACCTGTCAGAGTAGCAGACTGAAAAGCCATTTGGATGTCAGCTTGGTATTGCTGACTTGTCAAAGTGAGTGTTAGGTATGGTCGACGAGTGTCGACATGTTGTCTCGAGTGAGAAACACGGGCAGACGTGTAGTTCTCGAGAGTGAATTGGTGCTTTGGAGGCTTTGGTGATGGTACGTACCGATGAGTATGGTATGTATATTGGACGTGTGCTGCTACACGAGTATTCTCGTGTGGGTGCAGCGATCCGATTCGAGAAACAAGGATGGATTCCACAGTTTGGCTGTGGAATCGGGTCGATTTAAATTTCGAGGATGAAATTCTTTAAGGGGGGAAGTTTGTGACGACCCTTCCCGAATTAACCGGATTAATTAAGAATTAATGACAGATTAGCGAGACTAATCGGAGATTAGATGAAGACTAGCGGACGTTCGGGCGAAATGACGATTTTTCCCCTAGAATGGGCAAATCGTTGACTTTTTGTGCAAGCACGTAAATCACCTCGAAATGCGTGAAACCATATAAATCACAATCATCCAAATCATCATCATAGAATCATATTCATAAACCATATAAAACATTTATGCATGCATCACAATTTTGAAATCAAGGTCCACTCACAGACCGTCCTAAGCTGCCATCTCGGTTTGCGTGTCGTAAGCCTTATCGGGCTAATCGTGTCACCAGGACTCCCAAACCTGTCCAAATCAATCTAGAGGATTACTAACTACCTTATTAACCTCCCATTGAAGCCCCGTAATTTTTTGGAGTTTTTAACTATTTTTAAATTCAAACCTAAACCTTCGGATGTCCCGAACATTATCGAGACGGTGTCCGATGGACACGAAACCAGTCTCAAACTGTTCGTTACATCGAATAGATTAATTCACATGTTGAAGTCATCCCCAAAAGGTGGCCCACGTGCCCCCACAAGCGGCCTGAAGTCCCTGCGCGTGAAGCCCGCGCACCGGGCACTGTTTATCTTCAACCTTGGGCGAACTGGTCCTCTAGTTTTCAACCGGACCAGACCGGTCTGGACCGGTCTACAGCCAATCTCGTTCATTTCCAATCCATTCCTTCCCTTTTTGATTCCTAAAGCTTCCTAGCATCAAACCTAAACTTCCTAGCTATTAAAAACACAGAAAACCTAAAAGAAATTGTACCTTCCATGCTCAAATCGTGGCTTGACCTTCAAGCTCAGTTTTCCCTCATTCCAATCGTCCATTTCCTTCGAAAACAATCCCAGTTGAGTCCTCCTTGTCCCTAGGTCATATTAGGATCAAAAGGAGTTCAAAACTATGACTAAAAATCAACTTTCGATTTTTGAATATAATAAGGGCTCTCGGGTTACTCACCTCCGCCGTCCACCACCGTGGCTCGCCGTCCATTCCGTGTCGTCCTATCCTCTCTCATTCTCTCCTTAACCCTCACAGAACGTATGGATGCAAGTGGAGTGGTGGTGGTGTGTCGTGTGGGTTGTTTTCTAAGTTAGAATGGAGGAAATTGAGGGGAAGCTTTCGAGTTTGTTTTAAGAAGCAGAGAAGAGAAGATGATCAGGCGAGAGAGGGAAGGGAATGGAGGGTGAGGATTAAAGGATGAGATGAGATGGAGGGTTAGGATTGAGAGGTTGGTAGATTAGATTATAAAATAATAAAATAATATTATTTAATTAATCAGATCCACAAATTGGGAGTTTGGGCCAATGGGATGAGTGACACTTGTCACTCATCCATGGGTCCCTCCTAAATATCTACCCAATCAGATAATGCCACCTCATAATCACCTCGTAATACATGTATAGTGAAATCGAACTTCCGTGAACCATAACTCTCCTGTTCGAAGTCCGATTTTAGCGTGTCACCTATCTATGGATTCGTATCGACCCGATCTACGTAACGATCCTCTGTCCTCGGCCATCAGACCTCCCAGGTCAAAAGTTAACTATTTACCCCTTTTAACAAATTTACTAAAATGCCCCTTAACTTCCGAATGTCATAAATTCTTCCTTGAATGTCAGAATCGAACGTGCCACCTGTCTATGAACTCGTGACGTCCCAACTACATCATAGTCATTGGCCAAAGTACATTTGACCGCTTGAACAAAAAGTCAACGTTTTGCCCATTCTAGGGAAAAAATCGTCATTTCGCATCGTCTTTCCGAAAGTACCCTACTAATCATGGATTAACCTCACTAATCCTTGATGAGTCACTAATCTAATTCCGGAATTCTGGACGGGTCGTTACATTCTATCTTCGGACCTAGTCCGATCATCTCTCCAGAATCTGGTCTGGGACCAAAGTATAACACCCACTGTTCGAACGGGATCCCTATGGGGATATCCATTCCAAGCAGTGGATCGTAACTCTCCAAGTCGACGAATGGAGGAGAACAATCAATACGCTCGTAAGGAGGGTATATACATACTAGTATAGAAAACTAGAATACGGGACTCAAGCCCGATAACACAAATCAACTGGGCCTTTAGCCCGAACGTATGACTAAACATGGCCTCTAACCCAATTTCACAATGAACTGGGACTCAAGCCCGAACATATAAGTCAACGGGGCATCGAGCCCGATATCTCAGGGTCAGTCACAATTCCGATCATAGCGATGCGTGCAACCATCAATCCAAGACCGCTCTCAATCCAAGTATGTCACCGTGAACACATCACTGCCACAACCATCTCGAGACCATGGGGCACACATCGCTGATCGATCTCCGATACCATCAGCACTCCGAAGTCGAGCCTCCAGTGGCTGCTCGACGACGAGACGTGCATCGTGACCTCTCCGGAAGGAACGCATCCCAATATGGAGGCGAGCGTCACGTCGTCCGTCGCCGTGCCCAAAGCACCCGTCGCGACCACGACTCAGATTCGTGGGTCATCAATAGGGTCACATGCCCGGTTTTACCTTTTCAAAACCATTTCATTAAAACGAAAGTATAAGCGCATATAAGCACGTATAAGACCGAAACCCTTGAAGTACGTGCCCATACATAAAAACACACACACAAATTGCACTCATGGTTTCACTAAACATATGTTAAAGTACTTATAAAACATTTATGCATGCATCGATTCATCAAAGAACGTCCACTCACAGACTATCCGAAGTCGCGCCTCAATACGCGCGCCAATACACCTTCCCGGGCCAATCTCCGTCTCTGGGGTTCCCGAACCTGTCCAAATTGTAATAGAGGGTTACTAACTACTTAATCCGGGAACCGAGATTTGATTAGTGGTTAATGATGGATTAGTGAAGTTAATCGATGATTAATTGGGTAATTTCAGACGAACGGTGCGGAATGACGATCTTTCCCTTGAAATGGGCAAAACGGTTGACTTTTAGTTCAGGCAGTCAAATGCACTTTGGATAATGACCGTGATGTAATTTGGGATGGTACGAGTTCATAGACAGGTGGCACGTCCGATTCCGACTTTCGAGAAAGAAGTTACGATGTTCGGAAGTTCGAGGGTAATTTGGTAATTTGGTTTAAAAGGTGCAAACGGTTGACTTTTCATACGACATGGATGTTACACATATTTCGTGGACCGTTAGGTAGGTTTCGATCCATAGAGTACAACGACAGGCGGCACGCGACAATCAGACGTTGGTAGATTTGGATTTTGGTTTAAAACCACTAGGGGCAAAATAGTAAATTGTCATTTGGGGACATTCTGGTCTTTTGGTTGCTTTGGGATTTGTGCCCAGTTAAAAATGGACATGTGGCTGCCTAGGGATGGTTACTCACCAGATTTGGGACACTTTTCCCTTACTGGAAGGTCATGTAAGCCTCTCCCATCGTCTAAATTATGTTTAAAATGGGGATGATATTTGTGCACGATGTTTTGGAATGAAAACACAGAAAACAGGGAAAGAGTCTGATCGTGCTAACCAATTCCATTGAACCCCTCAACCCTGGATGAGTACTGGTAAGTGGAGAAGGCAAAATGAGGGTTATGGCGGTGTGATCAGGACGGCCGCCGTGGATAGTGGGCGGGAACCATGGAGAACAGATTACAGTGTGAGGTTGTGAACTCAACTTCTTCAAACACTTGAAAACCTCATCAACTGCAGATGGATTGTGAAGGAAAGATGGAGAGGAATTTGAGGGGATGCTGAGGTGGCCATGGCAAGGCACGACGGCGGCGGTGGGGTAAGTTTGTCGTGGATTTTTTAAGAAGTAAAAATTGGTAATCTTAGTTTTACATGTTTATACTCACAATTATTGATTGGATGAGGTTCTGGAGGACTTAAGGGACTGAATGAGCTTAAAATCAAGGAAAATGGAGGCTGGGATCGTGGAGGTGTGACGGTCGACGGTGGGACAGTCGATTTTTGAATCGGGAAGGTAATACTCAAGTTCTCAATTCGTGTTTTCATTAGCTAGATCATTTGGTGACGTTAGGAAGAAGCTACTGGGACAAAAAGGAGTGAAAAAGATGGAAAAGCAAGGAGAACCGCGACTGTCGGTTCTACTGGACCGGCCTGAACCGAACTGGTTCAAACCCAGTTCACCCAAGGTTGAAGATGAAGAGTATCGGAGCGTAAGGCCCACGCGCAGTCCCTTTGGGCGGGGCGTGTGGGTGCGTGGCACGGATTTTGAGGAAGGTTCCAACACAACTTTTAAAATATTTGATGTAGCCAACGTTTTGGGACTGGTTTCGAGTCGATCGGACATCGTCTCGATAGGTTTCGGGATGTCCGAAAGTTTTAGGGCTTGTTTAAAAATAGTTAAAAATCCTGCAAAATTACGGGGCTTTAGTATAAACATTGTGAAGTAGTTAGTGACCTTCTTATGGGATGTGGGCAGGTTCGGGAAAGCCGATGATAGTGGATTAGCCGAAAAAGCGTAATTACGCGCGTATCGAGACGACGACGTGAATGGTCTGTGAGTGGACTTTGCTTTCTAACTTATGATGCATGTATAAATGTTTTATATGATTTCTATACATGATTTCTATGTTGATGATATGATCTTGATGATTTACGGTTTTGCACGTATTTCAAGATAAGTACGTATTTGCACGTTTTACGAGCTTACAATTTATATTGCGATTTGATCATGGTTTTGATGATTTGAATTTGGGATTTGAAATATCAATTGATTTTATTGATTTATAATGGATTTTGGAAAGTGATTTCGAGCTTGAAGCCCTGTTCCTAAAAGTGATTTCGATAAACGAGATTTCTGGTTTTGGAATTGGATTTTGGACTATGATTCCTGATTTGGTTTTGAAACTTGAAAGTGAATTTCTGGATTTGGGTTCGGAATGATAATTTCGGATGCCAGCTTACAGAATCATGATTGCGAATTCGGATATGCATTTCTATAATTTTCACTTGGTTTTGGGTTTAAAGACCCGTTGAAACTGGTTTTGGGTTTAAAGACCCAGATATGGCTGGATCTGGTTTTGAGTTTAAAAACTCGGTTGATTGACGGGGGGTGGGGGGGGGGGGGGCCTGGATTGATTTGTTTTGAGTTTAAAGACTCGGTTATTGTGATATCCCCCGAGGCCTGTTGATTGTGTTTTGAGTTTAAAGACTCGTAGACTCAAATAGATAGATAACGTACAAACACAGTGTTTAAAGTGATACTGTCAGACAAGGGAAAGTAAAATACAACATGTGAGCACACTAGTCAGAGTACATTTATTCGGTGCTCACCCTACCCACAAGTGGGTGTACAGGTGCACAGCTAGGCAAACTAAACCTCTGCCTCCTCCTCTATTTCCGTGTCAGGGTCTGGAGGGGTCAGTAAAACAAGGGTGAGTGGGCCAAAAATAACAGTTTAGAAATCAATTTAATAATAAAATAATCATAAGGTTTTACCCCTCCGTTTTCCAAATCTTGCATGCAGTGAAAACATAATATCATAATGAAATAATAACAAATGAACCACAATAATAATCGTAAGGTGAAACTAACATATCAGTGCACTGTAAAACCCAACCCAAATGATGTCACGGTTCTAAGGCTACGCGTTGCCACTCAGGGTCACACACCCGAGACTCTCTAGGTACATCAGCTCCCGGTATCCCGGTCACTGCCCGAGGTATATGAACATGCCTTCCTGAGAGTAAGCAGCCCAACGGGGGTCAACTCCACTCAGTCAGAGCCCCGTGACTACTCCAGGGTCCACCCAGGCCAACGACCCTCCCTGGAGGAGAGAATATACACAGGTAGGAAAGTACAGTACAATAACAGTATAGTTTACCCTATGTCCCCCGGACATCCCAAACAAAATCCACATATAATCCAAACGGGTCTCATGCCCAAAACATAGCAAATATAAACAATTCATAAGACTCATCAGTGGAAATAGTAAAACAGTTTATGCATGCAAGCCTTTTATAAATCAAACAGCCCACTCACACTCGGTCCTTGCTGCTCAACGATCTCTATAAACCTGTATTATTATTCCTGAGTATTACTTAAGGACCCTATAATATCAATACCAAGACCCTAGAACAGATCCGCTTCAAAATCGCATCCCGGGCACTATTCCCGGTGCTTCAAACCCCATTTTGACTAACATAACGATCTCCGATCGACACGAAACCATCTCCATTGGATCCGTATCGTCGAAACCTTGAAAATGGTAACGGCCCCACCAAAATCACTGTTCACACGCGCCCCCACGCGCCTGGTCAACGCGTGGGTCAACGCTGCTACAGTACTGCTGACGTCAGCAGTGATGTCATGCTGACGTCAGCATGACGTCATCACTGACACTTGACAGGTGACACGTGGCATGTTCTGATTGGTCCCTGGTCTGACAATATCTGATAGGATGATGTCATCATGACGTCAGAAGTGACGTCAGCATGATGACGTCATCATGCTATAGTACCGGGTCAGACCCGTTTGACTGGAACCGGGTCGCCGTCGACCCGCGGCTTGACCCGATTCAACCGTTCAATTCCGGCCACCATTTTCGACGGGGTTCATCCCTACAGGGTCGTCTAGGTCTGTTCTATGGTTCTACAACCTCAAAATGGAAAGAAAACGGGAGAAAACTCACCAGTTCGTCTCTGAAACTCACAGCCAAAGTCCGATCGTCTTCTCCGGTGATCCACGCCGTCTCCGTCGTCCAAACCGGTCGTGATCAACTCGTCTCTCACCCTAGAACATTTCTAACATCACACAATCAATTTCCTAGCACTAAAACACGTTGGTTCGAAACAGAGGATCAAAACGGGTTCTCGGGTTTTCGACCTTACCGCCGCCGTGTCGCCGCCGCAGGCCGCGCCGTCGTCCAGTTAAGCTCCTGTGGTCCTCACGGTGCAGACTGGAGCTTCCCCTGCGTCGAGGTGATGTGGTTGTCACGGTTTGCTTCTTGGACCCGTTTCCGTCGTGTTTCGGGTCTGAGTTTTTGGACGGAATTTCGGACGGGAAAAACGGGCTGGTGGTTGCCGGTGTTGCACGGTGGTGAAGTTCAGATAATGGTGGTGCTGTGGGTGGTCGTCTGGTGTGATAAGGATGGCTGGTTTGATCGCCTTGGTCGAGAGAAAATGGAAGAAATGCACGGGTTATGGGGGGATGAATGTGTGTCAGTGTGTGTTTGTAAGAAAACAGAGATCGTGCATGAATAAGAGAGCAGATGAGAATGAAGGGACAGGATTCAATCTGGCCAGAAATCCAATGGCTGAAATCAAATGGAGGGAAAAATAATTATATAAATATGGATTAAATAGTGTAAGTTGCTTTATGGGAATAGTGTAGGCTTGGATGGGTGACACTTGTCACCAATCCACCGGTTTGATTTAAATATTAGGTTGGCACGGATTCCCGTAATAAATTAATATTTTATTCCGTTGTTCTCGGTTCGTAAATTCCGCTAAAACGCTTCCTTGACCATAACTTCTTCATACGAACTCCGATTTCGGCGTGCCGCCTGTCTACGGATTCGTGACGTCCCGACCTACGTCATAGTCATGGGTCAAAGTCCAAATTGTTGCCCGGGTCAAAAGTCAAAGTTTCCCCCCTTCAGGGGCAAAATAGTCTTTTTACATTAAAATATTATTATTCTCGGTTCGGGTCGTTACAACCTACCCACCTTATAGAAATTTCGTCCTCGAAATTTACTCAAACAAGTATGGGTACTGCCCTCTCATCAATTCCTCGGGTTCCCATGTCGCTTCCTCCACCTCGTGGTTCCGCCATAGTACTTTAACCAAAGAAATCGTCTTGTTCCTTAAGACCTTTTCCTTCCTATCCAGAATCTGCACTGGCCGTTCCTCGAAACTCAAATCTGTCATCAGTTCCAGTGGTTGCTCTGGCAGTGCATGAGAGTCATCCCGAAGATACTTCCGTAGCATCGATACATGAAATACGTCATGTACTCGGGAAAGCTCCGAAGGTAGTGCTAAACGGTAAGCCACTGGACCAATCCTCTCGACAATCTCATATGGTCCGATATAACGAGGACTCAATCTCCCACGTCGTCCAAATCGAAGAATCCCTTTCCACGGCGATAACTTTAAAAAAACAAAGTCACCAACCTCGAACTCTAAATCTCGGATCCGTCGGTCTGCATAGCTTTTCTGACGATCCTGGGCCGCCTTCAATCTCTCCCGAATAACCTGAACTGTCTCCTAGGTCATATCCATCAGATCCGGCCCCACTGCGGTTCTTTCTCCGATCTCCATCCAGCATACCGGTGTTCTGCACTGTCGACCATACAGTGCCTCATAGGGTGCCATCCCTATACTCGCATGGTAGCTGTTATTGTAGGCAAACTCCATCAATGGCAATCGATCAGCCCACGAATCCTGGAATTGCAACACACAGGCTCTCATCATGTCTTCGAGAGTTTGTATTGTCCTTTCAGACTGTCCGTCGGTCTGTGGGTGGAATGCTGTACTGAAGTGCAATTTCGTACCCAAAGTAGTCTGTAGACTCCTCCAAAACCTGGATGTGAAACGCGGATCCCGATCCGACACGATCGACTCTGGGGTACCATGTAGTCGGATGATCTCATTAATGAATAGCTGGGCCAAACGGTTGAGCTTGTACATCTCACGTACAGGCAGAAAATGCGCTGATTTAGTCAACCGGTCCACTATTACCCAAACTCCATCAACTCCACTCCTTGTCTTCAGTAACTTGAAGACAAAGTCCATTGTAATATGATCCCACTTCCATTGTGGAATTGGAAGTGGCTGCATAGACCCATACGGATGCTGTCGTTCTGCCTTGACCTGCTGACAGATCAAACATTTGCTGACAAACTCAGCTATCTCCCTCTTCATCCCTGGCCACCAATAATAGTCCCGGAGGGTACGGTACATCTTTGTCCCTCCTGGATGCATAGCATAGGCCGAACTGTGGGCCTCATCTAAAATCTCTCTCCTCAACTCTGGTACCGCAGGTACACACAATCTCCCAAGCTTTACTAATGCTCCATCGCCCCTGACGGAGAAATCTTGTCTCTGTCCGGATTCAACCTCGTTCCTGTAGTCACAGAGTATTTGGTCCTGTAGTTGAGCCTCGATGATCCTGTCGACCAACACGGGTCGCACATGAAAGCTAGCCAACAAGGCTCCCTGATCGTCCATCCCTAACATAACTCCGCTCTTCCGAAGTTCCACTAGCAAAGGAAGATACACCAATCTCAAATGCGCAACTGATCCCGCCGACTTCCTACTAAGTGCATCAGCTACGACATTTGCTTTGCCAGGATGGTACTCGATGGTACAATCATAATCCTTCAACAATTCCAACCATCTCCGCTGTCTCATGTTGAGTTCCTTCTGAGTGAACAAATGTTTAAGACTCTGGTGATCGGTGAATATTCGGCATGTCACACCGAACAAATGATGTCTCTAGATCTTTAGAGCATGAACCACCGCTGCCAATTCCAAATCATGAGTAGGGTAGTTCAACTCGTGCGTCTTCAGCTGCCGGGATGCGTAAGCAATCACTTTTCCATTCTGCATCAATACACAACCCAAGCCCTGCAGCGATGCATCACTATATACCACGAACTCTCCACTGCTGTCTGGTAATGCAAGGACAGGTGCAGTGGTTAATCGGAACTTTAATTCCTGAAAACTCTGTTCACACTGGTCGTCCCATACAAACTTCACCCCTTTCCGGGTTAACCGAGTCAATGGTGCGGCAATCTGGGAGAAACCCTCTACGAATCTCCGATAGTAGCCTGCTAACCCAACAAAACTTCGCACTTCCGTCACCGTGGTCGGTCTTGGCCAATTTGTCACAGCCTCCGTTTTCTGAGGATCCACACTTATCCCCTCGGGTGATATAATGTGACCCAAGAATCCAATACTATTTAGCCAAAACTGACATTTTCTTAACTTAGCATACAGCTGCTCCTGTCGTAGTTTACCCAATACCATTCGTAAGTGCTCCTCATGAGCCCTGACACTCTTGGAATACACCAAGATGTCGTCGATAAACACGATCACAAATTTATCCAAGTATGCTCGAAAAACCCGATTCATCAAGTCCATGAATGCAGCTGGTGCATTCGTCAGTCCAAAGGGCATCACCAAGAACTCATAATGCCCATACCTCGTTCGAAAAGCTGTTTTCTGAACATCCCCCTCGGCTATTCTCAGTTGATGGTATCCCGACCTCAGATCTATCTTGGAGAAATATCGCGCTCCTCGTAACTGATCGAACAAATCATCGATCCTGGGTAAGGGATACTGATTCCTTACCGTAGCCTTGTTCAACTGCCGATAATCCACACACAACCGCAAACTACCCTCCTTCTTTTTCACAAATAAGACCGGCGCTCCCCATGGTGATGTACTGGGTCGGATAAACCCTAGATCCACCAGTTCCTGTAATTGGATTTTCAATTCCCGTAGCTCTACCGGTGCCATACGATACGGTGCTTGTGAAATCGATCGAGTCCCGGGGAGTAACTCGATCGTAAAGTCGATCTCCCTGGGTGGTGGTAATCCAGGTAAATCCCCTGGAAAGACATCAGGAAATTCCCGCACAATCGGAATATCCTCAATACTCAAAGATTCATCCGTAGACTCTACCACATAAGCAAGATAACCCTGACACCCCTTCTGTAAAAGTTTAGTAGCTGTGAGTGCAGATATTTCCTTGGGTGATGCGTCTCCACACTCCCCCTGAAATATCACTTCCGGTAATCCCGAACCTCTCAAAGTGAACCGCATGTTACTACAGTCGATGAGTGAATTGTACTCCGACAACCAATCAACTCCATGTATCACATCGAAATCGTGAACATTCATCAGAATTAAGTCTGCCGGAAATTCGACTCCCTCAATCTCCACAGGACAAGCTCGTATCTCCTGGTTCACTTGGTAGGTCACACCCATCGGTGTCCCCACTCCCATCTCGTGCTCAAGTGCGGTCACCTCACGGCCCAATAGACTCGCACAACGCGGTGAAATAAAAGAATGAGTTGCTCCCGAATCCATCAATGCACGAACAACCATACCATAAATATGTACAGTACCTGCCAACACTCCCGGAATGGATCTGGCCTGCTGCTGGGTAACAGCATAAACACGAGCCATAGACTCTGCAGGTCGTCCCCGTCCTCGAGCTCCTCGATCACGGCCACGCACAACACCGCGTGTCCGGCTGCTGTCAGTCTGAGATGCTGTGCTCTGTGCTGGCGTAGTACTGCCTCGAATCAGTGGACACTCAGAAGCATAGTGCCCCGGCTCACCACAAGCGAAGCATGTGACCTCCCTAGGTCGACCCGAGTATCCTCCCGGTGAGATGCTCATCGGTGAGTACGACCGCTGCCAAGCTCCAGAACGCTGTCCAGACCGCTGAGGACTCCTGAACTAACCAGAACGTCCTCGGCTGCCAGAAGACGAAGATCCACTAGAATGTCCTCCCTTCGAGCCACGACGGCCCGAGAATCCCAAGTGTGGGCGATCACGTCGCCGTGTCTCCCCCTCAGCTCGCTGACGAGCCAGGATACTGTTCTCAACCCTGGTCGCCGCATCAGTCAGATCCCTCATGGAAGCAAAGGGCGTTGCAGTCACCATCGCCTGAATCTCAGGTCGCAGGCCCCACTCAAATCTGCGACATCGATCTGCCTCGGTGATCACGAAGTTCTCAGCAAAGCGAGACAACATCAGGAAGGTCTCCTCGTACTCTGCTAGAGTCTGATCCCCCTGCCGGAGTTGTAGAAACTCCGCCTCACGGGCGTTGCGAAACGACCGTGGATAGAACTGGTTGAGAAACCGCTCTCGGAAGGTCTCCCATGGAATGGTGTGAACAGTCCAGCCGGCCAAAACAAGGTTGTGCCACCATCGATAGGCGCTCCCATCCAGTAGGAAAGTCGCCAGTACGACACGCTCCTCCGGAGGACAGTTCATGACCTCGAAAATCCTCTCCCAGCGGTCAATCTACTGGTGTGCTTCCTCAGGGTCGGTTCCCCCACTGAAATGCGTAGCACCCAGGCGCTGAGCCCGCTCAATGCTCGCAGTGTCTCCATTTCCTCCATTGCCCTCGTCAACACGTGCACGGGGTTCACGTCGGGGAGGCATATCCAACTGTTAAGAGGCAAACAGGTTAAAAGACATCGAAAGCGACTATGTACAAAGTACAAACCGCTAACCTAGTACTCTGACTACTAATCCTAATGCTCTGATACCAAGCTGACAGGACCCGTCCCAATCCCACTAGGACCACCCGGGGACGTGCCCCGCTCCCGTCTGACAATGACTCTAAACATACCAAAATTACCCTTAAATAAAAAACCGAAGACTCAAATAGATAGATAACGTACAAACACAGTGTTTAAAGTGATACTGTCAGACAAGGGAAAGTAAAATACAACATGTGAGCACACTAGTCAGAGTACATTTATTCGGTGCTCACCCTACCCACAAGTGGGTGTACAGGTGCACAGCTAGGAAAACTAAACCTCTGCCTCCTCCTCCGGGTCCTCCTCCTCTATTTCCGTGTCAGGGTCTGGAGGGGTCAGTAAAACAAGGGTGAGTGGGCCAAAAATAATAGTTTAGAAATCAATTTAATAATAAAATAATCATAAGGTTTTACCCCTCCGTTTTCCAAATCTTGCATGCAGTGAAAACATAATATCATAATGAAATCATAACAAATGAACCACAATAATAATCGTAAGGTGAAACTAACATATCAGTGCACTGTAAAACCCAACCCAAATGATGTCACGGTTCTAAGGCTATGCGTTGCCACTCAGGGTCTCACACCCGAGACTCTCTAGGTACATCAGCTCCCGGTATCCCGGTCACTGCCCGAGGTATATGAACATGCCTTCCTGAGAGTAAGCAGCCCAACGGGGGTCAACTCCACTCAGTCAGAGCCCCGTGACTACTCCAGGGTCCACCCAGGCCAACGACCCTCCCTGGAGGAGAGAATATACACAGGTAGGAAAGTACAGTACAATAACAGTATAGTTTCCCCTATGTCCCCCGGACATCCCAAACAAAATCCACATATAATCCAGACGGGTCTCATGCCCAAAACATAGCAAATATAAACAGTTCATAAGACTCATCAGTGGAAATAGTAAAACAGTTTATGCATGCAAGCCTTTTATAAATCAAACAGCCCACTCACACTCGGTCCTTGCTGCTCAACGATCTCTATAAACCTGTATTATTATTCCTGAGGGTTACTTAAGGACCCTATAATATCAATACCAAGACCCTAGAACAGATCCACTTCAAAATCGCATCCCGGGCACTATTCCCGGTGCTTCAAACCCCATTTTGACTAACATAACGATCTCCGATCGACACGAAACCATCTCCATTGGATCCGTATCGTCGAAACCTTGAAAATGGTAACGGCCCCACCAAAATCACTGTTCACACGCGCCCCCACGCGCCTGGTCAACGCGTGGGTCAACGCTGCTACAGTACTGCTGACGTCAGCAGTGACGTCATGCTGACGTCAGCATGATGTCATCACTGACACTTGACAGGTGACACATGGCATGTTCTGATTGGTCCCTGGTCTGACAATATCTGACAGGATGACGTCATCATGACGTCAGAAGTGACGTCAGCATGATGACGTCATCATGCTACAGTACCGGGTCAGACCCGTTTGACTGGAACCGGGTCGCCGTCGACCCGCGGCTTGACCCGATTCAACCGTTCAATTCCGGCCACCATTTTCGACGGGGTTCATCCCTACAGGGTCGTCTAGGTCTGTTCTATTGTTCTACAACCTCAAAATGGAAAGAAAACGGGAGAAAACTCACCAGTTCTTCTCTGAAACTCACGGCCAAAGTCCGATCATCTTCTCCGGTGATCCACGCCGTCTCCGTCGTCCAAACCGGTCGTGATCAACTCGTCTCTCACCCTAGAACATTTCTAACATCACACAATCAATTTCCTAGCACTAAAACACGTTGGTTCGAAACAGAGGATCAAAACGGGTTCTCGGGTTTTCGACCTTACCGCCGCCGTGTCGCCGCCGCAGGCCGCGCCGTCGTCCAGTTAAGCTCCTGGGGTCCTCATGGTGCAGACTGGAGCTTCCCCTGCGTCGAGGTGATGTGGTTGTCACGGTTTGCTTCTTGGACCCGTTTCCGTCGTGTTTCGGGTCTGAGTTTTTGGACGGAATTTCGGACGGGAAAAACGGGCTGGTGGTTGCCGGTGTTGCACGGTGGTGAAGTTCAGATAATGGTGGTGTTGTGGGTGGTCGTCTGGTGTGATAAGGATGGCTGGTTTGATCGCCTTGGTCGAGAGAAAATGGAAGAAATGCACGGGTTATGGGGGGATGAATGTGTGTCTGTGTGTGTTTGTAAGAAAACAAAGATCGTGCATGAATAAGGGAGTAGATGAGAATGAAGGGCCAGGATTCAATCTGGCCAGAAATCCAATGGCTGAAATCAAATGAAGGGAAAAATAATTATATAAAAATGGATTAAATAGTGTAAGTTGCTTTATGGGAATAGTGTAGGCTTGGATGGGTGACACTTGTCACCAATCCACCGGTTTGATTTAAATATTAGGTTGGCACGGATTCCCGTAATAAATTAATATTTTATTTCGTTGTTCTCGGTTCGTAAATTCCGCTAAGACGCTTCCTTGACCATAACTTCTTCATACGAACTCCGATTTCGGCGTGCCGCCTGTCTACGGATTCGTGACGTCCCGACCTACGTCATAGTCATGGGTCAAAGTCCAAATTGTTGCCCGGGTCAAAAGTCAAAGTTTCCCCCCTTCAGGGCCAAAATAGTCTTTTTACATTAAAATATTATTATTCTCGGTTCGGGTCGTTACACGTTGATATTCCGGGAAGGCCTGATTATGCGCATGTGTTTTGAGTTTAAAGACTCGGGCGCGCTTGAGATCCATCAACTTGATTGATTGATATTTTACTTTGGTTTTTCACTAGTTTCCAGATGTTTTGGGCAGTGGCCCGGATGATTTGGATTTTGTGGATTTTGGGCTGAGTTCTCGTACATTGATGAGGATTTATGATTTAGGTTGAGGCCCTGGATTTGAGTTACGGATTCAAGAAAAGGATTTGATTTCTGGTTTTCATTGATGAGTTCTTATCTCGGATATGAAATGTTTTTATGGAATGGTTTTCATATGCATGCATTGGTTTTTTCGTGGAGGGTATAAATGTACTTTCTTATAAACTGTTTTCTGAACTTACTATTTATTTTTGTCCACTCACAGTATTTTTATGTTTTCGATAACCTCTAGGTTTGATGTGGTGCGGGCTGTTGTTAGAGAGACGAAGACATCACACACGCGATCCACAGGAGATTCTGCGCCCTCTGCGAAGTTCGAAAATTTTTGGATGGTTCGCTTGGGAATCCCTTGTCCGGCTTACGTGTTACGTGGAGGTTGGCCATCGATTTAGCCTTCATGTCGCACGTAAGGTAGACTGGAGCATGGCTTAGCCCTTAATCCCGAAGGATTGGGGGTAGGTCGTGTCAAATTGGTATCAGAGCAAGATTTGTGAGCTCTGCACGAGGTTTGGCTTTCAGAGCAGGTGGATTGTCGAATTGTGTGTTGTGATGCTGTCGTGGATGTGATATCTCAATGCTGAACAGCCCGTCATCAACCTGGACATGCGAGTGTTAGTATGTACTCGTACGATACTGAGTGGCTTAGTTCGTGGTGAGAGTACGAGTGACTGGGTGATCCGTTGCCCGATACGCGGTGCGTGGTGAGATGGATGTCGGCTTAGGGCCGGAGATAGATGGTTGCCTGGTTAACTTAGATGGTAGCCAATGAGCTACGATTACGAGTAGGCTGGTTGGCCTATGGGATAGTAGCTTGTTGAGCTGGATGGTACTCGTGGGCCGATTGGGGCCGGTTGATGGTGGCCTGTTGGGCCGGATGGCGATTGGATGACCATAGTCTGGAGTGGTGACCCTTTGGTCAGTTTGGTTGAGATTGGATTTTTGCGGCTATGAGTAGTCGGATGCCTCGAGTGGCGGGGGTATAGGAAACTACTTTGAGGATCTAAGGGATTCCCCCTAGCATTGGTTACTGGTTGACGTTGGTGAGTAGACTTTACGATAAGGGATGATCTGTAATGACCCGTCCCGAATATCGGGATTGAATATTAATTAATTATGGTTTAGAATGACTAATCGGGGATTAGTTGAGTGAAATCGGACGAAACGTGCAAAATGACCGTTTTGCCCCTAGCGTGGGCAAAATGTTGACTTTTAGTTCGGGCGGTCAAATGGACTTTGGCCGGTGACTGTGACGTAGTTCGGGATGTCACGAGTTCATAGACAGGTGGCACGTCTGATTCCGACATTCGTAGTGAAAGTTATGGCGTGCGGAAGTTGAGGGGTATTTTGGTAATTTGGCATATTAGGGGCCAAATGTTGACTTTTTGATCGGGAGGTCCGATGGACGAGGGCCAAGGGCCGTTACGTAGGTCTCGTCGATACGAATCCAACGACAGGCGGCATGCCGAAATCGGAGATTTGACGACGAAGTTATGGTCACGGAATCGGGCTCGATTAACCGAACGAACCAGGGAATAAAATAATATTTTATTATGAACAGTACCCGGTGACTGTGCACATCCGGATGAGTGACAAGTGTCACCCATCCCTTGATTCCAGCTCCATGTTTCCCTCCCAACACCATCATTACAACATCATCATTTATCCTTCATCATTTTCCTTCATTTTCTCCTTAATTTTCTCCTTCTTTGTCCTTCTTACCCGTGAGCTTTGAGCAGCAGAATTGGAGAGTGTTGGCTGCCATTTCTAACTGGTTTTGAGGGCAAAATCGAGTGCTTGTTGAGACTAACTCAACTGGGTAAACACGGGAGATTGAGAGTGGCTGAAAACTAGGAATTCGAAAATTGGGTTTTTGGGAGGAAAAATCAAATTGGATGAATTGAGCCTTGTTGATCGAAATTGGGTTCAGTTTCTGTCTTCTGGGATTACTACGATCAATTTTGTAGAAGGAACTAAGTGGAATTGAGGTCGAATTGAGGTAGAACTGAGGAAGGAAACTTTCAGAATTTTCGAGGTTGAGTCGAGGGAATTGAGGCTTTGATTAACGAAATTGATGTGGGGATTGTGTTCCTGAGGATCCCACGATGCTTCTGGATGGATCAATTGAAGGAAAACACTGGAGATTGATGAAGCTCCATGGTTGCACAGTGACGAAGAATCGAGTTTGAGTCGTGGAGTTTGAGCCACGAATTGATTCAATTGACTTGGGGAAAAGGTTTACCTGAGTCCCTTGAAGCTTACTGGTGAATCAATTGAACGAAATCAAGAAGGTTTGATGGTTTTCGAAGGATGAACAGTGGCCGGATGTCCTTCGATTGATCATCTGTGATCGTGAGGATTGAGGTAATGTTTCATGGAATTATTGTTACAGAACTCTAATTGGACTTAAGTAGAAGCTAATGGATTGATCAATTGATGAATTCAGTGTCGAATTGATAGGATTGGAACTGGGTCTGATCGCGGGTTAAACGACCCGTTTACCAGACAAACGGGTGAGGGAGACAGCACTGTAGCTGGCGCGTGGGTTTCACGCGCAGCCACTCACGGCGGCGCGTGGGGGGCGCGTCCGGCCTAGTCTCAAGGTGAGGTCAACATGACTTTTGATCCTCTCAGTATAACGAACATTTTGACGTTGATTTCGGTGAAATCGGATATTGTTTCGATAATGTTCCGCGTATCCGAAGTTTTGTATTACGTTAAAAATACGTATTTAAATCCCGGAAAAATTGGGGAAAATTATATGTTGTATTTTGAGATGTTAGTAACCCTCTATAATGATTTTGGACAGGAGTTGTGATTTCCAGATTTTACGGAAAAACGTGCAGCTAGGAAACGGACCGTTTTGGACGGTGTGTGTGAGTGGACTTTGTTTTCTAACCGTGATGCATGCATATATGATTTTTATGCCTTATTATATGATTTTATATGCTTGGGCATGATTTATGTTTCAATCCGGTAATTTCTCGGTTTTATGATTATTATATTATTATTTTGGGCGATTTTCGAGAAATTACGAAATTTGGTAAAAATGATGTTTGGACTTGGTTTATGAGTCTGGGATTAAAACTGATTGAAAATAATGGTTGGACTCGGATTATTGAGTCATGGATTGGAAAATGATGTGATGACTCGGGAATGAGTCAATGGTCAATTTCGTGGATTTACGTGAAAATGGCAACGGAGGTTGCAACGCATAGATTTGCGTGATAATGTTATTTTGGGCATGAGAACCCAAGTGAATAGTGATTTTGACTCGGATTTGGAGTCACTTGTGAAATTGTGATTTTATGATTATTTTAATCAGTCTTTCGGGCACGTTTTACGAGGAACGTGCAAATGATGTTTTGGGCTAGGCCCGGAGTTTAAATGATTTCTAAAATGATGTTTTGACCTTGTTGGTGAGTCAATGATGATTTCCGGATTATTCTATGGATTTAAATGTGATTTTAACGGTTTATGTGTAAAAGGTATTTTGGGCTTATTTTGGGCGATTTTCGAGAAATTACGAAATTTGGAAAAAATGATGTTTGGACTTGGTTTATGAGTCTGGGATTAAAACTGATTGAAAATAATGGTTGGACTCGGATTATTGAGTCATGGATTGGAAAATGATGTGATGACTCGGGAATGAGTCAATGGTCAATTTCGTGGATTTACGTGAAAATGTCAACGGAGGTTGCAACGCATAGATTTGCGTGATAATGTTATTTTGGGCATGAGAACCCAAGTGAATAGTGATTTTGACTCGGATTTGGAGTCACTTGTGAAATTGTGATTTTATGATTATTTTAATCAGTCTTTCGGGCACGTTTTACGAGGAACGTGCAAATAATGTTCTGGGCTAGGCCCGGAGTTTAAATGATTTCTAAAATGATGTTTTGACCTTGTTGGTGAGTCAATGATCATTTCCGGATTATTCTATGGATTTAAATGTGATTTTAACGGTTTATGTGTAAAAGGTATTTTGGGCTTGAGACCCAGTTGAGAATGATCTTGACTTGGTATGAAGTCAAGATTTGATTGAAATGTTTTGGGATGTAATTCCCGGGATGGTTTTCATTGTGATTGTGATATTCCCAGACGGTCGGTGCTTGGGGGGGGGGGGGATTACCCAGACGACCAGAGCTTGGGGGATGTGATTGTAGGATCCGGAGTTGATCCTATTGTAGTCAGCTTCTCGGATGAGACTGAACCTGGAGGTACCACTCGGAGGTGTCTGATCCTGGGGATGTGTTCGCCCAGAGGTGACTGAGCCCGAGGGGGTTGAGCCCAGAGGTGTCTATTCCCGAGAGAGTGACTGGATATTGGCCTACGCGTAGTGCAGCACTTGTGAGTAGTGCAGTTTGATTGATTTTGCACTTGTGAGTAGTGCAGATGTGATTTGTGATATTTTATGCACTTGTGAGTAGTGCGGATTGATTGAATTGATATATTTCTTGTGCACTGGTGATTAGTGCTGATTGGTATTGATTGTGATGATGTACTGGTATTGAGTACGGGTTTTTGGTCTTTGTGGCCAGTGATTATGTTTTCATATGGTTTGGCCTGATAGCCGGGATTTGATGTTTTATATCATGAACTGATTTGATGAACATGAGTTTTATGGACCATGGGAAAATATGTTTTGATTTTATCGGTCACTCATGTTTTACGATATGCATGCAAGTTTGTGAAAACTGGAGGGTAAGAATGTATTTTGATAAATGTTTTTATAAGAGGTCATTTGTGTCCACTCACACCTTTTCTGTTTTGTGACCCTCCAGGCCGTGGTACGACGCTCGGGACTGATCGTGAGGCAGTGACAGCAGCAGAAATCCGCGCGAACATCCCTTGTCTGGCAAGCACTGAAGGGGAGTTTCGGACCTTTGGTTGACTTGTCAGACGGGAGCAGGACCGGGCACGGTTTTTGACGTCCAGTTGGGACGGGTCCTGTCATGATCTTAGCCGGGTGTGACGACCCGAGTGGAGGTTGTTATGAACTAGTGGGTGTCGTGGGTTTTGATAACCCGTATGACGAGGATGATTTGAAGAACCCTGTGGGATGACTGGTTTGGACTATGAGTACTTGAGTGAGAAACCCAGAGTAAGTGCTTAATCTAGAAAATGTTAGCTGGGGTTTATGGTTAGTTTGTTGTTGTGGCTTGGGCCGACTTACGGCTGGATTGGCGATGGTGCTGTTGGGGCGCAGTCGAAGTAGTGGATAGTTGGGTGTATGACTCTAGACGAGTCTAGTGAGATTGTAGCGGTTGGTTGAGCATTGAGTTGCTCAGAGTATTGGCCTATGAGGGAGGTCAGTCCCCAGACCCAGGCGTAGGGTGAGGGTTTTGGCTTGGTGTGAGCAGAGGTTCGGGCTTAGTGTGCTGTGAGCCTTGGAGTAGAGATGATGTACCACGAGCTAGAATATTTGTGACTGGTCGGTTGGGCTCATGGTGAGTTGAGTTTGTGGCCAGTCGTGAGGTGCCAGTGTTTAGTAGGAACCCTTAACCGAGCTGAGATATGTGATGACCTTTGGCAGGTCATGTTCGGGACGAATGGTCAGGGTGCCGTTAGTTTGATCAGAGTAGCGCAGTGGAAGCACGGTGAACCTAGGCTTCGGTTTGGAGCGGACTAGGTTGATATGGTCAGGTTGACCATCCGTGAGGTTGGTTTTCGTGGACTCATCCTGAGGTGTTAGAGATGCCGAGGTTGGCATTTGGGTGATGTCGAGGCCCGTACTTAGTGATTTTCAGAGATGGGTGATTGACGACCTTGAGGATAGTGACTCAGGAGTCCGAGGTGAGTGATTGTTGATTGTGATCCCGAGAGTTAGTTACCCGTACGATAGTGATGCTTGGAGTTGAACCACGGAAAGGTTGAGACGTGATCATCAGAAGGAGTGATGATTGACATCTTTTTGGATGTGCATAAACGGTGATAACCGACAGGCGAGTACCGACAGGCGAGTTGGTCGGTAAGTTGGTTTGGTTACGGACACGTGGTTGTGCTCCGTAGGGGTTATGGCTTTCCTAAGTGTAGAGGAGTTGACGTTTGTATGGTTAGTCCAGTGATGGTATCATTGTTGAGGATGGAGTCCCATGGTTGGAAAAGATGGACATACTTCCAACATGGTTAGAATCTCAAAATCAGTAGATGTTGGGATTTAGACGATGAGATGTGGTGTGGATTCCGAGTTGGTGTGTTTCTTTGGGAGATTTTGTTGGAAGAACTTTAGGAGTTGTGAACCCCCCCTTGGCCGGGGACACGTGTGGAGACGTTTAAGAGAAGAGGGTACTTGGTGACGCCGTGTTTGGCGAAGTGTCATGGGAGTGTGTTAAGTTGGGTTAAGATGGTATGACTTGTGGTGTCGTTGTTGTGGACCATTGTGCGTTCCGTTGTAGGATGACGGAAGGAAGCTGAAGAGAACCCACAATCTAGACGTGCCTTTAGACGTGTGGTATTCTTGATCTATTTGATTCGATACAGTGGTCTGATACACAGCAAGTGGGATCCACTTAGGAGTGAGTGGATCAGGATTGGATCGTTTCTAGCTCAAGTTTGAGTTATTGTGGATCAGGAAGATCGTATGTGAGACATAGGTTGGAGATCTTGACCATCTTGGAATTGTGCAGGACGTGTGTGGTACGTCTCGCATAAGTATGGGTTTTGGTTTTGGAGCTAGTGCTAGATCTGCCCTATGAGTAGTTATTGGATTTGATCTTATTTAGGAGACCGGGAGACTCGAAATGGCCTTTAGTTGATCCTCGGAAGACAAAGAGTTCAGCCTAGTGGTAAGATTGGACCAACGGACTACAAAAGAGAACCGTGATGGGCTCGTAGTCAGGTGGTAATCTGTATGGTTACGAGGATGTTTGTGTGCCCTGGAGATACACTGTGAGGGTGACGGGTACACTATGGTGTTATTGGATAGACTTTGGGTGTAGTAGAGCTTGGCTAATGCCGATGTGGTTGCTTGATGGACTTACCGTAGGATGTCATTGGAAGTACGGGAGGATGTACTCTACGAGCTGTGTTTGAGTTATTCTATAATATCTCTATTTTATTCAAAAGTTCGTAGGGTTGTTGTTGCGTGTGTTTGGTGCATGTACTTGGCATGTGTGCATACTGGTTCCAAGAACCGTTCCGATGCGATTGGACGTGCATCGTGATGTTTTGGTAGGCAGTTGGTGATCGGCTTAGTGCCGAGGTATGTTGTTGGTTGTCTTGGTGAATCGGAACATTTTCAATGTGATTGACCGGTTGAGATATGGACTGGATTCGAGTAATCCTGAGTGATCTGACTAGCTGGTTGGAGTCAGTACTGATGTGAGCTGGATGCTCAGAGCCATGAGTGGCTGGTGGGACCTTGACATTGAGATGTATGATCATGGTTAAACAGGTATGTGATAGGATCCAGTTGCAGACAGGTGGTGTAGGACGTGGATGAAGTTTCCACAAGTTGACAGTGTTGGTGGTTAGTGGAACCACTAGTAAGATGATTGGTTGAGTTAGTGGTGTGAGCGAGTACGTTGTGACTCCAATGGGGTCGGTACGAATCACTGACGGAAGTACTACGGGTCGTTGAATAGGTATTGATGCATGGAGGTACCGAGGTCGATAGATGCCATCTTGTGAATTAATGTACTTGAGATTTATGCCTGTTAATGGCAAACTCGCACGAGGTTGGAACAAGGTACGCTTGACTCGAAAAAGGATCAAGGATGATGAGATTGGTAGCAGTGGTGTTGTGGCGTACCTACCGTTAGTGGAGCCGTGAGTGTCGGCTGGTACGATGTTAGAAGTATCACGGGTACGAGGTGGAATGTGTTGACCTCAGTGAGAATGAGATGATCGTCAGCTGGACTAAAAGTCGGATGAGTTGGTTCATTTGGCCGAGTTGGGGTGACAGTTTGGGAACTGTCATGATAAGATGGACACCAGGTAGGAGACCTAGGTATGAGATCATTTGGATTTCTCCCAGTTAGTTACGGAAGTACGAGATGCAGAATTTCGGGGACGAAATTATTTAAGGGGGAAGATTGTAATGACCTGTCTCGGGAACATGGATTAGATTAGTGGTTAATGATGGATTAGTGAAGTTAATCGGTGATTAGTTGGGTAATTTCGGACGGACGGTGCGAAATGATGGTTTTGCCCCAAAAATGGTAAAAAAGGTTGACTTTTAGTTCGGGTGGTCAAATGGACTTTGGCCAATGACATTGACATGATTCGGAACGTCACGAGTTCATAGACAGGTGGCATGTCCGATTTCGACATTCGAGGAAGAAGTTATGATGTTAGGAAGTTCGAGGGTAATTTGGTAATTTGGTTAAAAAGGGGCAAACGGTTGACTTTTCATACGACATGGATGTTTCACGTATTCAAGGACCGTTAGGTAAGTTTCGATCTCCTGAGTACAACAACAGGCGGCATGCTACCATCGGACGTCAGTAGATTCGGATTTTGGTCTAACACCACTAGGCGCAATGGTAAATTGTCATTTGGGGACATTCTGGTCTTTTGGTTACTTTGGGATTTGTGCCCAGTTAAAATTGGACATGTGGCTGCCTAGGGATGGTTACCCCCCAGCTTGGGACACTTGTCCCTCATTGGAAGGTCATGGAAGCCTCTCCCGTCGCCTCAATTATGTTTAAAATGGGGATGATATTTGTGCACGATGTTTTGGAATGAAAACACAGAAAAAAGGGACAGAGTGTGATCGTGCTAACCAATTCCATTGAACCCCTTAACCCTAGATGAGTACTGGTAAGTGGAAAAGGCAGAATGAGGGCTGTGGCGGTGTGATCAGGACGACCGCCGTGGACACTGGGCGGGAACCATGGAGAACATAGTACAGCGTGAGGCTATGAACTCAACTTCTTCAAACACCTGAAAACCTCATCAACTGCAGATGGATTGTGACGGAAAGATGGAGAGGAAGTCGAGGGGATGCTGAGGGGGCCACGACAAGGCACGACGGCGGTGGTGGGGTAAGTTTGCCGTGGATTTCTTAAGAAGTCAAAAATGGTAATCTCAGTTTTACATGTTTATACTCACAATCATTGATTGGATGAGGTTCTGGAGGACTTAAGGGACTGAATGAGCTTAAAATCAAGGAAAATGGAAGCTGGGATCGTGCAGGTGCGACGGTCGACGGTGGGACAGTCGGTTTTTGAATCGGGAAGGTAATACTCAAGTCCTCAATTCGTGTTTTCATTAGCTAGATCATTTGGTGAGGTTAGGACGAAGCTACTAGGACAAATAGGAGTGAAAAAAAAATGGAAACATAAGGGAGAACCGTGATCGTCGGTTCGACTGGACGGGCCTGAACCAAACTAGTTCAAATTCGGTTCACCCAAGGTTGAAAATGAACAGTGCCAGCACGTGAGGCCCGCGCGTAGCCCCTTTGGGCGGCGCTTGAAGACCACACGCAGCCCCTTTGGACGGCGCATGTGGGCGCGTGGCATGGATTATGAGGAAGGTTCCAATATGACTTTTAAAGTATTCGATGTAACGAACGTTTTGGGACTGGTTTCGAGTCGATCGGACATCGTCTCGATAGGTTTCGGGATGTCCGAAGGTTTTAGGGCTCGTTTAAAAATATTTAGAAATCCAAGAAAATTACGAGGCTTTATTATAAACACTGTGAAGTAGTTAGTGACCTTATTACGGGATTTGGACAGGTTCGGGAAAGCCGGTGATAGTGGATTGGCTGGAAAAGCGTAATTGCGCGCGTATAGAGACAGCGACGCGAATGGTCTGTGAGTGGACTTTGCTTTCTAACTTATGATGCATGCATAAATGTTTTATATAATTTCTATACGTGATTTCTATGTTGATGATATGATCTTGATGATTTACGATTTTGGACGTATTTCAAGATAAGTACGTATTTGCACATTTTACGAGCTTACAATTTATGTTGCGATTTGATCAAGGTTCTGATGATTTGAATTTGGGATTCGAAATATGAATTGATTTTAAAGATTTATAATGGATTTTGGAAAGTGATTTCGGGCTTGAAGCCCTGTTCCTAAAAGTGATTTCGATAAACGGGATTTTGGGTTTTGGAATCGGATTTCGAACTATGATTCCTGATTTGGTTATGAAACTTGAAAGTGAATTTCTGGATTTGTGTTCGGAATGATGATTCCGGATGCCGGCTTACGGAATCATGATTGCGAATTCGGATATGGATTTCTATAATTTTCACTTGGTTTTGGGTTTAAAGACCCGTTGAAACTGGTTTTGGGTTTAAAGACCCGCATATGGCTGGATCTGGTTTTGAGTTGAAAGACTCGGTTGATTGACGGGGAAGGGCCCTGGATTGATATGTTTTGAGTTTAAAGACTCGGTTATTGTGATATCCCCCTAGGCCTGTTGATTGTGTTTTAAGTTTAAAGACTCGTTGATATTCCGGGAAGGCCTGATTATGCGCATATGTTTTGAGTTTAAAGACTCGGGCGTGGTTGAGATCCAGCAACTTGATTGATTGATATTTTACTTTTGTTTTTCATTGGTTTTCAGATGTTTTAGGATGTGGCCCGGATGATATGGATTTTGTGGATTTTGGGTTGAGTTCCTGTACTTTGATGAGGATTTATTATTTGGGCTGAGGCCCTGGATTTGAGTTACGGATTCAAGAAATGGATTTGATTTCCGGTTTTCATTGATGAGTTCTTATCTTGGATATGAAATGTTTTTATGGAATGGTTTTCATATGCATGCATTGGTTTTTTCGTGGAGGGTATAAATGTACTTTCTTATAAACTGTTTTCTGAACTTACTATTTATTTTTATCCACTCACAGTATTTTTATGTTTTTGATAACCTCTAGGTTTGATGTGGTGCGGGCTGTTGTTAGAGAGACGAAGATGGGGGTAGGTCGTGTCAATGTCCGATCGACTCGAAACCAGTCCCAAAATGTTCGTTACATCGAATAGATGATTTCACATGTTAGAACCACCCCCAAAATCTTCGTCATGCGCCCATACGCGAAGCCTGAAGTGGTTGCGCGTGGGAGCCATGCGTCAGTGCTACAGTTGTCTTCAACCTCAGTCAGGCCGGTCCGAACTGGCCGGCCCGGTTTTTCCTGCAACTGCGGTCCAGCCGAACCAGCGTGACCGGTTCAGGGCTCTAAACCGCCCATTCTTCACCTTTTTTCTCCCTAATTCGATCTTAGAAACCTAAATATGTAATTCAAAACACCTAAAACCTACTAAAACCCATGAACTCGATTTGCCCCTCACGGTTCAACAATTCCAAAAACTCCCCAGGGCTTCCTCAGCCGTGAACGATCACCAAAACCTTCTTAGAACTTCCCTAGCAACCTAACTAACTCATTATGATCACTCAAAATGGCCCGTAACGTGTAAAATCAAAAATGGAAGGAAATGGGTATAATCGGCTTACCGTGCACAGAGTCCTCCGTTGGCCACGGCGGCGTCGTCCTGGCCAGCCACCACCTTCCTCACGGCCCTCCTCTCACTCTCTGGGCCTCACAACCATGATCATAGTGGTAAGGGTTTGGATTGGGGTTGAAGGATGGATCGGTTTTGGTTTGGGGAAATGACCGAACAAGAGAAAGGGGAAGGGATATGCATGAGTTGTTTGGGCTGGGCAATGGATGGGTGACACTTATCACTCATCCATTGGGCATGTCCAAAAATCTGGGCCCCACTTGCTGCCAAATGACTTCTGTCTCGAAAAATGTGAAATAGTGCATTTGAACTTCCGTGAACCGTAACTTCTCTGTCGAACGTCCAATTTTGACGTGTCGTTTGTCTACGGATTCGTATCGTCCCGATCTACATAACGGTCCTTGGCCCTCGACCATCGGACCTCCCAGGTCAAAAGTCAACTTTTTACCTTCGTCCAAGGGCAAAATCATAATTTCGCCCCGAACGTCCGTTAATTCTCGTCTAATTCCCGATTAGCCTCGCTAATCCGTTATTAATTCTTAATTAATCCCGATAATTTGAGATGGGTAGTTACAAATAGTGTGCTCTTTAAATTTTTCGTTGTGGGATCGGCGGTTCCGTTGCAATCGACCTCGATATTTTCCCTGATACTCGGTTCATCGTCCTCAACGCCCTGAACTTTTCTTCAATTCTGATACTCGATATACCTAATTAATATATTTATATGTGAAGAGTATGTACATTTGGGGGAGTTTGTGAGGACCCGTGCCTTAGTGGCATGGTTAGCAATCCCACATCACCTGCGATATTTGGGGGGATGCGGCTTATATGTGTGGGCGCACATCTATCCAACATGAGGCCTTTTGGGAGCTCACTAGATTTGGATTCCTTGTGAACTCCAAAGTTAAGCGAGTAAGGGCTGGTGCAATCCTAGGATGGGTGACTTACTGGGCAGTTGCACGTGAGTTCCCAGACACAAAACCGTGAGGGTTGGGTCCAAAGCGGACAATATCCTATTGGAGAAGGTCGGGTCGCGACATCGGTAGCTCCAAACTGAAAGCCATCAAACAAGCGTGAACAAAAACTGTGAGGGAGAGGAAAGTCAAGGGAGGAAGGAAAAAGGAGAAGTTAGAAAGGAAGGGAAAAGAGGAAAGTAAGGAGGAAACCATGAAAGAAGATGGACGATGTGAGGTCTACTTCAGGATTTCTAGTTTTAGCCTAGAAATTCTAGAAACAGGAAGTTTAGTACCTTCCTAGAAGTCCCACGACCATTTTGTGATAAAGAGGAAGGACCCCAGCTCAACAAATCTGGAGCCCAGCTCGATGTCTGAATGAGAATTGACCCAGGATCTGGAGCCCGACTCGACGTTTGAGTCAGCACCAAACGAGTCTTAGGATCTTGTGCCCCCGCTCGACGTCTAAGACTACTAGCCAACACGCACCTCGATGAGGGTTATCCACAATCATCACACATCATCATAAAATTCCACATCACCAATATCAAGAACTCATATATTCATATCACAAATCAAGTCAACAATCCCAAAATCTCGAGCCTAAGCCCAAAACAATAATTCAACACAACTTCATAAAATTTTCCATCAAAGTTACATCCGTAAAATCATCCAGAAATCATAGAAAATTCAACAATAAACTAGCATCACAACATTTCATGTCATAAACCACATTCAATCCAAAGTTACAATTGAAACGAAACACAAAATATATTTACAATTTTTTTTGGTAAAATGTGCAATAATATAAAAATTAAATATAAAATTAGCAAAAATCATATAGAAATCCCAATCAACCAAATATTACCGAAAACAGATAGAAAAACATTTAAAGCAATTAAATATGCATGCATAAGATTTTCATAAAAATAAATGTCCACTCACATGTATCGTATACGCAATCGAACCAACTTGCACACCTTTCTGTAAAATTCGAGAATGTCATGCCATAAATCATGTCTTAAGGTCACTAATATTCCAAAATAGCCTCATATTTAATCCCACATTTTTTTCAGAATTTTTAAATGAAATGAAATAACGCTTAAATATTCGGATAGTCAAAACTGATCCGCGACGATGTTCAATTGCCTCAAAAATTGTACCATTGAACTCATAACAACGAGAGGATGAACATTCATGTTGATCGTATTTCAAGATGACGTGGCACACGCCCCACGTGCGACCACTCTTCATCGTCTTCCCTAGGCATCAGACCTGGTTCTTTGTAAAACGGGTCATTCGACCCGCAAGTCCAACTCGGTCCAGACTTACCATTTTCACGTCTGCTTTCTTCATTTTAACCATTTAAGCGAGTTGAGGTTGGTGCAATTCCATGATGGGTGACCCCCTACGAAGTTGCACCGTGAGTTTCCGAAAACAAAACCTTGAGGGTGAGGAGGTCCAAAGCGAACAATATCGTGCTAGAGTTGGGTCCTAATCGAGAAGGGTCGGGTCTTGACAGAATGGTATCAGAGCCAAACCCCGACCAGGAAGTGTGCCAACGAGGACGCTGGGCTCTAAGGGGGGTGGATTGTAAAAGCCCGTGTTCTGGAAAGAAAGGTGAAGTGTCCCACATTCCTGAGAAGGGAATGGTTTGGGAGGGAAATTGTGGTGTGCCTTAAAGGTGTAGGCAGACACCTATCTAGCACGAGACCTTTTGTGAGCTCAGTGGCTTTGGGTTCGGTTGGAACTCCAAAGTTAAGCGAGTTGAGGCTGGTGGAATTCTATGATGGGTGACCCCTTGGGAAGTCGCACCGTGAGTTCCCGAAAACAAAACCGTGAGGGCAAGGAGGTTCAAAGTGGACAATATCGTGTTAGATTCGGTCCTGACCGAGGAGGGTTGGGTCCTAAAAAAATAAGGTAAGACTCGTGTCTTGGAGGGAACGGTGAATAATCCCATATTCCTGCGAGGGGAATGGTATGGGAGGGGAATGGTGGTGTGCCTAAAAGGTATAGGCACACAACTATCTAGCACAAGGCCTTTTGGGAGCTCAGTGGCTTTGGGTTCGGTTGGAACTCCAAAGTTAAGGGAATTGAGGCTGGTGCAATTCCATGACGGGTGACCCCCTAGGAAGTTGCACCGTGAGCTCCTGAAAACAAAACCGTGAGTGCAAAGAGGCCCAAAGCGGACAATATCGTGCTAGAGTCGGGTCCTAACCTAGGAGGGTCGGGTCCTGACAGTGACCCCTTGGGAAGTTGAACCATGAGCGCCCGAAAACAAAACCGAGAGGGCGAGGAGGCCCAAAGCGGACAATATCATGCTAGAGACGGGTCCTGACAGAGGAGGGTTGGGTCCTGACAGTGGAGGGTCGGGTCCTGACAGAATTATACCCTTTGACAAGACTCACCCCAATCCTCTCGGGATTACGCGGAATGTGCCGTGCTCCCGTCTAACCCACGTGCGACACAAAAGCCAGACACCTGTCTAACCCTCGTGTAACGCAAAGGCCAGACAAGGGATAACCTGAACCAACAACCCATTCGAGCTTCCAGAGTGCGCCTGGAACAGTGGTAGAGTGTGATGCCTTGGTCATCGCTACAGCCCGCACCGCGATCAACCTGAAAGGCATTAAAAACCATAAAAGCTGTGAGTGGACGAAAATAAATAATTTATTAAAACACATTTCATAAAAGAAGACATTTATGCCCTTCACTTAAAACTATACATGCATACAAAAACCAGTTAATTCAAATATAATAAAAACTGTTTATAAAACCAAAGTCATTTCCTTCCTCAAATCATTAGGGCCTTAGCCCAAAACTATAAAATTAATCGTGTGGGAACTCAGCCCAAAACCGTAAATTCAAATCATATGGGCCACTGCCAAAATCCATAAACACAGAAATAGCATTTCATAAATCTAATAATCTGTAATCCAAATACCAATCCTCGGCATCTCAGATGCCTAGCGTCCCAGACGCTTGATGTCCCAGACGTCATATCCCGGTCTAAGCAATGCGTCCTGCCTGGGGTCGCTCCGGGTCAATCTCTGACATCCCAGATTTCTGACGTCCTAGACGTCTAATCATAGCAATCTTGATCCTGAGTCACTATAGAGTACGGTCGCTTCGTGCAATGACCCCTCGTAAGCAATGCGCGTGACTTCCCCAGTGTCCCAGACATCTGGAGGAGTGACAGAACCCGTCCCAACGGGACTTCGATAACCATACCCGATCCTGCTCCCGTCTGACAAGTCAACTGAAATCCCGAAAATACCTTTCAGTACCTGTCAGACCAGGGATAACTGCACTGAGTTCCGCTCATGCCTCCGCCTCTCAATCAGGCCGAATGTCGTGCCACGGCCTGAGGGTCATCAAAACAGAAAAGGTGTGAGTGGACAAAAATATATTCGTTAAAACACATTTTAAAAGACATCATTTACACTCCAGTTTATCAAACCTGCATGCATAGGGAAAAACATATGAAACACAACCATTGGCTTTCCAGCCAAACCACATAACAAGTTAAATCCCGGCTCTCAGGCCAAAACATACGAACACATAATCACCTGGCCATACAGACCAGAACTCGTACTCAATACCAGTACGTAATTACAATCAACATCAAGCAATACTATGCACAAGTTCACAATCAATGTAAATAGTCACACAGTCACATCCGCACTACGCGTAGGCCAATCTCGGGAACTGCACTCAGGCACCATCAGAGTTGTATCCATCATGTCTGGGAACTGCACACGCATCCTCTAGACGTCTCATACCCGGGAACTACACTCACGCAACATCCGAGTCACGTCTAGGCACTGCACTCGCATCATCCAGCATGATCCAGTATCCAGTAACCACAATCACAATCACAATCCATACCACAACACATATCAATCATATCCATGACCTCAAATCAAGTCATAAGCATTCCCGACAAAGTTTCAGGCTCAAATACCAATTATACGTAAATCCGTGAAATCACAATGAAATCATTAAAAATAATCCAGAAATCATCCTTGACTTACCAATTCATCAAAATATCCATTTTGAAATCATTTTGACTCCGGACCGAGCCCAAAATACCATTTGCACATTTCCTCGAAAAACGTGCCCGAAAGACCGATTAAAATATTCATTAAATCACACATAAGCATGCCACATCATCAAGACATCATTGCAAGTCAAATCATGCAATCAATCATGTAAAACATTTAACTATGCATGCATATCAATTTATAAAACAAACGTCCACTCACACATCGTCCAAACCGCTCGCTTCCCTAGCTGCACGAGTTTTCGTAATTTTCGACATTTTCCAGGAATCCTGAATCCTGTCCAAATACATTACTCAGGGTCACTAAGGACTCAATTTACATCATACTAATTTCTCATAATTTTCCGGGAATTTAATATTGATTAAATACGTAACATAAACCTTCGGACCCTCGAAACATTATCGAGACGGCGTCCGATCGACTCGCAACCAAAACCAAAAATGTTCATTACATTAAATAGGACAAGTTTCATGTTGAACTCACCTCGGGATTCTCCTTCACGCGCCCCTACGCGCCGCCATGAGTGGCTGCGCGTAAGTGTCACGCGTCGCCGTGAGTGGCTGCTCGTGGGTGCCACGCGCCTGCTACAGTACCCGTGAACGGTCTCCTTCCTCACCCGTTTAACTTGTAAACGGGTTCTACGACCCGCGTGCTAACCCGACTCCATTCCCATCAATTCGACATCAAATTCTACAATTTAATCGACCGTTAGCATCGTTAGGATCTTAATTTAGGTTCTGTAACTCAAGTACATCAGACATTACCTTAATCCCATCAAATCAAGCTCGAATTCACGAAGAACACAGAATACTGTGTCGTCTTCGAAGGTCACCAATCTCCATTGTTTTCCCTCAATTGATTCACCAGGAAGCATCGTGGGACATTGGGAAACATGCTTGTAATATAAATTTCATCGTTCTATACCTCCAATCCATTCGACTCAAGCTCGAATTTTCGAAATCTTCCCCGTCTCTGTTCTAAGCCAAAACAACCTCAATTCCTTTCATTTTTGATCTGGTTCCACTCGCCTTGAGCCCAAGAATCGTAATTCAAGATCAATTTGATCAAATGGTGACTGATTTGAAAAACCCGAAATCGGGAGGTGAGAAGGGTTATCAATTCGGGTCCAAAATGCTCAGTTTTCGTTCCTCTTTGTTTTGTTTCTTATTCTCTCTTGCAACCTCTCTCAAAAACCCTCAATTAATCGATCATGGAGAGCTGTTGCCTGCTTCAATTTTGAATGTTTTTCTCTCCTCTGTATAAATCAAGGTATACAATTGTATATACACCAACACGTATTTGCAGACATCCTCATCACTCTTTTGCCACTAAGCTCAATTAAAACTTACCAGGTGTCACTTAGGTAGTCATCCTCATCCCATGAGCTGAATCAGCCAATTAAAATATATTTTATTAGTTAATTGCACCGTTAAAGACAAATTACTGTTTTACCCTTATCATAACAAATTACCAAAATGCCCCTCCTCGTTCTAGACCCATAACTTTTTCGTTCGGACTCCGATTGACGCATGCCGCCTGTCTACGGATTCAGCGTCGCGAGACCTACCCAAAGGTACTTCCGGAAAGTCCAAACAATGTCCCGATCAAAAAGTCAACAAATGGCCCCTTTTGACCAATTTACCAAATTACCCTCAAATTTCCGCACGTCATAACTTTTTCCTCGAATGTCGGAATCGGGCGTGCCACCTGTCTATGAACTCGTGACGTCCCGAACTACGTCACAGTTATCGATCAAATTCTGTTTGACCGCTCGAATAAAAAGTCAACCGTTCGCCCAATTCCAGGGGCAAAATCGTCCTTTTCCTCAAATTTTCCAAATTTTCGTTTTTCGAATTTTCGGGGCGTTACAAGGAGACCATCCAAATAACCTTATATAAAGATGGTATATGGAAAATATCTTTATAAAATCATTTCAGAACATCTCAAAGGGGCCATGCTCGGAATTTCCATAAAACCACCATGAATTATAAATCCAAATCCATTTAGGGTCTCTCTACCCGATATCACATTTATATACCACAAATGAGACTCATGCCCGATATCATACTCAACTAGGCCTCAAGCCTGATCATGTAAACCAAATGGGTCTCAACCCGATACCTCATTAAATCAAATGGACTCCCAGTCCGATAGTTTCCAAATCAAATGGGACATATGCCTTGTTCCATATTTCCAAATCTAAAACCATTCTATTAAACCATTATTGAAAGCACAAGCACATATAAATCCAACAAAAAATCATACTCTTCGAAATACGTGCAAATACGTAAATACAAAATACAACAAACATGCGTACTCAAGGCATTCAAAATATAGATATAAAGCATATAATATAATTATGCATGCATCATATTTCAAAAACAAAAGTCCACTCATAGGCCGTCCTGGCTACTGCCTCGATACACGTGTCATAAGTCTCCCCGAGGCTAATCTGCCATATTCAGGACTTCCGATTTTGTCCAAATCATACTCGAAGGTCACTAACTATCTATAAAAGTCCATCGGATAAAACTCCAAAACTCTCGAAAAAGTCAACATGTCCCGGACAGGTTTTTCGAGGTGAAAAACCTCGATTTGACCAAGCTAACGATCTCTGATTAACCCTAAACCACCACCATTGGATCTGGATCATCGAAGCTTTTTGAATGACACTGGTCTCACCTCAAAATTCGCTCTCACGCCCCCCACGCGCTTGGTCAACGCATGGTCAATTCTGCTAAAAAGTAAACGCTGCTGACGTCAGCAAAGTCAATGCTAATGTCAGTGATCAACGGTCAACGACTGACATCAATATGACGTCACCTGACAAGTCTAACAGTTGTCAGATCTGATATCTGTCAGATCTGACAGTGCCACGTGTCACCTGCGTACTGGTCCATGTCACTGAAATGTCAGTGACACGTGGCTGCCCGTGATTGGGCCATGTCACTGACATGTCAATGTTGACTGTGCACTGACATGTGACACGTGTCACCCTGCTATTAGTCCTTGTATGACACCTGTCAGATGATGACGTCAGATGATGACGTCAGATGATGATGTCATCTCTTCTTCAACCTCTCGATCGGGTCGACTCGACTACCTAAATCGGGTCATACAGACACACAACCGTGACCTGGCCGGTTCTCCGCCGTCCGACCACCAAACCGCCCCATTTTCTCCATTCTCTTCGTCTCAGTCTACCCTTTCGATCTATGGACTCCAAACTATGAAATCAAACCTAGATTTTACCTTTGAACTCGTGAACAATAGCTGTGACAGGACCCATCCCAATCCACCCGGGATTACTGTGGAATGTGCCCTGCTCCCATCCAATAAGAGGTGTCAGACAAAGGATAACCAAAAGTCATTGCCCAAACGGGGCTTCCAGAGTGCGCAAGGATCGATGGAGGAGGCGTACAATGTCCCAGTCTCTGCTGCAATCGCATCCGTATCAACCTGAAGGGCATTAAAACCAATAAAAGCCGCGAGTCGACAAAAATCATTAAGTTCACTAAACACAGTTATAAGACATTTATGCCCTCCAATAAAAACATATGCATGCCACGAAAACCAGTAATCAAAACGTTTGTTCAACCAAGCCATTAGGGCCTTAGCCCAAAAACCGTAACTCAAAACCAAGTGTGGGAACTCAGCCCAAAACTGTGGAATACCACATCCAGACATACAAACCATGTGGGCCACCGCCCAAAGCCATAAACATAAATCCATAGGTCCAAAACCATTTAGGGTCCCCGACCCGAAATACCATTTCAATAACCAATAATCCATTTTTACCACATAAATACAAATCCAACCGAAAAGCCATTTCATAGATTCATTAATCCATATTTACCACATTACCATCACCAGCATCCCAAATTCTTAGAGTCCCAGACGCTTGACATCCCAGACGTCATATCTCACGGTATAATAAGCGACGCGTGCTGCCCGGGGTCTCTCCGGGTCAATATCTTTGACATCACAGATGTCTGACGTCCTAGACGTCAATTATAGCAATCCTGCTCTTGAGTCGTTATACGGTCCGTTAACTCCGTACAATGACCCCTCGCAGCAATGCACCGTGACTTCCCCAGTGTCCCAGACACCTGGAGGAGACCATCATATATCCTTGTATCCAGATGGTATATGGAAAGCAGTTTTATTAAATTATTTCACAACATTACAGTGGGCCCTTTCCCGAAATCTCCATAAACATCACAATTCCATTTAGGGTCCCTGACCCGAAACCACATTTATTAAACATAGGATTCCAGACCCGAAATCACATTTATTAACATAGGGTCCCGGACCCGAAATCACATTTACAACCCAACTGGGCCTCATGCCCGATTTTGTAAACCACTGGGCCCACGGCCCGATTTTATAAACCACTGGGCCCACGGCCCTAATTCTTAAATCAACTGGGCCCCTGGCCCGATAATATAACTCAAATGGGTCTTAGCCCGATTTCGTAACAACTGGGCCCCTGGCCCGGTTTCATAAGCAACTGGGCCCCCGGCCCGATTTCATTAACTCAAATGGACTCCAAGTCTGAGATTTCCAAAAAAATTGGGCCTCAAGTCCGAGTTCATCTTTCCAATTTCAAAACCATTTCATCATATTATATCCAAGTCATAAGTATGGAAAATCCGTGCAAAACCGAAAAAACCTCGATTTACGTGCAAGCACGTAAATCGCCTAGAAATACGTGAAACCGTATAATTTACCAACATCCAAATCAAAAACATACAATCACAATCATAATCCATATAAAACAGTTAAGCATGCATAGAATTTATAAAACCAAAGTCCACTCACAGACCGTTTAACGATACGCCTCGATACGCGTGCCATAGGCCCTCCCAGGCCACACCACTATCACCGGGACTCCCAATCCTGTCCAAATCACATTAGAGGGTCACTAACCTCTTCATTAATATCCTATTATAGTCCCATAATTTTCCCGAATTTTTAACTATTTTTAAACTCGATTTAAAACCTTCGGACGTCCCGAACAATATCGAGATGGTGTCCGATTGACACGAAACCAAACCCAAAATGTTCGTTACATTAAATAGGACAGAAGTCATGTTGACCTCACCTCGATATTCGTGCCCATGCGCCGTCACATGCCGCTGTGAGTGGCTGCACGTGAAACCCACAAGCCTGCTACAGTGTCATCGTCCCAACCCGTTTAACTGATAAACGGATCCTGTTGACCCGCGAGATGACCCGTTCTGTTTGCTGTCAATTCAACCTTAAATCCTTTAATTGATCATTCAGTTAGCTTCGTTTTAAGTTCAATTTAAGGTCTGTAAACTCAATTACACGATCACTTCCCTAAATTCCAACAATTTCACGATGAACAATGAAGAACACCCCAGGTACTGTTCCTTCATCGAATTCCGTCAATGGCTAGTGGTTTCTCCCAATTGATTCACCCAGAAGCATCAATGGACCATGGGAAACAGTTTCCCCACATCAATTACATCGTTTGATCACTCAATGATCACGACTCAACCTCGACTTTCTTCCTCTGTTACCAAGTACGTTCAGAGTGAATTGGTGGCCAATTCCCTTCGTTCTTTCGACGATTTTGATCATGGCACTCCCAGAAAGCCTGAATTGAGCTCCAATTTGATCCTCAGAGCCTTAGGATTTAATTTCGAATTTTCCCTCTCAAACTCCAAAATTTCGATCCTTTGTCTCACCACCCTCTCTCTGTCCCAGTGTTTCTCGTAGTGAAATCTAGTCTTCTTAGTCTCTCAATTCCCTCAATTCTGCCGTGGGAAGGCAGCCAATTCCTCCATCCCTCACACTCAGTTACTCACGGGTTGAAAGACACATAGAAGGAATAATGGGAATTAATTAAGCTTAGAGTTGATTAATGGTGATGATGATGTTGTAATGATGATGTTGGGAGGGAAACATGCATCCGGTTTTAGGGCTTAGATTAAGGGATGGGTGACACTTGTCACTTATCCAGGTGTGCACAGTCATCGGTTACTATTCAATATTATAATATTATTTTAATCCGAGTCTCGGTTAATCGAGTTTAGTTCTGTGACCACAACTTCGTCGTCGAACCTCCGATTTCGGCATGCCGCCTGTCATTGGATTCGTATCGACGAGACCTACGTAACGGTCCTTGACCCTCGTCCATCGGACCTCCCGGTCAAAAAGTCAACATTTGGCCCCTAATATGCCAAATTACCAAAATGCCCCTCAATTTCCGAACATCATAACTTTCTCCTCGAATGTCGGAATCAAACGTGCCACCTGTCCATGAACTCGTGACATCCCGAACTATGTCACGGTCATCGGTCAAGGTCCGTTTGACCGTCCGATCAAAAAGTCATCATTTTGCCCATGATAGGGGCAAAACGGTCATTTTGCACATTTTGTCCGATTTCGCTCTACTAATCACTGATCGACCTCACTAATCAAGATTAGTCACTAATCTAATCCCGGAATTCGGGACGGGTCGTTACAAGCTGTGAATTTCAAATGAGTTTTCCAACTAGCTCTAGCCACGTGAGCCCTTGATTCCAAGTCCCTTGAGTCCTCCTCAACCTCAAGAACCTCGTCTAAACAGCCAAATCGATCAAAATTCATCGAAACATAACTAACCATTTTTGAACTAAAAACAGAGTTTTCGGGTTTACTTACCCCTGCTGTCGTTGCTCCGTCGTGGCCACCCTCCTGATAGTCTCGACGCCCCCTTCAACTTCCATTCACGGGTCAACTGCATCAAGTGAGAAATAGGGGGTGATGCTGTGGGTTTGGTAGTATGGGTTTAGGAGCTTTCCACGGGTTTTGGGGAAAAATGGAGAAGATGATGACTGATAAGGATGAAGATAAACCCAAAATATTGGGGTATGGGCCTATCAGATGGGTGACACATGTCACTCATCTAGTGGTTCCTTCCAGATTTTTCCCCAATCAAATCATGCCACGTGTCGAAATGCTCGGTTTGTGTGAATAGTGTCATAAACCTTCTTAGACCCGTAACTTCCCGTCAAATGTCCAATTTCGAGTTGTTGCCTGTCTATGGACTCATAACGTCCCGATCTAAATCACGGTCATCGGTCAAAGCCCATTTGACCACCCGGATCAAAAGTTAACTTTTCGTCCATTCCTAGGGGTAAAATTGTCATTTTGTGTCGTCCGTCTGAAATCTCACGACTAATCCCCGATTAGTCACGCTAATTCTCAATTAATTACTAAACTAATCCCAAAATTTGGGACGGGTCGTTACAGTAACAAGTAAACACATCAAGGCTCTATTTCTTCCACTAAGGCTCAGTGTCATCTAGACCCGCTAAGTTGAGTCCTAGCTACAAGGATTCTTTCTACCGGTGTGGCAGCATCAGCTAAGGCTCTGAGGAAAGGATACTCACTAGGATTTACTATGTCTCTCATCTCATCTCTCAAATGAACTTCAAACCGCTTGCACCTGTCCACCTTACTAGCAACCAAATAGGGGACATTTCGAGATAAATCCACAAATCTCTAATCATACTCTAGCACTGACATCGTGCCCTACCTCAACTGCAGAAATTGTAGGACTGAATGACAGGACCCGTCCCCGAAGGACATAGATAACCGTGCCCGGTCCTGCTCCCGTCTAACAAGTCAACTGAAGTTGCGAATTTACCCTCAACACTTGCCAAACAAGGGATAACTGCACCTGTTCCCACACATGCCTCCACCTCTCGATCAGCCTCAATCATCGCGTCATGACTATTCAAACGGCCCGCTTCCAAGCTGCACGATTTTTCGTAAATTTTGGAAATCATAATTCCTCGAGATTCGGTCCCACGCGCCCCCACGCGCCCCATGAGTGGCTACGCGTGAAGTCCATACACTAGCTACAGTGCCGGCACTGTTCATTATCCCAACCTGTTTCCTCTGTCAGACGGGTCTGCAACCCGCGTGTTCGACCCGATTCAATCCTGTCAATTTCCACTCGATTTCTCAATCTGTCAATTTGAACTCGATTTTTCGAAGAACATCCGAACACTGTTCATTCATTAAATTTCATCGATTCCCATCGTTTTCCTTCAATTCATCCATCCAAAAGCTTCATAGAACTATCATAAACTTGTCTTCGATCTTAATTGCATCGTCCAACTTCTCCAATTACACACCCAACCTTCAAATTTTTGAGGAGTCGAGGCACTCCGTCCACAACCAAAATGACCTCATTTTCCTTAGTTTTTGCAGTCATTAGAGTCGTCTGGGTTCCAGAGAGCTAAATCTAAGCTCAATTGCAGTCATTAACACCCACAATTGCAAATTCGACTATTGATCACATTCAATTTTCGATGGTTGGATTTCGGGTTTTACAACAGCTCTTTCTCTCTGGTTTTTCCCGTTCCTTTCCTCTCTGTAGCTCTAATCTCTTCCCAGTTAATCCAATTATTTAGGTGATTCAAACGGTTGGGCGGTGGACTCTTAATCAATCATACACTATGTTTTTAAAACCATACTCACACACACACGGTTTAAACTGGATTCATCCCACCGCTCCACCACACACACACCGTGCACTTGCCACTACCCTTTCTTAGAAAGTGACAGATGTCACTTAGTGGCATCACCATGGCTGAATCAGCCCAATCCCCGTCCCATTTCTTATTCAATTAACCAATTACCATTTTCCCCTTCTCCTTACAGCTTACCAAAATACCTTTCCCACTCCTAGACCCGTAACTTGGTCGTTCGAACTCCGATTGACGCGTGCCGCCTGTCTACGGATTCAACGTCTCGAGACCTACCCAACAATCTTCGTATTACGTGAAAAGCCCATGTCGTTTGAAAAGTCAACAAATTGCCCCTTTAACCAAATTACCGAATTACCCTTGAACTTCCGAACATCATAACTTTCTCCTCGAATGTCGGAATCAGACGTGTTACTTGTCTATGAACTCGTGACTTTCTAACTACGTCACAGTCATCCGTCAAAGTTCGTTTGACCGTTCGAACCAAAAGTTAACCATTCACCCAATTCCAGAGGCAAAATCGTCATTTTCTTCATATTTTTCAAATTTTCCTTTCCCGAATTTCCGGGTAGTCACAACCTACCCCCTTAAAGAATTTCATCCTCTAAATTCGAATCAGTAGGTGCCATGATATTTTTCCCAAGGAAACATGTCTAAGATGAACTCGAAACATAATCAACCTAAACCGGATAAAAGTCACACCCAACTCATAGAAATCATACAACCAGTCTCAATCTCTCTGTAAACCCCTGCCCCATGGGCAGTCATACCACATACTTGCTCGGAATACGTAGCCTAGCTCACGTTCGAGTCCACACAATCCAGTAAACACAAGCATCAGTCATATGTCATCCACTCGTGACATGGTGCAATGGTTAAATCCTCACACGTATGTCATCTGGCCACCAGGCCAATAAGCTCATAAGGTCCAATAACTCAGGAACTCATTCCCCTCGCTAGGTCAATCACACCATATCCCTTTTCCCAGGGTCACTATGTATAATGAATTTAATCTTTTCTTTTGTTGTGTTTATCATCACAGGTTTCACTGATATCTACCTCCTGCCAATAAGCACTCAGTACAATCATTCATACTATATTGCAAATCATATCCATTTCTTAACTTCAACTCCATCATACACCAAGTATGATCCTGCAGTTGGACCCCAATAGTCCAAATGATCAGAAATCATGTATTACTCCAATCCTATGGAGTTCCATCAATAACAGGATTTCACCTATCCCTAAGTTATCAACCATGCCAATTCTTTCCCCAAATGATACCTGATCCGACAATGGGGTCGTAATCTCAATGTATCCTGACCATTACCTTATCACATATGAAGCCTTTCTTCTTATCAATCATTACCAACCCTGACGGTCCATACGGTGGTCGTACATTCCTTCCCAAAGGTATATGACCTCTACATACTCGACTACTTGGGTCGATCCCAACTCATGCAAGGAAAATAGAACTTCAGAGGGTTCAACTAGCATTGACACACACCTCACCAAATCCCGAATCTCATAGTGACATCTCATTATACACACCGAAAGGGTCAACATCGAACAAAAGTCACTGTTTCTCCACTTGTAACCATTCTATCTCAGTTCTCATTTCCATTGACTAATACATCTGTTTCTCCTGGGATTCACATTGATCCCGGCCGTTATTAGTATCTGTTCCACAATCCTACTCTGGTCGACCAGACCTAACACTTATTCAACCATATATTTGCCTCTCTGAGGGCATTCAATACATCTGTTCACTATATCACATGCCCATCCGTAAATGTGAGTACACCAACCAATCATCAATCACGGTACCATACACCATCCAAATGTGGTCAGAATACCTGACTCATCAGCTCACAAATATAACTGGTCCGTTTGGCCATCCAAGGGTATCACCATTGACTAACCTTAGCCATATCAAATTCGGACATTATCTTTTTCCCTTTTACTCATAACCAATAATCGTCACCATGTTGGCCTCTCTCAATAAGCTCAGTAACCACAACCTTCCAATAGAACCACAAATCCTTAGCTCGTGATACGGGATACTTACTTCATACCGTTACCTTATTAAGTTGTCCATAATCAACATGTAAGCTCAGACCATCATCCCTTTTTCCTCTTATCACATAAGGAATACTGGATTCCCCATGGCAACATTGAGCCGAATAAACTAGTATCTACCATGTCCTGTACCTGCACCTTCAGTCTTTATGACTCCGTAGGTGCCACATACCAGAAACAACTCATATACTCGACATTATCTCCATCATCAACTCAACCTTTCATCTTGGCAAAATCTCAAGAAACATTTTTCCAAATCCGTACGTCTTCTGCCATCACTAGGCATCTCATACACTAATCACATATGCCACACATCTGACCAGTGAACTTTGAATACCTCATACCAACAGTCCATCGGTTGTGAGGATCAAAATCATTCTAGAGGGTAACACCCTCGAGTCTCTTTGAAATATAACCTCTGGAATCCTAGACTCCACATATCACTCCCTAATCGACATACTCGATAGAGGTCTCATGAGTCATTAACCAATCCACTCCAAGGATTACGTCCAAATCATTCAAATCTAAGTCAGCCACTAGGCGAATAACACCTGTCATCCTGGGTAGCCTTACATCGATAGGTCTAACCCCCTTATGTCTCACCAATTTTACCATATATAATTACCAATGTTACCACATTAATATCATCAAATTTATCACATCTGTAACTTCAGTCGGTTCACCGATTTCCATACCATAACCAATCACAGACATCACCCTATCCGTCCAATGTACAATCTCAAGACATGGAAGAGTGGATAGCCCGGGACCTACCGAATACATACGTCCTGGTTAAACTTACATCCATGTAACCACTCCAGATGCTACTCAGACCTCTTGCCAAGTAACTACAATCCTCGGGCATGTGGTCCCAACTGACCACGCCCCTACGATCCACCATGGGCCCCCACCAACTTTTTCCTCGCCTGTCACATCAACCATCAGTATAGGAGCCAATCCCTGCTCCATTGCACTCCAACAGTGTCATATCACTTTATCAATCTATATAACCATTCCTTTATGATGTGATTAGACGACCCACAATCATAACTATTATTGCATAAGTATCCTTGCCACTTTGCCTCCTAGTGGACCCAACTAGCGTCCCACTGAACTGGACTATCTCCTAAGGCCAAATCCCTGTCTATCTCGAGTCTCCACCCGAACCTCAGTCACTAAATGAAACTAACGCGACCCATAAGTCCAGTAAACAAAGTTAAACATGACCAATCTATAAATTCATAACCCGTCAGTATCTAACCTTATACCAGTCCTTTGCCCCTAGATGCAAAACATTCCTCAATCAAGGGTTGGCCGTGTTAGCAACCATAATTATATTCCAACCTTTACGGCTCATCCCGAGCCCTGATACATTACCATGACTCATCTCGAGTCCTAACCGATCTCCTGACTCACTTTGAGTCCCATTTTCCTATCTCGACTCCTCTCGAGTCCAATCTTGACTCCTTTTGACTCCATTCTCATAACATTCATCCATGCCATCATTGGCATACCTGGTCACCGAGCAATTACCGCTGGTGAGCCACATCTTATACGACCTATAAGGCCTAAGGGATATCCCATCATATTCTAAACTCGTTAGACACACATTCCACTTAAGGAATTCACTGAGCATAATCTCATCCTGGGTCCAATCTGCCCAACTGTGCTACCTTTCTAGCCTCTGGACTAATTCATTCTTGGGACCCACACAAATCCGTGTTTAATAGTGTACACTGATTAACATCTGACCCCCAATCCAGGGTCACTCATTCCGAGAATTATCACGAGGTCTCATACACCCTCGTATACCCGTCTCACTACCAGGTCGTGCACGAGGCTTATGTTTCAGAGGAATGATGTGGGAACACAATGAGCAACCTAGTGCTCTGATACCAATTTGACAGGACCTGTCCCCAAAGGACATAGATAACCGTGCCCAATTCTGCTCCCATTTGACAAGTCAATTGAAGTTACGAATTTACCCTCAGCACTTGCAAACAAGGGATAACTACACCTGTGCCCACTCATGCCTCCACTTCTCAATCAACCTCGATCATCGCGCCATGACTATTCAAACGGCCCGCTTCCGAGCTGCACGTTTTTCTATAAATTATAGAAATCATAATTCCTCGAGATTCGGTCCAACGCGCCGCCGTGAAAGGCTGCGCGTGAAGTCCACGCGCCAACTACAGTGCAAGCACTGTTCATCATCCCAACTCGTTTCCTCTGTCAAACGGGTCTGTAACCCGCGTGTTCGACCCGATTCAATCTTGTCAATTTCCAGTCGATTTCTCAATCCGTCAATTTGAACTCGATTTTTCGAAGAACTTCTGAACACTGTTCATTCATCAAAGTTCATCGATTCCCATCGTTTTCCTCCAATTCATCCATCCAAAAACTTCGTAGAACTATCATAAACTTGCCTTCGATCTTAATTGCATCGTCCAACTCCTCCAATTACACACCCAACCTTCGAATTTTTGAGTAGTCGAGGCACTCCGTCCACGGCCAAAATGACCTCATTTTCCTTCGTTTTTGCAGTCATTAGAGTCGTCTGGGTTCCAAAGAGCTAAATCTAAGCTCAATTGCAATCATTAACACCCACAATTGCAAATTTGACTATTGATCACATTCAATTTTCGATGGTTGGATTTCGGGTTTTACAACAGCTCTTTCTCTCTGGTTTTTCCCGTTCCATTCCTCTCTATCGCTCTAACTCTTCCCAGTTAATCCAATTATTCAGTGATTCAAACGGTTGGGCGGTGGACTCTTGATCAATCATACACTCTGTTTTTAAAACCATACTCACACACACACGGTTTAAACTGGATTCATCCCACTGCTCCACCACACACACACACACCGTGCACATGCCATTACTCTTTCTTAGAAAGTGACAGATTTCACTTAGTGGCATCACCATGGCTGAATAAGCCAAATCCCCGTCCCATTTCTTATTCAATTAACCAATTACCATTTTGCCCTTCTCCTTACAACTTACCAAAATGCCCTTCACACTCCTAGACCCGTAACTTGGTCGTTCGAACTCCGATTGACGCGTGCCGCCTGTCTACGGATTCAGCGTCTTAAGATATACCCAACAGTGTTCATATTACGTGAAAAGTCCATGTCGTTTGAAAAGTCAACAAATTGCCCCTTTAACCAAATTACAGAATTACCCTTGAACTTCCGAACATCATAACTTTCTCCTCAAATGTCAGAATCGGACGTGCCACCTGTCTATGAACTCGTGACGTCCCGAACTACGTCACAATCATGAGTCAAAGTCCATTTGATCGTTCGAACCAAAAGTCAACCGTTTGCCCTATTCTAGGGGCAAGATCGTCATTTTCCTCAAATTTTCCAAATTTTCCTTTCCCAAATTCCCGGGTCGTCACACTGAGGGTAGAACTTTTCAAAGAATATCTGTAGAAAAGCTTCCCAAGTAGTGGTACGAACATCCCAACATGTCATCTCCAGGTATCCCACAATCGATAAGCATGTCCAACTAGTAAAAATATGGTTAAACGAACTTGGTCATAATCACAAACATTGTCTTTACCTGAGTAATCTAGTCATTGACTTCTTCCAGGTAAGTCTCGTACGTGAATATCGTAACCCAAGTTTATGGGGCCTAATACATTAGAAGCACTCCTACCTTGCATGACTATAGTCATCACTCTACCCACCTAATCTAAGGTCTGTCACAACTCGAGCTCCCTCACCAGATTGTGTGTGCCCCGCACATTCACTGCTTATTCCCCAATAATAGACCATTGATGAGAACGACGCCTAGAAGACATCACGCTGATACGAAACAAAAAATTTAGTGACAAGAATCCTCACTAAGTGTAGTCCACATGAATTTAACCTATAGATCTGATATCAAGTTAGGATGACCTCTCTCGAATTTCCCTCGAATAAATCTATGAGAAGCCATACTGCTCTGCTTTGACCAATCCTAAAATTCCCAAAAACTTTTTAGAAATACCCTTATGCTACCAAACGAGACCTTAGGACATTCGTACCACAAATTTGGCATAATCTACCCTATAACTTGGTTAAACCATCTTCCACATGTGAGACGAAGGATCCAACTAACTAAAACCAAAATCACACTACAAATCAACAAGAAACCAAAGGTTGACCAGAGCACACTAGACTACCTTCCAAATTACAAAACTAACAAAATTCATATGTTGTGGCAACCCAGCAGAACATACCTCCTCCTAGTCTTGTCACCTCGTCTTTCTATGGCATAGAGAGCAAAAACCAAATAGTTGTAAGTGGACATCAAAACCAAATAAAAGCATAGCCATACGAATGAAATAATATTACTCCCACCTCATTATAAAACCATAAATTCCATGAGATCCATATTTACAAACATATATAAAACTTACTCGAATACCACTAATTTACCTCGGTAGAACCCACGTTACATTCAACTTTACATGTTATCTCAATAACCCGGCTGTAACCGATATGTCGGGACGTAGCCTAATCTTGGCCTTAGCCGTAATCTTGAGCCATATCTTAAAAATCATGTCGTAACCGACATCCTAAGTCATAACTCGATATCCCAATCATAGCTTTCATTCAGAGTTGTAACTCGATCTCCTAATAGTAGCCATCAACCTGAGTCATAGCTCGATATCCTAGGTAATTGTCTAATTTCCATAGAAATCCAACACAAAGACATGTTATCCTAACCACTTCCAAAAATAACTCAAAGTAATGACTAGATAACCTAGAGGTCCAATGTTAGGACCAACCCACTAAATACACATATCCAAAAATACCTCAAAGATATGAGCTAAAATACTATGTGAGTAGGCCACCTCAATGAACATGCATGACAAAAAATGCATCAAAGTCTTGTAGTGGAAAAAATCTTGGGCCATTTCCTAAGACCGATTCCATCCTCTTAATGAGCACATGACAAAAAATGCCTCAACATCATGCGTCGAAGGAATCTCCTGCTTCACATGTCCGAAAATACCTCAAAGACATGTGGAGAAATCCATAAAACCTAATCGAAGTCAAAATCATCAACCATTCATGTCAGGACCTATCCATAATACCCCAGGATTAGGGACTAAACCCTGCTCCCGTCTGACTTACGCATGACACGAAGGCCAAACTGACGTCCAACCTTCATGTGACACGTAAGTCGGACAAGGGATTCTCGATTCGACCGTCCAAAAGCTTCCGAGCTTCCCAGAGTGCGCAGAGTCTACTGTGGAACGTCCGTGTGATGTCTCCGTCTCTCTCGACGAACAGCCCGCGCCGCAACAATCTGGAGGGTATCAAAAACACGAAAAGACTATGAGTGGACAAAAATAAAGTTTATGTTCAAAAACAGTTATTAGAAAACACATACATTTATACCTTCCGTTTTGAAAACCAATGCATGCATATCAATTTCATATCACACAACCATGCACGAAAAATTAAACACATTTTTCCTTTTCTCAAATCCCGGGTCTCAGCCCAAAACCACCGAAAACTGTTTCGTCCGGGCCACTGCCCAAAAACTCAGAAAACCATTATCATCAATTCTCAGTGAAATCCACAACACATTTGTAACCCCATTTTCATCCATCGAACCTGCTGGATCTATCCGAGTCTTTAAACTCCCGAGTCTTTAAACTCAATCCAGGCCTCAATAATATCAGAGTCTTTAAACTCCCGAGTCTTTAAACTCAACAGGCCTACGGGGGAAATATCAATATATCCGAGTCTTTAAACTCCCGAGTCTTTAAACTCAATCCGGGTCTTTAAACCCAATCCAGGCCCGTCCCCCGTCAATCACAATATCCGGGTCATTAAACCCAATAACCAGATCCAGCAAATCCAATCCAAAACCATTTGAAAACCATTTCTCAATCCACATCCAAACCCGAATCCGAAATCACTGGTCTGATGCCCTTCCGGCATCCCGAACCGTCATTCCGAAACCAAATCCAGAATCATATTCATCTCCCTTCCAGATCCGAGTCCGAAACCATCATTCCGTAAGCCGGCATCCGAAATAACCATTCTGAATCCAAACCCGGAATCCACTTTCAAGTCCCGAATCGATTCCTGAATCGTCATCTGGAAATCTGATTCAAACCCGAAATCACCATTCCGAAAACTACTTTGAACTGGGCCTTAAGCCCGAAAATAATTTCCAAAATCCTTTTACTTTCCTTGAAATCCAACCGTATTTCAAATCCCGAAATCAATTCATTAAACCAAGTTCAAATCAAGATAATTATCAAAACCTCGTAAAACATGAAAACTGCTTTTCCTCGAAAAACGTGAAAAACCGTAAACCATCACAATCATAAATCAAATCATAGAATCAAGTATAGAAAACATATAAAAACATATATGCATGCATCAAGAGTCAGAAAGCAAAGTCCACTCACAGACCATTTCAACGTCGCCTCGATACGCTTGCACTTACACCGACCCAGCCATTCCGTTATCCTCGGCTTTCCCGAACCTGTCCAAATCCCAAACTAAGGTCACTAACTACTTCAAAAAGGTCATACTAAAACCCCATAATTTTCCCGTATTTTTAACTATCTTTAACCGAGCCATAAAACCTTCGGACAACCCTAAACATATCGAGTCGATATCCGATTAACTCGAAATCAACGTCATAATGTTTGTTACATCGATTACATCATTTCACATGTTGACCTCTTTCCCGGAATGTGCCCCCCGCGCCCTCACGCGCCGCCCAAAGGGGCTGCGCGTGGGAGCTACGCGCCCAGTACAGTGTTGTCGTCTTCCCTGGGAAAACCCGGTCCGACCGGTTCAGTTCAGCTGGTCTAACTGTGAACCGGCGTTCATGGTTCTGGCTTATTTTGACCCAGTTTTCAATCCTAATTAATCTATTACGATCATCCCTTCAAGTCTAAGAGATCTAATTACTCAAATGAACCAATTAAAACTGATTCCATACCTTCCGGATCGTCCCTTCAAGTCTAAGAAAACCTCCACACTTTGTAACCGTGTCCATTGTCGAAGCTACCCTCCTCCAACCTTCAATTCCATCCCAGTCGACCTGTTTTCCTTCCATTATCAAATTCCCATCACAAGTAAACATCAATCAAGCCGAAAAACCCATAATCGATTCTTGAAACCAAAACTTACCGTGTTGGTTCACCGGCCACCAGTCCACGACGGCTCAATCCAAGGCCACCAATCAACTTGTCTCAACTTCCTTTCACAAATCCCTCAGAGAGGACAAGTACTTTGGGTCATATGGAAGCCGTTCAACTCTGATTCCTCTCGACTCCTCTGTTTTGTTTCCTTACGGTTTAGGGCCGTGGCCACCCCTTCACAGCCACCACAACGGTGGCACCACCTTACCGCCACCCTAACTCTCTGTTTTACTCAAATTCACCTACAAACTCAATTGAACCCGCGCTACACATACACACCATCGATTTGTCTCTGTTTCGGGTCTGGGAGTAAAAATGTGGGAAATGGTTTACTTAGTCTCATTAAAAACAAATGAACGATGAGGCTGGAACCAACCAGACCCTTCCCACGTGTCCACATCCCTCTGGTCTGGCTCAAATCCCACACGGACAGGTGTCCTCATCCCAAAGGTCAGCACCAAAAACAAGTAAAAGACCAATTTACCTTTGTCTTACTAAATTACCTTTTTGCCCTTCGTACGTTTAGACCCATAATTTTATTTCTCGAACTCCAAATGCTACATGTCGCCTGTCGTTGGAATCAGGGACTCGAGACTTTCCTAATGATCCTCGGTTTTCGTGAAAATGACAAGTTAGCAAAAAGTCAACGTTTCCCCCTATTTTACCCAAATTACGAAAGTGCCCTCAACTTTCCGAACATCACAACTTCCTCCTTGGATGTCGGATTCGGGCGTGCCACCAGTCTACGGATTCGTGACGTCCCAAACTACGTCACGGTCATCGGTCAATACCCAATTGACCACCCCAACTCAAAGTCAACTTTTTGCCCAAACTAGGGGAAAAATCGTCATTCTACGCCAACCGTCCAAGGTAACCAACTAATCACCAATTAAGTTCACTAATCCTTCACTAATCACCGTCTTAACCCTAATTTCCGAGACGGGTCGTTACAACCTACCCTCCTTAAAAGAATTTCGTCCCCGAAATTCCACAACTCGTTCCCGACACTAGGGGTCTCCTACCCGGTGATCCACACTAACCCAACAACAACTACTCCTGGGTGTCCGATCTATCATCTCCACCTTCCAGAATCCAACTCAAATCCTAAACCAAACTCCCAGTCTCGTAGTAACTCGACCACTACTGAACTCACTACTTCGCCTTCATCTCCCTCGACTGCTACTCTGATCATCTTATCAGAATAAATCTACAAAGTCCTAAAGGCAAATTCTAGATTGTGGGTTCTCTTGAATAACCTCATATCGATCGATAATCTCACTCCTTTCCAATTCCTCCCGTCATCTTTCAACGGAACTTACCACAGGTTAAGGGAGGTTACAACCCAGGTATTTCAACCACAAGTTTCCCAACTCAACTCTACTAGCCATAGGGCTTCTCAGCTTCTGCAGAGCACAACCACGCTTCCGCTGATACTTGACCTACCCATGGTCATGGACGAGCCCTCGTCCAAAGTCATCCATCATGTAACCACTACCTCGGCTGCGCCTAGCAGCACCGTCCCCAATCCGGCAGTAAATCGGCCTAAACCACAAGGACTACGATACCACAAACCCCAACTCACAAAAGTCCCACGGGGTACCTCAAAACATCCCCGTCGTCTGGGTTATCCAAACCCTCGACTATCCCTCGAATCTCAAGGTAGTTCCTAGATTCTGCCACTCGAGGCATCCGGCTACTCATAGCCGCACAAGTCCAAACGTAACCCAACTGACCAAAGGTCACCAATCCATCCATTCAACATCCAAACGCCATCCGGCCCAACCGGCCACCAACAATCGGCCACCTCGGCCTACGTATCTCACTAACTCAACGAGCTACTCTCAGGCCCCTCAGGCCGACCAACCTACTCATCCGTAGCTCACTGGCTACCATCCATGTAAATCTGCTAGTGCATCGCTGTCCCTCCATTAAGCAAAACCCGTACCAACACACTAACCGTTCCGGCCCTGAGCCGACATACGTCTTACCACATACCGCGCATCGAGCGACTACATTCTGCTACCAACAATCACCGCTAAATAACCACAACGAACGTACTATCACTTATCCGTATCCAGGTTGCTGACGGGCTATTTCACGTCGAGACATCACATCCACAGTAGCATCACATCACCCAAGTCGACGAACCAACGACTCTGGGAACCAAACCTCACACAGAACCTACAAAACCTCGCTCTGATACCAATTTTCAGAACCCACCCATTAGGGACGAAACCCTGCTCCCGTCGGACTTACGCATGACACGAAGGCCAAACTGACGTCCAACCTTCATGTGACAAGTAAGTCGGACAAGGGATTCTCGATTCGACCACGCAACACCTTGTGGAAAGTGGAATCGACCACGCAACACCCTGTGGAAAGTGGAATCGACCACGCAACACCCTGTGGAAAGTGGAATCGACCACGCAACACCCTGTGGAAAGTGGAATCGACCACGCAACACGTGTACACCCGTACACCAACTAATCAGAACGAAAACTGCACCCCAATGTACCACTAATACTCAAAACGCAATGACTACATTCGACCCTGTCGAATGACTGAAATTACTTGTTTAGAATTTGACACCACTTGTTTAATCTACCCCTTTCGTCGACGCAACAACTCTACGGTTCCGTTCCCACTCACCAATCTATCCTTGTATTTACTCCCACTAGGAGTCAACAGACCCCACTCAACAATCTATGTTGACACATCCTGACAATCTGTCACCACACAGTTGTTGTCAGTCGAAAACTGACACTAGACTCACTCGTGGTTTCACGAGCCACCAACTTACCTGACTTAAATATACACTTACCTACATTTCACCCGACTCGTGTGTAATTAAACACATCGGAAATACCATGACCCTTTGCATAGTAATGTCCGGTCCACGACCAATCCCATGGTATCGGAACCAATCCGACTACCAACACGCTCACCGACATTCCTCGGATATAACCCATCGACCAGACTACAACCACCTAGGTCGTAGCCAAAGACGTTTCAATGATGGAGTACCACTTGCCCAAACCAGCATGAGACAAATCGAAACTCCACCCATCATCTTGTTCCAATTCCGAATCTGAATCCGCAATTTCGTAAGAAATCCCGGATCCAAACCCAAACATCACATTTTTAATTCATATCCAAATCCGAATCCGAAATCATTATTCCGTAAGCTAGCATTTGGAATAATCATTCCGTACCCAAATCCAGAAATCCATTTTCAAGTTCCCAAATCGAATCCTGAATCGTCACCCAGAAATTCGATTCCAAAACCTGAAATCTCGTTCACATTTACCAAGACACACCAAAACTGAACCTATCGATTACCCGTTCAATACCTCCAATTGACTTCATAGGGAAGCCAATCCAACCGCCACACGTCTAAGGTTGACAAAATCCGACCAGTCGAAAACCTACTCACTCGAGTAGGATACCATACGGGCCCCACTTCGAAAGGAAGTTCAACCCCGCCATTTACGACTCACACACCCAAGTTCGTATCGATCCTTGTCATTCCACCTAGGAAAAACCAAGGATGATCCAAAATGATGACGTCAAAACTCATCCTACGTGGATGCAAACAAAACTCGCTGCACTCACCACGCCATGTGACACAACATCCTCTGCCACCAAGCAGAAAATGAGAAATCTCGTTTACCTAATTTTGATTACGCAACTCCCCCTGATGACTCCACAACACACATGGGCTCACCAACCAATACCCACCCAACGTACTGGTAACTACACTCAACGTCTGCCAGGGCAGAAAACAAGAAGTCAACCCCAATGACTTCGGAATACCCATCACCAATGCGGAAACGAGCACTCCTCCCGTCCCACAATTACAACTCTCCTCGACACTAAGGTTCCAACCATGTTGGAAGCAGACCTACTCCCAACGAGATGTCAAGTCCAACCACTGGACTCCCTACATCTCCAACTCATTTGGACAACCACGTGTCCACAATCAATCCGTTATTGTTTCGTTCGCACATCCAACCTTTACAGGTTCAACACTCGGTTTTCCAAGTTCTCAATTATACCTTTTTAATCCACTCATCACTGGTTACCTCACCACTATTGGGACTTATCCCAACACATCACAATCTTAACTGGATCCAATCCAGTCCATCACTCACCCACTACCAAATCTCAAAGACTGAACATATGTTCATCATGACGGAGTCACACCCTAACTTGTGGCTCATCGTTAACACCATTACCGACACTAGCACCAGCGCTAGTACCAGCACCAGCGCTAGTACCAGCACCAGCGCTAGTACCAGCACCAACACACTATCAACAACACTAGTATCAGCACCCATGCATCCATACTAGCATCGACACAAAAGTATCAACATATAACATCCATACTTGCACACCGTGTGCAAATATGACAACCCTGGATCTCCGTTCATACCGAACGACGATCCCGTACCTCACGACTATGGGTACCACCACTCTGACAATCCACATCGGGAAAATGAACGTTCCCTGAACGTCCCCTGATCCCCAAGTATTATAACCACACTAATTATCCTCGATAGCCAGTCATCTCCATATGACTTCCGACTAACTGTCATTGCTATCGAGATTCGCATCCATACCTCACAACAATACCCGGTCAACCCGAGATTCCATAATTTATCTCAGAACCGTATCTGTATATCGAATCCCATAGTTCTGGCTAGACTCACCAGAGCCATCCACATGGTCATCCATCACCTCAGCTGCTCGTCGCAGCACAAGTTCTCATCCACTAGTCACAATTAAGGTTTACCTTTTGAATCCATCATATACTAGGATTCCACAATTACACCCTATGGTTCAACCGATCCCAACCACTTTCAGTAATATAAAACTCACAACCTGACCGACCCCGCGGTCCTGACATCGTATAGATGTCAAATCCAATCCTACCATCAACTCAACGTGGGTTCCACCACTAAGGTCATCGGCCAACCCCGATGTACCAACATCCCTCACACTAGCAACCACCACTAAGGTTCACATTTTAGACCATTACTCAAATGAGGTTCCCGAACCTGGCTGCACCTAGCAGCACAACAATTTAGTATTACATGACCGAACCGACGGTCCCACAATACCAGTTCATCACAATCAACCCCACTTGGGTCGAATCACATTAATGCACGGCGTATCGGGCCAATCACACTCCATCCACTATCCAAACCCAAAAACTATCTATCAGGTTGATAACGAACTGCAGCCCAAAGAGACATCACACCCTCGACCTGCGCGCACAAAAAGAGAAACCGTGCTCTAATACCAAGTTGACAGGACCCATCCCAATCCCCCTAGGATTACCGTGAAATGTGCCCTGCTCCCGTCCAACAAGGAGTGTCAGACAAGGGATAACCAAGAGCCACTGCCCAACCGGGGCATCTAGAGTGCGCAAGGACCGATGGAGGAGGTGTGCAATGTCCCAGTTTCCGCTGCAATCGCATCCATAATCAACCTGAAGGGCATTAAAACCAAAAGTTGTGAGTGGACAAAAACCAATAAGTTTATCAAATACATTTATAAGACATTTATGCCCTCCAATAAAAATGTATGCATGCCACGAAAACCAGTAACCAAAACGTTTGCTCAACCGAGCCATTAGGGCCTTAGCCCAAAAACCGTTAACCAAAAACCAAGTGTGGGAACTCAGCCCAAAACTGTGGTATACCACCACTAGACATATTAAAACCATGTGGGCCACCGCCCAAAGCCATAAATATAAATCCATAAATCCAAAAACTATTTAGGGTCCCCGACCCGACATACCATTTCATAACCAATAATCCATTTTTACCATATAACACATATCCAACCGAAAAGCCATTTCATAGATTCATTAATCCGTATCTACCATTACCATCACCAGCATCCCTGATGCTTAGCGTCCCAGACGCTTGACGTCCCTGACGTCATATCTCACGGTATGAATAAGCTACGCGTGCTGCCCGGGGTCTCTCCGGGTCCATATATCTGACATCACAAATGTCTGACGTCCCTGACGTCAATCATAGCAATCCTGCTCCTGAGTCATCATACGGTCCGGCTGCTCCGTACAATGACCCCTCGCAGGCAATGCACCGTGACTTCCTCAGTGTCCCAGACATCTGGAGGAGACCATCATATATCCTTGTATCCAGATGGTATATGGAAAACAGTTTTATTAAATCATTTCACCACATCATTACAATGGGCCCTGCCCGAAATTTCCATAAAACCACATAATTCCATTTAGGGTCCCTGACCCAAAATCACAATTATTAAACATCGGGTCCCTGACCCGAAATTACCATTATAATCCAACTGGGCCTCATGCCCGATTTTATGAACCACTGGGCCCACAACCCGATTTGTAAACCAACTGGGCCCGCAGCCCAACTTTATAAACCCACTGGGCCTACGGCCCGAATTCGTAAATCAACTGGGCCCCTGGTCCGATAACATAACTTGACAGGACCCATCCCAATCCTCCTGGGATTACCGTGGAATGTGCCCTGCTCCCGTCCAACAAGGAGTGTCAGACAAGGGATAACCAAGAGCCACTGCCCAACCGGGGCATCTAGAGTGCGCAAGGATCGATGGAGGAGGTGTGCAATGTCCCCAGTCTCTGCTGCAAACGCATCCGTAATCAACCTGAAGGGCATTAAAACCAAAAGCTGTGAGTGGACAAAAACCAATAAGTCATCAAATACATTTATAAGACATTTATGCCCTCCAATAAAAACGTATACATGCCACGAAAACCAGTAACCAAAACGTTTGCTCAACCGAGCCGTTAGGGCCTTGGCCCAAAAACCGTTAACCAAAAACCAAGTGTGGGAATTCAGCCCAAAACTGTGGAATACCGCACTATACATAAACAACCATGTGGGTCACCACCCACGACCATAAATGAACATCAATTCATTAAAATCACACAATCATAAATCCACCCGGAAAGCCATTTCATTAATTCGTATTTTACCATTACCATCTCCAGCATCTCAGATGCTCAGCGTCCCAGACGTCATATCTCACGGTATAATAAGCTACGCGTGCTGCCCGGGGTCTCTCCGGGTCCATATATCTGACAACCCTGATGTCTGACGTCCCCGACGTCAATCATAGCAATCCTGCTCCTGAGTCATCATACGGTCCGGCTGCTCCGTATAATGACCCCTCGCAGGCAATGCACCGTGACTTCCCCAGTGTCCCAGACATCTGGAGGAGACCATCATATATCCTTGTATCCAGATGGTATATGGAAAACAGTTTTATTAAATCCTTTTATCACATCATTACAATGGGCCCTGCCCGAAATTTCCATAAAACCACATAATTCCATTTAGGGTCCCTGACCCAAAATCACAATTATTAAACATAGGGTCCCTGACCCGAAATCATAAATTTTAATCCAACTGGGCCTCATGCCCGACTTTATGAACCACTGGGCCCACGGCCCGATTTATAAACCAACTGGGCCCGCAGCCCGACTAATAAACCAACTGGGCCCGCAGCCCGATTACGTACTCAAATGGACTCCAAGTCCGAGATTTCCAAAACAAGTGGGCCTCAAGCCCGAATTCATCTTTCCAATATAAAAACCGTTTTATCATATTATTTATTTAACCACAAGCACGCAAAACCACAAATAAACCGTTAATCCCGATATACGTGAAATACGGAAAACACCTCGAAATACGTGCAACATACCCGAAATCAATACTCACAATCACCATCATAGAAATCACGTATGTTAAACATATAACACATTTAAACATGCATAGGATTTATAAAACCAAAGTCCAATCACAGACCGTTTTAACGGTATGCCTTGATACGCGTGCCACCGGCCCTCCCGGGCCACACCACTATCACCGGGACTCCCAATCCTGTCCAAATCACATTAGAGGGTCACTAACCTCATCAATAACATCCTATCAAAGTCTCGTAATTTTCCCGAATTTTTACTTATTTTTAAACTTAATTTAAAACCTTCGGACATCCCGAACAATATCGAGACGGTGTCCGATCGACACGAAACCAATTCCAAAATGTTCGTTACATTAAATAGGACAGAAGTCATGTTGACCTCACCTCGAGATTCGTGCCCACGCGCCGTCACGCGCCGCCGTGAGTGGTTGCGCGTGAAATCCACGCGTCGTGAACAGTGTCACCAGCCTAACCCGTATCTCTGGTAAACGGGTCCAAATTGCCCGTGACACGACCTGGTTCAATGTCCATCAATTCGATCCTAATTCCTTCAATTGATGATTCAGTTAGTTTCGTTCTTAGTTCAATTACAGGTCTGTAAACTCAGTTACACAAATCCTTACCTACAATTCCACGATTCGATGATGAACACCAAGAACACTCCGGTTACTGTTCGTTCATGGAATTCCTTCAATTCCAATTGATTTCCTTAAATTGAATCAACTAGAAGCATCGGTGGACCATGAGGAACAATTCCCCCACATCAATTTCGCCGTTGGATCACTAAATGGTCGCGACTCAAGCTCGAACACCGTCACTGTTCAACCATGGAGCTTCATCGATCTCAGCCGGTTTCCTTCAATTGATCCTTCCAGAAGCATCGTGGGATCCTCAGGAACACAATCCCCACATCAATTGCACCGTTCGAACACTCCACGATCACGACTCAACCCTGAAATTCCTCCTCTGTCACCAAGTGGGTTCAGAGCCAAAACGTTGCCAATTTCCTTCGTTCATTCGACGTTCCTGATCGTAGTGATCCCAGGAAGCTGAATGTGAGCTCAATTGCGATCCTCACGGCCTAATTCTTCCATTTCGAATTCCCCCCCCCCCCCCAACTTTCTAAAATACAATTTTTCGATTTCCAGCATCCTCTCTGCCTCTCGTGTTTCCCAGCCAATTCAGTCTCTCTCAACCTTCAATTTTCTCTCAAGAACGGCCAAGGAAGGGAGCCAATTCTCCCAGCTCACACACTCTCTGTTTTGCTCACGGTGTAAGGAAAATATGGAGATAATTAGGGAGAAAATGGAGGAAATGATGAAGGATAAATGATGATGTTGTAATGATGGTGTTGGGAGGGAAACATGGATCAGAATTCAGGGGATGGGTGACACTTGTCACTCATCCAGGTGTGCACAGTCATCGGTTACTATTTATTATTATATTATTATTTTAATCGGGGCCTCGGTTTGTTAGTTCGTTTCCTTGACCATAACTTCGTCGTCGAATCTCCGATTTCGGCATGCCGCCTGTCATTGGATTCGTATCGACGATACCTACGTAACGGTCCTTGGCCCTCGTGCATCGGACCTCCCGGTCAAAAAGTCAACATTTGGCCCCTAACATGCCAAATTACCAAAATGCCCCTCAACTTCCGAACATCATAACTTCCTCTACGAATGTCGGAATCGAACGTGTCACCTGTCTATGAACTCGTGACGTCCCAACTACGTCACGGTCATCGGTCAAAGTCCGTTTGACCGCCCGATCAAAAAGTCAACATTTTGCCCACGACTAGGGGCAAAACGGTCATTTTGCACAATTTGTTCGATTCCGCCCTACTAAGCACCGTTCAACCTCACTAATCGAGATTAATGACTAATCAAATCCCGGAATTCGGGACGGGTCGTTACATAACTCAAATGGGTCTTAGCCCGTTTTCACAAACAACTGGGCCCCTGGCCCGATTTCATAAAGTAACTGGGCCCCCGGCCCGATTACGCACTCAAATGGACTCCAAGTCCGAAATTTCCAAAATAATTGGGCCTCAAGCCCGAGTTCATATTTCCAATTTCAAAACCATTTCATCACATTATATCCAAGTTATAATTATGAAAAATCCATGTAAAACCGGAAACCTCGATTTACGTGCAAGCACGTAAATCGCCTCGAAATACGTGAAACCGTACAATTTACCAACAATCAAATCAACATCATACAATCACAATCACAGTCCATATAAAACAGTTAGGCATGAATAGAATTTATAAAACCAAAGTCCACTCACAGACCGTTTTAACGGTATGCCTCGATACGCGTGCCACCGGCCCTCCCGGGCCACACCACTATCACCGGGATTCCCAATCCTGTCCAAATCACATTAGAGCGTCACTAACCTCATCATTAACATCCTATCAAAGTCCCGTAATTTTCCCGAATTTTTAACTATTTTTAAACTTGATTTAAAACCTTCGGACGTCCCGAACAATATCGAAACGGTGTCCGATCGACACGAAACCAATCCCAAAATGTTCGTTACAATAAATAGGACAGAAGTCATGTTGACCTCACCTTGAGATTCGTGCCCACGCGCCGTCACGCGCCGCCGTGAGTGGCTGCGCGTGAAACCCACGCGCCTGCTACAGTGTCACCATCTAACCCGTATCTCTGGTAAACGGGTCCAATTAGCCCGCGAGACGACCCGGTTCAATGTCCAACAATTCAGCCTTAAACCTTCCAATTGATCATTCAGTTAGCTTCGTTTTAAGTTCAATTTAAGATCTGTAAACTCAATTACACGATCACTTACCCAAATTCCCACGATTCGATGATGAACACCAAGAACACCCGGTTACTGTTCGTTCATGGAATTCCTTCAATTTCGATCGATTTCTTTAAATTGATTCAACCAGAAGCATCAGTGGACTCCGTTAAACATTTCCCCCAACTCAATTGCTTCAATCTAGTGCTCAATCTCCACGACTCAAGCTCGATAGCCGTCACTGTGCAACCATGGAAGTCCGTCAATCTCCAACGTTTTCCTTCAATTGATCCCTCCAGAAGCATCGTGGGATCCTCAGGAACACAATCCCCACCTCAATTTCGTCAATCAAAGCCTCAATTTCCTCGACTCAACCTCGAATTTCCTCCTCTATCACCAAGTGTGTTCAGAGCCAAAATAGCACCAATTTCCTTCGTTCTTTCGACGTTTCTGATCGTAGTGATCCCAGGAAGCTGAATGTGAGCTCAATTTCGATCCTCACGGCCCAATTCCCAGTATTCGAATTTCCCCCCAATTTTTCTAAAATTCAAATTTTCGATTTCCCAGCATCCTCTATGCCTCTCGTGTTTCCCAGCCAATTCAGTCTCTCTCAATCTTCAATTTTCTCTCAGGAACGGCTAAGGAAGGGAGCCAATTCTCCCAGTTCATTCCCTCCCCAAATCGTGCACGGTTTGAAAGAAAAACAAAGAAAAGGAAGGAAAATGATGAAGGAGGAATGATGATGTTGTAATGATAGTGTTGGGAGGGAAACATGGAGCTGGAAACAAGGGATGGGTGACACTTGTCACTCATCCGGAGGTGCACAGTCAACGGTCACTATTCATTATTATATTATTATTTTAATCGGAGCCTCGGTTCGTAAATTCGTTTCCCTGACCATAACTTCGTCGTCGAATCTCCGATTTCGGCATGCCGCCTGTCATTGGATTCGTATCAATGAAACCTACGTAACGGTCCTTGGCCCTCGTCCATTGGACCCCCTGGTCAAAAAGTCAACATTTGACCCCAATTGACCAAAATTACCAAAATGCCCCTCAACTTCCGAACATCACAACATTCTCCTCGAATGTCGGAATCGAACGTGCCGCCTGTCTATGAACTCGTGACATCCCGAACTACGTCACGGTCATCGGTCAAAATGGCAACATTTTGCCCACGACCAGGGGCAAAACGGTCGTTTTGCACATTTTGTCCGATTCCGCCCTACTAATCACCGATCAACCTCACTAATCGAGATTAGTGACTAATCTAATCCCGGAATTCGGGATGGGTCGTTACATCAAATCCCAGGCCTCAGCCCAAAACCACCGAAAACCGTTTCGTCCGGGCCACTGCCCAAAAACTCAGAAAACCATTATCATCAATTCTCAGTGAAATCCACAACACATTTGTAACCCCATTTTCATCCATCGAACCTACTGGATCTATCTGAGTCTTTAAACTCCCGAGTCTTTAAACTCAACAGGCCTACGGGGGAAATATCAATATATCCGAGTCTTTAAACTCCCGAGTCTTTAAACTCAATCCAGGTCTTTAAACCCAATCCGGGCCCGTCCCCCGTCAATCACAATATCCGGGTCTTTAAACCCAATAACCAGATCCAGCAAATCTAATCCAAAACCATTTGAAAACCATTTCTCAATCCACATCCAAACTCGAATCCGAAATCACTGGTCTGATGCCTTTCCAGCATCCCGAACCGTCATTATGAATCCAAATCCAAAATCATATTCATCTCCCTTCCAGATCCGAGTCCGCAACCATCATTCCGTAAGCCGGCATCCGAAATAACCATTCCGAACCCAAACCTGGAATCCATTTTCAAGTCCCGAATCGATTCCCGAATCGTCATCCGGAAATCCGATTCTAAAACCCGAAATCACCTTTCCGAAAACTACTTTGAACTGGGCCTTAAGCCCGAAAATACTTTCCAAAATCCTTTTACTTTCCTTGAAATCCAACCGTATTTCAAATCCCGAAATCAATTCATTAAACCAAGTTCAAATCACGATAGTTATCAAAACCTCGTAAAACATGAAAACTGTCTTTTCCTCGAAAAAACGTGCAAAACCGTAAACCATCACAATCATAAATAAAATCATAGAATCAAGTATAGAAAACATATAAAAACATATATGCATGCATCAAGAGTCAGAAAGCAAAGTCCACTCACAGACCATTCCAACGTCGCCTCGATACGCGCGCACTTACACCGTCCCCAGCCATTCCGTTATCCTCGGCTTTCCTGAACCTGTCCAAATCCCAAACAAAGGTCACTAACTACTTCAAAAAGGTCATACTAAAACTCCATAATTTTCCCGTATTTTTAACTATCTTTAACCGAGCCCTAAAACCTTTGGACAACCCGAAACATATCGAGTCGATATCCGATTAACTCGAAATCAACGCCAAAATGTTTGTTACATCGATTACATCATTTCACATGTTGACCTCTTTCCCGGAATGTGCCCCACGCGCCCTCATGCGCCGCCCAAAGGGGCTGTGCGTGGGAGCCACGCGCCCAGTACAGTGTCGTCGTCTTCCTTGGGAAAACCCGGTCCGACCGGTTCGGTTCAGCTGGTCTAACTGTGAACCGGCGTTCATGGTTCTGGCTTATTTTGACCCAGTTTTCAATCCTAATTAATCTATTATGATCGTCCCTTCAAGTCTAAGAGATCTAATTACTCAAATAAACCAGTTAAAACTGATTCCATACCTTCCCGATTCAAGCAAACCTCCACACTCTGTAACCGTGTCCATTGTCAAAGTTACCATCCTCCAACCTTCAATTCCATCCCAGTCGACCTGTTTTCCTTTCATTATCAAATTCCCATCACAAGTAAACATCAATCAAGCCGAAAAACCCATAATCGATTCTTTAAACCAAAACTTACCGTGTTGGTTCACCGGCCACCAGTCCACGACGGCTCAATCCAAGGCCACCAATCAACTTGTCTCAACTTCCTTTCACAAATCCTTCAGACAGGACAAGTACTTTGGGTCATATGGAAGCCGTTCAACTCTGATTCCTCTCGACTCCTCTGTTTTGTTTCCTTACAGTTTAGGGCTGTGGCCACCCCTTCACGGCCACCACAACGGTGGCACCACCTTACCGCCACCCTAACTCTCTGTTTTACTCAAATTCACCTAAAAACTCAATTGAACCCGCGCTACACACACACACGATCAATTTGTCACTGTTTCGGGTATGGGAGTAAAAATGTGGGAAATGGTTTACTTAGTCTCATTAAAAACAAATGAACGATGGGGCTGGAACCAACCAGACCCCTCCCAGGTGTCCACATCCCTCTGGTTTGGCTCAAATCCCACAAGGACAGGTGTCCTCATCCCAAAGGTTAGCACCAAAAACAAGTAAAAGACCAATTTACCCTTGTCTTACAAAATTACCTTTTTGCCCTTCGTACGTTTGGACCTATAATTTTATTTCTCGAACTCCAAATGCTACATGCCGCCTGTCGTTGGAATCAGGGACTCGAGACTTTCCTAATGATCCTCGGTTTGCGTGAAAATGACAAGTCTAGCAAAAAGTCAACGTTTCTCCCTATTTTACCCAAATTACGAAAGTGCCCTCAACCTTCCGAACATCACAACTTCCTCCTCGGATGTCGGATTCGGGCGTGCCACCTGTCTACGGATTCGTGACGACCCAAACTACGTCACGGTCATCGGTCAATACCCAATTGACCACCCAAACTCAAAGTCAACTTTTTGCCCAAACTAGGGGCAAAATCGTCATTCTACGCCAACCGTCCAAGGTAACCAACTAATCACCAATTAAGTTTACTAATCCTTCACTAATCACCGTCTTAACCCTAATTTCCGGGACAGGTCGTTACAATTCAAGTCTAAGCCCAAATTCCATAACTCATGGCCAAAGCCCAATATCCGTATCTAGGACAAGCCCTAAAACCATTTTCAAACTCATTATCTAAACTGATATTGGACAATAAATCCAATAAAACGGTTATCCTTAGTTACAAAGTCTCATAAGATATAATAAAATATATTATAATAATTTCTATTTATTCCTAAAATGCATAATTGATCACAAATAAAAACACATAAATATGCATGCATTATAATTTAGGAAACAAATTCCACTCACTCTAAATTCCAAACAGGTTTGATTCCAAGCTATTCGGTCCCGTGACCTTCGAAGCCACATGGCTGTCAAAAACAACACTTGGCATTACTAAACGACAACCCTAAACCATAAATTCAACCCCCTAACCTTTTGAGGGTGCACACATGCCCTAAACGTGTTCGAAGTACCATATGATGTCCAAAACAACCCCTAAACGAACTTTGATGGTTGGCCTACAAGCGCTGGTAGAAGGCTGAAAGCCCTGCCACGTGCCTTTCAAGCGCGCCACATGCTTGGCCCTTATGACTCTAGAGTTCAGTTTTTGCAAGACACCGTTGCCGCCAGCTGGAATCTGCCATTTTCATCTGGTTTTCATATTTTTTCTAATTCCTTCAAAACACAACCATTTTTCACAGCCAACTCCAACTTCAACTTCAACTTCAACAAATCTTTGAAAGGGTTTTCTTGGAAAGGAGAAGGGAAAAAGGCGTTTGGGGTGGAGAAACGAGAGAGAATTGAGGAAAAATGAAAAGAGACTGCTAAGGAGGAAGTAAGCTACGTTTTTGTTTTGTTTATATACCTGAGCAAATGTGCAAATAGGGAAAAGATGGTAGTATTAGGAAAGTATATATTAGACTTATGGGCATGATTATTAGGTGTTATGGCCAATTAACAAAAAATGTACTGACGAAAAAAGTCGGTTGTTATTGGTCCGAAGCTTTCGGGTCGATTACCAAACCCGCCACTGCAGTTGGGGTAGGAGATAAGATGGGCCTAGCTGAAGTCAATACAAAGCCGGGTCATCTGGCCGAAAGAAGCTTGGCCGACTGGATAATGTAATTGGCGATTTGGAACAATTGTTATGCTGGGACTGGATCAGGATTATAGTTATGCTTTAGAATATTAAAAGGAACATGACATTCAGTTTGTGATTTACATAATTTATTATAACTCTGTTCCATTGGTTTATAAATTAATGCTTGAGCTTTTTTATGCTCATACAAAATGTGTCTCATGATTTTTTTTTTAATAATATTATTGTCGTAATGATATTATTTTCTAGCTCGTTCCGTATCAAGAAATTTTTAACTTAATTCTTATAAAAAAAAGTTTAATACTCAAAATTTATAATAATTAATAAATTTTAAGTAAATGATAAATGTGATATTTAAAGTACGTATACAACTCCAAATCAGTAAAAACTATTATTTAATTAAAAATTATTAATTTTTTAGGGTGCTTCGTGTCTGATTTGTGTTCGTTCGGTACTTTAGATTTTGGGGGTGATTGGCGTTATCGTTACGACACAAGTCATCGCGGTATGTTCAAATACTCTTTACATAATTTTTTTTTCCTTATAAGATCGTGAAATTTTTTTATGCTTCAAAAAGGCCCTCCATCTGCTGCCGCACAAGTCACAAGATACAGCAGCTGCGACGCAACTATTAGAATTAGCACTACATCTATACCATGACAGGATTCCCTTTTTTAGAACACAAGGTTTATATACTTCATATTATGTAAGGGATAGGGTTGGGTGGGATATAGTTGGTACAAAATGTAAGAAGGGCCTATATATTCTATGAGGAGTGCATTATTCATGTGGTTTTATGCGCAGTGCATTTAAGACTTTTTCCATTTTTTAGATCCACCACTGTTGGTTTCTTTTTTGATAAATTTGTTTTGGGTCCAACTTTCGACAATTATCATAAGAATAATGCGATTTGGACCCTCTAAATTGACCAAATTTAGTGATTATATTGATATGGCAATCAATAAATGGTATTATTTTAATAAATGAAATTATTCTATATTTATATTAGACCATTCATTGATTGTCACATCAACATAATCACTAAATGTAATTAATTTAAAATGTCCAAATAGCATTGCCCTTACCATAATAAGAAAAGGTAAAAAAAAATACCTAAAAAGAAAAGCGTCAGTGGTGAAGGGAAAAGAGCAGCAGCAGTCTAGTTAGGTATAAGAGAGACCTTCCAAAATTATATAACACATGGATTATAGACAGTCAACCAATTAAAAAAAATTAATAAAGCATAAGTTAATCTGAAAATTAATATTATGGTATTAATAAAACAGTTACTTTTACTACACCAGTTTTACTTCATTTTTCATCAGCTGCATATGTACATGTAAATATAATTCGTAATTAATTAGAAGACATCTGTTTTAAGTAAAACAAAGTCGGATCGCGAGATTGTCGGGGTTTGGGGGCCCACTGACAGTTCTGCGTCTTAGTGTGCATAAGATGAATATGACCATGTGCAGGTGGGGATATGTCTACAATAAAACCTCATATTAAATTTCAGATAAAAAAAACCTCATATTAAATTTAGGGGTCTATTTAAGGAAATTTTGATTAATGCATTGATAGTTAGTGATGAATTCGGTTTGGTATTAATTTTTTTTTTAATAAAATAAAGGAGTATTGATAAAAATAATATTTTTCAAGGTTATATGAAGGAGAGATTTAGATATTCTTTTTACTTCAAGAGAGGATGTTCCTACCTAAAATATTTTTTTCGTAATAAGAGTCGAGTGTTCGGGTTAGCCTTGAGTTGGACCTCCGTGCGGAACCTTGTCTCCGGAGAGATGGAAGCGGACCACTCATGAGGATCTCTTTATTGTGAATGATGAGGTGGAGAGATGCTAAATGGGTTGAGTGTGATGGGCCTTAAACTACAGTCGATCCCTAGATGGACAGAGCAGAAAATAAGCAGGCCATCTCAACTTAGATGTAGGAATGCCACTAGTAGAGAAACATATACTAGAAAATGTAAATAAGTTCCGTTTTCGGCTCAAGAACCTTCGAACTGATCAATACGATTGTGAGGCATGCAGACAAGAAATCTTATGCGCTAATCATTTTTGTGCCTTTTTCAAGGACTTAAAATATTCTTTTTCCAACGTTACCCAAGTTCATAATTTTTATTTCGCCATGATATTCAAGTTAGTGATGTTGTTATTTCGGTTGTTAAAATGGAAAAATGGTCCCAGGTTCTCTCGAGTGGAAATCAAAGTATTTGGACCAATATACGAAAATGGTGCCCTGACTTATTAAGTCGGGAACCACGCTCGAATGGTGTGTCCCGAGCACCAATTATTTACATAAGAAATTTGTTTTATGTATTGAAATGGAAATGAAAGTACGAATATAGGAATGTAAAAGTAATGGAATTGAATAACAACCCAAATTATAAGTATAAGAAAGTAAATTATCCCCTTCGTGTTTCAAGGCCGTAATAAGCAAGAAAATTTGGGAATCATCAATTGAAATGAATATCAATCAGAAATCATGTCATAAGATGGAAGAGCATTCAAATGCGACAAAAAGACGTCGAAAATGAGGTTTGAGACCTTAATGACCAGCCATAAGTCGGTAGTCGGAATGACTTTCCGTGAAATGCTAGTCGGGTACTATTCATGAACCGATAGTCGAGGGTGAATTTTTAGTGAACCAGTAATTGATAATATCAACCCCAATGACACCGAATGGTCAGAAAAAAGGTCGATCTTCCGCGAACCTTATCCAAAAGTCCATGAACTGGTCAGTCGGGATGAGGGCAACATTTATGATACTGAGTGGTTAGAAAGAAAGATTGTGCAGGAAAATGAAGCCAACCATTATGACATTGATGCTAGAGCGATTAGAAAGACGGTTAGGTAGTTGTATAAATGCCTCGAAGGGGTGAGAAGAGAAGTTGCATCTTGATTTCCTAGGTCGAAAGAAGTAATTTTTGTCCGAGGGCCATCCTTTTTAAACCATGAAACCTTGGTTAAAGGTGTTCATAGGTTCATAAATTGATGGAGATCATTTTGTTAAGTTTGATGGGTTGATTGATTTTTTAGAAGTTGGGTGATTCTCTATTTATAGGCAGTAAAAATGTAACGACTCGTCCCAAATTTTTGGGATTAATTAAGATTAAATTGAGGATTAGTCGAAGATTATCGAACGTTCAGGGCAAAATTACAAGGACCAAGAACCATTACGTAAATCGAGTCCATACGAGTCCGTAAACAGGCGGCATGTCAAAATCGGACGTTCGAAGGGAAAGTTACAGTTCACGGAAGTTACAAGGAACTATTGCACATTTTACGAGACGGGTGGACTTTTGTCCTAAGTGTGGCCCAGATATTTTGAACAGGCCCAATGGATGAGTGACAAGTGTCACTCATCCATTGCCCATTCCTTACATACATGCACCCACTCCCTCTCTGTTTCATTCGATCGACCATCCCAACCCAATACCACCAAACACAACCCCTTTCCCCATTTGAGTCTGTGTGAGGCCAAGAGAGAGGCTGAGAGTGCAAGGGAGGCTGGACAACAACGGTGAGGGTGGACGAACCGTCGTGGACGACAGAACAAGGTAGAACCCGAAACCCCTTAATTGTGAATTCAAACTGGAATTTTTGATTTGAACGTTAGGGGATGTTTTTGAGGATTAGGGTACGTCCGTGGGGTTTTTAAAGATGTCTAGGAAGGGTTTTGGATGGCCGGGGATGGCTAAACATGCCAGGGAAAGGACTGGAAAATTGAGCTGTGAGAGGAAAAATTGAACCAATGGGGTTTTGGATTGTTTTCATTGATTTGATTGCATAAAACAACTCCTAGGATAGATTAGAGAGGATTGTGGAAAGAAGGAGGAAAAAGGATGAAAAATAAGGGAGAAAATGGACTGAACTAGTCACGCTGGTTCGGTCGGAGCAGATGAACCAGTGAACCGGTTCAGATCGGTTCACGCGTGGAAGAAGATGACCTGTGCAGTGGCACGTGGCTCCCACGTGGAGGGCCTTTGGGTAGCGCGTGGGGGCGCGTGGGGCACTGTTTGGGGACATGGTCAACATATGAAACCATCCTTTCGATGCAACAAATATTTTGGGATTGGTTTCGAGTTGATCAGACATCGTTTCGATATAGTTTGGGATGTCCGAAGGTTTAGGATCGAGTTTAAAATATGTTCAAAATCCCAGAAAATTAAGGGGATTTTATGAGAGGTTAGTAACCCTCTAGTATGATTTGGACAGGTTTGGAAGTCCCAATGATGGTGATTTAGCCGGAGAGGCTTATAGCGCGTGTATCGAGGCGCAACTTGGACGGTATGTGAGTGGACCTTGATTTCTAAATTTTGATGCATGCATAAATGTTTTATATGAGTTTATGAACATGATTTGAGATGCCATAAGTGCATTTGATTGTGGTGTTTTAGTGTATACGTATTTGCACGTATTTCGAGGTTTATGGTTTTGTACGATGCTTATACGTATTGGTATTTCAATGATGGTTTAATGGAGAGGTTTTGGATTTAGAAATATGGAATAAGGCATGAGACCCATTTGATAGGAAACTATCGGACTTGGAGTCCAGTTGATTTAATGAGAAATCGGGCTGGAGGCCCAATTGACTTATATGATCGAGCTTAAGGCCCAATTTGTTATAATATCGGGCTGGAGGCCCAATTATGATTTATAAATGTGATTTCGGGTCGATGACCCCAAATGGATTTGGATTTATGATGGTTTTATGGAAAACCCCAGGCATAGCCCTTTGAACGGTTTTGAGATGAATTGTAAAATGGTTTTCCATATACCATCATCACGAACGGTTGCCCTCCAGACGCCCCGTAGTATCCTGGAGTGGTGGGTTGTCTCCTCTAGACGTCTCGTAGTATCCTGGAGTAGACACAAGGCATTGTCAGCGATGGGGCATTGTAAGGAGCGACCGGTCCGTAAAGTGACTCAGGAGCAGGATTGCTAGAGGTTAAAAGGTCCCCTCAGGGAGGGTCATTGATCTGCGGGTCATTGACCTGGGTAGACCCTAGGGAGACTTGGGATTGAGACCCCGGATAGCACATGTAGCTTGGAACCGTGACAATGTTGATTGTGACATTTGGGATGTTGGGCATCAGGGATGCCGAGGATTGGTTTTGGGCTGAGACTCACATGTACTGGATTTGGGCTGAAACCCACGTGATTTGATTTGGGCGGAGTCCCTACGAATTTGGTTTTAGGCTGAGACCCACATGTATTTGGTTTTGGGTTGAGTTCCCATACACTTTGTTTTACGATTTTGTGTAACGACCCGTCCCAAATTCCATGATTAGATTAGTGACTAATCACAATTAGTGAGGCTAATCCGTGATTAGTAGAGCGAAATCGGACGAACGATGCGAAATGACCGTTTTGCCCCTAGGCGTGGCAAAACGTTGACTTTTCAATCGGGCGGTCAAATGGACTTTGACCAATGACCGTGACGTAGTTCGTGACGTCACAAGTTCATAGACAGGTGGCACGTTCAATTCCGACGTTCGGGGAGGAAGTTATGACGTGCGGAAGTTTAGGGGCATTTTGGTAATTTTAGTTAAAAGGGCCAAATAGTTGAATTTTTGACCGGGATGTCCGATGGCCGAGGGCCGAGGACTATTACGTAGATAAGGACGATACGAATCCATAGACAGGCGGCACGCTGAAATCGGACTTCGAACGGGAGAGTTATAGGTCACGGAAGTTCGATTTCACTATGCACGTACTTCGAGACGGGGATGATTTGGCGAAATCTGATTGGGCAGATATTTTAGTGGGCCCCATGGATGAGTGACAAGTGTCACTCATCCCATTGGACAAACCCCCAAAATGTGGATTTAAGTAATTAAATATTATTATTTTAATTATTTTATAATTAATCCTAACAACCTTAAATCCTAACCATCCATTCTATTTTAATCTCTCAAATCCTAACCCTCCATCCCATTCCTCTCATCTGATCTAACATCTTCTTCATCACATTTTCATTTCCTCTTCTATTTTCCTTCATAACCCGAAACCCACCATAACCCCATTTTCTTCATTTTCTTTAAAACACACACACACCACCACCCTTCCTCTTGTGAGCCCGTGAGTGAGTGTGAGGAAGTGAGGAAGGGATGAGATGATGAAGGACCGGGAAGGAGCCACGGCGGCTCACGGCGGCGCACGACCAAGGAAACCCGTGAGGTAAGAAAACTTTGAAAATCCAAATTTGACTTTTAATGGTTTTTAATCGATTTCTTTAATTAGGTTAGGTTTCTGGGGACCCTAGGAGTAGAATGGGATTAGTTTTGGGGCTTGGGATGGCCGGAAACGGCTGTGAACGGCCGGAGAAAATCCGGCCACCATTGACGGCGGATGGAAGCTCGGTTTCAGGTGGTTTTTCTTAGTTTTAGGGATTGGGTTAGTTAGGAAATGAAGAAATAGGAATTTAAGAATTAAAATGGGCCCAAATGGACCCCGAATCAGTCCAGAAACGGAAGAAAAACCAGAGATGAACAGTGTTTTGCTACAGTAAAACTGGTTCAGTTCTGAAGTTGATGACGATGAATAGTGTTTTCGACTTTCTAGGGGCTCGTGAGGGCCCGTGGGCCATAATTTGGGAAAGTATTCAACACGGGAAATCTTCTATTCGATGTAACGAACATTTTGGGATTAGTTTCGTGTCAATCGGACACCGACTCGATATGTTTCGGGGCATCGGAAGGTTTAGGGTCGGTTTAAAAATAGTTAAAAGTTCGGGAAAATTACGGGGCTTCGGTAGGAGGTTAATTAAGTAGTTAGTAACCTTTTATTAAAATTTGGACAGGTTTGGGAGTCCCGGTGACAGTGATCGGCTCGGGGAGCCGTATGGCACGCAAATCGAGGCGGTAGCTCGGACGGTCTGTGAGTGGACCTTGTTTTCTAAATTGGTGCATGCATAAATGTTTATTATATGTTTTAAATACTTGTTTGTGATGCCATGAGTGCATTTGGATTTGTGGTTACGTATAGACACGTATTTCGAGGTTTCGGCCCTATACGGTTCCTATACGGGGCTGTATGTCTTATTTGGTCTAAATGAAATGGTTTTGGATTTCCAAATGGATTATGCATATGATTTTATGATGTTGATTTGGATGCTTGTGAATTATATGGTTTCACGTATTTCGAGGCGATTTACGTGCATGCACATAAATCGAGGTTTTCTGGTTTTACACTGATTTTCCGTACTTATGGTTTAAGTTATGATTTCATGAAATGATTTTGGATTTGAAAAGGTAACTCTCGGACTTGAGGTCCATTTGATTTAACGAGGAATCAGGCCGGAGGCCCAGTTGGTTTACCATTCGGACCGGAGGTCCAGTTTCTATGTGGATTCGGGCCTAGCGCCCAGTTATGTGTTACAAATAGTTTTTACGGGTCATGACGGTTTATGGGAACCGGCATGAACCTTTGAAATGGATTTACGGGTCATGACGGTTTATGGGAATCGGCATGAACCCATAAAGGATTTTATGGTTCATGACGGCTTATGGGGACCGGGCATGAATCCTTGAAAGGTTTCAAGAATGATTTCAAAAGGTTTTTCATATTCCATCCTTTATATATGATTGTCTCCTCCGGGGAGGGTCGTTGGCCTGGGTGGACCCCGGAGTAGTCACGGAGCACTGACTGAGTGGAGTCGCCCCCCAGTTGGGTTCCTTACTCTCAGGATGGGCATGGTTCGTTACCTTCAGTGAGGGTCATTGATCTACGGACATTGACCTGGGTGGACCCTGGAGAGACTTGGGTTTGAGACCCCGGTTAGCACACGTGTAGCTTTATTTTACCGTGACAGGTTCTAGATATGAATATAATGGATACACGTGATTTCAATTGGGTTGAGAAATTATGTTTTATGATGATAAATGGTTTTGGGCTGAGATCCCTCATATGTTCAATGTGTTATGGTTTTCTGTAAATGGTTTTGGACAGGAGCTCGTGTGACTTGTATTTACGAAATTTGGGGTTGTGACCCTATTTCTGGTTGTTTAAACATATGTGTTTGAATAAATGGTTTTACTATGCATGCATGCTTTTTAGTGGAGGGTATAAATGTCTTTGATGAAATGTTTTTATAAATTCTTTATTTTTGTCCTCTCACAGTCTTTCTGTTTTTAATACCCTTCAGGTTGGATACGCTGTGGACTGTAGCAAAGACCGAGATATCACATACCTCCTCCGGATCCTGGCGTACTCTGATAGCCCGGGAGGGCAAAGGTCGGAAATATCCCTTATCTGACACTTCGTGTCAGACGGGAGCAGGGTCATCCCGCACTAATCCCGGGGGGGATTGGGATGGGTCCTGTCAACGTGGTATCAGAGCGTAGGATTGCTTATCAGAGCATGGTTGCTCGTGTTACTCTGAATTCCAGAGCGTGTTTTGCGTACTACTCCTTACGTAGGTCGAGGATGTGATATCTCAATGGGCTACAGTTCGTGATCAACCTGATAGTTAGGGTGCCGGTACGATAGTTAGTAGGATGAAATCGTGGAATGTCTTGGTTCGACACTAGATGCCGGGGTTGCCATAGTTCTGTCGTGGTTGACAGTGTGGGACCCTACAGAAGGGTGAACGTATTACGTTAGATTTTTGGATCGTGAGACGGTTAGTTGGGATCGTCTTCACGATGTCGTTGGATCAGTTCCGAGAACTGGTTCGGTGTTGTGACCATCTGGTGGTCAGGTGGAATCCTAGTTGATTTGATGGTAGGATTGGATTGACGTCTTTACGATGTCAAGACCGCGGGGTCGGTCAGAGCGTGGATTTTACTGCTTTTCGCAGTTGGGTTCAGAGTGACCCTAGGTGTGATCGTGGAACCCTACCTTGGTGTGTATGGTTCGGAAATGTGAGTTGACGAGTAGTGTGACTTGGACGACTATTCGGATTTGGATTCGTTAGTCGGTCTAGTCATGTCAGCTTATGATGGGACTGCACTTCGCAGTCGAGGTTATATTTATCGGTTAGACATAGTTGGTTGTCGTGCTACATTAGTTGTGATGGATTGTTGGTACAACTACGGTCATGGATGACCTGGTAGACGACATTAGTTCAGGTGATAGTGTTGATACTGGTACTAGTGCTGGTGCTGGTGCCGGTGATTGTGACGACGATGAGTCACGAGTCGGGATGTGACTCCATCGAGATACGTATATGTTCGGTATCTGTGGTTCGGGAGTGGATCACGGATAGTGATGGACTGGATAGGATCCAGCGGTAGTTGAGGAGTGAGGATCGAGTATTATCATGGGGGATTAGCGGCTAGTTGGTCAGAATTGGGCAGGATTGGTCAGATATGGTGGTATGTAGAGATTTGTCTGAGGAGTCTGTTGTGACTTTTCAGTCGAGTGGTACATCAGATTAGGATGAATTGACATCCTTTTGGATGTACATATACGGTCGTAAATGGGCATGTGTCCATAACCAGTCTAACGGGGACACGTGGTTGATGTCCGGGTATGTTGTTTCCAATTTTGTTGGAACTTCGGAATCGCGAGAGGTTGTGATTGAGGTGACAAGAGGAATGCGGGCTTTCCGCATTAATAATGGGTATTTCGGAGTCGTTTGGGCGACTTCTCGGATTCTACCATAATTGTTGATGGTGGATGAAGTTGATGATGTAGATGTTTTTGGTTGCCACTAGTACATTGGTCGTGTATTGGTTGGTGAACCCGGGATTTGTTTTGGGTCATCAAGTGGAGTGAGTATATCGAAGTTAGGTGACTGAGACTTCTCATTTTCTGCTTGGTGGTAGACGATGTTTGATTACGTGGCGTGGTGAGTGCAGCGAGTTCTGGTTGCATTCACGTAGGATGAGTTTTGATGTCATTGTCTTGTATCATCCTTGATTTTCTAGGTGGAATGCTAAGGATCGATACGAGGTAATCAGTGAGAACCCACAGTCTCGGCGTGTTTCGTCGTTGACTGATCTGTTTAGATGTGGGAAATGGTTGAGGACTTTGGACATCATGACGATCGATGATCGTGACGTCTATGGTCGGGTGACGTAGTGATGGATCTGGATCGTGATCTTGATGATCCAGATAGGTGGAGAGTTTATCGCTCTTACTTGGATGTTTGAGTTGAGGATGATGGGACTGAACTCCTTTTCGAAGTGAATCCCGTACGATATATTTTACTCAGGTGAGTAGTTTTCCGACGTGGTCGGATATTGTCAGACCTAGTGTTGTGTTGATGTTGGGATTGGCTTCCCTATGAAGTCAATCGATTGTAATGTGGTTATCGGTTGAGCAGGTAACCGATAGGTTCGGTTTGGTGCGTCTGGGTAGACGTAAAATATATTTCAGGTTTTGGAATCAGATTTCTGGATGACGATTCAGGATTTGATTTTGGAACTTGAAAGAGGATTTCTGGATTTAGGTTTTGGAATCGGATTCTGGATGACGATTTAGGATTTGATTCTAGAGCTTGACAGTGGATTTCCTTTTATGGATTTGGGTTCGGAATGGTTATTCCAAATGCTAGTTACGGAATGATGATTTCGGATTCGAATTTGGACATGATTATAGATATGATTTCTGGGTTTGGATCCGGGCTTTCTTAAGAAATTGCGGATTCGGATTTGGAAATAGATGATGGTTTGGAGTTTCGATTTGTCTAATCCGGGATTGGACAAATGGACTCCATAATAGGAACGTGTTGGCTACGACCTAGGTGGTCGTGTTGTTGTTATTGTTGTGGTTGTAGTCAAGTTGGTATTGATGTACGTATCTTGTACGTTGTTCAAGGTACGATACTAGGCAGACTTGTCGTGCCTGGTGACGGTATATAGATTATACCAGTGGTATGTTGGTGAGCGTATTGGTAGTCGGATTGGTTCTGATACCATCGGATTAGTTGAGGTCGTGGACTGGACATTGGATACTGTGTAGTGGGTCATGGTATTTCGATGGGTCTAGTTACACACAGGTCGAGTGAATGGTTGGTTAGTGTTCACTCATGGTTGAGTAAGTTGGTGGTTAGTGTAACCACAAGTGTATCGTGTTAGTCTTGACTGACGACTGTCAAGTGGTGACAGTTTGTCAAAGGTGTCAGCGTGGATCGTTGAGTGAGGTCTGGTGACTCCTAGTGGGAGCAGACGTCAGGATAGATTGGTGAGTGAGAAAGGGAACCGTCGAGTTGTTGTGTCAACGAAAACGGTAAATTTGACAAGTGATGTCAATTCGGAGCATATGGCTACTGTCATTCGACGTGGTCGAGTGTAGTCGATACGACGTGAGTGTTAGGGGTACGTCTGGGTGCGGACGAGTAAGTATTACTCTGGTTAGTTGGTGTACGAGTGTACACGTGTTGCGAGGTAGATGGTACTTTCCACGAGATGGATGTGGAGTTAGGATAGTTGAAATTTCAAGAACGAAACTAAATTAAGGAAGAAAGCACAGTTAGATTAGGTTGGTTGGAATTTCGAGGACGAAATTAATTAAGGAGGGAAGGTTGTAACGACCCGTCCCAAATTCCATGATTAGATTAGTGACTAATCACAATTAGTGAGGCTAATCCGTGATTAGTAGAGCGGAATCGGACGAACGATGCGAAATGACCGTTTTACCCTTGGGCGTGGCAAAATGTTGACTTTTCAATCGGGCGGTCAAATGGACTTTGACCGATGACCGTGACGTAGTTCGTGACGTCACGAGTTCATAGACAGGTGGCACGTTCAATTCCGACGTTCGGGGAGGAAGTTATGACGTGCGGAAGTTTAGGGGCATTTTGGTAATTTTAGTTAAAAGGGCCAAATAGTTGACTTTTTGACCAGGATGTCCGATGGCCGAGGGCCGAGGACTATTACGTAGATAAGTACGATACGAATCCATAGACAGGTGGCACGCTGAAATCGGACTTCGAACGGGAGAGTTATAGGTCACAGAAGTTCGATTTCACTATGCACGTACTTCGAGACGGAGATGATTTGGCGAAATCTGATTGGGGAGATATTTTAGTGGGCCCCATGGATGAGTGACAAGTGTCACTCATCCCATTGGACAAACTCCCAAAATGTGGATCTAAGTAATTAAATATTATTATTTTAATTATTTTATAATTAATCCTAACAACCTTAAATCCTAACCATCCATTCTATTTTAATCTCTCAAATCCTAACCCTCCATCCCATTCCTCTCATCTGATCTAACATCTTCTTCATCACATTTTCATTTCCTCTTCTATTTTCCTTCATAACCCGAAACCCACCATAACCCCATTTTCTTCATTTTCTTCAAAACACACACACACACCACCACCCTTCCTCTTGTGAGCCCGTGAGTGAGTGTGAGGAAGTGAGGAAGGGATGAGATGATGAAGGACCGGGAAAGAGCCACGGCGGCTCACGGCGGCGCACGGCCAAGGAAACCCGTGAGGTAAGAAAACTTTGAAAATCCAAATTTGACTTTTAATGGGTTTTAATCGATTTCTTTAATTAGGTTAGGTTTCTGGGGACCCTAGGAGTAGAATGGGATTAGTTTTGGGGCTTGGGATGGCCGGAAACGGCCGTGAACGGCCGGAGAAAATCCGGCCACCATTGATGGCGGATGGAAGCTCGGTTTCAGGTGGTTTTTCTTAGTTTTAGGGATTGGGTTAGTTAGGAAATGAAGAAATAGGAATTTAGGAATTAAAATGGAACCAAACGAACCCCGAATCAGTCCAGAAACGGAAGAAAAACCCGAGATGAACAGTGTTTTGCTACAGTAAAACTGGTTCAGTTCTGAAGTTGATGACGATGAACAGTGTTTTCAACTTTCTAGAGGCTCGTGAGGGCCCGTGGGCCATAATTTGGGAAAGTGTTCAACACGGGAAATCTTCTATTCGATGTAACGAACATTTTGGGATTGTTTTCGTGTCAATCGGACACCGTCTCGATATATTTCGGGGCATTGGAAGGTTTAGGGTCGATTTAAAAATAGTTAAAAGTTCGGAAAAATTACGGGGCTTTGGTAGGAGGTTAATTAAGTAGTTAGTAACCTTCTATTAAAATTTGGACAGGTTTGGGAGTCCCGGTGACAGTGATCAGCTCGGGGAGCCGTATGGCCCGCAAATCGAGGCGGCAGCTCGGACGGTCTGTGAGTGAAACTTGTTTTCTAAATTGGTGCATGCATAAATGTTTATTATATGTTTTAAATACTTGTTTGTAATGCCATGAGTGCATTTGGATGTGTGGTTACGTATAGACATGTATTTCGAGGTTTCGGCCCTATACGGTTCCTATACGGGGCTGTATGTCTTATTTGGTCTAAATGAAATGGTTTTGGATTTCCAAATGGATTATGCATATGATTTTATGATGTTGATTTGGATGCTTGTGAATTATATTGTTTCACGTATTTCGAGGCGATTTACGTGCTTGCACGTAAATCGAGGTTTTCTTGTTTTACACTGATTTTCTGTACTTATGGTTTAAGTTATGATTTCATGAAATGATTTTGGATTTGAAAAGGTAACTCTCGGACTTGAGTTCCATTTGATTTAACGAGGAATCGGGCCGGAGGCCCAGTTGGTTTACAATTCGGACCGGAGGTCCAGTTTCTATATGGATTCGGGCCTAGCGCCCAGTTATGTGTTACAAATAGTTTTTACGGGTCATGACGGTTTATGGGAACCGGCATGAACCTTCGAAATGGATTTACGGGTCATGACGGTTTATGGGAACCGACATGAACCCATAAAAGGATTTTGTGGTTCATGACGGCTTATGGGGGCCGGGCATGAATCCTTGAAAGGTTTCAAGAATGATTTCAAAAGGTTTTTCATATTCCATCCTTTATATATGATTGTCTCCTCCGGGGAGGGTCGTTGGTTTGGGTGGACCCCGGAGTAGTCACGGAGCACTAACTGAGTGGAGTCGCCCCCCAGTTGGGTTCCTTACTCTCAGGATGGGCATGGTTCGTTACCTTCAGGGAGGGTCATTGATCTACGGACATTGACCTGGGTGAACCTTGGAGAGACTTGGGTTTGAGACCCCGGTTAGCACACGTGTAGCTTTATCTTGCCGTGACAGGTTCTGGATATGAAATATAATGGATAAACATGATTTCAATTGGGCTGAGATCCCACATATGTTCAATGTGTTATGGTTTTCTGTAAATGGTTTTGGGCAGGAGCTCGTGTGACTTGTATTTACGAAATTTGGGGTTGTGACCCTATTTTTGGTTGTTTAAACATATGTGTTTGAATAAATGGTTTTACTATGCATGCATGATTTTTAGTGGAGGGTATAAATGTCTTTGATGAAATTTTTTTATAAATTCTTTATTTTTGTCCACTCACAGTCTTTCTGTTTTTAATACCCTTCAGGTTGGATACGCTGTGGACTGTAGCAGAGACCGAGATATCACATACCTCCTCCGGATCCTGGCGTACTCTAATAGCCCGGGAGGGCAAAGATCGGAAATATCCCTTGTCTAACACTTCGTGTCAGACGGGAGCAGAGTCATCCCGGACTAATCCCGGGGGGATTGGGATGAGTCCTGTCATTTTGGGCTAAGACCCTGATGATTTGAGGAAGGAAATGGCTTTGATTGAGAAATACTTTTTATTAATTTTGATTTGATGATTTGAGGAATGATTGAATTAACTGGTTTTCGAATGCATGCATGCTTTTTAGTGAAGGGTATAAATGTCTTTTTGTGAAATGAATTTTTTAAACTGTTGTTTTGTCCACTCACAACTTTCAATGGTTTTAATGTCCTTCAAGTTGATCGTGGATGCGGGCTGTAGCGGAGACCGAGACATCACACTCCTCCTCCGATCCTGGCGCACTCTAGAAGCCCCGTTTGCGCTAAGGTTGGAATTATCCCTTGTCTGACACTTCGTGTCAAATGGGTGCAAGCACGTCCCGCGTTAATTCCGGGGGATTTGGGACGGGTCCTGTCAGAAGGAGTTCTCAACTTGTTGAATCGAGTCCTACATGGGTCCCGCATTCCCCTTTTTTTCGTTGGGATACTCTTTCTTGCCTCTATTTTCTTTGTACTCTATCATCACCGTCCATGCCTTCCTTCCTCTCCACGCTCAAAGTTGCTCGAGCTTGGGCCAAAAGTCGTTTTGGGCCTTTAATTTTCCATGAGCTATGTCCTGGGCCTAGTGGGAATTTTTCGGGTGTAAACATTGCCCCTTGAATTTGAAATGTTTTAGTTATATAAAAGATTGCCCCTGTAGTCCTATCATTTTCCTATCATATTACTATAATCCCATCATATTGTAGCAGTCCTATCATAATCCTATGATATTCCGCTTGCTGTGCTAAAATTCTGGTTAAACTAACCGCTAACAATTTGGGCAAAGCCATACCACCGTGCCAAGGTATAATCAATATAGTCCACATATTACAAAACTTGGCCAAATTTGGTGCCTAGGAATGGATTGGATAACTTATTAGATTCCATGGTATATGTGGATGTAAGAAATAAAGGTCAACTATCAAATTTTGTCCAAGTTGAGAGCATTAGATGGATTAGAAATGTAGGAAATATATCCCCTTATTTCCTACATTAAGCTAGGACAAAGGTTTTACACTTCTTACTTCAACATGCATTGAATCTAATGGAATATCCAATCAAATCATGTGCACCAGACATGGCACATGATAATTGCATCATATCCTTATAAAATATCTCGGATGCTTATAGAAACCTAAAAGAACATAGATATCTTGCAATCCAAATTCCATTATTTTCTAAATTACAGAAAATAATAAATTTTACCTGCCCAAGTCTTTTGGAATGCATGAAGACATCACCAAATGTAGTAGTGTTTCACCACTTGAGCCACACAAGGAAGATAATACATTCGTAAGCTAACTTACAGAGGTTTTGAAAACAACACTGAGAATGACCGAACAACACCTGGAACAATAGCATATGAAAAAGGAAGCAGCATATGCCAATATGGTCTCATATCCTGCCCAGAAACATCATGAAGAAGTTCTCCCCTTATGTACATCCAGAAATTAGTTGAAAAGAAAAAATGTGTTGGAGGCATCCAAATTAGAAGAAAGTAGTCATCATTGCATTCTCACCAGTAGACAGAGTGATTTAAGGCAAAAACTAAAACCAAAATCAGACAGTAAAGACGGAATGCAATGTTGTTGTATTTCTCTGCTTGCTGCTCTAGCGTGTATACTGTGGTAAAAAAATAAAATAAAGCATGCATGAAAGCCATCACTTGTCGAACCAGTAAAAACAATGAATTTATTATGGGGTCATTGCTGCTTCATCACATAGGGCATCTTCATTTTATATAAGTTGTGTTTGTGGAGAAAGTCTATTTTGAAACCTTAATACTACGGCCCTCTCACAATGGTGTAAGCAGTATGAGCGGTTAGATGTAAGAGGGTTGTGGAATACAATCTTTGTAGGGGAAATTATACTAATTGTCTGTTTGTGTGTGAGATAGTTTCCAATGACTGCTTCTTACGACAGGTAATACATAAATATTGACCAAAAATTTAGGAATTTGGCACAAACCAATACGATATTAAACTTTAAAATATTATGAATGGAAAATGAATCCTATACAAGATGACTAGTGGTTGCCAAATGCAACGGGAAAAATGTTCCCGAGAACGATAAAGGTTGTGGCAACCATTACCCTACAAATAAATCTATCTTAGTACATTGAAATTTACTTAAAAATTGTGAGGTGATAAAGATATATAAAATGGATCAATAAATTGTGTTACAGTTACAAAAATTTTGTTCTCGCTTCAGATTTAAAGTACTTAACAGTCACCATTTTGTTTAACACAAAGTATGCAAATGCAATGTTGGATATAAGCTGAATAGAGCCCAGTGCCGAAAGAAGTGACTGCACATAAGAATACGAGAGAAAGAAAAATAGTAAGAAATCACATATTTAAGAAACTAATCCAAATATGTAGCCTAGCTTGTAGAAGACTGTCACGACCCGGCGCATCTAGCACGATATTGTCCGTTTTAGGCCCAGCCCTCAAGGTTTTGTTTTTGGGAACTCACGTGCAACTTCCCAGTTGGTCACCCATCTTGGGATTGCACCAGCCCTAACTCGGTTAACTTTGGAGTTCCTAAGAATCTAAAGCCAGTGAGCTCCAAAAAGGCCTCCTATTAGATAGATATGTGCCCACGCATATAAGACACATCACCTTTCCCTCCCTAAGGACGTGAGAGATCCTGAGAGACGACGATGGGGACGACGGAGACCTTGGAGGTGGCTAGAAACCTTGAAAACAAAGGTAACCCATGGGTGTTTGATCTTGGGTTTCAATTTTAGATGTTTTTAAACAATTTTAAGCCCATATTCATATTCTTATAGGAGAGGATCTTCAAAACCAGGTACTTTCTCTAAATTCTGGGTTCAGATTTGGATTCCTTGCCTCGAGTAGATAGATTTCCATATAAAGAACTTACGAATTGGTTGAGTATTGAGGGAGATATGAAGGTTTTAAAATCACGCCAAATGATTTCACTATTGATTAATGTGAAACTCAAATTGATTGATTTGCGTTCAGCTGCTTTTTACATGTGATGGTTTTTCCGATGATTGCATCGGTTTTATTATTACTGTTTTGTTGGGAAGAAATGGTTTAAAAGTGTTATGCATGCATGCTTTTAATTGAAGGGTATAAATTTTTATTTCGGAAATGTGTTTTCGAACTATTTATTTTTGTCTACTCACTGATTTTATGGCTTTGATACCCTTGAGGTTGATCGCGGATGCGGGTTGTAGTAGAGACCAAGACATCACATGCCGTTGCGTACTCTGGAAATCATAGCGCACTCTTGGAACCCTGAGCGGGTTACGGTTTTATCCATAGTCTGACACGTGGTGTCAGACGGGAACATGGAACATCCCACGATAATCCAGGGTGATTGGGATGGGTCGTGTCAGTTTGGCATCAGAGCACTAGGTTGCTCTTGTGGTGTTGCGCATGTGTCGGATGTGATGTCTCTCGATTGTCGTCATCTCGTCATCAACCTGATAGTGAGGGTAATAATAGGAAAGGTACATGGGAATGAACCCCAGATAGATTTTGGTTGGCGTCCTACGCTGTGTTTCAGAGTGTTAGACCCGGGGAAGGCCGAGTTTCTTGTATTCCCAGTGCTGGAAGTTGTAGAGTTACGAGTGGATGGTATCCTCAGATAGTAGTTACTAGTTGATTGGATACTACTTATTCCAGTAGGGCAACTTTCCAGGAGATGTGACTAACGACTGGTCAGGATGGATGTGCTGCTAGAAGCATCAGGAGTCGTTGATGACCCTAGTTTCAGATTGGTTGAACAAGTTACCAGGATAGTGGTACTAGTGGATCGGATCCCAGGGGTGAACCAACATCGAATCTTATGATTTTGTGTAACGACCCGAACCGAGAATAATAATATTTTAATGTAAAAAGACTATTTTGCCCCTGAAGGGGGGAAACTTTGACTTTTGACCCGGGAAACAATTTGGACTTTGACCCATGACTATGACGTAGGTCGGGACGTCACGAATCCGTAGACAGGCGGCACGCCGAAATCGGAGTTCGTATGAAGAAGTTATGGTCAAGGAAGCGTTTTAGCGGAAATTACGAACCGAGAACAATGGAATAAAATATTAATTTATTACGGTAATCCGTGCCAAACTAATATTTAAATCCAACCAGTGGATTGGTGACAAGTGTCACCCATCCAAGCCTACACTATTCCAATAAAGCAAGATTACACTATTTAACCCATTTTATATTATTTATTTTTCCCTCCATTTGTTTCCAGCCGTTGGCTCTTCTGTCCCAATGAATCCTAGCCTTCTATTTTCATCTGCTTTCCTTATTCATGTACGATCATCCTCTGTTTTCTCCCAAACACACACAAACACATACAGCCCCCCCATCACCCGTGCTTCTCCTTCCATTTTCTCTCAAACCAGGCGATCAAACCAGCCACCCTCATCGTACCAGACGACCACCCACAGCACCACCATCATCTACTCATCGACACCCTGCATCACCGGCAACAACCAGCCCGTTTTTCCCGTCTGAAATCCCGTCCAAACTCAGACCCGAAACACTAAGGAAACGGGTCCAAGAAGCAAACCTCGACAGCAACACCACCTCGACGCAGGGGAAGCTCCAGTCTGCACTGTGAGGACCCCAGGAGCACAACTGGACGACGGCGAGGGCTACGGCGGCGTGACGGCGGCGGTAAGACCCAAAACCCGAGAACCCGTTTTTACTCCCCTGTTTCGAACCAACGTGTTTTAGTGCTAGGAAATCAATTGTTTGGTGTTAGAAATGTCCTAGGGTGAGAGACGAGTTGATCAGGACCGGTTTGGACGACGAAGACGGCGTGGATCACCGGAAAAGACGATCGGACCTTGGCCGTGAGTTTCAGTGACGGACTGGTGAGTTTCTTCCCGTTTTCTTTCCATTTTGAGGTTCTAGAACCATAGAACAGACCTAGACGACCCTATAGGGATGAACCCCGTTGAAAATGGTGGCCGAAATCGTACGGTGGAATCGGGTCAAGCCGTGGGTCGACGGCGACCCGGTTCCAGTCAAACGGGTCTGACCCGGTACTGTAGCATGATGACGTCATCATGATGACGTCACTTCTGACGTCATGATGACGTCATCCTGTCAGATATTGTCAGACCAGGGACCAATCATAACATGCCACGTGTCCCCTGACAAGTGTCAGTGATGACGTCATGCTGACGTCAGCAGTACTGTAGCAGCGTTGACCCACGCGTTGACCAGGCGCGTGGGGGCGCGTGTGAACAGTGATTTTGGTGGGGCCAGTTCCATTTTCAAGGTTTCGACGATACGGATCCAATGGAGGTGGTTTCGTGTCGATCGGAGATCGTTATATTAGTCAAAATGGGGTTTGAAGCACCGGGAATAGTGCCCGAGATGCGATTTTGAGGCGGATCTGTTCTAGGGTCTTGGTATTGATGTTATAGGGTCCTTAAGTAACCCTTAGGTATAAAAATATAGGTTTTTAGAGATCGTTGAGCAACAAGGACCGAGTGTGAGTGAGCTGTTTGATTTATAAAAGGCTTGCATACATAAACTGTTTTACTATTTCCACTTATGATTTCGATGAGTCTTATGAACTGTTTATATATGCGATTACAATGTTTTGGGCATGAGACCCGTCTGGATTATATGTGGATTTTGTTTGGGATGTCCGGGGGACATAGGGTAAACTATACTGTTATTGTACTGTACTTTCCTACCTGTGTATATTGTCTCCTCCAGGGAGGGTCGTTGGCTTGGGTGGACCCTGGAGTAGTCACGGGGCCCTGACTGAGTGGAGTTGACCCCCGTTGGGCTGCTTACTCTCAGGAAGGCACGTTCATATACCTCGGGCAGTGACCGGGATACCGGGAGCTGATGTACCTAGAGAGTCTCGGGTGTGAGACTCTGAGTGGCAACGCGTAGCCTTAGAACCGTGACATCATTTGGGTTGGGTTTTACAGTGCACTGATATGTTAGTTTCACCTTTCGATTATTATTGTGGTTTATTTGTTATGATTTCATTATAATATTATATTTTCACTGCATGCAAGATTTGGAAAACGGAGGGGTAAAACCCTATGATTATTTTATTATTAAATTGATTTCTAAACTGTTATTTTTGGCCCACTCACCCTTGTTTTACTGACCCCTCCAGACCCTGACACGGAAATAGAGGAGGAGGACCCGGAGGAGGAGGCAGAGGTTTAGTTTGCCTAGCTGTGCACCTGTACACCCACTTATGGGTAGGTTAAGCACCGAATAAATGTACTCTGATTAGTGTGCTCACATGTTGTACTTTACTTTCCCTTGTCTGACAGTATCACTTTAAACACTGTGGTTGTACGTTATCTATCTATTTAAGTCTTCGGTTTTTGTTTAAGGGTAATTTTGGTATGTTTAGAGTCATTGTCAGACGGGAGCGGGTCACGTCCCCGGGTGGTCCCAGTGGGATTGGGACGGGTCCTGTCATTTTGAGCTGATTATACGGGCGGTAGGGCCCGCATATGTGCTTTATCTTGATAGTAGATGGTTTCTTGGTTGGGTCTGCACAAGGTTTGTGGCAGCATGGCTATCCATGAACATGGATGAGCCTATCGAGAGTTGGGTGACGTTTGAGGAACGCACTTAGATTATTTTCGCCCCAGTCTTATCGAGATACGAGAAAGGCAGAGTATCTCTGGAGATGGAGTTTATCTCGAGAGGCGGAGTTCTTCCGATATGAGATGGAGATTTGATGGTAGTTAGGTACGAGCAGAGGTTTTTGGTTAGATTCGGTTCGCATTAGATGCAATGACGACTAATACAGTGAGGATTCGTCTGTTTGTGTTGGGTCTTAGGAGTACGACTCGAATGTTAGTGTGACATCTTAGTGGAGATGAGTTGACGAAATCTTAGTAGTGATCGAGATAACCGAGATGGGTTGGATGGAATCCAGTAACGATCAGATGATTCCGGATAACACCGAATGCATCTAGATAATGTTTTTCCAAGGAGCTAGAAGCAATCCGAGTTCGTCGAGTGGAAATAGTGCGATCGCAGAGACCACTGAGTGGGATGGAGAAGATCTCGAGAGGATCGATTGAGATTGTGGTTATCCTTCTAGTCCGGTGTGACTTTTGGACACGCGTACTACATCTGCATCAGAGACAAGTGGTTGCCTTACTTTGGATGGATTGCATGAGTGTTGGGTGCAATAGGGATTGATCCCATAACGTTGGGACATGGGAGCTATTAACTCGATGAACCGATTCTGTTTGGCAGTCCTGATTGGGTGTTATCCGCGTGAGATACGGCTTGAAGGCCGGGAGGATACGACATGGTGGTCGTTAGGGACATGGGACTTGTGTTGTGATGTCCCCAATTAGCTCAATGAGCTTGGAGTGATTTAATTTGTGCCCAGTTTCCTCCGATGACACATGATGTACATGGTTTCTGAATTTTGATGGTTTCCACCTAGAGGAGTTTTCCGACTAAGTCCTATAAATAAGCATAGTTGATTTAGGGTTCAGTTGACTTGGAATGTCACTGTTGGGAAACCCAATATTCCTTGTTGGAATTCGATGGAACTTCGAGGGTTAGATTTGATGAGGAAGCTGGACAGTGAGCTTGTATGGGACGAGTATTCCCTACCACGTGTCACTGTAGTGAACTTTCATCATCACTTCTAGGTTTCATAGAGATGTCACCCAGGTAGAAGTCAAATTGGCTGTGGGCCAAATTTGAATGCCTTGAGGAGCGGAAGGTGCTTGGTTTCACCTAACGTGATGAGTGAGTATCAGTATGGTGGACCCGTGTTGGTGTTTTGGGTTATGTTACGTTGGCGGAGAAAGCTAGTGTGGATCCACCAAGGATCATGGTAAGTGTAGATCGAGGTGGTTAGGGATTGCGATGAGTGTAAATCGCAGTGATCGTGGATCGAAGTGATCGAGAAGATTAAGAGGATCGAGATGTTGATGGATAGAGACGGCCGAGGACCAAGTTGATGGTGAATCGAGCCAGTTTGGGATTGGCGTTAGCCAATGATGACGATTGAGATTCGATTCACTCAGACTGGATGTGTGTCATTGATTTTCGAGTGGAGGTTGCCTTCCGTGAGTGCAGCCTGTTGACGCCATTGACTTGGAAGGGAGTTAATCTAGTGTGAGATGATAATTAAATGAGAAGAATTTTGATCACTGCTCTAGTTTGACTCTTCCGGATATTAGTGAGAGTTTTGCCATGGTGGTGCATGTGCGTGAGATTTGGACTCACTCTCTCCCTGAGAGATGTGCAGGCTCGTCATCTCTTTGCGTGATGCTCATTTACCTCCGATATTGGAGCTCTAGATAGAGGGATTGTGTTGGTGGTAGATGACAATAGAGTGTTTCTGGATTAGAGGTTTACAACACGGCTGCAGGATCCAACCCTTTGTATCGTCAGGATGGGGGTCTAGGTTTAGATTGGTACGTCTTGGTAAATGTAAGTTGGTTGGTCTTTGGAGTTTGTCAGGTGACCAGGAGAACTCAGAGAGGACATTGAGTTAGTGTACGATCATCAGATTGAGTCTGAGAGGGACATGGTAGGATAATCGGACGGGGTCTGATGTTGATTGGACATTGAGTACGAGGACTGAACATCGAATATTGTGCACTAGTGTAGAGTGATTGTGAGAGGGTTTAATTGTTGTGCGAGTATAGAGCTCAGGGCCATGATGGGTCAGGGGAACCCTAGTGATTGTGTTTGGAATTATCTCTGTTAGGGCAAGTATTCGATGAGGTCCTTATACGCTCAAGATGAGTGAGATGTTGGTCTATGTATCGAGAGGATGAGTGAGATGTCGGTTAGTGTATCAAGAGGATAAGTGAGATGACAGTTTGGGACTCAAAAAGAGTCAGGATTATAGCGTTAGTTTCTAAGTGACACGAGGTATTGTACGAGGTACCCTGATAGGACTCTAGAGCGAGTCGAGTTTTTCGAGTCACTATCGAGGAGTGATAGTGGAGCCATGAGTTACCAGCTGGTCACGATGGTGCGTCGTGCATGTGTTTGACAGTGAAAGTCCATTTAGTGGAAGACGACTTATGATGCTCCTACTGAGCAGAGTGTCAGCTTGGATTGTCAAGAGCAGGAGTGTCGTATTGGCTACTGAGCAGAATGTCAGCTTGGTATAGTAGGATTAGCAGCGGGATCAGGAGCAGTATTGTCAAATTGGATACTGAGCAAGATGTCAGCTTGATAGAGCAGGATTATCAGCAGGATGCTGAACGGGATGTTAGCTTGGCAGAGTATGATTGTTAGTTTGGAGTTGAGCATAACTGTCAGCTTGGACGCTAAGAACACCTGCGCGAGTGACAGGTGAGATCAACGAGTGTCGATGTCTCAAATGAGACTTGAGATTGGATATTGGAGGTTTCCAGTGACAGCATGTCACTCTCGGATACGGTCACAGAGGATGGAGCTGAGTGCAATATTGACCGTTGGATTGTAGTTAACGTCGAGTGACGTTGGGTTTCTATTGAGTATTGTGGATGGATATTGGACGTGTACGTAGACACGTAAGTACCTCAGATTGAAGGCAGGATAGGATTTTCGCAGTGGATTTGGAGTAAAGTAAATTTCGAAGATGAAATTCTTTAAGGGGGGAGATTGTAACGACCCATCGCGAATCTATGGGATGAATTAAGGATTAATCGGGATTAATCAAGGATCATTGGACGATCAAGGTAAAATAACGATTTTCCCTCTAGAAGGGTGAAAATGTTGACTTTTGACCTAGGTGATCAAATGCACATGGACCAAAGAACATTACGTAGATCGAGATGATACAAGTCCGTAGACAGGCAGCACGTCGAAATCGAACATCATACAAGAAAGTTACTGTAACGACCCGTCCCGAATATCGGGATTTAATGATATTTAATTGCGATTTACTAATCTGGGATTAGTTGAGCGTTTCGGACGAATTGTGCAAAATGACCGTTTTGCCCCTGGGCGTGGGCAAAACGTTGACTTTTAATTCAGATGGTCAAATGGACTTTGACCGATGACCGTGACGTAGTTCGTGACGTCACGAGTTCATAGACAGGTGGCACGTTCGATTCCGACGTTCCTGGTGAAAGTTATGATGTACGGAAGTCCAGGGGCATTTTCGTAATTTGGACGAAAGAAGGGGAAATGTTGACTTTTTGACCAGGATGTCCGATGGCCGAGGGCCAAGGACCGTTACGTAGGTTTTGTCGATGCGAATCCAACGACAGGCGGCACGCCGAAATCGGAGATTCGACGACGAAGTTATGGGTCACGGAAGTTTGGTTTCGTTATGCATGCATTACGAGGCGTGGACACGTGGCGTTTTCTGATTGGCCTGGAATTCTGAGTGGGACACGTGGACCACTAACCTTTAATTATTGGGATCAGATCTGGATTGGTCAGATTGATTAAATTATTGGATTTTAATAATATAAAGAATTTTCCCACTTATTTTTTCATCTTTTGATCTGGACCCTTAATCTCATTGGTGAGATTCAATCTGGGTCGTTCATTCCTTTTTCCCTCTCTCTTTAATTGAATCAGCCTGCATCCTCCCACTCCCATTTCTCTCAAACCCGTGAGCAATGTACACGGCTCACACTGCACACCACCACCATATCCATAACCTTGGGTCGTGCAGGGGACTGTGTGAGGTCTGTTGGGAGCTGGGCACGGTGGGAGACGGCGGGAGACGGCTGGGCGGCGACGGAGGGGAAAAACAGGGGAGGCCGAAAAACTCAAAATGGGAAGTCGATGGAGACCGGTGTTTTGACCGTGCTTGAGGGGTGGACGGAGTTCTGGGATCGAACTGGGCGTTTCGGTGGCCACGGTGGTGACCACGGCGGCGAAGGGAGCCTAAACCCGTGAGTTCGATTCTCGGGTAAAAAATGGCAGGATGAATTTTACTGTCTTTCGTTCGATCTAGTAACCAGGATGGTGACTCAGAGGATGAGACGAGTCTGTTGGGACCGTTTTCATCGAGAATGGTGGTCGGAGCTGAGTGCAGTCGACGGTGGGTTGGCCGTGAGCTTCTCGATCGGAAAGGTAAGGATCTTGACGATTGTTCCTTGTTTTTGTTTCCACGGAACTCCTAGTTTAACTCAGACGATCTTGTAGGAGGAAACCCTGTCGAAAATGATCAAGGAACGGCGGAGAACCGATCGGGTTGGCCCGCGGGTCACGGCGACCCGTTTACCAGTCGTTCGGGTTGAACGACGGTGAACAGTACCCGGCGCGTGGGTTTCACGCGCAGGGAGTTCAACCGGCGCGTGGGGGCGCGTGTGAGGTAATTCTGGGAAACTTCCAACATGACTTTTATCCTATACATTGTAACGAACATTTTGGGATTGGTTTCGTGTCGATCGGACACCGTCTCGATATTGTTCGGGATGTCCGAAGGTTTTAAATCCAGTTTAAAAATACTTCAAAATTCGGGAAAATTACGGGACTTGAATAGGATGTTAATGATGAGGTTAGTGATCCTCTAAATTGATTTGAACAGGATTGGGAGTCCCGGTGATAGTGAGGTGGCCCGGGAAGGCCTATGGCACGCGTATCGAGGCGCTCGGTTAAACGGTCTGTGAGTGGACATTGGTTTCATAAATGCGATGCATGCATAACTGTTTTATGATTGTTATAATTATGATTAAATGATTTACTTTGGATATCGGTGAATTTAAAATGATTTCACGTATTTCGAGGTGAATTACGTATTTGCACGTAAACCGAGATTTTCTGGATTTTCACCGATTTCCATAAATGTGGTTGGATATGATTTCATGAAACGGTTACGAACTTGAATAATGTAAAATCGGGCCAGGGGCCCAGTTGAACTATGAAATCGGGCCAGGGGCCCAGTTAACATGTGGATCGGGCCAGGGGCCCAGTTAACTTGTGGAATCGGGCCAGGGGCCCAGTTGATTTCTACATGTGATTGCGGGTCGGGGACCCTAAATTGGAATTGAATAAATGTTTTCTGGTTTACATTTTATATATGTTCACATGCTGGAATCAATAAATGGTTTTGATGATATTTCGGTTTTGGCACGTTTCACGGTATTTGGGCATGAGACCCGTTTGATGAAACGTAACGAATGGTTCGGATTTTACCTATGTATACCTATATGTTTTGCATGTGGATATCTATAAAATGTATTTGGTACTGCACTGTATAGATCCTTCCATATTATATTGTCTCCTCCGGATGAGGTACCCCGGAGAGGTCACGGACGTCTAGTACGTCCAGCGTCTATGACGCTAAGCATCGGGGATGCTGTACCCGAACGGGGTTCGGGGATTGAACTCGGAAATTGAGACCCGAGTGGCACGCGTAGCCTTGTGATTGTGACCTTATTGACGTTAGGGACGTCAGACATCAGGGATGTCGGATTGGAGTGTATAGTGCAGTGGCTAAAATTATGGTTATGGTTATTATTATATGCCTTATGGTTTATATTACTGGATTTATGAAATAACTCTTGGATTTACTTTTGGAAATTGAAACTATGCTTTGGTTTCCGGGCTAAGGCCCTAATGGTTATTTCTAAATAATTATGGAATTATTGGTTTTGGTGCATGCATATGATTTTACTGAGGGGCATAAATGTCTTATAAATGTTTTAAACAGACTTGTTTATTTTCGTCCACTCACAGCTTTTGTTTTCAATGCCCTTCAGGTTGATTCCGGATACGACTGCAGCAGAGACTTGAGCATCGCACATCTCCTCCATCGATCCTTACGCACTCTGGAAGCCCGTTTGGGCAATCGCAATCGGTTATCCCTTGTCTGGCGCCTCTTGTCAGACGGGAGCACGTCACATTCCATGGTAATCCCGGGGGGATTGGGATGGGTCGTGTCAAGTGGTATCAGAGCAGGTTTTGCTCTTTTGTGCGCGAAGGACGAGGGTGTGATGTCTCTTTGGGCTGCTGTTCCGTTGTCAACCTGATAGATAGTTTTGGTAGATTGGGTGTGTTTGGCCCGATACGCCGTGCATTGATGTGATTCAACCCAAGTGGGGTTGTATACGATTAACTGGTAATGTGGGACCGTCGGTTCGGTCATGTGATTATGGATTGTTGTTCCACTGGGCACAGCTAGGTTCAGGGAACCCCATTTGATTGGAAATGCGAAACTCAGTTGAGTATTGGTCTACGTTTTGGACCCTGGTAGTGTTGGCTAGTGTACGGGGTGTCGATGCATCGGAGTTAGCCGATGACCTTCGTGGTGGAACCCACGAAGGAACCCACGTTGAGTTGATGACTGGATTGGATTGGACGTCTATACGATGTCAGGACCGCGGGGTCGGTCAGGTTGTGGATTTTACTGCAAAAGGCAGTTGGGTTCGGTGGAACCCTAGGGTGTGACCTTGGAACCCTAATTTATAATTGATGGACCGAAAGGTGAACCTTAAGTGAGAACTTGTGCTGCGACGAGCGGCTGAGGTCGTGGATGACCATGTGGATGACTCTAGTGAGTCTAGTCTGGATTATGGGATTCGATCCACGGATGCGGTTATGAGATAAAATATGGAATCCCGCTTGGATCAAATATTAGTGTGAGGTGTGGTTACGGATCTTGACAACGATGACTGTTGGTCGACAGTTGTGTCGAGATAATTGGCTATCGAGGGTATTTAGTGTGGCTTTCACACTTGAGGATCAGGGATGTTCAGGGAACGTCCATTATCCTGATGTGCCGATGGCGAAAATTGGAGGTACCCATAGTCCTGGGGTACGAGTGCTGTTACGGGATCGTCGTTCGTAATGAACGGAGATCCAGGGTAACAACTTTGCACACAGTGTGCTAGCATGGATGTTCGTGTGCTAGCATGGATGTTCGTGTGCTATGTATGGATATTGGTATGGTGAGACCTATATGCCAACACTAGTATGGATGCCTGTGTGCTGATACTAGTGTTGATGATGGTGCGTTGGTGCTGGTGACAGTAATTGTGATGACGATGAGCCACCAGTTGGGGTGTGACTCTGTCATGATGAACAGATGATTGGTATCTGCGACTCAGTGGTGGTTGAGTCTTGGACTGGATGGGTTCCAGTGGAGGTTGTGTCGTGTTGGGATAAGTCCTAACAGATATATGATGACAAGTGATGAACGGATAAAATGGTATGATTGAAACTTGAGGAATCTAGGGACGATGTTCCCTATGTCATGCGAATTGATGGATTTGGGGAGTTGTGGTCAACTCCGAGATTGGTAAGTTTGTGTACTGCTTATATCCCCTGAGAGTACAAGGAAATTATTGAGATTGGAAAAGTCGGGGAAAACCATTCGTGGTATTGATGTGGGATTTTGTGATGGTGAATCACTTGGAACCTGAGGATTGAACCTGTTAAGGTTGAGATGTGAGACGGAAGCAGTATGGTATGCACATTCAGGCAAAATTGTGGATATTCCGTTCGGAATCGGGGTGTGTGCATACATGATTATTGACGGACGTGAGGTCCGAGTAATGAATTGATTTTGGACACGTGGTGGTCCAAGTGAGGTACGGACGTGGGCAGTCCAGTGGTTGGACTTGACATCTCATTGGGAGCATGTCTGTTTCCAACGTGGTTGGAACTCCCGTTTCGGGGAGAGTTGTGATTGGGAGACGAGCGGAGTGCTCGTTTCCGCATCAGTGATTGGTATTCCGAAGTCATTAGGGTTGACTTCATATTTCCTGTCGTGGCAGATGATGATTGTTGCTACCAGTACGTTGAGCGTGTATTGGTAGGTGGACCCAGGTTTGGCCATGGGTCATTGGACACAAGCAGTTGTGTATGATTTTGGATTTGGTGGTGAAATGCGAGGTCATCTTTCCACCAAGGGAAATTTGGCGAATGATTCAATTGAGGGTGTAAGACCCTACGATCAGCTTTCGGATGGTTTGTTAGCTATGTGGACATGTGTGGATCCTAGGGGGATCTGATGTGTGGTGATGTTAACTATGGACGATGTGACGATCTAGGATCGTGATGTTACTTGTCGGATGACGTAGCGATGGATCGGAATTGTGGTCTTGATGATCCAGATTGGGTGAGAGTTATCACTCTTACTTTGGTATGTGAGTCGTAAATGACGGGACTGAACTTCTTCTCGGAGTGAAGTCCATATGGTTTGTTACTCGGATGAGTAGGTTTCCGATGTGGTCGGATCTTGTCAACCTTTGACGTGTGGATATTGGGATTGGCTTCCCTATGAAGTCAATCGAGTGTTGAGCGGGTAACCGATAGGGTCGGTTATGTTACGTCTTGATGGACGTAAACGAGATTTTGGGTTTTGGAATCGAATTTCTGGGTGACGATTCAGGATTCGATTGCGAAGCTCGGAAGTGGATTACTGGATTTGGGTGCGGAATGATTATTCCAATGCTAGCTTACGGAATAATGATTTCGGATTCGGATTTGGGAATGGATTATAATTATGATGTTGGGTTCGGATTCGGGATTTCTTACGAAATTACGGATTCGGATTCGGAATTGGAACTAGATGACGGGTGGAGTTCGTTTTGTCTCATGTTGGTTTGGGCAAATGTACTCCATTACTAGAACGTGTTTGGCTATGACCTGGGTGGCTATAGTCAGATTGATGGATTGAGGTACGTACAGGGTACGAGGATTGCTACTGGTTAGGCTAAGTGGTGCCTAATGGCGGTACATGGAATGTACCAGTGGTGTGTAACTAAGGTGTTGGTAATCGGATTGGTTCTGATATCAATTGTTTGGCTGTATTGTGGACTGGACATTGGATACTGTGCGCTGGGCAGATTGATCTTGTCGGGTTCAGTGATTTTATGAGCAGGTGCTCTTAGCCATGGTTGGCTTGTGGAACCCTAGTATTGATATGTGTGATCACTGCTGGGCTGGTATTCAATATGTTCCAGTTACGCCACTTGATTGGGTTAATTGACGGTATACGTACACTCAGGATGAGTAAATTGGTGGTCTGAGTAACCACGAGTAGCCTTGTGTGACTTGATCACACCGTGATTTCCCAGCGTTTTGGTTCGCTGAGGGAGTCGGCGATTATGGACATTGAGATTAACTGGTGTCGCAGGATTGGAGTTGCCCTGCGAATTGAGATCACGTGGTTGATCTTACGCTACATCGAGGGTGATGTAGTACGTGGTGTTGTCACGGACGGACAGATGGTTGGGGCTTTACTAGGGTGGTAAAGCTTAGTGGTGACAGTTTGACTGGTGGTGTCAGCGTGGACTGACAAATGAGATTTGGTGACTCCCAATGGGAGCAAATGTAAGGATATATTGAAAATGGAAAGGAACAGTTTAGCTGAAGGAGTCAGCTAAATGGTTATGCGATTTTATCGCAGATCAGGTGATCATTTCCACTCGAGGTGGTCGAGTGTTGTTGCTATTATGACGTATGACTGTGATGGGATGTCTGGGTACAAACGAGACTGGTGTTGTCCCAGTATGTGGGTGTACAAGTGTACACAGATGTGTGGTCGAATTGTTTTCCACAAGGTGGTTGTGAAGTAAGGTTATTGGTAATTTCGAGGACGAAATTTTTTTTAAGGAGGGAAGGTTGTAACGACCCGTCCCGAATATCGGGATTTAATGATATTTAATTGCGATTTACTAATCTGGGATTAGTTGAACGTTTCGGACGAATTGTGCAAAATGACCGTTTTGCCCCTGGGCGTGGGCAAAACGTTGACTTTTAATTCGGATGGTCAAATGGACTTTGACCGATGACCGTGACGTAGTTCGGGACGTCACGAGTTCATAGACAGGTGGCACGTTCGATTCCGACGTTCCTGGTGAAAGTTATGATGTACGGAAGTCCAGGGGCATTTTCGTAATTTGGACGAAAGAAGGGGAAATGTTGACTTTTTGACCAGGATGTCCGATGGCCGAGGGCCAAGGACCGTTACGTAGGTTTTGTCGATGCGAATCCAACGACAGGCGGCACGCCGAAATCGGAGATTCGACGACGAAGTTATGGGTCACGGAAGTTTGGTTTCGTTATGCACGCATTACGAGGCGTGGACACGTGGCGTTTTCTGATTGGCCTGGAATTCTGAGTGGGACACGTGGACCACTAACCTTTAATTATTGGGATCAGATCTGGATTGGTCAGATTGATTAAATTATTGGATTTTAATAATATAAAGAATTTTCCCACTTATTTTTTCATCTTTTGATCTGGACCCTTAATCTCATTGGTGAGATTCAATCTGGGTCGTTCATTCCTTTTTCCCTCTCTCTTTAATTGAATCAGCCTGCATCCTCCCACTCCCATTTCTCTCAAACCCGTGAGCAATGTACACGGCTCACACTGCACACCACCACCATATCCATAACCTTGGGTCGTGCAGGGGACTGTGTGAGGTCTGTTGGGAGCTGGGCACGGTGGGAGACGGCGGGAGACGGCTGGGCGGCGACGGAGGGGAAAAACAGGGGAGGCCGAAAAACTCAAAATGGGAAGTCGATGGAGACCGGTGTTTTGACCGTGCTTGAGGGGTGGACGGAGTTCTGGGATCGAACTGGGCGTTTCGGTGGCCACGGTGGTGACCACGGCGGCGAAGGGAGCCTAAACCCGTGAGTTCGATTCTCGGGTCAAAAATGGCAGGATGGATTTTACTGTCTTTCGTTCGATCTAGTAACCAGGATGGTGACTCAGAGGATGAGACGAGTCTGTTGGGACCGTTTTCATCGAGAATGGTGGTCGGAGCTGAGTGTAGTCGACGGTGGGTTGGCCGTGAGCTTCTCGATCGGAGAGGTAAGGATCTTGACGATTGTTCCTTGTTTTTGTTTCCACGGAACTCCTAGTTTAACTCAGACGATCTTGTAGGAGGAAACCCTGTCGAAAATGATCAAGGAACGGCGGAGAACCGATCGGGTTGGCCCGCGGGTCACGGCGACCCGTTTACCAGTCGTTCGGGTTGAACGACGGTGAACAGTACCCGGCGCGTGGGTTTCACGCGCAGGGAGTTAAACCGGCGCGTGGGGGCGCGTGTGAGGTAATTCTGGGAAACTTCCAACATGACTTTTATCCTATACATTGTAACGAACATTTTGGGATTGGTTTCGTGTCGATCGGACACCGTCTCGATATTGTTCGGGATGTCCGAAGGTTTTAAATCCAGTTTAAAAATACTTCAAAATTCGGGAAAATTACGGGACTTGAATAGGATGTTAATGATGAGGTTAGTGATCCTCTAAATTGATTTGAACAGGATTGGGAGTCCCGGTGATAGTGAGGTGGCCCGGGAAGGCCTATGGCACGCGTATCGAGGCGCTCGGTTAAACGGTCTGTGAGTGGACATTGGTTTCATAAATGCGATGCATGCATAACTGTTTTATGATTGTTATAATTATGATTAAATGATTTACTTTGGATATCGGTGAATTTAAAATGATTTCACGTATTTCGAGGTGAATTACGTATTTGCACGTAAACCGAGATTTTCTGGATTTTCACCGATTTCCATAAATGTGGTTGGATATGATTTCATGAAACGGTTACGAACTTGAATAATGTAAAATCGGGCCAGGGGCCCAGTTGAACTATGAAATCGGGCCAGGGGCCCAGTTAACATGTGGATCGGGCCAGGGGCCCAGTTAACTTGTGGAATCGGGCCAGGGGCCCAGTTGATTTCTACATGTGATTGCGGGTCGGGGACCCTAAATTGGAATTGAATAAATGTTTTCTGGTTTACATTTTATATATGTTCACATGCTGGAATCAATAAATGGTTTTGATGATATTTCGGTTTTGGCACGTTTCACGGTATTTGGGCATGAGACCCGTTTGATGAAACGTAACGAATGGTTCGGATTTTACCTATGTATACCTATATGTTTTGCATGTGGATATCTATAAAATGTATTTGGTACTGCACTGTATAGATCCTTCCATATTATATTGTCTCCTCCGGATGAGGTACCCCGGAGAGGTCACGGACGTTTAGTACGTCCAGCGTCTATGACGCTAAGCATCGGGGATGCTGTACCCGAACGGGGTTCGGGGATTGAACTCGGAAATTGAGACCCGAGTGGCACGCGTAGCCTTGTGATTGTGACCTTATTGACGTCAGGGACGTCAGACATCAGGGATGTCGGATTGGAGTGTATAGTGCAGTGGCTAAAATTATGGTTATGGTTATTATTATATGCCTTATGGTTTATATTACTGGATTTATGAAATAACTCTTGGATTTACTTTTGGAAATTGAAACTATGCTTTGGTTTCCGGGCTAAGGCCCTAATGGTTATTTCTAAATAATTATGGAATTATTGGTTTTGGTGCATGCATATGATTTTACTGAGGGGCATAAATGTCTTATAAATGTTTTAAACAGACTTGTTTATTTTCGTCCACTCACAGCTTTTGTTTTCAATGCCCTTCAGGTTGATTCCGGATACGACTGCAGCAGAGACTTGAGCATCGCACATCTCCTCCATCGATCCTTACGCACTCTAGAAGCCCGTTTGGGCAATGGCAATCGGTTATCCTTTGTCTGGCGCCTCTTGTCAGACGGGAGCACGTCACATTCCATGGTAATCCCGGGGGGATTGGGATGCGTCGTGTCAGTTACGGGTTAAGGAGAGTTTTATGTACTATTCATAATTGCACGAATTACGAGAAGTTGACTTTTGGGATTTGAAATTAGGGCCCAAAATATCTTGACCTGGACCAATGGACGACTGACAAGTGTCACCCATCCATTGATGGCCATTACATATACATGCATCCAAACCATTTTCATCTTCTTTGTTTCATCCAAACCGAAACCAACCCCTTCCCCATTTCATCTCCTTTATCTTACATTATTTGAGACCACAAAGAGGGGCAGAGGACGTGTGAGAGATTGAGACATGGCGAGGGAGACGACGGAGGCCGAAAACATTGAAAAACAAAGGTAACCCGTGGGTGTTTGATGTTGGGTTTCAATTTTAGACGTTTTTACACGAATCTAAGCCCATATTCATGTTCTTGGAGGAGAGGGAGTCTGTAGAGGCAAAAATGGAACGTTTTGGACGCTGTGAGTGGCCAGGAGAAAGATTCAAAGTTTGGCCAAATTTTTGCAAGATCATATCTTCAAAACCAGGTACTTTCTCTCAATTCTAGGTTTATATTTGGATTCCTTGGCTTCAGTAGATAGATTTCCATATAAAGAACGTCAGCATGCCACGTCTGCATGACACGTGGCAATGCCACGTCAGCGTGACACGAGGCAGGGGTGTCCCAATCCCACTGGGACCACCCGGGGACGTGCCCCGCTCTCGTCTGACAATGACTCTAAACATACCAAAATAACCCTTAAATAAAAACTGAATACGTAAATAGATAGATAATGTACTACAACAGTGTTTAAAACGATACCGTCAGACAAGGGAAAGTAAAATACAACACGTGAGCACAATAGTCAGAGTACATTTATTCGGTGCTCAACCTACCCACAAGTGGGTGTACAGGTGCACAGCTAGGCAAACTAAACCTTTGCCTCCTCCTCCGGGTCCTCCTCCTCTATTTCCGTGTCAGGGTCTGGAGGGGTCAGTAAAACAAGGGTGAGTGGGCCAAAAATAACAGTTTATAAATCAATTTAATAATAAAATAATCATAGGGTTTTACCCCTCCGTTTTCCAAATCTTTCATGCAGTTAAATCATAATATTATAATGAAATCATAACCATAAAACCACAATAATAATCGAAAGGAGAAACTAACATATCAGTGCACTGTAAAACCCAACCCAAATGATGTCACGGTTCTACGGCTACGCGTTGCCACTCAGGGTCTCACACCCGAGACTCTCTAGGTACATCAGCTCCCGGTATCCCGGTCACTGCTCGAGGTATATGAACATGCCTTCCTGAGAGTAAGCAGCCCAACGGGGGTCAACTCCACTCAGTCAGGGCCCCGTGACTACTCCAGGGTCCACCCAGGCCAACGACCCTCCCTGGAGGAGACAATATACACAGGTAGGAAAGTACAGTACAATAACAGTATAGTTTACCCTATGTCCCCCCGGACATCCCAAACGAAATCCACATATAATCCAGACGGGTCTCATGCCCAAAACATTGTAATAGCGTATATAAACAATTCATATAAGACTCATCGAAATCATAAGTGGAAATAGTAAAACAGTTTATGCATGCAAGCCTTTTATAAATCAAACAGCCCACTCACACTCGGTCCTTGCTGCTCAACGATCTCTAAAACCTATATTTTTATACCTGAGGGTTACTTAAGGACCCTATAACATCAATACCAAGACCCTAGAACAGATCCGCCTCAAAATCGCATCCCGGGCACTATTCCCGGTGCTTCAAACCCCATTTTGACTAATCTAACGATCTCCGATCGACACGAAACCACCTCCATTGGATCCGTATCGTCGAAACCTTGAAAATGGTACCGGCCCCACCAAAATCACTGTTCACACGCGCCCCCACGTGCTTGGTCAACGCGTGGGTCAACGCTGCTACAGTACTGCTGACGTCAGCAGTGACATCATGCTGACGTCAGCATGACGTCATCACTGACACTTGTCAGGTGACACGTGGCATGTTCTAATTGGTCCCTGGTCAGACAACATCTGACAGGATGACGTCATCATGACGTCAGAAGTGACGTCAGCATGATGACGTCATCATGCTACAGTACAGGGTCAGGCCCGTTTGACTGGTGTGGGTCATTACAATCTACCCACCTTACAGAAATTTCGTCCTCGAAATTTACTCAAACAAGTGTGGGTACTGGCCTCTCATCAATTCCTCGGATTCCCGTGTCGCTTCCTCCACCTCGTGGTTCCGCCATAGCACCTTAACTAATGAAATCGTCTTGTTCCTTAAGACCTTTTCCTACCTATCCAGAATCTGTACTGGCCGTTCCTCGAAACTCAAATCTGTCATCAGTTCCGGTGGTTGTTCTGGCAGTGCATGAGAGTCATCCCGAAGATAATTCCGTAGCATAGATACATGGAATACGTCATGTACTCGGGAAAGCTCCGAAGGTAGTGCTAAACAATAAGCCAGTGGACCAATCCTCTCGACAATGTCATATGGCCCGATATAACGAGGACTCAATCTCCCACGTCGTCCAAATCGGAGAATTCCTTTCCACGGCGATAACTTTAAAAAGACAAAGTCACCAACCTCAAACTCCAAATCTCGGATCCGTCGATCCGCATAGCTCTTCTGACGATCTTGGGCCGCCTTCAGTCTCTCCCGAATGACCCGAACTGTTTCCTGGGTCATATCCATCAGATCCGGCCCCACTAGGGTTCTTTCTCCGATCTCCATCCAGCATACAGGTGTTCTACACTGTCGACCATACAATGCCTCATAGGGTGCCATCCCTATACTCGCATGGTAGCTATCATTGTAGGCAAACTCCATCAATGGCAATCGATCAGCCCACGAATCCTGGAATTGCAACACACAGGCTCTCATCATGTCCTCGGGAGTCTGTATTGTCCTTTCAGACTGTCCGTCGGTCTGTGGGTGGAATGCTGTACTGAAGTGCAATTTCGTACCCAAAGTAGTTTGTATACTCCTCCAAAACCTGGATGTGAAACGCGGATCCCGATCCGACACGATCGACTCTGGGGTACCGTGTAGTCGGATGATCTCATTAATGAATAGCTCGGCCAAACGGTTGAGCTTGTACGTCTCATGTACAGGTAGAAAATGCGCTGATTTCGTCAACCGGTCCACTATCACCCAGACCCCATCAAATCCACTCCTTGTCTTCGGTAACTTGAAGACAAAGTCCATTGTAATATGATCCCACTTCCATTGCGGAATTGGAAGTGGCTGCATAGCCCCATACGGACGCTGCCGTTCTGCCTTGACTTGCTGACAGATCAAACATTTGCTGACAAACTCAGCTATCTCCCTCTTCATCCCTGGCCACCAATAATAGTCCCGGAGAGTACGGTACATCTTCGTCCCTCCTGGATGCATAGCATAGGCCGAACTATGGGCCTCGTCTAAAATCTCTCTCCTCAACTCTGGTACCGCAAGTACATACAATCTCCCAAGCTTCACTAATGCTCCATCGTCCCTGATGGAGAAATCTTGTCTCTGTCCGGATTCAACCTCGTTTCTGTAGTCACGGAGTATCTGGTCCTGTAGTTGAGCCTCGATGATCCTGTTGACCAACATGGGTCGCACATGAAAGCTAGCCAACAAGGCTCCCTGATCGTCCATTCCTAACATAACTCCGCTCTTCCGAAGTTCCACGAGCAAAGGAAGGTATACCAATCTCAAATGCACAACTGATCCTGCCGACTTCCTACTAAGTGCATCAGCCACAACATTTGCCTTGCCAGGATGGTACTCAATGGTACAATCATAATCTTTTAACAATTCCAACCATCTCCGCTGTCTCATGTTGAGTTCCTTCTGAGTGAACAGATGTTTAAGACTCTAGTGATCAGTGAATATTCGGCATGTCACACCGAACAAATAATGTCTCCAGATCTTTAGGGCATGAACCACCGCTGCCAATTCCAAATCATGAGTAGGGTAGTTCAATTCGTGCGTCTTCAACTGCTGGGATGCGTAAGCAATCACTTTTCCATTCTGCATCAATACACAACCCAAGCCCTGCAGCGATGCATCATATATACCACGAACTCTCCACTGCTGTCTGGTAATGCAAGGACAGGTGCAGTGGTTAATCGGAACTTTAATTCCTAAAAACTCTGTTCACACTGATCGTCCCATACAAACTTCACCCCTTTCCGGGTTAATCGAGTCAATTGTGCGGCAATCTAGGAGAAACCCTCCACGAATCTCCGATAGTAGCCTGCTAACCCAACAAAACTTCGCACTTCCATCACCGTGGTCGGTCTTGGCCAATTTGTCACAGCCTCCGTTTTCTGAGGATCCACACTTATCCCCTCGGGTGATATAATGTGACCCAAGAATCCAATACTATTTAGCCAGAATTGACATTTGCTTAACTCGGCATATAGCTGCTCCTGTCGTAGTTTACCCAATACCATTCGTAAGTGCTTCTCATGAGTCCTGACACTCTTGGAATACACCAAGATGTCGTCGATAAACACGATGACAAATTTATCCAAGTATGCTAGAACCCCCCGATTCATCAAGTCCATGAATGCAGCTGGTGCATTCGTCAGTCCAAAGGGCATCACCAAGAACTCATAATGCCCATACCTCGACTATTCTCAGTTGATGGTATCCTGACCTCAGATCTATCTTGGAGAAATATCGTGCTCCTCGTAACTGATCGAACAAATCATCGATCCTGGGTAAGGGATACTGATTCCTTACCGTAGCCTTGTTCAACTGTCTATAATCCACACACAACCGCAAACTACCCTCCTTCTTTTTCACAAATAAGACCGGCGCTCCCCATGGTGATGTACTGGGTCGGATAAACCCTAGATCCACCAGTTCCTGCAATTGGATTTTCAATTCCCGTAGCTCTGCCGGTGCTATACGATACGGTGCTTGTGAAATCGGTCGAGTCTCGGGGAGTAACTCGATCGTAAAATCGATCTCCCTGGGTGGTGGTAATCCAGGTAAATCCCCTGGAAAGACATCAGGAAATTCCCGCACAATCGGAATATCCTCAATTCTCAAGGATTCATCCGTAGACTCTACCACATAAGCAAGATAACCCTGACACCCCTTCTGTAAAAGTTTTGTAGCTGTGAGTGCAGATATTACCTTGGGTGATGCGTCTCCACACTCCCCCTGAAATATCACTTCTGGCAATCCCGAACCTCTCAAAGTAAATTGCATGTTACTACAGTCGATGAGCGAATTGTACTCCGATAACCAATCAACTCCAAGTATCACATCGAAGTCGTGCACATTCATCAGAATCAAATCCGCTGGAAATTCGACTCCCTCAATCTCCACAGGACAAGCTCGTATCTCCTGGTTCACTTGGTAGGTCACACCCATCGGTGTCCCCACACCCATCTCATGCTCAAGTGCGGTCACCTCACGGCCCAACAGACCCGCACAACGCGGTGAAATAAAAGAATGAGTTACCCCCGAATCCATCAATGCACGAACAACCATGCCATAAATATGTACAGTACCTGTCAACACTCCCGGAATGGATCTGGCCTGCTGCTGGGTAACAGCATAGACACGAGCCATAGACTCCCCGTCCTCTAACTCCTCGATCACGGCCACGCACAACACCGCGTGTCCTTCTGCTGTTAGTCTGAGATGCTGAGCTCTGTGCTGGCATAGTGCTGCCCCGAATCAGTGGACAATCAGAAGCATAGTGCCCCGGCTCGCCACAAGCGAAGCAAGTGACCTCCCTAGGTCGACCCGAGTATCCTCCCGGTGAGATGCTCATCGGTGAGTACGGCTGCTGCCAAGCCCCAGAACGCTGTCCAGACCGCTGAGGACTCCTGAACTGACCAGAACGTCCTCGGCTGCCAGAAGATGAAGATCCACCAGAATGTCCTCCCTTCGAGCCCCGACGGCCCGAGAATCCCAAGTGTGGGCGATCACGTCGTCGTGTCTCCCCCTCAGCTCGCTGACATGCCAGGATACTGTTCTCAACCCTGGTCGCCGCATCAGTCAGATCCCTCGTGGTAGCAAAGGGCGTTGCAGTCACCATCGCCTGAATCTCAGGTCGCAGGCCCCACTCAAATCTGCGACATCGATCCTCCTCGGTGATCACGAAGTTCTCAGCAAAGCGAGACAACATCAGGAAGGTCTCCTCGTACTCTGCCACAGTCTGGTCTCCCTGCCGGAGTTGCAGAAACTCCGCCTCACGGGCGTTGCGAAACGACCGTGGATAAAACTGGTTGAGAAACCGTTCCCGGAAGGTCTCCCATGGAATGGTGTGAACTGTCCAGTCGGCCAGGACAAGGTTGTGCCACCATCGATAGGCGCTCCCATCTAGTAGGAAGGTCGCCAGTACGACACGCTCCTCCGGTGGACAGTGCATGACCTCGAAAATCCTCTCCCAGCGGTCAATCCACTGGTGTGCTTCCTCGGGGTCGGTTCCCCCACTAAAGTGCGTAGCACCCAGGCGCTGGACCCGCTCAATGCTCACAGTGTCTCCATTCCCTCCATTGCCCTCGTCAACACGTGCACGGGGTTCACGTCGGGGAGGCATATCCAACTGTTAAGAGGCAAACAGGTTAATAGACATCGAAAGCGACCATGTACAAAGTACAAACCCGCTAACCTAGTACTCTGACTGCTAATCCTAAGGCTCTGATACAAAGCTGATAGGACCCGTCCCAATCCCACTAGGACCACCCGGGGACGTGCCCCGCTCCCGTCTGACAATGACTCTAAACATACCAAAATTACCCTTAAATAAAAACCGAATACGTAAATAGATAGATAACATACTACAACAGTGTTTAAAGCGATACCGTCAGACAAGGGAAAGTAAAATACAACACGTGAGCACAATAGTCAGAGTACATTTATTCGGTGCTCAACCTACCCACAAGTGGGTGTACAGGTGCACAGCTAGGCAAACTAAACCTATGCCTCCTCCTCCGGGTCCACCTCCTCTATTTCCGTGTTAGGGTCTGGAGGGGTCAGTAAAACAAGGGTGAGTGGGCCAAAAATAACAGTTTATAAATCAATTTAATAATAAATAATCATAAGGTTTTACCCCTCCGTTTTCCAAATCTTGCATGCAGTTAAAACATAATATTATAATGAAATCATAACCATAAAACCACAATAATAATCGAAAGGAGAAACTAACATATCAGTGCACTGTAAAACCCAACCCAAATGATGTCACGGTTCTACGGCTACGCGTTGCCACTCAGGGTCTCACACCCGAGACTCTCTAGGTACATCAGCTCCCGGTATCCCGGTCACTGCCCGAGGTATATGAACATGCCTTCCTGAGAGTAAGCAGCCCAACGGGGGTCAACTCCACTCAGTCAGGGCCCCGTGACTACTCCAGGGTCCACCCAGGCCAACGAACCTCCCTGGAGGAGACAATATACACAGGTAGGAAAGTACAAGACAATAACAATATACTTTACCCTATGTCCCCCCGGACATCCCAAATGAAATCCACATATAATCCAGACGGGTCTCATGCCCAAAACATTGTAATAGCGTATATAAACAATTCATATAAGACTCATCGAAATCATAAGTGGAAATAGTAAAACAGTTTATGCATGCAAGCCTTTTATAAATCAAACAGCCCACTCACACTCGGTCCTTGCTGCTCAACGATCTTTAAAACCTATATTTTTATACCTGAGGGTTACTTAAGGACCCTATAACATCAATACCATGACCCTAGAACAGATCCGCCTCAAAATCGTATCCCGGGCACTATTCCCGGTGCTTCAAACCCCATTTTGACTAATCTAACGATCTCCGATCGACACGAAACCACCTCCATTGGATCCGTATCCTCGAAACCTTGAAAATGGTACCGGCCCCACCAAAATCACTGTTCACACGCGCCCCCACGCGCCTGGTCAACGCGTGGGTCAACGCTGCTACAGTACTGCTGACGTCAGCAGTGACGACATGCTGACGTCAGCAGTGACGACATGCTGACGTCAGCAGTGACGTCATGCTGACGTCAACATGACGTCATCACTGACACTTGTCAGGTGACACGTGCCATGTTCTGATTGGTCCATGGTCTGACAACATCTGATAGGATGACGTCATCATGACGTCAAAAGTGACGTCAGCATGCTGACGTCATCATGCTACAGTACCGGGTCAGGTCCGTTTGACTGGAACCGGGTCAAAAGTCAAAGTTTCCCCCCCTTTCAGGGGCAAAATAGTCTTTTTACATTAAAATATTATTATTCTCGGTTCGGGTCGTTACAGGTGCTATGTTGCAGACACGTGTCAGAGGGTGTCAAAGGGTGTCAGTGATACATGACAGGGTGCCACGTTAGTAGCTGACGTCAGCGTTGACCGTTGACTTTTCGTTGATCGAACGTTGACCAATGCGTGAGAGTGCATGGGCACGCATTTTGAGGCCAACCCAATCTTGTTCAAAAGGTTTTGACGATCTGAATCCAATAGTGGTGGTTTAAGGTCCATCAAAGATATTTTGATAAGTCATTTAGAGGTTTTAAGTCTCGGGAAGCGTGTTCGGGACACATTTACTATTCCAAGAGTTTTGAGGGTTTATGGTATAGACTTGTAAAGGTTGATAGTCACCCTTAGGTATGATTTGGATAAGTCCGAACGTTCTGGAGATGTTGAAATAGCCCGAAGTGGCTTACGGTGCGAATTGTGACTCAAAGCATGGACGGCCTGTGAGTGGACTTTACTTTATGAAATGATGCATGCATACTTGTTTTATATGTCTTATGAAAATGATTTGATGTAACGACCCGTCCCGAGCGTATGGGATTAATTAATTATTAATGATAGATTATCGAGGATTAATCAGGATTAATTGAGAATTATCGAATGATCTAGGTAAAATGACGATTTTGCCCCTAGAATAGGGTGAAAAATGTTTTCTTTTGAGCCGGGAAGTCATTGGCACTTGGATCGAGGTTCATTACGTAGATCGAGATGATACAAGTCCATAGACAGATGACACATCGAAATTGAACATTGTACTGGAAAGTTATAGGCCAAGGACAGTTTTGCGAACTATTCATACTTGCACGAACTCGCATGAACTCAAGGAAGATTATGGGAATAAAAAAAATTGGGTTTTATGCCGTAAAATCAAAGACCCAAATTCAAAACCCATGGTTTACCTGGTTTTCACGGTTTCCAGCCAGCCACCATAGCTCTGCCATCCAGCGCCTCTCACGTCTTCCCTCACTCTCTCAGCCACTCCTTGTGGTCCTCACTGGCATCAGATGAAGAGGAAGGAATGGTTTGGGGGATGGGTTTGGGTTTTCGAGTAGGATGAATGAAGAAGAAGAAAATGGGATGATATGCATGTATGTGTGTGTGTGTGTGGATCAATTGATGAGTTCTAGCCAGGTTGAGGTTACAGGTCAAATTGACCCGTTACAATCAAACAGGTCGACCCGTCTAAAGGAAGATAATGATGATGAGGTAGTCCACGTCATCTTGTTAAGCCACCTGGAAATCTATCAGAGGTTGTTAAGTCCAGTCAGTAGTAACGTGGTGGTGTCATGTCAGACATTGTTAGAACACGTGGACTAGTAGGGTGGTGCCACGTGGCCACATGTCAGAGGGCGTCAAGTGACGTGGCAGCCATGTTCGAGGTGTCAAAGACACGTGGCACCAATCAGGGTGTGCCATGTAATAGGTTGTCAGATTGTCAGATGTCAGAGTTGTCTGGCTGACGTCAGTAGGTGACGTCATCGTTGACCAGCGTGACTTCAGTGTTGACTGCCGTTGACTGGCGTTAATTGTCGTTGATTAGCACGTGTTGACTTTGATCGATGTGTGAGGGTGCGTGAGTACAAATTTCAAGGTCAAACTGATCTTGTCCAAAAGATTTCGACAATCTGAATCCAATGGTGGTGGTTTTAGGTTGATCGGAGGTCATTTGGTGGGTTTAAGCCTCAAGAAGTGTGTTTTAGACATGTTGACTATTCTAGAAGTTTTGAGGGTTTATGATTTAGACTTTTATATATGGTTAGTGAACTTTGAGTATGATTTGGACCAGTCCGGACATCCCGGAGATTATGGATTGGCTTCGGACTAGCTTATGGTGTGGGATTTGAGCGTGAAACACGGACGGTCTGTGAGTGGAATTTGATTTCTAAATGATGTATGCGTATATATATATATATATATGTGAAGACCCCTCCTAACTTTCGGGATCAGTTTAGTGAGAAATTGTGGATTAGCGTGACTAATCGGGGAGTAGTCGAGAAATCACGGACGGATGGTGTGAAATGACAATTTTATCCCATGGGAATGGGTAAAAAGTTAACTTTTGACCCGGATGGTCCAATGGACTTGGATCGATGACTGTGAAGTAGATCGGGACGTTACGAGTCTATAGACAGGTGGCACGTCAAAATCGGACATTCGACGGGAAAGTTACGAGTCTAGGAAGCTTTACGACACTATTCATACAAACTGAGAAAGGACGACATGTGGCAGGAATTGATTGGGGAAGGTTCTAGATGGACCCATCAAATGAGTGACAAGTGTCACCCATCTGATTGGCCGAAATCCCCAAATTGGGGGATATTATCTTCACCCACTTCGATCATCTTCTCCATTTTTCTTCCTAAACCTGTGGAGACCTATACCCCGTACTACCCAATCCGTCACAAGTACCCTCAAATCTCACCTGATGTCGTCGAGCTGTGAAAGAAAGTTGGAGAGGAGACTGAGACGACGAGGACGGTGGCCACAGCGATGCTCGCAACGGCGAGGTAAGGAAACCAAAAACCCTTAGCTTGTTTTGAGTTCAAAAATAGAAGGACGTCTTTTGATGGTTGTTGACCGTTTTGAAGGGTTGAACGAAGTACCTGAGGCTGAGACGAGTTGATTGGGCCTAGAGTTGAGGGCTGCATTGGCCTGAGGCGGCCGGAAAACCGGAAATGGTGAGTTTAGGTTCAAAAACTCGAATATTGGTTTTTAGTGCTTGTCGATCGATTCTAATGATTAGAACTTATCCCTGGTGGTTGTATGGACGTCTGGGATTGAAATCGAGGATGAAGGAGGTCAGAGTCCATGACGGAGCACGGTTGCAGGTTCCCGTGACTATTCATGAGTTCAAGGGTAAGATCTAGGCTCGATTTTCCAATTTTAAGATCATAGAGATGTTGCTGGGGATTAAATGATCACATAGGAACAAATTAGGGTGAATTTGGGTTAAAATTGAAGGAGAACTAGCCGGGTCGCGTCGCGGGTCTATGCCACCCGATTGTAGAATCCAGCTGGAGGTTAGGGACAATAATGACATCAGCAGGCGACGTCATCATCTAACAGCTTTTAAACAGGGACCAATAGCAGGGTGACATGTGTCAACACTGACATGTTAGTGACGTGGCCCAATAATGGGCTGCCACATGTCATTGGTATGTCAGTGACGTGGGACTAGTGGCAGGCTGACACGTGGCAGTATCAGAGTTGCAGGGGTGACATCATGCTGACGTCAGCGATGATGTCAGCGTTGACTAACTGATGACTTTGACCTGACCGTTGACCGTGTGTTGAACACGCTCGTGGTGGCGCGGGAACTCATTTTTTGAGGTGGGACTAGTGTCATTTTTAAGGTTTCGATGATTCAGATCCAATGGTGGTTGTTTCGGGTCGATCAGAGGTCGTTAGGTTGGTCAAATCTAGGTTTTTGACTTCGGGAAACGTGTTCGGGATACGTTGACTTTTCCATGAGTTTTGAGGTTTTATCCTATAAACTTGTATAAGTAGTTAGTGACCTTCGGGTGTGCTTTGGACAGAATTGGAAGTCCTGGAGATGGTAGATTAGCCTCGGGAAAGCTTATGGTACGCTTATCGAGGAAGCAGCAACGACGGTCTGTGAGTGTACTTTTGTTTTCTAAACATGATGCATATATGTGATTTCTATGATTATGATTTTCGTATTTGAACGTATTTCAAGGTTTATGGTTATATACTGTGTTTATACGTGCTTGGGTTTTGATGTTGGTTTAATGGAATGCTTTTGGATTTGGAAATATGGAAATAGGGCATGAGACCCATTTGGTTTAGAAACTATCGGACTCGGAGTCCATTTGATTTAATGAGATATTGGGCCGGTGGTCCATTTAATTTACATGATCGGGCTAGAGGTCCAGCTGGTTATGATATCGGGCATGAGTCCCATTTGTGGTTTATAATTGTGATTTCGGGTTCGGAGACCCTAAATGGATTTGGATTTGAGAAATCGGATTTCTGAATTTATGGTTATTTCGAGCATGGACCCTTTGAGATGTTTTAAAATGATTTTATAAAGATGTTTCCCATATACCATCCTTAGATGAGGATATGTTGATGGTCTCCTCCAGATTAGACGTCTGCGAGGGGTCATTACACGGAGTGACCGGACTATATAGTGACTCAGGAGCAGGATTGCTATGATTAGACGTCTGGGACGACAGACATCTGGGATGTCAGATATTGACCCGGAGAGACCCCAGGCAGCACGCCTTGCTTAGACAATGAGATATGACATCCGAGACGTCACGCGTCTGGGACGCTAGGCATTTGGGATGCCGAGGATGGGTATTTGGTAACCATGATTTATTGGATTTATGTAATGGTATATCTGTGTTTATGGTTTTGGGCTAAGGCCCCAATGATTTGAGGAAGGAAATGGCTTTGGTTTTATAAACAGTTTTTAATATATTGGAATTAACTGGTTTTTCATATGAATGCATAGTTTTAAGTGAAAGGCATAAATGACTTTTATGAAAAGTGTTTTATTAAATCATTTATTTTATTTTCGTCCACTCGCAACATTTTTGGTTTTTAATGCCCTTCAGTTTGATCGCGGATGCGAGCTGTAGCAGAGACCGAGACATCACACTCCTCCACCGCTTCTAGCGCGTTTTGGAAGCCGTGAGGGCTGTTGGCCTGGGTATCCCTTGTTTGACCATCGTGTTACACGTAGGTTAGACTTGTGTTTGACCTTCGTGTTGTACGAGGGTTAGACGGGAGCATGGCACATCCTGTGGAATCCCGGGGGATTGGGATGAGTCGTGCCATATATGTGTTTTAATGTTTTATGAATATGGTTTGAAATTCGATGTTTCCATATGGTTGGATTGACGATATGCATAAATTTTTTATATGTTGGTTGGATCATGATTTGAATGATGTTTTGATTAGCGGTTTTGAACTATTTCTAGGGGATGCGTGAAATCGGTATTTAGAGCTTAAGACCTAGTTGATTTAAGGTTTGACTTTGAGTCTAGTCAAATGGGAAACTGAACAATGTTTTGATTTGGAAATGAGATTCGGGCTTGTGACCATATTGGAAAGACATTAGACTCCATGTGTGAGTTTCATGTGTATGTGAAAACCATGTTTCGGGCGAGGGCCCTATTGAGATGATTTTTGAGATTGATTTTGGGATGAGACCTTACGTGATTTGAGATGTTTTCACTGAAACCATCCTCTTGAGATTGGTATGACTCCAGCATGACTATGTGTCCCCGGAGAGGGCCTCCGGTAGGAATGTGTTTCCTTGGAGAGGACCTTAAGTGATGTGTGATCCTAGAGAGGATATGATGATAGCCTCCAGATGTCGACCATCCTGTGTGACATGTGATCTTGAAGAGGATATCATGATAGCCTGCGGACGTCGACCATCTTGTGTGATGTGTGATCCTAGAGAGGATGTGGTGATAACCTCCAGACGCCATCCATTCTTTGTGATGTGTGATCCTGGAGAGGATGTGGTGATAACCTCCGGACATCGACTATCCTATGTGATGTGTGATCCTGGAGAGGTCATGATGCACTGCCTGTTGTCATGCAGCCGAGGCAGGCTCGACTCAAGAGTGCTGATGTTATATGAGATCAATCGTTGATATATTCACGACGATATATGGAACGTCGGCCGGTGATGTGTTCACATCGAAGTGCTCGGACGTGAACAGTCCTGGAGCTTATGTGCACGTGTTGTTTGGATATCGTGATTGAGGATGACTGATGATGAGAAACACAAATGGATTGATTTGCATTCAGATGCTTTTAACGTGTGATGATTTTCTGATGATTGCGTCAATTTTATTATTACCGTGTTGTGGAAAGAAATGGTATTAAATTTTCATGCATGTATACTTTTAATTGAAGGGTATAAATGCCTATTTCAAAAATGCGTTTTCCATCTATTTATTTTTATCCACTCACAACTTTTATGGTTTTCATACCCTTCGGGTTAATCGCGGATGCGAGCTGTAGCTAGGACCGGGACATCACATGCCGTTGCGTACTCTGGGAATCATTGCGCACTCTGGTAACTCCAAGCGGGTTATGGTTTTATCCCTGGTCGGGCACGTGGTGTCAAACGAGAGAATGGAGCATCCCACAATAATCTAGGGGGATTGGGATGGGTCGTGTAAGTTTGGTATCAGAGCACTAGGTTACTCGTGTCGTGTTGCGCATGTGCCGGATGTGATGTCTTTACAATAAAAATAACCTATCATCAACCTGGTATGAGGGTAAGAATAGGAAAGTAAAGTGGGAATGAACCCCGAATAGATTCTGTTAGGCATACTATGCCGTGTTTCGGTGTGGTTTGACCTCGAGTAGGGTCGAGTAGACCCCGATGAGGGCTGAGTATGATGACTTTTCTGAGTTGTGAGACCTATGGTTGGTCTGAAACTAGGGTCATCGAGTTAGAGATTGGTTGAACAAGTGACCAAGAGAGTGGTACTTGTGGATCGAATCCCGAGATGGATAGATCAGTGGAATATAGACGTTGAGCGGTTGGTACATGCGGTGAGTTGCCCGCATGAGTGCAGAGTCTCAAAGTGGAGTGTTTCTTGGATTGGTCTGCATGAGGTTTGAGGTAGACATTGCTATCGATGGACGTGGATGAGTCTTATCGAACTTGGTATTCTCATGTTCTAGTGACGACTGAGACGATGATGATTTTTTAGTCGTGTCAGGTCACCGAGAGGTGAGGTTCCTGCATTTGGTGAAGAGGTATGTGATTGTTGCTCCATATGAGCAGAGGTTTGAGGTTTTAACTCAATTTACACTGTGTACGACGATGATAGGGACGATGAGCGTTGGTCGGTGGTGATTGTGTCGAGATGCTACACTATCTCAATGGAGATGAGTAAGATGAGCTAGATGGAATCTAGCAGCGACTAAGATGAGTTGGATGGAATCCAACAGCAATCGAGACGAATCAACGAAATCTCAGTAGCAATTGGAAGATTCTGGATGACACCAAGCGTGTCTAGATGATGTTTTGCCAATGAGCTAGAAGCAATCTAAGATCGTCAAGTGGTAGACGTACGATCTCAGAGATCAATGAGCGGAACATAGAGGATCCCGAATGGCTCAGTAAGAGTAATTCAGTGGGATTACTGAAGGCACGGGGTATGCCTAGATTGATGATAGTTATCCTAGTTATCTTTGGACAGATTGCACTAGTGTTGGGTGCAGAAGTGTGTCCCATAAAGTTGGGACATGCGAACTAGTACTCAGGCTGGTACGGTGACGGAACCACCTATCGATGGGATAGAAAACAGACCGTAACCCAATTCGGAACCACCTTGTCGGAAGGTACCGACATAGTTGAGAGCGTTGGGAGTCCTGTAACTGGACATAGTGGACTTAGTGGAATTGGGGTTGAGTTGACTTGGAATGTCACTGATGGGAACCCTAGTGTTCCTTGTTGATGTTCGATGGAACTTTGAGAGTTATTTATGACAAGACAACTGAACGAGGAAATCATACGAAACTAGTATTCCTTATCGTGGAATTTCTTATTGAACTTTTCATCACTCATGGATGTATAAGCTTGTAAAAGTCGAGCTGATTTGAGGAGTGACATGTTCGTGGGAGGATCGTTATAGTGGCTACCAATAGATATTATTGGTTGGTGAAGCATAACTAGAAGTATGTTTGCAACCTGGTTGGAATTTCTTTTTAGTTCAAAGAGGGTGTAGGAGCTTAACACCCAGGCTTTGGTTCGAATTTGATTGAGTAGAGGAATGGAAGGTGCTCGGTGTCACCTAACATGATGAGTAAGTATTAGATTTCGTGGACCCGCGTTGGTGTTATGGGTTATTGGCTGAGAGAGCGAGTGTAGATCCACGAAAGATCAAGATGTTGAAGATTGATTTGGGTATGGATTGAGACGGTCGAGAGGATAAAGATAGTGTTGGATTGGCTTCGGCCAACCATGACAATTGCGATTGGATTCACTCAGACTCGATGAGTGTCATTGATTGTCGGGTGGAGTTTATCCCTGTGATTATAGACGTTGGCGTGATTGACTCGGGGAGGAGTCAAATGGATTTTGGTATGTGAGGATTACTGGATTAGAGGTTTACAACACGACTATAGGATCCAACCCTTTGCATTGTCAGGATAGGGGTCGAGGTTTGGTTGGTACATCTTTGTAGACGTGAGTTGGCTGGTCTCGGAGTGTCTCTGGAGTTGGTCAGGTGAACGGAAGAACTCAGAGAGGACGTTGAGTATAATGTAAGGTATGTTCAGAGCAGAGATCAGACAGACAGGTTTCCGTGTTAGACTATGATTGGCACGTCAGCCATATGATAGGCGGACTAGATCTGAGACCGTGGTGGAATTTGGATTTGATTGTGGATATTGGTACGTGCTCGGATGTTGCGTGAGTTCAGTCCTTGAGCAAGCCTGAGTAGTGCCTTTGTGATTGGTGTGATATGGGTGCACCTCTGAGTAGTGCACATTTGACAACGAGATTCCTGAGTATTGATCTTTCTGATTGATGTGGCACAATCATCAAATTGAGTTCGAGATGGACATGGTATGACAATTAGATGGGGTTCGATGTTGATTGTACATTGAGTACGAAGACCGGACATCAAATAATGTGCACTAGTGCATAGTGATTTTGAGAGGGTTCAGTGATTGTGTGAGCATGGAACTTAGGGCCATGTGGGCCGGAGGAACGCTAGCATTGTGTTTATGATTATACCTACTAGAGCAAGTATTCGATGAGGTCCAAATACATCCAGAGTGTATCGACAAGATAGGTGAGAGGTCGTCTTGTGTATCAAAATAATGAGTGAGATGTCAATTTGTGTATCGAGAAAATGGGTGAGATGTCAGTCTGTGTATGGAGAGGATGAATGAGATGATAGTTGAGACTTAAGAAGAGTCAGGATCACATAGTTGGTCTCTTGATGAGATGAGGTATGGTACGAGGACTCTAGTGAAAGTCGAATTGGATAAGGAACTTGAATGGAGACAGTGGAGCGGTTGATCACGACGGCACGTCGTGGGTGTAATTAACCATTGGAGAACCTCGAGTGAAAGAGGACTTGTGATGCTTAGCAGGAGCAGGATTATCAGATTGAAGTCTAAGTACACCTGCGTAGGTGACAGGTGAGATCGACGAGTGTCGATGTCTCGTGTGAGGCTTGAGATTGAGCATAGGAGTGTTGGGATTTCCCGTGACACTTGGTCATGCGGTTGTGGATATGATCACATAAGATGAGCTGAGTTTCAGCATTGACCGTTGGATTTTAGTTAACGTGAAGTGACATTTGGTTTCTGTTAAATACTATGGATGAATGTTGGATGTGTATGTATACACGAGAAAACCTCGGGTTGGAGGCAAGATGGGATTTCCACAGTGGATTAGGCCAGTGTGAATTTTGAAGACAAAAGTTTTTAAGGGGGAAGATTGTAACGATTCGTCCCAAACTTATGGGATTAATTAATGATTAATGACGGATTATCGAGGATTAATTGGGATTAACTGAGAATTATGGAACAATCGGGGCAAAATGACAATTTTGCCCCTAGAAACACGTGAAAATATTTATTTTTAACCCGAGAAGTCATTGGCATATGGACCGAGCTCTATTAGGTAGACCGAGATGATACGAGTCTGTTGACAAGCGACACGTCAAAATCGGACATCGTACGTGAAAGTTAAGGGTCATGGTCGATTTCAAGACTATTCATAGTTGCATGAATTACGAGAAGTTAACTTTTTGTGTTTGAAGAATGGGGCCCAAAATATCTCGTGGGGACTAATAGATAAGTGAAAAGTATCACTCATCCATTGATCCACACACACATACATGTGTATCATCCCATTTTCATCTTCTACATTCATCCTACCCGAAAACCCAACCCCATACCCCAAACCATTTCATCTTTTGCATCTGATGTCAGTGAGGACCACATGGAGTGGCAGAGAGAGTGAGGGAGGCCATGAGAGGCGCTGGATGGCAGAGCTACGGTGGCTGGCTAGAAACCATAAAAACCAGGTAAACCGTGGGTTTTGAATTTGAGTCTTGGATTTTAGGGAGTAAAACCCAGTTTTCTGATCCCCATCATCTTTCTTGAGTTCATGCGAGATCACAGGGCCAAGAATCGAAGAGAATGGACACATGAATTGGCTCTGGGACGAGGTAGAACACGGGTTGTGAAGGTCGAGCTTGACCAAGTAAATTCTAGGCCTTTTCTTCTTGTTTTGAGGTTAGGGATTGCTTCTTGGAAGGAAGACAATCAGATTGGAAAAAGAATGGAGGAAAACGATGGAGAAATAAGTGAGTTTTGGCCAGGTCGAGGTCGCGGGTCAAATCGGCTCGTTACGATCAAACGAGTCAACTCGTCTGAAGGAAGATGATGATGACGTGGCAGTCCACGTCATCTTGTCATGTCCAATCAGCAGTGATGTGGTAGTGCCACGTCAGGCATTATCAGACCACGTGGACCAGTAAAGTGGTGCCATATGAAAACATGTCAGAGGGCGTCAGGTGACATGGTAGCTGACGTGGCAGGTCCACGTCAGCATTGCCAGACCACGTGGATCAGTGGGGTGGTGCTATGTGGTGCTATGTGGCCGTGTGTTAGAGGTGTTATAGACACATGGCAGAACACGTGGCACTAATAAGGGTGTGCCAAGTGGCAGGTTGTCAGACTGTCAGATGTCAGATTTGTCAGGCTGAAGTTAGCAGGAGAAGTCAGCAGCTAACATCAGTGTTAACCGGCGTGACATCAGCGTTGACCATCGTTGAGCAGCGCGTGTCGACTTTGACCAGCGTGTGAGGACACGTGGGCACTAATTTAGTGGTCAAACTGATTTTGTTAGAACAGTTTCGACAATTAGAATCCAATGATGGTGGTTTCAGGTCGATCGGAGGTCGTTTGATAGGTCATTTAGAGGTTTTAAGACTGGAAAAAACGTGTTCGGTGTCAAGACCGGTCTGTAACAACCCGTCTCGAGAGCCGGGATGAGTAGGGTGATTAAGGTGTGATTAGTGAGGTTAATCGGCGGTTAGGTGGTCCCGATAGGTCCTTGAGCCTAGAATGACGATTTTGCCCCTAGTTCGGGCAAAATGTTGACTTTAGTTCGGGTGGTCAAATGGGTGTTGACCAGTGACCAGGACGTAGTTTAGGACGTCACGAATCCATAGGCAGGTGGCACGCCCGATTTCGACATCCGAGGAGGAAGTTGTGATGTTTGGAAGGTTGAGGGCTTAATCGTAATTTGGGTAAATTAGGGGGAATAGTTGACTTTTTGTAGAATCGGGTTTTGGTACGTTGACCTAGGTTGGTTAGATAGATCTCGTCGTCCTGAGTCCGATGACAGGCGGCACGTATTCATCGGACTTACGAGTTGTGAGTTATGGGTCTAGAAAGTTAGTGGCAAAACCGTAAATATGAGGTAAAAAGAAGGGTAGTTTGGTCCTTCTGCACATTGGGATTTGTGCACAGAGAAAGGAAATGGACGGCTGCGATTGGGCCATGTGGGAGTGTGTGGAGTGGATTGTGACATGTGGCAGGTGTGTAGAGGATTCTGGTGGAATCCTGTACATACACGGCCCAAATAATTGGGGTGCAGCCGTGCCCGTGTTCTTATGTGGACACAGAGAGAAACAGAAACAGAGGGAGGTGAAGGGAGGTGAGCTGGGTGAAGGGAGGTGAGTTGGTTTAGGTTCAGTGAGGTCCAGGGAAGAGTTTGGTGTAGCCACCGTGAAGGGAGGTGAGCTGGGTGGCTGGATCGTGAAACAGGGGGAGTTTGGCCATCTGGTTCGAGCTTAAGTCGACGGGATTGGGGCGGTGTCGAGGTCTGAGGAGCTGGGGAATGGATAGATTGGAACTGGACGAAGCTTTAGGAGAAGAAAGGGAGAGAAATCGTGCAGGCACGGCGGTGAACCGCTGACGCCGGTCTGAGTTGCAGACCACCGTGCCTAACCGGGTTCGATTGAGGAAGACGGTGCACTGTAGTAGCGCGTGAGGGCCACGCGCAGCCACTTTGGGTGGCGCGTGGGGGGCGCGTACGGCGGCGATGGGGAAAGTGGTCAACATGGTTTTTGGTCTAGGTGTTCTAACGAGTCTATGGGAATTGGTTTCGGGTTGTTCGGACGTCGTTTGAGGTTAGTTCCGCGAGGATGACGGTTTAGGGTCTCGGTTTATTTTCGTTTAGGATTCGGGGATTTTTGAGGGAATTTAGATGGATACTCGTAGATGTGTTAGTGATGTATTTTGACGATGATGTATTTTGACGATGTTTGACAGGATCGGGATTTCCCGAGGAAGCCGAGGAACGTACAGGACGTTCAGGACGCGAGTAGGGCTCAGTACTATGAATGGGCCCCTTCTCTAAACTTGAGCATGCATAACTGTTTTCTATAATTGTTTTATGGTTTTAATCATCATTCTATGTTTATCGAATATGTTTTGGTTGGTTTTACATTATTGCACGCTTTTCAAGGAAGTCCGGTTTTTAGCACGTTTTACGTGAAAGTGGTTGGTTTCTGAAATTGATGCTTTGGTTTTAGGATTTTCAATTGATAAATGGTTTTCACTGATTATAAAGGGATTCTGGAACATGATTTCGATGATTAAAGGTTTTCGGTTTTAAAATCGGATTTCGGGAAACGAGATTTGGTTTTAAAGTTGAAAAGTGGATTTCCGGATTTGGTTCGGAATGGCGGTTCTGGAAGCCGGAAGGGCTTCAGACCGGGGATTTCGGATTCGAGTTTGGATATGGATTTCAGTGGTTTTTAAATGGTTTTGGGATTGGATTTGCTGGATCTGGTTATTGGGTTAAAGACCCAGATATTGATTGACGGGGGACGGGCCCGGATTGAGTTTAAAGACTCGGGAGTTTAAAGACTCGGATATATTGATTTTCCCCGTAGGCCTATTGAGTTTAAAGACTCGAGAGTTTAAAGACTCGGATATTATTGAGGACTGGATTGAGTTTAAAGACTCGGGAGTTTAAAGACTCGGATAGGTCCTGCAGGTTTGATCGGAAAATAATGATTTGATGTTCATGGTTTGGATACGATTTTATGATGCATATTCTGTGCTTTCTGTCACTGTTTTATAGTGTTTCTGTTTCTTATGATGTGGGTTTTAGTGATTTGGTTTATAACTGTTTTAATAACTGGGTTATGCATGTGGTTTTCAAAACGGAGGGTTAAACTCGGTTTTCTGATAAATGGTTTAGAACTTTTCTTTTATTATGGTCCACTCACACCTTTTGTTTTTAACTTACCCTCCAGGTTGTGGAGCGAGCGCGGGGTCTTGACGTCGAGGCAGTGTCCGAGGCATAGAAGTCACGCGAAAGATTCCGGAGTGGGTTAAAGTCTTCCGTGTGCGTGTAATTTATCGGTTTTTATTTTCTTGTGTTTCGTACTATGCTCTGTAAATTATAACTTCGGGATATTTTATATAGGTTCTCCTGCATCTGACTGAGTTTTGGGTACTTTTGAGTGAGTTGTACTTGAGTGTTGTGTCGGGGAGTCAGACGGGAGCAGGATTTACCTCGGGTTTCGGGGTGAAACCGGGGTGGGTCCTGACAGGTCCCAATCCCCCGGGATTAACATGGGACCTGCCTGATCCCCTCTGACACGAAATGTCAGACCAGGGAAAATTCCATCTCTGGCCCTCACCGGGGTTATCAGAGTACGCCAGGATCGTAGGCGGAGGGTAGGGATGTCTCGTCTCTGCTACAGCCCGCATCCGCAAATTCAACCTGTAGGGTATTAAAACATTAAAAGTCGTGAGTGGACAAAATAATATTTTTATTTAAAAACCTTTTTGCATGAAGACTTTTATGCCCTTCACTAAAAGCATATGCATGCATTCAAAAACTGTTTATCAAACATTCATAAAATCATTTCAAAACATTTTCTCAAAACCTTTCAAGGGTTCATGCCCGACCCCATAACCGTCATGACACATAATCCATTTGGGTCCTCGACCTGTAATCACAACTTTCAAACCATAAACCAAAACATGGGAACTCAGCCCCGAAACCTTTCTCAGTGAAATACCAAACATAACATACGGGGTCTCGGCCCAAACCCATTTCCAAAACATAAACATGGAACACGAGGTTTCTGCCTCAATGCACTTTCTAAATCATAAAACACAGGGCCACCGCCTTAAAACCACTTTCCAAAGAACCTCATACGTACTCGTACGTATAACCCATCCTAGGCACTTCCGGAGAAGATGCCAACTCGAGGCACACAGCCCCTAGGGATCACATCCCCGATATAGTCATGATATCGAATCTCTAAACTAGTGTGCACACTACTCGGGGTCCCACTCCGAGTCTTCTCCCAGGAATCTCCATCTGGGAGGCTCAATCACTGGATCTAGTCCGAGCTTTCTCTCTGGATCTAGTCCACATATCTCACCGGAATCTGGTCCGGACCACAACATAAGTAACCACCACTCCTAGAACGGGATACCTATGGGGATACCCGCTCTGGTCTGTGGATCGTGACTCTCCAGGTCGACGTCTGGAGGAGACCATATAAACATATGGAGGGTTTCATTCACATTTTCAAATACTCTTTTCTTTCTTTCTCAAATCACATTTCTTAACTGGGTTTCATACCGATTCATATCAATAAGATTCCTAGAATCCGATTCAAAACCATTTTCACAGGCCTCAACCTAAATCCACAATTCAACAGGGTCTCATGCCTGAATACTCCTTTCACGAAACGAACTGGGACTCAAGCTCAATGTTACAATCAACTGGGCCCTAAGCCCGAACCATGACTCAACAGGACCTCGCATCCGATTTTCACACCCAACGGGGCCTTAAGCCCGACATCTCAACTAAATGGTCTCATGACCCATATCATAAATCAACGAGGCATCAAGCCCGATAGTACCACTAACTGGGCCTCGACCCCGAATCGTAAACCAACTGGACACTCGGTATGATCGTATAGCTCAAATGGACCCTCGGTCCGAATCCTTCTCAGATCAAATGGACTCCAAGTCCGAAAGTTGTAAATAAAATGGGTCTCATGCCCGATTTCATATTCCTAATTCAAAATCCATGTATTAAAACCTCGTTGAAAACCTAGAACGTATATTCATCGTATAAAACCATAAATCTCGAAATAGGTGCTAAATACGTAAATCCTAGGCTACCACAAACAATTGCACTCATGGCATCACAAAACATGTATTAATATAGTTTATAAACATTTATGCATGCATCGAATTCGAAGAAAGGTCCACTCCCAGACCGTCCAAAGCCTCGCCTCGATACGAGTGCCATAAACCGTCTCTCGGGTCAAACGTCACCTCCGGGATTCCCAAACCTGTCAAATTAATTAGAGGGTTACTAACCACTTATATAACCCCTCACTAAAGCCCCGTAATTTTCCAGAATTTCTAACTATTTTTAAACGCGAGCATAAACCTTCGGACGTACCGAACTATATCGAAGCGATGTTCGATTGACACGAACCAGTTCAAAAATGTTCGTTACATCGAATAGATGATTTCACATGTTGGAACCATCCTTAAAAGAGTGACCACGCGCCCGTACGCGCCCCTAGAAGGGACTGCGCGTGGGCCTCACGCGACGGTGCACTATTCAGTCTCTTCAACCTCCAGCGGCCGGTTCACCTGGTTTGGCCGGTCCAGTTGGACCGGCGTGACCGGTTCAAGGCTCTATACCCCCCCCCCCCCATTTTTCGTCCAATATCTTCCTTTTTGATTCCTTTCTTCCTATTTCCTCATTTCCTATCCATTCCAATCCTAAACCTAATCAAAACGGCCCAAAACCCCACGGTTCAACCATGGCCTCACGACCCTATTTTTTCTAGCCACTCTCACGACCCTCTCAGCCATGAACCACCCTCCAAACTACCTTAACAACATCATAGAAGCCCAAAAAACTCATCCTAAACATTCAAAACCAACCATAATGCCAAAATCGAAATAAAGGAGAAAATGGCCTAACCGTGAAATCAATTCTCTCTAGCCTTTACCGCCGTGCACGGCGGCCCAGCAGCTTCCCGCCACCGTCCTCTTGATTCCTCAGCCTCTCTGTCACTCTCCAGGTCGATGTCTGGAGGAGACCATATAAACATATGGAGGGTTTCATTCACATTTTCAAATACTCTTTTCTTTCTTGCTCAAATCACATTTCTTAACTAGGTTTCATACCCGATTCATATCAATAGGATTCCTAGAATCCGATTCAAAACCATTTTCACAGGCCTCGGCCTAAATCCACAGTTCAACAGGGTCTCATGCCCGAATACTCCTTTCACAAAACGGACTGGGACTCAAGCCCGATGTTACAATCAACTGGTGCCCTAAGCCCGAACCATGACTCAACAGGACCTCACGTCCGATTTCACACCCAACGGGGCCTTAAGCCTGATATCTCATCTAAATGGGTCTCAGGCCCGATATCATAAATCAACGGGGCATCAAGCCCGATAGTACCACTAATTGGGCCTCGACCCCGAATTGTAAACCAACTGGACCCTCGGTCCGATCGTATAGCTCAAATGGACCCTCGGTCCGAATCCTCGTCAGATCAAATGGACTCCAAGTCCGAGAGTTGTAAATGAAATGGGTCTCATGCCTGATATCATATTCCTAAATCCAAAATCCATTTATCAAACCCTCGTTGAAAACCTAGAACGTATATGCATCGTATAAAACCATAAATCTTGAAATATGTGCAAATACGTAAATCCTAGGCTACCACAAAAAATTGCACTCATGGCAACACAAAACATGTATTAAAACATTTATAAACATTTATGCATCCATCGAATCCGAAAGAAAGGTCCACTCATAGACCGTCCGAAGCCGCACCTCGATACGCGTGCCATAACCGTCTCCCGGTCAAACGTCGCCTCCTGGATTCCCGAACCTGTCCAAATTAATTTATAGGGTTACTAACTACTTATATAACCCCTCACTAAAGCCCCGTAATTTTCTGGAATTTCTAACTATTTTTAAACGTGAACCTAACCTTCGGACGTCCCGAACTATATCAAAACGATGTCCGATTGACACGAAAACAGTTCCAAAATGTTCGTTACAGCAATAGATGATTTCACATGTTGGAAACATCCTCAAAAGAATGACCACGCGCCCGCATGCGCCCCTAGAAGGGACTGCGCGTGGGCCTCACGCGTCGGTGCACTATTCAGTCTCTTCAACCTCCAGCGGCCGGTTCACCTGGTTGGCCGGTCCAGTTGGACGGGCGTCACCGGTTCACGGCTCTAGACCCCCCCCCCCCCCCCCCCCCCCCAATTTTTCATCCAATCTCTTCCTTTTTGATTCCTTTCTTCCTATTTCCTCATTTCTATCTATTCCAATCCCTAAACCTAATCAAAACGACCCAAAACTCCACGGTTCAACCATGGCCTCACGGCCCTGGTTTTCCTAGCCATTCTCACGGCCCTCTCAGCCATGAACCACCCTCCAAACTACCTTAACAACATCCTAGAAACCCAACAAACTCATCCTAAACATTCAAAACCAACCATAATGCCAAAATCGAAATAAAGGGAGAAAGTGGCCTAACCGTGAAATCGTTTCTCTCTGGCCTTCACCACCGTGCACGGCGGCCCAGCAGCTTCCAGCCACCATCCTCTTGATTCCTCAGCCTCTCTCTCACTCTCTGGCCTCACTCAAGATCATAAGGTGTGAAGGTTTGGGATTTTGGGTGGAATGAGATCGGGTGGGTTTGTTTGGATGAAAGGAAAACAAGAAGATGATCGATGCATGTATGTAAGGGAAGGGCCAGTGGATGGGTGACACTTGTCACTCATCCATTGGGCCTTGGGATGAAATCTGGGCCCCACTAAAGTCCAAAAGTAATCCGTTTCGTAATTCATGCAATAGTACTTCCTTGAACCGTAACTTCGCTGTCGAACGTCCGAATTCGAAGTGCTGCATGTCTACGGATTTGTATCATCCCGATCTACGTAACGGTCTTCGGCACTCGTCCATCGGACATCCCGGGTCAAAAGTCAACTTTTTGCCCAAATTACCAAATCGCCCCCGAACTTCCGAACATCATAACTTCTTCCACAAATGTCGAAATGGAGCGTGCCACCTGTCTATGAACTCGTGACATCACGAACTATGTCACAGTCATCAGCCAAAGTCCATTTGACCGACTGAACGAAAAGTCAACGATTTGCCCATTCTAGGGGCAAAATCGTCATTTCACCCGAACGTCCGCTAATACTCATCTAATCCTCCGATTAGCCTCGCTAATCCGTCATTAATTGTTAATTAATCTCGCTAATTTGGGACGGGTCGTCACATTCGGGACACGTTGACTATTCCGATAATTTTGAGGGGTTTATGATTTAGACTTGTATAAATGTTTAGTGACCTTTGAGTATGACTTGGACAAGTCTAAATGTCCCGAAGATTGTGGATTGGCTTCGACTAGCTTACGGCGCGAGATTTGAGCGCGTAGTACGAACGGTCTGTGAGTGGACTTTGATTTCTAAATGAAGCATGCATATATATGTGTTTTAATGTTTTATGAATATGGTTTGAAATGCGATGTTTGCATATGGTTCGATTGACGATATGCATAAATGTTTTATATGTTGGTTGGATCATGATTGGAATGATGTTTTGATTAGCAGTTTTGTTGATTTCTTAGGGATGCGTGAAATCGGTATTTCGACCTTTGAGACCCAGTTGATTTAAGGTTTGACTTCGAGTATAGTCAAACATGAAACTGAACAATATTTTGATTTGGAAATGAGATTCGGCTTGTGACCCTATTAGAAAGACATTGGACTCCAGGAGTGAGTCCATGTGTATGTGAAAACCATGTTTTGGGCGACGACCCAATCGGGATGATTTTGAGATTGATTTTGGGGAGGAGACCCTATGAGATTGATTTTGGGGGCGGATACCTTATGAGATTGATTTTGGATGAGACCCTACGTGATTTGAGTATTTTCACTAAGACCATCATTTGATATTGATATGACTCCAGCGTGGCTATGTGTCCTAGAGAGGGCCTCCGGTAGGAATGTATTTCCCTGGAGAGGACCCTATGATGAGATTGTTACTCTGAACGTCGACCATCATGTGTGATGTGTGATCTTGGACAGGATATGATGATAGCCTCTGAACGTCGACCATCCTGTGTGATGTGTGATCTTGGAGAGGATATGATGAGATCTTCTGGACATCGACCATCCTGTGTGATGTGTGATCTTGGAAAGGAAATGATGATATCCTTTAGATGTCGACCATCCTATGTGATGTGTGATCCTGAGAGGATATTCCGGACGTCAACTATCCTGTGTGATGTGTGATCCTGGAAAGGATGTAGTGATAGTTTCCAGACGTCGACCATCATGTGTGATGTGTGATCCTAGAGAGGATGTGGTGATAACCTCCGGACGTCGACCATCTTGTGTGATGTGTGATCCTAGATAGGTCACGATGTATTGCCTGTTGTCGTGCAGCCGAGGAAGGCTCGACTCAGGAGTGCTGTTGTTATATAAGATCGATTGTTGATATGTTCACGGCGATAGATGGAACGTAGGCCGGTGATGTGTTCACAGCGACGCGCTCGAACGTGAGCAGTCCTGGAAATTATGTGCACGAGTTGCTTAGATATTGTGACTGGAGGATGATTGATGATGATTGAGATGAGACAGATGTTGGATACGAGGATTGGTCATGTTTTCGATGAGTTCTTTATACACGGATGATTTCACTATTAATTGATGAGAAACGCAAATGGATTGATTTGCGTTTAGATGCTTTTAACATGTGATGGTTTTCCGATGATTGCATCAGTTTTATTATTACTGTGTTGTGGAAAGAAATGGTATTGAATTGTCATGCATGCATGCTTTTAATTGAAGGTTATAAATGATTATTTCATAAATGTGTTTTTTAACTGTTTATTTTTGTCCACTCCCATTTTTTATGGTTTTGATACACTTCAGGTTGATCGCGGATGCGTGCTATAACTGAGACCGAGGCATCACATGCTACTATGTATTCTAGGAATCACTGCGCACTCTGGTAACCCCGAGCAGGTTACGGTTTTATCTTTGGTCTGGAACGTGGTGTTAGATAAGAGCATGACGTATCCCACAATAATTCAGGGGGATTGGGATGGGTCGTTTCATTTGAGATGCATTGATTGCATATTATTTAAATAATATGTGTGTTGACGATCTGGCATTTCATAAAAAATGTGATATTGCATGTATTTCGAGATTTCTATTTTTAGGTGATACTTGGGCTTGGGTCGGATATTCTACGTGCATGTGATTTATGTGATTTTAATTGTTTCACGAAGAAGCATGAAACCAAGGAATGATATTCGGTTTTGAATGATTTCACGGAAATGCATGAAATCGAGGATTTCATTAGCGATTTTGAGATGATTTCACGGGGATGCGTGAAATTGATATTCGGACATGAGACCTAGTTGATTTAGACTTTGACTTGGATGATAGTGAAAGGTGATTTGAATAATAAAATGATTTTTGGATTTGATTATGATATGATATTGGGCTTGTGTCTCAGCTGGTTTATGGTTTGACTTAGAGTATAGTCAAACGTGAAACTGAACGATGTTTTGATTTGGAAATGACATTTCGAGCTTGTGACCTTATTGGAAAGACATTGGACTTCGAGAGTGAGTCCCTGTGTATTTGAAAACCATGTTTCGGGCGAGGGTCCTATTGAGATGATTTTTCAGATTGATTTTGGTGCGGAGACCCTATGAGATTTATTTTGGGCTAAGACTGATTTGAGATGTTTTCACTGAGACCATTCTCATGAGATTGATATGACTCTGACATGACTGTGTGTCCCTAGAGAGTGCCTCCGGTAGAAATGTGTTTCCCTAGAGAGGACCTTATAATGAGATTGTTACCAGTCGTCGTAGATCCTGGAGCCTCCAGACGTCGTAGATCCTGGAGAGCTCAAGATCACACTGCCTGGAGGTGAGTAGCTCCGAGGGGAGGCTCAGTCTCAAGATTGTTAGGTATTGATATCATCTAGACGTCGAAGATCCTGAAGATGATATCACTCCAGACGTCGTAGATCATGGGGACGTACTCGTGACTGTTGATGATTGAGATAAGACAAATGTTGGATATGACGATTGGTCATGTTTTTGATGGGTGCTTTATGCACATATGATTTCATTATTGATTGAAGTGAAACACAAATTGATTGATTTGCATTCAGATGCTTTTAACATGTGATGGTTTTTCCGATGATTGCATCGGTTTTATTATTATTGTTTGTTGGAAAGAAATGGTTTTAAATTGTTATGAATGCATTTTTTTAAATGAAGGGTATAAATGTTATTTCGGAAATGTGTTTTCCAACTATTTATTTTGTCCACTCATAACTTTTATGTTTGATACCCTTCAGGTTGATCGCGGATGCGGGCTGTAACAGAGACCGAAACATCACATGCTACTGCGTACTCTAGAAATCACTGCGCACCTCTCGAAATCCTGAGAGTGTTACGGTTTTATCCCTAATTTGACACGTGGTGTCAGACGGGAGTAGGGCACATTCCACGATAATTCAGGGGGACTTGGATGGGTCTTGTCATTCATGGCTAGTCATTGAGGTATTCAAACCACCATTTCAACGTCTTGGCGTCTCATTTGAGTGCTCTTCCATCTCATGGCATGATTTCCGACTGATATTCATTTCAGTTGATGATTTCTATAATTTCTTACTTTATACGGGTTTGAATGCGAAAGAAATAATTTTCTTTATTGCACTTGTAATTTCAGTTGTTATTCAGTTCAATTGCAGTACTTTTACATTTCAGTATTTGTACTTCCATTTTCATTTCAGTACATCCCAGATTCTCTTAAGCAGTAATTGGTACTCGAGATGCATCATCCAAGTGTGGTTCACGACTTCCCAAGTCGGGATACCATCTTTGGGTATTGGTTCAAATATTTTGATTCCGACTTAAGGGATCTTGGAACCTTAACCACCTAAATACTTAAATAACAACGTCGCCAATCAGAATATCATGGCGAAATAACTGAATTTGGACTACGCTGCAAAGAAATTATTAAAGTCCTTGAGAAAAACATAGAAAAGTACAGCGTAAGCTAATTTTGTCTGTTTGCCTCACGACCACTTTGTTTAGAAGAAAGGTTTTAGGGCCGAAAGCAGAACCCAACTACACTATCTAGAAGCAGCATCTACTAGTGCAATATTTGCACATGAGTTGAAAGACCTACTTATTTCCTGATCTGCCCATTCAGGGAACCACCATTGCAAAATGCACATCATGTTCATCCCATCTAGCATCACCCGCAACACATTCACCAACAAAAAGAGACCCTAAAAAGGGTTTGCCTCCCTCGCTCCGCAGACCAGGTTCCGTGCAGTGGTCCAACAAAGGTTCTTTGAGAACACTCAACTCCTAAAACGAAAAAAAAAAACATTTTTGACAGAAACAACGACATGAATTTGTTAGCTTAACTTTAGTCGCTAATTAATAATTTTTATTTTTAATGATAAGGCCTAATTAATTAAAGGAAGTAAAAATTCATTAATTCACATATATTATTATTATTATTGTTATATTCCTGCCTTGATGAAGGTACTATGACTAGTGAGGCGGGGTTGGTGTATGTTTGGCGTGTCGTCGCTTAAGGTCCTTATCTTCCTATCACACTCCACTACTAGTTTTTTAATTTTTGGATTACAAAAGAAAATTCATCCTCCTTGAATAAACTAACTTTTACTTCTTATACGGTAAAGAATAATACATATTATACTTCATTATTACATATGGCTGGCTTACGAGTGCAGTACGTTAAAGTCGAAATGGGTTGCTGCTTGCTAGTGCTGGTCAACAAAGCTTGCCGGTGGAAGCTGGAAGGGGATTCTGTCTCTCGCTCTTTTTTAGTACAAGAAAGGGAATAAGCTTCAAAACAAAACATCAATAACTCGAGATCTGTTAACCCCCGTATCTCTTATCAATGCTATTAATAGTTGTTTCCATCCAATTTGGCACGGTAGAAGGATTCTGATAATCTCATTAAGGTTGGTAAAAGATTTCAGTATACCTCTTTTATTCATGTCTTTGGTAAAGCCAATTTTGAATTTTCTGAGGGATGCCTTGCAAAGTAAATGAAAGTGGACTAACACCCAACATCTACACAAGTTGCGACTAGGAAAATGTCCACTTCTGCGGGGTTGGTAATTGGTGTGCGTGGAATTTGACCAAAATTGCCCATCACCAACCCACAAAGAGACAAACCTCTCCATCGTCGAAATGCCCAACCTTTTTTCTAAACCAAACAAAAACCACCATCTCCTAATACCCACCGACGGACTCTTACAATGACATGGTGACAACATCATTTCCTTCATTGCTCTGATCATAACAAAGAACTTGCTTCTATACTTGAATGAATCAATCTAAAAATCAAGGGTATCACTTTTATAATACACATCTGAGTAGTGCACTATTGATATATGAACTCTTTCCTTTTAGGTCAATGATATATGAACTATACATCTCACCAACCACTAAAACATACCTTCTTTTCCCTCATGATCGCAATCAAGTTAAAAAAGCTAGTTCCACTAGAGAGATTATTGGTATAATCAGCCATGGAATGTTGTAAGTTTCTTACTTTGGACTTCTCTTGAAAGATCATAAAGAAAGAATTTAACAAAAGCTTAATATTTCAGAGATAAATGCACCTAAGATCAAATATTTCAATTATATATGCACATTTTGTTTCTTATATATATATTAGTGTGAATTGAAAATTAGAAGAAAATATATTATTTTAATTAATTTAGTATGCGTTACAGGTCATTAGACCACATACCAAATGTGTTTGATCAGATCGTGGTTTATATTTTTCTTGTAGGAGTATCTCTAAAGACGATCCTATAGTTAAGATTCTTAATGTGAGTGATCCTTGTATTTATTATTAGTTTCATTGGCTAAGTCTCCTAATGTTTATTTTATGATGTCAAAGTTTGTTTTTTTCTTCTTCTTTTTACATTGGATATTGTGGATGCAGAAACTGTGAGGATTGAGAATCTCCATTCGATCCCTACAGAGTCTATGCACAGGAAAAATAGAAAAATTAGGAGAAGGCTGAAGCTCAAGATGGGGATATGGTGTTTAACCAAGGACACCCGATGTCTGAATCAATTTAATCAAGAATGTAAACAAACATAGCATTAATATTGCGAATTTAGGGTTACTCCAGAATTGATGTGAAGATATTATTTATACTGAAACTTTAAGAGTGACTGGAGAGACTGACTGGTAAAAAAGACTAGCAATCCATCGATAAATATTCTTGGAAGTAATTACCTTTTATTGCTTGAAGAGTATCTCCAATGATTAAGTAATTCTTTTTTGAAGTGTTTTATTACTTGTTATTCACCTGAAGATGGCTTGAAAGTAATAAATAACTCTTTTAAGAAAAAAAATATCATTTATTAATTGGATTTTAGAACTAAATAAATAAATCCGAGGGAGATATTATTATTTATTATTAGCTATTAAATCTACTAATTAATATATTTAGATAGCATATATATTAATAAATTTAAGATTATTTCTTGTCGTTAATAACCTTACTAGAGATAATATGAACATTATACAATTATGGGCCATGTGACAGTTTAACAAATTTTGGATATTTTATGGTTTCACAAATATCAATATCGTTTTTTATGATAGTCAAACCCAACTCTTAGTCCACATTGGAGTGGTATGAATATCCGAGACCAGTAGTACTAGTAACTGGCGTTGAAGTTAACTTTTTTCATCAATTATTATAGCTTAATGTTCCGTTTGATTGCCACTTTGTATTACAATCTAGTGATAGTATTCTTCACACGTTATACGAGACGTCTTGGATGACTCTCATTAAGGATGACGTCGATACGTAATACGTATAATGTAATATCTCCCATTTCACAGATTTGTTTAAAAAAAAATGGCCCACTCATTTCTTAGGCCCCTATTCGCTATAACTCATTCTAAAAGGATTATCGCGTATAATTTTGTTTTAAAAAAAATCCCTAGTTGAATTAAAACGACTATAACTTAAAACTTGTTTTTAAAAAGTCCCTAGTTGAATTAATATGTTATACTAGCGCACTTAAAAATTACAAAATTTACACATGTGCCACTATACAATTACTGAAAACATAGCCCATTCTAAACGGACCCTAACTAATAACTTATTTTTAGTCACTCGTTGATTTAGAAGGATTGTAGCTTATAACTTATTTTGAAAAGTCACTTCCTTAATTAATGTACTATACTACGTGACAGGACTCGTCCCAAAACTACTTTGATACATGTGCTTGATCCTGCTTCTGTTTGACAAGTCAATCAAAGTTCCAAAAAACACCCTCAGCACTTGTGAGATAAGGGACAGTTGTACTGATTCCCACTCATGACTCCACCTCTCGATTAGCCCCGTTCTTCGTGCCACGACTTAGAAGGTCATAAAAAACATCAAAGGTATGAGTGGACAATAATAACATCATTTGAAAATACATTTAAAAAACGAACTCTTTATCCTCTCGTCATAAAACATGCATGCATAGAGAAACATATGAACAACTAGATTTCAAATCATATCAAGTCACAAACCGTGGGCACCACAATTATAACATGTATCAAAGCATGTGGCCCACATTTCCCAAAATCGATTTTAAAGAATCATCATAAAACATCTGGGACACAATCAATACTCAAACCAATCATCAATGATTAAACATCACTATTCATCCATGCACAAATATCAATCACAACATCACAATCAATCACACTATCACACTGGTACTACGCGTAGGCAACCACCAAGCCATATTCTTAGGATCAGACACATCTGAGGCACAACCCCTGAGATTAGTCACATCTGGGTGAATAACACATCCGCAGGATCAGACACATCCGAGAAATATTCCCAGGCTCAGTCGCATCTGAGAAGACATCGTACCACGAAAAATAACTCACAATGCAAACCACTGTACTTTTACAAAAATTTGACTTAAAAATAAGTAAGACATTTCCCAAACAGGGCATGAACCCAAAACATCATTTCCACAAACGATCATAAAACGGTGTTCAGAAATCCGAAAATCATATATTTACATTTGACTCCAAATCCAAATCAAAACCATTTCTAAAACAGGGTCCAAGCCCAAAATACCGGTTTCATGAAAATCCGTAAAATCGTTTCCAGAAATCTATAAATCATATTAAATCATCAGTTAATCTATCCAAATCATTACTCAAGCATTGCAATCAAATCATGCAAAAAATCATATAAAACATTTTACTATGCATGCATAGCAGTTATTAAACAAACGACCATTTACACACCGTCCACGCGGTTTGATTCCGAGCCATACGCTCCTCCGTAAATTCCAGGAATCACCAATCATATCAAAACCACTATAAAGGGTCATAATCATCCACAAATAACCTCACAATACAATCCCCTATTTTACAGGATTCAAATACTTATTAAAAACGTACAAATAATGTTTCATACACACAAAAATATACCAAAACGGTGTCTGATCGACTCGAAATCTGCGCCAAAATGTTTTTTACATCGATTACAATAAAAACCATGCTGATCGTACCTTGTGAAACCCGCACACCCGCTCCCTCACGTCGCCAGAAGTCACTGCACGTGGTGCCGACATACTACTACAGTGCTGCTATAGTACTCATCTTCCTCGCCCATTTCTTATAAACGGGTCTCCGACCCAGTTTCAAGACCCAGTTCGAAGTCCCTCTTTTTGCACCAATTCACACAATTCAAGCAACAAACTAAAAATAATCTGTAACGACCCGTCCCAAATATCGGGATTAAATAGTAATTAATTATGGATTTAGTATGATTAATCATAGATTAATTAAGAGAAATCGGGGATTAATCGAGAGAAATCGGACGGACTGTATAAAATGACCATTTTGCCTCTAGAATTGGGCAACATATTGACTTTTGACCTGGGGAGTCAAACGTACGAGGACCAATGACTGTGACATAGATCAGGACGTCGCGAGTCCGTAGACAAGTGGTACGTCGAAATTAGACGTCAAATGGGGAAGTTATGGTCAAGGGATCGAAATCGGGAACTTACGTCTCGGGATTCGAATTAAATATTATTTAAAATCTGGTTGGCAGATATTTTAGTGTGGGGCCCTTGGATGAGTGACAAGTGTCACTCATCCCATTGGCCATCTTCCCTAAAAAGTGGATCTCACTTCTGATTGGTTGGATTCTTATTATTTTATAGTTTTCCCTCACATCTCTCTCTCTTTTTCCCCGTGCACGACATCTTTATCATCTTCATTTCTCTCTAAACAAACACATAACACATCACACGAATAGCCTTCAATATGTACCTTTTGCTATTGGGTCTTAAGCGAAAATGAGAAAGGAGACTGAGACGAATCAGACAGTGGCAAGGTCAAGGACCGTCGTCGAAGGTAGTGGATGTTCGAGAGTAAAACCCGAACTCTGTTTCTGGATTTAAACTAGTAGGATGGATTTTAAGGGTTGTCGAACTTTTTTTATTAGAAGAAAGGTTTAGTGATTCAATGGTGGCCACGACGGGCCCACGACGAAGAAGGGAGGTAAGAACTGTATGGCTCCTGTTTTGATTCAAAAAAGGCAAACGGTGTTTTAGTGATTGATGATCGATTTGGTTACTGGTATGAAGTTTTGGACCCCAAGACGAGTTGGTAGGGATCAATTTCTTGGCCTGAGGTGGCCTGTTGCGGCCGGAGACAATGGAGGAGGTTGACCGGTTCAAACGTCGATCAGAGAGGTAACCTGCAGCCTTTATTTTCTAGTTTTGAAGTCATAGGTTGACTAGATTTAGTGGGACGAAGCTGTAGGGATTATTAAATAGGACGGAAAAAGGTGGGGAAAAAATGGGGAAAACCGGCCTTGCCAGTTCGCTGAACCGGAATTGCAGAGAACCGGTTTAGGCCAGTTTAACCGGAGGTTGAAGATGAAAAATTCTAGGCGCGTGGCTCCCACGCGCAATGCCTTTGGGCGGCGCATGAGGGCGCATGGGCCGTGTTTTCGAGGTATGATCAACATGAGTTTTTAACTATTCGTTGTAACGAACATTTTGAGACTGGTTTCGAGTCGATTGGACATCGTTTCAATATAGTTCGGGATGTCCAAAGGTTTAGGGTCAAGAAAGAATAGTTAAATACGTTTAAAAATCCAGGAAAATTACGGGCATTTAACGGAAGGTATTGAAAGTGTTAGTGACCTTAGAATGTGATTTGGACAGGTTCGGATATTCCAAGAATGGTGATTTAGCCCAGGGAGGCTTATGGCACACATATCGAGGTGGCAGTGTAGGACGGTCTGTGAGTGGACATTGTTTTCTAAACTGTAATGCATGCATAACTATTTTATATGTTTTACATATGTGATTTCTATGATGATGATTGTGGTATTGGTGATTTACATATTTGCACATATTCCGAGATATTTTTCGTATTTGCATGTATATCGAGGTCTATGGTTTTAATAATGGTTGAATGCTACGATTTTGGATTTGGAAATATGGAATCGGGCTTAAGACCCATTTGGTTTACGAACTATCGGACTTGGAGTCCATTTGATTGAATGAGGAATCATGTCAGGGTCCCAGTTGGTTTACGAAATCGGGCATGAGGCCCAGTTGTGTTTTATGAATGTGATTTCGAGTCGAGGACCATAAATAGATTTGGATAAATGGTTTTGGATTTGAGAAATCGAATTTGTTTATTACGATGGTTTTATGAAAATCCCGGGTGTAGGCCCATTTGAACGGTTTGAGATGATTTATGAAATGGTTTTCCATATACTATCCTTATATCCATGGATTGTCTCCTCCAGTCGTCTAGGATGCTGGAGTAGTCACGGCACATTGCCTGTGAGGGGTCACTACACGGAGTGACCGAACCGTATAGTAACTCAAGAGGAGGATTGCTAGACGTCTAGGACATCAGACATCTGGTTGAGACCCTGGGTAGCACGCGTAGCTTGCACCGTGACATGACGTCTGGGACGCCAGGCATCTGGGATGCCGAGGTTTGGTACATAATGGTATTGGATGGAAGTGTGATTTATGGCTTTACTAGATTATGTATTTGAATTTCAGATTTATTGGATTTATGTTTTGGGTTTTCGGTGTTCATGGATTTGGGAAAGGACCCTAATGGTTTGGATTTATGGTTTTGGGTTGAGTTCCCAGTTACTTGGATTTATGGTTTTGGCCTAAGGCCCTAATGATTTAAGTAAAGTAAATGGTTTTATTATTAGTTTTCGATTGCATGCATACTTTTTAGTGAAGTGCACAAATGTCTTTATAATAAATGTGTTTTATGAACTTATTGATTTTTGTCCACTCACAGCTTTTAATGGTTTTAATGCCCTTCAGGTTGATCACGGATGTGGGCTGTAGCAAAGACCGAGACATCACACTCCTCCACCGATCCTGGCGCGCTCTGGAAGCCCCGTACGGGCTGAGGTTTGAGTTATCCCTTGTCTGACACTTTGTGTCAGACGGGCGCATGGCACATCCCGGGAAAATCCCAGAGGAATTGGGATAGGTTGTGTCAAGTGGTATCAAAGCACAGTTTGCTCTTGTGGTACGCGCAGGTCGAGGATGTGATGTGTCTATGGACTACAGTTTGTTATCAACTTGATAGTTAGGATACTAGTATGATAGTTAGTGGGAATGAATCATGGATAGTTTTGGTTCGGCATTTGATGCCTGTGTGTCCCATAGTTATGTCGTGGTTCGGCAGTGAGGGACCCTATTGAGGGATGAACATAACAGTGCTTTAGAGTTTTGATCGTGGGACGGTTATGTCGGGATCGTCTATCACAATATTGTGGGATTGGATATGACAATAGTATGGAGTTGTGACCGTTAGATGGTGAGGTTATGTTCAAATTGGATAGTGGTGCTGTTGAGAGCAGCCGAGTTTCTCGAACCCTAGTGGTGATTGATTGTGTAGAGAATATGAGTACAACGGAGTTAGATGATGACCTTAGTGAGTAACCCTAGTGTGTGATGTATGGTTCGGAAATGTGAGTCGGCGAGTGGTTTGACTTTGGTGTCTTTTCGGAGTCAAGACCGTTGGTCGGTCATGTTATGTCAACTTTGATGATGGTAATGTACTCTGCAGCCGAAGTTGTGATAATCGGTTAGACCTAGTTGGTGGTCGTGCAACCTTAGTTTGTGATGGATAGTTTGGTGAAGTTGAGGTAGGGATGACCTAGTGGACGACACTGGTTGAGTCGAGTTGAGACTAGTTAAAGATTGGTTAGAGATTGGTTGGACAGGTTACCAGGGTGTGATACTTTTCGATGGAATCCCGGAGTGGAGATATAGAATAGTGAGTACTAGCGGTTGATTCCGGTTGGAGGTGGATTCTCGATAGCAATGTCTGGTGGTTGGGTTTGCACTAGTTTGTGGCAGGCACTACTATCGAGGATGGATGCAAGTTGGTTGTTGAGAATCGGGGGACGTTCAGGGAACGTTCATTTTCTTGTATGGGTTGTCAGGGTGATTGTACCCAGTGTTGTTAGGTACGAGGGAGGCAGAGTTCCTCCAAATTGAGCAGATATACAGGGTCGTTGCTCAGTATAAGAAAAGATCTAGGTTTGTCTGATTCGCACGCTGTGTACCGGTGTTTGTGATGACAATGAGCCACGAGTTGGGATGTGACTCTGTCGTGATGGGCATACATTCGGTATCTGAGATTCGGAAGTAGATGAGTTGGACTGGATGGGATCTGTCAAGACCTGTCCCAAATCCCTTGGGATTAACGTGGGATGCAACTTATCCCGTTTGACACGAAGTGTTAGACCAGGGAAAATTCCGTCTCTAGCACTCACCGGGGCTTCGAGAGTACGCTAGGATCGTAGGAGGAGGAATGTGATGTCTCGATCTCTACTACAGCCCGCATCTGCAATCAACCTGAAGGGCATTAAAACATCAAAAGTCGTGAGTGGACAAAATAATATTTTAATAAAAGACATTTTCACATAAAGACATTTATGCCCTTCACTAAAAGCATATGCATGCATTCAAAAAACGTTTATCAAATCGTTCATAAAACCATTTGTCAAACATATTCTCAAAATCTTTCAAGGGTTTATGCCCGGTCCCCATAAACCGTCATGACCCATAAAAACCTTCAAGGGTTCATTTATGGGTCCCCGACCCGAAATCACAAAAACCAGTAAATCCATACATGTGGGAACTCAGCCCAAATCAACATACGTGGGTCTCAGCCCAAAACCATTCTCAATGAAATACCAAAACATCGAATACGGGGTCTCTGCCCCAAACCATTTCTAAAACATGGAATACGGGGTCTCCGCCCCGAATCACTTTCTAAAACATGGAACACGGGATCTCCGCCCCCAAATCACTTTCCATAAAACCTTATACGTATCGACATACGTATAACCCATTCGCGGCAGTTTCGAGAAGATGCCAACTCGGGGCACACAGCCCCTAGGGAACACATCCCCGATATATGTCACGATTAATCATATCTATACTAGTGTGCACACTAATCGAGGTCTTACTCCGAGTCTTCCCCCAGGAATTCACCATCTGGGAGGCTCTATCTTCGGACCTAGTCTGATCATCTCTCCGGAATCTGGTCCGGGACCACATCATAACTCATAACTCCCACTCCTGGAATGGGATCCCTATGGGGATACCCATTCTGGTATGTGGATTGTGACTCTATAGGTCGACATTTGGAGGGGACCATATAAATCATATGGAGGGTATAATACATTTTTAAAACACTTTCTTTCTCAAATATATTTCAACTGGGTCTCATACCCGATTCATCTCAACAGGATTCCTCAAATCCGATTCAAATCAATTTCATAGGCCTCGACCTAAATCCGCAGTTCAACAGGGTCTCATTCCCGAATTCTCATTTCATAAACCGAACTGGGATTCAAGCCCGATGTTACAATCAACTGAGCCTCTAGCCCGATATCACGACTAACTGGGTCCTAAGCCCGAAACCATAAATCAACGGAGCCTCAAGCCCAATTTCACAACCAACGGGGCCTTAAGCTCGATACAATAGTCAAAGGGGCCTCCAGCCCGAGCTTACAACCAACTGGGCCACAAACCCGAATTTGTAAACCAACGGGGCCCTCGGCCCGATCGTATAACTCAAATGGACCCTCGGTCCGATTCCTCGTCAAATCAAATGGACTCCAAGTTTGAGAGTTTGTAAATCAAATGGGTCTCATGCCCGATTTTATATTTCCAAATCCAAAACCAATTCATTAAACCCTCATTGAAAACCTAGCACGTATAAGCATTGTATAAAACAAGAAATCTCGAAATACGTGCAAATACGTAAATCCTAGGCTACCACAAACAAATGCACTCATGGCATCACAAAACATATATTAAAACACTTATAAAACATTTACACATGCATCAAGTTCGAAAGAAAGGTCCACTCACAGATCGTCCGAAGCCGCGCCTCAATACGCAAGCCAAAACATCTTCCTGGGCCAATCGTCGCCTCCGGGATTTCCGAACCTGTCCAAATTAATTCAGAGGGTTACTAACTACTTAAATAACCCCTCACTAAAGTCCTGGTAATTTTCCTGAATTTTTAACTATTTTTAAACGCGACCTAAACCTTCGGATAGCCCGAACTATATCGAAACGATGTCCGATTGACACGAAACCAGTCCCAAAATGTTCGTTACATCGAATAGATGATTTCACATGTTGGAACCACCCCCAAAGGAGAGTTCACATGCCCCAAGAAGGTCCTGCACGTGGGCCTCATGCGCTAGGACACTGTGGATCGTCTTCAAGCTCCAGACCAATCGAGACTTACCGGTTCGGTTCAGCCTTGTAACTGGACCGGCGTGACCGGTCCAGCCCTATATTTTCCATATTTTTCGTCCAATTTCTTCCTTTTTAATCCCAATCTCCCTAATTCAGTCATAGCAACCTAATTATATAATGAAAACCAAGAAAACCATTCAAAACCAACCCATGTCCAAAGGACCTCACGGTCCAACATTTTCATTTTCCTTCCACGGCTCCTCAGCCGTCAAACCACGACCAAAACCTCCTCTAAACTTCCTAAGCAACCTAATAAACCCACTCTAAACATCCAAAACCGCCCATAACGTCACAAATCGAATTTAAAAATGAAAATGGTAAAACCGAGCAATCGGGCTACCTGGCCATCACAACCGTCCACAGCGGCCGTTGCTCGGCTAGCCACCACATCCGCTGATCCTCACTTCATCCTCTTCATCTCTCAGTCATGGTCATAGGGGTTAGAGGTTTTGGACTTGGGGTGCAAGGTGATCAAGTTTGGGTTTGGTGGATGGAAAATGATCGATGAAAGGGAAGGATATGCATGAATGAAAAAGGGCGACAAGTGGATGGGTGACACTTGTCACTCATCCATTGGGCCAGTGACAAATATATGGGCCCCACTTAGGACAAAAGTCCATTAATTTCGAACTTCGTGCAATAGTACATGCGGACTTCTGTGAACTGTAACTTCTCTGTCGAACGTCCGAATTCGACGTGCCGCCTGTCTACGGATTTGTATCGCCTTGATCTATGTAACGGTCCTTGGTCCTCGGCCATCGGACCTCCCGAGTCCAAAGTCAACTATTTGCCTCCTTTTAACCAAATTACCGAAATGCCCTCAAAGTTTCGAAAATCATAACTTCTTCCTCGCACGTCAGAATCGAGCATGACACCTGTCTATGAACTCGTAGCGTCCCAAACTACGTCACCATCATCAGCCAAAGTCCATTTGACCGTCTGAAAAAAAAGTCAACGATTCACCCATTCAAGGGGTAAAATCGTCATTTCGCCCTGCTCGTTCGTTAATCCTCGTCTAATCCCCGATTAGTCTCTCTAATCCGTCATTAATTTTTAATTAATCCCGCTAATTCGGGACGGGTCGTCACATGATCCATATAACGACCCGTCCCCGAAATCGTGATTAGATTAGTGGTTAATGATGAATTAGTGAAGTTAATAGGTGATTAGTTCGGTGATTTCGGACGGACGGTGCGAAATGACGATTTTACCCTTGGAATGTGAAAAACTTTTAACTTTTCGTTCGGGCAGACAAATGGACTTGAACCAATGACTGTGACGTAGTTCGGGACGTCACAAGTACATAGATATGTGGCACGTCTGATTCCGACATTCGAGGAAGAAGTTATGATGTTCGGAAGTTTGAGGGTATTTTGGTAAATTGGTTAAAAAGGGCAAATAGTTGACTTTTTAGACTACAAGTTATTTTCACGCATTTCGAGGAGCGTTTGGTAGGTCTCGATGTCCGAAGTACAACGACATGCCGTCGTAGGACGTCAGACGATTTGGATATGAAACTGAATGCGTGAGGGGCAAAATGGTAATTTTCCATAAAAGGGGCATTTTGGTCTATTCAAGTGCATGTGGATTTGTGCCAGTGGAATTGTGACACTTGACTGCCTAGGGAAATGTGTCCACCAGATTGGGGACACTTGTCCCTCTCTGGAAGGCAGTGGAACCTTTCCTTAGCTACCTTAAACAAATTTAAGTGCATGGTTGTACGATATGGGAAAACAAAGTTCAGAGGTTGGAATGTGGCCGTGAAATTCAAGTCCTACAACCTCTTTGATCTTCAACCTCTACTAGTATCTTGTGAAGGAAGGTGAGAGATGATGATGGTGGTTACCACGGTGGGGCACGACGGTGAAGAAAATGTTGAAACCGTGAGCTTCCTTGTGGAATTCAAAAATGGTAGATTAGGTTCCCCAGCTTGTTGACTATTTTGGTGGGTTGTATGAGACTCTGGAGATGGACGGTAAGGTTGCTTCCCGCAAAAAGGGCCCTGTTTCGATTTAAAAATGGTAAACTCCGATATTGCAATTTTTGATCGTTTGGTGCATTAGGGACTGTTTTGGAGGCTTAAGGGAAGCTAGGGGGACTGGAATCATGGCCAACGGTGGCCGGGAACCTGGAAACAGGATGATGGGAAAATGCTCAACCACCCTTGCTTTGGAAGGTATAATTCCAACCTTAAACATGAGTTTTAATCATGTAGCTTGATTAGAAATAATGAGACAAACCTATAGGGATTAAAAGGAATGGAAACGGATCCAAAATTAGGAATTTATGGAATTGAACCATGAGCGCCAATTCAGTTGAACCGGCTGAACATTGGACCGAACCAGACCCGGTTCATGCGAGGAAGAAGATGAACAGGAGCCGGCGCGTGAGGGAGGCTGGCACCGTTCATGGGGAAGTTGTCAACATGAATTTTTATCGTATCGATGTAACGAACATTTTGGCACTGGTTTCGAGTCGATCGGACACCGTCTCGATATGTTTCGGGATGTCCGAAGGTTTTAGGGTCGGTTAAAAATAATTAAAAATTTGGGAAAATTATGGGGCTTTGGTATAAGCTTTATAAAGTAGTTAGTGACCTTATTATGAGATTTGGACAGGTTCGGGAAAGCCGGGGATAATGCATTAGCTGTGAAGGCGTAATTGCACGCGTATCGAGGCGGCGACGCTAATGGTCTATGAGTGGACTTTTCTTTCTAACTTATGATGCATGCATATATGTTTTTATATGTTTTCTATACGTGATTTCTATGTTGTAATTTTATATTGATGATTTACGGGTTTTGCACGTATTTCGAGATAATGCCGTATTTGCACGTTTTACGAGTTTCTGATTTATGTTGTGATTTGATCATGGTTTTGATGATTTGATTCTGGGCTTTTAAATATGATTTGATTTCAATAATTTACGATGGATTTTGGAAAAGTGATTTCGGGCTTGAAGCTCTATTCATGTGATTTGGATAAATGAGATTTCGGTTTTGGCTCAATTTTTTGAAAAGATGATTCTTGATTCGGTTTTGAAACTTGAAAGAGAAATTCTGGATTTGGGTTCTGGATGATGGTTCCGGATGCTAGCTTACGGAATCATTATTGCGAATTCGGATATGGATTTTTGATGGTTTTCACTTGGTTTTGGGTTTAAAGACCCGTTGAAAACTGGTTTTAGGTTTAAAGACCCGGAAAATGGCTGGATCTGGTTTTGAGTTTAAAGACTCAGTTGATTAAAGGGGGAGGGACCTAGATTGATATGTTTTGAGTTTAAAGACTCGGTGCCTGTTGATTGTGCTTTGAGTTTAAAGACTCGTTGATATCTCGGGAAGGCCTGATTATGCGCATGTGTTTTGAGTTTAAAGACACGGGAGCACTTGAAATCCAGGAACTTGATTGATTGATGTTTTTCACTGGTTTTCAGATGTTTTGGGCAATGGCCTGGGTGATGAGGATTTATGATGTTGGGGTGAGGCCCTGGATTTGAGTTCGGATTTGAGAAAAGGATTTGAATTCCGGTTTTCGTTGATGGTTTTTCTGATCTTAGAGATGAAGTGGTTTTTTGAGAATAGTTTTCTATATGCATGCATTAGTTTTTGCGTGGAGGGCGTAAATGTCTTTCTTATACACTATTTTCTGAACGTATTGCTAATTTTGTCCACTCACAGTCTTTTATGTTTTCGACACCCTCCAGGTTTTTGTGGTGCAAGCAGTTGGTAGAGAGAAATGGTAAAGAGAAACAGAAACATCACACATGCGATCCAGAGTAGATTCTGCGGGCTCTGGGAAGTCCGGAAGTTTTGGACGGTTCGTTTGGGAATCCCTTATCCAACTTACGTGTTACATGGAGGTTAGACGTCGGTTTAGCCTTTGTGTCACGCGGAAGTTAGACGAGAGCATGACTTAGCCCTTAATCTTGGGGATTGGGGTGGGTCGTGTCAAATTGGTATCAGAGCCAGGTTTTGTGCGCTCTGCTTGAGGTCTGGCTTCCATAGCAGGTGGTTTGTCGACTAGCGTGATGTGATGCTACTGTGGATGTGATGTCTCGACGCAGAATATCCCATCATCAACTTAGATACACAAGTGATAGCTAGTGGCTTAGTTCGTAGCGAGAGTACGAGTGACTGAGTGATGCGTTGCCCGATACGCGGTGTGTGGTGAGATGTAGGTCGGCTTAAGGCTGGAGTAGTTAGCGTGTTTGGCGCTGGATATGCTCGATGATTGGACAATAGGGTCGAATTTATGCTAGCATGGTTAACTTGTACGGTAACTACTATGATTGATGAACAACTGGTTAGCATGTGGAGCATGATGACAGCCTGCTGAGCTGGTGGTACACGTGGGCCGAGGAAGCCGGTTGACGGTGGCTTGTTAGGCCGGGTTAGGCCGAATGACAAAAGTATGGATTGGTGACCTTTTGGTCAGTTTGGTTGAGCTTAGATTTGTGCGGCTACGAGTAGCCGGATGCCTCATTTGAGGGATTCCCCCCTAGCGTTGGTTGGTTGACGTTGGTGTGTAGACTTTACGATAAGGGATGGTCTTAGCCGGGCGTGACGACTCGAGTGGAGGTTGTTGTGAGCTAGTGGATGCCATGGGTTTTGATAATCCAAGTGAGGATTTGAGGAACCCTGTTGTGAGGGCTAGCTTGTCACAATGAGTATCTTGGTGAAAAACCCCAGAGGAAGTGCTTAGTTTGGGAAACCTGAGTTGGGGTTTGTGGTTAGTTGGTGGTTGTGGCTTGGGCCGACTTACAGCCGGATTGGCGATTGTGCTGCTGGGATGCAGCCGAGGTATTAGCTTGGTGGATGACTCTGGACGAGTCCAGTGCGATTGTGGCATTTGGTTGAGCATTGAGTTGCTCAGAGTTGTGGACTACGAGGGATGTTAGTTCCCCCGATCGGAGCGTAGATTGAAGGTTTTGGCTCGGTAGGAGCGGAGGTTCGAGGTAGTGTGATGTGAGCCCTTGATCATAGATGATGTGCCACGAGCTGGAACACTTGTGACTGGTAGGAGGGGCACATCGTGAGTTGCAGTTGTGACCAGTCGTGAGGTGCTGGTGTCTGGTATGAGGAACCGCTAACCGATTTGGGATATGTGATGGCCATTGGTAGGTCATGTTTCAGTACGAACGATCAGGATGCGGTTAGGTGGATCAGAGTAGCGCAACGGAATCGCAGTGGACCTATGCTTCGTGTTGGATCAGGCTAGGCTGGTATGGTCGGGTTTGACCATCTGTGAGGTTGATTTCGTGGACTCATCCTGATATGTTAGAGATGCCGAGGTTGGCATTTGGGTGATGCCGAGGTATGTGCTTGGTGATTTCCTGAGATTGGTGATTGACGAACTCGAGGATCATGACTCAGGAGGCCGAGGTGAGTGATCGTTGATTGTGATCCCGAGAGTTGGTTACTTGTATGATAGTGGTGGTCGGAGTTGAACCTCAGAAAGGTTGAGACGCGATCATCATAAGGGGTGATGATTTACATCCTTTTGGATGGACATAAACGGTGATAACCGATAGGTGAGTTGGTCGGTGAGTTGGTTTGGTTACGAACATGTGGTTGTGATCCGTAGACGTTGTGGATTTCCTCAGTGTAGTAGAGAAGGTGACGTTTGGACAGTTAGTCCGGAGGTGGTATACTTGAGGAAGAAATCCCATGGTTGGAAAAGATGGACATACTCCTAACATGGCAGGAAACCCAGAATCAAGAGATTTTGAGATTGAAATGATGAGATGCTGTGTTTGATTCCGAGTTGGTGTTAGATGTTGAGTGTTGGATGCTCTAGAGTCAATTTGGGTGACGCTCTGATGGAACTTCAAGAATTGTGACCCACCCTTGATCTTGGACACGCGTGGATGTGTTCAGGAGGAGAAAGAGTAATTGGTGACGTTCGGGAATGGCCTGTGTGGCGAGTGTCAAGGAATGGTGTTAAGATGGCTTAAGGTAGAATGACTTGTGATGACATGGTTAAGGACCTTTGTGTGTTTCATTGAAGGATGACGGAAGGAAGCTGAGAAGGAGTGACTATAACTGATTGATATGAGGTTATTGAAGAGATCTGGACATGTGGTATTCGTGATTGTTTGGATTCGAGGCAATGGTCTGAAACATAGTAAGTGGGATCTACTTAGGAGTGAGTGGATCGGGATTGGATCGTTTCTGGCTCAGGCTTTAGTTGTTGTGGATCAGGAGGATTGTAGGTGAGACATAGGTTGGATATCTTGACCATCTTAGAGTTGTGCAGGATGTGTGTGGTCCTTCTCGCGTACGTATGAGTTTTGGTTTTGGATATAGTGCTGGGTTTTCCTTGTGTACATAATTAAGATATGACTGGAGTTCATATTGGTCGGGAGACCCAGGAGACCGAAAGACTCGGAAGGGACTTGAGTTGGACTTCCCCGGAAGACATGTAGTTCAGCCTAGTGGTAGGATTGTACCGACAGACTACAAAAGCGAAGCGTGACTAGCTTGTAGACAATTGTTAATCAGTATGGTTACGAGGATGTTTCGTGTGCCCTGGAGATACACTGTGAAGGTGACCAGTACACTATGGTGTGGTTGGATGGACTTTGATTGTAGTAGAACTCGGCTGATGCCGATGTAGTTGTTCGAGGGACTTACCGTAGAACGTCGTTGGAAGTATTTACGAATGTACTCTACGATCCGTGATTGAGGTAGTCTCAAATATCTCTGTTTGATTAAAGTTTGTGGGGTTTATGCGTGTGTTTGGTGGTATGCACCGTGATTCTTGATGGTTGTGATTGGTGCATGTACTTGAGATGTGTTCCGATGCGATTGGACGTGCATCATGACGGGTGTGCGTCATGATGTTCTGGTAGGGAGTTGATGATCGGCTTAGTGCCGAGGTATGTTATGGTAGGATTGATGATCGACAGAGTGCCGATATGATTGATTTTGACGGAGCATGTGGATTGGATCAGGGTTGTTCCGTGTGATTGATTGGTTATGGAAGGAGTCAATACCGATAGGAGCTGGATGCTTAGAGCCATGAGTGGCTGGTGGGATCCTGATAGTGAGATGTTTGAACACGGTTTGACAGGTAGGTAATAAGGTCCAGTTGCAGACAGGTGGTATAGAATGTGGATGGAGTTTCCACAGGATAATAGTGTTGGTGGTTAGTGGAATCACTAGTGAGATGAGTGGTTGAGTTAGTGGTGTGAACGAGTACGTTATGACTCCAGTGAGGTCGGCGCGAATCGCTGACGGAAGTAGCACAGATCATACTACCAAGGTTAGTAGATTCCGTCTTGAGAATTATTTTTGTTGACGGCGGACTCGCATGATGTACTGGGACGTTGGTACGAGGTACGCTCGACTCAAGAAAGAGTCAGAAGTGTTGAAACTGGTAGCAGTGGTGTTGTGGCGTACCTAGTGTTGGTTGAGCCGTAAGTGTCGACTGGCATGATGTTAGAAATATCGCGGATACGAGATGGAATTGTGTTGATCTCAGTGCGATTGGGATGACCTCCAGAAGAGCTAAAAGTTGGTTGAGTTGATTCGCTTGATGAAGATGTGGTGACAGTTTGGGAACTGTAAGGATAAGTTGGATTGGTAGCTGCTGGACACCGGGTAGGAGACCTAGGTGTGAGATTAATTGGATTTTCCCCAGTTAGTTATGGAACTACGAGATATGGAATTTCGGGGACGAGATTCCTTAAGGGGGGGGGGGGGGGGGGAGATTGTAACGACCTGTCCCGGAAATCAGGATTAGATTAGTGGTTAATGACGGATTAGTAAGTTAATCGGTGATTAGTTGGGTGATTTCGGACGGACGGTACGAAATGACGATTTTGCCCCTAGAATGGGCAAAAATGTTGACTTTTTGTTCGGGCAGGTAAATGGACTTGGACCAATGACTGTGACGTAGTTCGGGACATCACAAGTTCATAGACATGTAGCACGTCTGATTCCGACATTCGAGGAAGAAGTTATGATGTTCGAAAGTTTGAGGGTATTTTGGTAAATTGGTTAAAAAGGGCAAATAGTTGACTTTTTAGACGACAAGTTATTTTCACGAAATTTTGAGGAGCGTTAGGTAGGTCTCAATGTCCTGAGTACAATGACAGGCGGCACGCCGTCATAGGATGTCAGACGATATGGATATGAAGTTGAATGTGTAACGACCCATCCCGAATTCCAAGATTAGATAAGTGACTAATCGTGATTAGTGAGGCTAATCCGTGATTAATGGGCGAAATCGGACGAAAGATGCAAAATGACCGTCTTGCCCCTAGGTGTGGGCAAAACATTGACTTTTCATTCAGGAGGTCAAGTGGACTTTGGCCAATGACTGTGACGTAGTTCGGGACGTCACGAGTTCATAGACAGGTGGCACGTTCGATTCTGACATTCGAGGAAAAAGTTATGACGTTCGGAAGTTCAAGGGTACTTTGGTAATTTAGTTAAAAGGAGGTAAATAGTTGACTTTTGGACCGGGAGGTCCGATGGCCGAGGGCCGAAGGCCGTTATGTATATCGGGACTATACGAATCCGTAGACAGGTGGCACGTCGAATTTGGACGTTCGACGGAGAAGTTATGGTTCAAGGAAGTTTCGGGGAGCTATTCCACGATTTACGAAACGACTTGGCTTTTTTCCTCAAGTGGGCCCAGATATTTTAAGGAGACCCAATGGATGAGTGACAAGTGTCACTCATCCATTGCCCATTGAAATTGTATTCATGCATCGACCATCTTCTTTATTTTTACAAACACAAACCCGATCTCATCTTTGAACCCAAAAACCCAAGTCCATTCCCATCTGATCTTGAGTGAGACCCTGAGAGTGAGAGGAGTACTGTATGAGTTGAAGTGGCTGCTGATGACAAGGGCCGTCGTGGACGGCGGTGGTGTTCAGAACACCAGGTAACCCGATAAACACATATTTCCATTTTAAATTCCATTTTCAAGTTTGGTAGACTTAGGTTGTTATCTGAGGATTTGAGGGTGGTTATTGGGTTGATAGGATGGTTAGAGGATGGGTTTGGACGGTAGGAAGTGGCTGAGCCACCTTGGTTCAAATTGGGAAAAGAGGGCCGTGAAAACGAAGGTTGAACAATCGATTTCTAATCGATTTTCTTAATTCTAATTATGTAGAAAGGTAGGAAATGAAGAAACATCGAGGTTAGGATTGAATTGGGATGAAAACGGACCAAAATGAAGGAGGAACCAGGCTGGATTGGTCACGTCGGTCCAGCTGGATCGGACTGCACAGGAAACTGGCTCGGTCCGGCGCCAAAGGTTGAAGACGCGTGTATAGTGTCCTGGCGCGTGAGGACCACGCACAAGAGCTTTTCAGGGCACGTAATGGCGCGTAGCCCACATTTTGGTGATGTCTTCAACACGTGAAATCATCTATTCGATGTAACAAACATTTTGGGATTGGTTTCGCGTCGATCAGACATCGTTTCAATAGGTTTCGGGACGTCTGAAGGTTTAGGATTGAGATTAAAAATAGTTAAAAATTTCAGAAATTACGGGGCTTTAGTGAGGGGTTATTTAAGTATTTAGAAACCCTCTATTACAATTTGGACAGGTTTTCGAGTCCCAGTGACTACAATTGGCTCGGGAGAGCCGTATGGCACGCATATTGAGGCGGTAGCTCGGACGATCTGTGAGTGGACCTTGTTTTCTAAAATGGTGCATGCATAAATGTTTATTATATGTTTTATTACATGTTTGAGGATGCATGAGTGCATTTCTGCGTGGTTACATATTGGCACGTATTTCGAGGTTTCGGCTTTATACGGTGCCTATACTTGTTTGTAGTTTCTATGTTGGTTTAAATGGAATGGTTTTGGATTTCAAAAGGATAAACTCGAGCATGAGGCCCATTTGGTTTTGTCTCAGGCATGTGGCTCTATTTATGACCTACGGGTCTGAATCGTGGTTGTGGCGAGTGCTATGTGCACGGTGACCGACGATACGACGCTCGCCTCCAAACGAAGGATATGTTCCTTCCGGAGAGGTCATAATGCACGATCCATTGTCGGGCAGCCGAGGGAGGCTCAACTTCGGAGTGCTGACGATTCAGGATATCGATCGGTGATGAGTGCACCATAATCTAACGGTGATCGCATTGGTTGACTCGTTCACAGCGACATACCAAGATTGAGGGCGGTCCTGGATGGATAGTTGCACGCATCACTACGATCGGAGTCGTGATAGACCCTGAGATATCGGGCACGATGCCTAGTTGAGTCATGTGTTCGGGCACGAGACCCAGTTACTTTACATTCATGATTTCGGGTCGGGGACCCTAATGGATTTCCAGGTTCATGATGGTTTATGGGGACTGGCATGAACCCTTGAAAGGTTTTATGGTTCATGACGGTTTATGGGGGTCGGCATGAACCCTTGAAAGGTTTTTTGGTTCATGATGGTTTATGGGGACCAGCATGAACCCTTGAAAGGTTTTATGGTTCATGACGGTTTATGGGGACCGACATGAACCCTTGAAAGGTTTTATGGTTCATGAAGGTTTATGGGGACCAGCATGAACCCTTGAAAGGTTTTATGGTTCATGACGGTTTATGGGACCGGGCATGAATCTGTTGAAAGGTTTTAAGGATGATTTAGTTATATATATATATATATATTCATATATCTTCCTTTACTTGAATTGTCTCCTCCGGGGAGGGTCGTTGGCTTGGGTGGACCCCGGAGTAGTCACGGAGCACTAACTGAGTGGAGTCGCCCCCGTTGGGTGCCTTACTCTCAGGAAGGCTTGGATCGTAACCTCATGGACGGTCATTGGTCTACGGACATTGACCTTGGACCCTGAGAGACTTGGGCTTGAGACCCCGGGTAGCACGTGTGTAGCTTTGGAAACCATGACAGGATTGGTTGTGTGATTATATGTATGTATGGTATATGATATGTGATGTGTACAGGTTTTGGGCTGAGTCCCGTATGGATTTGAGCACTGGCCCGTATGGTTGGTATCTTTATGAATTTGAGCAGTGGCCCGTATGGTTTGTATCTTTATGGATTTGGGCAGTGGCCCGTATGGTTGGTTCTTGATGGTTCTTTTGGTTATAGTTTTGGGCTTAGTTCCCACATATGGTTCTTTTGGATTAAAGGGTTTTCGAATGCATGCATTCTTTTTAGTGAAGGGTACAAATGTTTCTATGAAATGTTTTTATAAACTCTTTGTTTTGTCCACTCACAGCTTTTAATGTTTTGACTGCCCTTCAGTTTGACAGCAGATGTGGACTTTAGCAGAGACCGAGATATCACATACCTCCTCCGGATCCTGGCGTACTCTGATAGTCCGATAGGGCAAAGGTTGGAAATTTTCCTCGTCTAACACTTCATGTCAAACGGGAGCAGGGTCGTCCCTCGTTAATTCCGGGGGGATTGGGATTGGTCCTGTCAACTTGGTATCAGAGCACGGTTTGCTCTTACGGTGCACGCAGGTCGAGGATGTGATGTCTCAGTGGGCTACAATTCGTGATCAACTTGATAGTTAGGATGCTGGTACGATAGTTAGTAGGATTGAATCGTGGAACATCTTGGCTCGGCATTTGATGCTGGGGTTGCCATAGTTCTGTCGAGGTTGGCAGTGTGGGACCCTACGAAGGGATGAACGTAACAGTACTTTAGATATTTAATCGTGAGACGGTTAGTTGGGATTGTCTTTCATGATGTCATAGGATCGGTTCCGACGACTAGTTGGGAGTTATGACCATTCAATGGTCAGATCTTGTTGAGTTAGGTGGCTATGCTGCTGGGAGCAGCCGGGTTCGAGGAATCCTTGTGGAACTTACAGTAGGATTGGATTGACGTCTTTGCGATGTCGAGACCGTGAGGTCGGTCAGATTGTGGATTTTACTGCCTTCTGCAGTTGGGTTTAGAGGAACCTTAGGTGAGATCCTGGAACCCTAAGGTAGGATGTATGGTTCGGAAAGGTAAGTTGGCGAGTGGTTTGACTTTGGCGACTTTTCGGAGTCGAGATCGTTGGTCGGTCTAGTCATGGCAGCTTTAGTGATGGGACTGCGTTATGGAGTCAGGGTTGTACTTATCGGTTAGACCTAGTTGGTTGTCGTACTACTTTAGTTGTGATGGATTGTTGGTACAACTAAGGTCAGGAATGACCTGGTAGACGACATTGGTTGAGTCGAGTTACGACTGGTTAGAGTTTGGTTGGACAGGTTACCAGGGTTTGGTACTTGTCGATGGAATCCCGAAGTAGGGATATAGAATAGTTAGTACGGGCGATTGATTCCGTTGGATGCGGAGTCTAGATCGTGATGTCTGGTGGTTAGGTTTGCACGAGTCTGTGGCAGGCACTACTACCGAGAGTGGTTGTAGTTACGGTTGTTGGGAATCGGGGATGTTCGGGCAACGTTTCCTTTTCTCGTACGAGTTGTCAGGGTGACTGTACCCAGAGTTGTTGGGTACAAAAGAGGTAGAGTTTCTCCAATACGAGTAGTGGTACGGGATCGTCGTTCGGTATGAGCGGAAATCCAGGGTTGTCTGTTTTGCACACTGGATGCTGATGCTTGTGTGCTGGTGATAGTGATGGTGTTGGTACTAGTGCTGGTGCTGGTGCCGGCGATGGTGATGACGATGAGTCACGAGTCGGGATGTGACTTCGTCAAGATGGGCATGTGTTCGGTATCTGTGGTCCGGCAGTGGATCACGGATAGAGGTAGACTGGTCTCGAACACGTGGATGGTGTCCGGATGAGCTGACGACTTGAGAGTCCATTTCGAATTAGTTATGGTTGACTGCGGTTGACCATACTTCTGAGCTTCGGGTAGGCTTGTTTGTGGAGAAATTTGATTGTGAGAAATAGAATGGGTCATTATGGTAGTTACCGACGGTCTTCGTTTTTTGGAAAGGTCGGAGAAAGAGAAATTCTAGCTCAGGAATAGAAACAGTTAAGCATGGTTCCGACATGGTTGGAACTTCGGAATCGAGAGAGGTTGTGATTGAGGTTTCTCACTTTCTGCTTGGTGGCAGAAGATGTTGGGTTACATGGCGTGGCGAGTGCATCAAGTTTTGGTTGCATTCACGTAGGATGAGTTTTGATGTCATCGTGTTGGATCATCCTTGGTCTTTCCTAAGTGGAATGCCAAGGATCGATACGAGGTAATTGGAGAGAACCCACAGTCTCGGCGTGTCTCGTCGTTGACTGATCTCTTTACATGTGGGAATTGGTTAAGGAGTGTTGTGACTGATAAGGATTCAGGAGGGTGTAAGACCCTATGGTCGGATCTCAGGTGGACTGTTAGCTGAGTGAGCTTGTGGGGATCCTAGGTGGATCGAGATTGTGATGTTAAGGACTAGGATCATGATGTGGATCGGGATTGTGATGTTGTGGACTTTCGGTGTCGTGACGATCAAGGATCGTGACGATCAAGGATCGTGACGTTTATGGTCAGGTGACGTAGTGATGGATTTGGATCGTGATCTCGATGGTCCAGATAGGTGGAGAGTTTATCGCTCTTACTTGGATGTTTGAGTTGAGGATGTTGGGACTGAACTTCTTTTCGAGGTAAATCCCGTATGGTATATTACTCGGGTGAGTAAGTGTCTGACGAGGTCGGATTTGGTCAGCCTTTGATGTACGTATGATGGGATTGGCTTCCCTATGAAGTCAATCGAACGTATTGAGGTAATCGTTTGAGCAGGTAACCGAAAGGATCGGAATTTTGTGCGTCTTGGTAGACAAGAACGAGATTTTGGGTTTTGAAATCAGATTTCAGGATGACGATTCAGGATTCGATTTTAGAACTTGAAAGTGGATTCTGGATTTGGGATCAGAATAGTTATTCTGGGTGCTAGCTTATGGAATGATGATTTCGGATTCGGATTTGGAAATGGACGATGAGTTGGAGTTTTGATTTGTTTAGTCCTGGATTGGACAGATGGACTCCAAAATTGAAACGTGTTTGACTACAACCTAGGTTGTCGTCGTCGTTGTTGTAGGCTGGTTGGTGATTGATGACGTACCTTGTACGTTGTTCGAGGTACGGTACTGGGCATACTTGTGGTGCTGGTAACGGTATATAGGATATACCAGGGGTACATTGGTGAGCGTGTTGGTAGTCGGCTTAGTTATGATACCATTAGATTAGTCGAGGACGTGGACTGGACATTGGATACTGTGCATTAGGTCATAGTAGTTCTGACGGGCCCAATTACACACAGGTCGAGTGAGATGTTGGTAAGCGTATACTCAGGTTGAGTGAGTTGGTTAGTGTGACCACAAGTAAGTATAGTGTCAGTTTTCGACTGGCGATTGTCAAGTGGTGACAGTTTGTCGGATGTTTCATCGTGGATCGACTAGTGAGATTTGGTGACTTCCAGTGGGAGCATATATCAGGATAGGTTGGTGGTTGAGAAAGGAACCGCCGAGTTGTTTGTGTCAGGGAATCGGTAGAATTGACAAGTGGTATCAATTCGGAACGTGTGATTTCTGTCATTCGACGTGGTCGAGTGTAGTCGATGCGACGTGAGTATTAGTGGTACGTCTGGGTGCAGACAAGTTTTGTGTGGACTAGTGGACGTACTAGTGAACACGTGTCGTAAGATCAAATTATTTCCACGAGGTGGATGTGGAATCAGGATAGTTGGAATTTTGAGAATGAAACTAACTAAGGAGGGAAGAACGGTTGGAATGAGGTCAGTTGGAATTTCGAGGGCGAAATTAATTAAGGAAAGAAGGTTGTAAGGACCCGTCCCGAATTCCGGGATTAGATTAGTGACTAATTGTCAGGACAGCCCCCGAAAGGGGCATCGATAACCGTGCCCGTTCCTGATCCCGTCTGGCAAGATGACTGAAAATCCCAAGTTACCCTCAGTACTTGCCAAACCAGGGATAGCCACACGTACTTACTCATACCTCCGCCCCTCGTACAGCCTCGAACAACGTGCCACGACCTGGAGGGTCAATAAAAACCAAAAGGTGTGAGTGGACAAAAATAATCAGTTTAGCAAAACAGTTCCAACAAGCGTTTTTACCCTCCGCGTAAAACGAATGCATGCATACAAAAATCATTTCGCAATCGGTTAAGATTTACCACATAAGAAAAACTGTGTATCAAATTTCAACATAAGGGAAAATTCGTATGAATCTCAAAATCATTTTTCCTTTCTCCACCATCGGGTCTTAGCCCGCAATCATAGACACCGGGCCTCAGCCCAGAACCACAACTCAACCAAATGCACAACATGATCCAAACCATCAACCACATACCGGGCCACTGCCCAACTCAACCGAAACATCTGAAATCATCAATAAATCATAAGTCAATCATTTTGCTGGATAACAAGTGCGCCCGAGTCTTTAAACTCAAAACCATGCGCATAAACAGGCCTTCCCGGGATATCAACGAGTCTTCAAACTCAGAACATACTCAATAGGCCTGGGGGGTATCACAGTAACCGAGTCATTAAACTCACGAGTCTTTATACTCATTAAGGGCCCTCCCCCGTCATCAATTAACCGAGTCTTTAAACTCAAAATGTGCTCCAGCAATAGCACCAGGTTTTTAAACCCAAAACAGTTTTCAAACACAACAACGGGTCTTTAAACCCCAAGCAGTTTTCAGCAGTCTTTAAACCCCAAAAAAGTTTATCAATCACGACAACAAGGGATCCATTCCAAAATCACATTTTTCACAACAGGACCCATGGTCCGAATTTCCACATTCTTTTTCCCCAAATCATACTTTACAAACATAATCACATTATCCTGAAACACGGGGCATGTACAATCACACCAAATCACTTTATTAAATCCTTTTTCATTCCCGAATTCGAATTCGCAATAATGATTCCGTAAGCCGGCATCCGGAAGCATCATCCCGAACCCAAACCAAGAATCCGCTTTATTATTTCCGAAAACCGAAATCGCGTAAATCAAAGTTACTTTTATGCCCCGAGCATTAAGCCCGAAATCACCTTTTTCAAATACCTTTTTAATTCTTAGAAATCACTCCTTTCTCAAATCTTATTTTCAACACACCAAAACCACAATCATAATCACCAAAATCACGGTCCAATCAAAACATACTCAATACCCATTTTTAAATCCTCAAAATTACAATTCTCATTTCAATTCTCGGATTCAAACATCAACAGTGATCAAACCACAATAACTCGAAATCTCGTAAAACGTGCAAATCCAGATCGTTCTCGAAAAACGTGTCAAAACCGGAAGTCACACTCGCAAATCATAAACAACCTTCTTAAATCATTTTACATCCGTTTCATATAACTTCTTTCATTAAACCATCATTAAGCACACGAGTGACCATAGTCTCGAAATACGTGTAATTTCGCATGTATAGTAAAAATATGTATAAATACGGGAACCGAATACGTATAAATACGGAAATCAAAATCAATCACAACTTATAATCATAATCATAAAATCATAGAAATAATTTATGCATGAATTAAATTTTGAAAGCAAGTCCACTCACACACCATTCTTAAGGCTCGGTTTCGCAGCGCACACATGGCCGTAATTTCCGACATTTTCCAGAAACTCGAATCCTGTCCGAAAACACATTCCCGGGTCGTTAAGGTCTCAAATATAATCATACTAATCCCCCATAATTTTCCGGGATTTAATCGTTAATTAAAAACGAGACATAGACCTTCGGACCCTCGAAACAACATCGAAATGGTGTCCGATAATTTCGAAATTAATGCTAAAATGTTCGTTATAACGTATAGGATAAAAGTCGTGTTGACCGTACCTCGGAATTCGTGAGTGGCTGCGCGTGACAGCCATGCGCCAGCTACAGTACACCAACGGTCACCATCCTCACCCGATTCCCTGGTAAACGGGCCGTCGACCCGCGTGTGTGACCCGGTCCCAATCCTGCCAACAACATCTTGTTTCCTTCAATTGAACCCTCAAATAACATCGTGAAGGACTTAATTAAGGGTCTGTGACATCCAATACGATCGTCACGGCCTAAAGCTAGACCGACTGACCTCCTGTTCCAGCCACGGTCCAACGTTCCTGTTCAGTAAACCAACGTCGCCTTCCATCAATTAACTGGTCAGGGAGCATCGAGGACTTACTCTGAGGATGATTTTGAGGTACATTTTGCCAGAACATACCTTCAGGTCTACAACTCAATGCTTGATTTTCCTCCTGGTCGCCAGGTCCGATCAGACACCGTACAGCATCAAGTCACCTCCCAATTGCTCTGGATCGACTCGACTTGATCCCAGGAGGCTAACTGAGGCCTTAACTTGCCATGGGTCGACCTACATTCCAAATTCAAGTTTGAATTTGGCCAAACACGAGCTTCGGGTTTCTGGGTGCAATATCCCTCGTTCCTTCCACTTCACTCTCCCATACCCAACACAACGCGACCCTAGTCACACGCTCACCCTGCCTCAACTCGCCTCAGACTTGTTCTAATGGGAGAGTAACCAACCTGCTCTCACACTCTATTTTTCTATCAGAGATACCCACACAGTTTTGACTTCACCAGCCTGCAATTGTGCACCTTCAGACCCGAATACCAGCACCCCCCACACTACTCTGATGATCGCACACGACCCCAACACCCGTGGGGATAAATTCTAGTCTCACTGCACAAACGGTTAACGCACAACCCAAAAACGCCATTGTTTAACCTTCCCGTGCTCTGCAAACTGTCCCAGCCACAGCAGGATGTCTCCACTACCTTCACTGCCCCAAGGCCACTCACGATTAACAAGCTCAGTGCTCCAATTCCAACCTCACCCGTGCACAGATCGTGCTTGCACCGAGAAGGTGGGAAGTTCGAATTGATGGAGAATAAGGAAATGGACGGCCCAGATTTGTCCAGGTTGAGGGATTAGATTAGATGAAGGGTCCAGATTCACTCTTGGGATTAAGTGGAAATTTTAAATTAATCAAACCCAATTATTTTAATCCACATTCACCAGATCAAAGCACAAGTCCATATTTAATGTTATTGGTCCATGGGCCCCACATAGAACATCTGACCCAATCAGGATAAGCCACGTGTCCTTCCCTCGAAATGCGTGCATAATGAAATCGAACTTCCGTGACCCGTAACTTTCCCGTTCGAAGTCCGATTTCGACGTGCCGCCTGTCATCGTACTCAGGGCATCGAGACCTTCCTAACGGTCCTTGGCCCTCGGCCATCGGACCCCCCGATCAAAAAGTCAACATTTTCCCTTACTTCGTCCAAATTACGGAAATGCCCCTGGGCTTCCGAACGTCATAACTTTCACCACGAATGTCGGAATCGAACGTGCCACCTGTCTATTATCTCGTGATGTCCCAAACTATGTCACGGTCACTGGTCAAAGTACATTTGACCGCCCGAATAAAAAGTCAACGTTTTACCCACGACTAGGGGCAAAACGGTCATTTTGCATCGTTCATCTGATTCCACCCAACTAACCTCCGATTAACCCTCATTAATCGTGATTAGTTACTAACCTATTCCCGAATTCCGGGACGGGTCGTTACAATCTTCCCCCCTTAAAGAATTTCGTCCCCGAAATTCCAACCGATCAAAACTCAACCGTTCCTCCCTCCTAAAACCAGTTTCGTTCTCGAAATTCCGATTATCCTTATTTTACATCTACCTCGGGGAAAACTCTTCGACCACGCAAAACGTGTACACCCGTACACCCATTAGCTCATCTGTACCCAGTCGTCCCATCGCCGTCTCACGTCGTACCGACCACACTCGACCACCTCGAGTGAAAATGATCACTTGACGTCTGCTCCCACTAGGAGTCACCAACTCTCACTCGTCAGTCCGTGCTGAAGCTACCAGCCAAACGGTCACCACTAAACCTCACCAGTAAAGAAGAAATCAACAGCCAATTGGTGTCACATTAAGTTGCGTAAGATCAATAACACGATCTCATCTCGCAGGGCAAACCCAGTCCTGCGGCATATATCACGCTCAAGTCCAGCTCACAACAAATTCCAAGTGGGTCGGAACCAAGTCGAATGCCAGCGCGTATACCCAAACCACTGGTACCTCCCACGTACCGTCACTAAATACCTACCAATCCTCGTACACAGTACAGGGTACGTACATCCATTCCCCAATAAGTCCACTGCATGGCCCGCAGTCAATCATGATTCGATACTGGGGTTCTCCTGTCCAATCTCATACTAGACAAATCGATCACTCCACTCATCATCCATTCTGGATCCCATGGTCACCCTACCAGTAACACAACATCAACTCCCAAACACGTCATCCAAGACGTACCAACCCAAGCACGCTCACCAAGGCGTGTACAATCATGCCGAATGGGCATATAATCTCATTCACAAATACCGAGGCACACCAACTCAGAATCTATCGGATACCCGCTCCAACGGTTACCACATCTCCCCTGATTGACTTCGAAAAGAAGCCAATCCCAATCGCACATATCTATAACTGATCAATTAGACCCTGTTGGGTATCCACTCATCCACAAGTCAAGCCTCGAGTCCAAAACGTAAACGTTCCCACTCGCTCGAGTACGGACTAACTTCGAAGAGAAGTTCGGTCAAACTATCCCCATACCTAGACATTCACAACAGAGCGATAAGCTCTTCACCTAACCTGATCAAGGCGATCACAATTCGAGTCCGTTACAGCATCACCCGACTGGTAACACCACGGTCCTAGATCGTCACCACGTCCAAGGCCCACAACTTCATCAACCAGATCCACCTAGGATCCGCACATGCTCACCGCTGGCAATCCAACCGGAACTCGATAATAGGGTCTTACACCCACTAGGTTTCTTGTCAACCACCCAACATTCCTCAACTATTCTCTCCTCCAATCAATCACTCAACAACGTAACACATCCACTCTGTGGATCCCCCTCCAAATACCTCATACCGATCCCTGCCACTCCACCTAGGAGAGACCAAGGATGATCCAATACGATGTCATCAACATCCATCCTCTGTGAGTGCAAACACAACTCACTGCACCCACCGTACCGAACCTCCAACCTCGTCTGCCACCAAGCAGAAAATGGGAATCCCGTTTGCCCAACTTCGAAAAGAAATGCAACTCCTCCTGAGGACCCCAAAACATACATGGGTCCACCACCCAATACGCGCTCATCGCACTGATATCCGTGATCAACATCTACCAGGGCAAGAAATAAGAAGTCATCCCCTAATGACTTCGGAATACCTAATACCAACGCGGAAATGAGCACTCCTCTCGTCCCACAGTCACAACTCTCCTTGGAACTAAGATTCCACCCACGTTGAAAATAGGCACACCCCAACTCGTGGCTCAACACAATCTCACTCACTGACACTAGCACCAGCGCTAGTACGAGCGCCCCTATACAACCATCCACGCTAGCACACCGTGTGCATAGTGGTTAGCCCTGGATCTCCGCTCATCCCGAGCGACGATCCCGCATCACCACCCGTACCCCGTAACCATGGGCACCACCATTCTGACAATCCACATCAGAAATATTGAACGTTCCCTGGTCCTCAACCACTACCACTACACCAGGCACCCACGACAATTAGCTATCTCCACAAAACCACCGTTCCTACAAAACCAAGCCATAATTTCCCAACTCATCCAATAAATGACCATAAATCGGTCCTTGGAATCCTAAGTGCCAAACGTTCCTCACTCCGCCTATCTGGCTCCACTCAAGCCTTGACACCATATCATGACTCACCTCATGTTCCTAACTCAAAATCCTGACTCATCGTGAGTCCCACATCCACACCTCGACTCCTCCTGAGTCCAAACTCATACCAAACCAATCATGTCATCACTGACATACCCAATCCCCGAGTAATATCCAATGCTCAACCACTTCCTATTCGAAAAATAGGGCCTAAGAGAAAGTACAATTTGCCCAAAAATGCGGCCTTCCCGCCACCGGTCTCGTCCGTCCCTGCGACACACACAATTCTAGGTCTAGCAAGTCGCGCAAATCACAGTTCACAGCGTACACTACCCAACATCTGACCCTCATACCAGGGTCAATCCCCTCCGGGATTTGACACGAGGTCCCAAACAACCTCGCCTACTCGTCTCACTATCAGGTCGCGCACGAGGCTTACGCTTTGGAGGCATGATGTGGCCACAGAATCAGCAACCCAGTGCTCTGATACCAAAATGTCAGGACCGCCCCCGGAAGGGGCATCGATAACCGTGCCCGGTCCTGATCCCGTCTGGCAAGATGACTGAAAATCCCAAGTTACCCTCAGTACTTGCCAAACCAGGGATAGCCACACGTACTTACTCATACCTCCGCCCCTCGTACAGCCTCGAACAACGCGCCACGACCTGGAGGGTCAATAAAAACCAAAAGGTGTGAGTGGACAAAAATAATCAGTTTAGCAAAACAGTTCCAACAAGCGTTTTTACCCTCCGCATAAACGAATGCATGCATACAAAAATCATTTCGCAATCGGTTAAGATTTACCACATAAGAAAAACTGTGTATCAAATTTCAACATAAGGGAAAACTCGTATGAATCTCAAAATCATTTTTCCTTTCTCCACCATCGGTTCTTAGCCCGCAATCATAGACACCGGGCCTCAGCCCAAAACCACAACTCAACCAAATGCACAACATGATCCAAACCATCAACCACATACCGGGCCACTGCCCAACTCAACCGAAACATCTGAAGTCATCAATAAATCATAAGTCAATCATTTTGCTGGATAACAAGTGCGCCCGAGTCTTTATACTCAAAACCATGCGCATAAACAGGCCTTCCCGGGATATCAACGAGTCTTCAAACTCAGAACATACTCAATAGGCCTCGGGGGTATCACAGTAACCGAGTCTTTAAACTCACGAGTCTTTAAACTTATTAAGGGCCCTCCCCCGTCATCAATTAACCGAGTCTTTAAACTCAAAATGTGCTCCAGCAATAGCACCAGGTTTTTAAACCCAAAACAGTTTTCAAACACAACAACGGGTCTTTAAACCCCAAGCAGTTTTCAGCGGTCTTTAAACCCCAAAACAATTTATCAATCCCGACAACGTGGGATCCATCCCAAAATCACATTTTTCACAACAGGACCCATTGTCCGAATTTCCACATTCTTTTTCCCCAAATCATACTTTACAAACATAATCACATTATCATGAAACACGGGGCATGTACAATCACACCAAATCACTTTATTAAATCCTTTTTCATTCCCGAATTCGAATTCGCAATAATGATTCCGTAAGCCGGCATCCGGAAGCATCATCCCGAACCCAAACCAAGAATCCGCTTTATTATTTCCGAAAACCGAAATCGCGTAAATCAAAGTTACTTTTATGCCCCGAGCATTAAGCCCGAAATCACCTTTTTCAAATCCCTTTTTAATTCTTAGAAATCACTCCTTTCTCAAATCCTATTTTCAACACACCAAAACCACAATCATAATCACCAAAATCACGGTCCAATCAAAACATACTCAATACCCATTTTTAAATCCTCAAAATTACAATTCTCATTTCAATTCCCGGATTCAAGCATCAACAGTGATCAAACCACAATAACTCGAAATCTCGTAAAACGTGCAAATCCGGAAAGTTCTCGAAAAACGTGTCAAAACCGTAAGTCACACTCGCAAATCATAAACAACCTTCTTAAATCATTTTACATCCGTTTCATATAACTTCTTTCATTAAACCATCATTAAGCACACGAGTGACCATAGTCTCGAAATACGTGTAATTTCGCATGTATAGTAAAAATACATATAAATACGGGAACCAAATACGTATAAATACGGAAATCAAAATCAATCACAACTTATAATCATAATCATAAAATCATAGAAATAATTTATGCATGCATTAAATTTTGAAAGCAAGTCCGCTCACACACCATTCTTAAGGCTCAATTTCGCACCGCACGCATGCCCGTAATTTCTGACATTTTCCAGAAACTCGAATCCTGTCCGAAAACACATTCCCGGGTCGTTAAGGTCTCAAATATCATCATACTAATCCCCCATAATTTTCTGGGATTTAATCGTTAATTAAAAACGAGACATAGACCTTCGGACCCTCGAAACAACATCGAAATGGTGTCCGATAATTTCGAAATTAATGTTAAAATGTTCGTTATAACGTATAGGATAAAAGTCGTGTTGACTGTACCTCGGAATTCGTGCCCACGCACCGTCACGCACCGCCGTGAGTGGCTGCGCGTGACAGCCACGTGCCAGCTACAGTACCCCAACGGTCACCATCCTCACCCGATTCCCTGGTAAACGGGCCGTCGACCCGCGTGTGTGACCCGGTCCCAATCCTGCCAACAACATCTTGTTTCCTTCAATTGAACCCTCAAATAACATCGTGAAGGACTTAATTAAGGGTCTGTGACATCCAATACGATCGTCACGGCCTAAAGCTAGACCGACTGACCTCCTGTTCCAGCCACGGTCCAACGTTCCTGTTTAGTAAACCAACGTCGCCTTCCATCAATAAACTGGTCAGGGAGCATCGAGGACTTACTCTGAGGATGATTTTGAGGTCAATTTTGCCAGAACATACCTTCAGGTCTACAACTCAATGCTCGATTTTCCTCCCGGTCGCCAGGTCCGATCAGACACCGTACAACATCAAGTCACCTCCCAATTGCTCTGGATCGACTCGACTTGATCCCAGGAGGCTAACTGAGGCCTTAACTTGCCATGGGTCGACCTACATTCCAAATTCAAGTTTGAATTTGGCCAAACACGAGCTTCGGGTTTCTGGGTGCAATATCCCTCGTTCCTTCCACTTCACTCTCCCATACCCAACACAACTCGACCCTAGTCACACGCTCACCCTACCTCAACTCGCCTCAAACTTGTTCTAATGGGAGAGTAACCAACCTGCTCTCACACTCTGTTTTTCTCTCAGAGACACCCACACAGTTTTGACTTCACCAGCCCACAATTGTGCAGATTCAGACCCGAATACCAGTACCCCCCACACTACTCTGATGATCGCACACGACCCCAACACCTGTGGGGATACATTCTGGTCTCACTGCACAAACGGTTCCCGCACAGCCCAAAAATGCCATTGTTTAACCTTCCCGTGCTCTGCAAACTGTCCCAGCCACAGCAGGATGTCTCCACTACCTTCACTGCCCCAAGGCCACTCACGATTAACAAGCTCAGTGCTCCAATTCCAACCTCACCCGTGCACAGATCGTGCTTGCACCGAGAAGGTGGGAAGTTCGAATTGATGGAGAATAAGGAAATGGACGGCCCAGATTTGTCCAGGTTGAGGGATTAGATTAGATGAAGGGTCCAGATTCACTCTTGGGATTAAGTGGAAATTTTAAATTAATCAAACCCAATTATTTTAATCCACATTCACCAGATCAAAGCACAAGTCCATATTTAATGTTATTGGTCCATGGGCCCCACATAGAACATCTGACCCAATCAGGATATGCCCCGTGTCCTTCCCTCGAAATGTGTGCATAATGAAATCGAACTTCCGTGACCCGTAACTTTCCCGTTCGAAGTCCGATTTCGACGTGCCGCCTGTCATCATACTCAGGGCATCGAGACCTTCCTAACGGTCCTTGGCCCTCGGCCATCGGACCCCCCGATCAAAAAGTCAACATTTTCCCTTACTTCGTCCAAATTACGGAAATGCCCCTGGGCTTCCGAACGTCATAACTTTCAACACGAATGTCGGAATCGAACGTGCCACCTGTCTATGATCTCGTGACGTCCCAAACTATGTCACGGTCACTGGTCAAAGTACATTTGACCGCCCGAATAAAAAGTCAATGTTTTACCCATGACTAGGGGCAAAACGGTCATTTTGCATCGTTCATCCGATTCCACCCAACTAACCACCGATTAACCCTCATTAATCGTGATTAGTTACTAACCTATTCCCGAATTCCGGGACGGGTCGTTACAATCTTCCCCCCTTAAAGATTTCGTCCCCGAAATTCCAACCGATCAAAACTCAACCGTTCCTCCCTCCTAAAACCAGTTTCGTTCTCGAAATTCCGATTATCCTTATTTTACATCTACCTCGGGGAAAACTCTTCGACCACGCAACACGTGTACAGCCGTACACCCATTAGCTCATCTGTACCCAGATGTCCCATCGCCGTCTCACGTCGTACCGACCACACTCGACCACCTCGAGTGAAAATGATCACTTGACGTCTGCTCCCACTAGGAGTCACCAACTCTCACTCGTCAGTCCGTGCTGAAGCTACAGCCAAACGGTCACCACTAAACCTCACCAGTAAAGCAGAAATCAACAGCCAATTGGTGTCACATTAAGTTGCGTAAGATCAATAACACGATCTCATCTCGCAGGGCAAACCCAGTCCTGCGGCATATATCACGCTCAAGTCCAACTCACAACAAATTCCAAGTGGGTCGGAACCAAGTCGAATGCCAGCGCGTATACCCAAACCACTGGTACCTCCCACGTACCGTCACTAAATACCACTTGGCCTGTCCGGTACCAATCATCGTACACAATACAGGGTACGTACATCCATTCCCCAATAAGTCCACTGCATGGCCCGCAGTCAATCATGATTCGATACTGGGGTTCTCCTGTCCAATCTCATACTAGACAAATCAATCACTCCACTCATCATCCATTCTGGATCCTATGGTCACCCGACCAGTAACACAACATCAACTCCCAAACACGTCATCCAAGACGTACCAACCCAAGCACGCTCACCAAGGCGTGTACAGTCATGCCGAATGGGCATATAATCTCATTCACAAATACCGAGGCACACCAACTCAGAATCTATCGGATACCCGCTCCAACGGTTACCACATCTCCCCTGATTGACTTCGAAAAGAAGCCAATCCCAATCGCACATATCTATAACTGATCAATTAGACCCTGTTGGGTATCCACTCATCACAAGTCAAGCCTCGAGTCCAAAACGTAAACGTTCCCACTCGCTCGAGTACGGACTAACTTCGAAGAGAAGTTCGGTCAAACTATCCCCATACCTAGACATTCACACAGAGCGATAAGCTCTTCACCTAACCTGATCAAGGCGATCACAATTCGAGTCCGTTACAGCATCACCCGACTGGTAACACCACGGTCCTAGATCGTCACCACGTCCAAGGCCCACAACTTCATCAACCAGATCCACCTAGGATCCGCACATGCTCACCGCTGGCAATCCACCCGGAACTCGATAATAGGGTCTTACACCCACTAGGTTTCTTGTCAACCACCCAACATTCCTCAACTATTCTCTCCTCCAATCAATCACTCAACAACGTAACACATCCACTCTGTGGATCCCCCTCCAAATACCTCATACCGATCCCTGCCACTCCACCTAGGAGAGACCAAGGATGATCCAATACGATGTCATCAACATCCATCCTCTGTGAGTGCAAACACAACTCACTGCACCCACCGTACCGAACCTCCAACCTCGTCTGCCACCAAGCAGAAAATGGGAATCCCGTTTGCCCAACTTCGAAAAGAAATGCAACTCCTCCTGAGGACCCCAAAACATACATGGGTCCACCACCCAATACGCGCTCATCGCACTGATATCCGTGATCAACATCTACCAGGGCAAGAAATAAGAAGTCATCCCCTAATGACTTCGGAATACCTAATACCAACGCGGAAACGAGCACTCCTCTCGTCCCACAGTCACAACTCTCCTTGGAACTAAGATTCCACCCACGTTGAAAATAGGCACACCCCAACTCGTGGCTCAACACAATCTCACTCACTGACACTAGCACCAGCGCTAGTACCAGCGCCCCCATACAACCATCCACGCTAGCACACCGTGTGCATAGTGGTTAGCCCTGGATCTCCGCTCATCCCGAGCGACGATCCCGCATCACCACCCGTACCCCGTAACCATGGGCACCACCATTCTGACAATCCACATCAGAAATATTGAACGTTCCCTGGTCCTCAACCACTACCACTACACCAGGCACCCACGACAATTAGCTATCTCCACAAAACCACCGTTCCTACAAAACCAAGCCATAATTTCCCAACTCATCCAATAAATGACCATAAATCGGTCCTTGGAATCCTAAGTGCCAAACGTTCCTCACTCCGCCTATCTGGCTCCACTCAAGCCTTGACACCATATCATGACTCACCTCATGTTCCTAACTCAAAATCCTAACTCATCGTGAGTCCCACATCCACACCTCGACTCCTCCTGAGTCCAAACTCATACCAAACCAATCATGTCATCACTGACATACCCAATCCGCGAGTAATATCCAATGCTCAACCACTTCCTATTCAACTAATAAGGCCTAAGAGAAAGTACAATTTGCCCAAAAATGCGGCCTTCCCGCCACCGGTCTCGTCCGTCCCTGCGACCCACACAATTCTAGGTCTAGCAAGTCGCGCAAATCACAGTTCACAGCGTACACTACCCGACATCTGACCCTCATACCAGGGTCAATCCCCTCCGGGATTTGACACGAGGTCCCAAACAACCTCGCCTACTCGTCTCACTATCAGGTCGCGCACGAGGCTTACGCTTTGGAGGCATGATGTGGCCACAGAATCAGCAACCTAGTGCTCTGATACCAAAATGTCAGGACCGCCCCTGAAAGGGGCATCGATAACCATGCCCGGTCCTGATCCCGTCTGGCAAGATGACTGAAAATCCCAAGTTACCCTCAGTACTTGCCAAACAGAGATAGCCACACGTACTTACTCATACCTCCGCCCCTCGTACAGCCTCGAACAACGCGCCACGACCTGGAGGGTCAATAAAAACCAAAAGGTGTGAGTGGACAAAAATAATCAGTTTAGCAAAACAGTTCCAACAAGCGTTTTTACCCTCCGCGTAAAACGAATGCATGCATACAAAAATTATTTCGCAATCGGTTAAGATTTAACACATAAGAAAAACTGTGTATCAAATTTCAACATAAGGGAAAACTCGTATGAATCTCAAAATCATTTTTCCTTTCTCCACCATCGGGTCTTAGCCCGCAATCATAGACACCGGGCCTCAGCCCAAAACCACAACTCAACCAAATGCACAACATGATCCAAACCATCAACCACATACCGGGCCACTGCCCAACTCAACCGAAACATCTGAAATCATCAATAAATCATAAGTCAATCATTTTGCTGGATAACAAGTGCGCCCGAGTCTTTATACTCAAAACCATGCGCATAAACAGGCCTTCCCGGGATATCAACGAGTCTTCAAACTCAGAACATACTCAATAGGCCTCGGGGGTATCACAGTAACCGAGTCTTTAAACTCACGAGTCTTTAAACTCATTAAGGGCCCTCCCCCGTCATCAATTAACCGAGTCTTTAAACTCAAAACGTGCTCCAGCAATAGCACCAGGTTTTTAAACCCAAAACAGTTTTCAAACACAACAACGGGTCTTTAAACCCCAAGCAGTTTTCAGCGGTCTTTAAACCCCAAAATAGCTTATCAATCCCGACAACGTGGGATCCATCCCAAAATCACATTTTTCACAACAGGACCCATGGTCCGAATTTCCACATTCTTTTTCCCCAAATCATACTTTACAAACATAATCACATTATCATGAAACACGGGGCATGTACAATCACACCAAATCACTTTATTAAATCCTTTTTCATTCCCGAATTCGAATTCGCAATAATGATTCCGTAAGCCGGCATCCGGAAGCATCATCCCGAACCCAAACCAAGAATCCGCTTTATTATTTCCGAAAACCGAAATCGCGTAAATCAAAGTTACTTTTATGCCCCGAGCATTAAGCCCGAAATCACCTTTTTCAAATCCCTTTTTAATTCTTAGAAATCACTCCTTTCTCAAATCTTATTTTCAACACACCAAAACCACAATCATAATCACCAAAATCACGGTCCAATCAAAACATACTCAATACCCATTTTTAAATCCTCAAAATTACAATTGTCATTTCAATTCCCGGATTCAAACATCAACAGTGATCAAACCACAATAACTCGAAATCGCGTAAAACGTGCAAATCCGGAACGTTCTCGAAAAACGTGTCAAAACCGTAAGTCACACTCGCAAATCATAAACAACCTTCTTAAATCATTTTACATCCGTTTCATATAACTTCTTTCATTAAACCATCATTAAGCACACGAGTGACCATAGTCTCGAAATACGTGTAATTTCGCATGTATAGTAAAAATACGTATAAATACGGGAACCGAATACGTATAAATACGGAAATCAAAATCAATCACAACATATAATCATAATCATAAAATCATAGAAATAATTTATGCATGCATTAAATTTTGAAAGCAAGTCCGCTCACACACCATTCTTAAGGCTCGGTTTCGCACTGCACGCATGCCCGTAATTTCCGACATTTTCCAGAAACTCGAATCCTGTCCGAAAACACATTCCCGGGTCGTTAAGGTCTCAAATATCATCATACTAATCCCCCGTAATTTTCCGGGATTTAATCGTTAATTAAAAACGAGACATAGACCTTCGGACCCTCGACACAACATCGAAATGGTGTCCAATAATTTCGAAATTAATGCTAAAATGTTCGTTATAACATATAGGATAAAAGTCGTGTTGACTGTACCTCGAAATTCGTGCCCACGCGCCGTCACGCGCCGCCGTGAGTGGCTGCGCGTGACAGCCACGTGCCAGCTACAGTACCCCAACGGTCACCATCCTCACCCGATTCCCTGGTAAACGGGCCGTCGACCCGCGTGTGTGACCCGGTCCCAATCCTGCCAACAACATCTTGTTTCCTTCAATTTAACCCTCAAATAACATCGTGAAGGACTTAATTAAGGGTCTGTGACATCCAATACGATCGTCACGGCCTAAAGCTAGACCGACTACCTCCTGTTCCAGCCACGGTCCAACGTTCCTGTTCAGTAAACCAACGTCGCCTTCCATCAATTAACTGGTCAGGGAGCATCGAGGACTTACTCTGAGGATGATTTTGAGGTCAATTTTGCCAGAACTTACCTTCAGGTCTACAACTCAATGCTCGATTTTCCTCCTGGTCGCCAGGTCCGATCAGACACCGTACAACATCAAGTCACCTCCCAATTGCTCTGTATCGACTCGACTTGATCCCAGGAGGCTAACTGAGGCCTTAACTTGCCATGGGTCGGCCTACATTCCAAATTCAAGTTTGAATTTGGCCAAACACGAGCTTCGGGTTTCTGGGTGCAATATCCCTCGTTCCTTCCACTTCACTCTCCCATACCCAACACAACTCGACTCTAGTAACACGTTCACCCTGCCTCAACTCGCCTCAGACTTGTTCTAATGGGAGAGTAACCAACCTGCTCTCACACTCTGTTTTTCTCTCAGAGACACCCGTACAGTTTTGACTTCACCTGCCCGCAATTGTGCACCTTCAGACCCGAATACCAGCACCCCCCACACTACTCTGATGATCGCACACGACCCCAACACCCGTGGGGATACATTCTGGTCTCACTGCACAAACGGTTCCCGTACAGCCCAAAAACGCCATTGTTTAACCTTCCCGTGCTCTGCAAACTGTCTCAGCCACAGGAGGATGTCTCCACTACCTTCACTGCCCCAAGGCCACTCACGATTAACAAGCTCAGTGCTCCAATTCCAACCTCACCCGTGCACAGATCGTGCTTGCACCGAGAAGGTGGGAAGTTCGAATTGATGGAGAATAAGGAAATGGACGGCCCAGATTTTTCCAGGTTGAGGGATTAGATTAGATGAAGGGTCCAGATTCACTCTTGGGATTAAGTGGAAATTTTAAATTAATCAAACCCAATTATTTTAATCCACATTCACCAGATCAAAGCACAAGTCCATATTTAATGTTATTGGTCTCTGGGCCCCACATAGAACATCTGACCCAATCAGGATAAGCCACGTGTCCTTCCCTCGAAATGCGTGCATAATGAAATCGAACTTCCGTGACCCGTAACTTTCCCGTTCGAAGTCCGATTTCGACGTGCCGCCTGTCATCGTACTCAGGGCATCGAGACCTTCCTAACGGTCCTTGGCCCTCGGCCATCGGACCCCCCGATCAAAAAGTCAACATTTTCCCTTACTTCGTCCAAATTATGGAAATCCCCCTGGGCTTCCGAACGTCATAACTTTCACTACGAATGTCGGAATCGAACGTGCCACCTGTCTATGATCTCGTGACGTCCCAAACTATGTCACGGTCACTGGTCAAAGTACATTTGACCGCCCGAATAAAAAGTCAACATTTTACCCACGACTAGGGGCAAAACGGTCATTTTGAATCGTTCATCCAATTTCACCCAACTAACCACCGATTAACCCTCATTAATCGTGATTAGTTACTAACCTATTCCCGAATTCCGGGACGGGTCGTTACACTTATCATGATTAGTGAGGCTAATCCGTGATTAGTGGGCGAAATCGGATGAATGATGCAAAATGACCGTCTTGCCCCTAGGCGTGGGCAAAACGTTGAGTTTTCGTTCAGGAGGTCAAATGGACTTTGGCCAATGGACTTTTCGTTCAGAGTTAGAGGAGTGCTGGATGAGTTGATGTGGCTGCTGATGACAAGCGCCACCCTGGACGACTGTGGAGGCCAGAACCCCAGGTAACCCGATAAACACCTATTTCCATTTTAAATTCCATTTTCAAGTATGGGAGGCTTAGGTTGTTATCTGAGGATTTGAGGGTGGTTATTGGGTTGATAGGATGGCTAGAGGATGTGTTTGGATGGTAGGAAGTGGTTGAGCCACCTTGGTTCAAATCGGGAAAACAGGGTCGTGAAAAGGAAGGTTGAACAATCGATTTCTAATCGATTTTCTTGATTTTAATTATGTAAAAAGTTAGAAAATGAAGAAACATAGAGGTTAGGATTGAATTGGAATGAAAATGGACCAAAATGAAGGAGGAACTAGGGCGGACTGGTCACGCTGGTCCAGCTGGACCGGACCGCACAGGAAACTGGTTCAGACAGGCGCCAAAGGTTGAAGACGCGTGTACAGTGTCCTGGCGCGTGAGGACCACGCGCAGGAGCTTCTCGGGGCGCGTAAGGGCACGTGGCCCACATTTTGGGGATGTCTTCAACACGTGAAATTAGATATTCGATGTAACGAACATTTTGGGATTGGTTTCGTGTCGATCGGACATCGTTTCAATAGATTTTGAGGTGTCTGAAGGTTTAGGATCGACATTAAAAATAGTTAAAAATTCCAGAAGATTACGGGGCTTTAGTGAGGGGTTATTTAAGTAGTTAGTAACCGTCTATTACAATTTGGACAGGTTTGGGAGTCCCGGTGACTACGATTGGCTGAGGAGAGCCGTATGGCACGCATATCGAGGCGACAACTCGGACAGTCTGTGAGTGGACCTTGTTTTCTAAATTGGTGCATGAATAAATGTTTATTATATGTTTTATTACATGGCTGAGGATGCCATGAGTGCATTTGTGTGTGGTTACATATTGGCACGTATTTCGAGGTTTCGGCCTTATACGGTGCCTATTCGTGTTTGTACTTTCTATGTTGGTTTAAATGGAATTGTTTTGGATTTCAAAAGGATAAACTCGGGCAGGAGGCCCATTTGGTTTTTTCTCGGGCATGTGGCTCTATTTACGACCTACGGGTCTGAATCGTGCTCGTGACGAGTGCTATGTTCACGACGACCGACGATACGACCCTCGCCTCCGGACTAGGATATGTTCCTTCCGGAGTGGTCACGATGCACGATCCGTTGTTGGGCAGCCGAGGGAGGCTCGAATTCGGAGTGCTAACGGTTCAGGATAACGATCGGTGATGAGTGCACCATAATCTAGCGGTGGTCGCGTCGGTTGATTCGTTCACGGCGACATACCAGGATTGAGGGCGGTCCTGGATGGATAGTTGCAAGCGTCACTACGATTGGAGTCGTGACTGACCCTGAGATATTGGGCACGATGCTCAGTTGAGTCATGTGTTTGGGCACGAGACCCAGTTACTTTACATTTATGATTTCGGGTCGGGGACCCTAATGGATTTCCAGGTTCATGACAGTTTATAGGGACTGGCATGAACCCTTGAAAGGTTTGATGGTTGATGACGGTTTATGGGGGCTAGCATGAACCCTTGAAAGGTTTTATCGTTCATGACGGTTTATGGGGATCGGCATGAACCCTTGAAAGGTTTCATGGTTCATGACGGTTTATGGGGATCGGCATGAACCCTTGAAAGGTTTTATGGTTCATGACGGTTTATGGGGACCAGCATGAACCCTTGAAAGGTTTTATGGTTCATGACGGTTAATGGGGACTGGGCATGAATCCGTTGAAAGGTTTTAAGGATGATTTCGTTATATATATATACATATTCATATACCTTCCTTTACTTGGATTGTCTCCTCCGGGGAAGGTCGTTGGCGTGGGTGGACCCCGGAGTAGTCACGGAGCACTGACTGAGTGGAGTTGCCCCCGTTGGTTGCCTTACTCTCAGGAAGGCTTGGATCGTAACCTCAGGGAGGGTCATTGGTCTACGGACATTGACCTTGGACCCTGAGAGACTTGGGCTTGAGACCCCGGGTAGCTCGCGCGTAGCTTTGGAAACCGTGACAGGATTGGTTGTGTGATTATATGTATGTATGATATATGATATGTGATGTGTACAGGTTTTGGGCTGAGTCCCGTATGGATTTGGGCAGTGGCCTGTATGGTTGGTATCTTTATGGATTTGGGTAGTGGCCCATATGGTTGGTTCTTGATGGTTCTTTCGGTTATGGTTTTGGGCTTAGTTCCCACATATGGTTCTTTTGGATTAAAGGGTTTTCGAATGCATGCATGCATTTTAGTGAAGGGTACAAATGTTCTTATGAAATGTTTTTATAAACTCTTTGTTTTGTCCACTCACAGCTTTTAATGTTTTGACTGCCCTTCTGGTTGACAGCGGATGTGGACTTTAGTAGAGACCGAGATATCACATACCTCCCCCGGATCTTGGCGTACTCTAATAGCCCGAGAGTATGGCCGTCCCGCGTTAATTCTGGAGGATTGGGACAGGTCCTGTCAGAATGCGTGAGGGGTAAAATGGTAATTTACCATAAAAAGGGCATTTTGGTCTTTTCCAGTGCATGGGGATTTGAGCCAGTGGAATTGTGACAGTTGGCTGCCTAGGGAAATGTGCCCACCAGATTGGGGACACTTGTCCCTCTCTTTAAGGCAGTGGAACCTTTCCTCAGCCGTCTTAAACAAATTTAAGTGCACGGTTGCACGATATGGTAAAACAAAGTTCAGAGGTTGGAATGTGGCCGTGAAATTCTTGTCCTACAACCTCTTTGATCTTCAACCTCTGCTAATATCTTGTGAAGGAAAGTGAGAGATGATGATGGTGGTTACCACGGTGGGGCACGATGGTGAAGAAAATGTTGAAACCGTGAGCTTCCTTTTGGAATTCAAAAATGGTAGATTAGGTTCTCCAGCTTGTTGACTATTTTGGTGGGTTGTATGAGACTCTGGAGACTTAGAAGAGCTCAAAGGACTCGAAGTCGAGGCTGGAGATGGATGGTAAGGTTGCTTCCCACAAAAATGGCCCTGTTTCGATTTAAAAATGGCAAACTCTGATATTGCAATTTTTGATCGTTTTGGTGCATTGGGGACTGTTTTGGAGGCTTAAGGGAAGCTAGGGGGACTGGAATCATGGCCAACGGTGGCCTGGAACCTGGAAACAGGATGATGGGAAAATGCTCAACTGTCCTTGCTTTGGAAGGTATAATTCCAACCATAAACTCGAGTTTTAATCATGTAGCTTGATTAGAAATAATGAGACAAACCTATAGGGATTAAAAGGAATGGAAAAGGATCCAAAATAAGCAATTTATGGCGTTGAACCGTGAGCGCTGGTTCAGTTGAACCAGCTGAACATTGGACCGAACTGGACCCGGTTCACGCAAGGAAGAAGATGAACAGGAGCCGGCGCGTGGCTTTGGTATAAGCTTTATGAAGTAGTTAGTGAGCTTATTATGGGATTTGGATAGGTTCGGGAAAGCCCGGGATAATGGATTAGCCGGGAAGGCATAATTACACGCGTATCGAGGCAGCGTCGCTAATGGTCTGTGAGTGGACTTTGCTTTCTAACTTATGATGCATGCATATTTTTTTTTATATGTTTTCTATACGTGATTTTTATGTTGTGATTTGATATTGATGATTTATGGTTTTTGCACGTATTTTGAGATAATGCCGTATTTGCACGTTTTATGAGTTTCTAATTTATGTTGTGATTTGATCATGGTTTTGAGGATTTGATTCGGGGCTTTTAAATATGATTTAATTTCAATAATTTACGATCGATTTTGGAAAAGTGATTTCGGGCTTGAAGCCCTGTTCATGTAATTTCGATAAACGAGATTTTGGTTTTGGACTCGGATTTTGAAAAGATGATTCTTGATTCGATTTTGAAACTTGAAAGAGAAATTCTGGATTTGGGTTCGGGATGATGGTTTTGGATGCTAGCTTACAGAATCATTATTGCGAATTCGGATATGGATTTTCGATGGTTTTCACTTGGTTTTGGATTTAAAGACCCGTTGAAAACTGGTTTTGGGTTTAAAGACCCGGAAAATTGCTGGATCTGGTTTTGAGTTTAAAGACTCAGTTGATTGACGGGGGAGGGCCCTGGATTGATATATTTTGAGTTTAAAGACTTGGTTATTGTGATATCCCCCGAGGCCTGTTGTTTGTGTTTTGAGTTTAAAGACTCGTTGATATCCCGGGAAGGTCTGACTATGCGCATGTGTTTTGAGTTTAAAGACTTGGGTGCACTTGAAATCCAACAACTTGATTGATTGATGTTTTTCATTGGTTTTCACTGGTTTTCAGATGTTTTGGGCAATGGACTGGATGATGAGGATTTATGATGTTGGGTTGAGGCCCTGGATTTGAGTTCGGATTTGAGAAAAGGATTTGAATTCCAGTTTTTGTTGATGGTTTTTCTTATCTTGGAGATGAAGTGGTTTTATGAGAATAGTTTTCTATATGCATGCATTGGTTTTTGTGTGGAGGGTATAAATGTCTTTCTTATACACTATTTTCTGGACGTATTGCTTATTTTGTCCACTCACAGTCTTTTATATTTTCGACACCCTCCAGGTTGTTGTGGTGCAGGCTGTTGGTAGAGAGAAACGCTAGAGAGAAACGGAGACATCACACACACGATCCACAGTAGATTCTGCGCGCTCTGGGAAGTTCGGAAGTTTTGGACAGTTCGTTTGGGAATCCCTTATTCGGCTTATGTGTTACATGGTGGTTGGACGTCGGTTTAGCCTTCGTGTCACGCGTAAGTTAGACGGGAGCATGACTTAGCCCTTAATCCTGGGGGATTGGGGGTGGGTCGTGTCAATGCAGCAGTGGTTGAGATGTGTTGGGACTCTAACCCAACCGTGAGTATGATAACTGATGTGATTCGATTGATTAAGTGGTAAAGGGATGAAACGGTATGAACGGATAGGCGAGTTGGTGTACCAAGTTAGCTTGCTACAGAGACGTGGTTGATGCACGAGTGAGTTGGTTTCAACATGGTTGGAACTTCAGAATTGAGAGAGGTTGTAATTAAGGCGACGAGAGGAGTGCTTATTTCAGCATTGGTGATGGGTATTCCGAAGTCATTGAGGGTGACTTCTCATGTTCTGCCCATGGTAGTTGATGGTTGTTTTCACCAATACGTTGATCGTGTATTGGTTGGTGGACCCGTGATTTGTTTTGGGTCATCAAGAGAAGTTGGGCATTTCGAAGTTAGGTAAATGGGATTTCTCCTTTTCCGCTTGGTGGCAGACGATGTTGGGTTACTTGGTGTGGTGAGTGCAGTGAGTTTTTTTTTACACTCACATAGGATGAATTTTGATGTCATCGTCTTGGATCATCCTTGATTTTTCCTAGGTGGAATGGCAAGGATCGATATGAGATAATTGGAGAGAACCCAAAGTCTCGACGTGTCTTGTCATTGACTGGTCTGTTTAGAGGTGAAAGTGGTTGAGAAGCGATTTGATAGTATTCAGTTTCAATGACGATGTAAGACCCTATGACCTGAAATCTGGTAGTTAGCTGAGTGAGCATGTGTGGATCTTAGGTGGATCTGGATCTCGATGTGGATCAGTATCGTGATGTTGAGAATATAGGGTGTTGTGACGATCGAGGATCTTGATATTAATGATCGAGTGATGTTGTGATGGATCTGGATCGTGATCTTAATGACCAGGTTATGTGGTGGATCAGGATGATGTGGATCGTGATGTCGTGCTTTGTTGGTAGACTCCGTCTTACTGATTGTGCTAATCTAGGAGAAGAGGATAGTCGTATTGTGCGATAGTTGAAGAATTTCTTGGAATAGAACGAAATGATTATCCAACATCTGTCTCGGATATTTGGATATTTGAATATGGGAATGTTGGGTCGACTTCTTTTCGAAGTTAATCCGGTATGAGACAGTAGTTGAGTGAATTGAGATGTTTACGATCTGTCTTGGATATCTGGATATGGGGACGATGAGACTAATGTCCTTTCGAGGTTAGTCCCGTATGTTATATTAATAGAACGAGTGGGTATTCGACGGGGTCGAATTCGTCAGTCTTAGATATGTGAATGATGGGATTGGCTTCCTTTCGAAGTCAATCGAATATGATATGGTAATCGAATGAGTAGGTAACTGATAGGTTCGGAGTTGGTGCGTGTCGGTAGACGTGGATGAGATTGGATGCTCATTTGGCATGAATAGGCCTTGGTGGGCGTGATTCAAATTGGTAAGTATTGGATGACGTGATTGGGAGTAGACATTGTGATGCTGATCGGGTGACCATAGGACTCGGAATGGATGATGAGTTGGAGTATTTGATATGTCTAGTACTGGACTAGACAGATGGACTGCAGAATTGAAGTGTGATTAGCTACGAGCTATGTAGTAGGTTGGTTGGTGGATGGATGTACGTACTGGGTACATTGTGCGAGGACTGATACTGGACGGGCCAGAGTGGTGCCTGGTGACGGTATATAGGATGTACTAGTGGTATGTGGATGAACGTGTTTGTAGTCGGCTTAGTTTTGATATCATTAGATTGGTTGAGAATGTGAACTGGACATTGGATACTATGCGCTGGGCGAGAGTGATTTTGATGGGTTCAGTAATCGTACGAGCAGGTGCTCAGAGCCGTGGACGGCTAGTGGAATCCTAGAATGGATATGTGTATCACTACTGAGCAAGTATTCGATGGGGTCTAGTTGCACACTGGTCATGTGAGATTCATTTCATTGTTAAGGAATCCTAACGAGATGATTTTAATATCCAGTGAAATTAAAGGTAAGAAATATTTACTACAAGTTCCCATGTGCGTGAGACGTGGAATGTGTAGTCACAAGTGAAATAAGTTAGTGGTTAGTGTAACCACGAGTTGCTTTGCGTGGAGCGACTGCTCTGTGACCCTCACTAATGGCAGCATGGATTTATGAGGAAATTTTGGTACGAGATACCTTGGTGCGACTCTATAGTGAGTCAGAGTTGTATTGATGACTCGAATGGTTACCATGGAGCTGTGAGTGCGACTGAGTGCGACGTAATGGGACGGGTGTTGACGTGGTAAAATTCAGAAAATGCGGAGAAATTGTGAGATTTGCTAACTCTCAGTGTGGGAGAGATACCAGATTGATTTGCGACTGGATAGTGGTGACAATTAGACTGGATGTGTCAGCGTGCATTGTTAAGTGAGATTTGGTGACTCCCACTGGGAGCAGATGTGAAGGAGGATTGGTGATTGAGAATGTCAGGACCCGACCCTACTCGGTCAGGACCCAACTTATCTAGCACGATATTGTCCGATTTGGGCCTCCTTGCCCTTGCCCTCACGGTTTTGTTTTCGGGAGCTCACGGTGCAACTTCCCAGGGGCTCAACCATCATGAAATTGTACCAGTCTCAACTCGCTTAACTTTGGAGTTCCAACCGAACCCAAAGCCACTGAGCTCCCAAAAGGCCTCATTTAGATCAGAATTGCGCAGCGGCCCACTCTGTCTAACACGATATGGTCCCAGACCGGGCGACCAATGCCACACCCGCTGGGTTTTGATCCCAAGACCTCACGAAAAAAGTACACTTGTACACCCAATAACTGGAACGATACTCGTCTGCAACCATTCGTTCCACCAATACTCACGTCACATCGTCCACACTCGACCTCTTAGAGTGAAAATAATCACACGTTCCGAGTTGATACCACCCGAAAAATCTACTATTTCGCTGACACTCACAACTAGATAGTTCCTTTCTCAATCACCAATCTATTCTGACGTTTGCTCCCACTGGGAGTTACTAGACCTCACCCAACGATCCATGCTGACACATCCGACAAACTATCACCACTTGATAGTCGCCAGTCGAAAACTGACATTATGCTTACTTGTGGTTACACTAACCACCAACTCACTCAACCTGAGTACACGTATACCAACAAAGCACTCAACCTGTATGTAACTGGGCCCACCAGAAATACCATGACTCAGTGCATAGTATCCAATATCCAGTTCACGTCCTCAACTAGACCAATGGTATCGGGGCTAAGCCGACAACCAACTCGCTCACTCAGCTAATAATCCACCTGAGATCCGATCATAAGGTCTTACACCCTCTTGAATCCTTCGTCAGTCACATCACTCGTCAACCAATTCCCACATCTAAACAGATCAGTCAAAGACGAGACACAGCGAGATTATGGTTTCTCTCCAATTAACTCGTATTGATCCTTGGCATTCCACCTAGGAAAATCAAGGATGATTCAAAACGATGACACCAAAATTCATCCTACGTGAATGCAACCAAAACTCGCTGCACTCACTACGCCATGTAACCTAACATCGTCTGCCACCAAGCAGAAGATGAGAAATCTCATTCACCTAACTCCAAAACACCCAACTGCATAAGGTAGTATAATCCACAATCTGACCGACCCCGCAGTCCCGACATCGTATGGACATCAATCCAATCCTACCGCATCGTGAAAGACGATCCCAACCTAACTGTCTCACGATCAAAACTCTAAAGTACTGTTACGTTCATCCTTCGTAGGGTCCCACATTGTCATCCACGACAGAACTATGGCAACCCCGGCATCCTAACTAACAGGTTGATAACAAATTGTCGCACCGGCATCCTAACTACGGTTCAATCCTACTAACTATCGCACCGGCATCCTAACTAACAGGTTGATAACAAACTGTAGCCCATAGAGACATCACATCCTTGACCTGAGCGAAACTCCAAGAGAAAACCTTGCTCTAATACCATTCTGTCAGGACCCGACCCTACTCGGTCAGGACCCGACTCATCTAGCACGATATTGTCCGCTTTGGGCCTACTTGCCCTTGCCCTCACGGTTTTGTTTTCGGGAGCTCACGGTGCAACTTCCCAGGGAGTCGCCCATCATGGAATTGCACCGGCCTCCATTCGGTTAACTTTGGAGTTCCCCAGGAATCCAAAGCCAGTGAGCTCCTAGAAGGCCTCGCGCTAGATAGGTGTGTGCTTACTCCTTTAAGTCACACCACCATTCCCCCCTCGCAGGAATGTGTGATAGTTCACCGTTCCCTACAGGCCACGGGTCTTACAATCCACCCCCTTAGGGCCCAGCATCCTCGTTGGCACACTTCCCGGTCGGGGTCTGGCTCTGATACCATTCTGTCAAGTCCCGACTCATCTGGCTTTGATACCATTCCTAGGGGGTCACCCAGCATGGAATTGCACCAGCCTCAACTCGCTTAACTTTGGAGTTCCAACCGAACCCAATGCCACTGAGCTCCCAAAAGGCCTCATTTAGATCAGAGTTGCGCAGCGGCCCACTCTATCTAACATAATATTGTCCTAGACCGGGGGACCAATGCCACACCCGCTGGGTTTTGACCCCAAAACCTCATGCCTGGCAGGGCGCACCTTTACCAACGCGGCCATGGGAGGCTCCGTGCTAGATAGGTGTGTGCCTACACCTTTAAGGCACACCACCATTCCTTTCCCAGAGCATTCCCCCTAGCAGAAATGTGGGATCGTTCACCGTTCCCTCCAAGACATGAGTCTTACAATCCACCCGCCTTACGGCCCAGCGTCCTCGTTGGCACACTTCCCGGTCGGGGTCTGGCTCTGATACCACTTGTTAGGAGCGTCCCTCGTTAATCCCGGGGGGGATTGGGATAGGTACTGATAGAGAAGAACCGCCAAGTCGAATGTGTCAGCTAAATGTGTCAGCGTAATGGTAGAATTGTCGAGCGCTATCAACGCGGAATATGTGATCAATGTCACTCGATGTGGTCGGGTGTAGTCGATGCAACGTGAGTTCGTGATGAAACGTCTGGGTGCAGAAAATTATTTTGCTAGTTAGTGGGTCTGGGTGCAGAAAATTATTTTGCTAGTTAGTGGGTGTACTCGCGTACACCTGATGTGGGGCCGAACTTGCTTTCCACGAGGTGGATGCGGAATCGAGATAGTTGGAAATTCAAGGACGAAATTTTTTCAGGGGGAAGGTTGTAACGACCCGTCCCGAATATCAGGATTAAATATTAATTAATTATGGATTTAGTATGATTAATTGAGAGAAATCAGACGGATGGTGTAAAATGACCATTTTGCCCCTAGAATTGGAAAAAATATTGACTTTTGACCCGGGGAGTCAAATGTACGAGGACCGATGACCGTGACGTAGATCGGAACGTCACGAGTTTACAGACAGGCAACACGTCGAAATCAGAGGTCGAACGGAGAAGTTATGGTCACGGGATCGAAATCGGGAACTTACGTCTCGAGATTCGAATTAAATATTATTTAAAATCTGGTTGGCAGATATTTTAGTGTGGGGTCCATTGGCCATCTCCCCTAAAAAGTGGATCTCACTTCTGATTGGTTGGATTCTTATTATTTTATAGTTTTCCCTCCCATCTCTATCTTTTCTTCCCCACACACGACATCTTCATCATCTTCATTTCTCTCTAAACAAACACTTAACACATGACACGAATAGCCTTCAATTTGTACCATTAACTGTTGGGCCTTGAACGAAAATGAGAGAGGAGACTGAGGTGAATTGGACGGTGGCAAGGTCGAGGATCGTCGTGGACGGTGGTGGATGTTCGAGAGTAAAACCCGAACTGTGTTTCTGGGTTCAAACTGGTAGGATGGATTTTAAGGGCTGTTGAACGTTTTGGATGATGGGAGGATGTTCCTGAGGCTAAGGCAAGCTTAACGGTGGCCACGATGGAGAAGGGAGGTAAGAACCGTATGGCTCCTGTTTTGATTCAAAAATGGCAAACCATGTTTTAGTGATTGATGATCGATTTGGTTACTAGTATGAGGTTTTGGATGTCAAGGCGAGTTGGTAGGGACCGATTTCGTGGCCTGAGGTGGCCTGTGGTGGCCGGAGACAGCGGAGGAGGTTGGCTGGTCAAAAAAAAGTAAGACATTTCCCAAACAGGGCATGAACCCAAAACATCAATTCCAGAAAATGATCATAAAACAGTGTTCAGAAATCCGAAAATCATATATTTACATTTGACTCCAAATCCAAATCAAAACCATTTCTAAAACAGGGTCCAAGCCCAAAATACCGGTTTCATGAAAATCCGTAAAATCGTTTCCAGAAATCTATAAATCATATTAAATCATCAGTTAATCTTTCCAAATCATTACTCAAGCATTGCAATCAAATCATGCAAAAAATCATATAAAACATTTTACTATGCATGCATAGCAGTTATTAAACAAACGTCCATTCACATACCGTCCACGCGGTTCTATTCCGAGCCGTATGCTTCTCCGTAAATTCAAGGAATTACCAATCATATCAAAACCATGATCAAGGGTCATTATCATCCCCAAATAACCTCACAATACAATACCCCATTTTACGGGATTCAAATAATTACTAAAACTGTACAAATAATGTTTCAGACACACAAAACTATACCAAAACGGTGTCTGGTCGACTCGAAATCTGCGCCAAAATATTTTTTACATCGATTACAATAAAACAATGTTGATCGTACCTTGTGAAACCCGCACACGCGCTCCCACACATCACCAGAAGTGACTACACGTGGTACCCACATGCTGCTACAATGCTGCTATAGTACTTATCTTCCTCGCCCATTTCCTATAAACGAGTCGCCGACCCAATTTCAAGACCCAGTTCGAAGTCCCTCTTTTTGCACCAATTCACACAATTCAAGCAACAAACTAAACTTAATTTGTGACGACCTGTCCCCAATATCAGGATTAAATATTAATTTATTATGGATTTAGTATGATTAATCGGGGATTAATCGGGAGAAATCGGACAGACAGTGTAAAATAACCGTTTTGGCCCTATAATTGGGTAAAATATTAACTTTTGACCCTGGAAGTCAAACGTATGAGGACTGATGACAGTGACGTAGATCGGGACGTCACGAGTCAGTAGACAAGCGGCACGTCAAAATTGGACGTCAAACGGAAAAGTTATGGTCAAGGGATCGAAATCGGAAACTTACGTCTCGGGATTCGAATTAAATATTATTTATAATCTGGTTGGCAGATATTTTAGTGAGAGGCCCTTGGATGAGTGACAACTGACAAGTGTCACTCATCCCATTGGCCATCTTCCCTAAAGAGTGGATCACACTTCTGATTGGTTGGATTTTTATTATTTTATAGTTTTCCCTCACATCTCTCTCTCTTTTTCCCCGTGCACGACATCTTCATCATCTTCATTTCTCTCTAAACAAACACATAACATATCACGTGAATAGCCTTCAATCTGTACCATTTGCTGTTGGGTCTTGAACGAAAATGAGAAAGGAGACTGAGACGAATCGAAAGGAAACTGTACCATTTGAAGTCATAGGTCGACTAGAATTAGTGGGACGAAGCTGTAGGGATTAAATAGGACTGAAAAAGGAGAGAACAAAATGGGGAAAACCAGCCTCACCGGTTCTGCTTAACTGGAATTGCAGAGAACCGGTTCAGACCAGTTTAACTTGAAGTTGAAGATGAACAGTGCCATGGGCGTGGCTCCCACGCACAGCGCGTAAGGGTGTGTGGCCCCTTTTTTCGAGGCACGGTCAACATGAGTTTTTATCTATTGAATGTCACAAATATTTTGAGACTGGTTTAGAGTTGATTGGTCATCATTTTGATACAGTACGGTGTAATGACCCGTCTCGAAAATCGGGATTAGATTAGTGGTTAATGACGAATTAGTGACGTTAATTGGTGAATTGTTGGGTGATTTCGGACGGACGGTGTGAAATGAGGGTTTTTCCCCTAGAATGGATAAAAAGGTTAACTTTGAGTTTGGACGGACAAATGGACTTTGACCGATGACTGTGACATATTTCAGGACGACAAGAGTTCATAGACAGGTGGCACGTCCAATTCCAACATTCGAGGAAGAAGTTATGACGTTTGGAAATCGAGAGGTATTTCGGTAATTGGTTAAAAAGGGGCAAACTATTGACTTTTCATACGACATGGATTTGTCGCAAATTTCGAGGACCATTAGATAGGTCTCGATTCCCTGAGTACAACGACAGGTGGCACACTGTCATCGGACTTCGGACGATTCGAATTTTGGTCTAAATACCTTAGGGGCAAAATGGTAAATTGTGTAACCGCAGGGCTAAAACGGTCTTTTGTCTGCCTTTAGTTAAATCCTGATCAATGGATGGAGGACATCTGTCCCTGGTGGGATATTTTTTCACCTGGGTCGGTAAAAGATGGACATCTGTCCATTCTCCAGTGGCTTCCAGCCTCTTCCCACATTTGAACTGTTAAAACAGGGCAGTAGTCATGCTTTGGTTTAAATTGAGAGAGTGAGTAAGCAGGGTGTGTGATCAGTGCCCGTGTTGGATGTGTAACTGAGTGAAAGGAACCGAGTGAGTGAGTGAGTGAGTGAGTGAGTGGTGATTGATTGAAATGGGTTTCAAAAATATTTTCAAATATGTTTGGATTTCTATGATAACTCGATGGTTTTCAATAATGATGGTTTTCAAATGGTTTTCCGATGTTTTGGGCTGAGGCCCTGGATTTGAGAAGATGAAATGACTTCTGGCTTTTGGTTTTAGGAATGGCTATAATAAGTTGAATATGAAATGGTTTTATGACATGAGTTTTATATGCATACATTGGTTTTTAAACGGAGGGTATAAATGTCTTTCTGATAAACTGTGACGACCCAAAAATTTGAAAAAGGAAAAATTGGAAAAGTTGGATATGTAAATGACGATTTTGCCCTTGGTTAGGAGGTTGAAAGTTGACTTTTTGTTCAGGATGCCTTTTGGACTTTTGGCCATGACCGTTGGGTAGGTCCCGAGACACTGTGTCGGTAGACAGGCGGCATGCCTAAATCGGAGTTTGGATGGAAAAGTTTCGAACCTTGGAACATTAGGGGCATTTTGGTCATTTGTTAAGCAAAGGGTAAAAAGGTAAATTGGTGGGAAATTGGCTGACCGTCCACCGCCTCAGTCAAGTGGTTTAGTGACATCTGTCACTGGGAAAATTGAATTAGTGGCAAGATTGCCGCTTGAAATTGTGAAACTCAAACACGAAGGATATAAACGATGAGTGAATGATTTTGAGAAATTTCCAATCCATTTTGATCATGAAGGAAACCAGAGACATAGTGAGATTAGGTGGAAATTTGTGAGTGAAAAATGAGAGGAAAACAGAGAGAGAACAGAAAGGAAACCATAAACCATAGAGGAAAACCCGAATTCGTGCTTGGAGAAATTGAGATTCGATTTCTAAGATTTAGCCTAACCCAAGTCGAAGTAAGGCTAGAATCAGTCTTCTGGGACCATTTCAAGTCGAACCACATAAAAAACGAAGGCAATTGACGAAGAAACCATCAAGAACAAGCCCTGCGAAATTCCTGAGAAACTCGAATTCAATTCGTGTAATTGAAGGTGAGGAATTCCCAAATTGATATTGGATTTATGTGTTCGTTAATCTAATGATACTTTCTGGTTAATTGGAAAGGACAATTAAGGTCGAATTGAATGAATTGGGAATTTGAATTCGACGGTATGGACTTGGAGAATTATGGGTTTTAGTGTGAATCGTGTAAATTAAATTATGCAGAACTTCAATTAAGATGTATTATAAGAGATCCAATGAATGAATTGAAAGAAACAAGGTCCAATTGAAGGAAAACTAATCGAGTTGTGTCGCGGGTCGAAGGATCCATTTGCAGGAAAATTGGGTGGGGACGATGCACTGTAGTAATTACTGTGCAGGCGCGTGGGTTTCACGCGCAGCCACTCACGGCGGCGCGTGAGGGCGCGGGGGCACGATTCCCGAGGTGAGTTCAACATGAATTTTATTCTATGTAATGTAACGAACATTTTAGCGTTGGTTTCGAGTCAATCGGACACCGTTTCGATATTGTTTCGAGGGTCCGAAGGTTTATGTAGCGTTTTTAATTCGTAATTAATTCTCGAAAAATTATGGGAAATTAATATGATGTTAATTAAGTCACTAGTGACCCTTAATGATGAATTTGGGCAGGACTTGGAATTCCTAGAAAGTACCGGAAATTATGGAAACGCGTGCAGCTTGGAAAGCGAGCGGTTTGGATGGTGTGTGAGTGGACGTTTGTTTTCTAAATTGATATGCATGCATAGTTAAATGTTTTACATGATTTATTGCATGATTTTAATTTCAATGATTTGGCATGATTATTTCTGGATTTAAATGATTATTTTAATTAGTGTTTTGGGCACGTTTTTCGAGGAAAATACGATTGACGATTTTGGGCTAGGCTCGGGATTTTAAAAGGATGTTTTGACTTTGATTGTGAGTTAAAGATGATTTTAAGGAATTGAATGATTTTCGGATATGATTTTACGGATTTGCGAGCATTGAATTATTTATTGATTTTACGGATTTATGAGAAATGAGATTTGGGCTTAAGACCCCATGATAATGATTTTGACGTGGTTTTAATGATGATTTTGAAATAAAGATTTTGATTTTGTATTCATGTTCAGTGCCCCCAGATGTGTAATTCCTAGGTAGACTTCGGATGTGTAATTCCCGGAGGGACTCCGGATGCATAATTCCCGGAGGGACCTGATGTGTAATTCCCGGTGAGGCTGGATATGTAATTCCCAGCTGGATGTGTAATTCCAAGAGGACCCTCGGATGTGGAATTCCCGAGTTATGTGCTTTATTTTATGATAAAAAGGTTTATGAAATGATTCATGTGTTTGATTCTATGCATGCATGGTTTGTGAAACTGGAGGGTAAATGATGTATTTTGAAACGTGTTTTAAATGATATTATTTTTGTCCACTCACACCTTACCTGTTTTGATGACCCTCCAGGCCGTGGCATGAAATTCGGGGCAAATCGAGAGGCGGAGGCATGAGTAGAAATCAATCCAGTCATCCCTTGTCTGACAGGTGCTGAGAGGTAGTTTCAGGGCTTCAGTTGACGTGTCAAACGGGAGTAGGACCGGGCACGGTTATCAAAGTCCAGTTGGGAAAGGTCCTGTCATAAACTACTTTCTAAACTTATCCTTTATTTTTGTCCACTCACAGTCTTTTATGTTTTCGATACCCTTCAGGTTTGATGCAGTGCGGGCTGTTGTTAGAGAGACGGAGACATCACACACGCAATCCACAGTAGATTCTGCGCGCTCTGGGAAGTCTGGAAATTTTTGGACGGTTTGCTTAGGAGTCCCTTGTCTGGCTTACGTGTTACGTGGAGGTGGGACGTCGGTTTAGCCTTCATGTCGCACATAAGTTATACGGGAGCATGGCTTAGGCTTCAATCCCGGGGGATTGGGGGTAGGTCGTGTCATACTGGATGTCTGAAGGTTTAGGATCGAGTTTAAATACGTTTAAAAATCCAAAAAAATTACGGGGATTTAATGGAAGGTTATTGGAAGTGTTATTGACCTTAAAATGTGATTTGGACAGGTTCGGATATTTCGAGGACGGTGATTTAGCCCAGGGAGGCTTATGGCACGTATATCGAGGCGGCATTGTAGGACTTTCTGTGAGTGAGCATTATTTTCTAAATTGTGATGCATGCATAACTGTTTTATATGTTTTACATATGTGATTTCTATGATGATGATTTTGGTATTGGTGATTTACATATTTGCACGTATTTCGAGATGTTTTTGTATTTGCACGTATATCTAGGTTTATGGTTTTAATAATGGTTTAATGGTATGATTTTGGATTTGGAAATATGGAATCGCACTTGAGACCCATTTGGTTTATAAACTATCGGACTTGGAGTCCATTTGATTGAATGAGGAATCGGGGGAGGCGCCCAGTTTGTTTACGAAATCGGGCATGAGGCCAAGTTGTGTTTTATGAATGTGATTTCGGGTCAGGGACCCATAAATGGATTAGTATAAATGGATTTGGATAAATAGTTTTGGATTTGAGAAATCGGATTTTTGGATTACGATGGTTTTATGGAAATCTCAGGCATAGGCCCATTTGAACGATTTGAGATGATTTATGAAATGGCATTCCATATACCATCCTTATATCTATGGATTGTCTCCTCTAGTCGTTTGGGACGGTGAAGTAGTCACAGCGCATTGCCTGCGATGGGTCACTGCACTGAGCGACCGGACCGTATAGTGACTCAAGAGCAGGATTGCTAGACGTCTAGGATGTCAGACATCTGGGATGTTAGAGATTGGCTCGGGTTGAGACCCCGAGTAGCCACGTAGCTTGGACCATGACATGATGTCTGGGACGTCAGGATGCCGAGGATTGGTACATAATGGTATTAGATGGAAGTGTGATTTATGGCTTTACTGGATTATGTATTTGAATTTTAGATTTATTGGATTTGTGTTTTGGGTTTTCGGTGTTCATGGATTTGGGCAGGGACCCACATGGTTTGGATTTACGGTTTTGGGCTGAGTTCCCACTTACTTGGATTTATGGTTTTGGGCTAAGGCCCTAATGATTTAAGTAAAGTAAATGGTTTGATTATTGGTTTTTGATTGCATGCATACTTTTTAGTGAAGGGCATAAATGTCTTTTTAATAAATATGTTTTATGAACTTATTATTTTTTGTCCACTCATAGACCGAGACATCTGTAACACCCCGGAAATTCGAGGATTTTAATATTGTAATTTTATATGTGAATTGACGTTTTTACCCTTGTGAATGGTATGGCCAAATTGTTGACTTTTTGATTAATGGGTCAAATGGACTTTGACCAGTGACCGTGACGTAGTTCGGGACGTCACGAGTCCATAGACAGGTGGCACGTCCATTTCGGACAATCAGGGAAAAAGTTATGACTATCGGAAGTTCAGGGGCATTACCGTAAGTTGGACTTCACGGGCGGAAATGTTGACTTTTCGTTTGACAATTAATTTTCACACGACTAAAGGACCGATAGGTAGGTCTCGACGTCCTGAGTCCGTAGACAGGCGGCTTGCCGAAATCGGACTTCGTATGGCTGAGTTACGGGTCTAGGAAGTGAGGGGCAGTTTGGTAATTATTTGAACCAGGGGCATTTTGGTCTTTTTGCCCTGGTTACTGTAGCAGACCGCGGGGGACATGGGCGTCACCACCATGTGCGGTGGTTCTATCGTGCAATTGATTATGCTAACATGTGCTGGAAAGTCTGGGCTGTCTTTTGCTTTTGAACGTGGCCCGAGCCGTCCAGCCTGCACGATCAAATTGATTAATTCAAGTTCGAAGCTTTTCGGCGAGCATTTTTCAGTGGACAATTGGACACCCACGATCCTCTGGGACGACTTGAAATTGTTTATAACTAATTAGAACGGGTGTGAGCATCACTCTGATGCTGTTATAACTGAGAACGGGTGAGGAAAACCAGAGAAGCCATTTCTGGAAAATTGGAGGGAAAATCAGAGTTTAATTTCTACGGTGTGTTGGACCAATCTAATCGTAGATTAAGCTTTCTGGGAGTGTTTAGAACACAACCATATCAAAATCGAAGGCAACCAGCCACGGGTGAGCTGGGACGGTGACTGCCGTGTTCAGAAGAATTTCAGAGGTTTGAACGACTACTTCCAGGTGAGTGTTGGTTCAATTGAGTGTGTTTTCCAGTTCGTTGTGATACTATGATGCTTCATGTAAAGTTAATTTGATTTTTATTTATAAACCAGTGAGTTGGGGTGATCAACCCGTTTGGATGATCACGGGTCGAAGGGCCATTTAAGGATTCGATTTGGCTAATTAATAACTCAGAACTTAAATTAGATGTTTAAATAACATGTTAGGATCAAATTGGATTGAAATCGAGTGGGAATTGATGGGTAATTAACCGGGTCAAGCCGCGGGTGGCAGGCCCGAATTACAGACAAACGGGTGAAGGTGCTGACACTGTAGCTACAGTGTCAGGCGCGTGACTTTCAAGCGCAGCCACTTTGGGCGGCGCGTGAGGGCGCGTTGGGGCTTATCTCAGATCACGATCAACATGACTTTTATTCCTCTCATCATTCTGAACATTTTTGGTGAATTAACCATGTTGATCTGAGATAGTTTTGATGGGTCAGTTTAGGGCCGGTTGCCTCGGGAAACGTGTTGGATGGCTTCCCCGAGCCGGTTTCTATTTCGGACTTTGTGGTTAAACGTTTAAGACTTGTAGTGACACTTACATGTGATTTGGACTGACAGGAATTGTACGATAATCCCGGTACAAGTTCGTACGTGCAGGTTCACCGCGGGATCGTACAGTGAGTGGGCCATTTTCTTAAACCCTTGCGTGCATAAATGTTTTCCGATTTATTATATTTATTCACATGCTAAAAACAAATAATGGTTTTGATGATATGGAAACTATGGTTATGGCACGTTTCACGGTATTTGGGCTTGAGACCCGTCTGATGAAACTTAATGATTGGTTCAGATTCTATCTATGTATATATATGCTTGCATGTGGATATCAATAAAATGTATTTGGTACTGCACTGTATAGATCCATTCATATGATACTGTCTCCTCCGGATGAGGTACCCCGGAGAGGTCACGGACGTCTAGAACGTCCAGCGTCTATGACGCAAAGTATCGGGGATGTTGTACCCGAACGGGGTTCGGGGATTGAACTCGGAATTGAGACGCGAGTGGCACGCGTAGCCTTGTGATAGTGACCTTATTGGATGTCAGGGACGTCAGACATCAGGGATGTCGGGATTGGAGTGTATAGTGCAACAACTAAAATTATACTTATGGTTTTATTACATGCCTTATGGTTCATAGTATATACTTATGATTTTAAATACGATTGCATGCATGTTTGGAAAACGGAGGGGTAAATTATATGTTTTACTTATCAAATGATTTTATAAATTTGAGTTTCGGTCCACTCACCCTTAATGTTTTTGGTAACCCCTCCAGGTCGTGATACTGAGGTAGAGGAGGAACCTGAGGTTGAGGCATAGATCTATTTCTGCGTACCTGAACCCCTGCTGGGTGGTGTACCCGCAGGTTTATGTTAGAGTCGTGCTCGCAACTTGTAATTTTGGATTTCATCCCTTGTCTGACATCTGTTTAATTCGGATTTGATGTATGACTTTAATTTGTTTATTTATGCATTTGATGTTTTGAGGTTAAAATTGGTATGAATTATTGGGTGTCAGACGGGAGCAGGGCACGTCCCCTTGTGGTCCCTGTGGGATCGGGGTGGGTCCTGTCACATCGCACTCCTCCACCGATCCTGGCGAGCTCTAGAAGCCCCGAACGGGCTGAAGTTTGAGTTATCCCTTGTCTGACACTTCGTGTCAGTCGGGGGCATGGCACATCTCGCGATAATTCCGTGGGAATTGGGATGGGTCGTGTCATAATCAATCCTAGAAGAGGGTACAAGATCTAAAAATACCAAAAAGTCACCTCAATTTCCAATTCAAATCAATGAGTTTTGGCCAAATTTCAATCTTTCAAAACAAGCTTTCCCGTAACCAATTATGTACGTTAAAAACTCAACCCTGCTCTTCAAGGACCAAAGATCACACTAATGATGTCAATTTCACTTTCAAAGGTTTAGAATTGGAAAATCGAAGTTAAGGGTACACAGTTATGGAATTTGGGTTATCGGGTTATCTGAGTTTCTCAGTTCTGAGTTTTTCCATGATCATCCTTTCTTTATTTGTTCTTTTCCTCTTAGCCTTCACTCTCTGTTTCTCTATATTTCTCTCGAGTGGCTGGGAGGATCAAGCTAGTTTGCTTTCGATTTTTGGTTTCAATTCAACAAACACAACACCAACACACATATAAACTCAAACAACACACACACACACACACACACACACACACACACACACACACACACACATTGCTACCACCAATCCAGCGTATATGGTGCCATGTGTCACCCATCCATAGCTACACGGGTGAGTCATAAAATGTACAAAGACCAAATTTCACATCCTAGGCACAAATTACCAAAATCCCTTGGTCTTCCTTGACCCGTAACGATTCCATCCGAACTCCGATTTTAATTTGTTGCTTTTCTAAAAACTTAGGACATCAAGACCTACGTAACGGTCATTACAGAAAGTTCAAAACTACCTTGAATAAAAAGTCAATTTTTGAAAACTTAAACAAGGGGTAAAAACATCAATTCTGTTTCAAATTCTCAAAATTACCTTTATCAAATTTCCAGGTCGTCACAATCTACCCCCCTTAAAAAATTTCGTCCCCGAAATTCAAACGTATCTTTTCAAAAACCATGGAGATTAAATCCACATTAGTGAAATGGGTTCCCGCTTGAATCCTCATTTGATGTTCGAAATCGTAACTACTATCTCGTTCCCTAGCTTTTCCCAAGACCTAATCTCACATTTCGACTCCTTCTGAGTCCTAATCTCACATTTCGAGTCCTACCGAATCCTAATATGTTATTGTGGCTCCTCATATTCGTCTATCACTAGGTTGTGCACGAGGCTTATATCTTGGAGGAATGACATGGAAAACACAAATAAGTACCACAATGCTCTAATAACAAGTTAATAAGACCCATCCCAAAACTGCTTTGATAACTGTGCTTAGGTCCTACTCCCGTCCGACAAGTCAATTGAAGTTTCGAAAATACCATCAGCACTTATTAGACAAGAGATACTTGTACTGATTTCCACTCATGCCTCCACCTCTCGATCAGCCCCGTTTTTCGTACCACAACCTAGAGGTTCATAAAAAGCATCAATGGTGTGAGTGGACAAAATAATATCATTTGAAAATACATTTCAAAAATGAACTCTTTACCTTCCAGCTATAAACCATGCATGCATAGAGAAACATATAAATAATCGGATTTCAAATCATATGAAATCACAAACCGTGTGACCCAAAATTATAACATGTATCAAAGCCTGTGGCCCACATTTCTGAAATCCATAGGGTTCCCAATCACTTTTGACCTATGCTCTCTTTCTAGCTTTCAGGTGTAGTTTAAGCCAAATGTAAACTTTTGTATGGGAAGTTAAATCTTCCTATATATTCATAAGTAACTTAGCATCACATTGTATGAAAATAGCAAAACAATGTAATGTCAGGTTTATTTTGGATTTATTTAGTGGATCGATGTGTCGAACATTCAAAATGTACCTTTCAATGCCCAGCTTGTCACGACCCAGTCCATGTAACACAATATTGTCCGCTTGGGTTCAGCCCTCACAGTTTTGTTTTCGGGAGCCCACGTGTAACTTTCCAATAGATCACTCATCTTAGGATTGCACCAGCCTAAACTCGTTTAACTTTGGAGATCCCAAGGAATCCAAAGCCAGAAAGCTCCCAAAAGTCCTTGTATTAGATAGATAAGTGCCCACACATATAAGACATTTCACCTTTCCCTCCCCGAGCGATGTGGGATTGTTCAACGATCTTGGCTTTCCAAGATCACGGGTCTTGCTCACCGTTCTTGCTTCTCAAACTCGCGGGTCTTACTCACCGTTCTTACTTCTCAAGCTCACGGGTCTTACTCACCGTTCTTGCTTCCAAGACTGGGTATTACAATCCACCCCCCGTGGGGCCCAGCATCCTTGCTGGCACACTTCCGATCTGGGTCCGACTCTGATACTATTCTGTCACGACCCGACCCATCTAACCCAATATTGTCTGCTTTGGGTTCATGTCAGGACCCGTCCCAATCACCCCCAGGATTAACGAGGGATGCTCCTGATCCCGTCTGACACGGAGTGTCAAACTAGGGAAAATTTGAACCTTTAGCCCGACTGGCTTCCAGAGTACGCCAGGATCCGGAGGAGATATGTAATGTCTCAGTCTCTGCTATAGTCTGCACCGTAATGAATCTGAAGGGCATTGAAAACAGAAAGACTGTGAGTGGACGAAAAGTAATAATTTCATAAATCACATTTTATAAAAGACCTTTATACCCTTCAATAAAAAGCATGCATGCATAGTAAAACCATTTATCAAACCACATATGTTTAAACAACCATATTTAGGGACTCAGCCCCAAGTTCCGTAAATTCAAACCATACGGGCCCCTGTCCAAATCCATTTACAAAAAACTAGAACATAATAAACATATGTGGGATCTCAGCCCAAATCCATTTATCAACCATAAAACACAATTTCGCAAAACCAAGAAATTATGTTTATCCATATATATCATATAACCAATCCTGTCACGGTATCTAGAGCTACGCGCGTGCTACTCGGGGTCTCAAAGCCCAAGTCTCCCCAGGGTCCACCCAGGTCAATGTCCGTAGATCAATGACCCTCCCTAGGGATTATAATCCATAGCCTTTCCGAGAGTAAGGAACCCAACGGGGGCGACTCCACTCAGTTAGTGTTCTGTGACTACTCCGGGGTCCACCTAGGCCAACGACCCTCCCCTGATGAGACAATCCATATATAAAGGATGGTATACGAAAAACCTTTTGAAAACATTCTCAAAACCTTTCAAGGGTTCATGCCCGGTCCCCATAAACCTTCATGAACCATAAAAATCTTTCAAGGGTTCATGCTAGTCCCCATAAACCGTCATGAACCATAAATCCATTTATGGGTCCCCGACCCGAAATCACAATCGTAAACCATAACTAGGCCCTTAACCCGAATTCATAAACCAACTAGGCCTCATGCCCGATTTCGTAAACTAAATGGGGCTCGTGCCCGATTTCGTAAGCCAAATGGGCCTCCTGCCCGATACTTAAGTCAACTAGGCCTCGAGCCCAATACGCGAACCAATTGGGCCTCGAGCTCGGTACGTAAACCAATTGGGCCTCCAGCCCGATGCCTTGTTAAATCAAATGGACTTCAGGTCCGAGAGTTCGTAAATGAAATGGGTCTCGTGCCCGGTCCATATTTCCAAATCCGAAATCGATTCAAGAACCAATTGGGCCTCTAGCTAGAGAATGTAACTAAATGGACTTCGAGTCCGAGGGTTTCCAAAATAAATGGGTCTTGAACCCGAGTTTACCTTTTGAAATCCAAAACCATTTCATTAAACCATTTCCAAAACTATAAGCATGGATAATCAGTGCAAAACTAAAAACCTCGATTTACGTGCAAGCACATAAATTACCTCGAAATGCGTGAAATCTTGTATTCACAAATATCCAAATCAACATCATAGAATCATATTCATAAAACATATAAAACATTTATGTATGCATCACAGTTTAGAAATCAAGGTCCACTCACAGACCGTCCTAAACTGCCGCCTCGATTTACGTGCCGTAAGCCCCCCCAGCTAATCCGACCTCTCCGGGTCATCCAGACCTGTCCAAATCATACCTAAAGGTTACTACTAACCTATACAAGTCCATAATAAGAACCCTAAACTTTCCCAGAAAGTCAACATGTCCCGGACACGAATCTCGAGGTGAAAACCTCGATTTGACTAACCTAACGATCTCCGATTGACCCGAAACCACTGTCATTGGATCCGGATCGTCGAATCCTTTAAAATGACATTGGGCCCACCTCATGTACTATTCACACGTGCCCACACATACTAGTCAACGCAAAAGTCAACCTTGTTGAAAAGTCAACGCTGACATCATGCTGACGTCGGCACTAACAACCTGTCAGTGCCACGTGGCAAGGCCCCCAATGGTCCCTGTTATGACATGTGTAAGACCCGTGTCCTGAAGGGAATGGTGAACGATCGCACATTCCTGCGAGGGGGGAATGGTTTGGGAGAGGATGGTGGTGTGCCTTAAAGGTGTAGGCACACACCTATCTAGCACTAGGCCTTTTGGGAGCTCAAGTGGCTTTTGGGGGGATAGGAACCCCAAAGTTAAACGAGTTGAGACTGGTGCAATTCCATGATGGGTGACCCCCTGGGAAGTTGCACCATGAGCTCTCGAAAACAAAACCGTGAGGGCGAGGCCCAAAGCGGACAATATGGTGCTAGATGAGTCGGGTCCTGACCGAGGAAGGTCGGGTACTGAAAAGTTGGTATCAGAGCATGTTTTGCTCGTGGCATACGTGTAGGTCGAGGATGTGATGTCTCCTAGGTCGTAACAGCCCGTCATCAACCTGGTAGTTAGGGCTTTAGTACGAGGATTCGGTAGAATTGATCCTAGTTCGTGTATGTTTGATTTTCAGTGCGATTGTTTGTGGTTTGATTGGCATGGAATGCCACGTGTTTCGAGGTTGGATCCCGAGTAGGATCAGTATTTGTGTGAATCTAATGGCTTAGAGCCTTAGTGTCACTGGTGAGTAGAACCCAGTGGATCTGTAGATACAGTATGACGACTTGAGAGTCGTGACCGCTCGACAATAGGGTCGTGTCGGATAGAGGATGTCCGGATTAATACCAGTGGTGGTCAGAGGTCAGGGTCGCCCATTACACGATGACCCTGTACGACTACATTCACGACGGTTGGGAATAGGAATATGTGATTCTATTTGGAGTGATGCCATGGTTCAGTGTGTCGAATCCTGGAGGGATGTCGACTGGCAAGAGATACCTGGAGTAGATGTGGTGTGACGCGATAGGATACGTTTGCGCACGTATCGTTTGTACAGTATTGGACCCGAAGTACGGCCAGTTATTGTGGGGGCCAGCAGCTAAGAGCAGTGGAGTTACGAGAGGATGAGATCCTCTGAGTGTAATTATTGGCTGGTTTGGTATCAATATTGGAGTACGACCACTCTTTGGAGTCGAGAGCGAGGGATCGGTCAGGATGGTTGGGCTGCAGTGGGCAACCAAGTTTGTGATAACCCTAGTAGGTGATTGATTGGACAAGTTACCAAGAGTGTGGTACTTGTGATCAGATTCAGAGGTGGACCCATCGTTGGATGTTGTGTGTGGAGTGGTTGGTACCGGCGGTCGACTACTGCATGGATTTGGAGTCTCGATAGCAGAGTGTTTCTGAGATTGGTCTGCACGAGGTTGTGGCAAACGCTGCTATCGATGGACGTGATCGAGTCTCATTGAGTAGGATGGACTCAGGTTGCCGTGACGATTGTGACGATAGGATTCGTCAGTCGTGACGATGATACGAGGTGCGTGAGTGACGCACAGTATGAGGATAGATTCTGGATTCGACTCGGTTACGGCTGAGTGCGATCGCATAATGAGACGCTGACGTGGGGTGTTTGCACACTTGCCACGTTACCTCTATGAGGTGACTGTGACGAGTAGGATATACTTGGATGAGTGGGACGGAGAGGATCCCGAGTGGCTCAGTGCGAGGTACGAGAGTACTCAGTGATGGATACCAATTTCCCCAGTGATGGAGATCAGTTTCCTCAGTGATGGAGACTAGTTTCCCAGTGATGGAGACTAGTTTCCTCAGTGATGGAGACCAATTTCCCCAGTGATGGAGATCAGTTTCCCCAGTAATGGAGACTAGTTCCCCAGTGCTGCGAGATTGAGTCGCGAGGGTGTTCCCAGAAGTTGTAACTTTTGAGGTGAAACGTTAGATACAGGTACGAATGGATGGCGTAAGTGACGTCTTATGACATATGAGTCGGTTTTTCAGACTTAGTAGTACGCAGAGATTTGGCCTCAGATCACGACAGACGTTGCGTGAATTCGCGTGATTTGGCATGTTAGAGGTCGTTTATGCACATCTGTAAATAGTATACAAGGTTTAACCTTGATTCGCGTGATTCCACTCGGAATGAGTGTATCTGCATAAAAAGTATTCACGGACGCGTGGATGGTGTCCGGTTGAGCTGTGGACTTGAGAGTCCATTGTGGATTGGTTTTGGTTGGCTACGGTTGACCATACCTCCTAAGTTGGGGACTTGGAAAATCCTTTGCCTATAGGACGCGGGAATGCTCATATTTTTGAGTGAGCTCAGTAATTGGAAAAGAGGCATGGTCCCTACGTGATTGGAATTACGAAATCAAGAGAAGTTTTGATTGAGACGATGATAAGAGTGCTTGATTCCGTATTGGTGATGCGTATTCCAAGGTCACTGAGTGTGACTCTTTAGTAGATAGTGCTGGGTGCTAGAGGACGACATAGGATGAACCCTAATGTCACCATCTTGGATTCTCCTTGATTCTTCCCTAGGTGGAACGACGAGGAGTGATATGACAGCTAAGGGTTCAAAGGAAGTGTAAGAACCGAACACCTAGGCTGTGAGTCAAATTTGCTTGACTTAACGAGTAGATGGTATTTAACGTCACAGGATGTGACGAGTGAGTGTCTGAGGTGATGGATAGATGTTCACCTAGTGACGGACTGTTGGGTTCCGGACCATGGTTGGAACGCGGACAGTAGTATGTGGTTGGACGTTGCCAGAGTGTAATCTGTGAACAGGCCGAGTAGGGCCTTGATGATTGATGTGATGTGGGTGCACCGGTGTGTTGTGCACGTTGGACGTGGAGATTGACCACGGTCAATCAGTATGTTGGGTTGAGAGTGTCCCGATAGTTCGAGAATGTTGTAGTTTGGATGGCGTCTAGATGGACATGAGTGGCGATCAGATTTGATCCGATAGTGACAGTTAGAGACTCGAGGTGAGTCTAGATGTCAGCGGAGATCACTGAGTGATGCAAGATACGATATGAGGACTCGAGAACGAGTCGAGATTAGAGTAGAGCAGCGAAGCGTAGTGAAGCCGGGAGTTGTCGACTGATCGTAAAGTCGTGACATATCGTGGTAACGGAGTGATCGGTATCCGACGAGTTCAGAGAGGTATGATTGTTGGGACTCTCCTTAGAGTCAGTTTTGAGTATAGGGATTTGAGAGAGTTGATTCGTGCGAGTATCGAGAGTTAGTATGGGCATAGGTCTGAGGATGACCTATGAGATGGGATTCGTGCCATTGTGATGGCAGGATCTTTAGAATGTTGTCTGATCGGATGCTGAGCAGGATGTCAGCTTCGATGTGTCAGCCTCAGTGGGGATGCGTTTCCAGCCTGATGATTGTCAGATGGAACGTGTCAGAGTGTTAGATTGAAAATCCGTTTGGATGTCAGTTTGGTATTGCTAACCTGTAAAGTGAGTGACAGGCGAGATCGACGAGTGTTGACATTTTGTCTCGAGTGAGACGAGCTAACGGGTAGTTATCGAAATGAATTGGAGCTTTGGTGGCTCTAGTGACAGTGCGTACCGACGAGTACGGTGTGTGTGTCGGACGTGTACTGTTACATGGGTACCCTCGTGTGTGGGTGCAGCGATCCGAGTTGAGGGACAAGGTTGGATTCCACAATTTAGTTGTGGAATCGGGTCGATTTAAATTTCGAGGACGAAATTCTTTAAGGAGGGAAGTTTTTGAAGACCCATCCCAAATTAATGGGATTAATTAAGGATTAATGACGGATTAGCGAGGCTAATCGGGGATTAGACGAGGACTAACGAATGAGCAGGGCAAAATGACGATTTTGCCTTTGGAATGGGCGAATCGTTGAATTTTCATTCAGAAGGTCAAATGGACTTTGGCCGATGACTGTGACGTAGTTCGTGATGTCACGAGTTCTTAGACAGGTGGCACGCCCGATTCCGACGTTCGAGGAAAAAGTTATGACGATCGGAAGTCCAAGGGTATTTTGGTAATTTAGTTGAAAGGAGGCCAATAGTTGACTTTTGACTCGGGAGGTCCGATGGACGAGGGCCAAAGACCGTTACGTAGATCGGGATGATACGAATCCGTAGACAAGCGGTACATCGAATTCTGACATTCAACGGAGAAGTTACGGTTCACGGAAATTCGAAAGTACTATTACACGAAGGTCGAGACGGCTTGAGTTTTGTCTTTAGTGTGGGGCCCAGATCTTTTGGCAGGGCCAATGGATGAGTGACAAGTGTCACCCATCCATTGCCCACCTTCCCACATACATGCATCGATCATCTTCATTGTTCCATTCATCCAAACACACCAAAACCTATCCACCTTGAACCCAAACCAATCCAACCCTTCCCATTTGACCATGACTGAGACCAAGGGAAGAAAGAGAGGACCTGTGGATGATGGTGGCTGGCCAGGATGGTGCCGCTGTGGACGGCGGAGGCAAAAACCCGAGCACGTACCCGGTTAGGCCCATTTTCCTCTTTATTTTGATTTGGGCATTGTGGTTTGTTTTGGATGCTTAGATAATGATTATTAGGTTTCTTAGGGGGTTTATAGAAGGTTTTGATGGTGGTTGGATGGCTGTGAAAGCAGTGGAAGGAGAATGAAAATTTAGGCCATGAGGCCTTTGAACATAGATAGGATTTAGGGGTTTTTCCTTAGTTTTAGGGATTGGAGATGATAGGAAATGACAAAATAGGAAGAATGGAATCGAAAAGGAGAAGATTGGATGAAAAATGAAGAGAGGAGGGCCTTGGACCGGTCACACCGGTCCAGGATGACCGGATTTGCAAGAAAAACTAGGCTGGCCGGTTCGGACCGGCCTGGCCGAAGGTTGAAGAAGGACTGTGCAGGGCGCGTGAGGCCCACGCGCAGTCCTTTCAAGGGACGCGTGCGAGTGCGTGAGCCCTCTATTGAGGGTGGTTCCAACATGTGAAATCATCTATTCGATGTAATGAACATTTTGGGACTGGTTTCGTGTTAATCTGACATCGTTTCGATATAGTTCGGGTTGTCCGAAGGTTTAGGTTCGGCTTTAAAAATAGTTAGAAATTCCAGAAAATTACGGGACTTTAGTGAGGGGTTATATAAGTAGTTAGTAACCCTCTAAATTAATTTGGATAGGTTCGGGAATCCTGGAGGCGACGTTTGGCACGGGAGACGCTTATGGCACGCGTATTGAGGCGCGGCTTCGGACGGTCTGTGAGTGGAGTTATTTTATGAATTCGATGCATGCATAAATGTTTTATAATTATTTTAGAATATATTTTGTGATGCCATGAGTGCATTTGTTTGTGGTATCGACATAATTGCACGTTTTTTGAGGTTTTCGGCTTTATGTCGTACCTTTGCGTAATGCGTTTTCAATGATGATTTAATGAACGAATTTCGGATTTGGAAATATGAAATCGGGCACGAGGCCCATTTGATTTACGAACTCTCGGACTTGGAGTCCATTTGATTTGACGAGGAATCAGACCGAGGATCCATTTGAGTTATACGATCGGACCGAGGGTCCCGTTGATTTATGATCCGGGCTTGAGGCCTATTTGGTTGTAATATCGGGCTGGAGGCCCCTTGACTATGGTATCGGGCTTAAGGCCCCGTTGGTTGGGAAATGGGGCTTGAGGCCCTATTGCTTTATGGTTTCGGGCTTAGGGCCCAGTTAGTTGTGGTATCGGGCTTGAGGCCTAGTTGAATGTAATATCGGGCTTTAGTCCTAGTTCGATTTAAGAAATGAGTATTCAGGCATGTGAGCCTGTTGAACTGAGGATTTAGGCCGAGGCTTACGAAAGTGAATTTGAATCGGATTCGAGAAATCCTATTGAGATGAATCGGGTATGAGACCCAGTTGAAGTGTGTTTTGAGAAAGAAAGAGATTTGAAAATGAATATGAACCCTCCATATGATTATATGGTCTCCTCCAGACGTCGACCCGGAGAGTCACGATCCACAGACCAGAATGGGTATCCCATAGGGATCCCGTTCCAGGAGTGGGGGTTACGAGATATGTTGTGGTCCCGAACCAGATTCCGGAGAGATGATCGGACTAGATCCAGAGAGAGAGCTCGGACTAGATCCAGAGATTGAGCCTCCCAGATGGAGAATTCCTGGGAGAAGACTCGGAGTGAGACCCCAAGTAGTGTGCACACTAGTATAGAGATGATATCGTGACATTTATCGGGGATGTGTTCCCTAGGGGCTATGTACCCTGAGTTGGCATCTTCTCGGAAGTGTCGCGGATGGGTTATACGTATATTGATATGTATGAGGTTTTATAGAAAGTGGTTTGGGGCAGAGACCCGTATTCTATGTTTTGGTATTTCACTGAGAATGGTTTTGGGCTGAGACCCACGTACTTTGATTTGGGTTGAGTTCCCACATGTTATGGTTTATGGTGTTTGAGTTATGATTTCGGGTCGGGGACCCAATTGGATTTATGGCTCATGACGGTTTATGGGGCCGGGCATGAACCCTTGAAAGATTTTGAGAATGTTGACAAATGGTTTTATGAAAGTTTTGATAAATAGTTTTTGAATGCATGCGTATGTATTTATGAAGGGCATAATTGTCTTTATGTGAAAATGTTTTTATTAAAATGATTATTTTGTCCACTCACGACTTTTGATATTTTAATGCCCTTCAGGTTGATTGCGGATGCGGGCTGTAGTAGAGACGAGACATCACACTCCTCGTCCTACGATTCTGGCGTGCTCTGGACGCCCCGGTGAGGGCTAAAGAAGGAATTTCCCTGGTCTGACACTTCGTGTCAGGCGGGATCAGGCGTGTCCCAAGTTAATCCCAGGGGATTTGGGACGAGTCCTGACAACATGTCAGTTTGACATTGTTAGATCTGACAAGCTGACATCATCGTGATGACGTCATCAGTCATCCCTGACCTACAACCAGGTCGCCGTGACCTGCGACTTGACCCGGCTGGTTCTCCCAGCTCCGACCACCATTTTCAGTGTCGTTTGTTCCATTCGACTCGTTTAAGCCTAACCTAAAAAGATTCAAGATAGTTACCTGTGATGCCAAACCCGAAGCCCAGAATCCCGGCTATCCTCCTTGTCGACTCAGGCCACTCATGCCCTCGAAACCAATGTCCACAAGGTCGTACGAACCCTACATACAAGTTAGAATTGACCTTAGCCTTCAACCAACGTCAAAATCTCATTATCTAAGCTTGGGTCGAACATGGGTTTCGGGTTACCTGGGTTTCAATTTTTCGCCCGCCGTCCACAACGGTCACAACATCTCGGTTATCCCCCACCGTCTAATAATCACTCTCAGTCCATCACACACTCTCTGGTCTCATTGCAGGTGATGGGGTGAGGGGTATCGGGTGGTGTTCTTCACGGGTTTGAGAGACGTCCAGAGTGGGAGAGAGAGATATTTGATTTTGATGATGATGATGGGTCAGATGCAAGGAAAGGAACGGTGAGGATGAGAGGGGGAGGGTAGAGATGGATTGTTAGGATGAGAGGTGGGTGCAAATATTATAAAATAATCAAAAGATTAATATTATAATACTAAAGCCACTAATCATAATTAAGATCTACTTTTTGGGGTTAATGACCAATGGGTCCCACTTAAAAAGTCAACCAATCAGATAATGCCACCTAACCCTTGCCTCGTAATGCATGCATAGTGCAATCGAGCTTTCCGTCACCACAACTTTCCTGTCCGACGTCCGATTTCGACGTGTCGCCTGTCTATAGATTCGTATCGACTCGATCTACGTAACGGTCCTCGGACCTCAGCCATCGGACCTCTCGGGTCAAACGTCAACATTTTTCCCACGACTAGGGGCAAAACGCTCATTTTGCGTCGTCCGTCCGATTTTGCTCAACTAATCACCGATTAACCTCACTAATCTAATCCTGGAATTCGAGACGGGTCGTTACAGTTCAGCCCTCACGGTTTTGTTTTTGAGGGTCCACCTGCAACTTCTTAGTAGGTTACCCATCTTGGGATTGCACTAGCCTCAACTCGCTTAACTTTGGAGTTCCCAAGGAATCCAAAGCTAGTGAGCTCCGAAAAGGCCTTGTGTTAGATAGATACGTGCCCACACATATAAGGTACTTCATCTTTCCCTCCCCGAGCGATGTGGGATTGTTCACCGATCTTGCCTTTCCAAGCTCACGAATCTTACTCACCGTTCTTGCTTCTTAAGCTCACGGGTCTTGTTCACTGTTCTTACTTCCAAGATCGGGTATTACACAGCTACTGAAAATATCATAAGTTGAAGCTTGTATTAGTACGTATAACTTGCAGATGAGGTCCTAACTTCAATTGTATGAGATATTGTGGTACTTACCGTTGTGTAATTATACTTTTTTTGCTATCAATGAAAGTTTATCTTTTATAGAATTTTAATATGATTTTTGTTATGAATAGAGTGTTATGATTTAACACCTTTTTAGAAAACGTTGTCATTTATCACTTTAGACAACAGATATTTCATACAAAATACAGTTGTCTATATTAGTTGGTAGACCATGATCATGTATTACCTATCGTTGTGTAATTATATTTTAGACAACGATATTAAAGCAAAACCGTCGTGTAATAGTACTTTAGACATCAAAATTAATTCAAAACCATTGTGGAAGACAATGTTGTTTATATAAATTGTTGTGTAAAAACTCTTTAGACAATGACATTAATATATAGTGTTGTGTAAAGCGACTTTAGATAACGATATTTAAATATAAACCGTTGTTTAAAGATATTTTAGATAACGATATTCATGATGTACCATTGTGTAAAGGGATTTTAGACAATTGTATTTAAATATAAACTGTTATTTAAAGGTACTTCAGACAATGATATTTATGATGTACCATTGTGTAAAGAGACTGTAGATAAAGGTATATACTTTAATCTTGTAAAATAAGGGCGAATAGACAATGATATAAAATAAAAATCATTGTGAAAAAGTACTAGATAACAACGAGCAATACCACACTAGAGAATGAGAATAGGCAATGAATTTTCGCGATTTTCTAAAGGGAAATTTGTTGTAATGAAAGTACCTTACCCCTCTAGACTAGTTATCAAACTAAATCACATAAAGTTCATAAGTCACATGACTCATAATTATATAGAAGTAATGGAAGCCGCTCCATAATCTACATCTCACACCAACCACAGAAACTCACAAAAAGGACATAATGGTATTTTCCGTGGTGCTCTAAAAAGAAAAGACAAAAAGTCCTATAAATCCCAACCTAAAAAGAAAGGACAAAAAATCCTATAAATCCCCGGTTGTCAGTTTGCCACCACCACACCCCAACTACCTCGCTCCTTTCCTCCATTTCTTTCTCTTCTTCCTCTTCTTCGAATCCGATCTATCCCAATGGATCCTGTAAACGCCTGGGGCAACACTCCCCTCGAGACCGTGGACCCAGAGATTCATGACCTCATTGAGAAGGAGAAACGCCGCCAATCCCGAGGAATCGAGCTCATTGCCTCCGAAAATTTCACTTCCTTTGCCGTCGTAGAGGCTCTGGGCAGTGCCTTGACCAACAAATACTCCGAAGGCATGCCCGGTAACCGTTATTACGGAGGCAACGAGTTCATCGACGAGATCGAGAACCTGTGCCGCTCACGTGCACTCCAGGCCTTCCACCTGGACGCCGCCAAATGGGGTGTCAACGTTCAGCCATACTCCGGTTCTCCGGCCAACTTCGCCGCTTACACGGCTGTGCTCCAGCCCCATGACCGCATCATGGGATTGGACCTTCCCTCTGGTGGTCACCTTACCCATGGGTACTACACTTCGGGAGGGAAGAAGATCTCGGCGACTTCGATTTACTTCGAGAGTCTGCCATATAAGGTCAACTCTTCTACTGGGTTCATTGATTATGAGAAGTTGGAAGAGAAGGCCTTGGATTTCAGGCCCCGGTTGATCATATGTGGTGGTAGTGCCTACCCAAGAGACTGGGATTATGCAAAGTTTCACGCTGTTGCAGATAAGTGTGGTGCGCTTTTGCTTTGTGACATGGCTCACATTAGTGGCCTTGTTGCTGCTCAGGTATGTGCTTCTTCTGGTGTTGGTTGGTTGGTTTTGTTTTTTATGTTGTCCGATCAGATGGGTTTGTTTAATTTTCATGTTTATGAATTGAGTTTGTATATTTTACTTGATTTAGCTGAGCAGATCTGGTTTTGGCTTCTATAGTCTTATCTATATTTACTCTCCATTTCTTAGTAACCATTCTAAATGTCTTGGGATATTTTTGTTGTGCTCCTCAATGCTTACGCTATGTTGTGAATCACTGTAGATAGATCCGGGTTTTTAGACATTGATAAGTTTTATGAGTGTTTCATTCTTTCGATGAGAATTTGGTCCTCTCATTACTGGCACATGCAGTGTCCTGCAGTTTCCGATCAGTAGTTGAGCAATCACTAGGAATCTCGAGAGGGGATGCAATTTGTATAACGTGTTCTTGAGGGTATGCAAATAGATAGTAAAAGCTCTTTTGGTTAATTAAATTTGAAGAAGATCCGCGTTACACGTTTTATTGTTTTCTTTTGTTTGCTTGCACAATGTCTGGATCTGCTGATGGCAAGACTTCTGTGAAGGGATATTGGACTTGTGTTCTGTTTCTTTTTTTTTTAGTTTTAATTTTATAATTATTACAATAAAGTTTCATAAAAATGTAAGAAAATTGAATTTCAACAAATGATCTACATCAGCTTTAATTTCGTTTTCAACTCTAAATTGCATACAGTTAATTAGTGCATTGTTCAATCTGCATATGACCTATTGCATGTTATTGCATGTCAAGCGTAAAGCCTTGTTTGGATTATGAGTTACTGGCGTTGCCGCCTTGATATTGACTGTTCTTCTTACTCTGTTTGTTTCCCCTCTTTCTTTGGGTATAGGAAGCTGCAAATCCTTTTGAGTTCTGTGACATTGTCACAACCACAACCCACAAGAGCTTGAGGGGTCCTAGGGCTGGTATGATCTTCTACAGGAAGGGACCTAAGCCAGCCAAGAAGGGCCAGCCCGAGGATGCAGTTTACGACTTTGAAGACAAGATCAACTTTGCTGTTTTTCCCTCCCTTCAGGGTGGTCCTCACAATCACCAGATTGGTGCCCTAGCCGTTGCTCTTAAGCAGGTCATGACACCTGGGTTCAAGGCCTATGCTAAACAAGTTAAGGCCAATGCCGTTGCAATCGGAAACTATCTGATGAGCAAGGATTACAAGCTCGTCACAGGAGGAACAGAGAACCATCTTGTTCTGTGGGATCTGAGGCCCCTTGGTTTGACCGGTAATGTATTTGATTTTCTTCAATATAAATGTGATGACTGCCCACATTTTTTTCTCTCTCGATAATATTCTAACTCCCCGATCATATTCTTCAGGTAATAAGGTTGAGAAGCTTTGTGACCTGTGCAACATCACAGTGAACAAGAATGCTGTTTTTGGCGACAGCAGTGCCTTGGCTCCCGGAGGAGTAAGAGTTGGTAAGTACTTCTATACAAGATAAGAAATATAATGAATTTGATGGGAAATGAAGTTCTGCGAGGAATCCAATAATTTTATAAATGTTAAAGTTGTCCTGAATTATGTTGTGGGAAACAGGTGCTCCGGCCATGACTTCAAGAGGTTTGGTTGAGAAGGACTTTGAGCAGATTGGGGAGTTCCTTCACAGGGCCGTAACTCTGACTTTGAAAATCCAGAAAGAGTATGGAAAACTACTCAAGGACTTCAACAAGGGTTTGGTAAACAACAAGGACATTGAAGATCTGAAGGCTGATGTCGAAAAGTTCTCTTCCTCGTTTGATATGCCAGGCTTCTCCCTGGCTGATATGAAGTACAAGGATTAGGCGTTTAGGTACCCAATGTTCTTATTATCGTCGCAAATATTTTTGGGTCTTTTGACTAAAGTCACTCACCCGACACCCTGTTGATCCGAAAAGGAAAAGAGAAAAAGCTTTCTTGTTTTCGGACCACAGATCCTCTGTTTCTTTTTTGTTGATCCTCGATATCGTTTTGAAAGTTGTTTGTTATCAAGTTTGTGATAAAATCAAGTCACCTAGACCTAGATGTGTTTTATGTTTTCAACTGTTCATCTACAAATAAACAATGAATTCTTATTCTATTAAACTTTGGCTTGTTACTTTAGATATATCAAAAACGTGTCTGAAATTACACAAGGAACCAATGTTATGTCTGTTGCACCATTTAACTAGTGTCAAATTTGACACTGTTAAAAACACGGTTTTTTTCCTGAAATACTCATGAGTTAATCTTCATCTTCTTCCTTTCTTAATTCGTCATCCTATAATTACATATTTATTTAATTAAGTATTGCATCAAAATCAAATTTATATCCTCATTTGGTGCTATATCTTTGATTCTAATTATTTGAGTAAGTAAATAAAAAACACAAGCCTAAGAGGCAAAATGGACCAAAGGAATTCACAACAAGAATAGTTTAACGAATTAGTTGCTATAGAAGGCAAAAGAGAGGGATTCGCAAGTTATGCAATTGACAGGCCGATTGAACGAATAAATGAATTTCTTTATGGACAAGCCCAGTAATTCTCCCGAGAAACAAATAACATAATGGGGGACGTGGGAGGAGCTCCTCCTCGCCTATGTTGTCCACCGTTTAGGCACCAAGAGCTGAGACTACCGAATGCGCATAGCTCTTTATTAGTTCTAAATAGTTGCATACAAGTATATATATCTATAAATGTGGACAGCAAGCAAAACCAAATGATGTCCGAGTCATAAATGGTCAACAATTTGGTCAAGCCGTCGTCCCTTCCAACATTGCAAGCCACAAGGAATTGTGCCCTTCAAGCCACTAACTAACTCCAAACACACTGAGCTGTGCACCTCACTATAACTCTCACCCCCTATTCATCTTCTTTTTCCTTTCTTTTTTACTAGGCTTTTTACTTCAAATTCACCTTATTCTCAGACGAAAATTCCACTTTGCACCTCATTCTCATTATTGGTGTTAAGTACACTCTATTCTCACCGGGTTAGTGCAAATTAGGCATGGGCATGGTTCGGTATGGTTCGATATAGAGGTAATACCGGAACCGTACCAAATAATTTTAACCGGTTCGGTATGGTACGGTTTTTCAAAATATAAAATTGGTACCGTACCATACCGTACCAATTTTGTTCGGTACGGCTTCGGTTTTGAGGCAAAACTACTCAAGAAAAAATTGAGTCAAATTCAATGCAAAAGCAAAAAAATCTAAATAATCTATCCATTCGAATTTTTTTGTGGTAACGAATTTTAACCAAGACCTGCTCATATTTCATTCATACAATTCCCCAACTCCTTAAAGTAAGTTATATTTCATAATTCGTACCAAGACCTCTGAATTCGTAACAAATTCATACAATTCATATTGCATAATTCATATGGTCCATAATCCATACAATTAAAATACATATAGTTCATAGTCCATTAAATACATATAGTCCATAGTTCATTAAATACATATAGTTCATAGTCCATATAATTACAGTCCGTAATTCCATAAAATCCAAGATTATAAACTTACCACAATCACATAGCTTCTTGTTGAAAATGGCAGCATACAAAAAACAGAATTAATATCACAACACATCTATACTTGTACTTCCCACTACATATGTTTGTAGACCTCTCACCATTTTTGTATTCTAAAATTGAAAAACATCATGAATTAATTTATAAAGCTGAAAAATGGAAATTAACATAACACAATAAATAATACTAAGTACTTAAGAGACAAATTACCTTTTCAATTACTTCATAAAATTCAAGTTCTTCAATCGAAGGCTTATCTTCGAAAGACTGAATAATTTCATCCCCCTCACAGCCAACTTTTCATGCAGATCAAAGCTTCTACTGAAGAAGGAGTTAATGAACTCCTAAAGGAATCAATCACCCTCCCACCAGTGCTGAAACACGACTCAGAAGCTACCATTGACACTTGAATGGCAAGCACGTCCTTTGCAATTTTTGCCAAGACTGGGTATTTTGAACCATTTAACTTCAACCACGAGCAAATGTCAAAGTCTTTATTTGTAAATACCAAAGGATCCAACAAAAATTGATCAACTTCATGTGGTACCACTGCCTCTTCACTCTCTTGCACAACCCTTCTCCAATCATCCAAAATATCATCTCTGCATCCACCACCACTATGCTCTAATCCTATAGAAGATGTTGAAATATGTGTAACATAGTTGTTTTTCTGTTTTTCCTCTTCCACATTTCCTCCATACACCTCATACAACGCCATTAACAATCCCTTTAGATCCTTGGTTACATATTGCACTTCATCCTCATCAAACAACTCTTTTCGATACAAATGAGTGATATGCCTCAACTTGAATCTTGGATCTAAAACAAGCCCTATAACCACTAACTTGTTTAGATCCTTATAGGATCCAAAATATTTCTTGAACTTTTCCTTCATATGGGCTTCCATATCCATCAAAACTTTCTTTGTTAGTGAGCCACTAAGCATTTCAGGAGAGACAAAGAGCTTATCAATTTCATGTTCCATGGCTAGTACATCATGGGAGGTTGTCTGAACAGTAGGGTGATTAGAAGCCCTCACTCTCAATGTTACATCATAAAACACCTTCAAAAACTTAACAAAGACTGCTGCCTTATCCCAATCTTTCTCACTTGGTGGCCCAATTCTAAGTATCCTACTACAAGTAGGCACTAAATTCCCATCCTCATCAAATTCTTCGTCAGACTCCTTAAAGTAAGATAAAAAGAGGCTATCTGGATCCTCCCCCATTCTAGTAAAAGCCTTCTTAAATTTCAATGCTACCTCCAACATAATATAAGTCGAATTCCACCTTGTAGGGACATCCATACACACTAAACCCTTGTTGGACAACTTCTCCTTCTCCACAGACTGCTTAAAATACTCCAACCTATTTGGGGAAGACCTCACATATTTTACAGAATTCCTAATAACAAGAATTGACCTATTCAGTCTCTTCAACCCACTACTTACCACCAAGTTGGTAATGTGAGCACAACATCTCACATGTAAATACTTCCCCTCCAACACAGCTTGTGAATCATTCCATTTATTCATCTTTGACCTAATCCAATCCAAAGCAGTCTTATTTGCAGCAGCATTATCAACAGTAATAGTTAACACTTTTTCTATTTTCCATTCCAGTAAACAAAACTCTATAAGCCTACCAATGGTTGCACCTTGGTGATTAGGTATCACACAAAAGTTCAAAACTCTTTTGTGCATGTTCCAGTCACCATCAATAAAATGGGCAGTCAACACCATATAATTGATGTTTTGTAAGCTAGTTCATGTATCAGTTGTAAGGCATACCCTATGGTTACACAAATCTTTCTTCAACTCTTCTTTAATGTTGTCATGCATCTTCAAAAACTGCCTTACTAAAGACCTTCTACTCGGGACATTAAACGTTGGACAAGTAACACTACAAAACCTATTAAACCCCATCTTCTCTACAAATGAGAATGAAAGCTCATCTAGGATAACCATCTCAACACAAGCAGACAAACAATCACTCTGCACAAACCCCCTAGCAACCACCTTATTTCCATGAGACTTATCAGATTCTAGAATTTTCTGAGATTTTGATTGATTAGTAGGGTAATATTTACACAAGTTCGTAATGTGGTTCAACATCCCACGAGTCCCATTTTTGTTAGTATATGCAGCATAATCACCCTCTGAACCCTTAGGACAATAAATACACTTAGCCCTTTTATGTATTACTTCAACCTTTCTCTCATTCCCCATATCATCGAATCGTTTCTCTAATGTCTTGACTTCATAAATTTTAAAATGATCCCAAACAAGACTACGTTTCTTCACTACTCTAAAAGGCATAGAGATTGAAGGGTCACTTACAGGTTCCTCCACTGCAGAAGAGGGCTCCTTAGCTGTGGACTCAACATGTTGTTCTCCTTCATCATCTTCTACTCAAAGTTCAGATTGTGGGTAACTAGGTCTTTGGCCTTCAATAGGACAAGGTGAGGACGCACTAGCTGCGGAAGAACATGCAAAACCAACACTAAGTTGTTGATGCCCAGTCTTTGACTTGATTGAAGACTGCATATAAATTAAGCATAAATTAATCAATTTATGAATATCAATAGACGAGGATTGAATAAAATCATTGAAGTAGCAAACTGGAAATTCAAACTAGCAATTCAATAGAGTAGATTACTAAGATCAGCGATTACATTCTTATTAATTCCTTTGGGTTTAAGGTCAAACCAAATGGGCGGCACTAGTGCTACAGTTGTGAGTCGCTCTCTCAAATTAAATTTTATCTATGGTCTTAGGGTGCAGGGCTGCCAACTTAATTGTTTATTGAAGAAATATGCATGAAATTAAAATTTTAGAACTTTAGTTGAGAAGTTTGGGGGGGGGGGGGGGGGGGGGGGGGGGGGGGGGTGGGGTGGGTGGTGGTGGGTGTTAACTTCTCAATTCAATTCTCTTGTACTTTCCTCTTTATGTGTTAGTGACCCCATTTTCGCTAATGTTTTTTTTTCTTCTTCTTTTAAAGGGTTCGTACGTACATAGATTAAGTCGATTGATTATAACAGTTTATTTATTCGGTCGAATGTGAATTTAAATCTATAAATGCAAGCACACCAGATGTCAGATAGATGTTGTGGATGACAATAACAAAGAGCATGATGCTGGTATGTCCACAACTTATAGAATGGAACATGCTCTAGAAATCAAATCAAAGAGGAAAAAAACAAAGATATGGATTTAACCTATGAAAAATTGGATATAGTTAGTCATTATCATCCGAACCCTAATTGAATTAAATTTTTTAAATTGCCAACCGTCACACCAAAAAAAAACATCCTTGTTAACATTAATGGGAATCATTAATGGATATAGTTAGTCTTCTTCAACTCATTCTGTATGTTTTTGTATATACTTTCTCTTTATTTAAATTACAAAAACTAATAATTATTTAAATTATGATCAAGAAATACGGTCACAAGATAGATAGATGTGAGATGCTCCTTAGAAATTTCAGCCCTAAGTAAACCCAAAATCATAAAAATCCAGAATTAAAAGTCCCAATAAATTTTTATCTATACCACTACATCACCACTACTCTTGTACTACTTTAACAAGAATTTTAGGGGGAAAAAAGAGGAAAAAGGTTCGTTTTTTCTTGTCTAGTTGGTAATGTGTACCATATTAAGAATTGTATATATAATTCAAGTGGTGTACAAAAGTCCCCCTGCCCACCTGGGCCACCTCCCCTTCTCCTTCTCTTTCTGTGACAGGACCCGTCCCAACTGGACGTCAAAAACCGTGCCCGGTCCTGCTCCCGTCTGACAAGTCAACTAAAGGTCCGAAACTCCCCTTCAGTGCTTGCCAGACAAGGGATGTTTGCGCGGATTTCTGCTGCTGTCACTGCCTCACGATCAGTCCCAAACGTCGTACCACGGCCTGGAGGGTCACAAAAAAGAAAAGGTGTGAGTGGACAAAAATGACCTCTTATAAAAACATTTATCGAAATACAATCTTACCCTCCAGTTTTCACAAACTTGCATGCATATCGTAAAACATGAGTGACCGATAAAATCAAAACATATTTTCCCATGGTCCATAAAACTCATGTTCACCAAATCAGTTCATGTTATAAAACATCAAATCCCGGCTCTAAGGCTAAAACATGTGAAAACATAATCACTAGCCACAAGGACCAAAAACCCGTACTCAATACTAGTACGTTATCACAAACAACGTCAATCAGCACTAATCACCACTGTACATTAAATATATCAATCCAATCAATCCGCACTACTCACAAGTGCTGCAAATATCAGAAATCACATCTGTACTACTCACAAGTGCACAATCAATCAAACTGCACTACTCACAAGTGCTGCACTACGCGTAGGCCAATATCCAGTCACTCTCTCGGGAACAGACACCTCTGGGCTCAACCCCCTCGGGCTCAGTCACCTCTGGGCGAACACATCCCCAGGATCAGACACCTCCGAGTGGTACATCCAGGCTCAGTCTCATCCAAGAAGCTGACTACCATAGGATCTGTAATGACCCGTCCCGAATATCGAGATTGAATATTAATTAATTATGATTTAGAATGACTAATCGGGGATTAGTTGAGTGAAATCGGACGAAACGTGCAGAATGACCGTTTTGTCCCTAGTGTGGGCAAAATGTTGACTTTTAGTTCGGGCGGTCAAATGGACTTTGACCGATGACTGTGACGTAGTTCGGGACGTCACGAGTTCATAGACAGGTGGCACGTTCGATTCCGACATTCGTAGAGAAAGTTATGATGTTCGGAAGTTGAGGGGCATTTTGGTAATTTGGCATAGTAGGGGCCAAATGTTGACTTTTTGATCGGGAGGTCCGATGGACGAGGGCCAAGGACCGTTACGTAGATCTCGTCGATACGAATCCAACGACAGGCGGCATGCCGAAATCGGAGATTCGACGACGAAGTTATGGTCACGGAATCGGGCTCGATTAACCGAACGAACCGGGATTAAAATAATATTTTAATATGAACAGTACCCGGTGACTGTGCACATCCGGATGAGTGACAAGTGTCACCCATCCCTTGATTCCAGCTCCATGTTTCCCTCCCAACACCATCATTACAACATCATCATTTATCCTTCATCATTTCCTCCATTTTCTCCTTAATTTTCTCCTTCTTTGTTCTTCTTACCCGTGAGCATTGAGCAGCAGAATTGGAGAGTGTTAGCTGCCATTTCTAACTGGTTTTGAGGGTAAAATCGAGTGCTTGTTGAGACTAACTCAACTGGGTAAACACGGGAGATTGAGAGTGGCTGAAAACTGGGAATTCGAAAATTGGGTTTTTGGGAGGAAAAATAAAATTGGATGAATTGAGCCTTGTTGATCGAAATTGGGTTCAGTTTCAGTCTTCTGGGATTACTACGATCAATTTTGTAGAAGGAACCAAGTGGAATTGGGATCGAATTGTGGAAGAACTGAAGGAGGGTGGCCTCTGAAATTTCGAGATTGAGTCGAGGAATTGGAGGCTTTGATTGTTGAAATTGAGCTGGGGATTATGTTCCTGAGGATCCCACGATGCTTCTGGATCCATCAATTGGAAGAAACTGGTTCAGATTGATTGAACTCCATGGTTGCACAGTGACGAAGAATCGAGTTTGAGTCGTGGCGTTTGAGCCACGAATTGATGCAATTGAGTTCGGGAAAATACTTACCTGAGTCCATTGAAGCTTACTGGTGAATCAATTGAACGAAATCAAGAAGGTTTGATGGTTTTCGAAGGATGAACAGTGGCCGGATGTCCTTCGATTGATCATCTGTGATCGTGAGGGCAGTGACAGCAGCAGAAATCCGCGCAAACATCCCTTGTCTGGCAAGTACTGAAGGGGAGTTTCGGACCTTTAGTTGACTTGTCAGACGGGAGCAGGACCGGGCACGGTTTTTGACGTCCAGTTGGGACGGGTCCTGTCAGGATCAACTCCTGATCCTACAATCACATCCCCCAAGCTCCGGTCGTCTGGGTAATCCCCCCCAAGCACCGACCGTCTGGGAATATCACAATCACAATTAAAACCATCCCGGGAATTACATCCCACAACATTTCAATCAAATCTTGACTTCATACCAAGTCAAGATCATTCTCAACTGGGTCTCAAGCCCAAAATACCCTTTACACATAAACCGTTAAAATCACATTTAAATCAATAGAATAATCCGAAATCATCATTGACTCACCAACCAAGTCAAAACATCATTTTAGAAATCATTTAAACTCCGGGCCTAGCCCAAACATCATTTGCACGTACCGCGTAAAACGTGCCCGAAAGACTGATTAAAATAATCATAAAATCCCAATAAATCATTAATTTCACAATTTCACAAATGACTCCAAATCCGAGTCAAAATCACTATTCACTTGGGTTCTCATGCCCAAAATAACATTATCACGCAAATCCATGCATTGCAACCTCCGTTGCCATTTTCACATAAATCCACGAGATTGACCATTCCCGAGTCACAACATCATTCTCAATCCATGACTCATAATCCGAGTCCACACATTATTTCCAACCAATTTTAATCCCGGACTCACAACCAAGTCCAAACATCATTTTTACCAAATTTCGTAATTTCTCGAAAATCGCCCAAAAATAATAATATAATATTCATAAAACCGAGAAATTACCGGATTGAAACACAAATCATGCCCAAGCATTTAAAATCATATAATAAGGCATTTAAATCATATATGCATGCATCACGGTTAGAAAACAAAGTCCACTCACACACACCGTCCAAAACGGTCCGTTTCCGAGCTGCACGTTTTTCCGTAAAATCTGGAAATCACAACTCCTGTCCAAAATCATTATAGAGGGTTACTAAACATCTCAAAATACATCATATAATTTTTCCCAATTTTCCCGGGATTTAAATACGTATTTTTAACGTAATACAAAACTTCGGATACGCAGAACATTATCGAAACAATATCCGATTTCCCCGAAATCAACGTCAAAATGTTCGTTACACTGAGAGGATCAAAAGTCATGTTGACCTCACCTTGAGACTAGGCCGGACGCGCCCCCACGCGCCGCCGTGAGTGGCTACGCGTGAAACCCACGCGCCAGCTACAGTAACCAGCACAGTCGTCCCCTTCGCCCGTTTGTCTGGTAAACGGGTTGAAAAACCCGCGAACAGACCCGGTTCAAACTCACCCAATTCGACACCAATTAAATCCGTTCTTTCAACTGATCCCTTCTAATCCATCTCTAATTGAGTTCTGTAAGTTCAATTACTCGAATCATGGTCTAAATCCTCACGACTCTCGATCGATCCTCGACGGGTTTCCAATTCGGGTTCACCAATTCCGTCCCTGATTTCCAAATTAATTCATAGGGTAAGCATCATGAGAGTGTATTGAATGTTTTTCCAAGATCAATTCGAAGAATTCTTACCTCTAACCCGTCGAACCCAAGCTCGAATTGAAGCTGCCATGGAAGCTCAGTTCATCCTCAATCCGACACCGTTTCACTTCGTTTTTGTTGCAGAAAGGTTCGTATGGATCCCAGAAGTCGAATTGAATCATCAATTTCGATCCTCACAGCTCACAATCCCGAATTCGAAAGTCCCCCAAATTCTCTGAATTTTCGAACCAAAATTCCCCCAGAGACCTCACTGTCACTCGAATCTCTCTCTCAATTCGGCTTCCTCAGCCTCCCAATTGCACAATGAGGCTGAGACACGGGTTAATTAGCTGCTAATTGATAATGATTAAGACAACCCATAATTTAGGGAATTTGTGTCTAAAGTGGTATAATTGTGTTTCCCATGATTCCCGTTTCAATGTTAGCAGCTGGGGTATGGAAGATGACAAAGTGACAAATGTCACAATCTGGTACCAAGAATCAATGTTAAAAGACCATTTTGCCCTCTGTTCGACAAATTACCATTTTACCCCTAGACATCCGTGACCCGTAACTTGGTCACCCGAACTCCGTTTTCAACGTGCCGCCTGTCGTTGGATTCGTATCGACGAGACCTACGTAACGGTCCTTGGCCCTCGTCCATCGGACCTCCCGATCAAAAAGTCAACATTTGGCCCCTAATATACCAAATTACCAAAATACCCCTCAACTTCCGAACATCATAACTTTCTCTACGAATGGCGGAATCGAACGTGCCACTTGTCTATGAACTCGTGACGTCCCGAACTACGTCACAGTCATCGGTCAAAGTCCATTTGACCGCCCGAACTAAAAGTCAACATTTTGCCCACGCTAGGGGCAAAACGGTCATTTTGCACGTTTCGTCCGATTTCACTCAACTAATCCCCGATTAGTCATTCTAATTCATAATTAATTAATATTCAATCCCGATGTTCGGGACGGGTCATTACAACCTTCCCTCCTTAAAGAATTTCTGTCCCCGAAATTCCAACTACTCGTATTCCACAACTACCTCGTGGAGAACAAATGGCCACACAACACGTGTACACCTGTACACCCACTAGCCAACACAGAACTCGTCTGCACCTAGACGTCACATCACAGATGCACGTCGTACTGACTACACTCGACCACCTCGAATGAAATTGATTACCAGAAATTGGCAATGACCGTTAAGCTGACTCCTTCAGCTTGACAGCCCCACATACTCACTAATGTGCCCTGATCTTCGCTCTCATAGAGAGTCACCAAAACTCACTAGTCAGTCCATGCTGACACTACAAGCCAAACTGTCACTACTAAGCTTTACCACTCTAGCAATGAGCCAACCAGTAACAAATCAGTGACAACACACCATACTACAACGTCCGTCAATGTAGCACAAGATCAACAACATGATCTCCCCTCGCAGGGCAAACTCAATCCTGCGACAAATACCAACAGCAGTAACCACAACTGTCACCCCCTCAGCGATCCCAGATGCTGGTAAGGTCACGACAAGGTAACATCTCGCCGCAAAGCAACTTGCGGTCAAACCAACCACCAACTCACTCATCCTGAGTATACGCATACCGTCATCACACTCAATCAGACGGTGCATCTGGAACACGTTGAACACAAGCCTAGCAGTAATCACACAACTCAACACTAGAGTTATACTAGCCAACTTTGGCTAAGAGCACCTGCTCAAACAATCACTGAAATCATCAGAATCACTCTGCCCAGTGCATCGTGTTCAATGGCCAGTTCACGTTCACAACCCATCCAATGATATCAGGATTAAGTCGACTACTAACACGTTCACCAATGTACTACTGGTATAACCCGTATACCGTCACCCGACACCACAAGTCTGCAAAGTATCGTACCCCAAACCATAAACAAGGTACATACATCTATCCATTGACAAGACTACAACCACCTAGGTCATAGCCAAACACGTTCCAACACTGGAGTCCATTTGCAAAAACCAGCAAGAGACAAATCGAAACTCCACCCATCATCTAATTCCAATTCCAAATCCGAATCCGCAATTTCGTAAGAAATCCCGAATCCAAATCCATATATCACATTTTTAATTCATATCCAAATTCGAATCCGAAATCATTATTCCGTAAGCTAGCATTTGGAATAACCATTCCGCACCCAAATCCAGTATTCCACTTTCAAGTTCCAAAATCGAATCCTGAATCGTCACCCAGAAGTTCAATTCTGAAACCCGAAATCTCGTTCACGTCCACTTGGACGCACCAAAACCGAACCTATCGGTTACCCATTCATTATACTCGGTTGACTTCATAAGAAAGCCAATCCAACAACCACACGGTTAAGGTTGACAAAATCCGACCACTTCGGAAACCTACTCACTCGTGTAATATACCACAAAGGGCTCCACTTCAAAAAGAAGTTCAGTCCCGTCATTTACGACTCACATACCGTAGTAAGAGTGACAAACGCTCTACCCAACTGGATCATCAGGATTACGGTCCAGATCCATCACTACGTCAGCTGACCATGAACATCACGATCCTAGATCGTCACAATGCCCAATGTCCATGACATCACAAACCCGATCCACCTAGGATCCACACGGTTAACTACTAGGAACCATAGGGTCTTACACCCTCATCTAATTCGCGTACTGTCACAACGTTTGACAACTAACGCCCACAATTAGAAAGTTCAGTCAACGACGAGACATACCGCGACTGTGGGTTCTCACGGATACCTCATATCTACCCTTGTCATCCCACCTAGGGAAAACCAAGGATGATCCAAAACGATAACACCAATATTCATCCCCGGGTCAAGTTTATTCTGGGCCCAACATGCCCATCTACAAACCAAACCGTTAACAAAAACAACCATCCGGACCCACACTAGTCCGACACATTCAAAACACATGATACAATATTACAACACAAATGGAAAATGCAGACTATTTACAAAGTATCACGAAAACATGTATCAATACAATTATTTTGACCTACGGTCAAGTCGATCGGGGCAGTTCCTTCTCAAATGTCCAAGTTTCCTACAAAAGTGACAAGTGGCAGTGCTGAGGCGACTTGCCCCACCACGCCGCTTACTTGTCGACTGGGTTGAAGTTCCACTCGAATGAACACCCACCGAGGGTTGCGACACAAGAGTATGAAGGCTAACTCGCTTCGTTGTTTCCTGACTCATCTGTTCAGTATCCTGACGCTCTCGGCGTCGTCCAGAGCCCAAAGATTGTTCTGGCACAGGTAAAATAGTAGCCTCCACTCGGATAGCAGCATCCGATAATTCCCTCAGGGTAGAATATGAGCCAACAGTTACAGCACCCCGTAACTCATTCCTCAATCCCTGCTCAAACCTTCGACACTTATCCTCCTCAGTAGCCACATACAGAGGAGCGAAACTAGATAAGTGCAAAAATTGCTGTTCATAATCGACCACTGACCGATTCCTTTGCTGTAATTGGAGAAACTCAACCTCCTTAGCGTTCCGAAATGAGCGAGGATAAAACTGATCCAAAAATCGCTCTCGGAATGCATCCCATGCCAAGGTACGGGCATCCCAGCCAGTCAACTGTAAACTATGCCACCACCTGTAAGCATAGCCATCCAAAAGAAAAGTGGCTAAGGGCACCATGTCCTCCAGGGGACATATCATGACCTCAAAAATTCTTTCCAATCGAGTAAGCCAATCTTCGGCACCATCCGGTCCCGAATCACCACGAAACACAGTGGCTCCTAACCGTCGAGCTCGCTCAATATCTGGGCCTTTACTAGCACTACTCTCGCCCCTCCCATCTTCAGACCGTGTACGGGACGCACGACTCGGAGGCATGACGTATCAACAGAAATCAAGAACCAAATGCTCTGATACCAATTTGACAGGACCCGTCCCAACTGGACGTCAAAAACCGTGCCCGGTCCTGCTCCCGTCTGACAAGTCAACTAAAGGTCTGAAACTCCCCTTCAGTGCTTGCCAGACAAGGGATGTTTGCGCGGATTTCTGCTGCTGTCACTGCTTCACGATCAGTCCCGAACGTCGTACCACGGCCTGGAGGGTCACAAAACAGAAAAGGTGTGAGTGGACAAAAATGACCTCTTATAAAAACATTTATCGAAATACAATCTTACCCTCCAGTTTTCACAAACTTGCATGCATATCGTAAAACATGAGTGACCGATAAAATCAAAACATATTTTCCCATGGTCCATAAAACTCATGTTCACCAAATCAGTTCATGTTATAAAACATCAAATCCCGGCTCTAAGGCTAAAACATGTGAAAACATAATCACTGGCCACAAGGACCAAAAACCCGTACTCAATACCAGTACGTTATCACAAACAACGTCAATCAGCACTAATCACCACTGCACAATAAATATATCAATCCAATCAATCCGCACTACTCACAAGTGCTGCAAATATCACAAATCACATCTGCACTACTTACAAGTGCACAATCAATCAAACTGCACTACTCACAAGTGATGCACTACGCGTAGGCCAATATCCAGTCACTCTCTCGGGAACAGACACCTCTGGGCTCAACCCCCTCGGGCTCAGTCACCTCTGGGCGAACACATCCCCAGGATCAGACACCTCCGAGTGGTACATCCAGGCTCAGTCTCATCCGAGAAGCTGACTACCATAGGATCAACTCCCGATCCTACAATCACATCCCCCAAGCTCCGGTCGTCTAGGTAATCCCCCCCAAGCACCGACCGTCTGGGAATATCACAATCACAATTAAAACCATCCCGGGAATTACATCCCAAAACATTTCATTCAAATCTTGACTTCATACCAAGTCAAGATCATTCTCAACTGGGTCTCAAGCCCAAAATACCCTTTACACATAAACCGTTAAAATCACATTTAAATCAATAGAATAATCCGGAAATCATCATTGACTCACCAACCAAGTCAAAACATCATTTTAGAAATCATTTAAACTCCGGGCCTAGCCCAAACATCATTTGCACGTACCTCGTAAAACGTGCCCGAAAGACTGATTAAAATAATCATAAAATCCCAATAAATCATTAATTTCACAATTTCACAAATGACTCCAAATCCGAGTCAAAATCACTATTCACTTGGGTTCTCATGCCCAAAATAACATTATCGCGCAAATCCATGCGTTGCAACCTCCGTTGCCATTTTCACATAAATCCACGAGATTGACCATTCCCGAGTCACAACATTATTCTCAATTCATGACTCATAATCCGAGTCCACACATTATTTCCAACCAATTTTAATCCCGGACTCACAAACCAAGTCCAAACATCATTTTTACCAAATTTCGTAATTTCTCGAAAATCGCCCAAAAATAATAATATAATATTCATAAAACCGAGAAATTACCGAATTGAAACACAAATCATGCCCAAGCATATAAAATCATATAATAAGGCATTTAAATCATATATGCATGCATCACGGTTAGAAAACAAAGTCCACTCACACACACCATCCAAAACGGTCCGTTTCCGAGCTGCACGTTTTTCCGTAAAATCTGGAAAACACAACTCCTGTCCAAAATCATTATAGAGGGTTACTAACATCTCAAAATACATCATATAATTTTCCCCAATTTTCCCGGGATTTAAATACATATTTTTAACGTAATACAAAACTTCAGATACGCGGAACATTATCGAAACAATATCCGATTTCCCCGAAATCAACGTCAAAATGTTCGTTACACTGAGAGGATCAAAAGTCATGTTGACCTCACCTTGAGACTAGGCCGGACGCGCCCCCACGCGCCGCCGTGAGTGGCTGCGCGTGAAACCCATGCGCCAACAGACCCGGTTCAAACTCACCCAATTCGACACCAATTAAATCCATTCTTTCAACTGATCCCTTCTAATCCATCTCTAATTGAGTTCTGTAAGTTCAATTACTCGAATCATGGTCTAAATCCTCACGACTCTCGATCGATCCTCGACGGGTTTCCAATTCGGGTTCACCAATTCCGTCCCTGATTTCCAAATTAATTCATAGGGTAAGCATCATGATAGTGTATTAAATGTTTTTCCAAGATCAATTCGAAGAATTCTTACCTCTAACCCGTCGAACCCAAGCTCAAATTGAAGCTGCCATGGAAGCTCAGTTCATCCTCAATCCGACACCGTTTCACTTCGTTTTTGTTGCAGAAAGGTTCGTATGGATCCCAGAAGTCGAATTGAATCATCAATTTCGATCCTCACAGCTCACAATCCCGAATTCGAAAGTCCCCCAAATTCTCTGAATTTTCGAACCAAAATTCCCCCAGAGACCTCACTGTCACTCGAATCTCTCTCTCAATTCGGCTTCCTCAATCTCCCAATTGCACAATGAGGCTGAGACACGGGTTAATTAGCTGCTAATTGATAATGATTAAGACAACCCATAATTTAGGGAATTTGTGTCTAAAGTGGTATAATTGTGTTTCCCATGATTCCCGTTTCAATGTTAGCAGCTGGGGTATGGAAGATGACAAAGTGACAAATGTCACAATCTGGTAGCAAGAATCAATGTTAAAAGACCATTTTGCCCTCCGTTCGACAAATTACCATTTTACCCCTAGACATCCGTGACCCGTAACTTGGTCACCCGAACTCCGTTTTCGACGTGCCGCCTGTCGTTGGATTCGTATCGACGAGACCTACGTAACGGTCCTTGGCCCTCGTCCATCGGACCTCCCGATCAAAAAGTCAACATTTGGCCCCGAATATGCCAAATTACCAAAATACCCCTCAACTTCCGAACATCATAACTTTCTCTACGAATGTCGGAATCGAACGTGCCACCTGTCTATGAACTCGTGACGTCCCGAACTACGTCACAGTCATCGGTCAAAGTCCATTTGACCGCCCGAACTAAAAGTCAACATTTTGCCCACGCTAGGGGCAAAACGGTCATTTTGCACGTTTCGTCCGATTTCACTCAACTAATCCCCGATTAGTCATTCTAATTCATAATTAATTAATATTCAATCCCGATGTTCGGGACGGGTCATTACAACCTTCCCTCCTTAAAGAATTTCGTCCCCGAAATTCCAACTACTCGTATTCCACAACTACCTCGTGGAGAACAAATGGCCACACAACACGTGTACACCTGTACACCCACTAGCCAACACAGAACTCGTCTGCACCTAGACGTCACATCACAGATGCACGTCGTACTGACTACACTCGACCACCTCGAATGAAATTGATTACCAGAAATTGGCAATGTCACCGTTAAGCTGACTCCTTCAGCTTGGCAGCCCCACATACTCACTAATGTGCCCTGATCTTCGCTCTCATAGAGAGTCACCAAAACTCACTAGTCAGTACATGCTGACACTACAAGCCAAACTGTCACTACTAAGCTTTACCACTCTAGCAAAGCGCCAACCAGTAACAAATCAGTGACAACACACCATACTACAACGTCCGTCAATGTAGCACAAGATCAACAACATGATCTCCCCTCGCAGGGCAAACTCAATCCTGCGACAAATACCAACAACAGTAACCACAACTGTCACCCCCTCAGCGATCCCAGATGCTGGTAAGGTCACGACAAGGTAACATCTCGCCGCAAAGCAACTTGCGGTCACACCAACCACCATCTCACTCATCCTGAGTATACGCATACCGTCATCACACTCAATCAGACGGTGCATCTGGAACACGTTGAACACAAGCCTAGCAGTAATCACACAACTCAACACTAGAGTTATACTAGCCAACCTTGGCTAAGAGCACCTGCTCAAACAATCACTGAAATCATCAGAATCACTCTGCCCAGTGCATCGTGTTCAATGGCCAGTTCACGTTCACAACCCATCCAATGATATCAGGATTAAGCCGACTACTAACATTTTCACCAACGTACTACTGGTATAACCCGTATACCGTCACCCGACACCACAAGTCTGCAAAGTATCGTACCCCAAACCATAAACAAGGTACATACATCTATCCATTGACAAGACTACAACCACCTAGGTCATAGCAGAACACGGTCCAACACTGGAGTCCATTTGCCCAAACCAGCAAGAGACAAATCAAAACTCCACCCATCATCTAATTCCAATTCCAAATCCGAATCCGCAATTTCGTAAGAAATCCCGAATCCAAATCCATATATCACATTTTTAATTCATATCCAAGTCCGAATCCGAAATCATTATTCCGTAAGCTAGCATTTGGAATAACCATTCCGCACCCAAATCCAGTATTCCACTTTCAAGTTCCAAAATCGAATCCTGAATCGTCACCCAGAAATTCGATTCTGAAACCCGAAATCTCGTTCACGTCCACTTGGACGCACCAAAACCGAACCTATCGGTTACCCATTCATTATACTCGGTTGACTTCAGAAGGAAGCCAATCCAACAACCACACGGTTAAGGTTGACAAAATCCGACCACTTCGGAAACCTACTCACTCGTGTAATATACCACAAAGGGCTCCACTTCAAAAAGAAGTTCAGTCCCGTCATTTACGACTCACATACCGGAGTAAGAGTGACAAACTCTCTACCCAACTGGATCATTAGGATTACAGTCCAGATCCATCACTACGTCAGTTGACCATGAACATCACGATCCTAGATCGTCACAATGCCCAATGTCCATGACATCACAAACCCGATCCACCTAGGATCCACATGGTTAACTACTAGGAACCATAGGGTCTTACACCCTCATCTAATTCGCGTACTGTCACAACGTTTGACAACTAACGCCCACAATTAGAAAGTTCAGTCAACGACGAGACATGCCGCGACTGTGGGTTCTCACTGATTACCTCATATCCACCCTTGTCATCCCACCTAGGGAAAACCAAGGATGATCCAAAACGATAACACCAATATTCATCCCCAGGTCATGTTTATTCTGGGCCCAACACGCCCATCTACAAACCAAACTGTTAACAAAAACAACCATCCGGACCCACACTAGTCCGACACATTCAAAACACATGATACAATATTACAACACAAATGGAAAATGCAGACTATTTACAAAGTATCACGAAAACATGTATCAATACAATTATTTTGACCTACGATCAAGTCGATCGGGGCAGTTCCTTCGCAAATGTCCAAGTTTCCTACAAAAGTGACAAGTGGCAGTGCTGAGGCGACTTGCCCCACCACGCCGCTTACTTGTCGACTAGGTTGAAGTTCCACTCGAATGAACACCCACCGAGGGTTGCGACACAAGAGTATGAAGGCTAACACGCTTCGTTGTTTCCTGACTCATCTGTTCAGTATCCTGACGCTCTCGGCGTCGTCCAGAGCCCAAAGATTGTTCTGGCACAGGTAAAATAGTAGCCTCCACTCGGATAGCAGCATCCGATAATTCCCTCAGGGTAGAATATGAGCCAACAGTTACAGCACCCCGTAACTCATTCCTCAATCCCTGCTCAAACCTTCGACACTTATCCTCCTCAGTAGCCACATACAGTGGAGCGAAACTAGATAAGTGCAAAAATTGCTGTTCATAATCGACCACTGACCGATTCCTTTGCTGCAATTGGAGAAACTCAACCTCCTTAGCGTTCCGAAATGAGCGAGGATAAAACTGATCCAAAAATCGCTCTCGGAATGCATCCCATGCCAAGGTACGGGCATCCCAGCCAGTCAACTGTAAACTATGACACCACCTGTAAGCATAGCCATCCAAAAGAAAAGTGGCTAAGGGCACCATGTCCTCCAGGGGACATATCATGACCTCAAAAATTCTTTCCAATCGAGTAAGCCAATCTTCGGCACCATCCGGTCCCGAATCACCACGAAACACAGTGGCTCCTAACCGTCGAGCTCGCTCAATATCTGGGCCTTTACTAGCACTACTCTCGCCCCTCCCATCTTCAGACCGTGTACGGGACGCACGACTCGGAGGCATGACGTATCAACAGAAATCAAGAACCAAATGCTCTGATACCAATTTGACAGGACCCGTCCCAACTGGACGTCAAAAACCGTGCCCGGTCCTGCTCCCGTCTGACAAGTCAACTAAAGGTCCGAAACTCCCCTTCAGTGCTTGCCAGACAAGGGATGTTTGCGCGGATTTCTGCTGCTGTCACTGCTTCACGATCAGTCCCGAACGTCGTACCACGGCCTGGAGGGTCACAAAACAGAAAAGGTGTGAGTGGACAAAAATGACCTCTTATAAAAACATTTATCGAAATACAATCTTACCCTCCAGTTTTCACAAACTTGCATGCATATCGTAAAACATGAGTGACCGATAAAATCAAAACATATTTTCCCATGGTCCATAAAACTCATGTTCACCAAATCAGTTCATGTTATAAAACATCAAATCCCGGCTCTAAGGCTAAAACATGTGAAAACATAATCACTGGCCACAAGGACCAAAAACCCGTACTCAATACCAGTACGTTATCACAAACAACGTCAATCAGCACTAATCACCACTGCACAATAAATATATCAATCCAATCAATCCGCACTACTCACAAGTGCTGCAAATATCACAAATCACATCTGCACTACTCACAAGTGCACAATCAATCAAACTGCACTACTCACAAGTGCTGCACTACGCGTAGGCCAATATCCAGTCACTCTCTCGGGAACAGACACCTCTGGGCTCAACCCCCTCGGGCTCAGTCACCTCTGGGCGAACACATCCCCAGGATCAGACACCTCCGAGTGGTACATCCAGGCTCAGTCTCATCCGAGAAGCTGACTACCATAGGATCAACTCCCGATCCTACAATCACATCCCCCAAGCTCCGGTCGTCTAGGTAATCCCCCCCAAGCACCGACCGTCTGGGAATATCACAATCACAATTAAAACCATCCCGGGAATTACATCCCAAAACATTTCAATCAAATCTTGACTTCATACCAAGTCAAGATCATTCTCAACTGGGTCTCAAGCCCAAAATACCCTTTACACATAAACCGTTAAAATCACATTTAAATCAATAGAATAATCCGAAAATCATCATTGACTCACCAACCAAGTCAAAACATCATTTTAGAAATCATTTAAACTCCGGGCCTAGCCCAAACATCATTTGCACGTACCGCGTAAAACGTGCCCGAAAGACTGATTAAAATAATCATAAAATCCCAATAAATCATTAATTTCACAATTTCACAAATGACTCCAAATCCGAGTCAAAATCACTATTCACTTGGGTTCTCATGCCCAAAATAACATTATCACGCAAATCTATGCGTTGCAACCTCCGTTGCCATTTTCACATAAATCCACGAGATTGACCATTCCCGAGTCACAACATTATTCTCAATTCATGACTCATAATTCGAGTCCACACATTATTTCCAACCAATTTTAATCCCGGACTCACAAACCAAGTCCAAACATCATTTTTACCAAATTTCGTAATTTCTCGAAAATCGCCCAAAAATAATAATATAATATTCATAAAACCGAGAAATTACCGAATTGAAACACAAATCATGCCCAAGCATATAAAATCATATAATAAGGCATTTAAATCATATATGCATGCATCACGGTTAGAAAACAAAGTCCACTCACACACACCATCCAAAACGGTCCGTTTCCGAGCTGCACGTTTTTCCGTAAAATCTGGAAATCACAACTCCTGTCCAAAATCATTATAGAGGGTTACTAACATCTCAAAATACATCATATAATTTTCCCCAATTTTCACGGGATTTAAATACGGATTTTTAACGTAATACAAAACTTCGGATACGCGGAACATTATCGAAACAATATCCGATTTCCCCGAAATCAACGTCAAAATGTTCGTTACACTGAGAGGATCAAAAGTCATGTTGACCTCACCTTGAGACTAGGCCGGACGCGCCCCCACGCGCCGCCGTGAGTGGCTACGCGTGAAACCCACGCGCCAGCTACAGTAACCAGCACAGTCGTCCCCTTCGCCCGTTTGTCTGGTAAACGGGTTGAAAAACCCGCGAACAGACCCGGTTCAAACTCACCCAATTCGACACCAATTAAATCCGTACTTTCAACTGATCCCTTCTAATCCATCTCTAATTGAGTTCTGTAAGTTCAATTACTCGAATCATGGTCTAAATCCTCACGACTCTCGATCGATCCTCGACGGGTTTCCAATTCGGGTTCACCAATTCCGTCCCTGATTTTCAAATTAATTCATAGGGTAAGCATCATGAGAGTGTATTGAATGTTTTTCCAAGATCAATTCGAAGAATTCTTACCTCTAACCCGTCGAACCCAAGCTCGAATTGAAGCTGCCATGGAAGCTCAGTTCATCCTCAATCCGACACCGTTTCACTTCGTTTTTGTTGCAGAAAGGTTCGTATGGATCCCAGAAGTCGAATTGAATCATCAATTTTGATCCTCACAGCTCACAATCCCGAATTCGAAAGTCCCCCAAATTCTCTGAATTTTCGAACCAAAATTCCCCCAGAGACCTCATTGTCACTCGAATCTCTCTCTCAATTCGGCTTCCTCAGTCTCCCAATTGCACAATGAGGCTGAGACACGGGTTAATTAGCTGCTAATTGATAATGATTAAGACAACCCATAATTTAGGGAATTTGTGTCTAAAGTGGTATAATTGTGTTTCCCATGATTCCCGTTTCAATGTTAGCAGCTGGGGTATGGAAGATGAAAAAGTGACAAATGTCACAATCTGGTAGCAAGAATCAATGTTAAAAGACCATTTTGCCCTCGTCCATCGGACCTCCAGATCAAAAAGTCAACATTTGGCCCCTAATATGCCAAATTACCAAAATACCCCTCAACTTCCGAACATCATAACTTTCTCTACGAATGTCGGAATCGAACGTGCCACCTGTCTATGAACTCGTGACGTCCCGAACTACGTCACAGTCATCGGTCAAAGTCCATTTGACCGCCCGAACTAAAAGTCAACATTTTGCCCACGCTAGGGGCAAAACGGTCATTTTGCACGTTTAGTCCGATTTCACTCAACTAATCCCCGATTAGTCATTCTAATTCATAATTAATTAATATTCAATCCCGATGTTCGGGACGGGTCATTACAACCTGAGCTCATACCTTCCACCTGGGCCACCCCACACACCACTCTTATCACTCATGCTCAATCCTCTCCTTCCTCACAACAACGAAACAAATAGAGTCCTCTGTTTCACTCCGTTTCTCTCATACCACAAAAACAACACCACCCTTTGCCGTTTCCTCTTATCTCTATCTCTTTCCCTCTCTTCCTTCTCCTCTTTCATTCTCAACCTCAAAATTTAACTACCCATTTCAAATTTCCTTGAAATTTACTTCGTATATGGCGATAATCGTATGTCAAGTTCTGCAATCATGCCTAGAGTCTCCTCATCTAGTGGAGCCAAGAACCCTAAGGCTGAGGCTTTCTTCATCAATACCTTATCATTTCTTCCCAGCAGCCCTAGATTACGGAATCAAATCTTTTTTCTCTTACTCAAATCTTTGGGACTTGGCAAATGGAATTACAAGAAGAAGCACAACTTCGTTATCTTCTTCCTTCGCCGCCACAAAATCCACCGCCATACACAGTACACTAATAGAGTAATAGCCAAAGCAAATAACAACCACTCAAACTCATAAAACAATGCAAAATAATCAAACAAAATTGCAATCGATTCTCAGCTCTTGGTTAATTAAAAAAAATTCACGAATCAGATTTCAATAACTAATATGAATTCTAAAACATCACTTGAGGGTTCAAAGTCAATAAGAGAAAACATGTATCAATTTCTTCATAATTAGACATTCAATAAGAGATGGCGAGGAGCGACGGAGAGATGGGCAATGCCTATACACATTAATCTTATAAATTTAGTGTTAGTTTCATATTCTTACCTCAGCTATCAAGGAGAGGCCAAAGGAGAGAGAGCAGCGGCGAGGAGTGATGGAGAGATGGGCGAGGAACGAGAGAGAGCAGCGGTGTATGGAGAAATGGGTGACGGCCGATGGGTTTAGTTTTTCTACATTCTCTTTTGTGTGCAGCGGCTGTGCATAAGAGAAACTGAGAAATAAGAAAGTGATGAACTCGTGAACTGATAACTAGGTTTTACGGTTTTACTTGTTTAATTATTTTTATTTTTACAGTTTTATTTTTATTGTTATATTTAATTTAATTATTTAATTAATTAAAAAATTTAAAGCGGTTCGGTTCCGATTCAGTACGGTATTCTCCAGAACTAGAACCGGTCTCGTACCGGTATGGTTTCGGTACCGTACCGATCGTCCATTCGGTTTTACTATTCTGTTTTTTTTCGGTTTGGTATGATACGGAACAGAACGGTTTCGATTTTTCGGGACAATATGCCCAGGCCTAGTGAAAATCAATGTCTTTCCGTTAATACAATCAAATGGACGTCCAAAATTTGACGTGATGCTTACCTAGCGCTGACATGGACAGAGAGAATAAAAGTCAACTAAGGGCATAATTGGAACTTTGATCAAACCCTAAATCTGCAAATTTGTTCGCAATCGATTATCCTTAAATTCGTCAATGAATCCCTAAATCCCCAATCTTCTTCTCATATCTCATCGTCTTCATCTTCGTCCCCAAATTCCTTCTTCCTCTTCGTCATCATCGTCGTTCTTCATTCGCGTACTTCGTCGTTTCATCTTCTTCATTATCGTTCTTCTTCGTCTCGTCAGCCGTACCTTAGTTCGTCAGTCTCGTATTCTTCATCTTCATCTTCGCTATTGGTCTTTGTTCTTCAATCTTCGTCTTGAACCCAAAATTCAAACATTCTTCATCTTCGTTATTGGTCTTTGTTCTTCACTCTTCGTCTTAAGCAAAGACCCAGCTGCATAAAAAAGGATGACTAGTGTTGCAGCCAATATGAACATTGAACCCAAGATGTGTTTCTGTGGAAACCCCTGCAAGGTGAGGACATCTTGGACCGAAAGACATCCTGGGAGGCAATTCCACGTTTTTCCAGTAATTTGGGTAAGGGTCCGAGTGAGTGATTAATTGAGAGTTTTTTTTGTTGATTTTGGTGATTAATTTAGGCTTGTTACATTGATTTGGTCTGAGTTAGTGAGTGTTGAATTTAGAGTCTTCGGTTTGAATGTTTAAATTAGGCATATTACATTGATTGCTGAATGTAATTTAGTCTTCTTACATTGAATGTTGAATCTTGGATGATTTCAGTTTATAAGATGTGTTATATTGATTGCAGGGACGTAACTGTGGGTTCTGGGAATGGTATGATCCTAAAAACTGTCATAGATGCAAGTCAATTATACTGGGGTTGTTGAGGAAGACTGGGATATTGGAAGAGAAACTCAAGAAGGACAGAGCTAGGACAAGGAAGTTATGGGTAGTTTTTATTGTATCATGGGTTGTGATGTATGTGATGATGGCTTGAGGCAGATGTAATTGTTTAATGCCCAACAAATCCAATTTTGTTCTAGATTCTAGGTTGTTGGGTAGTGTGTTATTATAACAAGGCTTGTAACATAGGCTATGTTGTATGACTTACTCATCTATTAACTTGCATCTAATGAAACTATTTAATTTATGTTTCCTGTTACTTTTCTAAATTGAGTCTAAAAGTAATAAAGCTTACTCATCTATTAACTTGCATCTAAATTGATTCCAAAGTAACAAAGCTACTGAATGCAAAAGCAAGATAGCTCGATTGTCTCCAAAAGAAGCATACGTACATAAACTTCATTGTCTACATTAGGCCAACCTAATTGTACCTAAATTTAGAAGTAAGGCCAAACTGCACAAAACATGGCCAAACTACACAAGGCCATTATTAGTATACTAGTAGACAATTATCTATTTCTTCCTCTTTGCTAGGGATTTAAACCTCAGTTTCTTTGGTCGAGAAGCTTGAGTTAAGGGAGATGTTTGTCAGGACCCGTCCCAAATATCACCTCGATACCCGGGACGAACCCTGCTCCCGTCTGACAATCACACTTAAAGTACTAAAATAACCTTAATACTACTATAAGCATAACTATCAGACGAAGGAGTAAATATATACAACTGTCAGTCAGAGCATAGTTCTACAAAATGGGCACAAAATCCTACAATGCTAGTCTTGAAACGGAAGAACGTCGTAAGCTCTATGCCTCGGTATCTGCCTCAACGTTCACCCCAGCGCTATCACCACGACCTGGAGGGAAAATTAAAAACCAAAAGAGTGAGTGGACTAGAATAACTGAAAGACTCAAAAACCAGTTTATCATCAAATCAAAGTTAAGGAAAAATAATAGTGTTTGTTCCCCCCGTTTTAAAGAAACAGGCATGCTCAACTAAATATTAGACAATCATAACATGAAACATCATAAGAAACAGAAACACTATAAAACGGATATAGAAATCATGGTAAGTATATCAGAAAAACCATAGCATAATCTATGAACATCATATCATCATTTCCGATTAAACCTGCTGGATCTATCCGAGTCTTTAAACTCAACCAGGCCTCAAATATAAGTACGAGTCTTTAAACTCCCGAGTCTTTAAACTCAATAGGCCTATGGGGGTAATATCGTAAATATTCGAGTCTTTAAACTCCCGAGTCTTTAAACTCAATCCGGGCCCGTCCCCCATCAATCAGAATCCGAGTCTTTAAACCCATATCCAGATCCAGCAAATCCAATCCAAATTCAATGTAAAACCAATTCGAATCCATCGCCAAACTCGAATTCGAAATCCCCGGTTCGAAGCCCTTCCGGCGTTCAGAACCGACATTCCGAACCCAAATCCGGAAATCCATTTTTATACCAAAAATCACATATAATCACAATTCATATTTCATAACCCATTTATCATCAGCAGAAAACAATTATAGGTTGAAATCCTCAAATATGGCATCACAGTCCGAAAACCAACTTTTTCTCGAAAAACGTGCAAAATCCCAGAAATGTCTCGAAAAACGTGAAAGCAGATCAATCACATATAATCATCAACAAGAAGCATAAAAACACATTTAATATCATAAATCCTTAATAAAAACAGTTAGGCATGCTCGAAAGAAAAGAAAGGGTCCACTCACAAATCAGAACGAGTCAATCGCGCTCCGTGCGCTCCTCGACCGTCTCGGGTGCCTCCCGTCCTGTCAATATGCACCAAATAGGGTCACAAATACATCAAGGATACTAACCCTAATTTCCCCAATTTTTCGGGAATTTACTAATATTTTAATCCTAAACCCTAAACCGCCCGGATTCCCGAACAACCTCCTAACATCGTCCGATTCACCCGAAAACCATACCAATGAATTCCTTAGGACATTTAGAATCAAAACCATGTTGGAAGCTTGGCCGGAATCCTTCCCACGCGCCGCCCAAAGTGGCTGCGCGTGGGCCTCACGCGCCTGCTACAGTGCTTCTCCTTCCTCCAGTCACCCGGTTCAGCACAGTTGAACCGGCGTGACCGGTTCTCCTCCGTTCCTCCACCGTTTCAGTCCAAACCAATCCCACTCTCATCGTCCAGTCCCTAGCAAGCTAACCATGTCCTTACATCGAACAATCACGGCCTAAAACCCACCGTTCACGGCCTCGAAACAGACGACCCGTGGCCCCTGTTTTGGCCGCCGGCCGCCCAGGTCCTCCCCCGTCACGGCGACCATCCTAGTCGACTCCTAGGACCCTCCTGAACCTCACCCTGACCTCCAAATCCCTCGACTCTAAGCCCAACTCCACAACTTTCGATTTGAAATTTACGGGAAAAACAGAGGAAGTGGGCTTACCTTTCAATTCAGGCTCCGCCGTGTGCACCGCCGCGTGCCACGGTGCTCGTTGGACTCCCTGCAGTCACCTGAGCCTCCTACCACCTTAGTTTGAACCACCACACGGCACAGCTACCGCTCCTGTCTCAAAACCTCCCTGTTTTTCTCAGAACTCCGCCGCACCACCTTCGTGTCCCCGTGCACGATTCCTCCACCAAAACCCGATCACCAGCTCCGCCTTGCCTCTCTGTCACTCCCTCAGTTCACTCTTGACTCACTCACCCCCTGAATCGATCACTGTCTCTCCAAGCTCTCCCCTCTGTTTCTCTTTGTGTTCGAACAAGCACGGTTTGAAAACGTGCAAAGTGTGACCGTGCACACTTTAGTAGCCCCTGGAACCATCCAGCCCCTTGCACGTGTTCATCATCCATAGGTCAGCACAAAATATCCCTGCCACTTGCCCTTATCTGATTGGGCTGAGGGAAAAGACCAAAATACCCTTTATGCACAAATTACCATTTTACCCTTACACTTTCCAGACCCATAACTATTTCGTCCGACGTCCGATGACAGCGTGCCGCCTGTCGTTGTACTTAGGACGTCGAGACCTATCTAACGGTCCTCGATCTATGTGAAAATCACAAGTCCACCAAAAAGTCAACATTTTTCCTCGTTTAGTCAAATTTACGGTAACGCCCTAAATCTTCCGAACGTCATAACTTTTCCTCCGATTGTCCGAATCGAACCTGCCACCTGTCTACGGACTCGTGACATCCTAAACTACGTCACGGTCAAGGGTCAACACTCATCCAATTGGTAATTCAAAAAGTCAACTTTTGACATACTGTTCACAAGGGCAAAATCGTCCTTTATATACAAAACTTTTACAAAATTACATTTTTACCCTTCCCGAAGGTACGGGTTGTTACATGTTGGTGCTATAGGTTGTGTGTGATTGTGTCGGGTTGCCGGGAGACTTTCAAAGTCCATTTCGGGTGTAGGCTATTGGGACAAGGATTATACAAGGGCTAAGCAAGGGCTGGAGCAAGGGCTGGAGCAGGGTCTGAAGTAGGGGCTGGAGTAGGGGCTGGATTAGGTTTTGTGGTTCTTGACTGCCTGCTAGTTGAGACAGCTTTTGCTTTCCACCTGTCTTTTGCCACCTTTCTTTTCTTCCTCAAAGCCTCAGCCTTCTCTGTAATGGGCACCTGTATGTCAAACGTTAAATGAGAACGAGATAGTTGCCACCCTAAACTCATATAAAAGTTCCAGTTTACACCCTAAACTCATATTACAGTTCCATTTTACACCCTAAACTCACCTTACAATTCAAGTTTACATCGTTCAGTTAATTTGAATTCCCACTTTGATTTCTTAAGTCACCTTAAAGTGAAGGAAATAATACTCATATTACACCTTACAGTTAAATGATTCCATATTGAAAATCACCCTAAACCTAATCATTTCATAATAATCATTTCTACGAAAATGTGAAAGCATCTTTCCACATTCCACATGTAAAAGCATCATTCAAAGGTACATGTGAAATCATCTTTCCACATTTCACATGTTAAAGTGGCATCTTTCTACATTTCACATGTGAAAGCATTGCTCCATATGTTAAAGCATCTCTCATTTTTCCCTAAACCCTAATTCTATACAATACTTCAACAACTTGAAAAGATAGGATCATTACCTAGCACTTGTTAAGCCTATGGCCTAGTTCACCACAAATGCTGCACTTCATCTCAGTGTAGTACCGTCGAAGCTTGGGTGGATGTTGTGGTTGCTCTGTCTCACCAGCTGACTTTTTCTTGCTTTTCCTTGGCCTGCCTGGCTGTTTGTGGTAGGTTGGTGGCATCAAAGCAGGTAACCCAGTGGATGCCCATTGATCTTGGCTTGCCATAGGCTAAATTATCCTATCATAGCACTTCAAGTAGGCCTTTTTCCTGTAGCATTCATGTAACGACCCGTTCCGAGTTTACGAGATTAATTAAGAACTAATTGAGGATTAGTGGGACTAATCGGGGATTAGTGGGACTAATCGGGGATTAGTCGAATATTGTTTTGACGGTCGGTGTAAAATGACGATTTTACCCTTGGGAATGGACAAAAAGTTGACTTTTGATCATAGAGGTCAAATGCATGAGGAACGAGGATCGTTACATAAATCGAGTTAATACGAGCCCGTAGACAGGTGATATGTCAAAATCAGACTTCGTATGAGGAAGTTACGGGTCACAGACGTTTTTGGATACTATTGCACAATTTACGAGAAATTGGACATTTGTCACTTAGTGGGGCCTAGATATTTTGCCAGGCCCAATGGTGAGTAACAAGTGTCACTCATCCATTGCCCATCACCTTACATACATGCATACCATTATCCTTCATTCATCTTCTTTGTTCATCCAAACTTGAAACCCAAACCCTTTACCCTTTCGATTGAGACCAGAGAGACTGAGAATGATGGTGAGGCTGAGGGTTGAGAGAGAGACGGGGAGACAATATGGGAGGTGGCTAGACCGCTGTGAACGACTGAGGAAACCGTGAAACAGGTAAACCTGTAACTTGTGAATTTCTTGGAAATTGGATTTTGTGTTTTGAACGTTTGGGGTTGTACCTAAGGCTTCGGCTGTGTTCTTGGGGTCTGTACGAGTCGATGGGGATCAGAATCAAAGGCTGAGGATGGTGGAGCAGCTCAGGCAGGGAGATGGAAATTGTTCGTCACTGTTCATTGACTCAAGGCAAGTTTTTAGTTAGTTTTTCGTGGTTTTGATTAGTTAGATCAGTTCCTGGGGTTTAGATGAACACGTAGGAATAAACAGGGATCAAAATGGTGGTCGGATTAGTGAGTTTGGAACGGGTCAAGTCGCTGGTCTGCGTGACCCGAAACCGTGAACCAGGCTGACTCAGATGAAGGTTGAAAACGATGATGATGTCATCGGGTGACGTCATCATCTGATAGGTGTTAGAGGTGGACTAGTAGGAACGTGACACGTGACACGTGTCACATGTCAGTGCCCAGTCATCTCTGACATGTCAATGACGTGGCCTAATTAGTTGCTGCCATGTGTCACTGACATGTTAGTGACATGAACTAGTGGACAGGTGAGACGTGGCATTGTCAGACCGAGTTAGATGACGTTAGGCTGACTTTGACCGTTGACTGCTGCAACGTTGAGTTTTTGTTGACGTCAGTGTTGACTTTTACTTTAAATCACACGTGGGGGCACGTGGGCGCGAATCTCGAGGTAGGACTAGTGTCATTTTAAAAGGTTTCGTAGATCCAGATCCAATGATGGTGGTTTCGGGTCGATCAGAGATCGTTAGGTTGGTCAAATTGAGGTTTAAAGCCTCGGGAAGCGTGTTCGGGATGCGTTTCCAAGATGAGACTATTCATAGGTTTTAGGTTTGACCTTATAGAGTCTGTTAGCGACCTTTGGTATGATTTGGATAGGTCCAGATGACTCAGAGAGGTTGAATTAGCCTCGGGGAGGCTTATGGCACGCATATCAAGGCATAGCAAGGTCGGTCTGTGAGTGGACATTGCTTTCTAAATATGATGCATCCATAAAAGTTTTATATGTTTTAAATACATGATTTGAGATGCCTTGAGTGCATATGTATGTGGTGTTTTGGTAATTTACGTAATTACACGTATTTCGAGGTTTATAGTTTTTTAATGGATTTATACATGCTTGCGTTTTCAATAATGGAGTAATGGAATGATTTCGGATTTGGAAATATGGAATTGGGCTTGAGACCCATTTGCCTTATGAACTATCGGACTTGAAGTCCATTTGATTTCATGAGATATCGGGCTTGAGGCCTAGTTGATTATGATATTGAGCATGAGTACCTTTTTTGGTTTATGAAAAGTGATTTCGGGTTCGGAGACCCTAACTAGATTTGGTTTTGGATTTGGGTTATGAAAGTTATACTTCGGGCATGAGACCTAGTTGTGGATTTACGATGATTTTATGAAAACAGAATGGATGAAACTATATTCCGGGCGTGGGCCCCTCTGAAAGGTTTTGAGATGATTTCTGAAATGTTTTCCATATACCATCCTATGTGGATTTATCTCCAGGTGTCAGGGACACTGGAGTAGTCACAGAGCATTGTGTGAGAGGGGCTGCCCTACGTGAAAGACCGTAGAGAGGTCCAGGATCAGGATTGCTAGAAGTTAAAACCTTCACTCCCCAAGGAGGGTCATGGACCCGGGTGGACCTTGGGGAGTCTCGGCTTGAGACCGAAGTGCACGCGTAGCTTATGATAGTGACATCTCGGATGTCAGGCATATGGGATGCCAAGGATTGGTAAACTGTATTTCACTAGATTGGTGGTTTGGTATTAATAGATTTGGGCTGTGACCCACATACTTGGTTTTGGGCTGAGTTCCCACATCCCTTGATTTTCTGGTTTTTGGGCTAAGGCGCAAATGGATTGAGGAAGGAAATGGCTTTGATTAATAAACGGTTTTATTAACTTTGATTTGATTTGAGGAATATTTGAGTTAATTAGTTTTCGAATGTATGCATGATTTTAAATGAAGGGTGTCACAACCCATCCTAATCCCCCCGGGATTAACACGGGATGTGTCATGATTCGGTCTGACACGAAGTGTCAGACCATGGAAAATTTAAACCTTTAGCCTGACCGGCTTCCAGAGCACGCCAGGATCCGGTGGAGGAGTGTGATGTCTTAGTCTCTGCTACAGTCCGCATCCGTAATCAACTTGAAGGGCATTAAAAACCAGAAAAGACTGTGAGTGGACGAAAAACAATAATTTAATAAAACACATTTCATAAAAGACCTTTATGCCCTTCATTAAAAATCATGCATGCATAGGAAAACCATTTATCAAACCACATATGTTTCAATAACCATCAATAAGGTCTCAGCCCCAAATTCCGAAATCCAAAACAAACGGGCCCCTGTCCAAATGTATTTATACAAATCCATAACATAGTAAACATATGTGGGATCTCAGCCCAAATTCATTTATCATGGATAAAACACAATTTCGAAAATCTAAGAAATCATGTTTATCATATATCATATAACCAATCCTGTCACGGTATCTAAAGCTACACGCGTGCTACCCGGGGTCTCAAATCCCAAGTCTCCCCAAGATCCACCCAAGTCATTGTCCGCAGATTAATGACCCTCCTTGGGGGTTATAATCCATAATAGCCTTCCTGAGAGTAAGCTACCCAACGGGGACGACTCCACTCAGTTAGTGCTCTGTGACTACTTCGGGATCCACCTAGGCCAACGACCCTCCCCAGAGGAGACAATCCATAAATATATAAGGATGGTATATGAAAAACCATTTCAAATCATCCTCGAAACCTTTCAAAGGTTCATGCCAGGCCCCCATAAACCGTCATGAACCAGAAATCCATTTATGGGTCCCCGACTCGAAATCACAATCGTAAACTATAACTGGGCCTCAAGCCCGATTTCGTAAACCAAGTGGGCCTCGTGCCCGATTAGTAAACCAAGTGGGCCTCATACCCTATATCGTAAACCAAATGGGTCTTGTGCCCGATATCGTATGCTAAATGGACCTCGTGCCCGATTCATAAATCAACTGGGCCTCGAGCCCGATACGCAAATCAACTGGGCCTCGAGCCCGATAAGAAAATCAACTGGGCCTCCAACCCGATTCGTAAACCAACTGGGCCTCCGGCCCAATTCCTTGTTAATTCAAATGGACTTCAAGTCTGAGAGTTTGTAAATCAAATGGGTCTCGTGCCCGATTCCATATTTTCAAATCCGAAATCAGTCACGGACCAATTGGACCCCTAGCTAGATAACGTGGCTAAAAGGGACTTCGAGTCCGAGGGTTTCCAAAACAAATGGGTCTCATGCCCGAGTTTACCTTATCAAATCCAAAACTATGTAATTAAACCATTTCTAAAACCATAAGCACATATACTCAATGCAAAATCGTAAACCTCGATTTACGTGCAAACACGTAAATCGCCTCGAAATGCGTGAAATCATGTAAATCACTAACATCCAAAAAATCATCATAGAATCACATCTATAAACCATATAAAAAATTTATGCATGCATCACAGTTTAGAAATCAAGGTCCACTCACAGACCGTCCTAAGCTGCCGTCTCGATTTGCGTGTTGTAAGCCTCCCCGGGCTAATCACTATCACCGAGACTCCCAAACCTTTCCAAATCACACTAGAGGGTTACTAACTACCTTATTAACCTCTCATTGAAGCCCCGTAATTTTCCTGAATTTTTAACTATTTTTAAACTCGATTCTAAACCTTCGGACGTCCCGAACTATAGCGAGACGGTGTCCGATCGACACGAAACCAGTCCCAAAATGTTCGTTACATCGAATAGATTATTTCACATGTTGAAGTCATCCTCAAACTACCCTCCACGTGCCCCACGTGTCTCTGCAAGCGGCTGCGTGTGAGGCCCACACGCCTCAACAGTGTCATCGTCTTCCTTGCGCTGGACCCGGTTCACTGGTTCAGACCGGTTCAACCGAACCGGTGAACCGACTCGGCTGATTCTCACTGTTTTCTCAACCTTTTTCCTCCCTGTTTCAACCTAGGTCCTCGTCTCATTCCCCCTAATCGATCCATAACCTCAAAAACATGAAATAATGTCGAGATCGTACCTGTTCGAAAAGGAACAGTAACCGACCACCTGCAACTCACTTCTGCAGTCGACTCCAGCCGTCCTAGCCCTCGAAACCAGTCCCATTCGAATCGTCTGAGTCCCTAGTATCTCACACAATCAACCAAATCGATCCTTGAACGTTAAATAACGAATTTCCAAAAATGGGTTCACACGGGTTATCGGGTTTGAGTTTTCTCACCTCCGCCGCGTCACATCCGTGCTCAGTCCAGTCAGTCCTGTCGTCCTAGTCCATTTGGTCATTCACTCTCTCTCAGTCCTCACAGTTGATCACATAAGATGATAGGTTTGTGGTGGTGTTTGTATGACAATGGTGGGCACGGTTTGAAGGAAGTAAAATGAGAGGGATGATGGCTGATGGTGAAGTCTGATGATGATAAACAAATGAGGGAGATGGACGGTGGAGAGGAGAGGGGGAGGTAGAGATGATTGGTTAGGATGAGAGGTGGGTGGAATTAATTATAAAATAATTAGGATAATATTATTTTAATTAGTTAGATCCACTTTTTAGGGATAATGACCAATGGGATGAGTGACACTTATCACTCATCCATGGGTCCCACTTAAATATCTGTCCAATCAGATATTGCCACATAATCCCTGCCTCGTAATGCGTGCATAGTCCAAACGAACTTCCCGTCACCATAACTTCTCTGTCCAACGTCTGATTTTGACGTGCCGCCTGTCTACGGACTCATGATGTCCCGAACTACGTGAGGTCATCGGCCCTCGTACGTTAGACTCACCGAGTCAAAATTCAAAATTTTGGCCACGACCATGGGCAAAACGGTCATTTTACACCGTCCAGCTGATTTCGCTTAATTAATCACCGATTAACCTCACTAATCCTCCATTAGTCACTAACCTAATTACAGAATTCGGGACGGGTCGTTATAAAGGGTATAAATGTCTTTACTGGAAATGTTTTTATTAAATTATTTATTTTCTTCCACTCACAGTCTTTAATGGTCTTTAATGGTTCTAATGAAAGGACTGTCCCCTGAGGAACATTGGTAACCGTGCCCGATCCTGCTCTCGTCTGACAAGTCAACTGAAGTTTCCCAAATTTCCCTCAGCACTTGTCAAACAAGGGATAATCGTACTTGTGCCCACTCATGCCTCCACCTCTCGATCACCCTCGATCATCGCTCCACGACCTGGAGGGTCAATAGACACAAAAGGTGTGAGTGGAGGAAAATAAATCAGTTTATAAAAGATGTTACAGAAAAGTCATTTCTACCCTCCACGTAAAACCAATGCATGCATTCGAAAATCATTTCACAATCCATTTCATTTCCAGTACAAGAAAACCGTGTATGAAAATCAAAATCATTTTCTTTTTCTCAAACCTCGGCCCTTAACCCGAAACCATACATACGGGGCCTCAGCCCAAAACCACAAATTCTTATCAAGTACGGGAACTTAGCCCAAAACTCATCAAATCCAAATCATCTGGGCCGTTTCCCAAAACCAGTGAAAAACATCAATCAATTGAGTTGCTAGATCTCAAGTGCGCCCGAGTCTTTAAACTCCAAACCATGCGCATAATCAGGCCTTCCCGGGATATCAACGAGTCTTTAAACTCAAAACACAATCAATAGGCCTCGGGGGATATCACAATAACTGAGTCTTTAAACTCAAAACATATCAATCAAGGGCCCTCCCCCATCATCAATCAACTGGGTCTTTAAACCCAAAATGTAATGACCCGGACATTAGAAAAGCGAAATTTTGGAAAATTTGAAGAAAATGACGATTTTGCCCCTAGAATCGGGCGAACAGTTGACTTTCGGTTCGAGCAGTCAAACCGACATGGACTGAAGACTGTGACGTAGTTCGAGACGTCACGAGTTCATAGGCAGGTGGCACGTCCGATTCCGACATTCGAGAAGAAAGTTATGATGTTCGGAAGTTCAAGGGTAATTCGGTAATTTGGTTAAGGGGAAATTTATTGATTTTTCAAACGACATGTACTTTTCACATAATGAGAAGACCGTTGGGAAGGTCTCAAGACGCTGAGTCCGTAGACAAGCGACACGCGTCAATCGGAGTTCGGACGACCAAGTTATGGGCTTAGGAGTGTGAAGGGCATTTTGGTAAAATGTCAAAGCAAGGGCAAAATGGTAATTGATTAATTAAATAAAATGGAACGGTGGTTGGGCTGATTCAGCAATGGTTAGGCCATCAAGTGACATCTGTCAAAATTCTAAGAGAGATTAGTGGTGGTGCACGTGTGTGTGTGATCGTGACTTTGGCGAGAGCGGTGGTGAAAATGTTCAAACAAAAACAGAGAGAAATGACCATAATTAGCTTGATCGACTTCCCTAGCAACCGATTGGGAGAAAAGAGAAATTGGAGACGGATTCAGAGAGGGAAAACAGGGGATTAAGAGATTGAAATAGACAGAAAATACGAGGGACTGAGAGAAAACTCGAAGAGAAACCGAAACCTATTCTTGGATAAATTTAAATTCGAATTTGAGTTGTAGACCAGCCCAAGTGAAATTAAGGTTAGATTAAGAATTCTGAGACCTGTATTAGTCGATCCAAATCATGAAATTCAAGGTTCAAATCTCTTGGAGCCACGAACAAACATGACGGAATTCCAGAAATCGTGAGCTTGTGTTCATGTAATTGGGGGTAAGTTCTTGTGAAATTGGTTACAAAATCGTCTTTAAAGTAAGTCTACGATGCTCCCTAACTAATTAATTGAAGAAATAGATGACTGTTTGATGAACTGGGATGATGAACATTTATTAGAACTCGAAGTCAATTGAGTTGATTGCGATGCTACATGGTTGATCAATTAGTGGAATTGATGTTGAATTAAAAGAATTTCAACCGGGTTGTGTTGCGGGCTAACGGGTTGAGTGTGCAGAAAACAGGTGACAGGGATGAGCACTGTAGCATCGCGTGAGCTTCACGCGCAGCCACTCACGGCGGCGCGTGAGGGCCCATGGGCTCGAGTTTCGAGGTGAGTTCAACATGAAACTTGCTCCTTTTAATGTAACGAACATTTTGGCACTAGTTTCGAGAAAATCGGATATCGTTTCGATAGTGTTCAGTGTATCTGAGTTTTCGTATACGTATAAAATATTTATTTAAATCTTGAAAAAAATTGGGGAAAATTATATGAGGTATCTTGAAGTGTTAGTGACCCTCGATATTGATTTTGGACAGGGATTATGATTTTCGGAATTTACGGAAAAACGTGCAGTTCGGAAGCGAGCCGTTTGGACGGTGTGTGAGTGGACTTTTTTTCTTCTAAATTTCAATGCATGCATAATCGTTTTCTATGCTTTATATTTATGATTTCTATGCTTATGCTTATGGTAATTACGATTTTCGTATATATATGTATTTCGATACACAATACGTAATTGCACGTATTTCGAGACTATGGTTTCTCCTATGCTTTAATGATGGTTTAATGAATGATTTTATATGATTGTGCGTATCATGTTTTGATTATGATTGTGAGTATGATTTACGGTTTTGGCACATATTTTGAGATTATCATGAATTTGCACGTTTTACGAGATTTCGAGTGTGTTGTGATTGACCATGGTTTTGATGGTTTGAATTTGGGATTTAAAAGATGGTTTGATTTCAAAGATTTAAAATGGATTTTGGAAAAAGTGATTTCGGGCTTGATACCCAGTTCATAAAAGTGGTTTTGGTGAATGAGATTTCGGTTTTCGGAAACTTGAAAATGGATTTCCGGATTTGGGTTCGGAGTGATTATTCCGGATGCAAGCTTACGGAATAATGGTTCCGAATTTGGATTTGGAACTGGATGATGGATGTGATTTGGGAATTGAATGTGAAATTCGGACATGAGTTCTATTTCGATAAAATGTGATCTCGGATATGGTTTTGGAGTTTGAAATAAGATGGATTCTGGATTTGTTATGATTACACATGGTTTTGGGTTTAAAGACCTGGTACTATTGTTGGTTCATGTTGATGATGGGGGAGGGCCCTTGATTGATATGTTTTGAGTTTAAAGACTCGGTTACTGTGATATCCCCCCAGGCCTATTGATTGTATTTTGAGTTTAAAGATTCGTTGATATCCCGGGAAGGCCTGATTATGCGCATGGTTTTGAGTTTAAAAACTCGGGAGCACTTGAGATCCAGCAGATTGATTGACTTGTGATTTACTATTGATTTGTGATGCTTTCGAATGTGTTGGGCAATGACCCGGTTTATATGGCTTGATGGATTTTTGGGTTATGTTCTGTACTTGGATTCTGATTCGTGATTTTGGGCTGAGGCCCCGTGTTTATGGTTTCCGACTACGGCCGAGGTTTGAGAAAAGGAAATGATTTCGGTTTTCACACACTGTTTTCTGGTACTGGAAATGGAATGGATTGTGAAATGATTTTCGAATGCATGCATTGGTTTTGCGTGGAGGGTAGAAATTCTTTTTTGTAACATGTTTTATAACTGATTTATTTTTGTCCACTCAAACCTTTTGTGTTTTTATTGACCCTCCAAGTCGTGGCGCGATGATCGAGGCTATTCGGGAGATGGAGGCATGAGTGAGCACGTGTGTGGCTATCCCTTGTTTGGCAAGTCCTGAGGGTAATTTGGGAACTTCAGTTGACTTGTCAGACGGGAGCAGGACCAGGCACGGTTATCAATGTTCCTCAGGGGACGGTCTTGTCACAAAATCAGATCCAGCAATAGTACCGGTTCTTTAAACCCAAACCATGTGTAATTCACAACAAATCCAGAATCCATCGTAATCCAAATTCCAAAACGAAATCCGACATCACATTTTATCGAAATGGGTCTCGTGCCTGAATTCACTTTCAAATCCCAAATCATACTCACAAATCATAATCAAAACATCATCAAAACATGATACGCATAAATCATATAAAATCATCCATCAAACCATAGTCAAAGCATAGGAGAAACCATAATCTCGAAATACATGTAATTACGTATTGCATATCGAAATACGTGTAAATACGGAAATCGTAAGTATCATAATCATAATCATAGAAATCATAGATATAAAGCATAGAAAACAATTATGCATGCATTGTAATTTAGAAAGCAAAGTCCACTCACACACCGTTCAAACGACTTGCTTCCGAGCTACACGTTTTTCTGTAAATTCTAGAAATCATAATTCCTGTCCAAAATCAATATCGAGGGTCACTAACACTTCAATATACCTCATATAATTTTCAAAAAAAATTTTCGGGATTTAAATAGGTATTTTAAGCGTATACGAAAGCTTCAGATACACTAAACACTATCGAAACGATATCTGATTTCCTCGAAACTAGTACCAAAATGTTCGTCACATTAAAAGGAGCAAGTTTCATGTTGAACTCACCGCGGGAATCGAGTCCACGCGCCCTCACGCGCCACCGTGAGTGGCTGCGCGTGAAGCTAACGCTCTGCTACAGTGCAAGCACTGTTCATCGCGCGTTGATCCGGCTCAATCTCTACCAATTTCAACTTGATTTCTGTAATTCAAATGTCCAGTAGCATCGTAAACACATGAATTAGAGGGTTGTCATATCAATTCCAATTATAATTACTTCCAACTATGCAACTCAATTCAAATTTTCGAAGATAGTTCATCATTCAATCCCTTCAATTTTCGTCGATTTCTTTAAATTGATCAGTTAGGAAGCATCATAGACTCATTCTAACCATGAATTCAAGTTCAATTTGACTTGAACATACCTTTGCATGATCGAACTCAATCATGGAAGTTCCAAACCGTCGCGGGTCCAGTTCTTGGCCAATACCTCCTCGATTTCTTCCATTTTTTATTGTGTTTGACTACTCAAGGTCCCAGAAGTCTTAATAGAACCTTAATTTGACTTGGGCTGGTCTAAAACTCGAAATTCGAATTTAAATTATCCAAGAACAGGTTTCAGGTTTCGGGTTTCTCTTCGGGTTTTCTCTCTATCCCTCGTGTTTGCTTTCTATCTCAGTCTCTTAATCCTCTGTTTTCCCTCTCTTAACTCTGCTCCAGTTCTTCTTTTCTCTCAATAGGTTGTTGGGGAGGTCGATCAAGCTAAGTTATGGTCTTCAGTCTCTGTTTTTCAAACACACACATAGACGGTTTAAACTGGATTCACCCCATCGCTCCACAACATACTCACACCGTGCATATGACATGACCGCCCCCGAAGGGACATTGATAACCGTGCCCGGTTCTGCTCCCGTCTAGCAAGTCGACTGAAGTTCCCAAATTACCCTCAGTGCTTGCCAAACCAGGGATAGCCACACACGTACTCACTCATGCCTCCGCCTCTCGAGTTGCCTAGATCAATGCGCCACGACCTGGAGGGTCAATAAAAACACAAAAGGTGTGAGTGGACAAAAATAAATCAGTTTATAAAACAGTTACAGAAGACGTTTCTACCCTCTACGTAAAACCAATGCATGCATTCGAAAATCATTTCACAATCCATTTCATTTCCAATATGAGAAAACCGTGTATGAAAATCAAAATCATTTTCCTTTTCTTAACCTTCGGGTCTTAGCCCGCAATCATAAACACAGGGCCTCCGCCCAAAATCATGAATCAAATCCAAGTACGTAACAGAATCCAAAATTCTTCAAACCACATGAACCGGGCCACTGCCCATCACATTTTGAAAATATCAGGAATCAACAACAATTTACAAGTCAATCAGTTTTGCTGGATATTAATTACCGAGTCTTTAAACTCACAGGTCTTCCCGGGATATCAACGAGTCTTTAAACTCAGAACATAATTAATAGGCCTTGAGGGGTATCACAATAACCGAGTCTTTAAACTCCGAATCTTTAAACTCAATCCGGGTCTTTAAACCCAATCCGGGCATGCCCCCATCATCAATTAACCGAGTCTTTAAACTCAAAACATGATCCAGCAATAGCACCGGGTCTTTAAACCCAAAACCATTTGTATATCACAACAATCCAGGATCCATCGTGATCCAAATTCCAAAACCAATCCGAAATCACATTTTATCATAATAGGACTTATGTCTGAATTTCACATTCAAATCCCCAATCATATCCGTCGTCCATTCCCGAATTCGAATTCGCAATAATGATTCCGTAAGCCGGCATTCGGAACCGTCATTCTGAACCCAAATCCAGAAATCCACTTTCAAGTTTCCGAAAACCGAAATCTTGTTCATCAAAATTACTTTTATGCCCTGGGCGTCAAGCCCAAAATCACCTTTTCCGAAATCCGTTTTAAATATTTGAAATCAAATCATATTTCAAATCCCAATGTCAAAGCATCAAAAACGTGATCAAATTACAAAGTACTCGAAATCTCGTAAAATGCGCAAATCCGTGATAGTTTCAAAATACGTGTCAAAACCATAAGTCATACTCACAATCACTTCAAACATCCTTAAAACATCATACACACAAATCATGTAAAATCGTTCATCAAAACATCACCAAGGCATAAGAGAAACCATAGTCTCGAAATACTTGCAATTACATATTGCATATCAAAATACGTATAAATACGAAAAATCGTAATTATCACAAGTCATAATCATAATCATTAAAATCATAGAAACATTTATGCATGCATTAAACTTTAGAAAGAAAAGTCCACTCACACACCGTCCATAACGACCGTTTTCGCGCTGCACGCGTTTCCGTAATTTCTGACAATTTCCAGGAATCTCGAATTCTGTCCGAAATCATTCTTCAGTGTCACTAAGGACTCAAATAACATCATATTAATTTCTCATAATTTTTCGGGAGTTAAATATTAATTAAAAATGTAACATAAATGTAATGACCCGGAAATTTGAAAAAGGAAAAATTGGAAACTTTGGGGAAAATGACGATTTTGCCCCTGGAATTGGGCAAAAAGTTGACTTTTAATTTGAGGGGTCATACGGACTTTGACCGATGACCGTGACGTAGTTCGGGACGTCACGAGTTCATAGACAGGTGGCACGTCCAATTCCGACATTCGAGGAGAAAGTTATGACGTGCCGAAGTTGGTAAAAGGGGCCGAAAGTTGACTTTTTGATCGGGACATTATTTGGACTTTCCGGGAGTACCGTGGGGTAGGTCTCGGGACGCTGAATCCGTAGACAGGCGGCATGCGTCAATCGGAGTCCGAACAAGAAAGTTATGGGTATAGAACGAAGAGGGGTATTTTGGTAATTTGTTACGATAAGGGTAAAACAGTAATTGTCTTTAACGGGTGAACTTAATTGATAAAATATGTCTTGATTTGGCTGAATCAGCCTATTTGGATTGAGATTAATTCCTAAGTGACATTTGTCACTTGCTTAAGCAAATTAGTGGCATTATTTGAATGCCTAATATGACAAATTCATCCGTCGATTTCCTTTGTTTAAAATTGACCAAATTGATCGATGAAAAGGGGGAAACAGAGAGAGTTTGAAACGGGAAGAGGAACCCAGAGAGAAAACGAGTAAGATTGAAGGAATAATTGAGAGAAAATCGTGCTGGAAACCCAAGAACAAACCCGAAAATCACCTAAGAACACCAAATGTCGATTTTGATTTGTACAACGTTTCGGATGAAATTGATTAGATATTTAGTCTTCTGGGAGCTCAACGAAGCGAATCAAATCAATTGGGCAAGAAATTGGAGGCGAATCGACAGAGAACAGGCTCTGTGACGCCATTGAAAGTGAGAGCTTGGGTTCGATTACTTGGAGGTAGTAATTCTTGAAATTGATTTCAATTTCGTGTTTAGAATAACTGTTATATGCTTCTGGTGTAAACAATTGAATGATATAGGTCGAATTGGCGTAGAACCCGAATGAAGACCCGTCGGGTATCTATGTTGAGTCGAGGACTTTGAGGATTTGATTTCTAAAATTAAGGTTACAGATCATTAATACATATTGAGTAGATGTATATGAGTGAAAGAAACAGGGAAATTGAGGTCGAATTGACCAAGAACAGATCGGGTCTGATCGCGGGTTGTAGACCCGTTTACCAGAGAAACGGGTGAGAGAGGGAACTATTCACTGTACTGTAGCAACGCGCGTGAACTCACACGCAGCCGCTTGCGGCGGCGCATGAGGGCGCGTGGGCTGTTTTCTGGGAAAGTGGTCAACATGTGTTTTATTCTATATAGTGTAACGATCATTTTGGTTTTGGTTTCAAATCAATCGGATACCGTCTCGATAATGTTTCGAGGGTCCGAAGATTTAAGTTACGTATTTAATTAATATTAAATTCCCAGAAAATTATGGGGAAATTAGATGATGTAAATTGACTTGTTAGTAACCTTGAATAATGATTGTGAACAGGATTCGAGATTCCGAGCAAGTATTGGAAATTACGGAAACGCGTGCAGCGCGGGAAACGAGCAGTTGGACGGTGTGTGAGTGGACGTTTGTTTTATAAATTGATTTGCATGCATAGTTAAATGTTTTATATGATTTATGGCATGATTTGAATTGCAATGATTTGATATGAATATTGTGAGATTTAATGATTATTTTAATTGGTGCTTCGGGCACGTTTTTCGAGAAAATGTGAAATGACTGTTTTGGGTGAAGGCCCGGGATTTGTGATTGGTTTTGGCTTGGATTATGAGTTGGGAAATTGATTTAATGGATTTGTGATGTTTTCGGCTATGATTTTACGGATTTGCGTGTATTGAATTATTTAATGATTTTACGGATTAACGAGAAATGAAATTTGGGTATGAGGCCCTGTGATAATGGTTTTGACATAGTTTTGATACTTGATTTGAAATAATGCTTTTGATTGTGTTTTGATGTTTGATGACTCCAGATGTGTAATTCCTGGAGGGACTCCAGATGCGTAATTCCTGGAGAGACCGGATGTGTAATGCCCGGTGAGGCTGGATGTGTAATTCCCAGCATTGGATGACGACTCTGGATGTGTAATTCCCAGAGGATCCTCAGATGTGTAATTCTCGAGTTATATGATTTATTATATGGTGAACTGATTTTATAAAATGAGTTAAATGATTCATGTGTTTTATCCTATGCATGCATGATTTGTAAAACTGGAGGGTAACGGATGTGTTTCAAATGTATTTTAAATTATATTATTTTTGTCCACTCACACCTTTGTTTTTTGATGACCCTCCAGGCCGTGGCATAACGTTCGGGGCTGATCTCGAGGCGGAGGCATGAGCAGAAATCAGTATAGTTATCCCTGGTTTGACAGGTGCTGGAGGGTACTTTCGGGACTTCAGTTAGCTTGTCAGACGGGAGCAGGACCAGGCACGGTTATCGAGGTCCAGTTGGGACGGGTCCTGTTAATAAACCTTCGGACCCTCGAAATAATATCGAAACAGTGCCCGATTAACTCGAAAACAACGCTAAAATGTTCGTTACATTGTATAGGGTAAAAGTCATGTTGAACTCACCTCGATAATCGGGCCCACGTACCCTCATGCGCCACCGTGAGTGACTGCTTGTGAAAGCCACGCGCCTGCTATAGTAAACGGGTAAACGGGTAAACGGGTCCAGTTGCCCGCGACTTGACCCGGCTAGTATTCCATCAATTTGACATCATTTTGAACAATTGAACACTCAATTAGCTTCGCAGCCAATTGAATTAGGGATCTGTAACATCCATTGTAGTCGTCATTACCTCAAACCATCGCGACTTAATCCAAGTTTCAAAAACGAGTTCCTCGTCTGAGTTCGTCAAATAACCATGGAATTATTTAATTAATTAGTCGTACAACATCGTAGTCTCATGGTAAGGATGATTTAGAATTTAATTTCACAAAAACTTACCTCCAATTACACGAACACAACCCGCGATTTTCCGGCCATCCACCACGTCCGTCCATGGCTCCAGGAGCTTCGAAGCTTGCATCCCTTGATTTGGATCGACTAATCAAGGTTCCAGAAGACTTATTCGAACCTCAATTTGGCTTGGGCTGGTCTACAATTCAAATTCGAATTCGAATTTGTCCAAAAACGAGTTTCGGGTTCCAGTGTATATTCTTCACTCAGTCCCCCCGTTTTTCCTCTCCAAAACGTCTCTCTGTTTCTCTCATTCCTTCCTAGTAAGTCATTTCAACCCCAACATTCCCTGAAACCCGTGCCAAGCCACTCACTATAAAACTGAAACCCATGCTCTGTTTTTCCACTTCCAACCGCACCAAACATTAGAGAAATCAACCCGTGCTCTGCCTTCAGCACGCCCATATTTCCCACTCAATGCATAAAGAATGCAGTAGCACTCAGCCCAACCAGCAATTCCATAAACAATTGCAACCCGTGCTCTGCTCTAAAGGACCCGTTCACGGCAGTTTCAGTTTGTCTCTTTGGAAATTACCATTTTGCCCCTCCTTCACAAAATTACCAAAATGCCATTCACGCTTCTAGACCCGTAACTCGGTCATCCAAACTCCGATTGACGCGTGCCGCCTGTCTACGGACTCAGCGTCTTGAGACCTACCCAACGATCCTCAGCTTAAATGCAAAGTGCATGTTGTTTGAAAAGTCAACAAATTCCCCCTTTTTTTCCTAATTACGAAAATGCCCTTGAACTTCCAAACGTCATAACTTCTTCCCTGATTGGCGGAATCAGACGTGCCACCTGTCTATGAACTCGTGACGTGCCGAATTACGTCACAATCATTAGTCAAAGTCCCTTTGATCGCTCAAGCAAAAAGTCAAATGTTTGCCCATTATCTAGGGGCAAAATCATCATTTTCTTCAATATTTTCCAAATTTTCCTTTTTCGAAGGTCCGGGTCGTTACAACCTACCCCCCTTCAAGAATTTTGTCCTCGAAATTCCAATTAGTGGGAGCCATAATATTTTTCCAAGGAAACACGTCTAAGATGAACTCGAAACATAATCACTCTCAACCGGGTATACGTCATACCCAACTTATAGCAATCATACAGCCAGTCTCAACCTCGGTAAAAATCCCTGCCCCATGGGCAGTCATACCACATGCAGGCTTGGAATACATAGCCTAGCTCCCGTTCGAGTTTCCACAATCCAAGATCACGAAAACCCGTCAGATCTTCTCGTTTACATGTCATCCACTCGTGACATGATCCCATGGCTAAATCCGCACATGTGTCATCAGGCCACTAGGCCAATAAACTCATAAGGTTCAACAACTCGAAAACTCAATCCCCTCACTAGGTCAATTACACCATATTCCCTTTCCCATGGTCACTATGTATAATGATTTCAAACTTTCCTCCTGATTCCTTCCTATTGCCAATAAGCGCTCAGTACAATCTCATTCGTACTATATCGCAAATCATACCCTTCTCTTAACCTCGACTCCACCATACACCAAGTATGGTCCTGTAGTTGGACGTCAACCGTCCAAGTCATCAGAATCATGTGCTACTCTAGTCCTATGGAGTTCCATAACTAACAGGATTTCACCTATCCTCAAGTTATCAAACATTACAATCTTCTCCCCAATAGTACCTGATCCGCCAAAGTGGTCGTAATCCCAATTTATTCTGACCATCACCTTATCACGCATTAAGCCTTTCTTTTTATCCATTCTTACTAATCCTGATGGTTGACGCCGTACTCATACATTCCTTTCCAAAAGGTATATGACCTCTGCATTCTCAACCCCGTGGGTCGAACTTAACTCATACAAAGTGACAGGACCCATCCCAATCCCCCCGGGATTAGTGCGGGATGACGCTGCTCCCGTCTGACACGAAGTGTCAGACAAGGGATATTTTCGTCCTTTGCCCTCCCGGGCTATCAGAGTACGCCAGGATCCGGAGGAGGCATGTGATATCTCGATCTCTGCTACAGTCCACATCCGATGTCAACCTGAAGGGCAGTCAAAACATTAAAAACTGTGAGTGGACAAAACAAAGAGTTTATAAAAACATTTAATAAGGAAGACATTTGTACCCTCCACTAAAAAGCATGCATGCATTGGAAAACCATTTAACCAAAGAAACCATACATGGGAACTAAGCCCAAATCAGATATAAACCAAGGTCGAAAGGACCACAATAAAACGACCATACGGGCCACTGCCCAAATCCATAAGGGACTCGGCCCCAAACCATAAAGAAACCAGCCACTGCTCAAATCCTGTGCACACCTGTGCACACCACATAACATATATCATAAATACATCACATACATATATATAAGTCACACAACCAATCCTGTCACGGTATCCAAAGCTACGCGCGTGCTACCCAGGTCTCAATCCGAGTCTTCTCAAAGTCAAGATCAATGTCCGTAGACCACTGACCCTACCCGAGGTAATAGTAATCATAGCCTTCCTGAGAGTAAGGAACCCAACTGGGGGGTGACTCCACTCAGTCGGTGCTCCGTGACTACTCCGGGGTCCACCCAGGCCAACGACCCTCCCCGGAGGAGATAGTAGAACATGTAAAGGAAGGTAGACGAACATATATATACATAACATACACATTCATGACCGGTTCCCCTGAACCGTCATGCATCCATAATATCCATAATCAGGTAACATGCCGGTTCCCATAAACCGTCATGTACCGTAATAACATAACCGAGGTAACATGCCGGTTCCCATAAACCGTCATGTACCGTAATAACCAACAAGGGTTCATGCCGGTTCCCATAAACCGTCATGAACCATGATACCATATTAAGAGTTCATGCCGGTCCCCATAAACCGTCATGAACCGGGAAATCCATTTAAGGTTCCCTGACCTGAAATCAAAACCGTAAAGTGACTGGGTCTCGTACCCGAACATAGGACACCAACTGGGCACCGTGCCCGGAATCTGAGGTCATATGCCCGAGAAAAAACCAAATGGGTCTCATACCCGAGTTTATCATTTTGAAATCCAAATTCAGTTCATTTAAATCAATAAAGAAATACAGACCCGTATAAGCACCGTATAAGGCCGAAACCTCGAAATACGTGCTTATATGTAACCACATACAAATGCACCCATGGCATCATCAAACAAGTAATAAAACATATAATAAACATTTATGCATGCACCAATTTAGAAAACAAGGTCCACTCACAGACCGTCCGAGCTGCCGCCTCGATTTGCGTGCCATTCGGCTCCCCGAGCCGATCACCATCACCGGGACTCCCAAACCTGTCCAAATTTTAATAGAAGGTTACTAACTACTTAATTAACCTCCTACCAAAGCCCCGAAATTTTCCCGAACTTTTAACTAATTTTAAACCGACCCTAAACCTTCCGACACCCCGAAAACTATCGAAACGATGTCCGATTGACACGAGACCAGTCCCAAATTATGGCCCACGGGCCCTCACGAGCCCCTAGAAAATCGAAAACACTGTTCATCGGCATCAACCTCAGAGAACTGAACCAGTTTACTGTAGCAGTACTGTTCATCTCGGGTTTTCTCCGATTTCTGGACTGATTCGGGGTCCGTTTCATCCCATTTTAATTCCTAAATTCCTATTTCTTCATTTCCTAACTAACTCATCCTAATCGTCAAAAATCAACCATAACGTCAAAATCAATTAAAATGGAAATTTGGGCCTTACCGTGCACCCGCACGGGTTTGTGGCTCCGCCGCCCATGACGGCGTCTTCCTGGGCCGGCCACCGCGTCCTACATCCTCCCTCACTCTCTGGTCTCAGTCCTGGTCGAGATGGGGTTGGGTTGGTTGGGTTTGGGTTGCACAAAGAGGGAGAGAAATGGTGAGATCAGGTATGGGTTTTGGGGTGTTTGAAATGAAGGAATGATCGATGCACGTATGTGGGAAGGTGGGCAATGGATGGGTGACACTTGTCACTCATCCCTTGGCCTGCCAAAATATCTGGGTCCACACTAAAGACAAACTGTCCCCGTAAAACGTGTCGACGTGAATAGTAACCGAGAACTTCTGTGAACCGTAACTTCGCCGTCGAACGTCCGAATTCGACGTGCCGCCTGTCTACGGATTCGTATCGTCCTCATCTACGTAACGGTCTTCGGCCCTCGGCCATCGGACCTCCCGGTCAAAAAGTCAACTTTTGACCTCCTATTCACCCAAATTACCAAAATGCCCCTAAACTTCCGAACGTCATACTTCTTCCTCGAACGTCGGAATTGAACGTGCCACCTGTCTATGAACTCGTGACGTCACGAACTACGTCACGGTCATCGGTCAAAGTCCATTTGACTGCCCGATTAAAAAGTCAACGTTTTGCCACCATCAGGGGCAAAACGGTCATTTCGCGCCGTTCGTCCGATTTCGCCCAACTAATCACGGATTAGCCTCACTAATCGTGATTACTCCTTAATCTAATCCTGGAATTTGGGACTGGTCGTTACAACCTTCCCTCCTTAATTAATTTCCTCCTCGAAATTCCAATCGACCTAATCTAACCGTTCTTCCCTCCTTAATTAGTTTCGTTCTTGAAACTCCACTATCCTGATTCCACAACCACCTCGTGGAAAGTAGAAACGACCGAAAAACACGTGTACACTACTACACCCACTAGTCAACATAAACCTCGTTTGTAACTAGACGTACCACTAACGCTCTCGTCGTATCGACTACATTCGACCACGTCGAATGACAGAAGTCGTACGCTCCGAACTGATCCCACTTGTCAGATCTACCGTTTCGCTGACACAACTAACTAGACGGTTCCTTGCTCAACCACTAACTATCCTGACGTCTGCTCCTACTGGGAGTCATCAGACCTCACACCATGATCCACGCTGACACCTCCTACAAACCGTCAGTACTTGACAGTCGTCAGTCGCAACCGATATGACACACACTTGTGGTTACACTAACCACAAGCATTTCACTCGACCTGTGTGTCATTAGACTCATCAGAACCACTATGACCCAATGCACAGTATCCAATGTCCAGTCCACGACCCCGACTAATCCAATGGTATCGGAACCAAGCCGACTACCAACACGCTCTCCAACGTACCACCGGTATCTCCTATATACCGTCACCAGGCACGACAAGTCTGCCTAGTATCGTACCTTGAACAACGTACAAGGTACGTACAACTACCCATCAATCAGCCTACAACCACCTAGGTTGTAGTCAATCACGTTTCAATTATGGAGTCCATCTGTCCGATCTAGACAAATCGAAACTCCAACCCATTATCTATTTCCAAATCCGAATCCGAATCCGCAATTTCGTAAGAAATCCCGAATCCAAACCCAGAAATCATATCTATAATCCTGTCCAAATTCAAATCCGAAATCATCATTCCGTAAACTAGTATTAGGAATAACCATTCCGAACCCAAATCCATAAAAGAAAATCTATAGTCAAGCTCTAGACTCAAATCCTGAATCGTCACCCGGAATCCGATTCCAAAACCCAAATACAGAAATCCTCTTTCAAGTTCCAAAATCAAATCCTGAATCGTCATCCAGAAATCTGATTCCAAAACCCAAATCTAGAAATCCTCTTTCAAGTTCCAAAATCAAATCCTGAATCGTCATCCAGAAATCTGATTCCAAAACCTGAAATATCGTTCACGTCTACCGAGACGTACCAAAACCAAACCTATCGGTTACCTGATCAACCGATTACACACCACACATTAGATTGACCTCATAGAGAAATCAATCCCAACATCAACACAACACTAGGTCAGACAAAATCCGACCTCGCCAGACACCTACTCATCGGACAACTACTCAGGCGAGTAATAAGCCATATGGGATTTACCTCAAAAAGAAGTTCAGTCCCAACATGCTCCACTCAACCAAGTAAGAGTGATAAACTCTCCACCTATCTGGATCATCCAAATCACGATCCAGATCCAACACTACGTCAACCGACCATAGACGTCACGATCGAGGATCGTCACGACGTCCAAAGTCCTCAACCGTTTCCCACATCTTAAATAGATCAGTCGACGACGAGACACGCCGAGACTGTGGGTTCTCACTGATTTTCTCGTATCGATCCTTGTCATTCCACCGAGGAAAATCAAAGATGATACAAGACTATGACATCAAAATTCATCCTATGTGAATACAACCAAACTCGCTGCATTCACCACGTCACGTAAACCAACCTCGTCTGCCACCAAGCAGGAAATGAGAAATCTCAGTCACCTAACTTCGATATACTCATTTCACCTGATGACCCAAGACAAATCACAGGTCCACCAACCAATACATGATCAGTGTACTAGTGGCAACCAACAACATCAATAACATCTACATCATCAATATCATCTACCACCATCAATTATGGTAGAACCTGAGAAGTCACCCAAAACGACTTCGACATACCCGTTACCAATGCGGAAAACCCGCATTCCTCTCGTCACCTCAATCGCAACCTCTCGCGATTTCGAAGTTCCAACAAGATTGGAAACAACATACCCGGACATCAACCACGTGTCCCTTAACCACTTTAACGTTATCTGAGGTCCACTCTGGAACCAGAGATACCGAACATATGCCCATCTCGTCAGAGACACATCCCCACTCGTGACTCACCGTCATCACAATCACCCGCACCGACACCAGCACTAGCACTAGCACGAGTACCAGCACCATCACTACCACCTGTCAGCATCAGCACACAAGCATCCTCACTAGCATCAGTACTGACGCTAGCACACCGTGTGCAACACTGACATCCTGGATCTCCGCTCATACCAAGCGACGATCGCGTACCTCTGCTCGTATAGGAGAAACTCTGTCTCCCTCGTACCTGTCAACTCTGGGTACAGTCACCCTGACAACTCATGCGAGAAAAGGAAAACGTTCCCCGAACGTCCCCGATTCCCAACAATCGTAACTACAACCACTCTCGGTAGTAGTGCCTGCTACACACTCGTGCAGACCTAACTACTAGGCACCGCTATCGAGACCCCGCATCCAACGGAATCACTCGCCCGTACCAAATACTCCGTATCCCCGCTCCGGGATTCCATCGACAAGTACCAACCCTGATAAATTGTCCAAACCATCTCTAACCAGTCGTAATTTGACTAAACCAATGTCGTCTACCAGGTCGTCCATGACCTTAGTTGCACTAACCCACAACCGAAGTAGCACGACAACCAACTCGGTCTAACCGATACGTACAACCCTGACTGCGAAGTGCAGTCCCAATACAAGCTGACATGACTAGACCGACTAACGAACCCCAAATCCGAATAGTCGTCCAAGTCATACCACTCGTCAACTCGCCTTTCCGAACCATACCCACCAAGATAGGGTTCCACAATCACACCTAGAGTTCCCCAGAACCCAACTGCATAAGGTAGTAAAATCCACGATCTGACTGACCCCGCGGTCTGGACATCATAAAGACGTCAATCCAATCCTACCGTCAATCCAACTCGGATTCCTCAAGCGTCGAGGATGCTAGGCATCTGGGATGCCGAGGATGTTTATTTGGTAAATATGAATTATTGGATTTATGAAATGGTATTCCCGTGTTTACGAATTTTTGGTATTCTATGGTTTTGGGCTGAGTTCCCACATATGTTTGGATTTACAGTTTTGGGCTAAGGCCCTAATGATTTATTTTAGAAAATTGTTTGATTACTGATTTTTGAATGCATGCATACTTTTTAGTGAAGGGCATAAATGTATTCTTATGAAATGTGTTTTGATTAAACTATTGATTTTCGTCCACTCACAGCTTTTAATGGTTTTAATGCCCTTCAGGTTGATCACGGATGCGTGCTGTAGCAGAGACCGAGACACCACACTCCTCCACCAACCCTGGTGCGCTCTAGAAGCCCCGAACGGGCTAAGGTTTGAGTTATCCCTTGTCTGACACTTTGTGTCAGACGGGAGCATGGCACATCCAGTGATAATCCCAGGGGGATTGGGATGGGTCGTGTCGACATAGGCTGCAAACAGGTTGTCATCATCTTCTTCCAAAGTAACCTAATGTGTTTGTGCATAATCTTCATCAGCAGCATACTTAGGATCACTGGTGGAATCATCATCACAATCCCTTCTTCACTCTCACTTGTACTTGAACTAACATAACCTCGATATTCAAATCTCCTTCTTGCAGCAACAAGATTACCCCTACCATTCACATGTTGTGGTAGTTTAATCCCATCACCACCTTCAGATTTCAAATAAATAACTACACATTGCCTTCTCTTTGCATAGTTGACACAAAGTCTGAATAGTCTGCATCCGAGTACACATTCATCAATTTACCACTATCCAAGTCCATAGAAAATATAGCTACAGTGCTAGGGGTATAACCAAGCTCAGTCCCTAAGCTCTTAAGTTCCAACATGGATATAAACTCAACTGTGCACCAATCAATGTAGATTAATTCACCTCCATTGTAGGACCAACTCGACTCCACCATACAAAGTGTCCCACCATAATGAATCTTCATAATGAATAATTCGTCACCATCTGCATTCAAGAATCACCCAATAAACAGATAAGTGAAAAAGATCAAAGTCCATATCTAGCAGCAGGTTTTAATATGACAGCAAGTTCCAATATGACAACAGGTTTCAATATGCACCCTATTTTCCCTAAACCCTATCTAGCCCCAATGCTCCTTATTGGTGCACCTTGTCTCCCTATTCCAATGAATACTCCCTATTCAATGCATACTCCCTATTCCAGTGCCTACTCCCTATTCTAGTGCAACATACAAATCCAGTGCAGGCTTCAAATCCAGTGCTACATAAAATCCCATTCCTTATTCTAGTGCATACTCCATATTCCAGTGCATACTCCCTATTCCAGTGCCTACTCCTTATTCCAGTGCAACATACAAATTCAATGCAAGCTTCAAATCCAGTGCAACATACAATTCTACTCCTTATACCAATGCCTACTCCTTATTCCAGTGCATACTCCCTATTCCAGTGCCTACTCCTTATTCCAGTGCAACATACAAATTCCAGTGTAAGCTTCAAATCCAGTGCAACATACAATTCCATTCCTTATTCTAGTGCATACTTCCTATTCCATTGTCTACACCTTATTCCAATGCGACATACAATTCTAGTCCCAAGTACCTATTCTAGTGAAAATTCCAGTCTCAATTCCCTAATACAATTACATAGTAAATTCTAGTTTGTAACATACAATTACATAATACAAGATACAATTCCATAATTCATGCAAGTGCCTATTCCAGTCACAATTCGAGTCCCAGTTAACAACATACACTTCCATTCCCAATTCCAGTCCCAAGTGCCTACAATTCCACAATCATTACCAACATGAAATTCCACAATCAGTAACAACATACAATTCCATGTAACATACATACAATGAATACAATTCCTGTCCATACAAAAACCAATCGAAATCAAGCAAACAAAGCGTGTAACAACCAGTCCCGATTTCATGGGATTAATTAAGGACTAATTAAGGACTAATTAAGGATTATCGTGACTAATTGGTAATTAAGCGTGGATTTTCGGACAGTCGGTGTAAAATGACGATTTTGCCCCTATAATGCGTAAAATGTTGACTTTTGACCCGGATGATCAAATGCATGAGGTCCGATGTCTGTTACATAGATCGAGATTATATGAGTCTGTAGACAGGCAGCACGTCGAAATCAAACATCGTATGGGAAAGTTACGGGTCACGGAAGGAAAATGGTACTATTCATATTTTACGAGACATTGTACAAATGGTAGATTTCGATTGGGTAAAATATCTGGGTGGATCACTTGTTGAGTGACAAGTGTCACCCATCTGATTGGCCCATTACCCCAAATATTTTGGGATCTGTTATTTTCATCTTCTTTGTTCCTTCACAACCGATACCCATACAAACCAAAAACTAAACCCACCTCAAAATCCTTCAATCCTCATCCATTAATTCTGGAGTGAGCGAGAAGGTTAGAGAGTGAGGCCAGACGATCACGACGGTGGCAACGGCGTGGACAGTCGTGGATGGTGGCCGAAAACTGCAGGTAATCCATTTTGGGTTTGAAATTTTGAGTTTGGGTGTTTTTGGAACGTTTCTAAGGTTCAAACATGATACCTAGGTCCAGTACGAACTTGTAGCGGTCGATGTCAAGGATTGAAGTGACCAGAATCGACGAGGAAACACGGTTGCAGGGGGCCGTCACTGTTCAAGCTTAGGAAGATAATTTCTAGATCTTTTCTTGTGTTTTTAAGGTCATAGAACTCATCTAGGGATCAAGACGAGTCTATAAGAACAAATGGGGTCGAAAATGGTTGAGTTTTGGCCAATTTATGGCCAGGTCCGATCGTGGGTCTGGGTGACCATTAAAAGTCAATCGGGTTGACTCGGCTAAATGTGGACGGCGATGATGTCAGCAGGCGACGTCATCATCTATCAGGGATTGTCAGGCCACTTAGCCCATCAGGGTCTGCCACGAGGCAGTTGTTAGGTCAAGTCAGCACTGACGGGTGTAAGACACGTGGACCAATCAGGGGCTGAAATGTGGCACTGTCAGACATTACACGTGTCAGACATGTCAACCAGACATCAGTCGTTGAATTTGAACATTGATCATGGCGTCCGCGTTAACTTTGACTAGAGTTGACCGGGAAATTTGGCCAGCGTGTGGGTACGAATTTCGTGGTGAGACTGGTCCCATTCAGAAGATTTCAACGATCTGAATACAATGGTGGTCGTTTCAGGTTGATCGAAGATCGTTAGGGTGGTCAAATTGAGGTTTTTAGCATAGGGATGTGTGTTCTAGACACGTTGAATTTTCTGAGAGTTTTCATGGTTTTTTATTAGGACTAGTATAGGTTGGTAGTGACCTTTCATTAGGTTTTGGACGTATCTGGATGACGCGGAGAGTTCAATATAGCCGTGAGTGGCTTACGGCGCAGCTTGTAGGCACACAGCTTGGACGGTCTGTGAGTGGACACTTCATTTCTAAATATGATGCATGCCTAACTGTTTTATATATTTTATGAACATGATTTGAGATGCCTTGAGTGAATATGGTTTATATATATATATATATGATTATGGTGTTTTGGTAATTTCATACAAATGTGGTATTGCATGTATTTTGAGATTTATACTTTATGTTGTACCTTGGGCTTAGGCCAGGTTTTTATACTTGCTTGTGGTTTAAAATGATTTGAATAATGAAATGATTTGAATAATGAAATGATTTCGAATTTGGAAATATGATATTCGGCTTAAGGCCCCGTTGATTTATGACGTATTGGGCTCAAGGTTCAGTTGGTAATGAAATGAGATTTCGGGTTTGAGACCCTATGAGATTTGGATTTGGGCTTGAGTCCATATTGAGATTTGGATTGGATCGGATTCAGGGAATCCTGATTTGTGGAAACGGTTTGTGAAAACTTTACCTCGGGTTGAGACCTTATTGAAATGCTTTAGACTGGATTTGAGGTATAAATGGTTTATAATGATTTTCCACTAGATTTGATTTCAGTTTTACATACCATCCTTATGTGTGGATTGTCTCCTCCAGAAGTCTCGTAGTGTCCTGGAGTATTCATGGCACATTGCCTGGGAGGGGGCAGCTCTGAGGAGAGGCTTAGGACCTGAAATGCGAGCATTGCCTGAGAGGGGTCGCTCTACGATGAGGCTCAGGATCAGAATTGCTAGATATGGATATCACCCATGACAGTGTCCGGTGATATCACCCGGACATTGGTGGATCCTGGGGAGGACTCAGACTTGAGACCCCGAGTGGCACGCATAGCTTAGAAACCATGACATTATTGATCAGACATCTGGGATGTCGAGGATTGGTTATACTATTTTTTACTAATTTGGGTCGAGACCATACGTGTTTGGTTTTGGTCTAAGACCCTACTGTGGAAATGACTTTGATTGAATAAATGTTTTCACTGAGTTGTAAATTGAAAAGCCATATAAATTGATTTAAAGAAAGTGGTTGTTATAATTTGTTTTCTGATGCATGCATGCTTTTCAGTGAAGGGTATAATTGTCTTTTTGTAAATGATTTTTTAAACTGTTTCTTTTTGTCCACTCATAGCTTTTACTGTTTTAATACCTTCAGGTTGATTGCGGATGTGGGTTGTAGCAGAGACCGAGACATCACATGCCGCCACAGATCTTGGAGTACTCTGGTAGCCTCGAGAGGTTTGAGGTGTATCCCTGGTTTGGCACGAGGTGTCAAACGGGAGCATGGCACATCCCGAGTTAATCAAGGGAGGATTGGGATAGGTCGTGTTAGATTGGTATTAGAGCACTAGGTTGCACTTGGCGTGTCATCCGGCACATGATGTGATGTTTCTATGAGGAAATAGCCCTTCATCAACATGATAGCTAGGGTAAGAGTAGGAGAAATTAGTGAAAATGAACCTCAGGTAGGTTACGTCCGTGGTTCGGTGAAATAATACCCCGAAGAGGGCTAGAAGTGAAGACTTCTAGAGTCGAGACCGTTGGACGGTCAGGTTGGGTGTGTTGCAGGGAGCAACCGAAGTCATGGATGACTCCAATTGAGACTAGTTGGACAAGTTACTAGGAGAGTGGTACTTATAGGTCGGACGGGGTCCGTGTAACGACCCGTCCCAAATTCCAGGATTTAATTAGTAACTAATCTTGATTAGCGGGGTTAATCGGTGATTAGTTGGGCGAAATCAGACGAACGATGCAAAATGACCGTTTTGCCCGTAGTCGTGGATAAAACGTTGACTTTTAATTCGGGCGGTCAAATGGACTTTGACCAATGACCACGACGTAGTTTGGGACGTCACGAGTTCATAGACAGGTGGAACGTTCGATTCTGAAGTTCGAGGTGAAATTTATGACGTTCAGAAGTCCAAGGGCACTTTCGTAATTTGGACGAAACGGGGGAAAATGTTGACTTTTTGACCGGGAGGTCCGATGGCCGATGACCGTTAAGAAGGTCTCGATGCCCTGAGTCCGTAGACAGGCGGCACGCGTCAATTAGAGTTCGAATTACCAACTTACGGGTCTTGATGCTTGGGGGGCATTTTGGTAATTTGTCAAGTGAGGGCAAAATGGTAAATTGGCTGTTGTTTTTGGGACAGCCGTGTATGGTGCTGGGTTCTTTTCAGAAAACAGACCATGGGTGCAATTTTTTATGGAATCAATTGGTTGGGCTGAGTGGCTGATTTGTTTATGCTGGTGAGTGGCATTGGGTTAGCTGAGACTGGTGAAGTGCAGTGCACGGGCTGAGTTGTTTATTCCCTTGAGAATTTTGAACAGAGCACTGGTCGGTTAGGGTGGATTAATTGGGTCACTTTGTTCCATTTCTGAGACGTTGAGAGGGACAAAGAAGTAGTGAGAACCAGAGAGAGGAGTTAGAGAGGAGAAACGGTTGAACTGAGTGGAAATTGTGCACTGGAACCCGAAACCGTGTTTGAGCAAATTCAAAATCTGAACTCGAAGTGAAGGACAACCCAAGACAATTTAAGGCTCAATTCAGTCTTCTGGGACCTCACTTAGTCGATCCAAATCGATAAGTCGAAGTTGGAAGGCCCAGGAAGCCATGGACAAGGACGGCAAAGTTTCAGTAAAATCGAGCTTGGAGTCGTGGTCATGGAGGTAAGTTCTTGTGAAATTGATTGCAAAATCATCTTTAAAGTGAGTCTACGATGCTTCGTAACTAATCAATTGAAATAATCAGTGACTGTGTGATGAACAGGGACGATGAACTTCGATTACGACTTGAGTTCAATTGAGTTGGTTTTAGGCCGTGTCGATTTGATTGATTAATACAGACCTCTAATTAAGTGTATTGCGAGTCGACTTGATGGATCAATTGAGGAAATTAGGTTGTTTTTGGAAGGAATTGGAACGTGTAAAGACGCGGGTCGCAGACCCGTTTACTAGGGAAATCGGGTGAGGAAGATGAGCAGTACCTATATTGTAGCAGGCGCGTAGGTTTCACGCGTAGCCACTCACGACGGCGCATTACGGCGCGTGGGCACGAATCCCAAGGCGAGGTCAACATGACTTTTGCCCTATACATTGTAACGAACATTTTAGCGTTGATTTCGAATGAATCAGACACCGTTTCAATGTTGTTTCGAGGGCCCGAAGGTTTCGGTTACGTTTTTAACAAACGTTTAATTCCTGGAAAATTATGGGAAATTAGTATGCTGTTATTTGAGCCCCTTAGTGACACTAGATAATGGTTTCGGACAGGATTCGAGATTTCTGGAAAATGACAAAAATTACGGGAACGCGTGCACCGCGAAAACGCGCAATTATGGACGGTCTGTGAGTGGACTTTGGTTTTATAAATTTTATGCATGCATAACTGTTTTATATTGATTATGATTGTGATTATATGACGTGTATTTTGGATATTGGTGAATTATATGGTTTCACGCATTTCAAGGCGATTTACGTGCTTGCACGTAAATCGAGGTTTTTTCGGTTTTACACTGATTTTACATACTTATGGTTTTGGATATGATTTCATGAGACGATTTTGAAATTGGAATGATAAACTCGGGCATAAGGCCCAATTGTTTTGGAAATCTCGGACTTGGAGTGGATTTGAGTTATATAATCGGGCAAGGGGCCCAGCTGATTTACAAAATCGGGGCCTGGGCCCAGTTGATTTACAAAATCGGGTATGAGGCCCAGTTGGTTATAAATGTGATTTAGGGTCGGGGACCCTATGTGGATTCGAATAAATGGTTTTGGATTTAATAAATCAGATGTTTGGACTTGTGATGGTTTTATGGAAATTCCGGGTAGGGCCCTTGAGATGTTTGAAATGATTTAATAAACTATTTTCCATAAACCATCTTGATACGAGGATATGTGATGGTCTCCTCCAGGTGTCTGGGACATTGGGGAAGTCACGGTGCATTGCCTGCGAGGGGTCATTATACGGAGCTACCAGACCGTATGATGACTCAGGAGCAGGATTGCTATGATTGGACGTTTGAGACGTCAGACATCTGGGACGTCAGAGATATGGACCCAGAGAGACCCCGGGCAGCACGCGTTGCTTATTATTATACCGTGAGATATGATGTCTGGGACGTCGAGCGTCTAGGACGCTAGGCATCTGGGATGCCCAGGATGGTTTAAACATGTTTTCCTAGAAATGGTAATTATGGTTATGGTTTTGGGCGATGGCCCACTTGGAATTTGAAATTGGTATTCGGGATGTCGGATTTAAATAATATATTTTGGTTTTTGGTATTCATGGCTTTGGGTAGAGACCCACATGATTTGGTTTTACGGATTCGGGGCTAAGGCCCTAATGGTTGTTTTAGTAAATAGTTTACTTACTGGTTTTCGATGCATGCATATGTTTTAATGAAGGGCATAAATGTCTTATGAAATGTGTTTTATGAACTTGTTTATTTTCGTCCACTCACAGCCTTTACTGTTTTTAATGCCCTTCAGGTTGATCACGGATGCGACTGCAGCAGAGACTGGGACATTGCATGCCTCCTCCATCGATCCTTGCGCACTCTAGACGCCCGTCGGGGCAGTGGCTTTCAGTTATCCCTTGTCTGACACTTCGTGTCAAACGGGAGCATGACACATCCCACGGTAATCTGGGGGGAATTGGGATGGGTCGTGTCAATGTGGTATCAGAGCAGGTTTGCTCTTCGTGTGCGCACAGTTCGAGGGTGTGATGTCTCTTGGGGCTGCAGTTCGTTATCAACCTGGTAGATGGCCTTGGGTTTGAATAGTGGATAGAGTACGATTGGCCCGATATGCCGTGTGTTAATGTGATTCAACCCAAGTGGGGTTGTATGTGATGAACTAGTAATGTCGGACCGTCGGTTCGGTCATGTGATAGTTGATTGTTGTGCTGCTGAGAGCAGCCAGGGTTTTCCCCGAACCCCAATTATGTGATGGGAATCCCATTTGAGTAGTGACTTGGAAATGTGAACCTCGGTTGAGTAATGGTAAAAAAATGTGAACCCTGGTGGTGATTTAAGGGATGTTGGTACATCGGAGTTAGCCGATGACCTTCATGGTGGAACCCACGATGAGTTGATGGTAGGATTGGAACCGACGTCTATACGATGTCAGGACCGCGGGATCGGTCAGGTTATGGATTTTACTGCAGAGGACAGTTGGGTTCCTCTGAACCATATGGTGTGATTGTGGAGCCCTAAATCATGATGGGATTCCATCCACGGGTACAGTTATGAGATGAAATATGGAATTCCCAGTTGGACAGAATGATAGTGTGACGCGTGGATACGGATCTCGATAGCGATGATTGTTGGATGGTAGTCTTGTGGAGATGACTGATTGTCGAGGGTATTTGGGGTGGTCGTAGTAGTTGAGAATCAGGGGACATTCAGGGAACGTTCATTATCCTGATGTGGATTGTCAGCAAGGTGTTACCCATAGTTGTGGGGGTACGAGTAGAGGTACGGGATCGTCGATCGGTATGAGCGGAGATCCAGGGTTATTAACTTTGCACACTATGTTCCTATGTGGTTGTTTGGATGCCTGTGTTCTGATACAAGTGTTGATGATAGTGCGTTGGTGCTGGTACTAGCGCTTGTGCGGGTGTCGGTGATTGAAATTGTAATGAGCCACGAGTTGGGATGTGACTCTGTCATGATGGACATATGTTTGGTATTTGAGATTCAGTAGTGGTTGAGTTATGGACTGGATAGGATCCAGCTGAGATTGTGAGGTGTTGGGATAAGTCCCAACAGTGATGAGGTGACAAGAGATGAGTGGATAAAAAGTTATGATTGAGACAGGAGGAATCTGGGGATGACGTTCCCTATGTCATGAGAATTAGTGGATTTGGGAAGTTGTTGTCAACTCCGGGATTGGTGTGATTGTATGTTTCTACTATCCCCAGAAACTACAAGGAAATTACTGAAATTGGAAAGGACGAGGAAAATTATTGGTGGTCCGGATGTGGGATTTTGTGATTGTGAAAAACATGGAAAGTCGGGGGTTGAACCGTAAAGGTTGAGATGTAAGACGAAGGTAGTATTGTATGCACATCCAAAAAGGGTTGAGTAATTCCCAATCGGAATCGGTGTACGTGCATAAATAGTGATTAACGGACATGAGGTATGAGTATGGGTTTGATTGCGGACACGTGGTTGTCCAAGTGAGTTGAGGATGTGGGAAGTCCAGTGGTTGGACTTGACACCTCATTGGGGGCATGTCTGTTCCCAACATGGTTGGAGATTTAGTTTCAAGGAGAGTTGTGATTGAGGGACGAGAGGAGTGCCCGTTTCCGCAGCGGTGATAGGTATTCTGAAGTCATTGGGGTTGACTTCTTACCTTCTGCACTAGCAGACGTTGCTTTTGGTTACCAGTACGTTGAGCGTGTATTGGTTGGTGGACCCATGTGTGTTTTGGGGTCATCAGGAGGAGTTGCGTATTTCGAAGTTAGGTAAACAAGATTTCTCATTTTCTGCTTGGTGGCAGCCGATGTTGGTTTACATGGCGTGGTGAGTGCAGCGAGTTTTATTTGCATCCACATAGGATGAGTATTGGCGTCATCGTTTTAGATCATCCTTGGTTTTTCCTAGGTGGAATGGCAAGGATCGATACGAGGTAATAAGTGAGAACCCACAGTCTCGGCGTGTCTCGTCGTTGGCTGATCTGTTTAGATGTGGGAGTTGGTTGTTGAACGGGGGTAACATTATGCAGCTTAGTTGGGGGTGTAAGATGACAGGACCCATCCCAATCCCCCCGGGATTAGTGCGGGATGACCCTGCTCCCGTCTGAGACGAAGTGTCAGACAAGGGATATTTCCGACCTTTGCCCTCCCGGGCTATCAGAGTACGCCAGGATCAGGAGGAGGTATGTGATATCTCGGTCTCTGCTACAGTCCACATCCGATGTCAACCTGAAGGGCAGTCAAAACATTAAAAACTGTGAGTGGACAAAACAAAAGTTTATAAAAACATTTTAACGAGAGAAGACATTTGTACCCTTCACTAAAAAGCATGCATACATTCGAAAACCATTTATCCGAAGTAAACCATATGTGGGAACTAAGCCCAAAACCAAGGTTGAAAGAACCATCATGAAAACGACCATACGGGCCACTATCCAAATCCACAAGGGACTCGGCCCAAACCATAAGAAACCAACCATACGGGCCACTGCCCAAAACCTGTGTAAACACACATCATATATCATATCATATATCTCATAAAGCATACATCATATATACATATAATTCACACAAGCAATCCTGTCACGGTTTCCAAAGCTACGCGTGTGCTACCCAGGTCTCAATCCGAGTCTTCTCAAAGTCAAGATCAATGTCCGCAGACCACTGACCCTATCCGAGGTAATAGTAATCATGGCCTTCCTGAGAGTAAGGAACCCAACTGGGGGTGACTCCACTCAGTCGGTGCTCCGTGACTACTCCGTGGTCCACCCAGGCCAACGACCCTCCCCGGAGGAGATAATAGAAGTAAAGGAAGGTATATGAATACATATATATACATAACATAAACATTCATGCCCGGTTCCCTTGAACCGTCATGATCCATAACATCCATTAACCAGGGTTCATGCCAGTTCCCATAAACCGTCATGAACCACAATGACCTTTCCAGAGTTCATGTCGGTTCCCGTAAACCGTCATGAACTTGGAAATCCATCTAGGGTCCCTGACCCGAAATCATCAGTGTAAAACAACTAGGTCTCGTGCCCGAACATATGACTCAACTGGGCACCGTGCCCGATATCTAAGGGTCAGTCACGACTCCGATCATAGTGATGCATGCAACCATCCATCCAGGACCGCCCTCAATCCTGGTATGTCGCCGTGAACGTATCAACCGACGCGACCATCACAAGATCATGGTGCACTCATCACCGATCGATATCCTGAACCGTCATCACTCCGAAGTCGAGCCTCCCCAGGCTGCTCGACCGCAAATCGTGCATCGTGACCTCTCCGGAAGGAACACATCCCAATCCGGAGGCGAGCGTCGTATCGTCGATCGCCGTGCACATAGCACCTGTCGCGACCACGATTTAGACCCGAAGGTCGTAAATAGCGTCATATGCCCGAGACAAAACCAAATGGGTCTCATACCCTAGTTTATCCTTTTAGAAATCCAAAACCATTTAATTTAAACCAATAAAGAAATACAGACCCGTATAAGCACCGTATAAGGCCGAAACCTCGAAATACGTGCTTATACGTAACCACATACAAATGCACCCATGGCATCATCAAACATGTAATAAAACATATAATAAACATTTATGAATGCACCAATTTAGAAAACAAGGTCCACTCACAGATCGTCCTAGCTGCCGCCTCGATTTGCATGCCATACGGCTCCCCGAGCAGATCACCGTCACCGGGACTCCCAAACCTGTCCAAATTTTAATAGAAGGTTAATAACTACTTAATTAACCTCTTACCAAAGCCTCGTAATTTTCCCGAATTTTTAACTATTTTTAAACCGACCCTAAACCTTCCGATGCCCCGAAACATATCGAGACGGTGTCCGATTGACACGAAACCAGTCCCAAAATGTTCGTTACATCGAATAGAAGATTTCCCGTGTTGAACACTTCCCCAGAAACCCCACCACGCACTGCCACGCGCCGCCCAAAGGCCTCTGCGCGTGGGCTCACGCGCCGGTGAACAGTGCATCGTCCTCAGCGATCGAACCGGGTCTGGCCGGTTCACTGGTTCTCCTGGACTGGCGTAACCGGTCCGGCCTGGTTCCTCCCTCAAATCTCGTCCATTTTGTCCCATTTCGATCCTAAAAATCCAATTTTCTCCTTTCCAATCTATTCTAATTAACCAAACCTAGAAGAAACTAACTAAAACTCACGGTTTGATTTTGGTTCAAACGGTTCAATTTTCCCGATTGCACCCAGGTCTGCTCAACCCTTCACCGCCGTCCAAACCACCCTCTACACCTTCCTACAACCTCAATAAACTCCTCCTAACTATCCAATACGGTCCATGATGTCAAAATCAAATTAAAGGGGAAAATGGGCCTTACCGAGCTCTCGGGTTTCTCTTGGCCTCCACCGCCGCTCACGGCGGCCCAGCCCGTCTCTCAACCACCATCTTCATCACCTCACGACCCTCTCTCATCTCCCTTCACCCTCCAGCCACAGATGATGAGGTTTGGGGGAGATGGGGAATCGGTTTGCACGGTTAAGGGGGGGGGGGGGGGGGGGGGGGGGGTGGGGTTCGGGTTTGATCGAAATGAAAATGCAAGGGTGAAATGCATGTATGTAAGGTGTTGTCCAGTGGATGAGTGACACTTGTCACTCATCCATTGGTTGCTGAAAAGTAACTGGGCCCACTAAAGACAAACGGTCCTCGTAAAACGCGTCACCATGAATAGTATCATAGAACTTCCGTGAACCGTAACTTTGCCGTCGAACGTCCGAATTCGACGTACCGCCTGTCTACGGATTCATATCGTCCCCATCTACGTAACGGTCTTCGGCCCTCGGCCATCGGACCTCTTGGTCAAAAAGTCAACATTTGACCCCTTTTAACTAAAATTACCAAAATGCCCCTAAACTTCCGAACACCATAACTTCCTCCTCGAACGTCGGAATTGAACGTGCCACATGTCTATGAACTCGTGACGTCACGAACTACGTCATGGTCATTGGTCAAAGTCCATTTGACCCCCCGAATGAAAAGTCAACGTTTTACCCATGCCAAGGGGCAAACCGGTCATTTTGCATCGTTCGTCCGATTTCGCCTAACTAATCACCGATTAACCTCACTAATCGTGATTAGTCACTAATCTAATCTAGGAATTTTGGACGGGTCGTTACAACCTTCCCTCAATTAATTTCATCCTCGAAATTCCAACCGACCTAATTCTAGCCGTTCTTCCCTCCTTAATTTAGTTTCGTTCTCAAAACTCCAACTATCTTGACTCTACATCCATCTCGTGGAAAGTAGAATCGACCTCGCAACACGTGTACACTCGTACACCCACTAACTAGAATAATACTCGTCTGCAACCAGACGTACCCCTAACACTCTTGTTACACCGACTACATTTGACCACGTCGAATGACAGTAATTACACGTTCTGAACTGACGTCACTTGTCAGTATCAGGACAACCTGAGTACCCTATGAGCTAACCACTTGTCCAATCTACCCTTACGCTGACACAAACAACTAGACGATTCCTTTTTCAATCTCAATCTATCCTGACATCTGCTCCCACTAGAAGTCATCAGACCTCACACAACGATCCACGTCGACACCTCCGACAACTGTCACCACTTAACAGTCGTCAGTCGAAAACTGACACTATACCCATTTGTGGTTACACTAACCACCAATTTACTCAACCTGAGTAAACAATCACCAACATCTAACTCGACCTGTGTGCAACTAGACCCATCAGAAATACTATGACCCAATGCACAGTATCTAATGTCCAGTCCACGACCTCGACTAATCCAATGGTATCGGAACCAATCCGTCTACCAACACGCTCACCCACGTACCACTAGTATAACCTATATACCGTCACCAGGCACCACAAGTCTGCCCGATATTGTACCTCGAACAACGTACAAGGTACATACAACTACCCATCAATCAGCCTACAACCACCTATGTTGTAGCCAATCACGTTTCTATAATGGAGTTCATATGTCCAATCCAGCATCAGACATATCAAAACTCCAACTCAACAACCATTCCCAAGTCCGAATTCCGAATCCGGAATTTCGTAAGAAATCCCGAATTCAAACCCAGAAATCATATCCATATCCATGTCCAAATCCGAATCTGAAATCATTATTCCGTAAGCTAGCATTTGGAATAACCATTCCGAACCCAAATCCATAAAAGAAAATCCACTGTCAAACTCTAGAACCAAATCCTGAATCGTCACCCAGAATCCGATTCCAAAACCCAAATACAGAAATCCTCTTTCAAGTTCCAAAATCACATCCTGAATCGTCATCCATAAATCTGATTCCAAAACCTGAAATATCGTTCACGTCTACCGAGACGCACTATATCCGAACCTATCGGATACATGCTCAATACATTCGATTGACTTCGTACGAAAGCCAACCACAACATCCACACATCTCTAAGGCTGACCATATCCGACCACGTTGGAAAACTACTCATCGGACAACTACTCAGGTGAGTAATAAGCCATATAGGATTTACCTCGAAAAGAAGTTGAGTCCCATCATCCTCAACTCAAACTCTCCACCTATCTGGATCATCAAGATCACGATCCAGATCCAACACTACGTCAACCGACCATAGACGTCACAATCCCCGATCGTCACGACGTCCAAAGTCCTCAACCAAATCCCACATCTAAACAGATCAGTCAACGACGAGACGCGCCGAGACTATGGGTTCTCACTGATTACCTCGTATCGATCCTTGACACTTCACCTAGAAAATCAAGGATGATACAACACGATAACATCAAAAACTCAACCTACGTGAATGCAACCAAAACTCGCTGCATTCACCACGCCACGTAAACCAACATCATCTGCCACCAAGCAGAAATGAGGAATCTCAGTCACCTAACTTCGATATACTCACTCCACCTGATGACCCAAGATAAACTACGGGTCCACCAACCAATACACGACCAGTGTACTAGTGGAAACCAACAACATCTACATCACCAACATCATCTACCATCATCAATCATGGTAGAATCTGAGAAGTCACCCAAAATGACTTCGAAATACCCACTACCAATGCGGAAAACCCGCATTCCACTCTTCACCTGCACTAGTATCAGTATCAGCACGCCGTGTGCAAAACTGACACCCTGGATCTCCGTTCATGCCGAGCGACGACCCCGTACCTCTGCTCTAATAGGAGAACTCTGCCTCCCTCATACCCGACAACTCTGGGTACAGTCACCCTGACATCTCACACGAGAAAAGGACACGTCCCCTGAATGTCCCCGATTCCCAACAACCGTAACTACAACCACTCTCGGTAATAACGCCTGCTCCTGTCCCAATCCCCCCGGGATTAACGCGGGATGACCCGGCTCCCGTCTGACACGAAGTGTCAGACAAGGGATATTTCCGACCTTTGCCCTCCCGGGCTATCAGAGTACGCCAGGATCCGGAGGAGGTATGTGATATCTCGATCTCTCCTACAGTCCACACCGTATCCAACCTGAAGGGTATTAAAAACAGAAAGACTGTGAGTGGACAAAAATAAAGAGTTTATAAAAACATTTCATCAAAGACCTTTATACCTTCCACTAAAAAGCATGCATGCATAGTAAAACCATTTACTCCAACACGTATGTTTAAACAACCATAATTAGGGTCTCAGCCCCAAATTCTACAAATACAAGTTCTACGGGCTCCTGCCCAAAACCATTTACAGAAAACCATAACATAGTAAACATATGTGGGATCTCAGCCCAAAACCATTTATCATCATAAAACATAATTTCTCAACCCAATTGAAATCACGTGTATCCATTATATTCATATCTAGAACCTGTCACGGTAAAATAAAGCTACACGTGTGCTAACCGGGGTCTCAACCCAAGTCTCTCCAGGGTCCACCCAGGTCAATGTCCGTAGATCAATGACCCTCCCTGAAGGTAAAACGAACCATGCCCATCCTGAGAGTAAGGAACCCAACTGGGGGGCGACTCCACTCAGTCAGTGCTCCATGACTACTCCGGGGTCCACCCAGGCCAACGACCCTCCCCGGAGGAGAAAATCATATATAAAGGATGGAATATTAAAAACCTTTTGAAATCATTATTTAAATCTTTCTAGGATTCATGCCCGGCCCCTCATAAACCGTCATGAACCATAAAATCCTTTTCAAGGGCTCATGCCGATCCCCATAAACCGTCATGACCCGTAAAAACCATTTCAAGGGTTCATGCCGGTTCCCATAAACCGTCATGAACCATAAAAGAACCATTTGTAACACAAAACTGGGCCCTAGGCCCGAATCCACATAGAAACTGGACCTCAAGTCCGAATCGTAAACCAACTGGGCCTCCGGCCCGATTCCGTAAATCAAATGGGTTTCGAACCCGAGTTTACCCTTTCGAATACAAAACCATTTCATTTAACTATTTTCAAAACCATAAGAATGGAAAATCAGAGTAAATCCGGGAAAACGTCGATTTACGTGCAAGCACGTAAATCGCCTCGAAATATGTGAAACCATATAAATCACAAACATCCAAATCAAAATCATAAAATCATATTCATAATCCATTTGGAAATCCAAAATCATTTCATTTAGACCAATAAAGACATACAGCCCCGTATAGGCACCGTATAGGGTCGAAACCTCGAAATACGTGCCTATACGTAGCCACACATCCAAATGCACTCATGGCAACACAAACAAGTATTTAAAACATATAATAAACATTTATGCATGCACCAATTTAGAAAACAAGGTCCACTCACAGACCGTCCGAGCTGCCGCCTCGATTTGCGTGCCACACGGGTCCCCGAGCCGATCACCGTCACCGGGACTCCCAAACCTGTCCAAATTTTAATAGAAGGTTACTAACTACTTAATTAACCTCCTATCACAGCCCCGTAATTTTCCCAAACTTTTAACTATTTTTAAACTCGAACCTAAACCTTCCGACGCCCCGAAACATATCGAAACGGTGTCCGATCGACTCGAAACCAGTCCCAAAATGTTCGTTACATCGAATAGATGATTTTACATGTTGGAAACATCCCCAAAATCTCCCCCACGCGCCCGCACGCGCCGCCTGAAGTGGCTGCGCGTGGGCTTCACGCGCCTGCTACAGTACTCGTCTTCTTCCTCGCACAGCCGGTTCGGTCCGGCCGGTCCGGTCCAACCCCTGTAACTGGACCGGCGTAACCGGTCTAGGCCTCCTTCTCCCTCAATTTTGGTCCGTTTGCCTCCATTTCAATTCCTAAATTCCTATTTCTTCATTTCCTATCTAACCCAATCAATTACACAACCTAAAACCCTCAAGAATCCACGGTTCAATTTTGAACCTCACGGTTCAATTTTCCAAAACCTCCCCAGAGGTCAATCATCGTCCAGTCTCCCTCAAAACCGTCCTAATAGCTTCCTAACAACCTATTTACTTCATTAGAATCATTAAAAACGGTCCATAATAACTAGAATTCAAAAATGGGGAAAATCGGTTAAAACCGATTACCTTGCACGATCCTTTCCTTCGCCGTCCACGGCGGCGCTCCCTTGGCCGGCCTCCAAGCTCCACAGGTCCTCCTCTCACTCCCTGGTCTCTCACCAATGGTTTACAGGGTTAAGGGTTTGGATTGGATTTGAAAATGGGATCGGGTAATAGTTTTGGGAAAAATGGGAAATGATCGATGATGAAGGAATGAGAGATGCATGTATGTGGAATGGTAGCCAGTGGATGTGTGACACTTGTCACTCATCCATTGGTTGCTGAAAAGTAACTGGGCCCACTAAAGACAAACTGTCCTCGTAAAACGTGTCGTCGTGAATAGTAACTTGGAACTTCCATGAACCGTAACTTCACCGTCGAACGTCCGAATTCGATGTGCTGCCTGTCTACGGATTCGTATCGTCCTTATCTACGTAACGGTCTTCGACCCTCGGCTATCGGACCTCCTGGTAAAAAAGTCAACATTTTGACCATTTTAACCAAAATTACCAAAATGCCCCTAAACATCCGAAGGTCATAACTTCCTCCTCGAACTTCGGAATTGAACGTGCCACCTATCTATGAACTCGTGACGTCACGAACTACGTCACGGTCATCGGTCAAAGTCCGTTTGACCACCCGAATGAAAAGTCAACGTTTTGCCACGATCAGGGGCAAAATGGTCATTTCGCATCGTTCGTCCGATTTCGCCCAACTAATCACGGATTAGCCTCACTAATCGTGATTAGTCACTAATCTAATCTCAGAATTTGGGACGGGTCGTTACAACCTTCCCTCCTTAATTAATTTCGTCCTCGAAATTCGAACTGATCTAATTCTAGCCATTCTTCCCTCCTTAATTTAGTTTCATTCTCAAAACTCCAACTATCCTGATTCCACATCCACCTTGTGGAAATAATTCGATCTCACGACACGTGTACACTCGTACACCCACTAACCAGAACGATACTCGTCTGCAACTAGACGTACCACTAACACTCACGTCGTATCGACTACATTCGACCACGTCGAATGACAGAAGTCGTACGCTCCGAACTGACACCACTTGTCAGATCTACCGTTTCGCTGACACAACCAACTAGACGGTTCCCTGCTCAGCCACTAACTATAATGTCGTCTGCTCCCACTGGGTGTCATCAGACCTCACACCGCGATCCACACTAACACCTCCTACAAACTGTCACCACTTGATAGTCGTCAATCGAAAACTGTCACTATACTCACTCGTGGTTACACTAACCACCAACTCACTCAACCATGGGTAAACACTCACCCAAAAAGCATTTCACTCAATCTGTGTGTAACTAGACCCATCAGAAATACCATGACCCACTGCACAGTATCCAACCATATGCATAATCCATTTGGAAATCCAAAACCATTTCATTTAGACCAATAAAGACATACAGCCCCGTATAGGCACCGTATAGGGCTGAAACCTCGAAATACGTGCCTATACGTAACCACACATCCAAATGAACTCATGGCATCACAAACAAGTATTTAAAACATATAATAAATATTTATGCATGCACCAATTTAGAAAACAAGGTCCACTTACAGATCGTCCGGGCTGCCGCCTCGATTTGCGTGCCATACGGCTCCCCGAACCGATCACCATCACCGGGACTAACAAACCGGTCAAATGGACTTTGACCGATGACCGTGACGTAGTTCGTGACGTCACGAGTTCATAGACAGGTGGCACGTTCAATTCCGACGTTCGGGGAGGAAGTTATGACGTTCGGAAGCTTAGGGGCATTTTGGTAATTTTGGTTAAAAGGGGTCAAATGTTGACTTTTTGACCGAGGGGTCCAATGGACGAAGGCCGAGGACCGTTATGTAGATAGGGACGATACAAATCCATAGGCAGGCGGCACACTGAAATCAGACTTCGAACGGGGAAGTTATAGGTCACGGAAGTTTGATTTCACTATGCACGTACTTCGAGACGGGGATGATTTGGCAAGATCTGATTAGGCAGATATTTTAGTGGGTCCCATGGATGAGTGACAAGTGTCACTCATCCTATTGATCAATTCCCCTAAAAAGGGGATCTCACTTAATTAAATAATATTAATTAATTAATTTTATAATCAAAACCACACCTTATTCAATCCTAGCCATCCATTTCAATTTCACCTTTTAATCCTCACCACTCATCTCACCTCCATCTCATTCCTCTCATCTGATCTAACATCTTCTTCATCACATTTCATTTCTTCTTCATTCCCTCACACACCCGAAACCCCATAACCCTCCATATTTTCTTCATTTTCTTCTTTGTTCTTCGAACAAGCACACACACACACATACCACCATTTCTCATGTGCTTGTGTGTGACCGTGGGGGAGCGAATGATGAGGAGGACACGGCGGGGGGAGGCTCACGGCGGGTGGTGGACGGCGGAGAGGCCGTGAGGTAAGGAAAATATTTGGAAAATTCAAATTTCTGTTTTAATGGTTTTTACTCGATTTCATCAATTGGGTAAGGTTTCTGGGGACTCTAGGAGGTTAATGGGATTAGTTTTGGGGCTTGGGATGGCCGGGAAAGGCCGTGAACGGTGGAAGAAATTCCGGCCACCATTGATGGCGGATGGAAGCTCGATTTTGCGTGGTTTTCCTTCGAGTTTTAAGGTCTAAAAGATAGGAAATAGGATTAGGATTATATTAGAATCAAAATGGGATTAAATGGACCCCGAATCAGTCCAGAAAACGGAGAAAACCCGACGGATGAACAGTGTTTTGCTACAGTACTGGTTCAGTTCTGAGGTTGATGCCGATGAACAGTGTTTTTGACTTTCTAGGGGCTCGTGAGGGCCCGTACGCCATAATTTTGGAAAGTGTTCAACACGGGAAATCTTCTATTCGATGTAACGAACATTTTGGGACTGGTCTCGCGTCAATCGGACATCGTTTCGATAGATTTCGGGGTGTCGGAAGGTTTAGGGTCGGTTTAAAAATAGTTAAAAGTTTGGGAAAATTACGGGGCTTTGGTAGGAGGTTAATTAAGTAGTTAGTAACCTTCTATTAAAATTTGGACAGGTTTGGGAGTCCCGGTGATGGTGATCGGCTCGAGGAGCCGTATGGCACGCAAATCGAGGCGGCAGCTCGGACGGTCTGTGAGTGGACCTTGTTTTCTAAATTGGTGCATGCATAAATGTTTATTATCTGTTTTATTACATGTTTGATGATGCCATTGGTGCATTTGTATGTGGTTACGTATAAGCACGTATTTCGAGGTTTCGGCCTTATACGGTGCTTATACGGGTCTGTATTTCTTTATTGGTCTAAATGAAAAGGTTTTGGATTTCTAAAAGGATAAACTCGAGTATAAGACCCATTTGGTTTGGTCTTGGGCATATGACCTTAGATATCGGGCACGGTGCCAAGCTGATGTCATATGTTTGGGCACGAGACCTAGTTATTTTACGGTTTTTGATTTCGGGTCAGGGAACCTAAATGGATTTCCTAGTTCATGACGGTTTACGGGAACCGGCATGAACTCTGGAAAGGTAATTGTGGTTCATGACGGTTTATGGGAACCGGCATAAACCTTTGTCAGGTCATTCTGGTTCATGACGGTTTATAGGGACCGACATGAACCCTCGTTATGTTATTACGGTACATGACGGTTTATGGGAACCGGCATGTTACCTGGTTATGGATATTATGGATCATGACGGTTCAAGGGAACTGGGCATGAATGTTTATGTTATGTATATATATGTATTCATATACCTTCCTTTACTTCTATTATCTCCTCCGGGGAGGGTCGTTGGCCTGGGTGGACCCCGGAGTAGTCACGGAGCACCAACTGAGTGGAGTCACCCCCAGTTGGGTTCCTTACTCTCAGGAAGGCTATGATTACCATTACCTCGGGTAGGGTCAGTGGTCTGCGAACATTGATCTTGACTTTGAGAAGATTCGGATTAAGACCTGGGTAGCACGCGCGTAGCTTTGGAAACCGTGACAGGATTGGTTGTGTGAATTATATGTATATATGATGTATGTTATATGAGTTATATGATATGATGTATGATGTGCATTTACACAGGATTTGGGCAGTGGCCTGTATGGTCGATTTCATAGTGGTCCTTTCGACCTTGGTTTATATTATGTTTTGGGCTTAGTTCCCACATATGGTTTCTATCTGGTTAAATGGGTTTTGAATGCATGCATGCTTTTTAGTGAAGGGTACAAATGTCTTCTCGTTAAAATGTTTTTATAAACTCTTGTTTTGTCCACTCACAGTTTTTAATGTTTTGACTGCCCTTCAGGTTGACAGCGGATGTGGACTGTAGCAGAGACCGAGATATCACATACCTCCTCCGGATCCTGGCGTACTCTGATAGCCCGGGAGGGCAAAGGTCGGAAATATCCCTTGTCTGACACTTCGTGTCAGACGGGAGCAGGGTCATCCCGCACTAATCCCGGGGGGATTGGGATGGGTCCTGTCAATGTGGTATCAGAGCTCAGTTAGCTCATATCAGAGCAGGGTTATCTCTATTCGAGCAACTGCAGAGCTCTTGGAATGTACGCAGGTCGAGGATGTGATATCTCAATGGGCTACAGTTCGTGATCAACCTGATAGTTGGGGTGCCGATACGATAGTTAGTAGGATGGAATCGTGGTATGTCTTGGTTTGGCACTGGATGCCGGGGTTGTCATAGTTCTGTCGTGGATGACAGTGTGGAACCCTACATTAGGTTGTATGGTACGGGAAGGTGAGTGGGCGAGTGGTATGACTTTGGCCATTATTCGGATTTGGATTCGTTAATCGGTCTAGTCATGTCAGCTTGAGTAATGAGACTGCACTCTGCAGTCGAGGTTGTACTTATCGGTTAGACCTAGTCGGTCGTCGTACTACCGTAGTTACGATGGGCGTATGTTCGATATCGGTGATCTGGTAGTGGATCACGGATAGAGTTAGACTGATTATGGACACGTGGTTGATGTCTGAGTATGTTGTTTCCAACTAGATTGGAACTTCGGAATTGCAAGGGTTGCGATTGAGGTGACGAGAGGAATGCGGGTTTTTCGCATTGGTAATGGGTATGTCGAAGTAATTTTGGGTGACTTCTCAGGTTCTACCGTGGTAGATGACGGTAGATGATGGTTGTGACACCAGTACATTGGTCATGTATTGGTTGGTGAACCCGGGATTTGTTTTGGGTCATTAAGTGGAGTTGAGTATATCGAAGTTAGGTGACTGAGATTTCTCATTTTCTCCCTGGTGGCAGTTGTCAGATGGGTCAGCGTGGATCGTTGAGTGGAGATTTAGTAAGGAACCACCGAGTTGTTGTGTCAACGAAACGGTAGATTTGACAAGTAGTGTCAATTCAGAACGTATGGCTACTGTCATTCGACGTAGTCAAATGTAGTCGATACGAGATGGGTGTTAGTGGTACGTCTGGTTGCAGACGAGTATTATTCTGGTTAGTAGGTGTACGAGTGTACACGTGTCGTGAGATCGAATTATTTCCACGGAGTGGATGTGGAATCAGGATAGTTGGAGTTTCGAGAGCGAAACTAAATTAAGGAGGGAAGAACGGTTAGAATTAGGTCGATTGGAATTTCGAGGACGAAATTAATTAAGGAGGGAAGGTTGTAACGACCCGTCCCAAATTCCTAGATTATATTAGTGACTAATCACGATTAGTGAGGCTAATCCGTGATTAGTTGGGCGGAATCGGACGAACGATGCAAAATGACCGTTTTGCCCTTGGTCGTGGCAAAACGTTGACTTTTCGATTGGGCGGTCAAATGGACTTTGACCGATGGCCGTAACGTAGTTCGTGACGTCACGAGTTCATAGACACGTGGCACGTTCAATTCCGACGTTCGGGGATGAAGTTATGACGTTCGGAAGCTTAGGGGCATTTTGGTAATTTTGGTTAAAAGGGGTCAAATGTTGACTTTTTGACCAAGGGGTCCGATGGCCGAAGGCCGAGGACCGTTACGTAGATAGGGACGATACGAATCCATAGGCAGGCGGCACAATGAAATCGGACTTCGAACGGGGAAGTTATAGGTCACGGAAGTTTGATTTCACTATGCACGTACTTCGAGACGGAGATGATTTGGCAAGATCTGATTGGGCAGATATTTTAGTGGGTCCCATGGATGAGTGACATCCTATTGGTCAATTCCCCTAAAAAGGGGATCTCACTTAATTCAATAATAATATTAATTAATTAATTTTATAATCAAATCCACACCTTATTCAATCCTAGCCATCCATTTCAATTTCACCTTTTAATCCTCACCACTCATCTCACCTCCATCTCATTCCTCTCATCAGATCTAACATCTTCTTCATCACATTTCATTTCTTCTTCATTCCCTCACACACCCGAAACCCCATAACCCTCCATATTTTTTTCATTTTCTTTTTTGTTCTTCGAAAAAGCACACACACACATACCACCATTTCTCATGTGCTTGTGTGTGACCGTGGGGGAGCGAATGATGAGGAGGACACGGCGGGAGGTGGCTCACGGCGGGTGGTGGACGGCGGAGAGGCCGTGAGGTAAGGAAAATATTTGGAAAATTCAAATTTCGGTTTTAATGGTTTTTACTCGATTTCATTAATTGGGTAAGGTTTCTGGGGACTCTAGGAAGGTAATGGGATTAGTTTTGGGGCTTGGGATGGCCGGGAAAGGCCGTGAACGGTGGAAGAATTTCCGGCCACCATTGATGGCGGATGGAAGCTCAGTTTTGGGTGGTTTTCCTTCGGTTTTTAAGGTCTAAAAGATAGGAAATAGGATTAGGATTATATTAGAATCAAAATGGGATTAAATGGACCCCGAATCAGTCCAGAAAACGGAGAAAACCCGACGGATGAACAGTGTTTTGCTACAGTACTGGTTCAGTTCTGAGGTTGATGCCGATGAATAGTGTTTTCGACTTTCTAGGGGCTCGTGAGGGCACGTGGGCCATAATTTGGGAAAGTGTTCAACACGGGAAATCTTCTATTCGATGTAACGAACATTTTGGGACTGGTCTCGTGTCAATCGGACATCGTTTCGATAGTTTTCGGGGTGTTGGAAGGTTTAGGGTCGGTTTAAAAATAGTTAAAAGTTCGGGAAAATTACGGGGCTTTGGTAGGAGGTTAATTAAGTAGTTAGTAACCTTCTATTAAAATTTGGACAGGTTTGGGAGTCCCGGTGATGTTGATCGGCTCGGGGAGCCGTATGGCACGCAAATCGAGGCGGCAGCTCGGACGGTCTGTGAGTGGACCTTGTTTTCTAAATTGGTGCATGCATAAATGTTTATTATCTTTTTTATTACATGTTTGATGATGCCATGGGTGCATTTGTATGTGGTTACGTATAAGCATGTATTTCGAGGTTTCAGCCATATACGGTGCTTATACGGGTCTGTATTTCTTTATTGGTCTAAATGAAATGGTTTTGGATTTCTAAATGGATAAACTCGAGTATATGACCCATTTGGTTTGGTCTCGGGAATATGACCTTAGATATCGGGCACGGCGCCCAGCTGATGTCATATGTTCGGGCACGAGACCCAGTTATTTTACGGTTTTTGATTTCGGGTCAGGGAACCTAAATGGATTTCCAAGTTCAGGACGGTTTATGGGAACCGGCATGAACTCTGGAAAGGTCATTGTGGTTCATGACGGTTTATGGGAACCGGCATAAACCTTTGTCAGGTCATTCTGGTTCATGACGGTTTATGGGGACCGGCATGAACCCTCGTTATGTTATTACGGTACATGAAGGTTTATGGGAACCGGCATGTTACCTGGTTATGTTATTACGGTACACGACGGTTTTTGGGAACCGGCATGTTACCTCGGTTATGTTATCACGGTACATGACGGTTTATGGGAACCGGCATGTTACATGGTTATGGATATTATGGATCATGACGGTTCAAGGGAACCGGGCATGAATGTTTATGTTATGTATATATATGTATTCATATACCTTCCTTTACTTCTATTATCTCCTCCGGGGAGGGTCGTTGGCCTGGGTGGACCCCGGAGTAGTCACGGAGCACCGACTGAATGGAGTCACCTCCCAGTTGGGTTCCTTGCTCTCAGGAAGGGTATGATTACTATTACCTCGGGTAGGGTCAGTGGTCTGCGGACATTGATCTTGACTTTGAGAAGACTCGGATTGAGACCTGGGTAGCACGCGCGTAGCTTTGGAAACCGTGACAGGATTGGTTGTGTGAATTATATGTATATATGATGTATGCTATATGAGTTATATGATATGATGTATGATGTGCGTTTACACAGGATTTGGGTAGTGGCCCGTATGGTCGATTTCATAGTGGTCCTTTCGACCTTGGTTTATATACTGTTTTGGGCTTAGTTCCCACATATGGTTTCTATCTGGATAAATGGGTTTCGAATGCATGCATGCTTGATAGTGAAGGGTACAAATGTCTTCTCGTTAAAATGTTTTTATAAACTCTTGTTTTGTCCACTCACAGTTTTTAATGTTTTGACTGCCCTTCAGGTTGATAGCGGATGTGGACTGTAGCAGAGACCGAGATATCACATACCTCCTCCGGATCCTGGCGAACTCTGATAGCCCGGGAGGGCAAAGGTGGGAAATATCCCTTGTCTGACACTTCGTGTCAGACGGGAGTAGGGTCATCCCGCACTAATCCCGGGGGGATTGGGATGGGTCCTGTCACTCAGGGATTCCATCGACAAGTACCAACCCTGGTAACCTGTCCAACCCAACTCTAACCTGTCGTAACTCGACTCAACCAATGTCGTCTACCAGGTCGCCCATGACCTTAGCTGCACCAACATTCCATCACAACTGTGGTAGCACGACAACCAACTAGGTCTAACCAACATATACAACCTCGACTGCAGAGTGCAGTCCCAACACAAGATGATATGACTAGACCGACTAACGAATCCAAATCCGAATAGTCGTCCAAGTCAAACCACTCGTCAACTCACATTTCCGAACCATGCACCCAAGGTAGGGTTCCACAATCACACCTAGGGTCACTCTGAACCCAACTGCAAGCTACCAACTGCAGTACAATCCACAATCTGACCATCTCCGCGGTCTTGACATCGAAAAGATGTCAATCCAATCCTACCGTCAATCAACTAGGATTCCCCGAATCCGGCCGCCCCCTGCAGCATATCCGTCTAACTCAACAATATCCGACCATCGAATGGCCACAACATCCAACTAGTCGTCGGAACCGATCCTACGACATCGTGAAAGACGATCCCAACTAATCGTCACACGATCAAAATGCTAACGTACGAATACGTTCATCCATTCATAGGGTCCCACTCTGCCAACCCTGACAGAACTATGGCAACCCCGGCATCTAGTGCCGAACCAAGACATATCCCGATACAGTCCTACTAACTATCGTATCGGCACCCCAACTATTAGGTTGATCACGAACTGTAGCCCCTTGAGATATCAAATCCTCGACTTGCATAATACTCCAAGAGCTCCACGGTTGCTCGAATAGAGACAACCCCACTCTGATAAGCATCCTACGAGCAATCCTAAGCTCTGATACCACGTTGACAGGACTCATCCCAATCCCCCCGGGATTATTGCGGGATGACCCTGCTCCCGTCTGACACGAAGTGTCAGACAAGGGATATTTCCAACCTTTGCCCTCCTGGGCTATCAGAGTACGCCTGGATCCGGAGGAGGTATGTGATATCTCGGTCTCTGCTACAGTCCACATCCGATGTCAACCTGAAGGGCAGTCAAAACATTAAAAACTATGAGTGGACAAAACAAAAGTTTATAAAAACATTTTAACGAGAGAAGACATTTGTACCCTTCACTAAAAAGCATGCATGCATTCGAAAACCATTTATCCGAAGTAAACGATATGTGGGAACTAAGCCCAAAACCAAGGTTGAAAGAACCATCATGAAAACGACCAAACGGGCCACTACCCAAATCCACAAGGGACTCAACCCAAACCATAAGAAACCAACCATACGGGCCACTGCCCAAAACCTGTGTAAACACACATCTTATATCATATCATATATCTCATAAAGCATACATCATATATACATATAATTCACATAACCAATCTTGTCACGGTTTCCAAAGCTACGTGCGTGCTACCCAGGTCTCAATCCGAGTCTTCTCAAAGTCAAGATCAATGTCCGCAGACCACTGACCCTACCCGAGGTAATAGTAATCATAGCCTTCCTGAGAGTAAGTAACCCAACTGGGGGTGACTCCACTCAGTCGGTGTTGTGCTTGTTAGCAGAGTGATCTTGTGAGGGTTCAGTGTTCGTGTGAGCTTGGAGCTCATAGCCGTGGTTGACCAGAGGAATCCTAAGGTTTGAGTTGTGTTATCCTTGCTATGGCAAGTATTTGATGGGGTCCAGATACACTCAAGTGGAGTGAGTTGGTGGTTAGTGTAACCACATAATTAGTGAGATGTCAATTTGGTATCAGACGACAGTTTGGAACATCTTTCGAGTCAGGAGCACAGTGTTAACCGGTGGGTGGTGTAAGGTATTGTGCAAGGTATCTTGGTAGGACTCTAGAGTGAGTCGATGTTTTTTTTGTTGGTGACTCGAGCAGTGACAATGGAGCCGTGAATATCGGCTAGCGACAGGCGATTTGAGATTTGAGATTTGAGATCTCTCAGTGGGAGTAGGATGTCAGTTGGGTTGTCAACTGAGAGGAATCATCAGGCTAAAAGCTGAAAGGTGTAAGCTTGGTTTAGGTGAATTTTTGGTCCGATTTGTTAACTGAGTAGTACAGTAAGTTGACCTATCAACTCTTTGTCAACTTGGTACTAGTTGACCCGCGCTGGTGGATGTCTCGTTCAAGATTTGGAAATCGAGACTTAGTTTTTGAGACTTACAAGTTGACGTGTGGATTCTCGAGACTTGGTTTGTGAGGGTTGAGCTTTCGAAGTTTTCCCGTGATGGTTGGTCATGAGTTTGTAGGATACGGTCACATAGGACTGAGCTGAGCTTCTGCATTGACCGTTGGATTGTTGTTAACGTCGAGTGACGTTTGTACATAGACGAGTATCGTGGTTAGTTGTTAGACGTGTACGTTTACACAAGAGCGCCTTGAGTTTGAGGTAGGATTAGATTTCCACAATTTAGATGTAGATTTAGGTCAGTTTAAATTTTGAGGACAAAATTCTTTAAGGGAGAAGATTGTAACAACCTGTCCCGAGTTCACGGATTAATTAAGGACTAATTAAGGATTATTATGACTACGAGTTCGTCCCGGGCTGGTGTAAAATGATGATTTTGTCCCTAGAATTGGCAAAATATTAACTTTTGACCCGCGCGGTCAAATGCATGAGGATCTAAAATTGTTACGTAGATCGAGATGATACAAGTTCGTAGACATGCGGCACGTCGAAATCGAACATCGTACGGAAAAGTTACGGATCTCGGAAGGAAAATGGTACTATTCACATTTTATGATAAATTGTACAAATGGCAGATTTGGATTCAATGTTTGTTGAACGTTTATAAGGTTCAAACATGATTCCTAGGTCCAGTACGAACTCATAGAGGTCGATGCTGAGGATTGAAGTGACCAGAATAGACGGGGAAACACAACAGGTGGTCATCACTGTTCAAACTTGGGAAGGTAATTTCTGGTTCTTTTCTTTTGTTTTTAAGGTCATAGAACTCTTCTAGGGATCTAGACGTGTCTATAGGAAATAATGGGGTCGAAAATGGTTGAGTTTTGGCCGGGTTACGGCGGGTCGGGTCGCAGGTCTGGGTGACCCGTTACAGTTAATCGGGTTAACCTGGCTGGAGGTAGACGACGATGAAGTCAGCAGGTGACATCATCATCTGTCAGGGATTTCCAGGCCACGTGGCCAATCAGGGGCTGCCACGTGGTAATTGTCAGGTCCAGTCAACACTGACAGGTGTCAAACATGTGGACTAATTAGGGGTTGACACGTGGCACTGTTAGACCTGACAGGTGTCAAACCTGTCAGGCTAACATTAGTCGTAGACTTTGAACTTTGACCGTGACATCATCGTTGACTTTTGCTGATGTCAGTGCTGACGTGTGGGCACGAATTTCAAGGTGAGGCCGATCACATTCGAAAGGTTTCGAATATCTGAATCCAATGGTAGTGGTTTCAGGTCGATCGGAGATCGTTAGGGTGGTCAAATTGAGGTTTTTCACCTAGGGATGAATGTTCGAGACACGTTGACTTTTCTAGGAGTTTTGTGGGTTTTTATTAGGACTTTTCTAGGTTGGTAGTATCCTTTAATTATGTTATGGAAAGTTCTGAACGACCTGTAGAGTTCAGTATAGCCGTGAACGGCTTACGGCGCAGCTTGCAGGCACACAGCTTGGACGGTCTGTGAGTGAACACTTGATTTCTACATATGATGCATGAATAGCTGTTTTATATGTTTTATGAACATGATTTGAGATGTCTTGAGTGCATATGGTTTATATATATATGATTGTGGTGTTTTGGTAATTTCATACAAATGTGGTATTGTACGTATTTCGATATTTGTACTTTATGTTGTACCTTGGACTTAGGCCAGGTTTTTATACGTGCTTGTGGTTTCAAATGATTTGAATAATGAAATGATTTCGGATTTGGAAATATGATATCGGGCTTGAGGCCCCGTTGATTTATGAGATATCGGGCTTAAGGTCCAGTTGGTTATGAAATGAGATTTCGGGTTTGAGACCCTATGAGATTTGGATTTGGGCTTGAGTACATATTGAGATTTTGATTGGATCGGATTTGAGGAATCCTCGTTTTTGGAAACGGTTTGTGAAAACTATATCTCGGGCTGAGACCTTGTTAAATGTTTTAGACTAGATTTAAGGTATAAATGGTTTATAATGATTTTGCACTGGATTTGACTTCGGTTTTACATACCATCCTTATGTGTGGATTGTATCCTCCAGACGACTCTTAGTATCTTGGAGTAGTCACGGTGCATTGCCTGGGAGGGGCCGCTCCAAGGAGAGGCTCAGGACCAGGAGTGCGATCATTCCCTGAGAGGGGCCGCTCTACGGACAATTTCCGGTGATATCGCCCGGACACTGGTTGATCCTTGCAAGGACTCACACTTGAGACCCCGAGTGGCACGCATAGCCTAGAGACCGTGACATAATTGATCAGACATCTGGGATGTCAATGATTGGTTATACTATTTTTGACAGATTTGGGCCTTTGGTTTTGGGATTAGACCTTACTGTGAAAATGGCTTTGATTGAATATGACTGGACCGGTCCCAAGTGGACTTTGATAATCGCGCCCGATCTTGCTCCCTTTTGACAAGTCAACTGAAGTATTGAAATTACCCTCATCACTTTCCATACAAGGGATAACTGCACTGATTTCCACTCATGCCTCTGCCCCTCGATCAGCCCCGATCCTCGTGCCACGACTTGGAGGGTCAATAAAACAACAAAAGTGTGAGTGGAAAAAAATAATATCTTCGAAAATACACTTCAAAACAACTCTTTTACCCTCCAGTTACAAACCATGCATGCATAGAGTAAAAGCGTGATTCGGATTTCAAATCAAGTATAAACAGTGTACCAATAAAATCACATCAGTTTTCAAACTCCCATGCCCCACATTTCCCGAAATCCTTTTCTTCAAATCACGAGACATGTTTAGACACAATTATGCACCAAGTCAATGACGAAGACCATTATCAACAGTACCAAACTAGTCACAAAGACCAACAATAGTACTCTTTCCCGGTATTCAAATATCAATCATCATCGTCAAACAACACTACTCACAAGTGCACATATATCAATCACAGTATCGTCACAGTACTGCTCACAAGTACATAATCAACGAAAACATGACAACGGTACTACGCGTAGGCCAACTCGGGAACTGCACTCAAGCAACATCTGAGTCATGTCCGATAATTGCACACACACATCTAAACGTACATGTACTCAGGAATTGCACCACTGCAACATCCGAGGCAAGTCCAGGAACTGGAATCGCATCGTTCGTACACGTACCAGTGTCCACAATAATAGCACAACACGTACCATCACATCATCAAATACAGCACATGTCATCACAACACCAAGTACAACATATATCATCATATCATCAAGTACAAAACACGTTTGACTCCAATCCCAAGTCAAACCATTTCCAACAGGGACTCGTGCCCAAAATACATTTTTCACATTGTTCCGTAAAATCACATCCGGAAGTTATTAAGTAAGTAATGAAAACATTCTTGACTCATAATCCAAGTTAAAACATCATTTCAAACCTGAGCCTGGCCCAAAACATCATTTTCGTAATTCATCGTAAATCGTGCCCAAAATTTGATTAAATACTCCATAAAATAAACAAACAATCATATCGTATCATCATGAAATCATTGCAACTCAAATCATGCAATTAATCATGTAAAACATTTAACTATGCATGCATAACAATTAATAAAACAAACGTCCACTCACACACCATCCAAGCTGCTAAACTCCGAGCTGTTTGCTTTTCCGTAATTTCTAAGAATCACCAGTCCTGTCAAAAATAATTATCGAGGGTCACAAACAACCCAAATAATCTCACATTAAAATCCTCCAAATACGTATTTAAAACTAAAACATACGCTTCGAATACACAAAACTATACAAAACGGTATCCGATCGACTCGAAACATGTGCCAAAAGGTTCGTTACATCGATTATTATAAAAGTAATGTTGACCATACCTCGAAAAATCCACTCACGCGCCCCCACGTGCCACCGCAAGCGGCTGCGCGTGAAAGTCCTGCCACTATTCCTACTACAGTCACCTTCTTCGCCCGTTTCTCTGCAAAACAGGTCCATTTACACGCGACTCGACCCGGTTATAAATCCATAAATTCGGCATCAATTTCCTCAATTCTTTCACCTAAGTTCATTTAATGAATACTAATTAAAGATCTATAACCTTAATCACATGTATTCATACCGCAATTTAGTCGAATTCAACTTCAGCATTTCGAAGGCTTCACGGGTTTCATTCTACGTTTAACACAGGTCAATTCCCTTCCAAGTTTTGATGGTTTGAATCATTTGAGTCCCAGAAGGTTCAATCTAACTTTCATTACAACAATCAAAGCCTAAAATCCAACATTCGATTTCTCAATTTATCAATCTCCAGTTTCGGGTTTTCTGGGTTATTTCTGGGTTTCGGGTTTCCTTTTCATGTCTCATTCAATTTTTCTCTGATTTTTCTCTCTGGGTTCATTCTCAATCTTGCAATCTCTCTGTTTCTCAGAGTTTGATCAATCCCATAAAGTCTCTCCTCTTTTTTTATTTCAAAGCACATACACCTTCAAATAATAGATACACACCCTCACAAGTTGCCACTAACAGTAACCCGATGGTGACACTTGTCACCATCCCAATTACTAGCACAAAAGAGTGCTAACTCAGAAAAATCATAAAAAATACCATTTTTCCCTTTGGGCACCAAATTACGAAAATCCCCTTGTCATTCTCATTCTTCGATTTCGGCGTGCTACCTATGTACGAACTCGGGATTCTAAGACCTATGCAATGGTCTTCATGGAAAGTCCAAAAAGTGTCTCGACCAAAAAGTCAACTTTTGACCCCATTAATCAAAGCTAAAATCGACATTTCCCTCTAAAATTTCCAAATTTCCCTTTTTCGAATTTCCGGGTCATCACAATTTACCCCTCTTAAGGAATTTCGTCCCAGAAATTTGAACGTATCTCTCCAACAACCATAGAGACTATGTTCGCATCGATACCTCAAGTTTCCACCTGAACCCTCGTTCACTATGCACAACCATAATCACTTTTTCAATTACCCTACTCTTCCCGATGATAGGTCATAATTTGTGCATGTTTTATCCATGATTTAATACCCTTTTACGTATGTTTTGTTAATATTTCGTTCTATGAAATTGGAGAAAATAATATATTTTTTGAGAAATGTGTAGATCAAATAGAGCTTGGAATTATGAGAATTTGAGCGAAAGAATCACCTAAATCGGAGTTGAAACGAAGAATTTATGAAGGAAAGAAGATTGCATAGGAACGCTTTGCAGCTTTAATTCCGGATTTTCCTCCTTTTTTAGGTTAATTTCAAGTTCATTTCACATTTATTCTCCGTATTGTATAGGGATTTTAGTCCTATTTCCTTTTGTATTCTTATTTTTAATTATTTTACTTGTAGGAAAGGTTTTAATTAGATTTCTTAATTAATTAGGAAGCCTTTTCCTTATAGAATTTAATTTAAAACTCCTATTTTAAAGAGGATTACTTATTCTCTTATAAATATGGGCATTAGGGTTTATTGTAAGGGGGCCGAATTTACCTTCCTAGGTCCCAAAACTCTGTCAAAATTCATACTCAATTTATATACATAGTTAGCCGCATTTTATAATTGTTTTATGCTTTTGGATTCAAGCTTGTGCTAAGGAGGATGTGAGGCTTGGGAGAAGAAGAGTGTTTGAGCCCCTTTTCCTACTCCTTGCTATTCTTTAGTATTTTTTTTTATTTATTCTTTTATCGGTTTATTTTTCTTATGCATTTAATTATGTTATTCGTTAATTCAATAATGTTTGAGTAGTGTAATTAGGGCTAGGGGTACTTGAAGCCCTAGCCATGTTAGTTCGTGTTTGATTTCTGGCTCTTGATTATGATTGTTATGTATGCCTGGATTGGTTGGATTACTGCGCTTCATGAACTCAATTTATGCTTATAAGCTTAACTACCTTATTTGTGTATAATTGTCGATGTAATTGCTTGACGGATCACCTCGATGTTTGTGTTCACCTTGCAACTTATGGCATCACGTTTAAAAGGGGGAATCTTATCCGTAATCTAAACTCATGACTTCCTAGGTCTGTACATCATTTTTCTAGGGACAGTGTAGTGTCATTAAATCTTCTTCATGTTTCATGCATTACCACGCACCTTCGGTAATAGTTGTTTAAGGGCGGGCACATCACGCTTAAACATGCAATCTAAGAAAAATTAATATGTGTGGGGTGAACCTTAGTCGGACCCCTGCACGGGCACTTAATTCAGATACATGCATAGTAATCTAATCAAGGAAATCTAACGAAACTATAATTGGTAAAGGTGGATAGAAACCCTAGATCGACTTAGTTAGTTATTATTAGTTAATTTATTTCATTCATAAAATGTAACAAACCCCCCATTGCATTTTAATTACTCCATTTAAGTCAATTGAGTTAAAACAAATTGGATATTGTTAAGCAAGTCTTCGTGGGATCGACTTTTGCTTGCATCTATACTATCTACACGTCTTGTGCGCTTGCAAAGTTTATTAAACGTAGAGGTTTTGCCTAGTACATCTTTTGTGCTTGGTAAAATCTCTATCACCCGAGCCCTACTATAATACGATAACTCATCCTGAGTCCTAAACAAAAATTCTAACTCCTTCCGAGTCATGATACCTCTCGAGTCCAAATCCAACATCTACTATCAATGCCACCATCGACACATCCAGTCACCTAGAAAACACCTCTAGGTGAGCCACATCCTATTCAGGATCTCCCATCACACACTAAACCATCAAACATGCATTCCAACCGAGGAATTCACTGAACCATCTCATTGGCACGACCCATATGAATCCCCCTCGGGATTAACGTGGGATGTGTCATGCTCCCGTCTGATAAGAAGTGTTAGACAAGGGATAACTCAAAACCTCAGTTCATTCGAGGCTTTTAGAGTACGACAGGATAGGTGGAGGAGTGTGATGTCTCGGTCTGTACTACAGCCCGCATCCGTGATCAACCTGAAGGGCATTAAAACCATTAAAAGATGTGAGTGGACGAAAAATCAATAATTTAATAAAACTCATTTCATAAAAGACATTTATGCCCTTCACTAAAAAAAACATGCATGCATTTGAAAACCAGTAATCAAACCATTTACTTAAATAACTTATTAGTGCCTTAGCCCAACATCATAAAATCAAAGTATGTGGGAACTCAGCCCAAAACTAATCAATAACGAATAAATAGTTTATCGAAATACAATTTAACCAATCCTTAGCATCCCTAATGCCTAATCAATACCACTGTCACAATCCATAAGCTACGCGTGCTGCCCGGGGTCTCACGGGTTAATCTCTGTCATCCCAGATGTCTGACGTCCCAGACGTCTAATCAAAGCAGTCCTGTTTCTGAGTCACTATACGGTCTGGTCGCTCCGTGTAATGACCCCTCGCAGGTAATGCACCGTGACTTCGTCAGTGTCCCAGACATCTGGAGGAGACCATCCACATATACTCAATTGAGGACGGTATATGGAAAACAGTTTATAAAAAACTTTCAAAATATTTCAAAGGGACCATGCCCGGAATACCATTTCCATAAAATCACCTTAAATCCAGAAATCCAAGTACCCAAATCCTAATCCGTTTTATGGGTCTCCGAACACGAAATCACATTTATACCCACAAATGGGACTCATTCCCGATATCATACTCAATTGGGCCTCTAGCACGATCATGTGAACGAAATGGGCCTCCAGCCCGATATCTCATTAAATCAAATGGATCCCAAGTCCGATAGTTTCCAAATCAAATGGGTCTCATGCCCAATTCCATACTTCCAAATATAAGACCATTCTATCATAAAACTATACACCTCGAAATACGTGCAAATACCTAAATACCAAATACGACAAATATACGGATTCAAGGAATTCAAAACATAGATATAAAACATATAAAACAGTTATGCATGCATCATGTTTAGAAAGAAAGTGTCCACTCACTAACCGTCCAAGCTGCTGCCTAGATACGCGTGCCAAAAACCTCCCCGGGCTAAGTCAACATTTCTGAAACTCCCAGATGTGTGCAAATTACACCCGAAGGTCACTAATCATCTATATAAGCTCATAGGACAAACCCCCAAAACTCCTAGAAAATTCGTGTCTCGGACACGATTCCCCATATGAAAAACCTCGATTTGACCAACTTAACGATTTCTGATCAACCCCAAACCACCACCATTGTATCCGAATTGTCAAAAACTTCAAAATGACAATGGGCCCACCTTGAAATTCGAGCCAATGAGCCCCCACGTACCTGGTCAACCAGAAAGTCAATGCTGTAGAAAAGTAAATGTTGATGTCATGTTGACGTCAGTACTGACAATTCTGATAGTGCCACATTTCAAGTCCCTATTGGTCCATGTTTGACATTTCAGTCTGACATTGTGAGACCTGACATGATGATGTCACCATGATGACATTGTGAGACCCGACTCGGCCATTTCTCCTTCGATTCTCGACCAAGCTCGATAGGGTTTCTTCCTATGGCTTCGTCTAACACTACTCTAGAGATCTATCATGTCAAAAACAAGAAATCTCATCCACATTCTTACGTGTAATCAAAAACCCGAAGCCCAGTTATCTGGTGACGTGTTTTCTAGTTTCCACCCAGCAACGAACATCCCAACCCTCGATTCCAACTTCCTTGAGTTCGCACCACCTCCTAGAACAAGTTAGGATTGATCCCAGTCTTCGTTAAACGTCCAAAAACCAACCTCCATTTTTAACCCAAAATGGTTTACGGGTTTCGGTTCCCAGCCACCACCGCCGTGGCTCTGCTATTGTAACGACCCATCCCAAATTCCTAGATTAGATTAGTGACTAATCACGATTAGTGAGGTTAATCGGTGATTAGTTAGGCGAAATCAGACGAATGATGCAAAATGACCGTTTTGCCCTTAGCCGTGGCAAAACGTTGACTTTTCATTCGGGCGGTCAAATGGACTTTGACCAATGACCGTGACGTAGTTTAGGACGTCACGTGTTCATAGACAAGTGGCACGTTCAATTCCGACGTTAGAGGAAGAAGTTATGACGTTCGGAAGTTGAAGGGAGTTTTGGTAATTATGGTTAAAAAGGAGAAAATGTTGACTTTTTGACCAAGAGGTCTGATGGCCGAGGTGCCACGTAGATCGAGACGATACGAATCCATAGACAGGCGGCACGTCGAATTCGGACGTTCGACGGCGAAGTTACGGTTCATGGAAGTTTAAGGGTACTATTGTACGAATTACGAAACGAGTTAACTTTTGGACTCTAGTAGGGCCCAGATATTTTATGGAGGCCCTATGGATGAGTGACACTTTTCACCCATCCACAGGACACCCAAATTGATACATGCATCGACCATTTTCATCATTGCATTCCCAAACAACCCGATCTCATTCAAACCTTCACCCAAATCCAACCCAACCCCATATGATCATTTGTGAGACTCGGAGAGTGAGAGAGAGGCTGAGGAATCAAGAGGACGGTGGCTGGAAGCTATTGGGACGCCGTGCACGGCGGTGAAGGCCAGAGAGAACCGATTTCACGGTTAGGCCATTTTCTCCCTTTAATTCGATTTTGGCATTATGGTTGGTTATGAATGTTTAGGATGAGTTTGTTGGGTTTCTAATATGTTATTAAGGTATTCTGGAGGGTGGTTCACGGCTGAGAGGGCCGTGAGAAGGGCTAGGAAAAAATTGGACCGTGAGGTTCAACATTGAACCACGGATTTTAGGCGTTTTTGGATGAGTTTAGAGATTAGAATTGCTAGAAAACAGGGAAATAGGAATTATAGGATTAATTTGAAAGGAAATCGGACCAAAATGAAGGAGGAAAATCATTGGACCGGTCACGCCGGTCCAGTTGCAGGAACGAACCGAACCGGCCGGTCTGAACCAGCCGTCGCAAGGACAGGGATGGTCTACAGTGCCAGCGCGTGAGGCCCACGCACAGGCCACTCTTGGGACGCGTGCTGGCGCTTGGCCCCTCATTTGGGGAAGTGTTCAGCATACGAAATCATCTATTCGATGTAACGAACATTTTGGGGCTGGTTTCGTGTCGATCGGACATCGTTTCGATAGGTTTCGGGGTGTCCGAAAGTTTAGAATCGACTTTAAAAATAGTTAGAAAATCGGGAAAATTATGGGACTTCAATGAGAGGTTAATGAGGCTATTATTAATCCTCGAAATGATTTGGACAGGTTTGGGAATTGCGGTGGCGACGATTGACCCGGGAGACGATTATGGCACGCGTATCAATGCGCGGCTTCGGACAGTCTGTGAGTGGACCTTGATTTTTAAACTGTGATGCATGGATAAATGTTTTATATGGATTATGATGTTATTCTATGATGTTGATTTGGATATTGGTGAATTATATAATTTCATGCATTTCGAGGCTATTTACGTGGTTGCACGCAAATCGAGGTTTTCGGTTTTACTCTGATTTTCCATTCTTATGGTTTTGGAAATAGTTTAATGAATTGATTTTGGATTTGAAAAGGTAAACTCGGGTACGTGACCCATTTGACTTACGAACTCTAGGACTTGAGGTCCAGTTGATTTAACGAGGCATCGGGCCGGAGGCCTAGTTGGTTTACGATTCAAAATAGAGGTCCAGTTTGTATGTGGATTCGGGCCTGGGGCCCAATTATGTGTTATGATGGTGATTTCGGGTCAGGGACCCTAGAAATGGTTTTTACGGGTCATGACGGTTTATGGGAACCGGCATGAACCCTTGAACGGTTTTATGGTTCATGACGGCTAGTGAGGGGCCGGGAATGAATCCTGGAAAGGTTTAAAGAATGATTTTAAACGGTTTTTCATATTCCATCCTTTATATATGATTGTCTCCTCCGGGGAGGGTCGTTGGCCTGGGTGGACCCCGGAGTAGTCACGAAGCACTGACTGAGTGGAGTCGCCCCCCCAGTTGGGTTCCTTACTCTCAGGATGGACATGGTTCGTTACCTCCAGGGAGGGTCATTGATCTACGGACATTGACCTGGGTGGACCCTGAAGAGACTTGGGTTTGAGACCCTGGTTAGCACGCGCGTAGCTCTATTTTACCGTGACAGGTTCTTGGATATGAAATATAATGGATAAACATGATTTCAAGTGGTTTGGGAAATTGTGTTTTATGATGATAAATGGATTTGGGCTGAGATCCCACATATGTGTATGATGTTATGGTTTTCTGTAATGGTTTTGGGCAGGAGCCCGTGTGACTTGTATTTACGGAACTTGGGGCTGTGACCATAAATATGGTTGTTTAAACATATGTGATTGGATAAATGGTTTTACTATGCATGTATGCTTTTTAGTGAAGGGTATAAAGGTCTTTTATGAAATATGTTTTAGAAACTCTTTATTTTTGTCCACTCACAGTCTTCCTGTTTTTAATACCCTTCAGGTTGGATACGATGTGGACTGTAGCAGAGACCGAGATACCACATACCTTCTCCGGATCCTGGCGTACTCTGATAGCCCAGGAGGGCAAAGGTCGGAAATATCCCTTGTCTAACACTTCGTGTCAGACGGGAGCAGGGTCATCCCGCGTTAATCCCGGGGGGATTGGGATGGGTCCTGTCAGCTATGGTTCCCTGTCCGTCCTTGCTCTGCCTACACTCAGTCTTACACAAAACTCAAAACAAATGAAGGTAGGGTGGTTCATGTGTTCGTGTTTGGATGGTTCAAGGGTTTCAGGTTGGTTTTTGGTGCTCACGGTTATGGAGGAGAAAATGATGAAGATGGATGGTGAGGATGAGAGGAAAATAGATGAGGGAAATAAAATATATAAATATATATATACAAACAAACCAATGGGACAAGATCGTGGAATTTGGGCCATGGTATGAGTGACACTTGTCACTCATCAGTCACGCAATAGTTTATTATTATTTTAATCGAATCTCAGGACGTAAGTTTAACCGATCTCGGTTCCGTGACCATAACTTCCCCGTTTGACGTTCGATTCCGACGTGTCGCCTGTCTACGGCCTCGTAATTTCCCTATCTACGTCACTGGCATCGGTCCTCGTATGTTTGACTCCCCGAGTCAAAAGTCAACATTTTGCCCAATTCTAGGGGTAAAATAGTCATTTTACACCGGTTTTCCGTATTTACCCGACTAATCCCCGATTAGTCATGATAATTCATCATTAATTAATATTAAATCCCGATATTCGAGATGGGTCGTTACATACGTGTCCACAACCTTACCCCCTTAAACAAATTTCGTCCTCGAAATTCAATCTTTCCAAGTCCACATCCAACTTTTGGAAATTTAAACCTGCCCCACATTTATTCTACGTACGCACGTGTACATACTGGATCACCAACTACAGTACCACCCGATACCTAACGTCACACCCCACAGCCACTTATGCCCGAGGTGTAAGTATAAGTCCACAATTTGACCACAATTTCCCACTCACGAGGTCTGGTCCCTGTATTGACACCGCCTGACAATTCTGCTATTATGTCGTTACTTCCCAAATTGTCACCACTTTGACAGTCGCTAATCAATCTGACATTCCTCCCACACTGAGACTTATTAAATCTCAAATTTTTTCCTCATTTCCTGAATTTTACCATGTCAACATCACGCGTTCCATAACGTCGCACTCAGCCGGTACTCACGACTCCATGGTCACTATTCGAGTCACCAACACAACCCTAACTCACTCTAGAGTTGTACTAAGATACCTCGTACCAAATCTCTCTCAATGTAGCATAAGATCAACGGCAGGATCACACCTCACAGGGCAAGCTCAAGCTTGCGGTAATTATTGGTCTCGGTGCTCACATCAGTCAACTACCTCAGTGAGCCATGCTGACGCTAGTAAGAGTTACAGAGCAGTCGCTTCACGTAAAGTAGCATGTGGTTACACTAACCACCAATTCACTCAACCTGAGTATACCTATACCAACATCTCACTCGACCTATGTGTAACTGGACCCCATCGAATACCTGCCTAGCAGTGATACATATCTCCACTCTTGGGTTCCACTAGCAATCCACGGCTCTGGGTACCTGCTCATACAATCACTGAACCCATCAAAATCACTCTAGTCCAGGGCACAATATCCATTGTTCAATCCACGCTCTCAACCAATCCAATGATATCGAAACTAGGCCGATTACCAACACATTTATCAACATACCACTGGTATATCACATATACCGTCACCAAGCATCACTCAGGCCTGTCCAGTATTGGTCCTCGCATAATGTACCCAGTACGTACATCCATTCACCAACCAGTCCACTACATAGCTTGTAGCTAATCACGCTTCAATTATGGAGTCTATATGTCCAATCTCGTATGAGACAGAACAAACACTCCAATTCCGTGTCCATTCCGAGTCTCCTGGTCACCCGACTAGCATCTATACGTCTACTCCCAATTACGCCATCCAATACATACTAATCTAAACCTGTCAGATACCTACTCATATGTTTACCATATCATATTCGATCAACTTCATAAGAAAGCCAATACCATCATTCACATATACAAGACCATACTTACTCACGTATCCAAGACATACCAGCCTTCCCATATCCAACCTCTGTCTTGCCCTCTCACAACATCATCACCTCTATGATATAACTCACTCCGATTTTCTCGACTCACAGTCACCATGATCATTTCAATCATCTCGATCACTTTGTTCATCACAACACACCAGGTCCACCACAACTCACCTCCTAATCCTATGTGGATCCATACCAGCTCTCTCTCAGCTAACTACCGAAATTCCTTTCATAGGGTCTTACCCATCTTTGAATCCTTTGACTGTCATATCACACCTCAAACATTTTCCACATCTAAACAGATCAGTCGAAAGACGAGACACGTCTAGACTGTGGGTTCTCTCCAATTACCTCATGTCGATCCTTGTCATCCCACCTAGGGAAAATAAAAAATGATCTCAGACGATGACATCCAAATTCATCCTACGGGAATGCAACCACAAATACACTCACCCCATCTAGAGCCACCAAGCACCATCTGCCCAAGTGCAGAAAATGAGAAATCACCCTCAGCGACTTCGGAATATCCATCCCAATATGGAATCAAGTACTCTTCTTATCGTCCCAATCACATCCGTTATCTCAATCACGGTTGGGACTCTTCCCATCACATCTCAACCACTGCTAGATCCCATCCAGTCCATCTCTCACATACCTGTTGTTTCGACATAATTTGAAACGACTCATCACAATCCCCCCCAGGATTATCGCAGGATGTGCCATGCTCCCGTCTGACACGAAGTGTCAAACAAGTGATAACTCAAAACAGTAGCCCATTCGGGGCTTCCAGAGCGCACCAGGATCGGTGGAGGAGTGTGATGTCTCGGTCTCTGCACAGCCCATATTTGTGATAAACCTGAAGGACATTAACACCATTAAAAGTTGAGTGGACGAAAATCAATAGTTTAATAAAGACACATTTCATAAGAAGACCTTTATGCTCGTCACTAAAAAGTATGCATGCATTCGAAAACTAATAATTAATACATTAACTTTAATTAAATCATTAGGGCCTTAGCCCAAAAGCATAAATCCAAGGATGTGGGAACTCAGTCCAAAACTGTAAATCCAATCATGTGGGCCACTGTCCAAAACCACCGACACTGAAATACCATTTCATAAATCCAATAAATCTGAAATCCACATACATAACCTAGTAAAGCCATGAATCACAATTCAATCCAATACCATTATATACCAATCCTCGGTATCCCAGATGCCTGGCGTCCCAGATGTCCAATAATAGTTCTCCTGCTCCTGAGTTACTCTACGGTCCGGTCGCTTCGTAGAATAACCCCTCGCAGGCAATGCCTGACATCCCAGATGTCATGTATAAAGCTACGCGTGCCCCTCGGTCTCAACCAAGAGTCCCCTAGGGTTACCCAGGTCCCTGACCCTCCGTGGAAGGACGATATTAGATCATAAGGATGGTATATGGAAAACATTCCATAAATCATCTCAACCCGTTCAAATGGGCTTATGCACGGGATTTCCATAAAACCATCGTAATCCACAAATCTGTTTTCTCAAATCCAAATCTATTTAAGGTCTCCGAACCCAAAATCACATTTATAAACCACAAATGGAACTCATGCCCGATATCATAATCAACTCAGCCTCTAGACCGATCATGCAAACCAACTGGGCCCTCGGCCCAATGCCTCATTCAATCAAATGCACTCCAAGTCCGATAGTTCGTAAATCAAAAGGGTCTCAAGGTCGATTCCATATTTCCAAATCAAAAATCATACCATTGAACCATTATTAGAACCAAAATCACGTAGAAATACAGTATAAAACCATAAACCTCAAAATACGTGCAAATACAGAAATCACCTTGAAATACGTGCAAATATGTAAATCACCAATACCACAATCATCATCATAGAAATCACATATGTAAAACATATAAAATAGTTATGCATGCATCACAGTTTAGAAAACAACGTCCACTCACAAACCTTCCTAGTTGCCACCTCGATAAGCGTGCCATAAGCCTTTACGAGCTATGACAGGACCCGTCCCAATCCCACTGGGACCACCCGGGGACGTGTCCCGCTCCCGTCTGACAATGACTCTAAACATACCAAAATTAACCTTAAATAAAAACCGAATACTTAAATAGATAGATAACGTACAAACACAGTGTCTAAAGTGATACTGTCAGACAAGGGAAAGTAAAATACAACACGTGAGCACACTAGTCAGAGTACATTTATTCGGTGCTCAACCTACCCACAAGTGGGTGTACAGGTGCACAGCTAGGCAAACTAAACCTCTGCCTCCTCCTCCGGGTCCTCCTCCTCTATTTCCGTGTCAGGGTCTGGAGGGGTCAGTAAAACAAGGGTGAGTGGACCAAAAATAACAGTTTAGAAATCAATTTAATAATAAAATAATCATAAGGTTTTACCCCTCCGTTTTCCAAATCTTGCATGCAGTGAAAATATAATATTATAATGAAAGCATAACAAATGAACCACAATAATAATCGTAAGGTGAAACTAACATATCAGTGCACTGTAAAACCCAACCCAAATGATGTCACGGTTCTAAGGCTACGCGTTGCCACTCAGGGTCTCACACCCGAGACTCTTTAGGTACATCAGCTCCCGGTATCCCGGTCACTGCCCGAGGTATATGAACATGCCTTCCTGAGAGTAAGCAGCCCAACGGGGGTCAACTCCACTCAGTCAGAGCCCCGTGACTACTCCAGGGTCCACCCAGGCCAACGACCCTCCCTGGAGGAGACAATATACACAGGTAGGAAAGTACAGTACAATAACAGTATAGTTTACCCTATGTCCCCTGGACATCCCAAACAAAATCCACATATAATCCAGACGGGTCTCATGCCCAAAACATTGTAATAACATATATAAACAGTTCATAAGACTCATCAGTGGAAATAGTAAAACAGTTTATGCATGCAAGCCTTTTATAAATCAAACAGCCCAATCACACTCGGTCCTTGCTGCTCAACGATCTCTATAAACCTGTATTATTATTCCTGAGGGTTACTTAAGGACCCTATAATATCAATACCAAGACCCTAGAACAGATCCGCCTCAAAATCGCATCCCGGGCACTATTCCCGGTGCTTCAAACCCCATTTTGACTAACATAACGATCTCCGATCGACACGAAACCACCTCCATTGGATCCGTCTCGTCGAAACCTTGAAAATGGTACAGCACCCCACCAAAATCACTGTTCACACGCGCCCCCACGCGCCTCGTCAACGCGTGGGTCAACGCTGCTACAGTACTGCTGACGTCAGCATGACGTCATCACTGACACTTGTCAGGTGACACGTGGCATGTTCTTATTGGTCCCTGGTCTGACAATATCTGACAGGATGACGTCATCATGACGTCAGAAGTGACGTCAGCATGATGACGTCATCATGCTACAGTATCGGGTCAGACCCGTTTGACTGGAACCGGGTCGCCGTCGACCCGCGGCTTGACCCGATTCAACCGTACGATTCCGGTCACCATTTTCGACGGGGTTCATCCCTATAGGGTCGTCTAGGTCTGTTCTATGGTTCTACAACCTCAAAATGGAAAGAAAACGGGAGAAAACTCACCAGTTCGTCTCTGAAACTCACGGCCAAAGTCCGATCGCCTTCTCCGGTGATCCACGCCGTCTCCGTCGTCCAAACCAGTCGTGATCGACCCGTCTCTCACCCTAGAACATTTCTAACATCACACAATCAATTTCCTAGCACTAAAACACGATGGTTCGAAACAGGGGATCAAAACGGGTTTTTGGGTTTTCGACCTTACCGCCGCCGTGTCGCCGCCGCAGGCCGTGCCGTCGTCCAGTTAAGCTCCTGGGGTCCTCACGGTGTAGACTGGAGCTTCCCCCGCGTCGAGGTGGTGTGGTTGTCACGGTTTGCTTCTTGGACCCGTTTCCGTCGTGTTTCGGGTCTGAGTTTTTGGACGGGATTTCGGACGGGAAAATGGGCTGGTGGTTGCTGGTGGTGCACGGGTTGTGAAGACCAGATGATGGTGGTGCTGTGGGTGGTTGTTTGGTGCGAAGAGGATGGCTGGTTTGATCGCCTTGGTCGAGAGAAAATGGAAGAAATGCACGGGTGGTGGAGGGGGAATGAATGTGTGTTTGTATGTTTGAGTGAAACGGACAGAGGATGATCGTGCATGAATAAGGAAAGCAGGAGAAAGGAAGGGCCAGGATTCATTTGAACAGAAAATCCAAGGGCTGGGGTTAATTGGAGGGAAAAAGAAATAATATAAAAATAGCTTAAATAGTGTTAGTTGCTTTATGGGAATAGTGTAGGCTTGGATGGGTGACACTTGTCACCAATCCACTGGTTTGATTTAAATATTAGGTTGGAACGGATTCCCGTAATAAATTAATATTTTATTCCGTTGTTCTCGATTCGTAAAGTCCGCTAAAACGCTTCCTTGACCATAACTTCTTCATACGAACTCCGATTTCGGCGTGCCGCCTGTCTACGGATTCGTGACGTCCCGACCTACGTCATAGTCATGGGTCAAAGTCCAAATTGTTGCCCGGGTCAAAAGTCAAAGTTTCCCCCCTTAGGGGCAAAATAGTCTTTTTATATTAAAATATTATTATTTTCGGTTCGGGTCGTTACAACCTACCCTCCTTACAGAAATTTCGTCCTCGAAATTTACTCAAACAAGTATGGGTACTACCATCTCATCAATTCCTCGGGTTCCCATGTCGCTTCCTCCACCTCGTGGTTCCGCCATAGTACTTTAACCAAAGAAATCGTCTTGTTCCTTAAGACCTTTTCCTTCCTATCCAGAATCTGGACTGGCCGTTCCTCGAAACTCAAATCTGTCATCAGTTCCAGTGGTTGCTCTGGCAGTGCATGAGAGTCATCCCGAAGATACTTCCGTAGCATAGATACATGAAATACATCATGTACTCGGGAAAGCTCCGAAGGTAGTGCTAAACGGTAAGCCACTGGACCAATCCTCTCGACAATCTCATATGGTCCGATATAACGAGGACTCAATCTCCCACGTCGTCCAAATCTGAGAATCCCTTTCCACGGCGATAACTTTAAAAAGACAAAGTCACCAACCTCGAACTCTAAATCTCGGATCCGTCGATCCGCATAGCTTTTCTGACGATCCTGGGCCGCCTTCAATCTCTCCCGAATAACCCGAACTGTCTCCTGGGTCATATCCATCAGATCCGGCCCCACTGCGGTTCTTTCTCCGATCTCCATCCAGCATACCGGTGTTCTGCACTGTCGACCATACAGTGCCTCATAGGGTGCCATCCCTATACTCGCATGGTAGCTGTTATTGTAGGCAAACTCCATCAATGGCAATCGATCAGCCCACGAATCCTGGAATTGCAACACACAGGCTCTCATCATGTCTTCGAGAGTTTGTATTGTCCTTTCAGACTGTCCGTCGGTCTGTGGGTGGAATGCCGTACTGAAGTGCAATTTCGTACCCAAAGTAGTCTATAGACTCCTCCAAAACCTGGATGTGAAACGCGGATCCCGATCCGACACGATCGACTCTGGGGTACCGTGTAGTCGGATGATCTCATTAATGAATAGCTGGGCCAAACGGTTTAGCTTGTACGTCTCACGTACAGGCAGAAAATGCGCTGATTTAGTCAACCGGTCCACTATTACCCAGACTCCATCAACTCCACTCCTTGTCTTCGGTAACTTGAAGACAAAGTCCATTGTAATATGGTCCCACTTCCATTGTGGAATTGGAAGTGGCTGCATAGCCCCATACGGACGCTGCCGTTCAGCCTTGACCTGCTGACAGATCAAACATTTGCTGACAAACTCAGCTATCTCCCTCTTCATCCCTGGCCACCAATAATAGTCCCGGAGGGTACGATACATCTTTGTCCCTCCTGGATGCATAGCATAGGCCGAACTGTGGGCCTCATCTAAAATCTCTCTCCTCAACTCTGGTACCGCAGGTACACACAATCTCCCAAGCTTTACTAATGCTCCATCGCCCCTGACGGAGAAATCTTGTCTCTGTCCGGATTCACCCTCGTTCCTATAATCACAAAGTATCTGGTCCTGTAGTTGAGCCTCGATGATCCTGTCGACCAACACGGGTCGCACATGAAAGCTAACCAACAAGGCTCCCTGATCGTCCATCCCTAACATAACTCCGCTCTTCCGAAGTTCCACTAGCAAAGGAAGATACACCAATCTAAAATGCGCAACTGATCCCGCCGACTTCCTGCTAAGTGCATCAGCTATAACATTTGCCTTGCCAGGATGGTACTCGATCGTACAGTCATAATCCTTCAACAATTCCAACCATCTCCGCTGTCTCATGTTGAGTTCCTTCTGAGTGAACAAATGTTTAAGACTCTGGTGATCGGTGAATATTCGGCATGTCACACCGAACAAATGATGTCTCCAGATCTTTAGAGCATGAACCACCGCTGCCAATTCCAAATCATGAGTAGGGTAGTTCAACTCGTGCGTCTTCAGCTGCCGGGATGCGTAAGCAATCACTTTTCCATTCTGCATCAATACACAACCCAAACCCTGCAGCGATGCATCACTATATACCACGAACTCTCCACTGCTGTCTGGTAATGCAAGGACAGGTGCAGTGGTTAATCGGAACTTTAATTCCTGAAAACTCTGTTCACACTGGTCGTCCCATACAAACTTCACCCCCTTTCCGGGTTAACCGGGTCAATGGTGCGGCAATCTGGGAGAAACCCTCTACGAATCTCCGATAGTAGCCTGCTAACCCAACAAAACTTCGCACTTCCGTCACCGTGGTCGGTCTTGGCCAATTTGTCACAGCCTCCGTTTTCTGAGGATCCACACTTATCCCCTCGGGTGATATAATGTGACCCAAGAATCCAATACTATTTAGCCAAAACTAACACTTGCTTAACTTAGCATACAGCTGCTCCTGTCGTAGTTTACCCAATACCATTCGTAAGTGCTCCTCATGAGCCCTGACACTCCTGGAATACACCAAGATGTCGTCGATAAACACGATCACAAATTTATCCAAGTATGCTCAAAAGACTCGATTCATCAAGTCCATGAATGCAGCTGGTGCATTCGTCAGTCCAAAAGGCATCACCAAGAACTCATAATGCCCATACCTCGTTCGAAAAGCTGTTTTCTGAACATCCCCCTCGGCTATTCTCAGTTGATGGTACCCCGACCTCAGATCTATCTTGGAGAAATATCGCGCTCCTCGTAACTGATCGAACAAATCATCGATCATGGGTAAGGGATACTGATTCCTTACCGTAGCCTTGTTCAACTGCTGATAATCCACACACAACCGCAAACTACCCTCCTTCTTTTTCACAAATAAGACCGGCGCTCCCCATGGTGATGTACTGGGTCGGATAAACCCTAGATCCACCAGTTCCTGTAATTGGATTTTCAATTCCCGTAGCTCCGCCGGTGCCATACGATATGGTGCTTGTGAAATCGGTCGAGTCCCTGGGAGTAACTCGATCGTAAAGTCGATCTCCCTGGGTGGTGGTAATCCAGGTAAATCTCCTGGAAAGACATCAGGAAATTCCCGTACAATCGGAATATCCTCAATACTCAAAGATTCATCCGTAGACTCTACCACATAAGCAAGATAACCCTGACACCCCTTCTGTAAGAGTTTAGTAGCTGTGAGTGCAGATATTACCTTGGGTGATGCGTCTCCACACTCCCCCTGAAATATCACTTCCGGTAATCCCGGACCTCTCAAAGTCAACCGCATGTTACTACAGTCGATGAGTGAATTGTACTCCGACAACCAATCAACTCCAAGTATCACATCGAAATCGTGAACATTCATCAGAATTAAATCTGCCGGAAATTCGACTCCCTCAATCTCCACAGGACAAGCTCGTATCTCCTGGTTCACCTGGTAGGTCACACCCATCGGTGTTCCCACTCCCATCTCGTGCTCAAGTGCGGTCACCTCACGACCCAACAGACTCGCACAACGCGGTGAAATAAAAGAATGAGTTGCCCCCGAATCCATCAATGCACGAACAACCATGCCATAAATATGTACAGTACCTGTCAACACTCCCGGAATGGACCTGGCCTGCTGCTGGGTAACAGCATAAACACGAGCCATAGACTCTGCAGGTCGTCCCCGTCCTCTAGCTCCTCGATCACAGCCACGCACAACACCGCGTGTCCGGCTGCTGTCAGTCTGGGATGCTGTGCTCTGTGCTGGCGCAGTACTGCCGCGAATCAGTGGACACTCAGAAGCATAGTGCCCCGGCTCCCCACAAGCGAAGCAAGTGACCTCCCTAGGTCGACCCGAGTATCCTCCCGGTGAGATGCTCATCGGTGAGTACGACCGCTGCCAAGCCCCAGAATGCTGTCCAGACCTCTGAGGACTCCTGAACTGACCAGAACGTCCTCGGTTGCCAGAAGACGAAGATCCACCAGAATGTCCTCCCTTTGAGCCACGACGGCCCGAGAATCCCAAGTGTGGGCGATCACGTCGCCGAGTCTCCCCCTCAGCTCGCTGACGAGCCAGGATACTGTTCATAACCCTGGTCGCCGCATCAGTCAGATCCCTCATGGAAGCAAAGGGTGTTGCAGTCACCATCGCCTGAATCTCAGGTCGCAAGCCCCACTCAAATCTGCGACATTGGTCTGCCTCGGTGATCACGAAGTTCTCAGCAAAGTGAGACAACATCAGGAAGGTCTCCTCGTACTCTGCTACAGTCTGATCCCCCTGCCGGAGTTGCAGAACTCCGCCTCACGGGCGTTGCGAAACGACCGTGGATAGAACTGGTTGAGAAACCGCTCTCGGAAAGTCTCCCATGGGATGGTGTGAACAGTCCAGCCGGCCAAAACAAGGTTGTGCCACCATCGATAGGCGCTCCCATCCAGTAGGAAAGTCGCCAGTACGACACGCTCCTCCGGAGGACAGTGCATGACCTCGAAAATCCTCTCCCAGCGGTCAATCCACTGGTGTGCTTCCTCAGGGTCGGTTCCCCCACTGAAGTGCGTAGCACCCAGGCGCTGAGCCCGCTCAATGCTCGCAGTTCTCCATTTCCTCCATTGCCCTCGTCAACACATGCACGGAGTTCACGTCGGGGAGGCATATCCAACTGTGAAGAGGCAAACAGGTTAAAAGACATCGAAAGCGACCATGTACAAAGTACAAACCGCTAACCTAGTACTCTGACTACTAATCCTAATGCTCTGATACCAAGCTGACAGGACCCGTCCCAATCCCACTGGGACCACCTGGGGACGTGACCCGCTCCCGTCTGACAATGACTCTAAACATACCAAAATTAACCTTAAATAAAAACCGAATACTTAAATAGATAGATAACGTACAAACACAGTGTCTAAAGTGATACTGTCAGACAAGGGAAAGTAAAATACAACACGTGAGCACACTAGTCAGAGTACATTTATTCGGTGCTCAACCTACCCACAAGTGGGTGTACAGGTGCACAGCTAGGCAAACTAAACCTCTGCCTCCTCCTCCGGGTCCTCCTCCTCTATTTCCGTGTCAGGGTCTGGAGGGGTCAGTAAAACAAGGGTGAGTGGGCCAAAAATAACAGTTTAGAAATCAATTTAATAATAAAATAATCATAAGGTTTTACCCCTCCGTTTTCCAAATCTTGCATGCAGTGAAAATATAATATTATAATGAAAGCATAACAAATGAACCACAATAATAATCGTAAGGTGAAACTAACATATCAGTGCACTGTAAAACCCAACCCAAATGATGTCACGGTTCTAAGGCTACGCGTTGCCACTCAGGGTCTCACACCCGAGACTCTTTAGGTACATCAGCTCCCGGTATCCCGGTCACTGCCCGAGGTATATGAACATGCCTTCCTGAGAGTAAGCAGCCCAACGGGGGTCAACTCCACTCAGTCAGAGCCCCGTGACTACTCCAGGGTCCACCCAGGCCAACGACCCTCCCTGGAGGAGACAATATACACAGGTAGGAAAGTACAGTACAATAACAGTATAGTTTACCCTATGTCCCCCGGACATCCCAAACAAAATCCACATATAATCCAGACGGGTCTCATGCCCAAAACATTGTAATAACATATATAAACAGTTCATAAGACTCATCAGTGGAAATAGTAAAACAGTTTATGCATGCAAGCCTTTTATAAATCAAACAGCCCACTCACACTCGGTCCTTGCTGCTCAACGATCTCTATAAACCTGTATTATTATTCCTGAGGGTTACTTAAGGACCCTATAATATCAATACCAAGACCCTAGAACAGATCCGCCTCAAAATCGCATCCCGGGCACTATTCCCGGTGCTTCAAACCCCATTTTGACTAACATAACGATCTCCGATCGACACGAAACCACCTCCATTGGATCCGTATTGTCGAAGCCTTGAAAATGGTACCGGCCCCACCAAAATCACTATTCACACGCACCCCAACGCGCCTGGTCAACGCGTGGGTCAACGCTGCTACAGTACTGCTGACGTCAGCAGTGACGTCATGCTGACGTCAGCATGACGTCATCACTGACACTTGTCAGGTGACACGTGGCATGTTCTGATTTTTCCCTGGTCTAACAATATCTGACAGGATGACGTCATCATGATGTCAGAAGTGATGTCAGCATGATGACGTCATCATGCTACAGTATCGGGTCATACCCGTTTGACTGGAACCGGGTCGCCGTCGACCCGCGGCTTGACCCGATTCAACCGTACGATTCCGTCCACCATTTTCGACGGGGTTCATCCCTATAGGGTCGTCTAGGTCTGTTCTATGGTTCTACAACCTCAAAATGGAAAGAAAACGGGAGAAAACTCACCAGTTCGTCTCTGAAACTCACGGCCAAAGTCCGATCGCCTTCTCCGGTGATCCACGCCGTCTCCGCCGTCCAAACCAGTCGTGATCGACCCGTCTCTCACCCTAGAACATTTCTAACATCACACAATCAATTTCCTAGCACTAAAACACGATGGTTCGAAACAGGGGATCAAAACGGGTTTTCTGGTTTTCGACCTTACCGCCGCCGTGTCGCCGCTGCAGGCCGTGCCGTCGTCCAGTTAAGCTCCTGGGGTCCTCATGGTGTAGACTGGAGCTTCCCCCGCGTCGAGGTGGTGTGGTTGTCACGGTTTGCTTCTTGGACCCGTTTCCGTCGTGTTTCGGGTCTGAGTTTTTGGACGGGATTTCGGACGGGAAAATGGGCTGGTGGTTGCTGGTGGTGCACGGGTTGTGAAGACCAGATGATGGTGGTGTTGTGGGTGGTCGTTTGGTGCGAAGAGGATGGCTGGTTTGATCGCCTTGGTCGAGAGAAAATGGAAGAAATGCACGGGTTGTGGAGGGGGAATGAATGTGTGTTTGTGTGTTTGAGTGAAACGGAAAGAGGATGATCGTGCATGAATAAGGAAAGCAGAAGAAAGGAAGGGCCAGGATTCATTTGCACAGAAAATCCAAGGGCTGGGGTTAATTGGAGGGAAAAAGAAATAATATAAAAATAGCTTAAATAGTGTTAGTTGCTTTATGGGAATAGTGTAGGCTTGGATGGGTGACACTTGTCACCAATCCACCGGTTTGATTTAAATATTAGGTTGGCACGGATTCCCGTAATAAATTAATATTTTATTCCGTTGTTCTCGGTTCGTAAAGTCCGCTAAAACGCTTCCTTGACCATAACTTCTTCATACGAACTCCGATTTCGGCGTGCCGCCTGTCTACGGATTCGTGACGTCCCGACCTACGTCATAGTCATGGGTCAAAGTCCAAATTGTTGCCCATGTCAAAAGTCAAAGTTTCCCCCCTTCAGGGGCAAAATAGTCTTTTTATATTAAAATATTATTATTCTCGGTTCGGGTCGTTACAAGCTAAATCACTATCCTCGGAATATCCAAACTTGTCCAAATCATACTAGAGGGTTACCAACTACTTCATTAACCTTCCATTAAATCCCCGTAATTTTCTCGGATTTTTAAACGTATTTTTCATAGACTTTAAACCTTCGGACACCCAAAACTACCCCGAATCGGTGTCCGATCGACACGAAACCAGTCCCAAAATGTTCGTTACATCGAAAGAATGATTTCATATGCTGCACACAACTCCCTTTTTCTCCATTTTCAGTCATTTAAATTCCGATAGCTTCGTTCCAACATTCCTAGTCGATCTATGGTGTCAAAACTAGAAAACCAGGCTTAGAACTCACCTTCTAATTCGACGATCAAACCTTCAGTTTCCTCCATCTTGTTTTCTCAATTCGGGCCACCTCTAGCTTCGGTTTTGGTCCCAAAGTGTTCATACAACCTCCAAGAACAAGTTTCCATCCTCAAGATCAATCAACAAACACTAGAACTAAGTTTTCCATTTTTGGAGTTTAAACAGAGTTTCGGGTTTTCTAGCTTACCTCCGCCGTGAACGGTCGCGAGCTCCTTCTTGTGGTTCCCCTGACTTCTTATCCTTCTTCCCGTCTGTTATCTTAGTGCCTGGAGCTAGTTTGAGCTAGTGTGGGTTTTTGGTGAGGTTTTTGCTTCTCACGGGTTATGGGAGCACTAAGGAGATGTAGATGATGTTGGATGATGATGAGTGATCAGATGTGAGGGATGAAGGGTGAGGATGAGAGGGCTGAGAGAAATGAACGGCTGGGGTGAGAGATGTGTGTGAGTATTTGTTTTAAAACAATTACAAATGGACCAATGAGAAACAAGATCCACAATTTAGGGGTCTCAAGCCACGGGATGAGTGACACTTGTCACTCATCCAAGGGCCCCACATAAAAAATATCTACCAACCAGATTAAAGTGATATTTAATTCGAATCACAAGACGTAAGTTCCCGATTTCAATCCCTTGACCATAAATTCTCTGTTCGACGTCTGATTTCGACGTGCCACCTATCTACATACTCGTAACGTCCCGATCTACGTAACGGTCGTCGGTCATTATATGTTTGACTCTCCGAGTCAAAAGTCAACATTTTACCCAAGTCCAGGGGGAAACTGTCATTTTACACCATCCGTTCGAATTCACTCAACTAATCCCTAATTAGTCATTCTAAATCCATAATTAATTAATATTTAACCTCGATATTCGGGACGGGTCTTTACAACCTTCCCCCCTTAACAAATTTAGTCCTCGAAATTCATACAGACCTAGTTCCACATCCACATCGTGGAAAAACAAGCTCAGTCCCACCGTCAGGTTTAATATCCCATGTATACGTCTACACCCACTAACCAGCATAATACTTGTCTGCACCCAGACGTTCCACTAACACTCACGTCGCATTGTCTACACTCGACCACTTCGAGTGAAATTGATCACACGTTCCGAGTTGATACCACCCGACAATTCTACCATTACGCTGACACATTTAGCTGACACATTTAGCTCGACGGTTCTTCTCAATCACCAACACAACTCTGACTGACTATAGAGTCGCACCAAGGTATCTCGTACCAAAATTTCTTCAATGTAACGTAAGATCAACGACAAGATCTCGCCTCGCAAGGCAAGCATAAACCTGCGAAATTTATCGGTCTCTGTGCTCACATCAGTGAACTCCCTCAGCGATCCACGACGCTGGTGAGAGTCACAGAGCAGTAACTTTACGCAAAGAAACCCGTGGTTACACTAACCACCAACTCATTTCACTTCTAGCTACACAATCCATGTCTCACTCACCTGGGAACTTGTAGTGAATATTTCTTACCTTTAATTTCACTATACATTAAAATCAGCTCGACAGGATCCCCATAACGATAACATGAAACTCACTCGATCAGTGTGTAACTGGACCCCATCGAATACCTGCCCAATAGTGATACACATCACAACTCTAGGGTTCCACTAGCCATCCACAGCTCTGAGCACCTGCTCATATAATCACTGAACCCATCAAAATCACTCTGGCCCATCGCACAGTATCCAATGTCCCGTCCACGTTCTCAACCAATCCAACGATATCGGAACTAAGTCGATTATCAACACGTTCATCAACATACCACTGGTACATCCTATATACTGCCACCAGGCACCACTCAGGCCTGTCCAGTATCGATCCTCGCACAACATACCCTGTACGTACATCCATCCAACAACCTGCCTACTCCATAGCTTGTAGCCAATCACATTTCAAATCTGGAGTCCATCTGTCTAGTCCGGTACTAGTCAGATCAAATACTCCAACTCATCATCCATTACAAGTCTTATGGTCACCCGACTAGCATCACAACGTCTACTCTCAATCACGTCGTCCAATACTTACCAATCCGAATCACGCCCACCAAGGCTCACTCATGCCAAATGAGCATCCAATCTCACCCACGTCTACCGAGAAGCACCAACTCCAAACCTATCGATTACCTGCTCATTCGATTACGATATCATATTTGATTGACTTCGAAAGGAAGACAATCCCATCATTCACATATCCAAATATCCAAGATAAATCGTATACACCTCAATTCACTCAACTACCATCTCATACAGAATTAACTTCAAAAACAAGTCGACCCAACATTCCCATATCCAACCTCTGTTCTATCATCTCACTAACTATTCCAAAAGTTTCTTCGACTGTCACATAATACGATTCTCCTCTGCTCCTAGCTTAGCATAATTCGCAAGGCGAAGTCTACCAGCATGGGCACGACATCACGATCCACGCCATCCTGATCCACCACCTAAACTGATCATCAAGATCACGATCTAGATCCATCACAACAACACCTGATCATTAACATCACGATCCTCGATCGTCACAATTCCCTATATCCTCAACATCACGATCCTGATCCACATCGCAATCCTAGGTGGATCCACACTAGTTCTCTCTCAGGTAACTACCTGATTTCAGGTCATAGGGTCTTACACCCTTTTTGAATCTGTATACTACCGAATTGCTTCTCAACCATCTTCACATCTAAATAGATCAATCAACGATGAGACACGTCGAGACTGTGAGTTCTCTCCAATTACCTCATATTGATCCTTGTCATTCCACCTAGGAAAAATCAAGGATGATCCAAGACAATGACATCAAAATTCATCCTACGTGAGTACAACACAATCTCACTGCACTCACCACACCATGTAACCCAATATCGTCTGCCACCAAGCATAAAATGAGAAATCTCATTCACCTAACTTCGAAATACCAAACTCCTCCTAATGACTCAAAACAAATCACGGGTCCACCAACCAATACACGATCAACGTACTGGTGACAACAACCATCATCTGCCATGGGTGGAACATGAGAAGTAACCCTCAATGACTTCAAAATGCCCATTACCAATGTTGGAACCAACTCACTCGTGCATCAACCATGTGTCTGTACCAAGCTAACTTGGTATCCCAAGCCGCCTATTCGTTCATACCATTTCATTCATTTACCACTTAATCATTCCAATCACATCAGTTATCATAATCACGGTTGGGGTAGAGTCTCAACACATCTCATCCTTTGCTGGATCCCATCCAGTCCAACTCATCCACTACTGAATCTCAGATACCGAACGTATGCCCATCACGACGAAGTCACATCCAAACTCGTGGCTCATCGTCATCTCCTATTGTAATCGCAATCACTGGCACACAATGTACGAATCAGACAACCCAAGATCTTTTCTCATACTGAGTAACGACCCCGTACCTCTACTCAAATTTGAGGAACTCTATCTCCCTCGCACTCAACAACTCTGGGTACAATCACCCCGACAACCCATACAAGAAAATGGACGTTCCCTCAACGTCCCCCGATTCTCAACAACCACAACTGCATCCATCCTAGATAGTAGTGCCTGCCACAGACTCGGGCAGACCTAACCACTAGACATCGCTATAGAGACTCGGCATCCAACCGGAATCAACTGCCCGTACTCACTACTCTGTATCCCCACTCCGGGATTCCATCGACAAGTATCACACCTTGGTAACCTGTCCAACCAATCTCTAACCAATCTTTAACTAGTCTCAACTGAACTCAACCAGTGTCGTCCTCTAGTTCATCCTTGACCTCAACTGCACTCTGCAGCATAATCACCAAAGCTGACATAACATGCCCAACCAATGGTCGCCAAAGTAAAACCACTCGATGACCCACATTTCCAAACCATACATCATACACTAGGGTTTCCCACTAAGGTCATCTACTCACTCCGTTGCACTCACATTCTACATACCATCAATCACAACTAGGGTTTGAGAAACCCGACTGCCCTCAGCAACACAATTCCCAACTCAACATGACCTGACCATCTAATGGTCATAACTCCACACTATCATCATATCCAATCCTGCAATATTGTGATAGACAATCCCGACATAACCGTCCCACGGTCAAAACTCTAAAGCACTATTACGTTCATCCCTCAGTAAGATCCCACACTGCCAACCACGACATAACTATGGCACACATAAGCATCAAATCCCAAACCAAAAACTATCAACGATTCATTTCCACTAACTATCAAACCGGTATCCTAACTATCAGGTTGATACCGGGCTGACCACGTAAAGACATCACATCCTCGACCTGCGCATACCACAAGAGCAAACCGTGCTTTGATACCACTTGACACGAACCATCCCAATCCCTCCGGAATATTCGCGGGATGTGCCATGCTCTCATTTGACACAAAGTGTCAGACAAGGTATAACTCAAAATCGCCGCTCATTCGGGGCTTCCAGAGCGCGCCAGGATCGGTGGAGGAGTGCGATGTCTCGGTCTCTGCTACAGCCCGCATCCGTGATCAACCTGAAAGGCATTAAAACCATTAAAAGCTGCAAGTGGACGAAAATAAATAGTTTAATAAAGTCATATTTCATAAGAAAATCGTTATGCCTTTCACTAAAAAGCATGCATCCATTCAAAAACCAATAATCAAACCATTTACTTTAGTTAAATAATTAGGGCCTTAGACCAAAACCATAAATCCAAGTATGTGGGAACTCAGCCCAAAACCATAAATCCAATCATGTTGGCCACTGCCCAAAACCACCAACACTGAAATACCATTTCATAAATACAATAAATCTGAAATCCATATACATAATCCAGTGAAGCCATGAATCACAATTCAATACAATACCATTATATACCAATCCTCGACATGCCAGATGCCTGGTGTCCCAGACGTCCAATAATAGGAATCCTACTCCTGAGTTACTCTACGGACCGGTCGCTCCATAGAATAACACCTCGCATGTAATGCCTGACATCCTAGATGTCATGTATAGAGCTACGCGTGCCCTTCGGTCTCAGACGAGTCTACCCAGGGTCACCCAAGTCCCTGACCCTCTGTGGAAGGGCGATATTAGATCATAAGGATGGTATATGGAAAACATTCCATAAATCATCTCAACCCGTTCAAATGGGACTATGCTCGGGATTTCCATAAAACCATCGTAATCCACAAATCGGTTTTCTTAAATCCAAATCCATTTAGGGTCTTCGAACCCGAAATCACATTTATAAACCACAAATGAGACTCATGCATGATATCATAATCAACTGGGCCTCTAGCCCGATCATGCAAACCAACTAGGCCGCCAGGCCGATGCATCATTAAATCAAATGGACTCCAAGTCCGATAGTTTGTAAATCAAAGGGGTCTCAAGCCCGATTCCATATTTTCAAATCCAAAATCATACCATTGAACCATTATTAGAACCACAATCACGTAGAAATAGATTATAAAACCGTAAACCGTGAAATACGTGCAAATATGTAAATCACCACTACCACAATCATCATCATAGAAATCACATATGTAAAACATATAAAACAGTTATACATGCATCAAAGTTTAGAAAACAAGGTCCACTCACAGACCGTCCTAGCTGCCGCCTTGATATCCGTGTCATAAGCCTTCCCAGGCTAAAGAACTGTCATCAGAATATCCAAACCTGTCCAAATCATACTAGAGGGTTACTCACTACTTCAATAACCTTCCATTAAATCCCCGTAATTTTCTCAGATTTTTAAACATATTTTTATAGACTTTAAACATTCGGACACCCAAAACTACCCCGAATCGGTGTGACCACCCGGAAATTCGAAAACAAAAAATTGGAAAAGTTGTGTAAAATGATGATTTTGCCCCTAGTTATAAGGGTCAAAAGTTGACTTTTTGTTCGGGATGCCTTTTGGACTTTTGGCCATGACCGTTGGATAGGTCTCAGGACATTGAATCCGTAGACAGGCGGCATGGGATGGAAAAGTTACGAACCTTGGAACATTAGGGGCATTTTGGTCATTTGTTAAGGCAAGGGAAAAATGGTAAATTGGGCTGAAATTGGCTGATTCAGCCGTGATTGGTGACTCATTAGGCTCAGTAAGTGACATCTGTCACTTTAAGGCAAAACTTAGTGGCAACTATGAGCGGTGGGATAAATCTTTTAAATCCTTGTGTGTTTGTATTTGAAAAACAGAGACCATGACCTTGTTTGATCGATCTCCCCAGTAACCAAAACCAATTGAGAACTGGTGTAATTGAGAGGATGAACTAGAGTGAGAAACGAGTCAGAATAAGAGAAGAAAGGAAAATAATGACCCTTAAACCCGAAGACCCAAACCCGTGAAGTTCATACCTTTCAAAAAATCAAATTTAAATTTATAGCTCGAGATTCTTCAAATTGAGATTGAATTAAGTCTTCTGGGATCATTTCGACTAGGACCAGATCAATTGTTAAGAGAATTGAGGTCGTTTTTCCTTAGAATCGAAAGGTTGAGGACGGTGAAATTTCGAGTTTGAGTCGAGTAATTGGAGACATGGAACGTTGAAATTGGATTTGGAAATATGTTTATTAGGATCCCGTGAAGCTTCCTGATGCACCAATTGAAAGAAAACAATGAGAATTAATGGAGATTGAGGGATGCACAGTGCCTGCGACAGGAAGGAAGTCGTGAAGTCTAATTCGATTGGATTGAGGTAAGGTTTCATGTAATTGAGTTTACAGATCCTTAATTAAGCCTATTTCGATGCAAATGGACGTTTGAATTGTTGAAAAAGATGTCGAATTGATGGAGAAACTAAACGGGTCATGTCGCGGGTCGCAGGGATCCATTTTTAGGACAGTCGGGTAAGGACGATGCACTGTAGCATCACTGTGCGCGGCGCGTGGGTTTCACGCGCAGCCACTCATGGTGGCGCGTGAGGGCACGTGATGGCTTATCTCGAGTTGAGTTCAACATGACTTTTGCTCTATGCAATGTAACGAACATTTTGGCGTTGATTTCGAGTCCATCGGACACCATTTCGATATTGTTTCGAGGGTCCGAAGGTTTATGTTACTTTTTTAATTCATAATTAATTCCCGAAAAATTATGGAAAATTAATATGATGTTAATTAAGTCATTAGTGACCCTGAGTAATGATTTTGGGCAGGATTCGAGATTCCTGGAAGGTACCGGAAATTATGGAAACTCGTGCAGCTCGGAAAGCGAGCGATTTGGACGGTGTGTGGGTGGACCTTTTTTTTATAAACTGATATGCATACATAGTTAAATGTTTTACATGATTGATTTCATGATTTGAACTGCAAAGATTTGGCATGATTATTTCTAGATTTAATGATTATTTTAATCAGTGTTTTGGGCACGTTTTTCGAAAAACTGTAAAATTGCTGTTTTGGGCGAAGGCCCGGGATTTGAGATTGGTTTTGACTTGGATTATGAGTTGGAAAATTGATTTGATGGATTTGTAATGTTTTTCGGATATTTTATGGATTTATGTGAAAATGGCAACTTAGGTTGCGGTTGCACGAATTTGCGTGAAAATGAGATTTGGGCTTGAGACCCCATGATAAATGGTTTTGACATGGTTTTAATGATGATTTTGAAATAAAGATTTTGATTTTGTATTCATGTTCAGTGCCCCCAGTTGTGTAATTCCTGGGTAGACTTCGGATGTGTAATTCCCGAAGTGACTCCAGATGCGTAATTCCCGGAGGGACTCCGGATGCGTAATTCCTGGAGGGACCGGATGTGTAATTCCCGGTGAGGCTGGATGTGTAATTCCTAGCAGGGCTGGATGTGTAATTCCCAGAAGGATGATAACTCTGGATGTGTAATTCCCAGAGGACCGTCGGATGTGTAATTCCTGAATTATGTGCTTTATTTTATGATAAAATGGTTTTATGAAATGATTCATATGTTTTAGCTTGAGAGCCGGGATTTGATACGTTTCATGTGATTTTACTGGAAAGCTGGTGATTGTTATTCATGTGTTTGACTCTATGCATGCATGGTTTGATAAACTGGAGGGTAAATGATATATTTTGATAAATATATTTTTAAATGATATTATTTTTGTCCACTCACACCTTTCCTGTTTTGATGACCCTCCAGGCCGTGGCATGACGTTCGGGGCTGATCGAGAGGCGGAGGCATGAGCGGAAATCAGTGCAGTTATCCCTTGTCTGACAGGTGCTGAAGGGTAGTTTCGGGACTTCAGTTGACTTGTCAGATGGGAGCAGGACTGGGCACGGTTATCAAAGTCCAGTTGGGACGGGTCCTGTCATTCGGTGTCCGATCGACACAAAACTAGTCCCAAAATGCTCGTTACATCGAAAGGATGATTTCATATGTTGAACACGACTCCCAAAACTACCCCACGTGCCCCCACACACAGCGCAAATGTAACGACCCGTCTCGAATTCCAAGATTAGATTAGTGACTAATCAAGGATTAGTGAGGTTAATCAGTGATTAGTGGGGTACTTTCGGAAGGACGGTGCAAAATGATGATTTGCCCCCGGAATGGGCAAAATGTTTACTTTTAGTTCTGGTGGTCAAATGGAATTTGGTTGATGATTGTGACGTATTTCTGGACGTCACAAGTTCATAGACAGGTAGCAAGTCCGATTCGGATATTCGAGGAGGAAGTTATGACGTTACGAAGTTCATAGGTATTTTGGTAATTTGGTTAAAAGGGGCAATTAGTTGACTTTTGACCTGGGAGGTCCGATAGCTGAGGGCCGAGGACCATTACATAGTTCGGGACGATACGAATCCGTAGACAGGCGGCACGGTGAAATCGGACTTCGAACAGGAAAGTTATGGTTCACGGAAGTTCTATTAAACTATGCACGCATTACGAGGCAACGTTGAGGTGACAATATCTGATTGAGCAGATATTTTAAGTGGGACCCATGGATGAGTGACAAGTGTCACTCATCCTATTGGTGGCTTTCCAAAAAAGTGGATCTATCCTAATTAAATATTATTATCTTATTATTTTATAATTTTACCCATCTCTCATCTCCACCCTCCATCTTCATCCTATCAAATTTTCCTCTCATCCTCACCGTTCACTCTCATCACCAGCTACCACCTTCATCAAACACATCCTTCCCGTGCAAACCATCTTCCTCCATTTTCTTCAAAAACCCGAAAACCACCTTTCCCTACAACCCCTCCAAACCTCACCAAAAGCTTATGGATTGAGAATGAAAGTGAGAGCGTGACGGGAGGCGATGAGGACGGTGTTGGCGGCGTCGACCGGCGTGAACGGTGATCGGAGGGACCGAGACGGTGAGTTGAGTCAAAGTTGGAACTCGGTTTTTATTAATTATCGTTTAGTTTTAACGATTGGAAATGATTGCTAGGAGTCATACGAATTTTTTGGGATTGAAACCAAGGAAAATGGTGGTCGGGAACGTTGGCAGAAGGGAGGAACAGGCCGCGGGCACTGTTCATCAGTTCCTGGTGAGTTTTTGGTTCAGTTTTCTTAGTTTTAAAATCATAAAAGTGTTGCTGGAAAGGAGAGGATAACATAGGAAGAAACTGGAGTCAAAATGGCTGGGAAACAAGAGAGAACCGGTAGAACCGGAAAAACCAGGCAGACCGGGTTCACGCGAGGTAGGGGATGACACTGTTCACTGGTGCGTGGCTTTCACGCGCAGCCCTTTTGGGCGACGCATGAGGGCGCGTGGTGGGTGCTATGGGGAAGTGTTTAACATGTGAATTAATCTATTCGATGTAATGAACATTTGGGACTGGTTTCGTGTCGATCGGACACCGTCTCGATAATGTTCGAGACATCCGAAGGTTTAGTATCGTGTTTTAAAATAGTTAAAAATTTGGGAAAATTACGAGGCTTCAATGAGAGGTTAATAAGGTAGTTAGTAACCCTCTAGATTGATTTGGACAGGTTTGGGAGTCTCGGTGACGACGATTAGCCCGGTGAGGCTTACGACATGCAAATCGAGGCGGTAGCTTAGGACAGTCTGTGAGTGGACCTTGATTTCTAAACTGTGATGCATGCATAAATGTTTTATATGTTTTATGGAAATGATTCTAGGATATTGAATTTGATATTGGTGAATTACATGGCTTCATGTATTTCGAGGCGATTTACGTGCTTGCACGTAAATCGAGGTTTACAGTCTTGCACTGATTTTTCGTGCTTATAGTTTTGGAAACGATTTCATGAAATGGTTTTGGATTTGAAAAGGTAAACTCGGGTTCGAGATCCATTTGTTTTGGAAACCCTCGGACTCGAAGTCCCTTTTTGTTACGTTTTTCAGGCCAGAGGCCCAATTGGTTCTTGAATCGATTTCGGATTTGGAAATATGGAACCGGGCAATAGACCCATTTGATTTACGAACTCTCAGACCTGGAGTCCATTTGATTTAACGAGGCATCGGGTCGAAGGCCTAGTTGATTTACGTATCGGGCTCAAGGCCCAGTTGGTTTACGAATTGGGCTCGGAGCCCAGTTGACTTATGTATCGGGCACAAGGCCCATTTGGTTTTCGAAATCGAGCACGAGGCCCATTTGGTTTACGAAATCGGGCATGAGACCGAGTTGGTTTACAATTCGAGCCAGAGGCCCAGTTTGTTTGTGGATTCGGGCTTAGGGCCCAGTTATGTTTTAAGATTGTGATTTCGGGTCGGTGACCCATAAAAGTTTTTATGGCTCATGACGGTTTAGGGGGACCGACATGAACCCTTGAAAGGTTTTTATTGCTCATGACGGTTTATAGGGACTGACATGAACCCTTGAAAGGTTTTAAGAACGTTTTCAAACGATTTTTTGTATACCATCCTTTATATATATGAATTGTCTTCTCCGAGGAAGGTCATTGGCCTGGGTGGACCCCGGAGTAGTCACGGAGCACTGACTGAGTGGAGTCACCCCCGTTAAGTTACTTACTCTCAGAAAGGCTATGGATTATAACCCGCAGGGAGGGTCATTGATCTACGAACATTGACTTGGGTGGACCCTGCGGAGACTTGGGCTTGAGACCCCGGGTAGCACGTGCGTAGCTCTAGATACCGTGACAGGATTGGTTATATGATATTGATAAACATGATTTCTTGGATTAGCGAAATTGTGTTTTATGATTGATAACTGGATTTGGGCTGAGATCCCACATATGTTTATATTGTTCTAGATTTCTATAAATGTTTTTGGTTATGGAAGCATATGTTGTTTGATAAATGGTTTTCCTATACATGCATGCTTTTTAGTGAAGGGCATAAAGGTCCTTATAAAATGTGTTTTATGAACTTATTACTTTTCGTCCACTCACATTCTTTCTACTTTCAATGCCCTTCAGGTTGAATACGGTGCAGACTGTAGTAGAGACCGGGACATCATATACCTCCTCCAGATCCTGGCGTACTCTTGAAGTCGGAAGGCTAAAGGTTTTAATTTTCCCTAGTCTGACACTCCGTGTCAGACGGGGTCAGGAACGTCCCTCGTTAATCTCGAAGGGATAGGGAAGAGTCCTGACAGCAAAGCCGATGGGCGTGGACTTCACGCGCCGCCAAAAGGCGCTGCGTGTGGGCTTCACGCACCAGTGAATAGTGTCGTCCCTATCCTCTGTCAAACCCGGTCCAGCCAGTTCTTTGCAAATCCGATTCGATCAGACCGGCGAGACAGGTTCTCCCTTATTTCTCCAACTTTTTCAATCCTTTTAATTCCTATAGCTTCGTACCAACATTCCTAGTCGATCTATGGTGTCAAAACTAGAAAACCAGGCTTAGAACTCACCTTTTAATTCGACGATTAAACCTCCAGTTTTTTCTGTAGTGTTTTCGCGATTCCGGCCACCTCCAGCTTCGGTTTTGGTCCCAAAGTGTTCATACAACCTCCAATAACAAGTTTCCATCATCAAGATCAATCAACAAACACTAGAACTAAGTTTTCCATTTTTGGAGTTTAAACAGAGTTTCGGGTTTTCCTGCTTACCTCCGCCGTGAACGGCCGCGAGCTCCTCCTTGAGATAGTGTGGGTTTTTGGTGAGGTTTTTGCTTCTCACGGGTTATGTGAGCACTAAGGAGATGTAGATGATGTTGGATGATGATGAGTGATCAGATGTGAGGGGTGAAAGGTGAGGATGAGAGGGCTGAGAAAAATGAACGGCTAGGGGTGAGAGATGTGTGTGAGTTTTTGTTTTAAAACAATTACAAATGGACCAATGGGAAACAAGATCCACAATTTAGGGGTCTTAAGCCATGGGATGAGTGACACTTGTCACTCATCCAAGGGTCCCACGTAAATAATATCTTCCCATCAGATTAAAGTGATATTTAATTTGAATACCGAGACGTAAGTTCCCGATTTCAATCCCATGACCATAACTTCTCCGTTCGACATCCAATTTTTATGTGCCACCTGTCTACATGCTCGTAACGTCCCAATCTACGTAGTGGTCCTCAGTCCTTGTATGTTTGACTCCACTCCCCGAGTCAAAAGTCAACATTTTACCCAAGTCTAGGGGTAAAACGATCATTTTACACTGTCCGTATGAATTCAGTGAACTAATCCCCGATTAGTCATTCTAAATCCATAATTAATTAATATTTAACCTCGATATTCGGGATTGGTCATTACAGAATTCCCAAGAATCAACACTAGCCGACGAATCCTCATCGTCGAGTAGTGGTAGATACCGAATATACGCATATCACGACTGAGTCACATCCTCAGCTCGTGGCTCATCGTCTCTTATCGTCATCATAATCATTGGCACACTGCGTGCGAATCAGACCCAAACTAAATCTAAGCTCATACCTAGCTAGAATCCATAATCTCTGCTTTGGTTGGAGGAACTCTGCCTCCCTCAACTCACCAACTCTGGGTACAATCACCTTGACAATTCATACAAGAAAAGGAACATTCCCTCAAATTCCCCCCGATTCTCGACAACCATAACTACATCCACCCTCGATGCTAGTGCCTACCACAATCACGTATAGACCCAACCAACAGACATCGCTATCGAGATTCTGCATCCAAGCGTCAACACTACTAATCGGTCCACCCCGAGACCCTAAATATCCTCTTATAATGGTACTCATGAATCGGATCCCATCATTTCACTTAGCATCAAGCCAATCAATCCCCATAATGTCAACTAGACTTAACCAGAGTCGTCCACTAGGCCCAACCAAACTCACTAGGTTCATTCATGGTCCTCAACTGCCTTCTACAGCACAATCACCAAAGCTGACATGACATGACCAGCCAACGGTCTCAACTCTAAAAAGTCGCCAAAGTCAAACCACTCACCAACTCACATCTCTGAACCATACATCATACACTAGGGATGCCAGAACCCGGCTACCCTCAGCAACACAATTCCCAATTCAACATGACCTGACCATCCAATGGTCACAATTCCACACTATCGTCACATCCAATCCTGCAAAATCGTGTTAGACAATCCCGACATAACCATCCCATGGTTAAGACTCTAAAGCACTGTTATGTTCATCCCTCAGTAGGGTCCCATACTACCAAACCACAACCACACTATGGCATACTCAGGCACCAAATGCCGAACCAAAACTATCCACGATTCATTTCCACTAACTCTCGTACTATTACCCTTATGACCTGGTTAATAACAGGCTGATTCCATGTAGAGACATCACATCCTCAACCTGCGCGTACAACAAGGGAAAACCGTGCTCTGATACCAAGTTGACACGACCTATCCCAATCCCCCCCCCAGGATTAACACGAGATGTGCCATGCTCCCGTGACACGGGATAACTCAAACCCTCAGTCCATTCGGGGCTTCCAAAGTACACCAGGATCGGTGAAGGAGTGTGATGTCTCGGTCTCCGCTACAGCCCGCATCCGTAATCAACCTGAAAGGCATTAAAACCATTAAAAACTGTGAGTGCATGAAAAATCAATAATTTCATAAAACTCATTTCATAAAAGACATTTATGCCCTTCACTAAAAAAGCATGCATGCATTAGAAAACCAGTAACCAAATCATTTACTTAAATAAATCATTAGGGCCTTAGCCCAACATTATAAATCCAAAGTGTGTGGGAACTCAGCCCAAAACCAATCAATAGCGAATAACAAGTTTATCGAAATACAATTTAACCAATCCTTGACATCCCTGATGCCAAATCAATACAACTGTCACGGTCCATAAGCTATGCATGTTGCCTGGGGTCTCTCCAGGTCAATCTCTGACATCTCAGGTGTCCGACGTCCCAGACGTCTAATCAAAGCAATCTTGCTCCTGAGTCGCTATACGGTCTGGTCGCTCCATGTAATGACCCCTCGCAGGCAATGTGCCGTGACTTCCACAGTGTCCCAAACATCTGGTGGAGACCATCGACATGTCCTCATATTGAGATGGTATATGGAAAATAGTTTATAAAAACCTTTCAGAATCTTTCAATGGAACCATGCCCGGAATACCATTTCCATAAAATCACCTTAAATCTAGAAATCCATGTACGCAAATCCAAATCAGTTTTATGGGTCTCTGAACACGAAATCACATTTATAGGCACAAATAGGACTCATGCCCGATATCATACTCAATTACGCCTCTAGTCCGATCATGTAAACCAAATGGGCCTCCAGCCCGATATCTCATTAAATCCAATGGACTCCAAGTTTGATAGCTTCCAAATCAAATGGGTCTCATGCCCAATTCCATACTTCCAAATCCAAGACCATTTTATCAAACCATTATTGAAAACAACAAGCACATAAAAGTCCAACATAAAACTATACCCCTCGAAATACGTGTAAATACTAAATACCAAATACCACAAATCTACCTATTCAAGGCATTCAAAACATAGATATAAAACATATAAAACAATTATGCATGCATCATGTTTAGAAAGCAAGTGTCCACTTATAGACCGTCCAAGCTGCTGCCTCGATACGCGTGTCATAAGCCTCCCTGGGCTAAATCACCATTTCCAGAACTCCCGGACGTGTCCAAATCACACTCGAAGGTCACTAATCATCTATATAAGTTCATAGGAAAAAACCCTAAAACTCCTGGAAAAGTCAACGTGTCCCGAATACGATTCCCAAGTGAAAAACCTCTATTTGACCAATTTAACGATCTTAGATCGACTCGAACCCACTACCATTGGATCCAGATCGTCGAAACCTTTAAAATAACACTGGACCCATATTGAAATCAGAGCCCACGTGCCTCCATGAGCCTGGTCAAGCCAAAAGCCAACGTTGATGTCAACACTGACAATTCTGACAGTGCCACGTGTCGAGTCTCTATTGGTCCATGTCTAAAATGTTAGTCTGACACTGTCAGACCTAACATGATGATGTCATCATTGACGTCATCAGTCATCCATGTCCTTCAACGGGTCCTGCAACTGGGTCCCATAGTACCCGCAACCCGACCTGACCATTTCTCCTTCGATTCTCGACCAAATTCGATTGGGTTTCTTCCTATGGCTTTGTCTTACCCTACTCTAGAGATCTATCATGTTAAAAACAAGAAACCTCATCCATATTCTTACCTGGAATCGAAAACCCGAAGCCCAGTTATCCAGCGATGTGTTTTCATTTTCCAGCCAGCAACGAATAGCCCAGCCCTCGATTCCAGCTTCCTTGAGTTTGTACCACCTCCTAGAACAAGTTAGGATTGATCCCAGCCTTCGTTACACGTATAAAATCCAACCTCCATTTTTAAACCAAAACGGTTTATGGGTTTCGGTTCCGAACCACCACAAATGTCGCTCCGCCTTGGTTCCTCGTTCGTCCATGCTCTGTGACATGCCTCATCCCAATCCCCCCGGGATTACAAGGATGAGACATGTTCCCATCTAACCCACGTATGACACGAAGGCCAGACACCCATCTAACCTCTATGTAACATGTAAGCTAGACCAGGGATACCTAGGCTAACCGTCCAACCAGCTTCCAGAGTAATCAAAAACAGCAGTGGAACAAGTGTCCAGAGTAATCATAAAACATTTTACAAAAAATACATTTTCGCCCTTCACGTAAAACAATGCATACATTTAAAAATCATTTCATTTCCAATGTACTTAAACACGTTTATAAAACCAAAAACCAAGGGAATTTCTTTTCTCAAATCACTGGGCCTTAGCCCAAAACCATAAATAAAACCAAGTGTAAAACCGTAAATCCAATCACATGGGCCACTGCCCAAAACATCTGAAAATCCATATGAAAATCATAATGATATCACAGAAATCTGAAACCGCATATGAATCAATCGAACATGATGGATCATATATCAACGAGTCTTTAAACTCAATATATATTGGATTCTTTAAACTCAACAGGCCTTTCCAAGTCTATAAACTCACAAGTCTTTAAATTCAATAATAGGCCTCCAAGGGTAATCAATAACCGAGCCTTTAAACTCACGAGTCTTTAAACTCAAATAACATATCCGGGCCCACCCCCGTCAATCAATCACCGGGTCTTTAAACCCAAATCTGGATCCAGAAAATCCAATACAAAACAATTTTATCAAATCCAATCTATAAATCCATTTCCAAATCCGAATTTGAAATCACCATTTCGAAACTAGAATGCAAGTTAGATTTTCTCGAAATGGGTCTCATGCCCAAATTCACTTTTCAAAATCCAAAATCATCTCATCAAAATCATTATCGAAACACAGTACGTATAAATAGTATAAAATCATTCATGGTCAAGTTGGTATCAGAGCGAGGTTATTGCTTCTAGAGCAGGTTGTTGCTCTCTGAGCGAGCTGGTTCGTTGGCTGGTGTGTTCTACCGTTGATGTGCATGTGATGTCTCTACGAGGAGAAGCCCGTCATCAACTTGAATGCTAGGGTGATAGTATGTTAGTTAGTGGCGATAGCTAGCAATTGGGTGATGCTTTGCCCGATACGACGTGGATCGGTGTGACTTAACCCTTCGCAGGGTCATGTTTTCTTCGGATATGACATTGGTTGTACATGATTGTTGCTTGGTTCTCAAGGTTGGTTTGGAATAGATAGCGTGTTTGGGTTGGCTATGATAGATGCTTGGTCAGCCGGATCTCAGGGTCGGTTATGATAGCTTGATGAGTAATGATCGAGGGTTAGATATGATGTTAGTATGGAGTCATGACCGTTGGTTGGTCAGAGCATGTTAGGCTAAGATTTGTGTGGCTGAGGATAGCCGGGTTCAAGGAATCCCGGTGGTCTTGGGTACTTGATGAACCGAGTGGTAAATGAACTATGTTTTGGCTGGGCATACTAGTTTGTACCCTAGTGGCGATGTTGATTTGAGGCACCCTAGATGTGATTGATGGTTTGATGATTGTGTGTACCACTGAGTGTAGATTCCTGGTGGGAAACCCTAGTTCGAGTGGTTGGTCTAGATATGTGAGTTAGCTAGTTGTTGTGGATTAGGCGATCTTGAAGTTGAGGTTGTCGGCCCGGCTAGGTTAGAGATTGTGCTGTTTGGTGCAGTTGAGGTTATGGATGGCCTGGTGGATGACTCCGGTCGAGTCTCGCGTGACCATGGAGATTGGTTTGCCTGACGTAAGGTGACATGTTGGGATCCACTTTTTGATTGATCCGTAGTGTCATTGAGATTGTTGTGTATTGGATTACCCTATTCAAGTGGATCTAGTTGAGTCCTGATGACCCTAGGCTCCCCGAGTTGAGATTGTTGGGCGTTGATTGGCCCCGAGTTGTGGAATATGAGGGAGGCAAGGTCCTCCAATCTGAGTTCAGACTTAGGGTTTGGCTTGGTATGGGCAGCGATTCAGGTGTGGTGTGATGTGAGCACGAGATAGGAGAGGGTGTACCACGAGCTATGTGTATCTCAGTCGTGAGGTATTTGTGCGTGGGATTTCTTCATGAGTTGGTCAGGGTAGTTTTGGTTTTATCAGAGTAGCACAACGGAAGTGTGGTGGACCTATGCTTGGTTTTCGAGTCAAGGTAGTTTAATATGGCCAGGTGGACCATGAGTGGCGTATGTAGATTGTGTACGGCCTCGTGGATATGGTCCGGGTGGATTGTGGACTTCCTAAGGCTAGTGGTGGCATATTCGTTAAGGAGGGAATTCCAATGGTTGGAAAAGATGGATATGCTTCCAACATGGTTAGGACTTCGGAATCAAAAGAAGTGGTGTATGTGATTCGAATTTATGGTTTCGTGTCGAGAAGTTGTGTTTGATTTCGGACTGGTGCTAGATGTGGAGTATGTAGTGATGGGTACTACGAAGTCGGTAATGGAGACCCATTGTGTTGTATGATGGAACTTCGGGAAATGTGAATCCCCCCTAATTGTGAATAAGTGTTGTATGAGTTGAGGAGCAGAGGTGATGTGGCGGCACTAACGTCTAGTGTGTGTGGCGAGGGTAGCGAGGTCTGTGTTTCGTTTTGTGTTAATTGGATTCAAGTATGGTGCATTTTGATGTAATTGTATTGGATTACCTGGACCTTTCCGTTGTGCGATGGCGGAGGAAAGATGCTAGGTAAGAATGAGAAAGGAATGACTATAACTGATCGATATTAGGTAATTAAAGAGAACCCACAGTCTAGACTATGCTTTGTCTTTGTGATGAGTTGTGAATATGTGGATAAGACGATGAGTAGTACGGTGGAAAGCCGAGGAGCCATGTTCCAGTAAATGGGATTCCACGAGGGTGTGAGACCCGATGGATCGAGACTTAGTTGTTGTCGAGGTATTAGTTGACGAATCTCTTGGAATAGGATGAAATTACTATCCAACCTCTGTCTTGGTCATGTAGGTGGTCTGACTTGGATATGTGCGTGTGTATGATATGAGCTATCTTGAGCCTGTGTTAGATATGTTAGTGAGTATGAAGATGATGTTGGACTAGTCTGTCTTGGATATTGGATGGATAAGTATGGATTTGGGATTCACTCATTCAGACTGGCGGTGTCAGTGACTGTCGAGCAGAGGCTAGCTCCGTGAGTGAGGTGTAGTACTGGGAATTTAGTATTTTTTTTCCGAGTTAATCGAGTATGAGTTGGTAGCTGGATGGACAGGATGGCAGCGTGGGTTCTGACCCTATTGGATACTCAATGGCGAGAGTCGGAGTTAGTACGTCTTAGTGGACGTGGTCCGAACATGTATGTTTGGTAGACGAGCTTGGGATTAGATGTTTTCTGATGTTGGTCGGGAGACCAAGAGACCAGGAGACTCGAGATGGACTTGGAGTTGGTTTTCCTTGGAAGATGTGTTTGGGCCTGGAGTGTTGATCCGTGTAGAGCGTTGTGGTAATTAGTGTCAGTACGAGCCATGTTTTGATTTGTGTAGAGTCGATGATGTGGTGTGTCCCCGAGGATGCCCCATGGTGTTCTGATGGAGGTGCTGGTGATCGGCTTAGGTCCGATGTGCTTAGGGTATGCACCTATGGTATGTTGTTGGTTTTGTGGTAGTGGGCGTGGGTCCGATGTGATTGATCGATTGAGGATATGGACTAGACATTGGATTCTGCACTAGTCCAGAGTGATCTTGATGGTGTATGAGCGTGAGGTAACCAATCACGGCTCGGAAATTTTAGTGACTGTGTTTGAGCATGACACTTACAGCCATGAGTGGCTAGTGGGACCCTAGAGCTGATTTATGTGATTACTATTGGGCAAGTAAGTGATGAGGTCCCGTTGCCACAGGCAAAGTGAGACGTGGATGGTGTTTCGATAGATGGATGTGTTGGTGGTTCGCGTAACCCCAACGGTGGGCGAATTATCAAGTTGCTTTGCGTGAACGACTACACTGTGACTCCGGTGACGTCAGTGTGGATCGCTGACAGCGTCAGCGTGTATCGTTGAGTGAGTGGATTGGTATGAGTACCAAGGTAGTTAAATGCCACCATTTTGAGGTTGGCCTTGCAAGGCGAGATGTGTTACGCTACATTGAGGGAATTTGTAAATGATACGCTTGGTATGACTCTAGAGTGAGTCGAGGTTGGAGTAGTGAGTCGAGGTTGGAGTAGTGACTCGACTAGTGACCTTGGAGCCATGAGTGTCGGCTGAGTATGACACTAGAGGTACTTGGGGTATGATTTGGTGATGTGTAACCCTCAGCGAGCATCTGTATATCAGTCTGAGTGGTGACTAGATGAGGTACCCTTAACCTACATGGAGGGTGTGTTAGCATAACGGCAGGATTTTTTGGTGATATACGATGATACGAGCCCCAGGTGTAAGATATGTTGGATGGCCACTGTGAGTTGTGGACGTGCGATAGTCGGAATTTCGAGGACTAAATTCTTTAAGGGAGTAAGGTTGTAATGTCCCATCTCGAATTTCGGGATTAGAATAGTGATTACTATAAGATTAGTGGGACTAATCGGTGTTTAGTCGAGTGATTTCGGATGGACGGTGCGAAATGACCGTTTTGCCCTTCATAATGGGCGAAACGTTGACTTTTGATTTGGGCAGTCAAACAGACTTTGACCGATGATTGTGACGTAGGTTGGGATGTCACGAGTCCGTAGACAGGCAGTACGTCTGATTCCGACATGCAATTGAAAAGTTATGAGGCTCGGATGTTATAGGGGCATTTTGGTAATTTAGTGTAAAAGGCATTTTGGTCTTCTTATCTGTGCATTGGGAAGTGTGCCCAATTAGACAGGGACACTTGTCCCTTATCTGGAAGGATGTGGAAGCCTCATCAACCACCTCACCTAAGTTTAAAAGAAGATGAAATCGTGCAAAGTGTGTGTTCGGTGAGGATTGGCTGAGAATTGAAAAATAGAGGGTGTGTGTGATCGTGAACCCAAACCCCCTCAAACCTCATCCTTTTTTTTGTGATGTGTGAATGAAAAAGAAAGAGGGACCTTGGACGATCCTGGTGGTGTCGCGGTGATGGGCCGTCATGGACGGTGGCCATGAAACCCGTGAGCGGTAAGTTTTGTAATTCAAAAATTCGAAATTGGATTTTCGTGGTTGTTGAGTGGTTTTTATGATTGGAACATGTTTTTAGAGGATGTACTAAGGTTTTGGGATCGATTTCGAGGCTGGAAGTGGACGGTGATGGCTGGAAATAGAGGAGGAATAGCTAGATTATAATCATCAATCGAGAAGGTGAATTCTAAGCCTGAATTACATGTTTTGATCACGTAGATCGACTGGAAATGTCTAGACGAAGCTATCGGATCAAACAGCGTTGAAATTGGGTTAGGACTGAAGCAGAACCAGTCTCGCCGGTTCGATCTAACTGGAATTAAAGTGAATCGGTCTGAACCCGGTTCGATGCAAGGCTAGGGACGACTGTGCAGGCGCGTGGGCCACACGAACAAACGTTTGAAGCGGCGCGTGGGGGCGCGTGGGGCAGAATTGGAAGATGTAGTCAACATGTAATTTCATCCTTTCGATGCAACGAACATTTTGGGATTGATTTCGAGTCGTTCGGACACCGTTTCCGGGTAGTTCTGAGTGTCCGAAGGTTTATGGTTTATGTTTAAATTAGTTTAAAAATCCCGAAACATTATGGGGCTTTACTGAGAGGTTATTGGAAGTGTTTGTGACCTCAAGTGTTATATGGACAGGTTCGATGATGGTGCATTAACCAGAAAGGCGTATGGCACGCATATCGAGGCGGTAATTAGGACGGTATGTAAGTGGACTTTTCTTTCTAAATTCTAATGCATGCATAACTGTTTTATATGTTTTCTATATGTGTTTTCAATGCTTATGATTATTGTACTTATGATTTACATATTTTCACGTATTTCGATGTACTTTATGTATTTGCACGTATTTTGAGGATATAGTTTTATGCTATGCTTTGATAATGGTTTGATTAATGACTTTATACTATTTATACGTACTGTGTTTTGATAATGATTTTGATGAGACGATTTTGGATTTCGAAAAGTGAATTCGGGCATGAGATCCATTTCGAGAAAATGTCACTTGGATTCTGGTTTCGAAATGGCGATTTCGGATTCGGATTTGGAAATGGATTTATGGATTGGATTTGATAAAATGGTTTTGAATTGGATTTGCTAGATCTGGATTTGGGTTTAAAGACCCAGTGATTTATTGACCGAGGAACAGGACATTCCGAGGGCCCCGGAGTTACGAATTCACTTTTCAAAATCCAAAATCATCTCATCAAAATAATTATCGAAACACAGTACATATAAAAAGTATAAAATCATTCATCAAAACCATTATCAAAGCATAGCATAAAACCATATTCTCAAAATACGTACAAATATGTAAATCACATCGAAATACGTGCAAATATATAAATCATAAGTACCATAATCATAAGCATAGAAAACACATATAGAAAACATAGAAAACAGTTATGCATGCATTAGAATTTAGTAAGCAAAGTCCACTCACAAACTGTCCTAGTTGTCGCCTCGATAAGCGCATCATACGCCTTTTCGGCTAATCCACCATCATCGAATCTCCCGGACCTATCCATATCACACTTGAAGGTCACAAACACTTCCAATAACCTCTCACTAAAACCCCCTAATTTTTTGAGATTTTTAAACATATTTAAACATAAACCCTAAACCTTCGGACACTCAAAACTACCCTGGAACGGTGTCCGAACTACTCAAAACCAGTCCCAAAATTTTTGTTACATCGAAAGAATGAAATTACATGTTGACTGCATCTTCCAATTCTGCCCCACGCGCCTACACAGTCATCCCTGTTCTTGCATCGAACCGGGTTCAGACCGGTTGACTGTAATTCCGGTTCGATCAGACCAGCAAGACCGGTTCTCCTTCAGTCCTAACCCAATTTCAACCCTGTTTGATCCTATAGCTTCGTCTAGACATTTCCAGTCGATCTACGTGATCAAAACATGAAATTCAGGCTTAGAACTCACCTTCCTGGTCGACGATCATAATCCAGCTTTCCCTCCTCTATTTCCGGCGACCACCATCCACTTCCAGCCTCGAAATCGATCCAAAAACCTTAGTACATCCTCTAGAAACATGTTCCAATCATCAAAACCACTTAATAACCACGGAAATCCAATTTCCAATTTTTGAATTACAAAACTTACCGCTCACGGGTTTCATGGCCAGCGTCCATGACGGCACATCACGGTGACACCACTAGGATCATCCTAGGTCCCACTTTCTTTTTCTTTCACACATCACAAACAAAGGATGAGGCTCGAGGGGGTTTGGGTTCACGATCACACACACGCCCTCTGTTTTTCAGTTCTCGGCCAACCCTCACCAAACACACACTTTGCACGATTTCATCTTCTTTTAAACTTAGGTGAGGCGGTTGATGAGGCTTCCACAGCCTTCCAGATAAGGGACAAGTGCCCCTGTCTAATTGAGCACACTTCCCAATGCACATATAAAAAGACCAAAATGCCTTTTACACCAAATTATCAAAATGCCCCTACAACTTTCGAGCCTCATAACTTTTCCATCCCACGTCGGAATCGGACGTGCCGCCTGTCTATGGACTCGTGACGTCTCGACATACATCACAGTCATCGGCCAAAGTCCGTTTGACCGCCCTAATCAAAAGTCAACATTTCGCCCATTCCGAGGGGCAAAATGATCATTTCGCACCGTCCGTCCGAAATCACTCGACTAATCACCGATTAGTCCTACTAATCCTTCAGTAATCACTAATCTAATCCCAAAATCCGGAACGGTACGTTACACTCTTCCTACACTCAGTCTTACACACAACATAAAACAGATTGAGGTATGGTGGTTCATGTATTTGTGTTTGGACGGTTCAAGGGTTTCGGGTTGGTTCTTGGTTCTCGCGGTTATGGAGGAGAAAATGATGAAGATGGTGATATTGATAAGGAAGATGGATGTTGAGGATGAGAGATAATTGATGAGAGGAAAAGAGGATGGACGATGAGGGTTGTGAGATGAGAGATGAGTGAAATAAAATATATATATATATATATATACCAACCAATGGGACAAGATCCCCTTTTGTAGAATTTGGACCATGGGATGAGTGACACTTGTCACTCATCCAAGGGTCCACTTGTCACTCATCAGTCATTCAATACTTTATTATTATTTTAATCGAATCTCAAGACATAAGATTAACCGATCTCGGTTTCGTGACAATAAGTTCCCCGTTTGAGGTCCGATTTCGACGTGCTGTCTGTCTACGGACTTGTGACGTCCCGATCTACGTCACGGTCATTGGTCCTTGTATGTTTAACTCCCCGAGTAAAAATTCAATATTTTACCCAAATTCAGGGGCAAAATGGTCATTTTAAACTGTCCGTCCGCATTCACTCGACTAATCCCAATTAGTCACGATAATCCATCATTAATTAATATTAAATCCCGATATTCAAAGAATCATCAGCGCCAGGTCTTGTACGCTGATTGCCTGAAGGCTGAGATCGATCCATTGGAGCAAGACGAAGCTGTGTATGTGATGCTTCATAAGTTTCACTGCATACCCTGCCCACCTTTTTATCGACGAAAGTCCTCAACAAGTTTTATCATGGGTTTTATAATCATTGCCTTTGCTCTCTATTTATACTTAATTAAATAAATACTTAATTATAGGATGATGAATCAAGTTGAGTTGTTGGGAAGAAGGGAAAGAAGAAGAAGATGAAGATTGACTTACGGGTATTTAAGAAAAGAAAGTGTTATTAACGGTGCCAAAAACGACATCACTTAAATGTTGCAACGAACTTAACATTGCACTCATTTCTAGTGCAAAGTGAAATGAATTTCCAATCTGGTGCAATTTGAGACACGCTAGCACATTTCTTGTGCATCTACAATAAAAAAAACCTTAAATTTTAGCTGGTGAGAGATGAATTGATTGGTTTCTGGATCTCAAACCCCAAAACTTCGGGATCCAATGAAAGCCCAAAACAAGCCGCTAGCAAATAATTTGGTGTACCGGTACTACAATTGAGAGGTCACCTTGAAGCGCTGAGGTAGTTCTTTGCTAAAGACCAGCAGCTACCACTACAAAAGCTCTATTCCAGTTCCGAATAATCAAGCCCTCTCTCCTCCTTGCCCGTCTGATTCCAAAAACGAACCATCAAATCCACCCATCCATTGGTTTCTTCCCAATCATAGGAATAAAATTTGAAGCACCTTTGTTGTGAAGGTGGTGGTTGTGGAAAGAAAGCAGCCAACATTCCGCTGACCCAGAGATTTCGTTTAGTGTCATGTGAGTGATTCCCCTTGTACACTAGATTGTTCCTCTTTTGTTTAATAGACCATATTAGACAAAAAGCGTTCCTCTGAGTGATTGTGATTGGAAGCCATAGAAGCCACCCAAGAGTGCATGGGAATTCCAAGAGACGCCAAGGATTGAATACCCAGAGGAGTAGAAAACTGCCCTAACACCTTGCAGGTGAGCAGTCCGTCAGAAAATGTTCTAGTGTTTCTAGGTGGCCTCCACAAAATGAACAAAGTTGTATCCAGCGGCACCCTTCTCCGACGTAAATTCACCTTTGTAGGTAGAATATTCCTACACACCTTCTACACACCCATCATGACCTTGTTGGGAACCCAAGAAACCCTTCCATAGCATCTGGCCTTCATTCCCGCTACCAGAACCCCTGCTAAATTCCTCACAAAGGCAATCTGCGTGAGGGTCACTCTGTAAGTGCTTTAAACAGTAAAAAAGAAGATGTATGTTCACCTTGCCAGCTTGCCATATTAATCCATCTGGAACATGTTTGACGCTCAGGGGACATGGACACATTTAGGTTGCCTCAAGGAAGCCATCGGTCTTGTCAAATTCGGATTTGAGTCCCATTACGCCAACTAATGATTAATAATCATTCATTCCAGTACATTCGAATCACTTCTACACTTACCGATCGAGGAGGGATTTGAGCCCTAGAAAAAAAGGTGAGAGAAAATTCAGATTTTATACAAACTGTCAATTGATAGCAGCAGTAATAAGGAAAGAAAAAGCAAAAGGTGAGAGAAAATTACAAGGCGGGCATTGTAAAAGAAAAAGAAGAAGAAAGGCTGCTCAACAGTAGCGAGAAAAAAAAGGACGCCAACAACACAACTTTCTACACCAGCCAAGGGAGGGAAGAGTTGCAAGGCGCACGTTTCCCAGCCAATCCACCCGCACGCGTGCACAACTGCAAGCTTGACGTCTCTAAGACTTTGACGCTACATGGCTGACGTCAGCTCAGGACCACAGCCACCTGCCACTTGCCGCCTGCTCTCTCTCCCTCTCTCATTGCTTACTTCCCTTGTGGATGCACTCCAACGCAATTGTTTTTCCAAATTAGAGGTTGCGGAGTCTCATTTTAAGGAAGAAACAATAACCCTAATTCTTAGTGGACTTCAAGAATACACCAAGAATATGAGTGCAGGCCCAAGGCCTCATACTTCATATCAGAGCGACATCTAGGCCAATTTAGGCCTTCTCAATTTGAAGATAAGCTCAAAGTCCGAAGATTTTCCACTTTCAATTTGGACCAAAACCCTAGGCCTATCAAGACTTCAGCTGCTCAAAGAAAAACGGAGTCCTACTCCTATAAAAAAAAATTTATCCGAACCACAATAAAAATTACATCCCTTAGGATTCCCTGAATTTCTAAGTTATGTGGGGGTATTTGTGGAACCGCAAATCACCGAAAAATTATGGAGCTTCCACGTGGCTCATATCTCTTATAATGTCGATATTACCCCTGGTATAGATGACGACGGCATCACACGATATTCACATTAATTTAATATATTTATCAATTAAATATATTAATTAATCAGATTAATGTCAATAATAAATAATCTCTCCACGAGTTATTTATTATTATTTGTATAGTTTATAATAGTGATTTCTCTCGATAGAATCACCTATTAAACACTATCTCCTTCAACCAATCAGACGCTCTGGTGACACTCAAGACTTCACTATAAATAGAAGGGCTCATCTCACATCAAGTGGTAATTCAAAATTCATACCTAAACTTTGTTGGTTTATTTATCTCGATTAAACTAACTTAGGCATTGGAGCGTTCTTGGTTGAACCACCCCCTTGGGCTTCAACCTTAACCCCGATTATTTCTTGTTATTGTGTGTAGGGAACAAGAAGGAATTCTACAAGTCCGGATGATTTCTGCATCAACAACTAGTGCTTTCAGTGAGAGCCGAATTGAGAAATACTCAATGCATGCTTTTCAATTTTCTCAAAAAAAAACTTCATCATCGTTCATCGTTCTTCATCCATGGCAAGAACATGAAGGACAAAATGATCTGACAGGCTCACCGTCTTCATCACGATGACCCACGATAACAGCGACATGTTCAACGGGATTCTAAAGGTTCAACTGCAACACTCTGAATGGGAACGGTCACCTATTTTGCAACCAAAATTTTCTATGGTGCAAGAAAGCGTTCCAGTTGCGGTTGTGATGTCCACGCCAACTCAAAGCCACTCGATATCGACGTACTCCCGACATCAATCCATTTCCTGCATTATGCGCGATGGCAACCTTCCCACATGCGGATAAGCAACTAGCTAGAAAGACGTCACAACAAGCCCCAAATTGGCTCTACACTGATGTCTGAACTTCAGAGGCTTATGAACAACCTACATCACGCATAAGAACACACTCAAGCTCATGAAGGACACGATGTGACACCTTGCCACCAAAGCTCATGACTCCCAATGCTCTACATGACATGCACAAGGATGTGATCAAGCCCATGAAGAACGTGATGTGAAACCTTACCACCAGAGCTCCTGGCATAAGTCTCAACGCTCCACCTGGAACGCAAAAGGCAGCACCACCCAAGGCCATCAGCTCATGAATGACTCAGGAGGCACTTCGGAGCACTATCACACGTTGAGTACCACGTAAGATCCAACGTCATCATGCAACCCCCCAGATTGCACACACATGCTCAAATTAGGTGGACAAGTCGATGAAGGCTCAAGATTTCCTTGCTGCTGCAGTGAGGATAACGCGACATACTCACCAACATGCTCGTACACTTTGACAATGATGACCGCAGGAAGTCGATACCACTGGACTCGACGCTACTCTCCCCCTCATCAAGGCATACTCCATACAAAAGGAGTCTAAAAGATTATGGATCGATGCCTCTAACGAATCCAATGTGACGACGGTCTAAAAGCGACCTTCGACACCAGATTCAACCATGCATCATCAATTTCAAGTGTTGGACCATGTCCCGTGACACCCCTCGAAGTCTCCACCATGTGAAGCACTCCAAGCCTTCGCCATGCGAAGCACCCCAAGCATTCGCCCCATAAAGCACTCCAAGCCTTTGCCAAGTGAAGCACTCTAAGCCTTCGCCCCGCGAAGCACTCCAAGCCTTCACCCCGTGAAGCACTCCAAGCCATTGCCATGCAAAGCATTCCAAGCCTTCGTCCCGAGAAGCACTTTAAGCCTTCGCCAAGCGAAGCATTCCAGGCCTTCGCCAAGCGAAGCATTCCAGGCCTTCGCCATGCGAAGCACCCCAAGCCTTCGAGCACTCCAAGTCTTCGCCCCTTGAAGCACTCCAAGCCTTCGCCCCTTGAAGCACTCCAAGCCTTCGCCCAGCGAAGCACTTTAAGCCTTCCCCACACGAAGTATTCCAAGCCTTCGCTTCGCGAAACACTCTAAGCCTTTGCCATGCAAAGCACCCCAAGCCTTTGCCCCATGAAGCACTCGAAGTCTTCGCCCTGCGAAGCACATAAAGGCTTTTCCACACAAAGCACTCGAATTCTTCACCCCACGAAGCACTCTAAGCCTTCACCATGCAAAGCACCCCTAAGAATTTGCCAATTGAAGCTCCTCAAGCCTTTTCCATGCAAAGCACTTCATGCCTCTTCCAAGAAAAGCACTTCAAGCCTTCGCTCGTGAAGCGTCAAAGTCGTCACCCAGCGAAGCAGCCAAGACTTCATCCCATGAAGAGCTAGCACCTTGGCTCGTGAAGCATCGAAGTCTTTGACCAAAAGTGTCAACGCCTTCACCATGAAGCAATCCACACACTTGCCTCGCGAAGCGTCAACGTATTCGTTCGATGAGTGTCAATGCCTTCGCTCGAACCATCAAGTCCTTTGTTCATAAAGCGTCAATACCTTTGGCTCATGAAGTTTCCAAGCCTTCACACATGAAGCAACGCATCTCTCATGAAGCAGCAAGGCAATCACTCTACGATGCATCAACATCCTTGTTCGTCAAAGCCATAATTCCATCAACTCGCAACCTATCAACATTTCCACTCCGTGAAGCACCAAAGCCCAACACTAGAAAAAACTTCAAGGACTTCACCTACGAAGGAATCGAAGCACCTCTCCAAAGGGAAAAGTATAACCTTCACGTCGAAGAGCTAAATTGTCACCTCAAGGAATTCGACGGCTAAGTTCAATGATGTTAACCGAAAATGAGGAACATAGTACTCAAAAACAATCCAAAGGATGTATAGCTCATACCCAACAAATAGACTTGCTGGACTTGGAAAATCTATTAAGGATCGCTTCCCAACTCCACCAAGGGGAGCAACGGACGGGCCATATCATGACAAATCTTGGGCAAATGTCTTAGTGTGCGCGACTACAAATTCCAGCACACAACTTCGAGATTCAATTGAAGGTACCAAGTTCAAATTTTACTTCCTTGAAGATAGCTTGATGGCGCCAAAAAGGTATGGAAGTCTGCTTTCAAACGCCACCAATGAAACTCAGTTCGGTGCTAAAACGAAGTCAGAAGACCAAATTTACTACACAAAGGTCAAATCTTCCGAAAATCACAAAACACTCAAGAAAATGGAAAACTTCTATTAATGCAAATTAAAGAAGTTGTCAATTCACAAGTTGAATGCTCAAACATATATTCAATGCTAAGATTAAACTACGAGCCAAGAAGAACCATGAAGCTCATCACAAGGACCGGCACGACCTCAGAGTCTATCCGTCAACCTGTGAGAAAGCCTTGGAGGCCTTCGATCATTCCATCATGGACTTCCAGTGACACATCGCTCGTGGCCGTCTTCCTGTAATAGGGGCAACCTTCTCGAAATCCCTTACTTGGCATAGTTGGCTTCGCGAAATAAAGACTAGTTTAGCTTGACTCCGTGAAAGCAACTCAGCCATTGGTTGACTATGCTAAAGCAACTTCATATTTGAGATGGAACGAAGCCATGGTGCACTTTGTGCCTTCACACCACTTACCTCGAGATCAACGGCCACTTTCAGAAGGATAACTCCGGCAGTATCCGTAATGGCGATTGTAGCTCCAACAATCCATTTCAGCATGGCTTGACATCACAGCAGTAGTGGTGGTAGCATCATCCATGCCTTGACAACCTTTGCAGTACGTGTCTTCATGTCACTTTCCTTTAACGATGAGATGGCTACACCTCCAATATTTCTTCCTTCAAGTATGTAACAGCGGGTAACATCTGGGGTACCACAGGGAGCATGATCGATCCTCGATTCTATGTTCCGCCTTGCTACACCCCATTTTGAGCTAAACAAGGCCTTGAAGATCAAGTCTGTAGAAGGTCATCCGTCATCCAAAGCAACTCCTTGGAAAGGTTCGATGTTGGCTCCACCCACACTTGAAAATGACGAGTCTGTCCATGCACCGAGCTCTTCTCCCCACCAAGCACCAAGGGCATGGTATTTGGAAGGTGAGCCTCGTGCCATCTAGCGCATCACCTCCTGCTCTAACCTTGCCCTGCCTTGAGTTGTGGCACGCCAAGACTTGGATGTAGAATTCCTCGCCTCGCACTTGCAGCAAGCCTCGTGTTATAGGTGCACCATGCCTCACCTCGAAGTTGCACCAAGTCTCGCCTTGCACTCTGCTGCACCTCGCCTTGCACTCTGCTACACCTCGCCTTACACTCTACTACAACTCGCCTAACACCAAATCCAAAATCCAAAATCCAAAATCCGGACTTCTTCTGAGTCCCATTCGATATCCAAAATCTAAAGGTCACTCATCCGACCCCCTATCCTCGGGTCAAGTTTATCCTAGGCCCAACATGCCCATCCATATCGTAAACAACCATCCGGACCAACACAAGTCTGACACAACCAGAACACAAAATGCAATGTTCGACCCCCAATCCAGGGTCATAGTCACTCCAGGGATTTCCTATACCCCTGTATCTTGTCTCATCACCAGGCCGCGCACAGGGCTCGTATCTCGGAGGCATGGCAAATCAGTAACCCAATGCTCTTATACCAATTTGGCAGGACCCATCCCAACTGGACTTTGATAACCGTGCCCAGTCCTGCTCCCATCTGACAAGTCAACTGAAGTCCCGAAACTACCCCTCAACACCTGTCAGACAAGGGATAACTGCACGGATTTCCGCTCATGCCTCCGCCTCTCGATCAGCCACGAATGTCATGCCACGGCCTGGAGGGTCATCAAAACAGAAAAGGTGTGAGTGGACAAAAGTAATATCATTTAAAACACATTTCAAAATACATCATTTACCCTCCAGTTTATCAAACCATGCATGCATAGGGAAAAACATATGAATAACAGTCACCGGCTTTCCAGCCAAAGAAAATGAACAATATCAAATCCTGGCTCTCAAGCCAAACATATGAAAACATAATCACCTGGCCACAAAGAGCAGAACCCGTACTCAATACAAGTACGCAATCACAAAACATCAAACAGCACTACTCACAAGTGCACAATCAATCAATCAATCCATCCATACGCACTATTCACAAGTGCACAAACAATCACACTGTCACATCTGTACTACGCGTAGGCCAACCTCGGGAACTGCACTCAGGCACCATCCGAGTGATATCAGTCATGTCTGGGAACTGCACACGCACCATCTAAACGTACCACATACTCGGGGACTACACTCACGCAACATCCGAGTCACGTCTAGGGACAGGACTCGCACCATCCAGAACATGATCCAGTATCCACAATCACAAACACAATCCATTTCACAAACACATATCAATCATATCCATGACTTCAAACCAAGTCAAAAGCATTCCCGACAGGGTCTCAAGCCCAAATATCATTTACACGTAAATCCGTGATATCACGTTTGAAAACATTAAAATAATACAGGAATCTTCCTTAACTCATCAACTAAGTCAAAATATCCTTTTAGAAACATTTTAGGCTCCCAGCCTAGCCCAAAACATAATTTGCACATTTCCCGTAAAACGTGCCCGAAAGACCGATGAAAATAATCATTAAATCACAAATAATCATGCCAAATCATCATGACATCATTGCAATTCAAATCATGCAATCAATCATATAAAACATTTAACTATGCATGCATAATGGTTTATAAAACAAACGACTACTCACACATCGTCCAAACCGCTTGCTTTCCGAGCTGCACGTGTTTCCGTAATTTCTGAAATTTTCCAAGAATCTCGAATCCTGTCCAAAATCATTATTCAAGGTCACTAATGACTTAATTAACATCTTATTAATTTCCCACAATTTTTTGTGAATTAATTATGAATTAAAAACGTAACATAAGCTTTCGGACCCTCAAAACAATATCGAGACGGTGTCCGATTAACTCGAAACCAATGCTAAAATGTTTGTTACATTAAATGGAAAAAAATTCATGTTGACCTCACCTCGGGAATCGTGCCCACATGCCCTGACGCGCCACCATGAGTGGCTGCGCGTGGGTGCCACGCGCCTGCTACAGTGCAGGGCACTGTTCATCGTCCTCGCCCGATTCACTGCAAATTCGACCCGTTAGCCAGCGAAGCAACCCGATTTAATCCCCATCAATTTTGCATCCTTTCTTTCAATTAATTCATCTAACCTCATCGTTTAATGCTCAATTAAGGATCTGTAAGATCAATTTCACCATTCCTTACATCGAAGGTAGTCAACTGCCCGTGATAAGTCAAAGATTGTTCATCATTTGCTCTTGTTGATTCTCAACGATTCCTTCCAATTAACTCACTCAGAAGCTTCGCAGGGTTCCTTCAACTATGTTTCCAATCTCAATTTCAAGCTCCAATCCCACTAACCATTCCAACTCAACTGGGATTTCCATAACTGAACTCAAGTGTCGTCTGGGCTCATTTCTTCACCATTTTCTTCACTTCCAATCCCATTCGACTCGTTTAGACTTCTAGAAGCTCATCCTCGTCTCTGATTCCATCAATTGACTGTCCAATTCAAAATTCGATTGTAAGTCATTAATTAAGATTTTTGGGTGGGTTTCGGATTTTCTGAGTTTTTTTTACTTCCCTTTTTCTTCCCTATTTCTTCTCAATTTCACTCTCAATTTCTTCAGTTTTCTCAAGTTTCTCAATTGGTTGCTGGGACGATCAATCAACTCACCTTTGTTCTCTGTTTTTGGTTTGAAGAAAACATATACACACAGTTTTGTTTTAAATTCAAATATATCCAAATAATAGACGGTATCAATGCCACTAATTGTGTTCTACACAGTGACATGTGTCACTCAAGGAGCTAAATGATTCAAAAATGGGGCAGCATCATCAAATTCCAGCGACAAATTACCTTTTTGCCCTTAGCAACAAAATGATCAAAATGCCCCTCGTCGTTCGAGACCCATAACATTTCCATTCGGACTCCGATTGACGCATACCGCCTGTCTACGATTCAGCGTTCAGAGACCTATCCAACGGTACTTACGGGCAGTCCAAATAAGGTCCCGATCAAAAAGTCAACTTTCGACCCTTATAACCAAGGGCAAAATCGTCATTTCCTTCAAATTTTCCAAATTTTCCTTTTTCGAATTTTCGGGCCGTCACAACCTTCCCCCCTTAAAGAATTTCGTCCTCGAAATTCAGGTGAACCTCTCCAACAATAATCATGGAGACTCAATTCACATACAGTTCAATACCTCGGGTTCACCCACGTGAACCCTTACTCGTTATATGCAACCATAACTACTTTTTCCATCTTTCCCGGCTCATCCGGAGCCCTCGTATCACATCAGGACTCATCCCGAGACCTAAACCAACTCATGATTCCTATTAAGTCCAAATCCAATGTCTCGACTCCGCTCGAGTCTGAATTTAACATTCACAAACATCAATGCCCCCACTGGCATATCTGGTCACCTAGCAAACAACCCTAGGCGAACCACATCTTATTGAGGATCTCTCAACACACACTAAACTAATTCCAGACTCCCTCTGAGTCCCATTCGATATCCAAAATTCAAAGGTCACTCATCCGACCCCCTATCCTCGTGTCAAGTTTATCCTGGGCCCAACATGCCAATCCATATCGTAAACAACCATCCGGACCAACACAAGTCTGACACAACAAGAACACAAAATGAAATGTTCGACCCCCAATCCAGGGTCATAGTCACTCCAGGGATTTCCTACACCCCCGTATCTCGTCTCATCACCAGGCCGCGCACAGGGCACGTATCTCGGAGGCATGGCAAATTAGTAACCCAATGCTCTGATACCAATTTGACAGGACCCGTCCCAACTGGACTTTGATAACCGTGCCCGGTCCTGCTCCCGTCTGACAAGTCAACTGAAGTCCCGAAACTACCCCTCAACACCTGGTAGACAAGGGATAACTACACGGATTCCCGCACATGCCTCCGCCTCTCGATCAGCCCCGAACGTCGTGCCACGACCTGGAGGGTCATCAAAACAGAAAAGGTGTGAGTGGACAAAAATAATATCATTTAAAACACATTTCAAAATACATCAATTACCCTCCAGTTTATCAAACCATGCATGCATAGGGAAAAACATATGAATAACAGTCATCGGCTTTCCAGCCAAAGCAAATGAACAATATCAATTCATGGCTCTTAAGCCAAACATATGGAAACATAATCACCTGGCGACAAAGACCAGAACCCGTACTCAATACCAGTACGCAATCACAAAACATCAAATAGCACTACTCACAAGTGCACAATCAATCAATCAATCAATCCATACGCACCATTCACAAGTGAACAAACAGTTACACTGTCACATCCGTACTGCGCGTAGGCCAACCTCGGGAACTGCACTCAGGCACCATCTGAGTCATATCAGTCATGTCTGGGAACTGCACACGCACCATCTAGACGTACCACATACTCGGGGAATACACTCACGCAACATCCGAGTCACGTCTAGGGACTGCACTCGCACCATCTAGAACATGATCCCGTATCCACAATCACAAACACAATCCATTCCACAAACACATATCAATCATATCCATGATTTCAAACCAAGTCAAAAGCATTCCCGACAGTGTCTCAAGCCCAAATATCATTTACACGTAAATCCGTGATATCACATTTGAAAACATTAAAATAATCCAGGAATTATCCTTGACTCACCAATTAAGTCAAAATATCCTTTTAGAAACCTTTATAACTTCGGGCCTAGCTCAAAACATCATTTGCACATTTCTCGTAAAACGTGCTCGAAAGACCGATTAAAATAATCACTAAATCATAAATAATCATGCCAAATCATCATGACATCATTGCAATTCAAATCATGCAATCAAACATAGAAAACATTTAACTATGCATGCATAATGGTTTATAAAACAAACGTCCACTCACACACCGTCCAAACCGCTCGCTTTCCAAGCTGCACGTGTTTCCGTAATTTCTGACATTTTCCAGGAATCTCGAATACTGTCCAAAATCATTATTCAAGGTCACTAATGACTTAATTAACATCGTATTAATTTCCCATAATTTTCCGGGAACTAATTACGATTTAAAAACGTCACATAAACCTTCGGACCCTCGAAACAATATCGAGACGGTGTCCGATTGACTCGAAACCAACGCTAAAATGTTTGTTACATTAAATGGAACAAAAGTCATGTTGACCTCACCTCGGGAATCGTGCCCACGCGCCCTCATGCGCCGCCGTGAGTGGCTGCGCGTGGATTCCACGCGCCTGCTACAGTGCAGGGCACTGTTCATCGTCCTCGCCTGATTCACTACAAATTCGACCCGTTAACCCGCGAAGCAACCCGATTTAATCCCCATCATTTCTGCATCCTTTCTTTCAATTAATTCATCTAACCTCATCGTTTAATGCTCAATTAAGGATGTGTAAGATCAATTTCACCATTCCTTACCTAGAAGGTAGTCGACTGCCCGTGATAAGTCAAAGAGTGTTCATCGTTTGATCTTATCGATTCTCAACGATTCATTCCAATTAACTCGCTCAGAAGCTTCGCAGGGTTCCTTCAACTATGTTTCCAATCTCAATTTCGAGCTCCAATCCCTCTAACCATTCCAACTCAACTGGGATTTCCAGAACTGAACTCAAGTGTCGTCTGGGCTCATTTCTTCACCATTTTCTTCACTTCCAATCCCATTCGACTCGTTTAGACTTCTAGAAGCTCATCCTCGTCTCTGATTCCATCAATTGACCGTCCAATTCAAAATTCGATTCTAAGTCATTAATTATGATTTTTGGGTGGGTTTCGAGTTTTCTGGGTTTTTTTACTTCCCTTTTTCTTCTCTATTTCTTCTCAATTTCACTCTCAATTTCTTCAATTTTCTCAAGTTTCTCAATTGGTTGCTGAGACAATCAATCAACTCACCTTTGTTCTCTGTTTTTGGTTTGAAGAAAACATATACACACAGTTTTGTTTTTAATTCAAACATATCCAAATAATAGACGGTATCAATGCCACTAATTGTGCTCTGCACAGTGACATGTGTCACTCAAGGAGCTAAATGATTCATCAATGGGGCTGCATCATCAAATTCCAGCGCCAAATTACCTTTTTGCCCTTACCAACAAAATGACCAAAATACCCCTCGTCGTTCGAGACCGATAACTTTTCCATTCGAACTCCGATTGACTCATGTCGCCTGTCTACGGATTCAGCGTCTCGAGACCTATCCAACGGTAATTACGGGAAGTCCAAACAAGGACCAGATCAAAAATTTATCTTTCGGCCCTTATAACCAAGGGAAAAATCGTCATTTCCTTCAAATTTTCTAAATATTCCTTTTTCGAATTTTTGGGTCGTCAGAACCTTCCCCCCTCAAGAATCTCTTCCTCGAAATTCAAGTGTACGTCTCCAACAACAATCATGGAGACTCAATTCACAACCAGTTCAATACCTCGAGTTCCCCCACGTGAACTCTTACTCGTTATGTGCAACCATAACTACTTTTTCCATCATTCCCGGCTCATCCGGAGCCCTCGTATCACATCAGGACTCATCCCGAGTCCTAAACCAACTCCTGATTCCTATTAAGTCCAAATCCAATGTCTCGACTCCGCTCGAGTCTGAATTCAACATTCACTAACATCAATGCCGCCACTGGCATATCTGGTCACCTAGCAAACACCCCTAGGCGAACCGCATCCTATTGAGGATCTCTCAACACACACTAAACCAATTCCGGACTCCCTCTGAGTCCCATTCGATATCCAAAATCCAAAGGTCACTCATCCGACCCCCTATCCTCGTGTCGAGTTTATCCTGGGCCCAACATGCCCATCCATATCGTAAACAACCATCCGGACCAACACAAGTCTGACACAACCAGAACACAAAATCCAATGTTCGACCCCCAATCCAGGGTCATAGTCATTCCAGGGATTTCCTATACCCCCGTATCTCACATCATCACCAGGCCGTGCACAGGACTCGTATCTCGGAGACATGGAAAATTAGTAACCCAATGCTTTGATACCAATTTGACAGGACCCGTCCCAACTGGACTTTGATAACCGTGCCCGGTCCTCCTCCCGTCTGACATGTAACGACCCGTCCCGGAAGTCGGGATTAACTGTGACGTAGTTCGGGACGTCACGAGTCCGTAGACAGGTGTCACGCCCGATTCCTACATCCAAGGAAGAAGTTATGATGATCGTAAGGTTGAGGGCATTTTTGTAAATTAGTTAAAAAGAGGAAAATTGTTGACTTTTCAAACGACATGGCACTTTCACGTAATTCGAGGAACGTTAGGAAGGTCTCGATCTCTTGATTACAACGACGGGCGGCATGTGTCGATTAGAGGGGCAAAATGGTAATTTGTGCATCTAGGGGCATTCTGGACATTTCCTGCATCGGGATTTGTGCCCAATCAGCAATGAACACTTGGCTTGCATGGGAGATATGCCCACCAGGATTTGGACACCTGGCCAATTCCTAGAGTCTTCCAGCCTTCTCTCATGGTTAAACCCACATGTTTTAATTGGTTTGTGTAACCGTTCAAATGAATAGAATAAGGACTGAGATTGAGACAGACAGCAATCGATTTCCAGAGAGTGTGTGAGAGTTGAGGACTCTGTGTTTGAGTGAGTGAGTGCAGGTGTTTTAGTGTGATTAAGAGAGCTTGGAGGGTCGAGTGGTTGTGTGTGAAAGGAGGGGAAACCAGAGAACAAAACAGAGGACACCGTGCACGGTTGTGCACCTCGATCGATCGACCCATCAAAATTGGACGTGTGGTGCTGTTCAGCAACCTGTGAGGAGTCTTGTAGACTCAGTGGAGCACGGCGGAGCTCACAGTGGTGGTAAGGGAGCAGGTAAATTTCTTGGCCTACTCTGTTTTCTCTGTTTTCCAGTTTTGATTTAAAACTAAAGTCATGGAGTTTGGTGATCTGTTGAAGTGTTCTATTGTTCCTATTAGCTCTAGGAAGGTGTTAGTGACCTTAGGGATCGAACCAGAGCCTTGTGGACGCCACGGGTGGCCGGAGACAGGCCCTGGTATTTTTCTGGGTTTTTCTTCGATTTTGGGAGGTAAAGATCAGGCCGGTAATTCGTGTCTTAGACAGTGGGATAGGTTGGTTAGAGTGGGACGATTCTAATAGTGAACAACGGGTTGAAAATGGACTGGATTTAAGGGAGAACCGGCCTCGCCGGCTCGGTTGACTGATTCTAACAGTGCCTGGGCCGGGGCTCCCACGCGCAACCCCTTTGGGCGATGCGTGAGGGCATGTGGGGCATGTTCTAGGGAAGTGTCCAACATGGTTTTTACTGGTATCAATGTAACGAACATGTTGGCCTTGGTTTCGAGTCAATCAGATATCGTCTCGATATGTTTCGGGATGTCCGAAGGTTTTAGGACTCGGTTAAAAATAGTCAAAAATACGGGAAAATTATGGGGCTTAAGTATGATCTTTGTGAAGTAGTTAGTGACCTTAGTATTTGATTTGGATAGGTTCAGGAAAGCTGAGGATAGCGGAATGGCCGGGAACGGCGTAAGTGTGCGCGTATCGAGGCGACGTCGGAATGGTCTGTGAGTGGACTTTGCTTTCTAACTTATGATGCATGCATATATGTTTTTATATGTTTTCTATATGTGATTCTATGATTTTCTTTATGATCTTGATGGTTTACAGTTTTGTAAGTTTTTCAAGGTATTTAACGGATTTTCATGTTTTACGAGTTTTCGAACGATGTTGTGATTTGACTGTGGTTTTAATGTTTTGATTTCGGGAATTGAAACATGATTTGATTTCAAGGATTTGAAATGGATTTTGGATAGGTGATTTCGGGGTTGGAGCCCTGTTTATGAGATTTCGTTTTTGAAATTTGGAAAGGAAGTCTGGATTTGGGTTCTAGACGATGGTTCCGGATGCCGGCTTACGGAATCATTGTTGCGAATTCGACTGTGGATTTTCTGTGATTTTCACTGATTGAATGAAAAATGGTTTTGGGTTTAAACACCCGGAAAAGAAAAGAAAACCCCACTGGATATGGTTTTGAGTTTAAAGATTCGGATTGATTAACGGGGGGAGGGCCCTGGATTGATATGTTTTGAGTTAAAGACTCGATATATGTTTTGAGTTTAAAGACTCGGTGATTATGATACCCCCCGAGGCCTGTGTTGTGTTTTGAGTTTAAAGACTCGGATATCCCGGGAAGGCCTGGCTATTTGACAGGACCCACCCCGATTATCGCCTCGATAATCGGGATGGGTCCTGTCAATTGGTATCAGAGCTTAGGTTTACGGTTCGTGTCCGGCACTTGGGTGTGCCTCGATTATTATACTAACTTATGCCTCTTTCAGAAGAAGGACGATCGGCTATGCCTCCGCGACGTGAACCCCCTCCAGGACCTGACAGTGATGCCGAGAGTGCTTCGATTGAGCGAGCCCAGCGTCTTGGGGCTACGGTGTTTAGTGGTCGAGCGGATCCCGAGGATGCCCACCGTTGGATTTCTCGGTTTGAGCGGATTTTTGCTGTGATGCACTGTCCTCCTGAGGAGCGAGTTGTGTTGGCTACCTTTTTACTTGATGGATCTGCTTATGAGTGGTGGTATACTCTGGAGTTGTCGGGTTGGGATGCCCGTACAGTGACTTGGGAGACCTTTCGTGAACGGTTTCGGGATCAGTATTATCCCCGTTCATTTCGTGATGCTAGGGAGACCGAGTTTCTGCAGCTCCAACAGGGGAGCATGTCGGTAGCTGAGTATGAGCAGAGATTTCAGATGCTAGCCCGTTTTGCTCCTACCTTTGTGTCTACTGAGGCTGAGAAATGTCGTAGGTTTGAGCTTGGCCTACGGGGTAAGATACGGGCCATTGTGACGGCCGGAGCTTTTACTACTCTCAGGGAGTTGTCTGATGCCGCAGTGCGGGTTGAGGCTAGTCTCCCGACACGTCCACAGTACTCTGGTGGTGGACAACGTCGAGAGCGTTCATATCCTGGATCGTATGGTCAGAGAGCCCCGAAGAAGGGACGTTATAGTGGAGCCTCATCTGCAGGAAATGATCGTTATGGCAGGCCTGGTAACTTTCAGAGTCCTGGATTCAGAGCGCCTAGGGCACAGACTGCTCCGCAGGCGAGCGCGACTTCGGTTGCTTCCACGGGACGGCAGAGTGGTGGTTTTGCTCGAGATGCTTCCAGTGTTATCAGTTTCTTTTGTGGCGAGCGGGGCCACTATCGGAGGGAGTGTCCATCCTTGCCACAGGGTGGTGGCGCAGGTCGGGGTGGAGCAAAGCAGGGACGGAACACAGCTGCAGTTTCTGGGACTGGGAGTACTAGAGGAGGAGGTACTGGAGCGACTAGTGGACAGAGGGGTTGGGGCCGTGGGCGAGCAGCTGGACCACAGGCCCGAGTTTTTGCTGTTACGGAGTAGGAGGCCAGGGCAGCACCTAGTGTTGTGACAGGTACACTCACGATCTTTGGACATGATGTTTGTGCTTTAATTGATCCCGGAGCTACTCATTTGTTTATATCACGGGACTGTGAGTTGTTGGCGGGGAGAGAGGTGTCCGCACTGGACTGTGACTTGGGTGTGAGTACGCACACAGGAGATCTGTTTGTGGTAAATCAAGTGTTGCGGGAGTGTCCCGTAATGGTAGGTGACGTTGGGTTGGTAGCAGACTTGATACTATTGGACTTGCACGACTTTGATGTCATTTTGGGAATGGATTGGTTGACGCTCCATCATGCTTCTATCGAGTGTGTCGATAAGAAGGTTACTTTTCAGAGCCCGAGGTTACCGAAAACTATCTTTTAGGGAATACAGCGAGCAACTCCTGTCGGAGTGATTTCAGCCCTGAAGGCAAGTAAGCTGTTGCGGAAGGGTGCCAGGGTTACCTAGCTCAAGTGTTGGACGCACGAGCTGCACCATTGAGAGTGGAGGATATACCGATAGTACGGGAGTTCCCGGATGTCTTTCCGGAGGATCTACCGTGATTGCCACCGCATCGAGATGTCGAGTTCACCATTGATCTTGTTCCAGGTACGCAACCTATATCTCAGACTCCGTATCGTATGGCGCCAGCCGAGTTGAAGGAACTGAGGGCGCAGTTGCAAGAGTTACTTGAGATGGGGTTTATTATACCGAGTGTATCCCCCTGGGTAGCCCCCGTGTTGTTTGTGAGGAAAAAGGATGGGAGTTTGAGACTCTACATCGATTACAGGCAACTGAATAAAGTAACAGTCAGGAACAAATGTAACGACCCGAACTTTCGTAATTATTATTTTATTGTAAAATGACCGTTTTGCCCCTGAGGGGGGGGGGAAAGTTGACTTTTACCTCGGGAAGTATTTAGGACTTTGACACGTGACCGTGACGTAGTTTAGGACGTCACGAGTTCATAGGCAGGTGGCATGTTCGATTCCGACGTTCGAGGAAGAAGTTGTGACGTTCGGAAGTCGAGGGGCATTTTGGTAATTTGGCCATTTGGGGGCCAAATGTTGACTTTTGACCCGGGAAGTCCAACGGACGAGGGCCAACGACCGTTACGTAGGTCTCGTCGATACGAATCCGTAGACAGGTGGCACGCCGATATCGGACTTAAGACGAAAAAGTTATGGTCAAGAACGTAACCGAACTAACCGAGACTCGGAACTTAAAATAATAATAAAATATTAGAATCTGATTTACTTTAACCCAATCAATCTGGACCCTTGATGAGTGACACATGTCACTCATCTACCCCATCCACATCATCCCCAACAATCTGGATCTATGTCTGCCTTTAGAGTAATTAATTAATTTAATTTCCTTAAATCCTCACCTTTCATCCTTAAGTCAGACTCAATCCTAGCCGTTGGTTTCTAATGCCTATTCTGTTTTAAACTCATCAAACCATACTCCCACATTTTCATTTCTTCCTAAACCGTGCAACCTCTCACTCTCTGCACAAACACACCAGCGATCACACCACCCCTCAGCCTCAACCCACACACCAGCCTACCTCTCAGCCACCTCCAGACGGCCATCACCACCACCACGGACGGCGGCGCAACCCGGAAAACCCACAAACCCGAGAGGAACCCGTGCAGCCCAAAACCATCCAACCATCCAAACCATGACTTCTGGGCTCGAACAAACGTAGGGTTAGGATCAGTGTGACCTCTGGACGGTTTAGGACTGGACTGGGCAGCCCACGGAGGCGACACGGCGGCGGTAAGCCTGCAAACCCGAGAAGGCCGATTTTCCTTCCCTGCCTCGAACCGTCCGTTTTTAACGTTAAACTTGTTTGGTTGTTTTTGAGACTTAACCTAGGGGACTAGACGAGTATTTTGGACCAGAGTTTGTGGCTGGAAGCGTGACGGCTCGCCGGAGAAGACGAACCAGAACCGGCAGCCAGTTCCCCGTCGTTTTTCAGGTGGTTTCTCGAACTTAAAAGCCTGTTTTGATTACACAGAGCCATAGAACATGTTCAGATGAGTTCATAGGAACAAATCCCATCGATTTTGGTGGTCGGGTTGATGAGAACTGGTCGGGTCGAACCGTGGGTCTGCGGTGACCCGGTTCTCAGACCCGGTTACTGTAGCTGATGACGTCATCATGCTGACGTCAGTAGTGACATCATGATGATGTCATCATGTCAGAATATTATCAGACCAGGGACCAATGGGCTATTGACACGTGTCCTCTGACACTGTCAGTGATGACGTCATGCTGACGTCAACAGTGACGTCATGCTGACGTCAGCATCACTGTAGCACTGTTGACCAGAGGGTTGACCGGCGCGTGGGGGGCGCGTGTGAATAGTATTTTGTGTGGGACCAGTACCATTTTCAAGGTTTCGACGATACGGATCCAATGGCGGTGGTTTCGTGTCGATCGGAGATCGTTAAGTTGGTCAAATTAGGGTTTGACGCCTTGGGAAGCGTGTTCGGACGGCTTTCCCGGGCCGGTTTCAGTCTAGGGTTTCTTAGTTGTTTAGTAGGGACTTAAAGTGACCTTTACGTATGTTTTGGGCATGACAGGAATTGTACTTTAACCCTTGGACGGGGCTTTACGCTCGGGATTGCAGCGGGATTGTACTGTGAGTGGGCCTTTGATTTCACTAAACTTCGGCATGCATAACTGTTTTACTTTCTACTATATCTATATGTGATTCAAGTAAAAGTATCTGTTTATCTTGTGTATGATTTATGGCACGTATTACGATGTTTGGGCATGAGACCCGTCTGGTTGTTTATGAATGGTTTGGAGTCATATATATATATATATAATGGATCTCGATATTATCTGTGGTACTGCACTGTATGGATCTACCCTAGGATTCTATCTCCTCCGGATGTAGGTACACCGGAGTGGTCACGGCGCATTTCCTGTGAGGAGTCATTCTACGGAGGGACCGGACCGTAGAGTGACTCAGGAGCAGGATTGCTACTATTGGACGTCTGGGACGTCAGGCATCTAGAATGCCATGCTCGGACTAGGTTCGGGATTTGGACTCGGGATTGAGACCCCGGGTGGCACGCGTACCCTTGAGACTGTGACCTTATCGGGCGTCTGGGACGTCAGGCATCTGGGATGTCACGGTTGGGATGTATAGTGCAGTGACTAAGATTATATTATGTTGATATTATTCTGCTTATGACTATATGGTTTTGTGGTTTATGATACTATGCATGTCTTTTCGGAAAACGGAGGGGAAAAGCTATATGTTTTCAAAATGGTAAACTACTTTGTAAACCTTGAGTTTCGGCCCACTCACCTTTGTTGTTTTACTACCCCTCCAGGTAGTGCTATCGAGGAGGAGGATCCCGAGGAGGAGGAGGAGGATCCCGAGGAGGAAGAGGCATAGGTTTACGTTGCGTACCTGAACCCTACTGCTGGGTAGGTTGACACGTAGTGTGTCTAGAGTCGTGCTCAATAAACTGTATTCGGGAACCATCCCTTGTCTGACACTATTTGTATTTGAGTATTTGTGTGGCGTGCTATGTATGACTTAACTATGGATTTTCTTTATGCATTTTATCTTCAATAAGGGTATTTCTGGTATCTTAATAACGGGTGTCAGACGGGAGCAGGGCACGTCCCGGGTGGTCCCAGGGGGATCGGGGCGGGTCCTGTCAACTTGGTATCGGAGCACTAGGTTGTGGTCAGCATGCTAGACTAGTGGTCAGTACTTAGTTTAAAAGATGTCAGTATCTAATCTATGCCTCTTAACAGCGGGTTATGCCTCCAAGGAGAATTCCTCAAACACGAACTGACGAGGAAATCGCGAGAGAGATGGAATGTGCTAGCATTGAGCGGGCTCAAAGGTTGGGAGCCACACCGTTCAGCGGGGGATCAAACCCCGAGGATGCCCATGAGTGGATTGCGAAATGGGAAAGAATCTTCACCGTGATGCACTGCCCACCCGGCGAGCGGGTGGCATTGGCGGACTTCTTACTCGAAGGCGGGGCTTATCAATGGTGGCATGGTCTTGAGATGTCCGGGTGGACTGTTCACACCACCACATGGGAGGTCTTTCGTGCCCGATTCTTAGATCAGTATTACCCGCGTTCATTTTGCATGGCACGAGAGGCAGAGTTCCTGCGGCTGGAACAGGGAGATATGTCCGTGGCAGATTACGAGCAGACCTTCGGGAAGCTTTCCCGTTTTGCCGCAGCCTTCGTGAGTACTGAGGAGGAAAAATGTCAAAGATTTGAGTTGGGACTCCGAGGAGAGTTACGGGCAAGTGTGACGGCTACTAGTTACGCGACTCTGAGGGACATGGTCGATGCTGCAGTTCGTGTCGAGGCCAGTCTGGCGACACACCAGGCGCGACAATCATCAGGCGAGGGGCAGCGCCGGGATCGTCCACATCCTGGACCAACCGGCCCAAAGATCTCTAAGGGGGGAAATTACCGAGGAGCACCCTCATCTCTACGTGGTCGTGGCTGGTCAGGTCGACATGGGAACTCTCAGAGGGGCGGATCGAGATTCAGTTCTGGACAGCATCAGGCTTGGAGTGGTGCATCAGGAGGGTCTTGGGATGGACCGAGGACAGTTAATTGCTTTGCTTGTGGAGGAGCGGGCCACTATGCCCGAGATTGCCCTTTACTGTCAAGGAACAACAAGACTAAAGGTGTTAGTGTGACACAGGGTTCGGCTTCTCACCCTTCCAGAGGCCGAGGACAGAGTGCTGAGCGTGGCGCGCGTGGGCGCGGACAGACTGCGGGACCCAGAGCTCGTGTTTTTGCAGTGACTCAGCAGCAGGCGAGGTCAGCCCCTGGTGTGGTTACAGGTACTCTTCATATCTCAAATATTGTTGTACAGGTGTTAATGGATGCTGGGGCTACTCATTCTTTTATTTCGAAAAGTTGTACGGGTATGTTAGATCGCGAGGTGTCAGCCTTGGATAGTGAAATGGGTGTTGGTACACCGATGGGCGTTGTGTACATAGTGAATCAGGTGATCCGGAGATGCCCAGTAAGGGTGGAGGATGTAGATCTGCTAGCTGATCTAATCCTTATGGATATCCATGACTTCGATGTTATCTTGGGAATGGATTGGTTGACTGAGCACAGTTCGCTCATCGACTGTTGTAGTAGGCAGGTGATTCTGCGAAGTCCGGGTTTGCCGGAGGTTACATTTCAGGGAGAGCGCGACGGTTCGCTACCTGAAGTAATTTCTTCACTTGCCGCTACGAAGCTTCTACAGAAGGGATGCCAGGGTTATCTGGCGCATGTTGTGACGACAAAGAGTGATACTTCGGGTGCCGATGATATACCTGTGGTGCGAGAATTTTCGGATGTGTTCCCGGAAGATTTGCCTGGTTTACCACCACATCGGGAGATTGAGTTCACGATTGAACTACTTCCCGGCACACGACCTATATCGCAGGCACTATATCGGATGGCACCAGCGGAGTTACGGGAACTGAAGATCCAATTGCAGGAGTTGGTGGACTTGGGATTCATCCGACCGAGTACATCACCGTGGGGAGCACCGGTATTATTTGTGAAGAAGAAGGAGGGGAGCCTCCGTTTGTGTGTGGATTATCGACAGCTCAACAAGGTCACGGTAAGGAACCAGTACCCCTTACCCAGGATTGACGATCTCTTTGATCAACTGCGGGGAGCACAGTACTTCTCGAAGATAGATTTACGATCTGGTTATCACCAGTTGAAGATTGTTGAAGGAGATGTCCCGAAGACAGCGTTTCGGACCAGATACGGGCATTATGAATACCTTGTGATGCCTTTCGGCTTGACGAATGCTCCAGCAGCATTCATGGATCTGATGAATAGGGTCTTCCGATCTTATTTGGATAAGTTCGTGATCGTGTTCATTGATGACATCCTTGTGTACTCGAGGAGTGCTCAAGCTCATGAGGAACACTTACGTTCGGTGTTAGGGAAGCTGAGGCAGAACCAGTTATACGCCAAGCTGAGTAAGTGTCAGTTTTGGCTAACCAGCATTGGTTTTCTGGGGCATGTAGTGTCAGCAGACGGGATTAGTGTGGATCCCCAGAAGACCGAAGCGGTGACAAATTGGGCTAGACCGACAACCGTGACAGAGGTACGGAGTTTCGTTGGTTTGGCAGGATACTACCGGAGATTTGTTGAGGGCTTCTCTAGTATTGCTGCACCGTTGACTCGTTTAACTAGGAAGGGAGTAAAGTTTGTTTGGGATGAACGGTGTGAGCAGAGTTATCAGGAATTAAAACGTCGGTTAACTACCGCACCTGTTCTTGCTTTGCCGGATAACAGTGGAGAGTTCGAAGTCTACAGTGACGCATCGTTGCAAGGTTTGGGTTGCGTGCTGATGCAGAATGGCAGAGTTATCGCTTATGCATCGAGGCAGCTAAAGACACACGAACTGAACTACCCTACGCATGATCTGGAGTTGGCGGCGGTGGTTCACGCTTTAAAGATCTGGCGACATTATCTGTACGGGGTGACTTGCAGGATCTTCACCGATCATCAGAGTTTAAAGCATTTGTTCACTCAGAAGGAGCTGAACGTAAGGCAGCGACGGTGGTTGGAACTGATCAAGGATTATGATTGTACGATTGAATATCATCCAGGGAAGGCGAACGTTGTGGCAGACGCACTCAGCAGGAAGTCAGCAGGATCAATTGCACACCTGAGGCTGGTGTATCTTCCTTTGCTTGTGGAACTCCGAAGAGCTGGAGTTATGCTGGGGATGGATGAGCAGGGAGCTTTGTTGGCCAGTTTTCATGTACGACCTGTGCTAGTCGATCGGATCATCGAGGTACAATTGGAGGATCCGACACTTTGTATCTACAGGATCGAGGTCGAAGCAGACGAGAGGCAGGACTTTACTATCCGACCAGATGTAGCTCTGGTGAAACTGGGCCGTTTGTGTGTTCCTGCAGTGGCAGAGTTACGGGCAGAAATTCTCGAGGAGGCCCACAGTTCGGCTTATGCCATGCATCCGGGAGGTACAAAGATGTACCGTACCCTCCGGGACCACTATTGGTGGGCAGGAATGAAGAAGGATATTGCAGTGTTTGTGAGCAGATGTTTGACCTGTCAGCAGGTCAAGGCTGAGCGGCAGAGACCGTATGGAGCAATGCAACCGCTTCCGATTCCCGAGTGGAAGTGGGATCCCATTACCATGGACTTTGTCTTCAAATTGCCTAGGACTCAGAGGGGATGCGATGGAGTTTGGGTGATTGTCGACCGATTGACCAAGTCAGCTCATTTCTTACCAGTACAGGAGACATTTAAGCCAAACCGACTGGCTCAGCTGTTTGTGAAGGAGATCATTCGACTTCATGGTACGCCGGAGTCGATAGTGTCTGATCGAGATCCGCGTTTCACATCTAGGTTCTGGCGAAGTTTGCAGAACGCCTTGGGTACAAACTTACATTTCAGTACAGCGTTCCACCCACTGACCGATGGGCAGTCAGAGAGGACTATCCAGACACTGGAGGACATGATGAGGTCTTGTGTACTGCAGTTTCAGGATTCGTGGGATACTCATTTGCCTTTGATGGAGTTCGCATACAACAACATTTATCAGGCAAGTATCGGGATGGCACCCTACGAGGCACTGTATGGCCGACAGTGCAGGACACCTATCTGTTGGATGGAGGTAGGAGAACGAGCAGCTTTAGGACCGGATTTGATGGACATGACCCTGGAAACAGTTCGAATCATCAAGGAAAGATTGAAGGCAGCACAAGATCGCCAAAAGAGCTATGCGGATCGGCGAATTCGAGACTTGGAATTCGAGGTTGGAGATTTTGTGTTCCTTAAGTTATCTCCATGGAAAGGAATTATCCATTTTGGCCGACGGGGGAAGTTGAGTCCACGTTACTTTGGACCGTTCGAAATCATTGAGAGGATTGGACTAGTGGCATACCGGTTGGCATTACCTCCAGAACTTGCCAGAGTGCACGATGTTTTCCATGTGTCCATGTTACGGAAATACCTACGGGACGATTCACATGCCTTGCCGGAACAACCAGTAGAACTGATGACTGATCTGAGCTTTGAGGAGAAACCAGTGCAGATTCTGGATCAGAAAAACAAGGTTCTGAGAAACAAGACGATTCGGTTGGTGAAAGTGCTGTGGCGGAACCATGACGTCGAGGAAGCGACGTGGGAACCCGAAGACTTGATGAGGGAGCAGTACCCGTTTTTATTCGAGTAAATTTCGAGGACGAAATTTTTGTAAGGTGGGTAGATTGTAACGACCCGAACTTTCGTAATTATTATTTTATTGTAAAATGACCGTTTTGCCCCTGAGGGGGGGAAAAGTTGACTTTTACCTCGGGAAGTATTTAGGACTTTGACACGTGATCGTGACGTAGTTTAGGACGTCACGAGTTCATAGGCAGGTGGCACGTTCGATTCCGACGTTCGAGGAAGAAGTTGTGACGTTCGGAAGTCGAGGGGCATTTTGGTAATTTGGCCATTTGGGGGCCAAATGTTGACTTTTGACCCGAGAAGTCCAACGGACGAGGGCCAATGACCGTTACGTAGGTCTCGTCGATACGAATCCGTAGACAGGCGGCACGCCGATATCGGACTTACGACGAAAAAGTTATGGTCAAGAACGTAACCGAACTAACCGAGACTCGGAACTTAAAATAATAATAAAATATTAGAATCTGATTTACTTTAACCCAATCAATCTGGACCCTTGATGAGTGACACATGTCACTCATCTACCCCATCCACATCATCCCCAACAATCTGGATCTATGTCTGCCTTTAGAGTAATTAATTAATTTAATTTCCTTAAATCCTCACCTTTCATCCTTAAGTCAGACTCAATCCTAGCCGTTGGTTTCTAATGCCTATTCTGTTTTAAACTCATCAAACCATACTCCCACATTTTCATTTCTTCCTAAACCGTGCAACCTCTCACTCTCTGCACAAACACACCAGCGATCACACCACCCCTCAGCCTCAACCCACACACCAGCCTACCTCTCAGCCACCTCCAGACGGCCATCACCACCACCACGGACGGCGGCGCAACCCGGAAAACCCACAAACCCGAGAGGAACCCGTGCAGCCCAAAACCATCCAACCATCCAAACCACGACTTCTGGGCTCGAACAAACGTAGGGTTAGGATCAGTGTGACCTCTGGACGGTTTAGGACTAGACTGGGCAGCCCACGGCGGCGACACGGCGGCGGTAAGCCTGCAAACCCGAGAAGGCCGATTTTCCTTCCCTGCCTCGAACCGTCCGTTTTTAACGTTAAACTTGTTTGGTTGTTTTTGAGACTTAACCTAGGGGACTAGACGAGCATTTTGGACCAGAGTTTGTGGCTGGAAGCGTGACGGCTCGCCGGAGAAGACGAACCAGAACCGGCAGCCAGTTCCCCGTCGTTTTTCAGGTGGTTTCTCGAACTTAAAAACCTGTTTTGATTACACAGAGCCTTAGAACATGTTCAGACGAGTTCATAGGAACAAATCCCATCGATTTTGGTGGTCGGGTTGATGAGAACTGGTCGGGTCGAACCGTGGGTCTGCGGTGACCCGGTCCTCAGACCCGGTTACTGTAGCTGATGACGTCATCATGCTGACGTCAGTAGTGATGTCATGATGATGTCATCATGTCAGAATATTGTCAGACCAGGGACCAATGGACTGTTGACACGTGTCCTCTGACACTGCCAGTGATGACATCATGCTGACGTCAGCAGTGACGTCATGCTGACGTCAGCATCACTGTAGCACTGTTGACCAGACGGTTGACCGGCGCGTGGGGGGCACGTGTGAACAGTATTTTGTGTGGGACCAGTGCCATTTTCAAGGTTTCGACGATACGGATCCAATGGCGGTAGTTTCGTGTCGATCGGAGATCGTTAAGTTGGTCAAATTAGGGTTTGATGCCTTGGGAAGCGTGTTCGGACGGCTTTCCCGGGCCGGTTTCAGTCTAGGGTTTCTTAGTTGTTTAGTAGGGACTTAAAGTGACCTTTACGTATGTTTTGGGCATGACAGGAATTGTACTTTAACCCTTGGACGGGGCTTTACGCTCGGGATTGCAGCGGGATTGTACTGTGAGTGGGCCTTTGATTTCACTAAACTTCGGCATGCATAACTGTTTTACGTTCTACTATATCTATATGTGATTCAAGTAAAAGTATCTGTTTATCTTGTGTATGATTTATGGCACGTATTACGATGTTTGGGCATGAGACCCGTCTGGTTGTTTATGAATGGTTTGGAGTCATATATATATATATATAATGGATCTCGATATTATCTGTGGTACTGCACTGTATGGATCTACCCTAGGATTCTATCTCCTCCGGATGTAGGTACACCGGAGTGGTCACGGCGCATTGCCTGTGAGGAGTCATTCTACGGAGGGACCGGACCGTAGAGTGACTCAGGAGCAGGATTGCTACTATTGGACGTCTGGGACGTCAGGCATCTAGAATGCCATGCTCGGACTAGGTTCGGGATTTGGACTCGGGATTGAGACCCCGGGTGGCACGCGTACCCTTGAGACTGTGACCTTATCGGGCGTCTGGGACGTCAGGCATCTGGGATGTCAGGGTTGGGATGTATAGTGCAGTGACTAAGATTATATTATGTTGATATTATTCTGCTTATGACTATATGGTTTTGTGGTTTATGATACTATGCATGTCTTTTCGGAAAACGGAGGGGAAAAGCTATATGTTTTCAAAATGGTAAACTACTTTGTAAACCTTGAGTTTCGGCCCACTCACCTTTGTTGTTTTACTACCCCTCCAGGTAGTGCTATCGAGGAGGAGGATCCCGAGGAGGAAGAGGCATAGGTTTACGTTGCTTACCTGAACCCTACTGCTGGGTAGGTTGGCACGTAGTGTGTCTAGAGTCGTGCTCAATAAACTGTATTCGGGAACCATCCCTTGTCTGACACTATTTGTATTTGAGTATTTGTGTGGCGTGCTATGTATGACTTAACTATGGATTTTCTTTATGCATCTTATCTTCAATAAGACCCGTGTCCTTGAGGGAACGGTGAACAATCCCACATTCCTGCGAGGGGGAATGGTTTGGGAAGGGAATGGTGGTGTGCCTTAAAGGTGTAGGCACACACTTATCTAGCATGAGGCCTTTTGAGAGCTCAGTGGCTTTGGGAGGGATTGGAACCCCAAAGTTAAGCGAGTTGAGGCTGGTGCAATTCCAGATGGGTGACCCCCTGGGAAGTTGCACCGTGAGCTCCCGAAAACAAAACCATGAGGGCGAGGCCCAAAGCGGACAATATCGTGCTAGATGAATCGGGACCTGACAGAAGAGGGTCGGGTCCTGACAATTTGGTATCAGAGCCAGACCCCGACCGGGAAGTGTGCCAGCGAGGACGCTGGGCCCTAAGGGGGGTGGATTGTAAGACCCGTGTCCTTGAGGGAACGGTGAACAATCCCACATTCCTGCGAGGGGGAATGGTCTGGGAAGGGAATGGTGGTGTGCCTTAAAGGTGTAGGCACACACCTATCTAGCATGAGGCCTTTTGAGAGCTCAGTGGCTTTGGGAGGGATTGGAACCCCAAAGTTAAGCGAGTTGAGGCTGGTGCAATTCCAGATGGGTGACCCCCTGGGAAGTTGCACCGTGAGCTCCCGAAAACAAAACCGTGAGGGCGAGACCCAAAGCGGACAATATCGTGCTAGATGAATCGGGACCTGACAGAAGAGGGTCGGGTCCTGACAACAAATACCCGTTGCCTCGGATCGATGACTTGTTCGATCAGCTGCGAGGAGCGCAGTACTTCTCTAAAATCGATCTTCGTTCTGGGTATCATCAGTTGCGGGTTAAGGATGAGGATGTACCCAAGACAGCCTTTAGAACCCGATATGGTCATTATGAGTTCCTTGTGATGCCGTTTGGTTTGACCAACGCACCCGCAACGTTTATGGACTTGATGAACCGAGTGTTACAGCCATACTTGGATCACTTCGTCATAGTGTTCATCGACGATATTCTAGTTTACTCGAAGAGTGTGGGAGAGCACGAGGAGCACTTAAGGATGGTGCTAGGTACCTTGAGGGAAAACCAGTTATATGCGAAGCTCAGCAAGTGTCAGTTTTGGTTGACGAGCGTGAGTTTCTTGGGGCATGTAATCTCAATTGACGGGATTAGTGTGGATTCTCAGAAAATTGAAACAGTGGCGAAGTGGGAACAACCGAAGACCGTCACTAAAGTCAGAAGTTTCTTGGGTTTGGCTGGCTATTCAGGAGGTTTGTAAAGGGTTTCTCTACCATTGCTGTCCCGTTGACACGACTGACGCGGAAGGGAGTCGAGTTTGTCTGGGATGACGACTATGAGCGTAGTTTTCGGGAGCTAAAGGAAAGGTTGACATCTGCTCCTATACCGACCCTTCCAGACGACAGTGGGAAATTCGAGGTGTACAGTGATGCAACCTTACAGGGATTGGGATGCGTACTAATGCATCATGGGAAAGTGATTGCCTACGCTTCGCGCCAGTTGAAGACGCATGATCGTAATTATCCTACGCACGACTTGGATTTGGCTGCTGTTGTGCATGCGCTGAAAATTTGGAGACATCACTTGTATGGTGCGACTTGCAGGCTGTTCACGGATCACAAGAGCTTGAAGTATTTGTTCACTCAGAAGGACTTAAATGTGAGGCAACGACGATGGCTGGAGCTAATTAAGGATTATGATTGCACGATTGAGTACCACCCTGGAAAAGCCAATGTTGTGGCTGACGCTCTTAGCCGGAAGTCAACGCATTCTGTAGCACACCTACGGACGGTTCATTTACCGCTTTTGGTTGAACTCCGCAAGACTAGCATTGATTTGGGACTGGATAGCCAAGGTGTCTTGTTGGCTAGTTTTCCTGCGAGACCACTCCTAATCGATCAGATCGTTGAGGCTCAATCTGAAGATCCTGTCTCGTGTGTGCTTCGGATTGAAGTGGAAGCCGGTGAACGGCAAGATTTCACAGTCAGGGAGGATGGAGCTTTACTAAAAGAAGGACGGTTGTGTGTGCCGGACGTTGAGGCACTGAAGAAGGAAATCTTGGACGAGGCTCATAGTTCGGCCTACGCGATGCATCCTGGTGGGACCAAGATGTATCGTACCTTGCGAGAACATTATTGGTGGCCGGGTATGAAACGAGAGATTGCCGAGTTTGTCAGCAGGTGTCTGATTTGCCAGCAAGTGAAGGATGAGAGACAATGACCTTATGGAGCCTTGCAACCACTACCTATCCCGGAATGGAAATGGGATCACATAACGATGGATTTTGTGTTTGGACTTCCTAGGACACCCAGAGGTCACGTTGGAGTTTGGGTGATTGTGGACAGGCTTACAAAATCAGCTCATTCCTTGCCAGTGCGAGAGAACTTCAGGATGACACAGTTAGCTCAGTTGTTTATCGATGAGGTCATCCGGTTGCACGGTACTCCGGAATCAATAGTTTCTGACAGAGACCCGAGGTTTACTTCTCGGTTTTGGCAAAGCCTACAGGAAACCTTTGGGACGAAACTTCGTTTCAGTACAGCATTTCATCCTCAGACTGACGACCAGTCTGAGCGGACCATCCTGAGTTGGAGGATATGATGCGAGCTTGTGTTTTGCAATTTCAACGTACTTGGGAATCACACCTAGCCTTGATGGAATTTGCCTATAACAACAGCTATCAGGCGAGCATTGGGATGGCTCCTTACGAAGCCTTGTACGGACGGCAGTGTAGAACCCCGTTGTGTTGGATAGACGTGGGTGAAAGGAAACTAACTAAATCCGAATTGGTGGAATTGACGACGGAGAAGGTCAAACTCATCAGAGATAGGCTCAAGGCAGCCCAAGACAGACAAAAGAGCTATGTGGACCATCGGATTCGAGATCTTGAATTTGCGGTCGGAGATCGGGTATTTGTGAAACTGTCCCCTTGGAAAGGTGTAGTGAGATTTGGCAGGAGAGGGAAGTTGAGCCCTCGTTTTATCGGACCTTATGAGATTACTGAGAGGATTAGCCAGGTGGCCTACAGGTTAGCATTACCGCCAGAACTTTCGAAGGTCGACGATGTTTTCCACGTGTCGATGCTGCGGAAATACGTGTTTGATGAATCACATGTACTGGAGGAACAACCTATTGAACTCCGAGAGGACTTGAGTTTTGAAGAACAGCCGGTACAGATTTTGGACCGAAAGGATAAGGTGCTACGCCGGAAGACCGTTCCTCTGGTAAAGGTTCTCTGGAGGAACCAGAATGTGGAGGAAGCCACATGGGAACCCGAGGCGCAGATGTGAGAACAGTTCCCCTATTTGTTTCCTTGAAATTTCGGGACGAAATTTCTTAAGGGGGGGGAGATTGTAACGCCCCGGAAATTCGGAAAATGTAATACTGTTAAATATTGAATAAAATGACGTTTTTACCCCTGTGTTCGGTGTGGTCAAACTGTTGACTTTTTGATTGGGGGGTCGAACGGACGTTGATCGATGACCGTGACGTAGTTCGGGACATCACGAGTTCATAGACAAGTGGCACGTCCAATTCCGACGTTCGTGGTGAAAGTTATGGCGTTCGGAAGTTCAGGGGCATTATCGTAATTTGGACGTTATAAGGGAAAAAGTTGACTTTTTGGAATACGATTGGATTTTATTTGACTCGAAGACCGTTAGGTTCGTCTCGAAGCCCCGAGTACAACGACATGCGGCACGCATGAAACGGACATCGGATGACCGAGTTACGGGTCACGGAAGTTGGAGGGCATTTTGGAAATTATTGCACTGAGGGGCATTTTGGTCTTTTTGCACGGCGGTTACTGTAGCACCACCGTGAAAAATAGAGTGCACGGCCATGCCATGGTGTTTTGTGCGTGCAATTGTTTATGGCCTTAGTGGATCGAACAGATGAATTGTTTAAGCCATTTGAGGCAGTGGGAAACAAAGCTGGTGGACTGAAACCACACAGAGCACGGCTGGGATTAAAAATTGGCCATGGTTTCTGTGTTTGCGGGAAACCATTTTCAGAGACCTCAGTTGGTCTCCCACGAGTTGCTGGCCGTTTAAATCGATTATCTGAATGCCATTGGATTGTGAGGACTCATTTGCATCATTCTGCCGTTGAGAAACTGAGAGAGATTGAGAGAAACCGTGAAGAACTATTTCGGGTTTTTGGGGGGAAAAATTCAAAGGTCGAGTTTTGAGGTGAGTCGAGCCAAACTGTGAGTTGGATTAGCATTCTGAGACCATTACAAACATCCTTGTGCAAGAATTGAGGAGGTTTGATCAAGGATTGCTCAGGAACTCAAGTTCCAGTTCGGAGAAAAACCAGTTTGGAGGGAAAATCGAAGATCAATTTGTGGGGCCTTTTGAGCGAAACCAAGGGCCGTATTAGTCTTCTGGGAGCAAAAGGAACCCGACCACATCGATTTTGAAGGACATCACTCACGAATTGGCCAAGAACTGAGGCCCCTGGTTCTGAGAATTATCGAGCTTGAGGACGACAACTTCCAGGTGAGTTCTGGTCAAATTGGTTGTGCAATTGTGTTCGTCTAGGTTCCCTTTCGTTACTGGTGAAGTTAATTTGAAAATGGGGCTAGGTTGGGTGAGTTCCAGACGTCGACCTGTTCGACTGTTCGAGACTGGGTTTGAGCAATTTAGGGACAGTCGAGGTAAATCGTTGGTACAGACCTAAAATTAAACGGTTATAGAAGAAGTTAGGATAAAAAACGAGAGCAATTGATTGAGAATTGAAGGTTAACTGGTCGGGTTGAGTCGCGGATAATAGACCCGTTTAACAGGCTATTCGGGTGAGGGAGAAGACACTGTAGCTGGGCGCGTGGCCTTCACGCGCAGCCACTTTGGGCGGCGCGTGACGGCGCGTGTGAGGTCTTTTCCGATCACGGTCAACTGAGGTTTTCTTCCTTTAAATGTTCTTAACATTTTATCTTTAGGGTTCGAGTTGATCGGGAGTCGTTCGGGATAATTTCGGGAGTTCGGAAGTTTAGGTCCTTAAGTTTAATTACGCGGAAAAATCCGAAAAAATTAGAGAAAATCATACGAGTTATTTGGGGATGTTTGTAACCCTTCTTGTACGTTTTTACAGGCCCGGACATTTCCGAAACTACTGAGGAGCGCACGGGGCGAGATTGACGCGTCCTAAAACCGTGAGTGGACTTTTGATTTCCAAATTGTGCATGCACGACTATTTTACTCATCTATCTCGTGTTTCCACTTATGATCTTATGTTGATAAATATGCTATTTCGGTTTTACGTGATTTCACGCTTTTCGAGATATTCATCGTATTTCACGCATTTCGAGGTTACGGTTTTCGCCTATGCATGAATGATGTTTTGATGAAGTCATTGGATATGATTATGCATGTTACGTATTTATGACGTTTGATTATATGTGTGAAGTGATTTCGGGAATTGCATGTTTTGGTAATTACATGTGAATTCGGACGCGACCTATTTTGACAAGTTATGTTTTCGGAATGAAATTCTGGAAAATTGATCATGATGAATGGTGTCTATAAATGGTTTTGAGTTTAAAGACCCGGTTGTTTGTTGGATCTGGTTTTGGGTTTAAAGACCCGATTATGTTTGAGTTTAAAGACTCGTTGATATCTCGGGAAGGCCTGATATTGAGTTTAAAGACTCGGATGGATCCAACGGTTTAATTGTGATTATTGATTCACTTTTTACTTGATTCGCGAAATTAATGTTTCAAAATGACGGTTTCTGGATTTTGGTAATATTATATTATTTTATACGAGTTATGATGGTTTTCTGCAATGTTTTACACGTGTTTCGGAAAAAGGGATTTCGAATGTTTAATACGCGTTTTTTTATAATAACTGGTTATGCATGCGTGTTGTAAAACTGGAGGGCGAACCCCGATTTCCTTAAACTGTTTCTGCAACTTTTGTTTCGGTCCACTCACACTTTGTTGTTTTAACTACCCTCCAGGTCGTGGTACAAGTTCGGGGGCTAGCGCCGAGGCAGAGGCAGAGGCATAAAGTTTTCCGTTGCGGAGTAGTTAGTTCACAGAGTAGGATTTGTTCTTTAACTTGTTTTGTATTATTATGCTCTGTGAAACTGTGGACTTGACGTCCAGTCGAATGTATTTGTTTAATCTCCCTGGTCTGATAATGGGTGTGATGTAATATTATTTAGTTTTCTGGTCTTTTGGATTCGATTGTTAGACGGGAGCAGGATGCTTCCCGATTATCGAGGCGATAATCGGGGTGGGACCTGTCACTATTTGCACATTGTGTTTTGAGTTTAAAGACTCGGGCGCACTTGAGATCCAGTAACTAGTATGATTGATATATTTTCACTGGTTTTTCACAAGTTTTCACTGGTTTTGGGTGGTGGCCCGGATGAGTTGGATTTGACGAGTTTTGGGACTGAGTTCCCGGATTTGAGATTGATTTGCGATTTGAGGCTGAGGCCTAGATTTGAATAGCCGATTTAATTCGAGTTTTCAAATGATTGTAAAAGATGGTTTTTGATATGAGTGGTTTCATGACTTGAATTTGATATACATGCATTGATGTTTTTTTTAAATAGAGGGTATAAATGTAATTGTTTTATTGAACTTTTTTTGAATTACACTTTATTTTTGTCCACTCCCAGTCTTTTCGTGTTTTCGATACCCTCCAAGTTGTTGCGGCACGGGCTGTTGATCGAGAGAGACGGAGACATCACACCCGCGATCCACAGTAGTTCGGTATACTCTGGGAAGACCGGTTACTTTTCGGATGGTTGGTTCTAGAATCCCTTGTCCAACTTACGTGTCACATGCAGGTTGGACGTCAGTTTAGCCTTCGTGTCATGCGTAAGTTAGACGGGATTGAGATTTAGCCCTTAATCCCGGGGGATTAGGGGTGGGTCCTGACAATTGGTATCAGAGCGAGGTTTGGTTCCCAGAGTCGATGGTTCGTCGACTTGGGTGGTGTAATGCTACTGTGGATGTGATGTCTCGGCGCGGAACAGCCCGTCAGCAACCTGGATACGATAGTGATAGTACATTCATTGTGGATAGTCAGGAGCGATTGTTAGTGCCAGGGTGCTGGTCGCTCGATACGCTGTGCGAGATTTGACGTATGACGGCTTAGGGCTGGTGTCCTGAGAGTAGCCCGTTGAGCTAGTGAGATACGTGGGTCGAGGAGGCCGGTTGACAATGACCTGTTGGGCCGGATGGTGTTTGGGTGCTGACTATATAGACTTGTGACCATTTGGTCTGAGTCGGGCATAAGGACCCGAGTGATAAGTTTTTGGTGAACCAATGGCAATTTCGGGTTTGGATAACCCGGACAGTGGGAAACCCCGTGGGAGGACTAGGGCTAGATTGTGAGTTCCTTGGAGAGGAACTCAGAGGAAGTGCATAGTGTTGGACACCTGAGTTGCTGGTTGTGGCTTGGGCCGACTTACGGCTGAATTGGGAAGGTGCTGCTAGGCGCAGCTGAGGTAGGAACTGGTTGATGGACGACTCTGGATGAGGCAGTGTTGGGTACTTAAAGCATTGGACTCTGAGGGAGGTTAGTTTTCCCGACCCGAGCTAAGGTTAAGGGTTTGGCTCGGTAGGAGCAGAGGATCGGGATTGATGGACTGGGACCATTACTCGAGCTGGGAGATTTCGTAACCATTGGTAGGTCATGTATCAGGAATAACGGTCAGGATACCGTTGGCAGATCAGAGTAGTGCAGCGGAAGCGCGGTGGACCCAGGCTTCGTGTTGGATTTGGTTAGGTTTGAATGGTCAGGATTGACCGCTCGTGAGGTTGGTACGAGTAGACTTCCCCCTGACTTGTTGGTGTATGTCGGCTGGTGCCGAGTATGACACTGAGTGAGTGGCGACTTTGAGAGTGGTAATTGGGTAGCTCGAGGTCAGTGACTGAGGATTGAGGATGCCGAGAGGTGGTGACTTGTATCCTAGTAGGTACTTGGAGTGGAACTTTAGGAAGGATGTGATGCGATCATCAGAATGAGCGATGATTGTTGCCCTTTTCGGATGAGCATACACGGTGTTAACCGACATGTGCGTTGGTTGGTAAATTGGTTTGGGTACGGACATGTGGTCGTGATCCGTAGAAGTTGAGAATCGCTGAAGGATAGTGGAGTTGACGTTTGGACGGTTTGTCCAATGGTGGTATTCGAGTCGCGGATTGAGTTTTATGGTTGGGAAAAGGTGGACACCCTTCCAACCTAGCTAGAATCTCGGAATCAGGTGGTTCCGAGTTGGACATTTGATTGTGTGGTGGATACTCGTGGTTGAAATGCCAGGATTAGTAAACCCTTTTAAGGGTGGACACTTGTGTTGTGTTCCGAAGTATGAGTTCCGTTGAAGGATGATGGAAGGAAATGAGAAATGAGTGACTATAACTGATCGATATGAGGTTATTGAAGAGAACCCACAATCTCTACGTGCGGTATATAAGTCGATTGGATTGGATGCAGTGGTTTGAAACCTAGTCAGGAGGATAAGATGACAAGACAGAGGTCCTATGTGGGACATACAGATAAGGAGAGTGCTCTGTCTTGTAGTAGTGGAGTGTACTGAGTAATAGTAGAACTGTGAGAGTCAATTGGTGTGGTGTTGGGAATATCGCAGGAACGAGATAGATTTGTAATGACCCCAGTACGATCGTCCCGATGAACTAAAAGTTGGTTGAGTTGACTCATAGGAAAGATGTGGTGACAGTTTGGGCACTATCAGGATATGTTGGATTGGTAGGTGTTGGACACCGGGTAGGAGACCCAGGTGTAAGATCAGTTGGATTTCTCCCCTGTAACTACCCGTCCCAAATTCCTAGATTAGATTAGTGACTAATCACGATTAGTGAGGTTAATCAGTGATTCGTTAGGCGAAATCGGACGAACGATGCGAAATGACCGTTTTGCCCTTGGTCGTGGTAAAACGTTGACTTTTCATTCTGGCAGTCAAATGAACTTTGACCAATGACCGTTACGTAGTTTAGGACGTCACGAGTCCATAGACAGGTGGCACGTTCAATTTTGACATTTGAGGAAGAAGTTACGACGTGCGGAAGTTTAGGGGCATTTTCGTAATTATGGTTAAAAAGGGGCAAATGTTGACTTTTTGACCAGGAGGTCCGATGGCCGAGGGCCGAGGACCATTACGTAGATCGGGATGATACGAATCCGTAGGCAGGTGGCACGTCGAATTCGGACGTTCGACGGCGAAGTTACGTTTCACGGAAGTTCAAGTGCACTATTGCACGAATTACGAAACGAGTTAACTTTTGGACTCTAGTGGGCCCCAGATATTTTATGGAGGCCCAATGGATGAGTGACAAGTGTCACCCATCCATTGCACAGTCCACACATATTCATGCATCTCCCTTCACCGTGCATTTCATTTCTTCATTTCAAATTACCCGATCTCACACCCACCATTCTCCATCTCTGTGCAACCCAAACCCATCCAACCATCAACCCATGATCAGCTGGGAGGACCAGAGAGACTGAGGGAGCTAAGGTGGCCGACCTGGACGGCCAGAACAGCTGTCGACGGCGGCATGGAGGCAAGGAACCCGAGAGGTATCGGTTAGCCCATTTTCGATCCATTTTCCATTTTTATTGTTATGGGTCGTTTTTGGTGGTTTTAATGAATCCATTAGGTTGCTAGGAGGTCATTAGGAAGGTTTTAGGAAGCCTTGGACGGCTGTGAAGCCGTGGGTGCAGTTTAGGAAAAATGGACCGTTTGGTTCATAATTAAACCATGGAATTTAGGTGTTTTTAGGTTGTTTTGATGATTGGAAATGATAGGGAATGAAGAAATAGGAATTATAGGATTGATTAGGGGTGAAATCGGACCAAAGCAGAGGGAGGAAAGCACTGAACCGGTCACGCCGGTTCAGCACAGTGTCGTGAACAGTGAACCGGTTCAGCTGGATGTTAGTTACGATGAACAGTGTTTTGGACCTTCTAGTGGCTCGTGAGGGCGTATGAACAGTAATTTATGGAAGTGTTCAACACGTGAAATCTTCTATTCGATGTAACGAACATTTTGGGACTAGTTTCGTGTCGATCGGACACCGTTTTGATATGTTTCGGGGCATCAGAAGGTTTAGGGTCGGTTTGAAAATAGTTAAAAATATCAGAAAATTACGGGCCTTTGGTAGGAGGTTAATTAAGTAGTTAGTAACCTTCTATTACGATTTGTATAGGTTCGGGAGTCCCGGTGATGGTGATTGGCTCGGGAGAGCCTATGGCACGCAAATCGAGGCGGCAACTCGGACGGTCTGTGAGTAAACCTTGGTTTTCTAAATTGGTGCATGCATAAATGTTTATTATATGTTTTTATACATGTTTGGTAATGCCATGGATGCATTTGGTTGTGGTTACGTATAAGCACGTATTTTGAGGTTTCCGCCTTATACGGTGCTTATACGAGTCTGTATTTCTTTAATGGTTTAAATGATTTGGATTTGAATTTCTAAAAGGATAAGCTCGGGTATGAGACCCATTTGGTTTTGTCTCGGGCATATGACCTCAGATATCGGGCACGGTGCCCAGCTGATGTCCTATGTTCGGGAACGAGACCCAGGTTACTTTACGGTTTGATTTCAGGTCAGGGAACCTTAAATGGATTTCCCGGTTCATGACGGTTTATGGGAACCGGAATGAACCCTTGTTATGGTATCGTGGTTCATGACGGATTATGGGCACCGGCATGAACCCCTGGTTATGTTATTATGGTACATGACGGTTTATGGGAACCGGCATCAACCCTGGTTATGCTATGATGGTACATGACGGTTTATGGGAACCGGCATGAACCTTGGTTATGTTATTATGGTACATGACGGTTTATGGGAACCGGACATGGAGGATATGGTCTATATGTATATGAACTGGATATTATGGATCATTACGGTTCAGGGGAACCGGGCATGGATATTTGTATTATGTATATATATGTGCATATACCTTCCTTTACTTCTATTATCTCCTCCGGGGAGGGTCGTTGGCCTGGGTGGACCCCGGAGTAGTCACAGAGCACCGACTGAGTGGAGTCACCCCCCAGTTGGGTTCCTTACTCTCAAGAAGGCTATGATTACTATAACCTCGAGTAGGATCAGTGGTCTGCGGACATTGACTTTGACTTTGAGAAGACTCGGATTGAGACCCGGGTAGCACACGCGTAGCTTTGGATACCGTGACAAGATTGGTTGTGTGACTTATATGTATATATGATATATGAGATGTGATGTGTGGTTACACAGGTTTTGGGCTGAGTCCCGTATGGTTTTGGGCAGTGGCCCGTATGGTTGGTTTCATGATGGTTTTGGGCTAAGTCCCGTATGGTTTTGGGCAGTGGCCCGTATGGTTGAATCTTTATGATTCTTTGATATGTGGTGTGCACAGGTGTGCACAGGATTTGAGCAGTGGCTCGTGTCTTTGGTTTCAGTATGGTTATGGTTATGGGCTGAGTCCCTTATTGGTTTCTTATGGATTTGGGCAGTGGCCCGTATATTTGATTTGATTATGGTTTTGGGCTTAGTTCCCACAGATGGTTCCATTTGGTTAAATGGTTTTCGAATGCATGCATTCTTTTTAGTGAAGGGTACAAATGCCTTTATGGAAATGTTTTTATAAACTTTTGTTTTGTCCACTCACAGCTTTTAATGTTTTGACTGCCCTTCAGGTTGACATCGGATGTGGACTGTAGTAGAGACCGAGATATCGCATACCTCCTCCGGATCCTAGTGTACTCTGATATCCCGGGAGGGCAAAGGTCGAAATTATCCCTTGTCTGACACTCCTTGTCATACGGGAGCAGGGTCATCCCGCGTTAATCCCGAGGGGGATTGGGATGGGTCCTGTCATCCCCTCTGGTTATCGAGGTACGATATGTGGCATTTCAGGACGAAATTCTTTTTAAGGAGGGTAGATTGTAACGACCTGTCCCGGAAGTCGGGATTAGCTTAGTAGTTAATGATGGATTAACGAAGATAATCGGTGATTAGTTGGATACTTTCAGACGGACGACCCCGAATGACGATTTTGCCCTTGGAATGGGAAAGATGTTGATTTTTAGTTCGGACGGTCAAATGGACTTTGACCGATGACCGTGACGTAGTTCAGGACGTCACAAGTCCATAGATAGGTGGCACGCCCGATTTCGACGTCCAAAGAAGAAGTTATGATGATCGGAAGGTTGAGGGCATTTTCGTAAATTAGTTAAAAGGTGGAAAATTGTTGACTTTTCAAACGACATGGCAATTTCACGTAATTCGAGTACCGTTAGGAAGGTCTCAATCTCCTGATTACAACGACAGGCGGCATGTGTCGATTGGAGGTCGGACGGTTAAATTACGGATCTAGGAACTCGAGGGGCAAAATGGTAATTTGTGCATCTAGGGGCATTCCGGACATTTCCTGCATCGGGATTTGTGCCCAATCAGCAATGGACACTTGGCTTGCATGGGAGGTATGCCGGATTTGGACACCTGGCCAATTTATAGAGGCTTCCAGCCTTCTCTCACGGTTAAACCCACATGTTTTAATTGGTTTGCGTAACCGTTCAAATGAATAGAACAGGGACTGAGACTGAGACAACCAGCAATCGATTTCCAGAGAGTGTGTGAGAGTTGAGGAATCTGTGTTTGAGTGAGTGAGTGCAGGTGTTTTAGTGTGATTAAGAGAGCTTGGAGGGTCGAGTGGTTGTGTGTGAAAGGAGGGGAAACCAGAGAACAAAACAGAGGACACCGTGCACGGTTGTGCACCTCGATCAATCGACCCATCAAAATTGGATGTGTGGTGGTGTTCAGCAACCTGTGAGGAGTCTTTTAGACTCAGTGGAGCACGGCAAAGCTCACGGTGGTGGTTAGGGATCAGGTAAATTTCTCGGCCTACTCTGTTTTCTCTGTTTTCCAGTTTTGATTTAAAACTAAAGTCGTGGAGTTTGGTGATCTGTTGAAGTGTTCTAGTGTTCCTATTAGCTCTAGGAAGGTGTTAGTGACCTTAGGGATCGAACCAGAGCCTTGTGGAGGCCACGGGTGGCCGGAGACAGGCCCTAGTATTTTTCTGGGTTTTTCTTCGATTTTGGGAGGTAAAGATCAAGCCGTTAATTCGTGTCTTAGACAGTGGGATAGGTCTGTTAGATTGGGACGATTCTAATAGTGAACAACGGGTTGAAAATGGACTGGATTTGAGGGAGAACCAGCCTCGCCAGCTCAGTTCGACCGGACCGATCTGGACCGGTCTGAACCGGGTTGGCTGGAGGTTGAAGATGAACAGTGCCTGGGCACGTGGCTCCCACGCATAGCTACTTTGGGCGGCGCGTGAGGGCGTGTGGGGCATGTTCTGGGGAAGTGTCCAACATGGTTTTTACTCGTATCAATGTAACGAACATGTTGGCGTTGGTTTCGAGTCAATCGGATATCGTCTCGATATGTTTCGGGATGTCTGAAGGTTTTAGGGCTCGGTTAAAAATAGTTAAAAATACATGAAAATTATGGGGCTTAAGTATGACCTTTGTGAAGTAGTTAGTGACCTTAGTATGGGATTTGGACAGGTTCGGGAAAGCTGAGGATAGCGGAATGGCCTGGAACAGCGTAAGTGCGCGCATATGAAGGCGACGTCGGAATGGTCTGTGAGTGGATTTTGCTTTCTAACTTATGATGCATGCATATATGTGTTTATATGTTTTCTATACGTGATTCTATGATTTACTTTATGATCTTGATGGTTTACGGTTTTGTACATTTTTCGAGGTATTTTACGGATTTTCATGTTTTACGAATTTTCGAACGATCTTGTGATTTGACTGTGGTTTTAATATTTTGTTTTCGGGAATTGAAACATGATTTGATTTCAAGGATTTGAAATGGATTTTGGAAAGGTGATTTCGGGCTTGGAGCCCTGTTTATGAGATTTCGGTTTTGAAATTTGGAAAGAAAGTTTGGACTTGGGTTCGGGACGATGGTTTCGGATGTCGGCTTACGGAATCATTGTTGCGAATTCGAATGTGGATTTTCTGTGATTTTCACTGATTGAATGAAAAATGGTTTTGGGTTTACACAGCCGGAAAATAAAAGAAAAACCCACTGGATCTGGTTTTAAGTTTAAAGACTCGGATTGATTGACGGGGGGAGGGCCCTGGATTGATATGTTTTGAGTTTATAGACTTAGTATATATTTTGAGTTTAAAGACTCGGTGATTATGATATCCCCTGAGGCCTGTGATTGTGTTTTGAGTTTAAAGACTCGGATATCCCGGGAAGGCCTGGCTATTTGCGCATTGTGTTTAGAGTTTAAACACTCGGGCGCACTTGAGATCCAGTAACTAGTATGATTGATATATTTTCACTGGTTTTTCACAAGTTTTCACTGGTTTTGGGCGGTGGCCAGGATGAGTTGGATTTGACGAGTTTTGGGACTGAGTTCCCGGATTTGAGATTGATTTGCGATTTGAGGCTGAGGCCTAGATTTGAATAGCTGATTTAATTCGAGTTTTCAAATGATTGTAAAAGATAGTTTTTGATATGAGTGGTTTCATGACTTGAATTTGATACGCATGCATTGATGTTTTTTTTAAATGGAGGGTATAAATGTAATTGTTTTATTGAACTGTTTTTGAATTACACTTTATTTTTGTCCACTCCCAGTCTTTTCGTGTTTTCGATACCCTCTAGGTTGTTGCGGCACGGGCTGTTGATCGAGAGAGACGGAGACATCACACCCGCGATCCACAGTAGTTCGGTATACTATGGGAAGACCGGTTACTTTTTGGATGGTTAGTTCGAGAATCCCTTGTCCGACTTACGTGTCACATGCAGGTTGGACGTCAGTTTAGCTTTCGTGTCATGCGTAAGTTAGACGGGATCGAGATTTAGCCCTTAATCCCGGGGGATTAGGGGTGGGTCCTGACATGACAAGTCAACTGAAGTCCCGAAACTACCCCTTAGTACCTGTCAGACAAGGGAGAACTACACTGATTTCCGCTCATGCCTCCGCCTCTCGATCAGCCCCGAACGTCGTGCCACGGCCTGGAGGGTCATCAAAACAGATTTATCAAACCATCAAAAATAATATCATTTAAAACACATTTCAAAATACATCAATTACCCTCCAGTTTATCAAACCATGCATGTATAGGGAAAACATATAAATAACAGTCACCGGCTTTCCAGCCAAAGCAAATGAACAATATCAATTCCGGGCACTCAAGCCAAACGTATGGAAACATAATCACCTGGCCACAAAGACTAGAACTCGTACTCAATACCAGTACGCAATCACAAAACATCAAACAGCACTACTCACAAGTGCACAATCAATCAATCAATCAATCCATACGCACTATTCACAAGTGCACAAACAATCACACTGTCACATCCGCACTACGCGTAGGCCAACCTCGGGAACTGAACTCAGGCACCAGCCGAGTCATATCAGTCATGTCTGGGAACTGCACACGCACCATCTAGACGTACCACATACTCGGGGACTGCACTCACGCAACATTCGAGTCACGTCTAGGGACTGCACTCGCACCATCCAGAACATGATCCCGTATCCACAATCACAAACACAATCCATTCCACAAACACATATTAATCATAACCATGACTTCAAATCAAGTCAAAAGCATTCCCGACAGTGTCTCAAGCCCAAATATCATTTACACACAAATCCATGATATCACATTTGAACACATTAAAATAATCCAGGAATCATCCTTGACTCACCAATTAAGTCAAAATATCCTTTTAGAAACCTTTTTGACTCCAGGCCTAGCCCAAAATATCATTTGCACATGTCTCGAAAAACGTGCCCGAAAGACCGATTAAAATAATCATTAAATCACAAATAATCATGCCAAATCATCATGACATCATTACTATTCAAATCATGCAATCAATCATATAAAACATTTAACTATGCATGCATAATGGTTTATAAAACAAACGTCCACTCACACACCGTCCAAACCGCTCGTTTTCCGAGCTGCACGTTTTTCCGTAATTTCTGACATTTTCCAGGAATCTCGATTCCTGTCCAAAATCATTATTCAAGGTCACTAATGACTTAATTAACATCGTATTAATTTTCCATAATTTTTCGGGAATTAATTACGATTTAAAAACGTAACATAAACTTTTGGACCCTCGAAACAATATCGAGACGGTGTCCGATTGATTCGAAACTAACACTAAAATTTTTGTTACATTAAATGGAACAAAAGTCATGTTAACCTAACCTCGGGAATCGTGCCCACGCGCCCTCACCTGATGTCGTGAGTGGCTGCGCGTGGGTGCTACGCGCTTGCTACAGTGCAGGGCACTGTTCATCGTCCTCGCCCGATTCACTGCAAATTCGACCCGTTAGTCCGCGAAGCAACCCGATTTAATCCCCATCAATTCTGCATCCTTTCTTTCAATTAATTCATCTAACCTCATCGTTTAATGCTCAATTAAGGATCTGTAAGATCAATTTCACCATTCCTTACCTCAAAGGTAGTCGACTGCCCGTGATAAGTCAAAGAGTGTTCATCGTTTGCTCTTGTCGACTCTCAACGATTCCTTCCAATTAACTCACTCAGAAGCTTTGCAGGGTTCCTTCAACTAGGTTTCCAATCTCAATTTCAAGCTCCTATCCCTCTAACCATTCCAACTCAACTGGGATTTCCAGAACTGAACTCAAGTGTCGTCTCGGCTCATTTCTTCACCATTTTCTTCACTTTCAATCCCATTCGACTCGTTTAGACTTCTAAAAGCTCATCCTCGTCTCTGATTCCATCAATTGACCGTCCAATTCAAAATTCGATTCTAATTCATTAATTAAGATTTTTGGGTGGGTTTCGGGTTTTCTGGGTTTTTTTACTTCCCTTTTTCTTCCCTATTTCTTCTCAATTTCACTCTCAATTTCTTCAATTTTCTCAAGTTTCTCAATTGGTTGCTGGGACGATCAATCAACTCACCTTTGTTCTCTGTTTTTGGTTTGAAGAAAACATATACACACAGTCACGGATGAAAATATCGGCAATATCGCCGATATTTTGTCCGATATATCTATAAATTTGGCGTTCGACATCTAAAGAGGGGGGGAAGAAATTTCTTCCCCCAATATCCACAATTTCGCGAAGTATCGGAGATATCGACGAAATCCAACGATATTTGTCGATCTCCTCCGGTAATTTCGACGTGCCAGAAACACTGAACATGGCAACAAATGCCAACCACCTGGGCGAAAAAACCCCAATTGAATGAAACTAGCAGCGACTCACCAATCGATTCTAAAGCTCATCGAACCAACGACTCACTAAGAAACCAATCAAATCAAAAAACACAAACCTCCTAAGACCAACTCGCGAGTACCAAGTGGACTGCTCCCAAGAACCAACGCAGCTCAAAAATCCTAAATAGATACGTCGCAATCGCCAGTCGAAATGAATCGAGAGCTTCACCAGGACCCAATCAACAATCATATTGAGAACCACACTCAAATTCCATAGGAAACCAGAATCCCTGATTGAAACGCTCCTCAATTGCTCCATCTGTCAGCTTCCTCCCTCCGACACTCGAGAATTGGAACTTGAAAGCCACAACGCACCACCCACGCCACAAGGGAGATCCGTCTGCTCGATCATCGCGGGATGATTCAGTGTTTTTGGGTTTGTGTTCTTGCAAGGAGGATAAATGTCAGAAGAAGATGAAATGAGCGTATAGATTACAGGGAGTGTTTCTGGGTTTGTGTTATTTAATACTACCCATGCTACAATTATCCCACTTTTGTTTCGATATAAACCAACCAGTTAACTTTTTTTTTTAATGGAAGTAAAGTCAACTTAAAACTCTTCTTCTTATTAATATTTTATTAACATTTATTGTTATTTTTTTTTATTATTAGTAGTAGTAGTATTAAATAATATTATTATTACATTATTAATTATATTGAATTGAATAAACTTATTTGAATAGTTAATTTGAATATTAATGAATTTTAGAAAAATATGAGATGAGCATATGATGAATAAGAATTCATTTTACGTCCAATTTCCACTAATTAATATCTAATTTTCTAAATTATTATATAAATACAAACTCCCGATTTTCTAAATTATTATGTAAATATAAATCCATTATTATACTTATTTTTATATTTTTAACTATATTAACATTCAATTATAGTAATTCAATTGAATCTATATTTATGTTTAAAATTTTATATTATTATTATCGACAGAATCCTATTGTATCATATTATTCATCATATGTTTATTATAACAAAATCATTTTATAATTTTTATTAGTCCTATATAACTATTATTAGATACTTAAGTTTTTTTTCTAAATTTCATTCCAAATTTCCAACTTTTAGACTGAATTTCCATCATTTTTGTTGACCGTAAACGATATCGATATCGATATTTAGGGCAAGATATCCGTAAATTTGACTAGCGATATATCTGTTGATATCGATATTTCAATCCTTGCACACAGTTTTGTTTTTAATTCAAACATATCCAAATAATAGACGGTATCAATGCCACTAATTGTGCTCTGCACAGTAACATGTGTCACTCAAAGAGCTAAATGATTCATCAATGGGGCTGCATCATCAAATTCCAGCGCCAAGGCTTGAGTGATTTCCATTTTCAATTCCTTCTCAGGAGGTAGCCTCCCTATTAACACTGCTCTAATTCTTTCCTTGTACTCATCAATTCTGGAATGAATAATAAAGAAGCATCATTAGCGTTGAAACATCAATCATGATAAATAACACAAGGGAAAGGAACAGAGAAGGAAACAAGGCTGGGGAGAACAGAAAGAACGCATTTACATCTTTCGAAAGTTCTTTTTGTGACTCTCCAAGTCCCCTTTCTTCGAATTCAGTAGTACTCTCTCATCCCGATCACCCTCTATCCTACGTTTCTCCCGTCCAACAGCCTCAATCATTTTATCAAGGCTAAACAGCTCACTATCCTTTTGATGTATTATTGAATCAAAATCTCCTTCAGCAAACTGATTAGTCTTTCTCTTGACCTCAATCCCCTACAATGAGAGAAAATATTTGCATGTATGTTTAAATCTAATATTGTTATCCAATCAAGACCACTAAACACAATCACTCTCACCAAGATTTTCTCTTTCTCATCAATCTCAGAAAGATCAACATTTGAAACTTCAAGTTCAAAAGAATTGCGTCCAGTCCTTTTCCTTAATGCATTTCATAAGAGCATTCTGTATGAATCACAATTAGAAGCCTAGAAGAAAACAAGAGAACATTGGATTTTAGGAGGCTATCTAGTGTGCATTCTGAAATGCAAACCTTTGTCTCTATTTTAGCTTGTTTCTGAGCTTCATTAGTCATCCAACGCTCCTTTGCAACAATGTAGCGGTCCCATGCTGTCTTGACTTCTCTTTCATTTGATTTCTGAAATAAAACACCTTTCAGTCACGGATTCTAGATATGGAGCAACCAAAAAGAGACCTAATACAACTTAGAATCTGTGAGCAAACTTCAGTTTGAGGCAAACTAGTAATTAAATCATAGAGACAGGGGAAAAAAGAGAAATAGGTCACCTTCTTATCTTGCAAATCCTTTTCTAGATCCCGCAATCGTGATTCTATTCTATTCTATTTGCGACGTTCAAAGCCACTTCATCGCTGAAGGGAGAATTTGGAAGATGACGTAAATTGTACCTTGTAAAAAAACTTCGAATGGTAGAATCTCTCATTCATTAACGAACGATGAACCTGAAGTGAAAAATAAAAGATTTAATTAGACCGGTTTTCCACCCAAACAGCATAGAATTGACAAAATAGATGCAACTTACTTCAGCTTCGTTTTCATGCTTGCTAATCTTGGATATAGAATCCCTTATGCTTTCCCCAAAGAAATTACTTTTGGTCTCGGTGTCCCCCATTTCCCTTTCCAACTTGCTCATTTTAGTCTTCAGAAGTGCAATCCTTTCTTCAAATTTGGATTTCCATTCGTTCAATTCTTCATCAGTGTCTGTCCAATCCAAAAGACCAAAACAAAAAAATGGTAAAAATTCCCTAAAAGCAGCATCAACAAAGTCCTCCACACAGAAGGTAAAATAAAAATGAAAAAGAACCAGAAACTATGAACATCCGTATAAATCTACAAGAGATCTTTAAATGGAAAACAATGTAACATGAGCATTCTACTAAAGCTAAGCAGCTATAGACCTTCGTTCTCCTCTGCAAGAGCGGCATACTGTTTTTGCTGCTCCTCAAAGAGAGTGCTTCTTATAGCAGTATTTCTTAATATCTGGTCCTGCAGGTTCTGCAATTCTTTCATTGTTGCTTCAATATATTAAATTTTAGTATCCATATCTTGCATGCTTCCGTCCAACTCCTGCATCTGACTTTGCAAAGATTCTGTTTTTTCTTGATCTTGATAAATACTCTCCCGAAGCTAGATGCACAAAACAAAAAACTTAATCCCTTCAAAGTTTACATATATAAGAAGAAATTTGTTGTGATTCACAATCAAGTTGAAAAGGTAACCATGATTTCTAACAACTAAAATGAAGAAAGAAAATGTGGAATCAATGTGGAACTTCTGATGGCAACCAGACCAACATTAAAGTTTAGAAGCACCCCAAGAGATTTAAAACCCACCAAAATACTTCGATCGGGTTGGACACAGCTGGCCCAAGCTGGGAGTTAAATGCTGCAGAGAGTTCCAAGAAGTATTATAACTGGAAAAGGGTCATCCTGGGTATACGATAATACTCATTGCAACACCTCTATACAAAGGATTCCAAAGTGGACTGGAAAATTTGAGCCCAATGGGAGTGATTCCTATTTGGGCTGGGCCCTTATTTGAGAGAGAGATGAAAAAGGAAAAAATAAAGTGAAGGCCATTAGATCCCACAATTAATATATGAAAATCACAACTATTAGTCACTATTGTAGGAATAGTGGTATAGCAATCAAACTCACCTAAACCACTGTGATAGAAATAAAACTCCCAATGTAGGCCAGAAAATCACCTATACAAGTCGGTCACTTTAGGGTGGTGAACAGTATGATGAAATTGTCTACTTCTTGTGAGTGATTTCGCAAAATTAAGGCATGAGGCCTCATCGTAGTCAGGGAGTGAATTCAGAAGCCTATTCTTATAGTGGAAGTGATTCCTAGAACCTATAGAACCCACTTCAGCCCCCTTTACTCCTACATTTCCCTGTCTTTCCCAAGTTGTTGTCATCAGCTTGGTATCAAAGCTTTGTGCATCAGCTGAGGCTTTCTGACACCAGTCCCAGAAACAGAAAAGATAATTATCACTAATTGAAACCAAAACAGTAATGCCTATTCCTCAAGCAACTCATCTAACTGCGTATCTTTTAATTCATCTGAAATCAGATTGGACTAGTCCTTGTGCACATGCAGTCCCCAAGTACCAGCACGTACTGATCAGTATAAAGGAAAATCCGAAGGCATGGCTCCATGGGGTTGGTAATTCTCAAACTTTTCCATCACTTCTTAAGGGAAGTTTTTGGCCTCGAGGTTTACTCTACAGGCAACTTGCACACATGAAACTTAATATTTTTTTCAAAATGAGCACAGAAGCAAGTGGTAAATAACCTAAAAATTAATAGTTGGCATATTAGCATTAGCACATTAAAAGAGATGTACAAGAACCTTATATGCAGCATCTTTCAAGATCTGAAGTTTCTCCAACTTTACCGTGTAGGTCTTTATCTCTTGAGCTTGATCCTTGTGGAGTTTTTTTATTACCTCCAATGCCTTGGTATATCTGATTAGCAGCAGATGCCATGATCGATAAATTTGAGAAATCATTTTCAAAGAAAGGAAATATAATTAGACCAAGCACTGGACATACTACAAGCAGCAGTGTCAAGAAAAATCATGTATAGGTAATGTTGCGCGGAAGCGTCCCAAACAATATAACAATGTATGAAAGCAAACTAAGAACACAAAGAATTACGTGGTTCAGCAATAAGCCTACATCCACAGTCGAAAACCAAGAGGAATTCCACTAATAACAAAAGAGATTCCAAAAGAGAACTCTCTCAAAACCCAAAACCCAAATACACCCAAAGTCTTACTAACAAACGGTGCAACACCAAAGATTTTTGTAATGGCACACCAACAAAAGACACGCCTTAAACTAAAGCCTAAGCGCCTATTATATGGTACTCTTGGCTTATCCTAATTCTATAAGGAGTACAAGCCCAGATACTTAAAGGATAGGAAACAGAGTCCTACAAGGATTAGGAACTCTAATCCTTATAAAACACAAAACCAAAAACAGCTAACAATAGTATTTACTAATTGACTAATACTTTAAGGCAAACTACAACAATCTCCACCTTTACTTAAATTTTACTCAAGTCTTCAAAAGGAACTTTCCTCCAACGCCTTGTCCAACACAAAATATGCAAAAAACATGCTAACCAAAAATGCCTTGATCAAAACAGAAGTGACTCAAACGAGAACCTGAATTCTCCAAACATCACCAAACCAAAAATCAAGCACATCAAAACAAAACTTAACCAAAAAGTGTGAATTTGCACTTTACCAAAGAGCTTGAACACCAAGCTCCACCTGCTTCCTAACACCTAGAGGAGTTCATAACAATATTCTTTTGCAACATTTGCCTCATCACTAGCAGAAGAAAATTTCCATTTGTCTTTGAGCTTTGGGCAATCAACTTTCCAATGCACTTCCTTGTGACAATAATGACATGTGTTCTTATCAAATTTCCCTCTTTCCTTTGTCCTTCCCCGAGCTACTAACCCAAAGCTTTTTGTATCAGATATTAAGGATCCTAAGGATCCTAGCCAAGATCCCAGCCGATCACAAGAGATTAGGGATATTTCTCAGTCATCTGGCGTGTCCTAAGTCCACAGGAATCTTCTCTGATTCCTTCTTGTTGTAATTACTTCCTAGTTAGTCTCTATAAGCACATACCTAGTTAGGACTCTACTAGTACTTACCTAGATAGGACTCTACATCCAATTGTATAAAGTAGGCACTGCTGTACATTCAGAATCAAGCAATACAAACCAAAGTATTATTCATACCTTTTATGGTATCAGAGCAATAACGTTCCCACAGGAAATTCGATCCCCCCGCCCCTTTTTTTTCCCTATCTCCTCCATGGTCGCCCCAATCAAACCTTCTGTCATCATCGATCCACCATCCCCTGAGACCGCCCCACCTCTATCCTCCCTTATCACCATCAACGTCGTGGCACAGCTTCCCCTGAAGCTCACCTCCACCAATTATTTACCATGGTGTGCCCAGTTCAACGCCATCCTCCTTGGTTATGACCTTATGAGGTTTGTTGATGGCACCTACCCCTGCCCTCCAACATCGAATCCAACACTTCGCACCTTCTGGATTCACAAGGACCAGCTCCTCCTCAGTGCCATACTTGCCTCCGTCTCCCCGTAGGTTATTACACTAATCGTTGCCGCCAAGACCCCCGCCGCAGCGTGGGACCGTCTCACTCGCCTTTATGCGAGCACCGCCCGAGCAAGCGTCCTTGGCCTCAAGGAACGCCTTACACTTCTTCGTCGTGACTCACGACCCATGTCGGACTATCTTCAAGAAGTCCGCATCTTTTCTGATGAACTGGCTACGATTGATGCACCCCTTAAGGATGATGACCTCTTCCTTCACTTCCTTAATGGTGTGGGCCCTGAATTTCGAGAGATTGTTGCTGCTGTGAGGCCTCGTGACACTCCAATTACGTTTGAGAATCTCCACGACATGCTGGTCCAGCATGAAGCCACCACCCGACGTGAGGAACCACCAGCCCCTTCTCCACCCATCACTGCCAACCTCACTCAATCCTCCCGCGGCTCCACTGCCTCCAGGAACAACCGTGGCTCCTCTGGCTATCGTTCTTCCTCTAAGTACTCTGATGGCCCCCGTTCTTCCAATCATCGCTCCAACTCTCACTCTTCCAACAGCAACCTACGACCGCCTCATCAGGGCAGCGACTATCACAGTTTCTACCAATGGTGTAGAACTCAGGGACATAATGCAAAATGGTGTCCCCAGCTCCAGCACACCTCTACCTCTTCCCCTGTGGCCAATCCAGCCACTCAGGCAGGCTCTCCCAACTGGCTCCTCGACTCCAGGGCCTCATCATGTTGCCTTCAGCACCCAACATCTCTCTGATGCAACTCACTATCAAGGCCCTGATGAAATCATCATCGGGAATGGTAATGGACTAGGTATCACACACACTGGCTCTTCCAAGTTAACCTCCCCCACTTCTACCTCCTTTACCCTTAACAATGCTCTCTGTGTTCCCTCTATGACTCAAAATCTTATTTCCATTTCTAAGTTTACCCAGTAAAATAACACTTCCATTGAACTCTTTCCGCATTGCTTTCTTGTGAAGAATCTCAGCACAGGGGCAGTTCTCCTTCAAGGCCCGAGTAAGGACAGTGTGGCAGTCTCTCCTAACCTCTGGCATTGACGTCTCGGCCATCCACATTTTAAAGTTCTTCAATCTGTTCTTCGTCAATCTAATATTTCCATTTCCTCTAAATTGTCATCCAATCTATGTAATTCTTGTCTTTGCAATAAAAGTCATAAACTTCCATTTGGTGTCTCCCCTTTACAAAGCTCTCGCCCTCTTCAATTAATTTACACTGATGTATGGGGTCCTGCCTCATCCGTCTCTCTTGATGGCTTCTCCTATTACGTCCCGTTTGTTGACCACTTCACTAAATATGCCTAGATCTATCCCTTTCGTAAAAAGTCAGATGTCTATTCAACTTTCATTGATTTCAAAACTCTCATTGAGAAATCCTTCAACCACCCCATCATTTACTTATACACAGACGGCAGTGGGGAGTTTATCAAACTTAAGTCGTTCCTTGCTGCTCACAGCATCAACCATCTCCTTACCCCTTCTCACACGCCTCGGCACAATGGTGTTGTTGAAAGGCGACACCGTCTCATTGTTGAAACTGGTCTAACCCTCTTTTACACTGCCAACCTTCCCCAATCCTACTAGTCTAATGCCTTTCGAGCTGCGGTTCTACCTTATCAACTGCCTTCCCACCCCCATCCTCAACAATCAGCGTCCTTACACTGCTCTGTTTCACCAGCCCCCAAATTACTCCCGTTTTCGCACCTTTGGGTGCCTTTGCTTCCCCTGGCTTTGCCCCTACACGCCCAACAAACGTCACCCTAGGTCCACCCCGTGTCTTTCTTGGTTACCCCGTGTCTTTCTTGACACGGCCTCTAACCACCTGTATATCTCCGGCCATATTCAGTTTGATGAGTCCACATTTCTTGGTCCAACTTCAAACCCTTCCTCCTCGAATGTGACCTCTGACACCTTTGATTCTTGGTTGTCTATCCTTCCCCTTATCTCCTCACTTTCATTGTCTCCCCCTGCCACATCCGCAGATGCTCAAACCTCCTTCCCTTCGCTGTACTCACTCTCGCCACACCGCCCTTGCACGCTCTTGAGGGTGATCCCTCCCCTGCTCAGATCATGCCACTACCATTATCCCCCTCTCCTGCTTCTAGCAACCCATCCCCTGCAAACGCTCCAGCACCAGCGCCTGCTACCTTTCCACATATGCCATCACTGCTACCACCTGGTTCCTACTCCCCTCCTTGGTTGAGCCCACTTGTGTCCCAGGCCACCAAAGATCCCCAATGGCGTTAGGCCATGTCCCACGAGCTAAATGCTCTCATTCAGAATGGTACATGGGACTTGGTGCCTACCCTCGCAGAACATTGTTGGAAACAAGTGGGTGTTCAAGATCAAGCAAACACCCACGGGTGCTGTTGAACGGTACAAGGCCAAACTGGTGGTTAAGGGGTACCACCAGCGACCTGGCGTGGATTTCACTGCCACGTTCAGCCCCGGGGTCAAACTTACCACCATTCGAACTATCCTCCACATCGATGCCCCTCACAGCTAGCCTCTCAGATAGTTGGACGTCAACAATGCCTTCCTCCAAGGCACTCTCCACGAGGATGTACACGGCCCAGCCCACTGGATTTGTTGATCCTCAACATCCTACATATGTTTGCATGCTACGCAAGGCCATCTATGGTCTCAAACAGGCACCCCGTGCCTGGTTCCAGAAATTTACCTCCTTCCTTTACTCTCACGATTTTGTCAACACGCAGTCTGATGCCTCACTTTTCATTCTCAAGCAAGGCCCTAATGTGCTGTATTTTCTAGTCTATGTTGACGACCTCATTGTGACAGGAACCAGCCTTGCGCTTGTCTCCAAATTCAGCAACACCCTGGCTGCCCGGTTCTCTATCAAAGACCTAGGCTCACTTCACTACTTCTTTGGTGTCGAGGTCCTCAAACCACCTCAAGTTTGTCCCTGTCCCAACATAAGTACATTCACGATCTTCTCACCATGGCCCATATGGATGGTGCAAAACCCGTGGCCACCCTCTGGCTCTCTCCTACCCTGCAGCTCAAGGATGGATCACCACCAGCAGATGCAACCTTATTTAGACGCCTAGTGGGCAGCCTACAGTACCTTAACCTCACTCGGCCTGATGTCTCCTATGTTGTGAATAAACTGTCACAATTTATGCATGCTCCAATTGAGCAGCACTGGCAAGCTCTGAAGCGGGTCCTTCGGTACTTGAAGGGCACTCTGACCTTTGGTCTCCATCTCCACAACAAAACCACCAACCGCCTAAATGCTGTCTCTCATGCCTTCTCAAATGCTGACTGGGCTGGTGATCCCGATGACCGCAAGTCCACCACGGCTTACCTAGTCTACTTGGGTGGAAACCTGATTTCCTAGAGCTCTCGCAAGGAACGAGCAATTTCCAGGTCCTCCACTGAGGCTAAGTACCGTGATGTTGCCTCTACGACTGCTGAACTACTCTGGGTGGTCCTTACTCCACGAGTTGGGCCTCTCCATTCGCGGCCCCCACATCATCTCGTGTGACAACATTGGTACTACATTTTACTGCTTCAACCCCACCCTTCATACTCGCATGTTACCATAAACTACAACTTTGTTCGCGAACAAGTCAGTTGTGGCCTCCTTCAGGTCTCTCACATCTCCACGGACGACCAACTGACACATGCTCTCACCAAGGCTCTACCCCGACCTCGCTTCCAACTCCTCCGCTCCAAGATCGGTGTCGCAAACGGCTCCACCGTCTTGCGGGGGCGTATTAAGGATCCCAACCGATCACAAGAGATTAGGGATATCTCTCAGTGATCTGGCGTGTCCTAAGTCCACAGGAATCTTCTCTGATTCCTTCCTGTTGTAATTACTTCCTAGTTAGTCTCTATAAGCACATACCTAGTTAGGACTCTACTAGTACTTACCTAGATAGTACTCTACATCCAATTGTATAAAGTAGGCACTATTGTACATTCAGAATCATGCAATACAAACCAAAGTATTATTCATACCTTTTATCAGATACCTTTTTTTTCAGCTCTCTAGAATTAAAGCAGCTTTAACATCTTCCAGAGCAAGAGCATCTCTCCCATATGGCTTAGTGTCGACAAAATGCTCATATGAAGGAGATAAAGAACACAACAAACTCAAGGCCTGATCCTCATCATCTAACTTGACATCCATAATTTTCTAATCCATGATAAGATTGTTAAAATCATTTAAATGATCTTGAATTGATGTATCTTTAGACATAGGAAATCTGTACAAGCACTGTATAACCGATTAGCAAGAGACTTGGTCATATACCAACTCAAGAACTTAAGCCACAAATCTGCTAGGGACGTCTCCTCAGCTACCCCACGTAGGACTTCATCAAATAGTGGCAGCTGAATGGCCCCAAGTGTTCGTTCCATCATGTCCTCTTTCTTCTCATCAAACATTGATTCCGGTAAAGCATCCACACCCTTTAGCGCCATAAAGACCCCTTGCTAAACCAACATGGCTCACATCTTTACACGCCAAAGGCCAAAGTCATTCCTCCCATTAAAATTTTCAATTTCAAACTTCGTAGACATGGTAGGAGGCTTTATAGAGAATTAGGACCACAACCCAGTCGAAACTAGAGCTCTGATACCAATTGTTGTGCGGAAGCACCTCAAACAATATAACACTATATGAAAGCAAACTAAGAACACCAAGAATTACGTGATTCAACAATAAGCCTACGTCCACAGGTGAAAACAGAGAGGAATTCCACCAATAACAAAAGAGATTAACTCTCTCAAAACCCAAAACCTGAATATACCCAAAGTCTAATTAACAAACGGTGAAACATCACAGATTTTTGTAATGACACACTAACAAAGGACAAGTCTAAAACTAATGCCTAAGCGCCTATTATATACTGATCTTAGCTTATCCTAATCCTATAAGGAGTACAAGCCCAGAAACCTTATAAGACATGAAACAGAGTCCTACAAGCGTTAGGAACTCTAATCCTTATAAAACACAAAACCAAAAATAGCTAACAATAGTATTTACTATTTGACTTATAATTTAAGGCAAACTACAACAGGTAATACGATTCAGATGTTATGTACAAACATCAATAAGCTTAAAGGAATCAAAACATGAAGCTAGCCTGCAATAAGTATGCCTAGGGGAACAGGAAATCTACCGTCACATACATATATACACAAATGAAGCATCTACTCACTAAATAACCAGCTCACATATGAATAGATTAGGTACTGCAGAATTATGCAGGCTTTTAATGAATACGGCTCCTCAAATCTCCAAATGACTCTTTACAAAGGTGGAAGGGGATATTTTCAAGATAAAATAGCACAACCACTGAAGAAAATTTTCAGCAATAATCTGCTGATAATGAGAGCAAAATAAGTGTAAGGACTCGGCCATTTGGGTAAATTCTTAACGGTTGGAAGAGTATAAAGGCTACTGACAGCAAGTTTTCAGAACTCTTATAATGGAAAGCATATTCTGGTTACGAAACAGTAAAGCAGGCTGAAAAAGAAGGACGAAAAAGACGAGAAGAAATGGAGAAATTTATTGCCAAATTACATTCATTAAGCTTTAAAATATCAAGAAAGACTGTCAAACTTTCATTTCTTCATTACTGCCTCTCATTTTCATAGGAAAATACAAAACAAAATATGGGTGAACAAGAAAAGGTTGTTTTCTAAAACTCCTATAAGTTTTTAGCGGCCGAGTTGGAAAATCAGAAACGAATTATGAGTAATTACAAAAGTTAATGGCAAAATTATGGAAAGATGAGAAAATAAGTCAAAAGGTCCACTTTCCCTTGTAACAATTTTCGTGCTTAAACAACCAGGAAGATTATGCCAGAGTGACTATTCAAAGTTGGGGAACAATTGCTTTCCATAAAACCAATTGAAAATTAGCATGCAAATTTGACTCAACACTGGGAAAAAAATGTTGAAAGAAGAAAAGACAATACCGTGTGGCAGAGAAGATATCATCAAATTTTTTTTTTCAATGTGGAAGAATCTTGCAAAGGCATTGGCTTCATCTTGGTGCACAAATATAACGTTTTCTAAAATAGCCTTTGACACACCCATTAAAGCAGGGACTTCCCTATCCATATCAGCACATCTGTAGCTACGGCCATCTTTCTGCAACCCAGAAACAAATACTACCAAATATTAAAGGAAGTACACAAAACAATAAATTTATATAATTTGAAGCTCCTATTGAAATGCAGTTGTACCTCTCCGGTATGTGGATTAATGGTTTGAAGGACGCTGTCGATGGCTTTGAACTCCAATTTCGAAGCTTTCTGCGTAAGCTGGAATGACCTAATGCATATCACATCGTTACCCGCTGCGGTTCTAAATCGAAGTTTAATCTGGGCTTTGGTCTCGGTTTCACCGGCGACCTTTGGGTCATGGATGAAGGTCTGGCCAGACCTAGAATTGGGAGGCAAATCGCCGGTGCAGGAGAGCTTCAAGCATTCGATAATGGTGGTTTTTCCGGCGCCGTTGGGGCCGACAATTAGGGTTAAGGGCTTGAAGAAGGTGATGACGTGCTTGTTCTCCGGGTCAAAGCTCCGGATTCCCTTTATGAGCATCTTGTCCACCGTACTCATCTTCGCTGGTTCTGCAGTCTTCTTCTCATATACTCGACGAAACCGAGGGACGCAGACGGGAGGGTTTTTCTTTTCACTCCTCGGACTGAGAGACAGAGAGTGTCAGCGAACCACATTGGAAAGGGCGGGACGGAGATAGAGGCCAAGTCTAAACTATGAACGGCCCAGATTAAATGGGGTATTCAATATGAGATTTTTTTTTTTTTTTGGAAATTGACAAAAATAGGAGTTTGTCAAAAATGTTTTTAAAAATAAGGATCCCAAAAATAATTTAACAAATCTAGACACTAAACATATCTTATAATACTCTTATAGTTAATAATTTAAAGATTGAACCCTAGAGCAAACCCTTACTCCCTTCATCGTTCAGATTGAACCATTCCACCTTCCATCGTTGAAATCAAACGAGATTGAACCTTCATTCCCTTCAACGAAATCGAATCCTTTCTCGTTCCAGCTGCGACCTGAACATCAAGGTGTGAACTCAACAACAAAATTGAACTACGAATTTGATGTATGAACCCTCCATCCTTCTCATTCATTCATTTTTGGGTTTTTTGTGTGTTGAATTTTTAGGGCTTTTGTGTGTTGATTTTGTTTAATGATGTGAGTCTGGAAAAATGAAGCTAGTTGAAGGCAATAAAAGCCATTTTTGCAGATCTGGAGATCTGCAATTTCCGCTCTGATAGTAACCCTATAGCCCAATAGTCCTAAATACCCTTATAGTCTAATAGTCTGATAGTACCCCTATAGTCCAATAGTTTTAAAATTCCCAATAATAATGCAGTTTACTTATGGTATTGTAGTGAAATTAAAGTTGAATGTAATAAATGTTATTATATGAAATCTCAAAAATGGAATCGGTTGCAACTATGATTTGTTTCAATGGAAAATGGTTGAGGTGTGGAAAGAAGTACACGTATGAAGGGGGCGATAAGAAAGACATTACACTACCAAGGTCTACAATGTTTGCTGAACTTATAAACCGTGTTCGCCTAATTACCCAACCAAAAAATCTCGTTGAATCACTCAAATTAAGGTTTTCAGTTCCTGTAACATCTAACGAATGAAAACATATTGAAATTGTGGATGATGATGATGTCCAATATTTCTTAAGGTACTCTAGTGAGATCATAAGATCCAAAATTGTTCCCTTATATGTTATTGGACCTTATATTTTGTGCTAACCATCGTGTTTTGAAGATCTTTGTAATCCATATGTTGCCTCAATATTAGACTAGAGCCATGTAATTTTAGATTATAACATTGAATATATTTTAGTTTCAATCAACGATATTTCTATGTTTTCTCCTGGATGTTTTTTCAGAGGATCCTACTTGCTGACCTCATAGTCTGATAGTGTCTTCATAGTCTGCTAAGTGTTATTCCTTTGTTTTCTGTGTCTATATTTATATTTTCTTCTGGATTTTAATCAAAGAATGATACTTGTTGTCTGCATAGTCCAGTAGTGGCCCCATAGTGCCCCATTGTCCAGTGAGTATTATGTCTATATTTTCTCCTGAATTTTAGTCAAAGAATGATACTTGATGTCCTTATAGTTTAGTAATGCCCCCATAATGCCCCATTGTCTAGTAAGTGCTATGTTTATATTTTCTCCTGGATTTTAGTAAAAAAATGATACTTGTCGTCCTTATAGTCAAAAAATGATACTTGTTGTCCTCATAGTCTAGTAGTGCCCCCATAGTGCCCCATAGTGCCCCATAGTCCAGTAAGTGATATGTCTATGTTTTCTCTTGGATTTTAGTCAAAGAATGATACTTACTATCCTCATAGTCCAGTAGTGCCCCCATAGTGCCCTATAGTCCAATAAGTGTTATCTTTATGTTTTCTGCTAGATTTTAGTAAAAAATGATACTAGTTGTCCTCATAGTGCAGTAGTACCCCATTAGTACCCCATTGACAGGACCCATCCCGATTATTCCTCGATAATCGTGAATGATCCCGCTCCCGTCTGACTATGAATTTAAACTACCAAAAATAGTCTAACTAAATATACATAAGTACATAATATAACATAACCAACAACCCACATAGTCAGACCAGGGATAGGTATATCGTTAGGACCGTTGACTATCTCAGTCGTCAACCGGTTTACAGAGCATAAGAAATATTTACAAACAAGGATTAAAGTCCTACGCGGTCAGAACTCGAGTATGCAGCGGTTTGCTTATTCTTCTGCCTCAGTACGAGCCTCGGTACCTGTGCACGGGCCTGGAGGGTACAAAAACAGTAAAGGTGTGAGTGGACAAAAATAAAGGTTTAGAAATACATTTATTAAAATCGTCTTACCCTCCAATTTTCACAAACATGCATGCATATCATATAAAACATAGGTTATATAAATCAAAGTAAAAGAAAACAGTTAATATAATTCAAAATCAATCATGATACCATCATCCTCAATATCCAATCTCAATATCCAATAACCCGTCACGATATCAATGCAACGCGTGCAAACTCGGGTGTCTCAAGTCCGAGTACCTCCCCAGGATCAACGACGTCTGGGGTGATATCATCTCCAGGATCAACGACGTCTGGAGGATATCAATATAAACTCACACTCCTGAGATTGAGTCTCCCCTCGGAGCTACTCATCTCCAGGCAGTGGATCGTGACTACTCCAGGATCTACGACGTCTGGAGGAGACCATCAAATCACCGAGGATGATACCACAAATCAAGAATCTCATTTTAAAACTATTTAGATCTCAAAATCAAGTTAATAGTTCAATAGGGTCTCTGCCCGAAATATAGCATTTCCACAGCACAAGTAAATTCCATAATTTCGGAAGAGTTGGATTTAATTTAGAGTGAGTATTTCAGTGAACATTTTCTTCGACTAATTTACCCTCCACTACACACAATCTGTAAATGCCCGAGGAATAATCGGGATGGGTCCTGTCATCAAGTGTTGCGGGAGTGCCCCGTAATGGTAGGTGATGTTGGTCTGGTGGCAGATTTGATACTCTTGGACTTGCATGACTTTGATGTCATCTTGGGTATGGATTGGTTGACGCTCCATCATGCCTCTATCGAATGTGTCGATAAGAGGGTTACCTTTCGGAGCCCGGGGTTACCGGAAACCACTTTTCAGGGAATTCAGCGAGCAACTCCTGTCGGAGTGATTTCTGCCCTGAAGGCAAGTAAGTTGTTGAGGAAGGGGTGCCAGGGATACTTAGCCCGAGTGATGGATTCACGAGCTGCACCATTGAGGGTGGAGGATATACCGATTGTACGGGAGTTCCCGGATGTCTTTCCGGAGGATCTACCGGGATTGCCACCGCATCGAGATGTTGAGTTCACTATTGATCTGGTTCCAGGTACGCAACCTATTTCTCAGACTCCGTATCGTATGGCGCCAGCCGAGTTGAAAGAACTGAAGGCGCAGTTACAAGAATTACTTGAGATGGGATTTATTCGACCGAGCGTATCCCCCTGGGGAGCCCCGGTGTTGTTTGTGAAGAAAAAGGATGGGAGTATGAGACTCTACATCGATTACAGGCAACTGAATAAAGTAACAGTCAGGAACAAATACCCGTTGCCTCGGATCGATGATTTGTTCGATCAGCTGCGAGGAGCGCAGTACTTCTCCAAAATTGATCTACGTTCTGGGTATCATCAATTGCGGGTTAAGGATGAGGATGTACCCAAGACAGCCTTTAGGACCCGTTATGGTCATTATGAGTTCCTTGTGATGCCGTTTGGCTTGACCAACGCACCCGCAGCGTTTATGGATTTGATGAACCGAGTGTTGCAGCCTTACTTGGATCACTTTGTCATCGTGTTCATCGACGATATCCTGGTCTACTCGAGGAGTGCGGAAGCGCACGAGGAGCACTTAAGGATGGTGCTAGGTACCTTGAGGGAAAACCAGTTGTACGCGAAGCTCAGCAAATGTCAGTTTTGGTTGACGAGCGTGAGTTTCTTGGGGCATGTGATCTCAACTGACGGGATCAGTGTGGATACTCAGAAAATTGAGGCAGTGGCGAAGTGGGAACAACCGAGGACCGTCACTGAAGTCAGAAGTTTCTTGGGTTTGGCTGGTTACTACAGGAGGTTTGTAGAGGGTTTCTCTACCATTGCTGCCCCGTTGACGCGACTGACGCGGAAGGGAGTCAAGTTTGAGTGGGATGACGATTGCGAGCGTAGTTTTCAGGAGCTAAAGGAAAGGTTGACATCTGCTCCCATACTGACCCTTCCGGACGATAGTGGGGAATTTGAGGTGTACAGTGATGCATCCTTACAGGGTTTGGGATGTGTACTAATGCAGCATGGGAAAGTGATCGCCTATACTTCGCGCCAGTTGAAACCGCATGAGCGCAATTACCCTACGCACGATTTGGAGTTAGCTGCTGTTGTGCATGCATTGAAGATTTGGAGACATCACCTGTATGGTGCGACTTGCAGAATGTTTACGGACCACAAGAGCCTGAAATACTTGTTCACTCAGAAGGAGTTGAATGTGAGGCAGCGACGGTGGCTAGAGCTAATTAAGGACTATGATTGCACGATTGAGTACCACCCGGGAAAAGCCAATGTGGTGGCTGATGCTCTAAGCCGGAAGTCAACGCATTCTGTAGCACATCTACGGACGGTTCATTTACCACTTTTGGTTGAACTCCGTAAGAATAGCATTGATTTGGGTTTGGATGGCCAAGGTGTCTTGCTGGCTAATTTTCATGTGAGACCACTTCTGGTCGATCGGATCGTTGAGGCTCAATCTCAAGATCCTGTCTCATGTGTACTTCGGATTGAAGTGGAAGCCGGTGAACGGCTAGATTTTACAGTCAGGGAGGATGGAGCTTTGCTAAAAGAAGGACGGTTGTGTGTGCCCGGCGTGGAGGCACTGAAGAAGGAGATCTTGGACGAAGCTCATAGTTCGGCCTACGCGATGCATCCTGGTGGGACCAAGATGTATCGTACCTTGCGAGAGCACTACTGGTGGCCGGGGATGAAACGGGAGATTGCCGAGTTTGTCAGCAGGTGTCTGATTTGCCAGCAAGTGAAGGCTGAGAGACAACGACCTTATGGAGCCTTGCAACCACTACCTATTCCAGAATGGAAATGGGATCACTTGACGATGGATTTTGTGTTTGGACTTCCTAGGACACCCAGGGGTCACGATGGAGTTTGGGTGATTGTGGACAGGCTTACGAAATCAGCTCACTTCTTGCCAGTGCGAGAGAACTTCAGGATGACACAGTTGGCCGAGTTGTTTATCGACGAGATTATTCGTCTGCACGGTACACCGGAATCAATAGTTTCTGACCGAGACCCGAGGTTTACTTCTCGATTTTGGCAGAGTCTACAGGAAGCATTTGGGACAAAACTTCGTTTCAGTACTGCATTTCATCCTCAGACTGACGGCCAGTCTGAGCGGACCATCCAGACTTTGGAGGATATGATGCGAGCTTGCGTTTTGCAATTTCAGGACACTTGGGAGTCACATCTAGCCTTGATGGAATTTGCCTACAACAACAGCTATCAGGCGAGCATTGGGATGGCTCCGTACGAAGCCTTGTACGGACGGCAGTGCAGAACTCCGTTGTGTTGGACGGACGTGGGTGAAAGGAAACTGACTAAATCCGAATTGGTGGAACTGACGACAGAGAGGGTCAGACTCATCAGGGATCGGCTCAAGGCAGCCCAGGACAGACAAAAGAGCTATGTGGACCATCGGATTCGAGATCTGGAGTTTGCGGTCGGAGATCGGGTATTTCTGAAATTGTCCCCTTGGAAGGGTGTAGTGCGATTCGGCAGGCGAGGAAAGTTGAGCCCTCATTATATTGGACCTTATGAGATTACCGAGAGGATTGGCCCGGTGGCCTACCGGCTGGCACTACCGCCAGAGCTTTCGAGGGTCCACGATGTTTTCCATGTGTCGATGTTGCGGAAATATGTGTTTGACGCATCTCATGTACTAGAGGATCAGCCCATTGAACTTCGAGATGATTTGAGCTTCGAGGAACAGCCGGTACAGATTTTGGATCGAAAGGATAAAGTACTACGTCGGAAGACCGTTCCTCTGGTAAAGGTTCTCTGGAAGAACCAGAATGTGGAGGAAGCCACATGGGAACCCGAGGCGCAGATGCGAGAACAGTTCCCCTACTTGTTTCCTTGAAATTTCGGGACGAAATTTCTTAAGGGGGGGAGATTGTAACGCACCGGACGTTCTGGAAATGTAATATTATAAATATTGAATAAAATGACGTTTTTACCCCTGTGTTTGTGTGGTCGATTTGTTGACTTTTTGATTTGGAGGTCGAACGGACGTTGAGTGATGACCGTGACGTAGTTCGGGATGTCACGAGTTCATAGACAGGTGGCACGTCCGATTCGGACGCTCGGAGTGAAAGTTATGATGTTCGGAAGTTCAAGGGCATTATCGTAATTTGGGCGTTATAAGGGGAAAAAAGTTGACTTTTTGTTTGACAATTGATATTCATTTGACTCAAAGACCGTTATGTTCGTCTCGACGCCCCGAGTACAACGACAGGCGGCACGCTTGAAGCGGACGTCGGATGACCGAGTTATGGGTCACGGATGTTGGAGGGCATTTTGGTAATTATTGCACAGAGGGGCATTTTGGTCATTTCACGGTGGTTACTGTTCACCACCGTGAAAAACAGAGTGCACGGCTGTGGGTCTTGTGCGTGCAATTGTTTATGGCTAGTGGAAGGGCTCAGACGTTTTGTTTATGTAGTTTTAGGCAGTGGAAGCAGGATTGAGTGACCTTGGTGCACGTTTGGGCAGAGTTCAGAGCACGGGAGAGTGAGGAATGGCTGTGGTCTCTGTGCTTGCGGGAAACCGTTTTCAGAGACTTCAGAGTGTCTCCCACGAGTTACTGGCCGTTTGAATCGATTACTCTAAATGCCTTTGGGCTGAGAGACTCATTTGCATCCTTCCTGCTGTGGAAAATCTGAGAGAGATTGTGAGAACCAGTGAAGAACCATTTTCGGGTTTCTGGGGGGGAAATCGCAGAGTTCAAATTCTAAGGGTCGAGGGATCAAACTAAACACACGGTGAGACTTCTTGGAGTGAAATAATCACTACGGTGCAAGAACTGAAGGGATTGGAGCCCGTTTCGCCCAGGAACCTGAGTTACGGTTCAGAGTTGAACCAGTTGGAGGGAAAAATTGAATTCGATTTCTGAGGCTTGTTGATCGAAACCATGGGCCATTCTAGTCTTCTGGGAGCAAAAGGAAACCAACCACGTCGAATTCGAAGGACGACACTCACGAATTGGCCAAGAACGGAGTACCCTGGTTCTGAGTATTTTCGAGCTTGAGGACGACGACTTCCAGGTAACGGCGAGACCAATTGATGGTACCATTGTGTTCGTATAAGTCCCCTAAAGCTACTGGTGAAATTAATTTGAGAATGGAGTTAGTTTGGGTGAGTTCCAGAATGTCGATTTGTTCGACTGTTCGAGTTTGAGTTGGGTCGTTTGGGTACTAGTCGAGGTTAATCTTCAATACAGACCTAAAATTAAAGGATTAGAGAAGATAATAGGATCAAAAACGAGAGGAATTGATTGAGAATTGGGCTTGAACTGGTCGGGTTGAGTCGCGGGTAATAGACCCGTTTATCAGTTGATTCGGGTAAGGACGAAGGTACTGTAGCTTGGCGCGTGGCTTTCACGCGCAGCCACTTTGGGCGGCGCGTGACGGCGCGTGTGACGTCAACTCCGATCACGGTCAACATGAGAATTAATCCTTTCAGTCTAACTAACATTTTATCTTTAGAGTTCGAATGGATCGGGAGTCATTCGGGATAATTTCGGGAGTCCGGAAGATTAAGTCTTTAAGTTTATTTTCGCCGAAAAATCCGGAAAAAATTAGGAAAAATCCTACGAGTTATTTTGGGATGTTTGTAACCCTTCTTGTACGTTTTCACAGGCCCGGACACTTCCGAAGCTACGGAGGAGCGCTCGGGACGCGATTGACGCGTCCTAAGACTGTGAGTGGACTTTTTGATTTCTAAATTGGGCATGCATGACTATTTTGCTTATTTATCTCGTGGTTTTACATATGATTTTATGATGGTGAGATGATATATCGGTTTTACATGTTTTCACGTTTTTCGAGATATTTATCGTATTCACGCATTTCGAGATTTCGGTTTTTGCCTATGCATGCGTGATGATTTTGATGAAGTACCTGGTTATGAATATGCATGTTTCGGATTTATGATGTTTGATCATATTGTGAAGTAATTTTCGGAAATTGCATGTGTTGGAAATTGCATGTGACTTCGGACATAAGTCCTGCTATGTTGTGATATGATTTCGGAATGATGTTGGAAAACAGTTGTGATGAATCATGGTTTATTGTGTTTTAAAAACGGTTTTGGGTTTAAAGACCCGGTTGATGGTTGGATCTGGTTTTGGGTTTAAAGACCCGGTATGTTGATGTTGGGGGCGGGCCCGAAAATTGAGTTTAAAGACTCGTGAGTTTAAAGACTCGATTATTATGATACCCCCGAGGCCTACTAATCGTGTTTTGAGTTTAAAGACTCGTTGATATCCCGGGAAGGCCTAATGTTGAGTTTAAAGACTCGGATGGATCCAACGGCATAATCATGATTATTGATTTACGTTTTACTTGATTTGTGCAAATAATGTTTCAAAATGACGGTTTCTGGAATCTGGTATTATTAAATGGTTTTACATGAGTTATGACGATCCTTGTAACGTTTTTCATGTGTTTCGGAAAAAAGAGTTTTCAAAAGTTTAATACACAATTTTGAATATTTGGTTATGCATGCGGATTACAAAACTAGAGGGCGAACCCGATTTCGGAAAAACTGTTTTTCCTGTTAAACTTATGTTTCGGTCCACTCACACCTTGTTGTTTTAAATTCCCTCCAGGTCGTGGTACAAGCGTGGGGGCAAGCACCGAGGCAGAGGCGGAGGCATAAAGTTTTCCGTTGCGGAGTAGTTAGTTCACAGAGTAGGACTTGTTCTTTAATTTGTTTTGTAATATTGCTCTGTGAAACTGTGGACTAGACGTCCAGTCGGTTGTAATCGTTTAATCTCCCTGGTCTGACAATGGGTGTGTGGTAATATTAATTAGTTTTCCAGTATTTTGGATTCGATTGTCAGACGGGAGCAGGATGCTTCCCGATTATCGAGGCGATAATCGGGGTGGGTCCTGTCAGACATCATACACCTCCTCCATCGATCCTTACGCACTCTGGAAGCCCGGTTGGGCAATGGCAACAGGTTATCCCTTTTCTGACGCCTCTTGTCAGACGGGAGCATGACACATTCCATGGTAATCCCGGGGGGATTGGGATGGGTCGTGTCAAGTGGTATCAGAGCAGGTTTTGCTCTTTTGTGCACGAAGGACGAGGGTGTGATGTCTCTTTGGGCTGCAGTTCCGTTGTCAACCTGATAGATAGTTTTGGGTTTGAATGGTGGATTGGGTGTGTTTGGCCCGATACGCCTTGCATTGATACGATTCAACCCAAGTGGGGTTGTATACGATTAACTGGTAATGTGGGACCGTCGGTTCGGTCATGTGATGATGGATTGTTGTGCTACTGGGCACAGCTAGGTTCAGGGAACCCCATTTGAATAATGTATTGGAAATGCGAAACTCAGTTGAGTATTGGTATAAGTTTTGGACCCTAGTAGTGTTGGCTAGTGTACGGGGTGTTGGTGCATCGGAGTTAGCCGATGACCTTCGTGGTGGAACCCACGATGGAACCCACGTTGAGTTGACGATTGGATTGGATTGGACATCTATACGATGTCAGGACCGCGGAGTCGGTCAGGTGGTGGATGTTACTGCAAAAGGCAGTTGGGTTTGGTGGAACCCTATGGTGTGATTTTGGAACCCTAATTTATAATTGATGGATTGGAAAGGTGAATTTTTTTAAATGAGAACTTGTGCTGCGACGTGCGGCTGAGGTCATGGATGACCATGTGGATGACTCTAGTGAGTCATATGGGTTTCGATCTACGGATACGGTTATGAAATATGGAATCCCGTGTTGGATCGAATATTGGTGTGATGTGTGGATACAGATCTTGACAACGATGACTGTTGTTCGACAGTTGTGTCGAGATAACTGGCTATCGAGGGTAATTAGTGTGGTTTTAATACTGGGGGATCAGGGGATGTTCAGGGAACGTTCATTATCCTGACGTGTGGATGGCCAAATTGGGGGTACCCGTAGTTGTGGGGTACGAGTGCTGTTACGGGATCGTCATTCGGAATGAACCGAGATCCAGGGTAACAACTTTGCACACAGTGTGCTAGCATGGATGCTCGTGTGCTAGTGTGGATGTTCGTGTGCTATGTATGGATGTTGGTATGTTGGTGCTTTTATGCCAATACTAGTATGGATGCCGTGTGTTGATACTAGTGTTGATGATGGTGCGTTGGTGCTGGTACTAGCGCTGGTGCTGGTACTAGCGCTGGTGCTGGTGTTAGTAATTGTGAAGACGATGAGCCACCAGTTGGGGTGTGACTCTGTCATGATGGACAGATGATTGGTATCTACGACTCAGTGGTGGTTGAGACTTGGACTGGATGGGATCCAGTGGAGGTTGTGCCGTGTTGGGATAAGTCCCAACAGATTTATGATGACAAGTGATGAACGGATAAAATGGTATGATTGAAACTTGAGGAATCTAGGGATGATGTTCCCTATGTCATGAGAATTGGTGGATTTGGGGAGTTGTTGTCAACTCCGAGATTGGTAAGATTGTTTACCTCTAATATCCTCAGAGAGTACAAGGAAATTATTGAAATTGGAAAAGTCGAGGAAAACCATTTGTGGTATTGATGTGGGATTTTGTGATTGTGAATCACTTGGAACCTTAGGATTGAACCTGTAAAGGTTGAGATGTGAGACGAAGGCAGTATGGTATGCACATCCAGGCAGAGTTGTGGATATTCCGTTCGGAATCAGGGTATGTGCATAAATGATTATTGGCGGACGTGAGGTCCGAGTAATGAATTGATTGTGGACACGTGGTGGCCTAAGTGAGGTATGGATGTGGGCAGTCCAGTGGTTGGACTTGACATCTCATTGGGAGCATGTCTGTTTCCAACATGGTTGGAACTCCCGATTCGGGGAGAGTTGTGATTGGGAGACGAGAGGAGTGCTCGTTTCCGCATCGGTGATTGGTATTCCGAAGTCATTGGGACTGACTTCTTATTTCCTGCAGTGGCAGATGATGATTGTTGCTACCAGTACGTTGAGCGTGTATTGGTTGGTGGACCCATGTTTGGCTTGGAGCCTTTGGACACAAGGAGTTGTGTATGATTTTGGATTTGGTGGTGAAATACGAGGTCATCTTTCCACCAAGGGAAATTTGGCGAATGATTCAATGAGGGTGTAAGACCCTACGATCAGCTTTCAGATGGATTGTTAGCTATGCGAGCATGTGTGGATCCTAGGTGGATCTGATCTGTGATGTTATGGACTTTGGACGATGTGACGATCTAGGATCGTGATGTTACTTGTCGGATGACGTAGTGATGGATCTAGGTCGTGATCGTGATGATCCAGATTGGGTGTGAATTTATCACTCTTACCTTGGTATGTGAGTCGTAAATGACGGGACTGAACTTCCTTTCGGAGTGGAGTCCATATGGTTTGTTACTCGGGTGAGTAGGTTTCCGATGTGGTCGGATTTGTCAACCTTTGACGTGTGGATATTAGGATTGGCTTCCCTATGAAGTCAATCGAGTGTTTTGAGCAAGTAACCGATAGGATCGGTTATGTAATGTCTTGGTGGACGTAAACAAGATTTTGGGTTTTGGAATCGAATTTCTGGGTGACGATTCAGGATTCGATTGCGAAGCTCGAAAATGGATTACTGAATTTGGGTGCGGAATGATTATTCCAATGCTAGCTTACGGAATAATGATTTCGGATTCGGATTTGGACATGGAATAAAAATATGATGTTTGGGTTCGGATTCGGGATTTGCGGATTCGAATTCGGAATTGGAACTAGATGACGGATGGAGTTCGTTTTGTCTCATGTTGGTCTGGGCAAATGTACTCCGTTACTAGAACGTGTTTGGCTATGACCTGGGTGGATGAAGGCAGGTTGATGGATTGATGTACGTACAGGGTACGTTGTGCGAGGATTGATACTGGTTAGGCTGAGTGATGCCGAATGGTGGTACATGGGATGTACCAGTGGTGTGTGATTTAACGTGTTGGTAATCGGCTTGGTTCCGATATCATGTATTTGGCTGTGTTGTGGACTGGACATTGGATACTGTGCGCTGTGCAGAGTGATTTTGTCGGGTTCAGTGATTGTATGAGCAGGTGCTCTTAGCCACGGTTGGCTAGTGGAACCCTAGTATCGAGGTGTGTGATCACTGCTGGGCTGGTATTCATTGTGTTCCAGTTACACTACTTGATTGAGTAAGTTGACGGTATACGTACACTCAGGATGAGTGAATTGGTGGTCAGAGTAACCACGAGTAGCCTTGTGTGACTTGATCACACCGTGATTTCCCAGCGTCTTGGTTCGCTGAGGGAGTCGGCGATTATGAACATTGAGATTAATCTATGTTGCAGGATCGGGCTTGCCCTGCGAATTGAGATCATGTAGTTGATCCTACGCTACATCGGGAGTGATGTAGTACGTGGTGTTGTCACTGACGGACAGATGGTTAGGGCTTTACTAGGGTGGTAAAGCTTAGTGGTGACAGTTTGACTGGTGGTGTCAGCGTGGACTGACAAATGAGATTTGGTGACTCCCCATAGGAGCAAATGTAAGGATATTTTGGCAATGGAAAGGAACCGTCTAGCTGAAGGAGTCAGCTTAATGGTTAGGCGATTTTATCTCGGATCAGGTGATTATGTTCACTCGAGATGGTCAAGTGTTGTTTTTATGACGTATGACTGTGATGGGATGTCTGGGTACAGACGAGACTGGTGTTGTTCCAGTAAGTGGGTGTCCAGGTGTACACAGATGTGAGGTCGAAATGTTTTCGACAAGGTGGTTGTGGAATAAGGTTGTTGGTAATTTCGAGGACGAAATTCTTTAAGGAGGGAAGGTTGTAACGACCCGTCCCGAATATCGGGATTTAATAATATTTAATTATGATTTACTAATCTGGGATTAGTTGAGTGATTTCGGACGAATTGTGCAAAATGACCGTTTTGCCCCTGGGCGTGGGCAAAACGTTGACTTTTAATTCGGATGGTCAAATGGACTTTGACCGATGACCGTGACGTAGTTTGGGACGTCACGAGTTCATAGACAGGTGGCACGTTCGATTCCGACGTTCGTGGTGAAAGTTATGATGTACGGATGTTCAGGGGCGTTTTCGTAATTTGAACGTAATAAGGGGGAAATGTTGACTTTTTGATCGGGAGGTCCGATGGCCGAGGACCGAGGACCGTTAGGACGGTCTCGATGCTCTGAGTCCGTAGACAGGCGGCACGCATCAATCGGAGTCCGTATGACCGAGTTACGGGTCAGGATGCGTGAGGGGCATTTTGGTAATTTACCGCACAAGGGCAGAATGGTAATTTCACTGAGTGTTTGAACGGTTACTGTAGCACCATGTTGGGAGAACATGGCCAGAGCACGGGTGGTTTGTTTTGGGGGCAAATTGCTGGCCTAAACTTTTGTTATGGATTGTTTATTGAGGTTAGTGCGATGCAAGGCTGTGGGGGACGATGTTTGGCCATTAAACTATGGCTACTGCACATGAAAATGGAAGAAAAACTGAGGACTGCTCCCACACTTGATCAGTCATCCCCAGGCCGAAATTGTGTGGATTTTGCACGGGAAGTAACCTTGGGGGATGAGAGAAACACTTTGGGATTGAGAGATGGGAAAATGGGAAGGTTTTGGTGGAGGAATGCTCAAGAACCCGAAACTGGTTTTTGAAGTGTTCAAAATCGAACTTCGGTTTTTAGGCCAGCCCAAGCCTAATTGATGATTCATTGAGCTTCCTGGAACCTCAACGAGTCGAACCAGATCAAATGGGGCAAGCTTTGGGGCTCCTAGGGCCGTGGACGGACGAGGTGGACGGCCGGAAAACTCAAGCTTGAGTCGTGGTGATTGAGGTAACGTCGTGTTCAATTAATCATGCGAATTGGTTCGTATTAATCCTTATAAGCTTCCTGTGAAGTTAATTTGACAATGGTTGAGGATTGGTGAAGTTTTGGTGATTGACCCGTTTTGGGTGATCACGGGTTGATGGCACGATTATGGATTGGTTAATGTTAATCGATGTCGCAGAACTGAAATTCATTGGTTAATGATTGTTTTAGGATCAAGAACGGATTGAATTGATGTCGAATTGGGTGTGATTGAATCGGATCCTATCGCGGGTAATCAGACCCGTTTACCAGACAAACGGGTGAAGAAGGAACACTGTAGCAGTCACTGTAGAAGGCGCGTGGCTTTCACGCGCAGCCACTCACGGCGGCGCATGACGGCGCGTGGGCACAAATCTCGAGGTGAGGTCAACATGACTTTTAATCTATGCAATGTATCGAACATTTTGGGATTGGTTTCGTGTCGATCGGACACCGTTTCGATATTGTTCGGGGAGGTTTTAAATCCAGTTTAAAAATACTTAAAAATTCGGGAAAATTACGGGACTTGAATAGGATGTTAATGATGAGGTTAGTGATCCTCTAATGCGATTTGAACAGGATTGGGAGTCTCGGTGATAGTGGTGTGGCCCGGGAAGGCCTATGGCCCGCGTATCGAGGCACTCGGTTAAACGGTCTGTGAGTGGACATTGGTTTTATAAATTCGATGCATGCATAACTGTTTCATGATTGTTATAATTATGATTAAATGATTTATTTTGGATATCGGTGAATTTAAAATAATTTCACGTATTTCGAGGTGAATTACGTATTTGCACGTAAACCGAGGTTTTCTGGATTTGCACCGATTTCCATAAATGTGGTTGGATATGATTTCATGAAACGGTTACGAGCTTAAATAAATTAAAATCGGGCCAGGGGCCCAGTTGAATTATGAAATCGGGCCAAGGGCCCAGTTAACTTATGAATCGGGCCAAGGGCCCAGTTAACTTGTGAATCGGGCCAGGGGCCCAGTTAACTTATGAAATCGGGCCAGGGGCCCAGTTGATTTCTTCATGTGATTTCAGGTCGGGGACCCTAAAATGGAATTGAATAAATGATTTCGGATTTAAATCAACTATTTGAACTTATGACGGTTTTATGGAAACTCGGGGCAGGGCCCTTGTGATATTTTGGAAATGAATAATAAAATGTGTTCCATAAAACCATCTCGATATGAGGATATATATCCTGGTCTCCTCCAAGTTTCGGGGACACTGGAGAAGTCACGGTGTGTTGCCTGCGAGGGCTCATTGTACGGAGCTACCGGACCGTATAGTGATCCAGGAGCAGGATTGCTAGACGTCAGAGACGTCAGACATCGGGGATGTCAGAGATATGGACCCGGTGAGACCCCGGGCAGCACGCGTTGCTTAATACCGTGAGATATGACGTCAGGAACGTCAAGCGTCTAGGACGCTAGGCATCGGGGATGCCGGAGATGGAAAAATAATAAATGAACATTACTGGATTTATGAAATAACTCTTGGATTGACTTTTGGGGTTCGAAACTATGCTTTGGTTTCCGGGCTAAGGCCTTAATGGTTATTTCTAAATAAATATGGGATTATTGGTTTTTGGTGCATGCATATGCTTTTACTGAGGGGCATAAATGTCTTATAAATGTTTTTAAACAGACTTGTTTATTTTCGTCCACTCACAGCTTTTGTTTTTAATGCCCTTCAGGTTGATTCCGGATGCGACTGCAGCAGAGACTAGGACATCATACACCTCCTCCATCGATCCTTACGCACTCTGGAAGCCCGGTTGGGCAATGGCAACAGGTTATCCCTTGTCTGACGCCTCTTGTTAGACGGGAGCATGACACATTCCATGGTAATCCCGGGGGGATTGGGATGGGTCGTGTCACTAGGGGCAAAATCGTCATTACGCCCTGAACGTCCATTAATCCTCGTCTAATCCCCGATTAACCTAGATAATTCGTCATTAATTCTTAATTAATCTCGATAATTCGGGACGGGTCGTTACAATATGCCCATTTGAATGGTTTGAGATGATTTATGAAATATTTTTCATATACCATCCTTATATCTATGGATTATCTCCTCCAGTCGTCTAGGACGCTGGAGTAGTCACGACGCATTTCCTGCAAGGGGCCATTGCACGGAGCGACCAGACTGTATAGTGACTTAGGAGCAGGATTGCTAGATGTCTCGGATGTCAAACATCTGGGACGTCAGATATCTGGGATGTTAGAGATTGACTCGGGTTGAGACCCCGGGTAGCACGCGTAGCTTGGACCGTGACATGACGTCTGGGACGCCAGGCATCTGAGATGCCGAGGATTGGTATGTAACGGTGGTTGATTGGATTATGATTTATGGATTTACTGGATTATGAATTTGTATTTCAGATTTATTGGATTTATGAAATGGTATTTCAGGGTTGGTGGTTTTGGGGATTGGCCCACATGATTGGATTTACGGTTTTGGGCTGAGTTCCCACATACTTGGATTTATGGTTTTGGGCTAAGGCCCTAATGATTTAATTAAAGTAAATGGTTTGATTATTGGTTTTCGAATGCATGCATGCTTTTTAGTGAAGGGCATAAATGTCTTCTTATGAAATGTGTTTTATTAAACTATTGATTTTTAGTCCACTCACAGCTTTTAATGGTTTTTAATACCCTTCAGGTTGATCGCGGATGCGGGCTATAGCAGAGACCGAGACATCACAATCCTCCACCCATCCTGGTGCGCTCTGGATGTAACGACCCATCCTGAATATCGAGATTAAATATTAATTAATTATGGATTTAGTATGACTAATCGAGGATTAGATGAGTGAATTCTAACGGACGGTGTAAAATGACCGTTATGCCCCTAAATTTGTCTAAAATGTTAACTTTTGACTCGGAGAGTCAAACATACGCTGACCGATGACCGTTACGTAGATCGGGACGTCACGAGTTCGTAGACAGGCAGCACGTCGAAAACGGACGTTCGACGGAAAAGTTATGATCACGGGAGCGGAATTGGTTAAACTTACATCCCGGGAATTAGATTAAGATAATAATAAAATATTAAGGGACTGATGAGTGACAAGTGGACCATTGGATGAGTGACAAGTGTCACTCATCCCATGGCCCAATTTCCACAAAAAAGGGATCTTGTCCCATTGGCTGTTTTTATATTTTTATATATTTTTTTTATTCATCTCTCATCTCACCGTTCATCTCTCCCTCAATTGTCTCATCCTCACCATTCATTTCTCTCCTCTGATCATCATCTTCTTCATCATCGAACAACCTCACCATTTTTGCTAAACTGTGAACCCCATCACCCATAAACCTCACCTAATGCTTATAATCCCTCCAATCTCCATTAATGGTGGTGAGTGTGTGAAACTGGTGTTCGGTGAGGGTCAGCCGAGAGATTGAAAAACAGAGAGTGTGTGTGTGTGTGTGTGTGTGTGTGTGTGTGTGTGTGTGTGTGTGTGTGTGTGTGTGTGTGTGTGTGTGTGATCGTGAACCCAACCCTCTCATACCTCACCTATTGCTTGTGTTGTGTGAATAAGAAAGGAGGGGGAGGATGCGGCGAGTTCAACGGTGGCCATGACGGTGACCCACGACGGATAAAGGAGGTAAGAAACTGTAAGGCTCCTATTTTGATTCAAAAATGGCAAATGATGTTTTAGTAGCTGTTGATTGAATTGGTTGCTTAGGTGAGCTTCTGGAGGTTGCGATGAAGCTATTGGGCTTGGAACGGAGGCCAACGGTGGCCAGAGTCACGAGAACACAGAGGAGGAGGAGGTTGCCTGGTTCAAACGTCGATCGGGGAGGTAACTTTCAGCCCTTATTTTCTAATTTTGAAGTCATAGATCGACGAGAATTAGTGGGACGAAGCTGTAGGGATTAAATTGGATTGAAAACAGGCTAGGAATGGCGAAAACCAGTCACGCCAATTCTGTTGGACCGAACACTAGTGGACCGGATCGGACCGGGTTCGGCGAGAGGTTGAAGATGAACAGTAGCTAGCACGTGGCTCCCACGTGCAGTGCCTTTAGGCTGCGCGTGAGGGCGCGTGGGCTGATATGGAGATTTCGAGGACAGGTTCGGATATTCCAAGGACGGTGATTTAGCCCGGGAAGGCTTATGACACGCATATCGAGGCGGTAGCGTAGGACGGTCTATGAATGGAGATTATTTTCTAAACTATGATGCATGCATAACTGTTTTATATGTTTTACATATGTGATTTCTATGATGATGATTGTGGTATTGGTGATTTACACATTTGCATGTATTTCGAGATGTTTTCCGTATTTGCACGTATATCGAGGTTTATGGTTTAATAATAGTTTAATGGTATGATTTTGGATTTGGAAATATGGAATCGGGCTTGAGACCTATTTGATTTACAAACTATCGGACTTGGAGTCCATTTTATTGAATGAGGCATCGGGCCAGGTGTAACGACCCGTCCCGAATATCGGAATTCAATAATATTTAATTGTGATCTACTAATCTGAGATTAGTTGGGTGATTTCGGACAAATTGTGCAAAATGACCGTTTTGCCCCTGGGCGTGGGCAAAATGACCGTTTTGCCCCTGGGCGTGGGCAAAACATTGACTTTTAATTCGGATGGGCAAATGGACTTTGATCGATGACCGTGACGTAGTTCGGGACGTCACGAGTTCATAGACAGGTGGCACGTTCGATTCCGATGACCGTGGTGAAAGTTATGACGTGCAGAAGTTCAAGGGCGTTTGCGTAATTTGGATGATATAAGGGGAAATGTTGACTTTTCGATTGGGAGGTCCAATGGCCGAGGACCGAGGACCGTTAGGATGGTCTCGATGCTCTGAGTCCGTAGACAGGCGGCACGCATCAATCGGAGTCCGTATGACCGAGTTTCGGGTCAGGATGCGTGAGGGGCATTTTGGTAATTTTCTGCACAAGGGCAGAATTGTAATTTCACATGGGGGCACTGTTTGATTGAAATGGCCGTGAGGGGGATGTTTTGTGCGATCGATCCCATGGTTTGTTTATCAATTTAATGACTGATTTGAGGCAGCTTTGGATTGTGATTGCACATGTATTGTGCTGGCAATCACTCACAAGAACATGGGCACTGATTTTTAATGGTTTCGGGTCAGTGCAGGGGAGTTTTACACAGTGGAATTGTGGGCTGCTTTGGGACGCCTTTAACGGCTAAATTGAATTAAAAGAATGGAGAGTGAGTCGAGAGTGGTACTCTGTGATTGAGAATGAAAGGAATGAGTGAAATTGGAGTTGGATTTCTCTGAAAACCCGAAACTGGGTTTTGAGAAATTCAAATTCGAACTTCTAGTTTTAGGCCAGCCCAAGCCTAATTGATGATGGATTGAGCTTTCTGGAACCTCAACGAGTCGAACCTGATCAAATGGGGCAAGATTTGAGGCTCCTAGGGCCGTGGACAGACGCGGTGGACGGCCGGAAAATCCAAGCTTGAGTCGTGGTGATTGAGGTAACGTCGTGTTTAATTTATCATTCGAATTGGTTCGTTTTAATCCTAATAAGCTTCCTGTGAAGTTAATTTGGCAATGGTTGAGGATTTGTGGAGTTTTGGTGATCGCCCCGTTTTGGGTGATCACGGGTTGGTGGCACGATTATGGATTGGTTGATGTTAATCGATGTCACAGAACTGAAATTGATTGTTTCATGATTGTTATAGGATCAAGAACGGATTGAATTGATGTCGAATTGGGTGTGATTGAACCGGGTCCTATCGCGGGTATTTCAACCCGTTTACCAGACAAACGGGTGAAGAAGGAACACTGTAGCAGTCACTGTAGCAGGCGCGTGGCTTTCACGCGCAGCCACTCACGGCGGCGCGTGACGGTGCGTGGGCGTGAATCTCGAGGTGAGGTCAACATGACTTTTAATCTATGCAATGTATCGAACATTTTGGGATTGGTTTCGTGTCGATCGGACACCGTTTCGATATTGTTCGGGATGTCCGAAGGTTTTAAATCCAGTTTAAAAATACTTAAAAATTCGGGAAAATTACGGGACTTGAATAGGATGTTAATGATGAGGTTAGTGATCCTCTAATGCGATTTGAACAGGATTGGGAGTCCCGGTGATAGTGGTGTGGCCTGGGAATGCCTATGGCACGCGTATCGAGGCACTCGGTTAAACGGTCTGTGAGTGGACATTGGTTTTATAAATTCGATGCATGCATAACTGTTTCATGATTGTTATAATTATGATTAAATGATTTATTTTGGATATCGGTGAATTTAAAATAATTTCACGTATTTCGAGGTGAATTACGTATTTGCACGTAAACCGAGGTTTTCTGGATTTGCACCGATTTCCATAAATGTGGTTGGATATGATTTCATGAAACGGTTACGGACTTGATAAAGTAAAATCGGGCCAGGGGCCCAGTTAACTTGTGAATCGGGCCAGGGGCCCAGTTAACTTATGAATCGGGCTAGGGGCCCAGTTAACTTGTGAATCGGGCCAGGGGCCCAGTTAACTTGTGAATTCGGGCCGGGGGCCTAGTGGACTTATGAATTCAGGCCAGGGGCCAGTTAACTTATGAAATCGGGCCAGGGGCCCAGTTGATTTATACATGTGATTCGGGTCGGGGACCCTAAAATGGAATCGAATAAATGATTTTGGATTTAAATCAACTACTTGGAATTATAATGGTTTTGATGATATTGAAATTATGGTTATGGCACGTTTCACAGTATTTGGGCTTGAGACCCGTCTGATGAAACTTAAAGATTGGTTTGGATTTTATCTATGTATATATATATGCTTTGCATTTGGATATCAATAAAATGTATTTGGTACTGCACTGTATAGATCCTTTCATATTATATTGTCTCCTCCGGATGAGGTACCCCGGAGAGGTCACGGACGTCTAGTACGTCCAGCGTCTATGACGCTAAGCATCGGGGATGCTGTACCCGAACGGGGTTCGGGGATTGAACTCGGAATTGAGACCCGAGTGGCACGCGTAGCCTTGTGATTCTGACCTTATTAGACGTCAGGGACGTCAGACATCAGGGATGTCGGATTGGAGTGTATGGTGCAGTGGCTAAAATTATGTTTATGGTTCATATTATATGATATATGATTTTAAATGATGGTGCATGCATATGATTTTACTGAGGGGCATAAATGTCTTATAAATGTTTTAAACAGACTTGTTTATTTTCGTCCACTCACAACTTTTGTTTTTAATGCCCTTCAGGTTGATTCCGGATGCGACTGCAGCAGAGACTAGAGCATCGCACACCTCCTCCATCGATCCTTACGCACTCTGGAAGCCCGGTTGGGCAGTGGCAACAGGTTATCCCTTGTCTGACACCTCTTGTCAGACGGGAGCATGACACATTCCATGGTAATCCCGGGGGGGATTGGGATGGGTCGTGTCACCAGGGGCCCAGTTGGTTTATGAAATCGGGCATGAGACCCAATTGTGTTTTATGAACGTGATTTCAGGTCGGGGACCCATAAATGGATTTGGATAAATGGTTTTGGATTTAAGAAATCGGATTTGTGGATTACGATGGTTTTATGGAATTCTTGGGTGTAGGCCCATTTGAACAGTTTGAGATGATTTATGAAATGGTTTTCCATATACCATTCTTATATCTATGGATTGTCTCCTCCAGTCGTCTGGGACGCTGGAATGGCCACGGCGCATTGCCTGCGAGGGGTCACTACACGGAGCGACCGGACCGTATAGTGACTCAAGAGCAGAATTGATAGACGTTTGGGATGTTAGACATCTGGGACGTTAGACATCTAGGATGTCAGAGATTGACTCGGGTCTAGACCCCGGGTAGCATGCGTAGCTTGGACCGTGAGATGACGTCTGAGACATTAGGCGTCTGGGAGGCCAGGCGTCTGGGATGCTGAGGATTGGTACATAACGGTATTTGATGGAATTGTGATTTATGGATTTACTGGATTGTGTATTTGGATTTTGTATTTATTGGATTTATGACTTGGTTTTCGGTGTTCATGGATTTGGGCAGGGACCCATATGGTTTGGATTTACAATTTTGGGCTGAGTTCCCACTTACTTTAATAGGACTCATCCCAATCCCCCTGGGATTAATGTGGGACGACCCTGCTCCCGTCTGATACGAAGTGTCAGACAAGGGATATTTCCAATCTTTGCCCTCTCGGGCTATCAGAGTACGCCAGGATCCGGAGGAGGTATGTGATATCTCGGTCTCTGCTACAGTCCACATCTGCTGTCAACCTGAAGGGCAGTCAAAACATTAAAAACTGTGAGTGGACAAAACAAGAGTTTGTAAAATTATTTCATAAGAAAGACATTTGTACCCTTCACTAAAAAGCATGCTTGCATTCGAAAACCATTTATCAAACCGTTCATTAGGGTCTTAGCCCAAAATCGTAAATGAAACCGAATACACGGGCCACTGCCTAAATCCATAAAGATACCAAACATACAGGCCACTGCCCAAACCATACGGGACACAACCCAACACCTGTATACATCACATATCGTATATCGTAGATCATATATCATATATCACATATACATATAATCACACAACCAATCCTGTCACGGTTTCCAAAGCTACGCGTGTGCTACCCTGGGTCTCAAACCCGTCTCTCAGAGTCCAAGGTCAATGTCCGTAGACCAATGACCCATCCTGAGGTTACGATCCATGCTTTCCTGAGAGTAAGGAACCTAACTGATGGGGGGCGACTCCACTCAGTCGGTGCTCCGTGACTACTCCGGGGTCCACCCAGGCCAACGACCCTTCCCGGAGGAGATAGTACAAGTAAAGGAAGGTATATGAATATAAATACATATATATATATATATAACAAAATCATCCTTAAAAACTTTCAACGGATTCATGCCCGGTTCCCATAAACCGTCATGAATCATGAAAACCTTCCAAGGGTTCATGCCAGTTCCCATAAACCGTCATGAACCTGCAAACCCATTAGGGTCCCCGACCCGAAATCATAACCGTAAAGTAAAACTGGGTCTCGTGCCCGAACATATGACATCAGCTGGGCATCGTGCCCGATATCTAAGGGTCAGTCACGACTCCTATAGTAGCGATGCATGTAAACATCCATCCAGGACCGCCCTCAATCTTGGTATGTCGCCGTGAACAAATCAACCGACGTGACCACCACAAGATCATGGTGCACTCATCACCGATCGATATCCTGAACCGTCAGCACTCCGAAGTCAAGCCTCCATCGGCTGCCCGACAACAGAACGTGCATCGTGACCTCTCCGGAAGGAACATATCCTAGTCCGGAGGCGAGCGTCATATCGTCGGTCACCATGCATATAGCACCTGTCGCGACCACGATTCAGACCCGTAGGCCATCAATAGGGTCATATGCCCGAGACAAAACCAAATGGGTCTCATACCCGAGTTTATCCTTTTGGAAATCCAAATCCATTTCATTTAGACCAATAAAGACATACAAACCCGTATTGGCACCGTATAGGGCCGAAACCTCGAAATACGTGCCAATACGTAACCACACCCAAATGCACTCATGGCATCACAAAACATGTATTAAAACATATAATAAACATTTATGCATGCACCAATTTAGAAAACAAGGTCCACTCACAGACCGTCCGAGCTACCGCCTCGATATGCGTGTCATACGACTCTCCCGAGCCAATCACCGTCACCGGGACTCCCAAACCTGTCCAAATCGTAATAGAAGGTTACTAACTACTTAATTAACCTCCCAATAAAGCCCCGTAATTTTCTGGAATTTTTAACTATTTTAAATCTCGATCCGAAACCTTCCGATGCCCCGAACATTATCGAGACGGTATCCGATCGACACGAAACCAGTCCCAAAATGTTCGTTACATTGAATAGAAGATTTCACGTGTTGAAAACATTCCCAAAAGATGGGACACGTGTCCCCACGCACCTAGAGAAGGTGCTGCGCATGAGCCCATGCACTCACTATTCATCGTCTTCCTAAACGCTGAACCGGTTCTGACAGGACCCATCCCAATCCCCCCGAGATTAGTGCGGGATGACCCTGCTCCCGTCTGACACGAAGTGTCAGACAAGGGATATTTTCGTCCTTTTCCCTCCCGGGCTATCAGAGTACGCCAGGATCCGGAGGAGGCATGTGATATCTCGGTCCCTGCTACAGTCCACATCCGATGTCAACCTGAAGGGCAGTCAAAACATTAAAAACTGTGAGTGGACAAAACAAAAGTTTATAAAAACATTTAATAAGGAAGACCTTTGTACCCTCCACTAAAAAGCATGCATGCATTTGAAAACCATTTATCCAAAACAAACCATATGTGGGACTAAGCCCAAAGCAGATATAAACCAAGGTCGAAAGGACCACAATGAAAACGACCATACGGGCCACTGCCCAAATCCTGTGCACACCTGTACACACCACATATCATATATCATATATCCATCACATACATATATATAAGTCACACAACCAATCCTGTCACGGTATCCAAACCCACGCGCGTGCTACCCAGGTCTCAATCCGAGTCTTCTCAAAGTCAAGATCAATGTCCGTAGACCACTGACCCTACCCGAGGTAATAGTAATCATAGCCTTCCTGAGAGTAAGGAACCCAACTGGGGGGTGACTCCACTCAGTCGGTGCTCCGTGACTACTCCGGGGTCCACCCAGGCCAACGACCCTCCCCGGAGGAGATAATAGAAGTAAAGGAAGGTAGACGAACATATATATACATAACATAAACATTCATGACCGGTTCCCCTGAACCGTCATGATCCATAATATCCATAATTAGGTAACATGCCGGTTCCCGTAAACCGTCATGTACCGTAATAACATAACCGAGGTAACATGCCGGTTCCCATAAACCGTCATGTACCGTAATAACCAACAAGGGTTCATGCCGGTTCCCATAAACCGTCATGAACCATAATACCATAACAAGGGTTCATGCCGGTTCCCATAAACCGTCATGAACCTGGGACTCCATTTAAGGTTCCCTGACCTGAAATCAAAACCGTAAAGTGACTGGGTCTCGTACCCGAACATAGGACACCAACTGGGCACCGTGCCCGGAATCTGAGGTCATATGCCCGAGACAAAACCAAATGGGTCTCATACCCGAGTTTATCATTTTGAAATCCAAATTCAGTTCATTTAAATCAATAAAGAAATACAGACCCGTATAAGCACCGTATAAGGCCGAAACCTCGAAATACGTGCTTATACATAACCACATACAAATGCACCCATGGCATCATCAAACAAGTAATAAAACATATAATAAACATTTATGCATGCACCAATTTAGAAAACAAGGTCCACTCACAGACCGTCCGAGCTGCCGCCTCGATTTGCGTGCCATACGGCTCCCCGAGCCGATCACCATCACCGGGACTCCCAAACCTGTCCAAATCGTAATAGAAGGTTACTAACTACTTAATTAACCTCCTACCAAAGCCCCGTAATTTTCCCGTATTTTTAACTATTTTTAATCCTGAACCTAAACCTTCCGATGCCCCGAAACATATCGAGACGGTGTCCGATCGACACGAAACCAGTCTCAAAATGTTCGTTACATCGAATAGAAGATTTCGTATGTTGGAACCTTCCTCAAATTCCTCCCCACGCGCCCACACGCGCCACCTGAAGTGGCTGCGCGTGGGAGCCACGCGCCGCTACAGTACCCGTCGTCTTCAGCGATCGAACCGGTCCGGTCCGGTCCAACCCCTGCAACTGGACCGGCGTAACTGGTCCAGGTCTCCGACGCCCTCATTTCTCATCCGTTTTCCTCCATTTCAATCCCTAAATTCATCTTTTAATCTTTCCTATAATTCCCAATTAACCAAACTAGCTAAAACACCCAAAATCCTAACGGTTCAAAATGGACCTCACGGTCCCTGTTTTTCCGATCATCCCACACGGCTGCTCAGCCGTCCCTAACCACCAAAACCTCACTAATCACCCCCTAGCAACCTAAATAATCCATCCTAATCATCCAAATCGACCCATAACCACAGAAATGAAAAATGGATTGAAATCGGTTAAAACCGATACCTTTCGGGCTTCACGGCTCCACCGTCCCCGGCGGCGTGCCCTTGGCCGGCCACCAGCATCCACACATCCTCTCCTCACTCTCTGGTCCTCTTAGTCCTGATCAAAGAAGGTTGGGTTGGATTTGGGTGATGGTTTACACGGGTTGGGTTGTTTGGAAACAAAGAAAATGAATGATCGAGGCAGGTGGGAGGTGCATGAATGAAAGCTAAGGGCCAGTGGATGGGTGACACTTGTCACTCATCCATTGGGCCTCCAGTAAATATCTGGGCCCACTAGAGACAAAACTGCACTTTTTGTCTCGTAAAACGTGCCGTCGTGGATAGTAACCGGGAACTTTCGTGAACCGTAACTTCGCCGTCGAACGTCCGAATTCGACGTGCCGCCTGTCTACGGATTCGTATCGTCCTTATCTACATAACGGTCTTCGGCCCTCGGCCATCGGACCTCCCGGTCAAAAAGTCAACTTTTGACCTCCTATTCACCCAAATTACCAAAATGCCCCTAAACTTTCGAACGTCATAACTTCTTCCTCGAACGTCGGAATTGAACGTGCCACCTGTCTATGAACTCGTAACGTCACGAACTACGTCACGGTCATCGGTCAAAGTCCCTTTGACCGCCCGATCGAAAAGTCAACATTTTGCCACCATCAAGGGCAAAACGGTCATTCCGCATCGTTCGTCCGATTTAACCTAACTAATCACCGATTAACCTCACTAATCGTGATTAGTCACTAATCTAATCATGGAATTTGGGACGGGTCGTTACAACCTTCCCTCCTTAATTAATTTCGTCCCCGAAATTCCAACCGACCTAATCTAACCGTTCTTCCCTCCTTAATTAGTTTCGTTCTTGAAACTCCAACTATCCTGATTCCACATCCAGCTCGCGGAAAGTAGAATCAACCTCGCAACACGTATACACTCGTACACCAACTAACCAGAGTAATACGTACTCGTCCGCACCCAGACGTACCCCTAACACTCACGTCGTATCGACTACACTCGACCACTTCGAATGACAGTAGCCATATGCTCCGAATCGACACCACTTGTCAACTCGATGATTCCTTTCTCAAACGCTAATCTATCCTAGCGTTTGCTCCCACCGGGAGTCACCAATCACTCAACGATCCACGATGACACCTCCTACAAACTGTCAGTACTTGACAGTCGTCAGTCGCAAACTGATATGACACACACTCGTGGTTACACTAACCACAAGCATTTTACTCGACCTGTGTGTAACTAGACTCATCAAAACCACTATGACCCAATGCACAGTATCCAATGTCCAGTCCACGACCCCGACTAATCCAATGGTATCGGAACCAAGCCGACCACCAACACGCTCACCAATGTACTACCCGTATAACCTATATACCGTCACTAGGCACCACAAGCCTATCCATTATCGTACCTCGAACAACGTACAAGGTACATACAACTACCCATCAATCAGCCTACAACCACCTAGGTTGTAGCCAATCACGTTTCAATTATGGAGTTCATTCGTCCAATCCAGCATTAGACAAATCGAAACTCCAACCCATCATCTATTCCCAAATCCGAATCCGAATCCGCAATTTCGTAAGAAATCCCGAATCCAAATCCAGAATTCATATCCATACTCATGTCCAAATTCAAATCCGAAATCATCATTCCGCAAACTAGTATTAGGAATGACCATTCCGAACCCAAATCCATAAAAGAAAATCTACAGTCAAGCTCTAGAATCAAATCCTGAATCGTCACCCAGAATCCGATTCCAAAACCCAAATCTAGAAATCCTTTTTCAAGTTCCAAAATCAAATCCTGAATCGTCATCTAGAAATCTGATTCCAAAACCTGAAATATCGTTCACGTCTACCGAGACGTATCAAAACCGAACCTATCGGTTACCTGATCAACCGATTACACACCATACATTAGATTGACCTCATAGAGAAATCAATCCCAACACCCACACAGCTCTAAGGCTGACCATATCCGACCACGTCGGAAATCTACTCATCGGACAACTACTCAGGTGAGTAATAAGTCATATGGGATTTACCTCGGAAAGAAGTTCAGTCCCATCATGCTTCACTCAACATCCAAGTAAGAGTAATAAACTCTCCACCTATCTGGATATCCAAATCACGATCCAGATCCAACACTACGTCAACCGACCATAGACGTCACGATCGAGGATCGTCTCGCCAACCAAAGTCCTAGACCATTTCCCACATCTTAAATAGATTAGTCTACGACGAGACACGCCGAGACTGTGGGTTCTCACTGATTACCTCGTATCGATCCTTGTCATTCCACCGAGGCAAAACAAGAATGATCGAATAATCCATCCTACGTGAATGCAAACAACACTCGCTGCACTCACCACGTCATGTAACCTAACATCGTCTGCCACCAAGTAGAAAATGAGAAATCTCAGTCACCTAACTTCGATATACTCACTCCACCTGATGACCCAAGACAATCACGGGTCCACCAACCAATACACGATCAGTGTACTAGTGGCAACCAACAACATCAATAACATCTACATCCTCTACCACCATCAATCATGGTAGAACCTGAGAAGTCACCCAAACGACTTCGACATACCCAATACCAATGCGGAAAACCCGCATTCCACTCGTCACCTCAATCGCAACCTCTCGCGATTCCGAAGTTCCAACAAGATTGGAAACAACATACCCGGACATTAACCACGTGTCCCCTAACCAGTTTAACTCTATCTGAGTTCCACTCCTGAACCACAGATACCGAACATATGCCCATTACGACGGAGTCACACCCCGATCCGTAACTCATCGTCATCACGATCACTAGCACCAGTACCAGCGCTAGTACCAGCACCACGCACTATCGCCAAAACTAGTGTCAGTATCAACACGCCGTGTGCAAAACTGACACCCTGGATCTCCGCTCATACCGAGCGACGATCCCGTACCTCTGCTCGAATAGGAGAAACTCTGTCTCCCTCGTACCCAACAACTCTGGGTACAGTCACCCTGACAACTCATACGAGAAAAGGAAAACGTTCCCCGAACGTCCCCAATCCCCAACAATCGTAACTATAACCACTCTCGGTAGTAGCGCCTGCCCCACACTCGTGCAGACCTAACTACCAGACATCGCTATATCCAGACTCCGTATCCAACAGAATCAATCGCCCGTACCAACTACTCTGTATCCCACTCAGGGATTCCATCGACAAGTACCAACCCTGGTAACCTGTCCAACCAAACTCTAACCAGTCGCAACTCGACTAACCCAATGTCCTCTACCAGGTCACCGATGACCTTAGTTGCACCAACCCACAACTGAAGTAGCACGACAACCACCGAGCCAATCACCGTCACCGGGACTCCCAAACCTGTCCAAATCGTAATAGAAGGTTACTAACTACTTAATTAACCTCCCAATAAAGCCCCGTAATTTTCTGGAATTTTTAACTATTTTAAATCTCGATCCGAAACCTTCCGATGCCCCGAACATTATCGAGACGGTATCCGATCGACACGAAACCAGTCCCAAAATGTTCGTTACATTGAATAGAAGATTTCACGTGTTGAAAACATTCCCAAAAGATGGGACACGTGTCCCCACGTACCTAGAGAAGGTGCTGCGCATGAGCCCATGCACTCACTATTCATCGTCTTCCTAAACGCTGAACCGGTTCTGACAGGACCCATCCCAATCCCCCCGGGATTAGTGCGGGATGACCCTGCTCCCGTCTGACACGAAGTGTCAGACAAGGGATATTTTCGTCCTTTGCCCTCCCGGGCTATCAGAGTACGCCAGGATCCGGAGGAGGCATGTGATATCTCGGTCCCTGCTACAGTCCACATCCGATGTCAACCTGAAGGGCAGTCAAAACATTAAAAACTGTGAGTGGACAAAACAAAAGTTTATAAAAACATTTAATAAGGAAGACCTTTGTACCCTCCACTAAAAAGCATGCATGCATTTGAAAACCATTTATCCAAAACAAACCATATGTGGGACTAAGCCCAAAGCAGATATAAACCAAGGTCGAAAGGACCACAATGAAAACGACCATACGGGCCACTGCCCAAATCCTGTGCACACCTGTACACACCACATATCATATATCATATATCCATCACATACATATATATAAGTCACACAACCAATCCTGTCACGGTATCCAAAGCCACGCGCGTGCTACCCAGGTCTCAATCCGAGTCTTCTCAAAGTCAAGATCAATGTCCGTAGACCACTGACCCTACCCGAGGTAATAGTAATCATAGCCTTCCTGAGAGTAAGGAACCCAACTGGGGGGTGACTCCACTCAGTCGGTGCTCCGTGACTACTCCGGGGTCCACCCAGGCCAACGACCCTCCCCGGAAGAGATAATAGAAGTAAAGGAAGGTAGACGAACATATATATACATAACATAAACATTCATGACCGGTTCCCCTGAACCGTCATGATCCATAATATCCATAATTAGGTAACATGCCGGTTCCCGTAAACCGTCATGTACCGTAATAACATAACCGAGGTAACATGCCGGTTCCCATAAACCGTCATGTACCGTAATAACCAACAAGGGTTCATGCCGGTTCCCATAAACCGTCATGAACCATAATACCATAACAAGGGTTCATGCCGGTTCCCATAAACCGTCATGAACCTGGGACTCCATTTAAGGTTCCCTGACCTGAAATCAAAACCGTAAAGTGACTGGGTCTCGTACCCGAACATAGGACACCAACTGGGCACCGTGCCCGGAATCTGAGGTCATATGCCCGAGACAAAACCAAATGGGTCTCATACCCGAGTTTATCATTTTGAAATCCAAATTCAGTTCATTTAAATCAATGAAGAAATACAGACCCGTATAAGCACCGTATAAGGCCGAAACCTCAAAATACGTGCTTATACATAACCACATACAAATGCACCCATGGCATCATCAAACAAGTAATAAAACATATAATAAACATTTATGCATGCACCAATTTAGAAAACAAGGTCCACTCACAGACCGTCCGAGCTGCCGCCTCGATTTGCGTGCCATACGGCTCCCCGAGCCGATCACCATCACCGGGACTCCCAAACCTGTCCAAATCGTAATAGAAGGTTACTAACTACTTAATTAACCTCCTACCAAAGCCCCGTAATTTTCCCGTATTTTTAACTATTTTTAATCCCGAACCTAAACCTTCCGATGCCCCGAAACATATCGAGACGGTGTCCGATCGACACGAAACCAGTCTCAAAATGTTCGTTACATCGAATAGAAGATTTCGTATGTTGGAACCTTCCTCAAATTCCTCCCCACGCGCCCACACGCGCCACCTGAAGTGGCTGCGCGTGGGAGCCACGCGCCGCTACAGTACCCGTCGTCTTCAGCGATCGAACCGGTCCGGTCCGGTCCAACCCCTGCAACTGGACCGGCGTAACCGGTCCAGGTCTCCGACGCCCTCATTTCTCATCCGTTTTCCTCCATTTCAATCCCTAAATTCATCTTTTAATCTTTCCTATCATTCCCAATTAACCAAACTAGCTAAAACACCCAAAATCCTAACGGTTCAAAATGGACCTCACGGTCCCTGTTTTTCCGATCATCCCACACGGCTGCTCAGCCGTCCCTAACCACCAAAACCTCACTAATCACCCCCTAGCAACCTAAATAATCCATCCTAATCATCCAAATCGACCCATAACCACAGAAATGAAAAATGGATTGAAATCGGTTAAAACCGATACCTTTCGGGCTTCACGGCTCCACCGTCCCCGGCGGCGTGCCCTTGGCCGGCCACCAGCATCCACACATCCTCTCCTCACTCTCTGGTCCTCTTAGTCCTGATCAAAGAAGGTTGGGTTGGATTTGGGTGATGGTTTACACGGGTTGGGTTGTTTGGAAACAAAGAAAATGAATGATCGAGGCAGGTGGGAGGTGCATGAATGAAAGCTAAGGGCCAGTGGATGGGTGACACTTGTCACTCATCCATTGGGCCTCCAGTAAATATCTGGGCCCACTAGAGACAAAACTGCACTTTTTGTCTCGTAAAACGTGCTGTCGTGAATAGTAACCGGGAACTTTCGTGAACCGTAACTTCGCCGTCGAACGTCCGAATTCGACGTGCCGCCTGTCTACGGATTCGTATCGTCCTTATCTACATAACGGTCTTCGGCCCTCGGCCATCGGACCTCCCGGTCAAAAAGTCAACTTTTGACCTCCTATTCACCCAAATTACCAAAATGCCCCTAAACTTCCGAACGTCATAACTTCTTCCTCGAACGTCGGAATTGAACGTGCCACCTGTCTATGAACTCGTGACGTCACGAACTACGTCACGGTCATCGGTCAAAGTCCCTTTGACCGCCCGATCGAAAAGTCAATGTTTTGCCACCATCAGGGGCAAAACGGTCATTCCGCATCGTTCGTCCGATTTAACCTAACTAATCACCGATTAACCTCACTAATCGTGATTAGTCACTAATCTAATCATGGAATTTGGGACGGGTCGTTACAGGTTCACCTGCAACTGAACCGACCTGGACTGGTTCAACACCTAAACCCTCATGTTTTCGATCCTTTTTGTCCCATTTTAATCCCTGAAGCTTCCTAATCTCATTTCCCATCTATTAAGCCATTAAAACGGAAGAAAAATCACCAAACCCGTACCTCCTTGACCGTCCATGGCGGTGGCGACTTCCTCCACCGTCCACCGTCATTCCAAGCCATCCTAAGCCTCAAAATCAATCCAGGTCTTCTCCTTAGACCACCAGAAACATTACCTAGATGTTCGGTTCGATTAAAACTCAATAAAACCCAAGGTTGAAATTTTGAAAACTCACCGATGGTTTCGGGTTTCCCCGCCGTGAGCCGCCGTCGTGGCTGGCCGTCACTGCCCTCTCACTTCACTCACTCTCCAAGTCCTTCCCACGACCGTGAGGATGTAAGGTGGGGGTGGTGTGTGGGTTCGTTCAAGAGAATAGAGAAATGGGGAAACTATGGTTTCGGGTTTAAAGAAGAACAAAGAAGAAGATGTTGTCTGATGAGAGAGGGAAATAATGGATGGGTGGGATTTAAAGATTAGATGAGAGATGGAGGGCTGAGATGAAAGGATGAGTGGATTAATTATAGAATAATAGAAATAATAATATTTAATTAAGATAGATCCACAATTTAGGGGTTTTAGCCAATGGGATGAGTGACACTTGTCACTCATCCATGGGTCCCACTTAAAATATCTGGCCAATCAGAATAAGCCAAGTCATCATCATCTCGAAGTACGTTCATAGTGAAATCGACCTTCCGTGACCCATAACTCTTCCGTTCGAAGTCCAATTTCAGCGTGCCGCCTGTCTACGGATTCGTATCATCCCGATCTACTTAAAGCTCCTTGGCCCTTGGCCATCGAACCTCCCGGTCCAAAATTCAACTATTTGCCCCTTTTAACCAAAATTACCAAAATTTCCTTAAACTTCCGAACGTCATAACTTCTTACTCGAATGTCGAAATCGAACGTGCCACCTGTCTATGAACTCGTGATGTCCTGAACAACGTCACGGTCATCGGTTAAAGTCCATTTGACCGCCCGAACGAAAAGTCAACGTTTTGCCCACGCCTAGGGGCAAAACTGTCATTTTGCATCGTTCGTCCGAAAGTACCCTACTAATCACCGATTATCCTCACTAATCGTGATTAGTCACTAATATAATCCCGAAATTCGGGACGGGTCGTTACATACTTGGATTTATGGTTTTGGACTAAGGGCCTAATGATTTAATTAAAGTAAATGGTTTGATTATTGGTTTTCGAATGCATGCATGCTTTTTAGTGAAGGGCATAATTGTATTGTTATGAAATGTGTTTTGATTAAACTATTGATTTTTAGTCCACTCACAGCGTTTAAATGATTTTAATACCCTTCAGGTTGATCACGGATGCGGGCTGTGGTAGAGACCGAGACATCGCACTCCTTCCCCGATCCTGGCGCGCTTTAGAACCCTCGAACGGGCTGAGGTTTAAGTTATCCCTTATCTGACATGAACACATCCCGTGATAATCCCGGAGGGGGGGGGGGGACTGGGATGAGTCGTGTTACTAGAAGCCCCAAATGGGCTATGATTTCGAGTTATCCCTTGTCTAATACTCCATGTCAAACGGGAGCATGGTACATCCCGCATTAATCTCAGGTGGATTTGGGATGGGTCGTGTCATGACGTCACTGCTGACGTCAGCCGCTGACGTCACTTAACAGTCTAATAGTGCCACGTGTCAGCCTACCATTGGTCCACATCACTAACATGTTAGTGACACATGGCAGCCCATGATTGGGCCATGTCACTGAAATGTCAGTGCTAACTAGGCACTGACATGTGACACGTGTCAAGCCCCCATTAGTCCTCCTCTAATAGCTGTTAAATGATGATGTCACCCGCTGATGTCATCATTAGCCTTGAACTCCACCCGGGTCAACTTGGCCACCTGCAACCAAGTCGCACATACCTGCGATCCACCCCGCCCCCATTTCTCGATTTGCGAAATTGTATTTTATGATTGATAAATGGATTTGGGCTGAGATCCCACATATGTTTATTATGTTTTAGATTTCTGTAAATGGTTTTGGGCATGGGCTCGTATGATTTGGTTGTTTAAACATATGTGGTTTGATAAATGGTTTTACTATGCATGCATGCTTTTTAGTGAAGGGTATAAAGGTCTTTTATGAAATATGTTTTATAAACTCTTTTATATTTGTCCAATCACAGTCTTTCTGTTTTCAATGCCTTTCAGGTTGAATACGGTATGGACTGTAGCAGAAACCGAGACATCAAATACCTCCTCCGGATCCTGCGTACTCTAGAAGCCTTCGGGCTAAAGGTTCAAATTTTCTCTAGTCTGACACTCCGTGTCAGACGGGATCAGGAGCATCCCTCGTTAATCCCAGGGGGATTGGGACGGGTCCTGACAAGTGGTATCAGAGCAGGTTTGCTCTTGGAGTGACGCACAGGTCGAGGATGTGATGTCTCAATGAACTACAGTTCGTTATCAACCTGATAGTTAGGATGATGGTACGATAGTTAGTAGGATTGAATCGTGGATTGCTTTGGTTCGGCACTCGATGCCGGGGTTGCCATCATTCTATCGTGGTTGGCGGTCTGGGACCCTACGGAAGGATTAACGTAATAGTACTTTAGAGTTTTGATCGTGAGATGGTTAGTTGGGCTCGTCTTTCACGATGTTGTAGGCTCAGTTATGACGACTGGTTAGAGATTGATTGGACAGGCAACCAGGGTTGGTACTTGTCGATGGAATCCCGGAGTAGGGATACGGAGTAGTTAGTACGGGCGATTGATTCTGTTGGATACAGAGTCTTGGTAGTATTGTCTGGTGGTTAGGTCTGCACGAGTCTGTGGTAGGCACTACTATCGAGAGTAGTTGTAGTTACAGCTGTTGGGAATTAGGGACGTTCAGGGAACGTTTCCTTTTCTCATATGAGATGTCAGGGCGACTGTACCCAGAGTTGTTGGGTATGAGGGAGGCAGAGTTCCTCCAATCTGAGCAGAGGTACGGAGTCGTCGCTCGGTATGAGCGGAGATCCAGGGTTGTCTGATTTGCACACGGTGTGCTGGTGTTAGTGATGGTGCTGATACTAGTGGGGACGCTTGTGTGCTGGTGTTAGTGATGGTGCTGATACTAGTGTTGATGTTAGTGTGATGGTGCTGGTACTAGTGCTGGTGTTGGTACTAGTGCTGGTGATTGTGATGACGATGAGTCACGAGTCGGGTTGTGATTCCGTCGAGATGGGCATGTGTTCGGTATATGTGGTCCGGTAGTGGATCACGGATAGAGTTAGATTGGTTACGGACACGTAGTTGATGTCCGAGTGAGTTGGTTCCAACATGGTTGGAACTTCGAAATCGAGAGAGGTTGTGTTTGAGGCGACAAGTAGAGTGTGTGTCTTCCACATTGGTAATGGGTACTTCGAAGTCATTTAGGGTGACTTCTCATGTTTTTCCATGGTAGATAATGGTTGTTGTCACTAGTACGTTGATCATGTATGACAGGACCGCCCCCGGAAGGGGCATCGAAAACCGTGCCCGGTCCTGCTCCCGTCTGGCAAGTCGACTGAAATACCCAAGTTTACCCTCAGTACGTGCCAGACCAGGGATAGCCACATGTGCTTACTCATGCGTCCGCCCCTGTACAGCCTCGAACAACGCGCCACGACCTGAAGGGTCAATAAAATCAAAAGGTGTGAGTGGACAAAATGAATCAGTTTAACAAAACAGTTACAACAAACGTTTTTACCCTCCGCGTAAAAACCAATGCATGCATACAAAAATCATTTCGCAATCGGTTAACATTTTGCACAAAATAAAAACTGTGTATTAAATTCCAACATAAGGAAAACTCGTATGAATCTCAAAATCATTTTTTTCTTTCTCAACCATCGGGTCTTAGCCCGCAATCATAGACATCGGGCCTCAGCCCAAAACCACAAATCAACCGAATGCACAACGTGATCCAAAACCAACAACCATATACCGGGCCACTGCCCAACTCAACCGAGACATCAGAAATCATCGATAAATCACCAGTCAATCATTTTGCTGGATAACAAGTGCGCCCGAGTCTTTAAACTCAAAACCATGCGCATAAACAGGCCTTCCCGGGATATCAACGAGTCTTTAAACTCAGAACATAATCAATAGGCCTCGGGGGTATTACAGTAACCGAGTCTTTAAACTCACGAGTCTTTAAACTCATTAAGGGCCCTCCCCCGTCATCAATTAGCCGAGTCTTTAAACTCAAAACGTGCTCCAGCAATAGCACCCGGGTCTTTAAACCCAAAACAGTTTTCAAACACAACAACGGGTCTTTAAACCCCAAGCAGTTTCCAACGGGTCTTTAAACCCCAAAACAGTTTATCAATCACGACAACGTGGGATCCATCCCAAAATCACATTTTACACAAGAGGACCCATGGTCCGAATTTCCACATTCATTTTCCCCAAATCATACTTTACAAACATGTTCAAATCATCATGAAACACGGGGCATGCAAAATCAGACCAATGGCTTCATTAAATCCTTTTTCATTCCCGAATTCGAATTCGCAACGATGATCCCGTAAGCCGGCATCCGGAAGCATCATCCCGAACCCAAACCAAGAATCCATTTTAAATTTCCGAAAACCGAAACCTCGTTCGTTAAAATTTCTTTTATGCCCCGAGCATCAAGCCCGTAATCACCTTTTTTTCAAAATCCATTTTTATTCCTTGAAATCACTTCATTTCTCAAATCTCGTTATCAAAACATCAAGACCACAACCATAATTACCAAAATCACAATCCAAGCAAAACATACTCAAAACCCACATTTAACGACCCATCCCAAACCCCCCGGGATTAACGCGGCATGTGACATGCTCCCGTCTAACCCACGTGCCACACGAGGTAACATGAAGGCTAAACAAGGGATAACCCGAAATCCTGAGCCCAATTGGCTCCTAGAGTGCGCCAGGATCAGCCGAGGAATGTGAGGTAACGGTCTCTACTACAACCTGCATCTGCTATCAACCTAAAAGGCATTAAAAACCAAAAAAGACTATGAGTGGACGAAAATATATAATTTAATAAAACTCATTTTGTAAGAGACATTTATGCCCTTCACTTAAAAACTATGCATGCATACAAAACCAGTTAATTCAAACACACAAAAAAAAAAACCCGTTTAGAAAACCAAAGTCATTTCATTTTCTCAAATCATTAGGGTATTAGCCCGAAACCATAAAAACCACAAAGGATGGGAACTCAGCCCAATACCACAACCACAAAAATACAATTTCATAAATCCAATAAATCATGTTTACCAAATACTCATCCTCAGCATCCTAGATGTCTAGCGTCCCAGACGCTTGACGTCCCAGCATCATATCTCACGGTCTAAGCAACGCGTGCTGCTCGGGGTCTCTCCGGGTCAATCTCTGACATCCCAGATGTCTGACGTCTCAGATGTCTAATCATAACAAACTTGCTCCTGAGTCACTATACGATCTGGTCGTTCCGTGCAATGACCCCTCGCAAGCAATGGGCCGTGACATCCCCAGTGTCCCAGACATCTGGAGGAGACCATCCATATATCCTCATCTAAGGATGGTATATGAGAAACATCTTTATAAAATTGTTTCAAAACATTTCAAAGGGGCCATGCCCAGACTTTCCATAAAATCATCGTAAATCCATAAATCCAATATCCATAAATGGTTCCCCGACTCGAAATCACATTTATAAAACACGATTGGAACTCATGCCCGATTTCATAAACCAATTGGGCCCTCTGTCCCGATAATATAACTCAAATGGGTCCTAGCTTGATAGTTCATGAAATCAAATGGATTTCATGTCAGAGGGTTTTCAAATCAAATGGGTCTCATGACCGAGTTCGTCCTTTCAAATCCAAAACCATTTCATCAAAACATCACCAAAACCATAAGCACGTATAACCACAGTATAAAACCATAAACCTTGAAATACGTGCAAGTACATAAAACCGAACATCATATTCATCATCATCACAAAACACATATATAAAGCACATAAAACAATTATGCATGCATAAGATTTATAAAACCAAAGTTCACTCACAGACCGTCCTAGCTGTTGCCTCGATACGCGTGTCATAAGCCTTACTGAGGCTAATCCACTATCTCTCGAACTTCCAAACCTGTCCAATCCATACCCGAAGGTCACTAACCACTTCAATTAGCCTCTCATTAAACCCCCTTAATTTTTTTCGAAATTTTTAAACGTATTTAAAATCGACCCTAAATCTTCGGACATCCAAAACTACCGCAAAACGGTGTCCGATTGACTCGAAACTTGTCCCAAAATGTTCGTTACATCAAAAGGATAAAATTACGTGTTGACCACATCTCCCAACTCTTCCCTACGTACCCTCACGCGCCCCGAACAATGTCGTCTTCAACCTCGAGTGAACGCGGTTCGACCGAACCGGTGAGATCGGTTCTCCTTCATTTCTAACCCATTTTCACCCTCGTTTGTTCCTACAGCTTCATCCTTTCATTTCCTATCGATCTACAATCCCAAAAACGAGAAATCAAAACGGGATCTTACCCTCTGAATCGATAAACAGCAATTTGATTTTCCTCCACTATTTTCGGCCACCACAGACCACCTCCAACCACGATTCCAATACCCTCGAGTTCGTACGACCACCAGAAACCTCATCCAATCAATTAGAACGATAAAAAATCACTCAAACTAAACCCTCTTTTTTTTTACTCAAAAACACAGTTTACGGGTATCCTTACCTCGCCGTTGCAAGCACGGCCGTGGCCACCATCACGGTCGTCTCGACCTCCTCTCTCTTTCTCATTCACGACCCACTAGCATTAGACGAGGTTTAAACGTGATTGTGAGGGATGGTTGCACGGTTTCGAGAGGCTTCGCGGGTGTGTGAGAAAACAGAGAGGATAATTGATGAAGATGAAGATGAACGCAAATAAATGAGGTTTTGGGCCTATCAGATGGGTAACACTTGTCACTCATCTGGTGGGTCCTTCCAGAAAGTTCTCCAACCAAATCCTGCCACGTGTCGTCTGTTACCTCGGTTTACATGAATAGTGTCGTAAAACTTCCTAGACCCATAACTTTCCCGTCGAACCTCTGATTTCGACGTGCCACTTGTCTACGGACTCGTAACGTCCCGATCTACGTCATGGTAATCGGCCAAAGTCCATTTGACCACTTGGTTCAGAAGTCAACTTTTTGCCCAATTCCTAGGGGGAAAATCGTCATTTGACATCGTTCGTCCGCGACGCTTCGACAAATCCCCGATTAGTCCCACTAATCCACGATTACTCACTAATCTAATCCTGAAATTTGGGACGGGTCGTTACAGACTACCCCCTTACAAAAAATTCGTCCTTGAAATTTCAAACTCTTCTAATTCCACACCTCACTATGGAAAACCACGTCCTACACAGGAGTCCACACTCGACCACACTTCCCAAGTTGATACTACCTGACAAATGTTACTCAACGACGTCTGTAACTCAGACTGACACCTTGGAGACCACCTTGACACTCTTGACAATTCTGGGATTATACGAATACCTTCCAACTATCACCGCTTGACAATACTACCTTAGTATCAGAGCTCCAACCATCATCTCCGGCCGTCATTCAGTCACTAACATCACCTTGATAACTGCTACTTGGTTTACGACTCCAACCTCGTACCACAACTCCCTCAATGTAGCGTAAGATTCTACTGTCACAATGGCACGAATTTTCTCCATCCGTGCCATGCTGCCGAGATGAGATTCGTGTCATCGCTCAAAATGGCGGTATTTAGCGGTCTCGGTACTCACTTTAATCAACTCTCTCAGCGATCCACGTGGACTCTACCAGAGTCACAGAGCAGTCGCTTCATGCGAAGCAACCCGACCTCTCGCCTTATATGTGGTTACACGAACCACCAACTTACTCAACCTGTGGGTAAGTGGACCTCACCGAATACTTGTCTAGTAGTGATAACACATCTACACTGTAGGGTTCCCTTAGTCATCCACGGCTCTGAGCCACTGCTCACATCAACCACTGAAACCTACCAAATCATTCCGACCTAAACACCCGGTATCTAATGTCCAGTCCACGTCCTCACCAACCCACTACATCAAAACTAAGTCGATCATCAGCACGTCCACCATCACCATATGTGCATCCCCGTCACACGTAACATCCTCGCACCTACGCTGATTACAACATGGCTCATACTAACATTGATTACAACATGGCTACGAGCCAATCACGCTTCAATTCTGGAGCCCATCTGTCCAATCTCATACCAGACAGATCACCATTCACGTATCCAATACAAGCTCCTCCACATGACCAAGATAAATCTCACTCACATATCCAATGCACAAGACAGATCCTACATATCCAATGCGCACAAGACTGAGTACCACTTCGGTCCGAATGGATACATCCGAAAACAACGCTCATCCCCATATCCAGCCTCTGTCTTGTCATCTTAGTAACTATCCTACAAGATTCTTCAACTGTCTCACAATACGATTCTCCTCTGCTCCTAGCTTAGCGTAATCAGCAAGGCAATCCTTCCCTGCGATTCCCCTCGGTCGTTACCACACTCCTCAACACCCTGTCCACAACTAAACAACTCAATCAAAGACGAAACACGTCTAGACTGTGGGTTCTGTTCAATTACCTCATATCGATCAGTAATAGTCACTCATTGTTATCCTTACGTATCGAGACTCCCTCGTCATCATTTCCTATGTCAGATCAATCTTGACGTCGCCTTAAGAAAAATCAAGGATGATCCAAGATGATGACATCAAAATTCATCCTACGTGAACGCAACACAATCCCCACTCCACTCACCACGCTCACCACACATTCATGAGTCGGAATCACATTCACAACTTCTCTGGCGCTCATCCACTAGTCCGGAATCGAGCACAACTTCTCATCAACTCAATCATAACCTTTCTTGATTCCAAAGTTCCAACCATATTGGAAGCCAACTTGGATAGCTTCCACATAGGTGCCAACCATTAGACTTCCCAAATTCTTGGCTCACTCGGACGACCACGTGTCCGTAAACCATCCAACTCCCAACTCACTGGTCCGTTTAAGACCGTTTATGCACATCCAAAAAGATGTAGGTTGAGTCGACAACCTTTATTCACTTGAGGTACTATTCGACTGAAGAGTCACAACAAATTCTTGCTATGATCAGAAGAAAAATCTCTGCATCCCACCATATCTGACAAATCGACCACTAATCCCCATATAGTACCTGCATCGTCCCTTTATATCGTTTCGTCCAATCATTACTTAGTCATCTCTATCACATCCGTCCTCTCAATCACAGTTGGGAAAAGTCCCAACACAACTTAATCATTACTGGTTTCCATCCAGTCCATCTCTATTCCAGATCCCAGATCCACGACGGGAATCCCCAGTCGCACAATCCTATAGACAGTGAAGTTCGAAGCTCTAGTCGACCGAAAAGAGAAGTCACCCCTTCCAACTAAGAGTCTTCTCTGATTATTACTGTAATGCTTAATCCTTTTCTCGAAGCTAAACACTTGCATTGATTCTCTTCGGCCTCGTCCAACTTCAAATAAATTCTTTGTACACTCTTCCTTTACCAATTCCCTTGGTTAATGATCCGAGACTAAGCCTGGGTCCACCACGCTTCTGCTGCGCTACTCTGATAAAACCAACCCTGACAAATCATACCACCTTGGCAACACATACCAAAAATGACATCTCTGTTCTTAACTCGACTCAACTAGAGTCGTCCATCTGGGTATTCACGACCTTAGCTGCTCTCTGCATCACCTTCTGTTAGGACCCGTCCCAATCCCCCCGAGATTAACAAGCGACGCTCCTGATCCCGTCTGACACGGAGTGTCAGACCAGGGAAAATTTGAACCTTTAGCCCGAAGGCTTCCAGAGTACGCTAGGATCCAGAGGAGGTATGTGATGTCTCGGTCTCTGCTACAGTCTGCACCGTATTCAACCTGAAGGGCATTGAAAACAGAAAGACTGTGAGTGGACAAAAATAAAAAAGTTTATAAAACATATTTCATAAAAGACCTTTATACCCTTCACTAAAAAGCATGCATGCCTAGTAAAACCATTTATCAAACCACATATGTTAAACAACCAAATCATACGGGTCCCTACACAAAACCATTTACAGAAATCTAGAACATAATAAACATATGTGGGATCTCAGCCCAAATCCATTTATCAATCACAAAACACAATTTTGCAAACCAATTGAAATCATGTTTATCATATATCATATAACCAATCCTGTCACGGTATCTAGAGCTACGCTCGTGCTACCCGGGGTCTCAAAGCCCAAGTCTCCCCATGGTCCACCCAGGTCAATGTCCGTAGATCAATGACCCTCCCTTCCCTGGGGCTATAATCCATAGCCTTTCTGAGAGTAAGGAACCCAACGGGGGCGACTCCACTCAGTCAGTGCTCTGTGACTACTCCGGGGTCCACCTAGGCCAATGACCCTCCCTGGAGGAGACAATACATATATAAAGGATGGTATACTAAAAACCTTTTGAAATCATTCTTATACCTTTCAAGGGTTCATGCCGGTCCCCATAAACAATCATGTACCATAAAAACCTTTAAAGGGTTCATGCCGGTCCCCATAAACCTTCATGAACCATAAAAACCATTTATGGGTCCCCGACCCGAAATCACAAACTTAAAACATAATTGGGCCCTAAGCCCGAATCCACATACAAACTAGGCCTCGAGCCCGATACGTAAACGAACTGGGCCTTCAGCCCGATGCCTTGTTAAATCAAATGGACATCAAGTCCGAGAGTTTGTAAATCAAATGGGTCTCGCACCCGAATCCATATTTCCAAGTCCGAAATCGATTCAAGAACCAATTGGGCCTCTGGCCCGAGAACGTAGCTAAAAGGGACTTCGAGTCCGAGGGTTTCCAAAACAAATGGGTCTCGAACCCGAATTTACCTTTTCAAATCCAAAGCCATTTCATGAAATCATATCCAAAACTATAAGTACGAAAAACCAGTCTAAAACTAAAAATCTCGATTTACGTGCAAGCACGAAAATCGCCTCGAAATACGTGAAACCATATAAATCACAACCATCCAAATCATTATCATTGAATCACATCTATAAAGAACATAAAACATTTATGCATGCATCACAGTTTAGAAATCAAGGTCCACTCACAGACGTCCTAAGCTGCCGCCTCGATTCGCGTGCCATATGGCTCTACCGGGCCAAACACCGTCATCGGGACCTCCAAACCTGTCCGAATCATAATAGAGAGTTACTAACTACTTAAATAACCCCTCACTAAAGCCCCAAAATTTTCTGGAATTTTTAACTTTTTTTAAAGTTGATCCTAAACCTTCGGACGTCCCGAACTATATCGAAATGATGTCCGATTGACACGAAACCAGTCCCAAAATGTTCGTTACATCGAAAGGATGATTTCGTGTGTTGAACACATCCCCAAAAATGGTCTCACTCGCTGCCACGCGCGTGGGCTCACACGCTTACTGTTCAGACACCAGGAACCTTCGGCCAGGCCGGTCCGAACTGGCCGGCCCGGTTCACTCGGCAATCCCGGTCTGCCTAGACCGGCGTGACTAGTCCAAGGCCCTCCACTCTTCATTTTTCGTCCAATCTCTTCCTAATTGATTCCATTCTTCCTATCTAATCCCTAGAAACCTATTTAAATGATCAAAAATAAGAAAAACATGAAAAACACAATGGTTTGATTTCTTCCCTCACGGTTCACATGCCCAGATTTTCCCCAGGGCCTCCTCAGCCGTGAACCACCACCAAAACTACCTTAATACCTTCCTAGCAACCTACTAATCATCCCCCACTCATCCAAAATCAACCATAATGTCCTAATCGAATTATTGGATTCAAAAACACAAAACCGAGCACCTTACCTTCTCTCCACCGTTCACGGCGTCTCGGCCACCTCCACGTCGTCCTCAGCTCATCAGCCCACCCTCTGTCTCCTTCATGGATTGGGTCAGGTGAGGGAAAAGATTAGGTGATGGTTTGATATGGGATGGATGAGATCGGTTTTGTTTGCACAAACATGGGAATGAAGATGATATGCATGAATGTATAAGGGGTGGCCTGTGGATGAGTGACACTTGTCACTCATCCATTGGCCAGGAATTAAATATCTGGGCCCACTTGCTGACAATTAACTTCTGTCTTGGAAAACGTGCAATAGTTCTTCGAAACTTTCGTGAACCATAACTTTCCCGTTCGACGTCCGATTTCGGCGTACAGCCTGTTTATGGATTCGTATCGGACGTGCCACCTATCTATGAACTCGTGACGTCCCAAACTACATCACAGTCATCGGCCAAAGTCCATTTGACCGCCAGAACGAAAAGTCAACGTTTCACCCATTTCAGGGGCAAAATCGTCATTTCGCGTCGTCTTTCCGAAAGTACCCCACTAATCACCGATTAACCTCACTAATCTTTGATTAGTCACTAATCTAATCTTGGAATTTGGGACGGGTCGTTACAACCTTCCCTTCTTAATTAATTTCGTCCTCAAAATTCCAACTATCCCGATTCCACATCCACCTCGTGGAAAGCAATTCGATCTCATAACACGTGTACACTAGAACACCAACTAACTAGAGCAATACTTATTCGCATCCAGACGTTCCACTAACACTCACGTTGTATCGACTACATTCGACCACATCGAATAACGGTAATCACACGTTCCGAGTTAATACCACTTGTCAAATCTACTATTTCGCTAACACAAACTACTCGACGGTTCCTTCTCAATTACCAATCTATCCTGACGTCTGCTCCCACTGGGAGTCACCAAACTCACTAATCAATCCACGTTGGAACATTAGACAAACTGTCACTACTTGACAGTCGCCAGTCGGAAACTGACACCATACTTACTTGTGGTTACCATAACCACCAACTCACTCAACTGAGTATACCTTTACCACACCTCACTCGACCTGTGTGTGATTGGACCCATCAGAAATACTATGACCCAGTGCACAGTATCCAATGTCCAGTTCATGTCCTCAACCAATCCAATGGTATCGGGGCTACGGCGACTACCAATACGCTCACCAACGTACTACTGGTATATCCTATATACCGTCACCAGGCACCACAAGTCTGACGGTATCATACCTCGAACAACGTACAAGATACATACATCCATCCAACAACCAGTCTACCACCTAAGTCGTAGCCAATCACATTTCAATTCTGGAGTCCATTTATCCAATCCAGTACCAGACGGATCCAAACTCCGACTCAACATCCATTTCGAGTCCCTCAGTCACCCGACCAGTATCAATACGTCTATTCTAACCACAAAATCCAACACGTACCAATTCGACTCACGCCCACCAAGGCGTACCCATTCATGCCAAATGGGCATCCAAACTCATCCACGTCTACCGAGACGCACTAATTCTGAACCTATCGGTTACCTGCTCAATCGATTAACACATTGCATTCGATTGACTTCATAAGGAAGCCAATCCCACCATCTGCACAATTAAGGCTGACTAAATCCGACCTCGTCGAAAACCTACTCGCTCGAGTAATACACCATACGGGATTTACGTCAAAAAGAAGTTCAGTCCCGACATCTACATAGCCACAAAGTCAAGACAAATCGTAGACACCACGATTCACTCAACTACTATTTCATATACCGAATTGACTTCGAAAGGAAGTCGTCCCAACATCAAAATCTCGATCCACCTAGGATCCACACATACTCACTCAGCTAATCATCCACCTGAAATCTAGTCATAGGGCTTACACCCTTTTTGACTCCTTCGTCAGCCACATCACTCCTCATCCAATTCCCACATCTAAACAGATCAGTTAATGACGAGACACGTCAAGACTGTGGGTCCTCTCCAATTACCTCGTATCAATCCTTGTCATTCCACCTAGGAAAAATCAAGGATAATCCAACACGATGACACCAAAATTCATCCTATGGGAATGCAACCAAAACTCGCTGCACTCACCACGCCATGTAACCTAACATCATCTGCCACCAAGCAGAAAATGAGAAGTCTCATTCACCTATCTTCAAAATATTCAACTCCTCCTGATGACCCAAAACAAATCACGGGTCCACCGACAAATACATTGTAACGACCCATCCCGGAATTTGGGATTAGGTTAGAACTAATCATGATTAATGGGGGTTAACCGGTGGTTAGTTGGGTGAAATCGGACGAACGATGCAAAATGACCGTTTTGCCCCTAGTCGTGGGCAAAACGTTGACTTTTTATATGGACGGTCAAATGGACTTTGACCGGTGACCGTGACGTAGTTTGGGACGTCACGAGATCATAGACAGGTGGCACGTTCGATTCCGACGTTCGAGGTGGTAGTTATGACGTTCGGAAGCCGAATGGCATTATCGTAATTTGGACGAAATAAGGGAAAATGTTGACTTTTTGATCGGGAGGTTCGATGGCCGAGGACCGAGGACCATTTGGTTCGTCTCGAGGCCCCGAGTACAACGACAGGCGGCATGCGTGTAACGGGTATCGGATGACCAAGTTATGGGTCTAAGGAAATGGAGGGGCAATTTCGTAATTTGGTGCACAATGGCAGTTTGGTAATTTTCACGGGGGCCTGTTTGGAACCGCGACGCAGGGACTAAACCACCGTGCGTGGGTGGTCTGTCCGGGAGATTATTTTTCTGGCTAGTGGCCTTGGTGTGAGTGTGGGAGCTTGGAACTGATGTACGGTATGGGATTAGGATTTTTTAAGCACGGGTTGGCATTTTGAGGTGAGGAAAATCAGAACGGGCAGAAACTGGGCGTGCATGGGCGAGGTTGGAATTGGAGTGCTGTCGTGGACTAATTGTTTATGCAATTAGTGAGGAATCTGAGCCAGAAGGTTGAGCACGGTTGTGGCTGGTCGAGGTGAAGTGTGGGGAGCAAGCACTGCAATCTGTGCTGAGGCTCGCGAAATGGAAAAAACAGAGCACTGTCGGGCTGGTGGGTTTAGTGCTGGTTTGATAGACTTCTGGGAGGAATGAGACGGGCAGAGGACTGGTGAGAGTGGGAGAGAAGGATAGGAGAGATGAGTGGATGGTTTGGGTGAGTAGGGGCTCTGAAAACCCGAAACAATGGTCGAGCTAATTTCAAAATCCCAATCCAAAATGTAGGCCAACCCAACAAGAATTAAGGCTCAATTCATGTAACGACCCGTCCCGAATTCTGGGATTAGATTAGTCACTAATCTTGATTAGTGAGGTTGAACGGTGGTTAGTAGGGCGAAATCGGACAAATTGTGCAAAATGACCGTTTTGCCCCTAGTCGTGGGTAAAATGTTGACTTTTTGTTCGGGCGGTCAAACGGACTTTGACCGATGGCCGTGACGTAGTTCGGGACGTCACGAGTTCATAGACAGGTGGCACGTTCGATTCCGACATTCGTAGAGAAAGTTTTGGTGTTCGGAAGTTGAGGGGTATTTTGGTAATTTGGCTTATTAGGGGCCAAATGTTGACTTTTTGATCGGGAGGTCCGATGGGCGAGGGCCAAGGACCGTTACGTAGGTATCGTCGATACGAATCCAACGACAGGCGACATGCCGAAATCGGAGATCCGACGACGACGTTATGGTCAAGGAAACGAACTAACGAACCGAGGCCGGGATTAAAATAATAATATATTTATGAATAGTGACCGTTGACCCTACACACCTGGATGAGTGACAAGTGTCACCCATCCCTTGTTTCCAGCTCCTTGTTTCCCTCCAAACACAATCATTCCTACACCATCATTCCTTCTCCATCTTTTTTCCCCATTTCCTTCTTCTTTGTTTTTCTTACCCGTGGACGATTTCAAAACAGAGAGTGTGAGGGCTGGAGGATTTGGCTTCCTTCTCACGGCAGAATTGAGGGAATTGAGAGGCTAGGGAGACTGGATTCATTTCGGGAAACACTGGGACTGAGTGTGGGTGGTGAGACAGAAAATTCGAAAATTAGATTATGGGAGGGAAAATTCGAAATCAAATCCTAAGGCCGTGAGGATCGAATTGGAGGTTACATTCAGCCTTCTGGGAATGCCACGATCAGAAACGTCGAAAGAACGAAGGGAATTGGTGCCGTTTTGGCTCTGATCGAGCTTGGTGACAGAGGAAGAAATCGAGGCTGAGTCGTGGAGTTTGGGGCTGTGATTGACTCAATTGTTATGGGGAAATGATTTCTCATGATCCCACGATGCTTCTGGGATCATCAATTGAAGGAAACCGGCTGAGATCGATGAAACTCCATGGTTGCACAGTGGACGGTGTTCGTACTTGAGTCGTGATCATTTACTGATCAAACGACGAAATTGATGTGGGGGAATTGTTCCTCGTGGCCCACTGATGCTTCTGGTTGAACCAATTTAGGGAAATCAATCGAGATTGAAGGAATCCCATGATTGAACAGTGACCGGAGTGTTCTTCGTGTTCATCGTTGAATCGTGGAATTGTAGGTAATGTTTTGTGTAATTGAGATTACAGAACCTTAATTTAACTTAAAACGAAACTAATGGAATGATCAATTGAAGGAATTAGGATCGAATTGACAGGATTGGAACCGGGTTGTGTCGCGGGTGAATTGGACCCGTTTACCAGACAAACGGGTTGGGCTGGTGACACTGTAGCAGGCGCGTGAGTTTCACGCGCAGCCATTCACGGCGGCGCGTGGGCACGAATCTCGAGGTGAGGTCAACATGACTTTTAATCCATTCGATGTAACGAACATTTTGGGATTGGTTTCGTGTCGATCGCACACCGTCTCGATAGTGTTCGGGATGTCCGAAGGTTTTAAATTAAGTTTAAAAATAAGTAAAAATGCGGGAAAATTACGGGACTTTGATAGGATGTTAATGATGAGGTTAGTGACCCTCTAATGTGATTTGGACAGGATTGGGAGTCCCGGTGATAGTGGTGTGGCCCGGGTGGGCTGGTGGCACGCGTATCGAGGCACACGGTTAAAACGGTCTGTGAGTGGACTTTGGTTTTATAAATTCTATGCATGCTTAAATGTTTTACATGGATTATGATTGTGATTGTATGATGTTGGTTTGGTTGTTGGTAAGTTGTACGGTTTCACGTATTTCGAGGCGATTTACGTGCTTGCACATAAATCGAGGTTTTCCGGTTTTACATGGATTTTCCATATTTATGACTTGGATATAATGTGATGAAATGGTTTTGAAATTGGAAGGATGAACTCGGGCTTGAGGCCCAATTATGTTGGAAATTTCGGACTTGGAGTCCATTTGAATATCGGGCCGGGGGCCCAGTTGGTATGAAATCGGGCTGAGACCCATTTGAGTTATGTTATCGGGCCAGGGGCCCAGTTGATTTACGAATTCGGGCCGTGGGCCCAGTTGGTTTATAAGTCGGGCTGCGGGCCCAGTTGGTTTACAAATCGGGCCGTGGGCCCAGTGGTTCATAAAATCGGGCATGAGGCCCAGTTGGATAATAAATGTGATTTCGGGTCAGGGACCCTATATTTTATAATGGTGATTTTGGGTCAAGGACCCTAAATGGAATTATGTGGTTTTATGGAAATTTCGGGCAGGGCCCAATGGTAATGATGTGATAAAAGGATTTAATAAAACTGTTTTTCCATATACCATCTGGATACAAGGATATATGATGGTCTCCTCCAGATGTCTGGGACACTGGGGAAGTCACGGTGCATTGCCTGCGAGGGGTCATTATACGAAGCAGCCGGACCGTATGATGACTCAGGAGCAGGATTGCTATGATTGACGTCAGGGACGTCAGACATCAGGGATGTCAGATATATGGACCCGGAGAGACCCCGGGCAGCACGCGTAGCTTATGAAACCGTGAGATATGACGTCAGGGACGTCTAGCGTCTAGGACGCTAAGCATCTGGGATGCTGGTGATGGTAATGGTAAAATATGGATTAATGAATAAAATGGCTTATTGGTTGGATATGTGTTATGTGGTAAAAATGGATTATTGGTTATGAAATGGTATGTAGGGTCGGGGACCCTAAATGGTTTTGGATTTTGAATTGATGTTCATTTATGGTCGTGGGTGGTGACCCACATGGTTTTAATATGTATGGTGGTGGTATTCCACGGTTTTGGGCTGAGTTCCCACACTTGGTTTTTGGTTAACGGTTTTTGGGCTAAGGTCCTAAGGGCTCGGTTGAGCAAACGTTTTGGTTACTGGTTTTGGTGGCGTGCATACGTTTTTATTGGAGGGCATAAATGTCTTATAAATGTATTTGGTAAATTTATTGGTTTTTGTCCACTCACAGCTTTTGGTTTTAATGCCCTTCAGGTTGATCACGGATGCGATTGCAGCAGAGACTGGGACATTGCACACCTCCTCCATCGATCCTTGCGCACTCTGGATGCCCCGTTTGGGCAGTGGCTCTTAGTCATCCTTTGTCTGACACCCCTTGTTGGACGGGAGCAGGGCACATTCCATGGTAATCCCGGGGGGATTGGGATGGGTCCTGTCAACTTGGTATCAGAGCATGGTTGCTCTAATTGTGCGCGCAGGTCGAGGGTGTGATGTCTCATTGGGCTGCAATTCGTTATCAACCTGATAGATAGTTTTTGGGTTTGGATAGTGGATGGAGTGTGATTGGCCCGATACGCCGTGCATTAATGTGATTCGACCCAAGTGGGGTTGATTGTGGTGAACTGGTAATGTCGGACCGTCGGTTCGGTCATGTGATATGGGATTGTTGTGCTGCTAGGTGCAGCCAGGTTCGGGGAACCTCATGTGAGTAATGGTCTAAAATGTGAACCCTTGTGGTGGTTTCTAGTTTGAGGGATGTTGGTTCATCGGAGTTGGCCGATGACCTAGTGGTGGAACCCACGTTGATGGGATGGTAGGATTGGATTCGACGTCTATTCGATGTCAGGACCGCGGGGTCGGTCAGGTTGTGGATTTTATATTACGGAAAACTGTTTGGTTCGGTTGAACCATAGGGTGTGATTGTGGAACCCTAGTATTAAAAAGGTAAACCTTAATTGTGGCTAGCGGGTGAGAACTTGTGCTGCGACGAGTGGCTGAGGTCATGGATGACCATGTGGATGGCTCTGGTGAGTCTAGGCAGAACTATGGGATCCGATTTACGGATACGGTTCTGAGATAAATTATGGAATCCCGTGTTGGATCGGGTATTGGTGTGATGTGTGGATGCGGATCTCGATAGCAATGACAGTTAGTCGGAAGTCATATGGAGATGACTGGCTATCGAGGGTAATTAGTGTGGTTCTGATACTTGGGGATCAGGGGACGTTCGGGGAACGTTCATTTTCCTGATGAGGATTGTCAGAATAGTGGTACCCATAGTCGTGAGGTACGGGATCGTCGTTCCGTATGAACGGAGATCCAGGATTGTCGTATTTGCACACGGTGTGCAGTATGGATGTTTGCGGGTTGGTTCTTTTGTGCTGATGCTAGTATGGATGCCTGTGTGCTGATACTAGTGTTGTTGATAGTGTGTTGGTGCTGGTACTAGCGCTGGTGCTAGCGTCGGTAATGGTGTTGACGATGAGCCACAAATTGGGGTGTGACTCCGTCATGATGAACATATGTTCGGTCTTTGAGATTCGGTAGTGGTTGAGTGATGGACTGGATGGGATCCAGTTAAGATTGTGCTGTGTTGGGATAAGTCCCAATAGTGGTGAGATAACCAGTAAGGAGTGGATTAAAAAGGGTATAATTGAGACTTGAGTAATCTTGGGATGACGTCCCCTACGTCATGATAATTGGTGGATTTGGGGGAGTTGTTGGCAACTCTAAAATTTGTGCGATTTTATGTTTTTAAATATCCCGAAAATGTACATGGAAATGATTAAAACTGGAAAAGACGAGGAAAAACCATTAGTGGTATAAAGGTAGGAATTTGTAATTGAGAACTTAGAAAACCGAGTGTTGAATCTGTAAGGTCGAGATGTGCGAACGGGACAATAACGGATTGATTGTGGACACGGGGTTGTCCAAGTGAATTGAGGAGGTAGGAAGTCTAGTGGTTGGACTTGACGTCTTGTTGGGAGCATATCTGTTTCCAACATGGTTGGAACCTTAGTGTCGAGGAAGTTGTGATTGGGGAACGAGAGTGGTGCTCGTTTTTGGTGATTGGTATTCCGCAGTCATTGGGGTTGACTTCTTGCTTTCTGCCCTGGCAGACGTTGAGTGTAGTTACCAGTACGTTGAGCGTGTATTGGTTGGTGGGCCCATGTGTGTTTGTGAGTCATTAGGCGGAGCTACGTATTCGAAATTAGGTAAACGAGATTTCTCATTTTCTGCTTGGTGGCAGACGATGTGGTGTCACATGGCGTGGCGAGTGCAGTGAGTTTTGTTGCATCCACGTAGGATGAGTTTTGACGTCATCATTTTGGATCATCCCTGGTTTTCCTAGGTGGAATGACAAGGATCGATACGAACTTGGGTGTGTGAGTCGTAAATGACGAGATTGAACTTCTTTTCGAAGTGGGGCCCGTATGGTATTCTACTCGGGTGAGTAGGTTTTCAAGGTAGTTGAATTTTGTCAACCTTAGACGTGTGGAGGTTGGATTGGCTTCCCTATGAAGTCAATTGGAGGTATTAAACGGGTAACCGATAGGTTCGGTTTTGGTGTGTCTTGGTAAATGTGAACGAGATTTCGGGATTTGGAATCGAATTTCTGGGTGACGATTCAGGATTCGATTTTGGAACTTGAAAGTATATTTATGGGTTTGGGTACGGAATGGTTATTCCAAATGCTAGCTTACGGAATAATGATTTCGGATTCGGATTTGGATATGAATTAAAATGTGATGTCTGGGTTTGGATCCGGGATTTCTTACGAAGTTGCGGATTCAGATTCGGAATTGGAACTAGATGTTGGGTGGAGTTTCGATTTGTCTCATGCTGGATTGGGCAAACGTACTCCATTATTGGAACGCGTTCGGCTATGACCTAGGTGGTTGTAGTCTGGTTATTAGGTAGATGTGTGTACTTCGTACATGGTTCGAGGTACAATACCGTGTAGACTTGTGATGTCTAGTTACGGTATACGGGATATACCCGAGGTGTGTCGGTGAACGTGTTGGTAGTCGGATTGGTTCCGATACCATGGGATTGGTTGTGGACCGGACATTACTATGCAATGGGTCATGGTAATTCCGATGTGTTTAATTACACACAGGTCGTGTGAAAGGTCGGTAAATGTTTACTAAGTCAAGTACGTTGGTGGCATGTGTAGCCACGAGTGAGTCTAGTGTCAGTTTTCGACTGACAACAACTGTGTGGTGACAGTTTGTCAGGATGTGTCAACATAGATTGTTGAGTGGGGTCAGCTAACTCCTAGTGGGAGTGGGAAAGGAACCGTCGAGTTGTTGCGTCAACAAGAGGGTTGATTTGACAAGTGGTGTCAAATTCGAAACAAGTAGTTTCAGTCATTCGACGGGGTCGAATGTAGTCGTTGCGTTTTGAGTACTAGTGGTACGTTTGGGTGTAGACAAGTTTTGTCTAAGTAGTTCATGTACGGGTGTACACATGTTGCGTGGTCGATTCCACTTTCCACGGGGTGTTTGTGGAATCAGGGTAATCGTGTTTCGAGAGCGAAACTAATTAAGGAGGGAAGTACGTTGAGATTAGAGCGGTTGGAATTTCGAGGACGAAATTTATTAAGGAGGGAAGATTGTAACCACCCGTACCGAATTCCGGGATTAGATTAGTCACTAATCTTGATTAGTGAGGTTGAACGGTGGTTAGTAGGGCGGAATCGGACAAATTGTGCAAAATGACCGTTTTGCCCCTGGTCGTGGGTAAAATGTTGACTTTTTGTTCGGGCGGTCAAACGGACTTTGACCGATGACCGTGACGTAGTTCGGGACGTCACGAGTTCATAGACAGGTGGCACGTTCGATTCCGACATTCGTAGAGAAAGTTTTGGTGTTCGGAAGTTGAGGGGTATTTTGGTAATTTGGCTTATTAGGGGCCAAATGTTGACTTTTTGATCGGGAGGTCCGATGGGCGAGGGCCAAGGACCGTTACGTAGGTATCGTCGATACGAATCCAACGACAGGCGACATGCCGAAATCGGAGATCCGACGACGACGTTATGGTCAAGGAAACGAACTAACGAACCGAGGCCGGGATTAAAATAATAATATAATTATGAATAGTGACCGTTGACCCTACACACCTGGATGAGTGACAAGTGTCACCCATCCCTTGTTTCCAGCTCCTTGTTTCCCTCCAAACACAATCATTCCTACACCATCATTCCTTCTCCATCTTTTTCCCCCATTTCCTTCTTCTTTGTTTTTCTTACCCGTGGACGATTTCAAAACAGAGAGTGTGAGGGCTGGAGGATTTGGCTGCCTTCTCACGGCAGAATTGAGGGAATTGAGAGGCTAGGGAGACTGGATTCATTTCGGGAAACACTGGGACTGAGTGTGGGTGGTGAGACAGAAAATTCGAAAATTAGATTATGGGAGGGAAAATTCGAAATCAAATCCTAAGGCCGTGAGGATCGAATTGGAGGTTACATTCAGCCTTCTGGGAATGCCACGATCAGAAACGTCGAAAGAACGAAGGGAATTGGTGCCGTTTTGGCTCTGATCGAGCTTGGTGACAGAGGAAGAAATCGAGGCTGAGTCGTGGAGTTTGGGGCTGTGATTGACTCAATTGTTATGGGGAAATTATTTCTCATGATCCCACGATGCTTCTGGGATCATCAATTGAAGGAAACCGGCTGAGATCGATGAAACTCCATGGTTGCACAGTGGACGGTGTTCGTACTTGAGTCGTGATCATTTACTGATCAAACGACGAAATTGATGTGGGGGAATTGTTCCTCGTGGTCCACTGATGCTTCTGGTTGAACCAATTTAGGGAAATCAATCGAGATTGAAGGAATCCCATGATTGAACAGTGACCGGAGTGTTCTTCGCGTTCATCGTTGAATCGTGGAATTGTAGGTAATGTTTTGTGTAATTGAGATTACAGAACCTTAATTTAACTTAAAACGAAACTAATGGAATGATCAATTGAAGGAATTAGGATCGAATTGACAGGATTGGAACCGGGTTGTGTCGCGGGTGAATTGGACCCGTTTACCAGACAAACGGGTTGGGCTGGTGACACTGTAGCAGGCGCGTGAGTTTCAAGCGCAGCCATTCACGGCGGCGCGTGGCGGCGCGTGGGCACGAATCTCGAGGTGAGGTCAACATGACTTTTAATCCATTCGATGTAACGGACATTTTGGGATTGGTTTCGTGTCGATCGGACACCGTCTCGATAGTGTTCGGGATGTCCGAAGGTTTTAAATTAAGTTTAAAAATAAGTAAAAATGCGGGAAAATTACGGGACTTTGATAGGATGTTAATGATGAGGTTAGTGACCCTCTAATGTGATTTGGACAGGATTGGGAGTCCTGGTGATAGTGGTGTGGCCCGGGAGGGCCGGTGGCACGCGTATCGAGGCACACGGTTAAAACGGTCTGTGAGTGGACTTTGGTTTTATAAATTCTATGCATGCTTAAATGTTTTACATGGATTATGATTGTGATTGTATGATGTTGGTTTGGTTGTTGGTAAATTGTACGGTTTCACGTATTTCGAGGCGATTTACGTGCTTGCACGTAAATCGAGGTTTCCGGTTTTACATGGATTTTCCATATTTATGACTTGGATATAATGTGATGAAATGGTTTTGAAATTGGAAGGATGAACTCGGGCTTGAGGCCCAATTATGTTGGAAATTTCGGACTTGGAGTCCATTTGAATATCGGGCCGGGGGCCCAGTTGGTATGAAATCGGGCTGAGACCCATTTGAGTTATGTTATCGGGCCAGGGGCCCAGTTGATTTACGAATTCGGGCCGTGGGCCCAGTTGGTTTATAAGTCGGGCTGCGGGCCCAGTTGGTTTACAAATCGGGCCGTGGGCCCAGTGGTTCATAAAATCGGGCATGAGGCCCAGTTGGATAATAAATGTGATTTCGGGTCAGGGACCCTATATTTTATAATCGTGATTTTGGGTCAAGGACCCTAAATGGAATTATGTGGTTTTATGGAAATTTCGGGCAGGGCCCAATGGTAATGATGTGATAAAAGGATTTAATAAAACTGTTTTTCCATATACCATCTGGATACAAGGATATATGATGGTCTCCTCCAGATGTCTGGGACACTGGGGAAGTCACGGTGCATTGCCTGCGAGGGGTCATTATACGGAGCAGCCGGACCGTATGATGACTCAGGAGCAGGATTGCTATGATTGACGTCAGGGACGTCAGACATCAGGGATGTCAGATATATGGACCCGGAGAGACCCCGGGCAGCACGCGTAGCTTATGAAACCGTGAGATATGACGTCAGGGACGTCTAGCGTCTGGGACGCTAAGCATCTGGGATGCTGGTGATGGTAATGGTAAAATATGGATTAATGAATAAAATGGCTTATTGGTTGGATATGTGTTATGTGGTAAAAATGGATTATTGGGTATGAAATGGTATGTAGGGTCGGGGACCCTAAATGGTTTTGGATTTTGAATTGATGTTCATTTATGGTCGTGGGTGGTGACCCACATGGTTTTAATATGTATGGTGGTGGTATTCCACGGTTTTGGGCTGAGTTCCCACACTTGGTTTTTGGTTAACGGTTTTTGGGCTAAGGCCCTAAGGGCTTGGTTGAGCAAACGTTTTGGTTACTGGTTTTGGTGGCATGCATACGTTTTTATTGGAGGGCATAAATGTCTTATAAATGTATTTGGTAAATTTATTGGTTTTTGTCCACTCACAGCTTTTGGTTTTAATGCCCTTCAGGTTGATCACGGATGCGATTGCAGCAGAGACTGGGACATTGCACACCTCCTCCATCGATCCTTGTGCACTCTGGATGCCCCGTTTGGGCAGTGGCTCTTAGTCATCCTTTGTCTGACACCCCTTGTTGGACGGGAGCAGGGCACATTCCATGGTAATCCCGGGGGGATTGGGATGGGTCCTGTCAGTTCAGCTTTCTTGGACATCATGTAGTCGAACCAGATCGACAAGTCGATGCTCTGAAGCCCCTGGAGCTCTGAACGGACAGGTGGATGACCGGAAAATCGCGTGTCTGTGATCGTGCATTTAGAGGTGAGTTCTTGGTAAATTGGTTTCAAAATAACCTTCTATGTGAGGTTACAGTACTTCCTAGCTAATCAATTGAGGAATTGAGGGACTGTGAAGTGTATGGGGACTTTGAACCCGATTAGGACCCATGTACCATTAAGGTGGTTTTAGGCAGTGACGATGGGCAAGGATGCCACAGACCTTTAATTAAACTCATTTCGATCCTGTTTGAGGGTTCAATTAAGGAAAACTAATTGGTTATCGCAGGGATTTGGCCGGGTCACACACGCGGGTCGACGGCCCGTTTACCAGGGAATCGGGTGAGGATGGTGACAGTTGGGGTTACTGTAGCAGGCGCGTGGGTGTCACGCGCAGCCGCTTGCGACGGCGCGTGGGGCCGATTTTCGAGGTAGGTCCAACATGACTTTTGTCCTACACATTGTAACGAACATTTTAACGTTGGTTTCGAACTTGTCAGACACCGTCCTGATGTGGTTCCGAGGGTCCGAAGATTTCTATTACGTTTGTAATTAATGATTAATTCCCGGAAAATTAGGGGAAATTAGTATGTTTTTATGTAAGCCCTTAGTGACACTAAAGTATGTTTTCGAGCAGGATTTGGAATTTCTGGAAAATATCGGAAATTACGGAACCGCATGCGGCATGAAACCGAGCCCTATTGAACGGTGTGTGAGTGGACTTGCTTTCAAAATTTAATGCATGCATAAATTATTTCTATGATTTTATGATTATGATTATAAGTTGTGATTGATTTTGATTTCCGTATTTATACGTATTCGATTCCCATATTTATATGTATTTTTACTATACATGTGAAATTACACGTATTTCGAGACTATGATCACTCGTGTGCTTAATGATGGTTTAATGAAAGAAGTTATACGAAATGGGTGTAAAGTGATTCAAGAAGGTTGTTTATGATTTGCGAGTGTGACTTACGATTTTGACACGTTTTTCGAGAACGTTCCGGATTTGCACGTTTTACGAGATTTGAGTTATTGTGATTTGATCACTGTTGATGTTTGAATTGGGGAAATTAAAATGAGACTTGTGATTTTGAGGATTTTAAATGTGGGTTTTGAGTATGTTTTGCTTGGATTGTGATTTTGGTAATTATGGTTGTGGTCTTGATGTTTTGATAACGAGATTTGAGAAATGAAGTGATTTCAAGGAATAAAAATGGATTTTGAAAAAAAGGTGATTACGGGCTTGATGCTCGGGGCATAAAAGAAATTTTAACGAACGAGGTTTCGGTTTTCGGAAATTTAAAGTGGATTCTTGGTTTGGGTTCGGGATGATGCTTCCGGATGCCGGCTTACGGGATCATCGTTGCGAATTCGAATTCGGGAATGAAAAAGGATTTAATGAAGCCATTGGTCTGATTTTGCATGCCCCGTGTTTCATGATGATTTGAACATGTTTGTAAAGTATGATTTGGGGAAAATGAATGTGGAAATTCGGACCATGGGTCCTCTTGTGTAAAATGTGATTTTGGGATGGATCCCACGTTGTCGTGATTGATAAACTGTTTTGGGGTTTAAAGACCCGTTGAAAACTGCTTGGGGTTTAAAGACCCGTTGTTGTGTTTGAAAACTGTTTTGGGTTTAAAGACCCGGGTGCTATTGCTGGAGCACGTTTTGAGTTTAAAGACTCGGCTAATTGATGACGGGGGAGGGCCCTTAATGAGTTTAAAGACTCGTGAGTTTAAAGACTCGGTTACTGTAATACCCCCGAGGCCTATTGATTATGTTCTGAGTTTAAAGACTCGTTGATATCCCGGGAAGGCCTGTTTATGCGCATGGTTTTGAGTTTAAAGACTCGGGCGCACTTGTTATCCAGCAAAATGATTGACTGGTGATTTATCGATGATTTCTGATGTCTCGGTTGAGTTGGGCAGTGGCCCGGTATATGGTTGTTGGTTTTGGATCACGTTGTGCATTCGGTTGATTTGTGGTTTTGGGCTGAGGCCCGGTGTCTATGATTGCGGGCTAAGACCCGATGGTTGAGAAAGCAAAAAATGATTTTGAGATTCATACGAGTTTTCCTTATGTTGGAATTTAATACACAGTTTTTATTTTGTGTAAAATGTTAACCGATTGCGAAATGATTTTTGTATGCATGCATTGGTTTTTACGCGGAGGTTAAAAACGTTTGTTGTAACTGTTTTGCTAAACTGATTCATTTTGTCCACTCACACCTTTTGATTTTATTGACCCTCCAGGTCGTGGCGCGTTGTTCGAGGCTGTACAGGGGCGGAGGCATGAGTAAGCACATGTGGCTATCCCTGGTCTGGCACGTACTGAGGGTAAACTTGGGTATTTCAGTCGACTTGCCAGACGGGAGCAGGACCGGGCACGGTTTTCGATGCCCCTTCCGGGGGCGGTCCTGTCAATTTGGTATCAGAGCGCTAGGTTGCTGATTCTGTTGCCACATCATGCCTCCGGAGCGTAAGCCTCGTGCGCGACCTGGTAGTGAGACGAGTAGGCGAGGGTGTTTGGGACCTCGTGTTAGATCTCAGGTGAGATTGACCCTGGTTTGAGGATCGGATGTCGGGTAGTTTACGCTGTGGACTGCGACTTGTTAGACGTAGAATTGTGTGGGTCGCAAGGACGAACGAGACTGGTGGCTGGAAGGCCGCATTGGTGGACAAATTGTACTTTCTCTTAGGCCCTATTGGTCGAATAGGAAGTGGTTGAGCATTGGATATTGCTCGGGGGTTGGGTACGTCAGTGATGACATGATTGGTTTGGTATGAGATTGGACTCAGGAGGAGTCAAGATGTGGATGTGGGACTCACGATGAGTCAGGACCTTGGGATAGGAACGTGAGGTGAGTCATGATATGGTGTCAAGGCTTGAGTGGAGCCAGAAAGGCGGAGTGAGGAACGTTTGGCACTTAGGATGCCAAGGACCGATTTATGGTCATTTCTTGGACGAGTTAGAAAATTTTGGCTCGATTTTGTGGAACGGTGGTATGGGGTAGATGGCTTATTGTCGTGAGTACTTGGTGTAGTGGTAGTGGTTGAGAATCAGGGGGCAATCTGAGAACGTTCATCTATCCTGATGTGGATTGTCGGGATGGTGGTACCCATGGTTGTGGGGTACGAGTAGTGATGTGGGATCGTCGCTCGGCATGAGCGGAGATCCGGGGCTACCCACTTTGCCCACGGTGTGCTAGTGTGGATGTTTGTATGTTGGTGCACTAGCGCTGGTGCTGGTGTCCGTAAGGGAGATTGTGTGAGCCACGATTGGGATGTGACTCTATTATGATGGGCACATGTTCGGTATTTGAGATTCAGTAGTGGTCGAGTCATGGACTGGATGGGATCCAGTAGAGATGGTGGGGTGTTGGGATAAGTCCCAACAGTGATGAGTGACGAGAGATGGGTGGATTAAACGGTATGTTTGGGACATGAGGAAAATCATTGGTGATTGGTATTCGGAGGTCATCGGGGTTGACTTCATACCTTCTGCCCTGGCAGACGTTGACCGCGGATACCGGTACGATGAGCGTGTATTGGGTGGTGGACCCATGTGTGTTTTGGGGTCATTGGGTGGAGTTGCATTTCTCGAGGTTGGGGTAAACGGGATCCCCATTTTCTGCTTGGTGGCAGACGATGTTGGATATTCGATACGGTGGGTGCAGCGAGTTATATTTGCACTCACAGAGGATGGATGTTGTTGACATCGTATTGGATCATCCCTGGCCTCTCCTAGGTGGAGTGGCAGGGATCGATATGAGGTAATGGGGGGGGGGGGGGATCCACAGAGTGGATGTGTTACGTTGTTGAATGTTTGATTGGAGGAGAAAATAGTTGAGGAGTGTTGGGTGGTTGACAAGAAATCCAGTGGGTGTAAGACCCTATTATCGAGTCCCAGGTGGATTGCCAGCTGTGAGCATGAGTGGATCCTAGGTGGATCTGGATTATGAGGTTGTGGGCCTTGCGCGTGGTGACGATCTAGGATCGTGGTGTTACCAGTCGGGTGACGCGGTAACGGACTCGAAATGGGATCGCCTTGATCAGGCTAGGTGAAGAGCTTATTGCTTTGTTGTGAATGTTTAGTTATGAGGATTGTTGGATTGAACTTCTTTTCGAAGTTAATCCGTGCTCGAGCGAGTGGGAATGGTTTTGAGTTGATCTCGAGGCTTGACTTGTGGATGAGTGGATATCCAACAGGGTCTAATTGGTCAGTCATAGTGATGGGCGATTGGGATTGGCTTCTTTTCGGAGTCAATCGGATGTGACGTGGTAATCTTCGAGCGAGTATAGGTTCAGGGTTGGTGCGCCTCGGTAATTGTGAGTAAGATCATATGCCGATTCGGCGTGACTGTACACGCCTTGGCGAGCATGCTTGGATTGGTACATCTTGGATGACGTGTTTGGGGGTTGATTTTGTGTTATTGGTCGGGTGACCATGAGATCTAGAATGGATGATGAGTTAGAATGATCGTTTTTGCCTAGTATGAGATTGGACAAGAAACCCCAGTGTCAGGTTGTGATCGACTGTGAACATTGTAGTGGACTCATTGGAGATGGGTGTGCGTACCCTATACGGTGTACGAGGATTGGTACCGGACAGGTCGAGTGGTATCTAGTGACGGTACGTGGGAGGTACCAGTGGTGTGATTGTACGTGTTGGCATTCGGCTTAGTTCCGACACACCTAGGATTGGCGTGAACTGGACTTTGAGTTTAATATATGCCGCAGGGTTGGGCTTGCCCTGCGAGATGGGAACGTGTTATTGATCTTACGCTACCTCAAGGGACACCCAGTGGCTGTGATTGCCGCTTTATCAGGGAGGTTTAGTGACGACCGTTGGGCTGGTAGCGTTAGCACGGAATGACGAGTGAGAGTTGGTGACTCCCAGTGGGAGCAGTCGTCAAGTGATCATTTTCACTCGAGGTGGTCGAGTGTGGTCGGTACTGGGACGTCTGGGTACAGATGAGTTAGTTGGTGTACGTGTGTACACGTGTTGCGAGGTCAAAAAGTTTTCCACGTGGAGAATGTGGAATAAGGATAGTTGGAAATTTCGAGAACGAAACTGGTTTTAGGAGGGAGAAACGGTTGAGTTTTGATCGGTTGGAATTTCGGGGACGAAATTCTTTAAGGGGGGAAGATTGTAACGACCCATCCCAGAATTTGGGATTAGGTTAGAACTAATCATGATTAATGGGGGTTAACCGGTGGTTAGTTGGGTGAAATCGGACGAACGATGCAAAATGACCGTTTTGCCCCTAGTCGTGGGCAAAACGTTGACTTTTTATACTGACGGTCAAATGGACTTTGACCGGTGACCGTGACGTATTTTGGGACATCACGAGATCATAGACAGGTGGCACGTTCGATTCCTACGTTCAAGGTGGTAGTTATGACGTTCGGAAGCCGAATGGCATTATCGTAATTTGGACGAAATAAGGGAAAATGTTGACTTTTTGATCGGGAGGTTCGATGGCCGAGAACCGAGGACCATTTGGTTCGTCTCGAGGCCCCGAGTACAACGATAGGCGGCACGCGTGAAACGGACATCTGATGACCAAGTTATGGGTTTAAGGAAATGGAGGGGCAATTTCGTAATTTGGTGCACAAGGGCAGTATGGTAATTTTCACGGGGGCCTGTTTGGAACCGCGACGCAGGGACTGAACCACCGTGCGTGGGTGGTCTGTCCGGGAGATTATTTTACTGGCTAGTGGCCTTGGTGTGAGTGTGGGAGCTTGGAACTGATGTACGGTATGGGATTAGGATTTTTTATGCACGGGTTGGCATTTTGAGGTGAGGAAAATCAGAACGGGCAGAAACTGGGCGTGCACGGGCGAGGTTGGAATTGGAGTGCTGTCGTGGACTAATTGTTTATGCAATTAGTGAGGAATCTGAGGCAGAAGGTTGAGCACGGTTGTGGCTGGTCGAGGTGAAGTGTGGGGAGCAAGCACTGCAATCTGTGCCGAGGCTCGTGAAATGGAAAAAACAGAGCACTGTCGGGCTGGTGGGTTTAGTGCTGGTTTGATAGACTTCTGGGAGGAATGAGACGGGCAGAGGACTGGTGAGAGTGCGAGAGAAGGATAGGAGAGATGAGTGGATGGTTTGGGTGAGTAGGGGCTCTGAAAACTCGAAACAATGGTCGAGCTAATTTCAAAATCCCAATCCAAAATGTAGGCCAACCCAACAAGAATTAAGGCTCAGTTCAGCTTTCTTGGACATAATGTAGTCGAACCAGATCGACAAGTCGATGCTCTGAAGCCCCTGGAGCTCTGAACGGACAGGTGGAAGACCGGAAAATCGCGTGTCTGTGATCGTGCATTTAGAGGTGAGTTCTTGGTAAATTGGTTTCAAAATAACCTTCTATGTGAGGTTACAGTACTTCCTAGCTAATCAATTGAGGAATTGAGGGACTGTGAAGTGTATGGGGACTTTGAACCCGATTAGGACCCATGTACCATTAAGGTGGTTTTAGGCAGTGACGATGGGCAAGGATGCCACAGACCTTTAATTAAACTCATTTCGATCCTGTTTGAAGGTTCAATTAAGGAAAACTAATTGGTTATCGCAGGGATTTGGCCGGGTCACACACGCGGGTCGACGGCCCGTTTACCAGGGAATCGGGTGAGGATGGTGACCGTTGGGGTTACTGTAGCAGGCACGTGGGTGTCACGCGCAGCCGCTTGCGGCGGCACGTGACGGCGCGTGGGGCCGATTTTCGAGGTAAGTCCAACATGACTTTTGTCCTACACATTGTAACGAACATTTTAACGTTGGTTTCGAACTTGTCAGACACCGTTCCGATGTGGTTCCGAGGGTCCGAAGATTTCTATTACGTTTGTAATTAATGATTAATTCCCGGAAAATTAGGGGAAATTAGTATGTTTTTATGTAAGCCCTTAGTGACACTAAAGTATGTTTTCGAGCAGGATTTGGAATTTCTGGAAAATATCGGAAATTACGGAACCGCGTGCGGCATGAAACCGAGCCCTATTGAACGGTGTGTGAGTGGACTTGCTTTCAAAATTTAATGCATGCATAAATTATTTCTATGATTTTATGATTATGATTATAAGTTGTGATTGATTTTGATTTCCGTATTTATATGTATTCGATTTCCGTATTTATACGTATTTTTACTATACATGTGAAATTACACGTATTTCGAGACTATGATCACTCGTGTGCTTAATGATGGTTTAATGAAAGAAGTTATACGAAATGGGTGTAAAGTGATTCAAGAAGGTTGTTTATGATTTGCGAGTGTGACTTACGATGAGACTTGTGAGTGATTCACTGTTGATGTTTGAATTGGGGAAATTAAAATGAGACTTGTGATCGTATCAGCCCATCTTCTCTAAATCGCAATTTGTTAACTAAATTCAATTATTTAGGAAAGATAACAAAAAAAAAAGCCCAAATACTTTCTTTTCGAATCCTTTGAAGCTCCCAAGGCCTCTGTGCAGAGGGAGGGACGAAGTGCACACAACGAAGATAGGAAGTGTAAGAGATCCATTCGCTTCAAGCCCCAAACGTTAGCTTCACATACATACAAGTACATTTCCAAATCGCATTTTGCATTCAGGGTAAGTTTCAAATCTCATTCATTCTGTCAAAATTTACATATTGATTTGAAATTTGGACGAAATTAAAGAACCCCGGTCGAAAGACACTTGTGTTATTTTTATTTCGTTTTCATCTATTGCAATTTCTTGTGGGAGAGGCGGGGTTGTATATTGGAAATTATTGTTGGGCTGTCATTGTGGTGAATCCCACTTCACTTAACTAGTGTGGGCAAATTACAGCAAACCCAAATACTTTGCTTCGAGTTCAAGAGCTTGCACTACATTGTGGGCAAATTACAGCAAACCCAAATACTTTGTTGTATTATTAATTGTGGCAGATTTTGGGTCATTTATGTTTTTTGATATATTTGCATGGCCTAATTAACCTAGTGTGTGCTATGCAGCTCCAGATTTTGTTTTTGAAGCCAATATTTGGCTTCACAAAACTCATACTGGGTGAATTTAGGGCTGCGAGTTAAAATGGGGTGTTGGAAGAATTTGGAGACATTTGGCTATAGTTGAAATCTTCATTTAGTGTTATTTAGTAAGGAAAAGGAAGCAACTTGTATAGAAAAAATGGATGATGCAGCAGGTTTAGCAGAGGCTGCAAGATCAAGATTTAGTAATAGCTATTTTTTGGAATATTGGACAGTAATGGCTATCTTTTAATGCAGTAATGGCTAGTTTTTCTCTGATTTTGTTGGATACTTGAGAATGTTTACCGTGTCTCTGGATTGCAGTAATGGTTAGAATGCTTTTCTCTGATTGCAGTAATTTCTAGTTGCTTTTCTCTAGATTGCAGTAATGGATTGTTGGATACTTGAGATGCATTTCTCCAGAAGTCAATTTTATTGAAGGGAATATATGAAACTATTGGTCTTCTCAAATTTTAGTGATTTTGTTATGAGAATGCTTGCATTTAAACATTGCAGCTTTGGTGTAGAACTGTATTTGTGTAGATTCTGAGAATGATTGATTTTGTTAAAAGGATTTAAGTATTTGTCATTTCTTTAGAAGTCACCTGTATTTGTGTTTAATCTCAACATGTGCTTTAGATTACTCTAAGTTCTTGAAACTTATTAAGTTCATCGAGGAAGTGTCTTGGGGTTTTTACTTTAAGTTTTTATATCTAGGATTGTTGTCTTGTGCACATTTTGAGTGGTGGGATCTATAGATATTCAGATTTAATTGCACTTCTTGGGTCCGAGCCCTGTGAACATTTTTATTGATTAACTTATGCTAACTTTGTTCATTGGATCATTTATAGAGAAAGGCAGATTTCGTTGAGTTACTATCATTAATGTCAGATTTTGTTTTCCTTCATTCTTATCCTTCAATTAATTAGTATTGTTGTTGAAAAATATAGCTTTGTTTGAGTGAGAAAACATAGAAATAACACTTACTGGACTATGAGGACACTATGGGACTATAAGGACAACAAGTATCATTCTTTAACTAAAATTCAGGAGAAAGCATAGACATATCACTTACTGGGCTATGGGGGCACTACTGGACTATGATGGCAACAAATATCATTTTTTGACTAAAATCCAGAAGAAAATATAGATATAGCACTTACTAGACTATGGGTGTAACGCCCCGAAAAAATCCAAAAATGTAAAATATTAAAATAATGCAAAAATGACGTTTTTACCCCTTATGGCTAAAAGTTGACTTTTTGTTTGGTATACTGTTTGTATATTTTGCTTGTGCCATTGTGTAGGTCTCGGAACGCTGAATCCGTAGACAGGTGGCACGTCGAAAACGGAGTTCGGATGAAGAAGTTACGGGGTTCTCGAAATTCGTACCCCAAATAATATAATAATAATATAATATTCCCAAAATCCGGAAATTATCATATCACATCATAAATCATGGCAAATCAATTTAAATCATATTATAAGCATTTAAAAGCAGTTAAAACATATATGCATGCATTTAGGGTAGAAAACAAAAGCCCACTCACACACCGTCCAGATTGCTCGGATTCGAGTTGTTCGTTCTCGTCCGCTGTCCCGAGAATATTTTGGCCTGTCAAACATGTAATATAGGGTTACTAAAATCTCATATACTCTTAGATACGAAGTTCCGAGTTTTCGGAATAAAATAATATTATTTAAACGGAACCTATACGCTTTGGATACGTAAAACTATCCTCAATTTATCTCCGATTGACCCGAAACTAACGCCAATAGGTCCGTATCATCGAGAACATTAAAAAGTATGTTAGACCCTTCCTCAGATTCCCGGTCACGCGCCCTCACGCGCCGCCGTAAGCGGCTGCGCGTGACAGCCACGCGCCGTGAACAGTAGCTGCTACAGTCTCTCTCTCGCCCGTTTCTCTGGTATTCGGGTTGTAGACCCGCGATCAGACCCGACTCGTTTCCCCTTAATTCCAACTCAATTCATCTCGTTCTTTCACTCATTAATACATATTCAATCTAACTAATAGGTATGTGCCTTCAATTGAACCAATCAAACCCTCAAACAGCTCGACTCACGACGAACACTTATCGGATCTTTATTCGGGTTTGACCTCAAATCGACCTGTTTTCTTCAATTATTCACATCAGAAGCATCATAAGACCATAATGAACATGAAATCAAGATCAATTCCATGAAATTTTACCTCTAAGTAACTCGACTCAGCTCGATTTTTCCAAACAATTGCAGCATCTGATCGTCACAGTTTCACCTTCAATTCTCGTTCCAATTGATTGGGTTCGAGTCGTTGAGTTCCCAGGAAGCTTAATCTCACGTCCAATTAGAACGAAACCGTCTGAAATTCCAAATTTGAAAATGGAGATTTTGAATGAATTTTCGGGTAAACTCAGTATTAGTCCCGGTCCAATTTCCTCTCGATTTTACTCAAATGTTCACTGAATTCCTCCCCCTTTTGTTCTCTAATACTCACTCTTAATTTCTGTGTTGTTGGATCGATCAAGGGAGAAGAAGATGTTCTCTGTGTTTGTGTATTTAGTCGACTGTAGTAAACATATGCTACAGTAATTGGATTCCATTAATTAACATGATATGCCACTAATCCTAAGTTGTGAGTGACATGTGTCACTCCCAACTTTGCCTGAGTCATATAATTGGCATGAATCAGCAATCAAGTGGAGTTATCCTAATCCCTCCACCGTCCAAGTATAATCCACACACATTTACCATTTTATCCTTCTTAAGCACAATTACCATTTTACCCCTACACTTCACAACCCCGTAACTTCTTCATCCGAACTCCGTTTTCGACGTGCCACCTGTCTACGGATTCAGCGTTCCGAGACCTACACAATGGCACAAGCAAAATATACAAACAGTATACCAAACAAAAAGTCAACTTTTAGCCATAAGGGATAAAAACGTCATTTTTGCATTATTTTAATATTTTACATTTTTGGATTTTTTTGGGGCGTTACAACCTCCCCCCCTTGGGAAATTTCGTCCCCGAAATTTCACGGAAATAAGTACGGATACAGGTCTCGCATCTGAGCTTCGGGTTCCCAAGTAGCTTCTTCTACATTCTGATTTCGCCAAAGCACTTTCACTAGGGGAATTGTCTTCCGGCGGAGTACCTTATCTTTTCGATCCAAGATCTGCACAGGTTGTTCCTCAAAGCTTAGATCTTCCCTGAGCTCAATAGGTTGCTGTTCTAGTACATGGGACTCGTCATACACATACTTTCGCAACATTGACACGTGAAAGACATTATGAACTCTGGAAAGCTCTGAAGGTAGTGCTAATTTGTAAGCCACTCGGCCAATCCGCTCGATAATCTCATAAGGACCAATGAACCGGGGGCTTAATTTCCCGCGTCTGCCAAATCGTACTATGCCCTTCCAAGGTGATAACTTCAGGAAAACCCAATCTCCAACGGCAAATTCAAGATCCCTCGTCCGTCGGTCCATGTAACTCTTTTGCCGGTCCTGGGCCGCCTTGAGTCTCTCTCGGATAAGCTTGACCTTCTCTGTCGTCAAATCAATCAATTCAGACTTAGACAATTTTCTTTCGCCCACTTCTGTCCAGCACAGAGGAGTCCTGCATTGTCGCCCATATAAAGCTTCATAAGGTGCCATCCCAATGCTCGCCTGATAGCTATTGTTATAGGCGAATTCCATCAGTGGTAAATGAGACTCCCAAGTTCCCTGAAACTGCAAAATACATGCCCTCATCATATCTTCTAAAATTTGGATAGTTCGTTCTGACTGTCCGTCTGTCTGAGGGTGGAACGCTGTACTGAAATGTAATCTCGTCCCAAAAGCTTCCTGTAAACTTTGCCAAAATCTAGAAGTAAATCGTGGGTTGTAACGCCCCGAAAAAATCCAAAAATGTAAAATATTAAAATAATGCAAAAATGACGTTTTTACCCCTTATGGCTAAAAGTTGACTTTTTGTTTGGTATACTGTTTGTATATTTTGCTTGTGCCATTGTGTAGGTCTCGGAACGCTGAATCCGTAGACAGGTGGCACGTCGAAAATGGAGTTCGGATGAAGAAGTTACGGGGTTGTGAAGTGTAGGGGTAAAATGGTAATTGTGCTTAAGAAGGATAAAATGGTAAATGTGTGTGGATTATACTTGGACGGTGGAGGGATTAGGACAACTCCACTTGATTGCTGATTCATGCCAATTATATGACTCAGGCAAAGTTGGGAGTGACACATGTCACTCACAAATTAGGATTAGTGGCATATCATGTTAATTAATGGAATCCAATTACTGTCGCATATGTTTACTACAGTCGACTAATCAGCCAGAGGATAGAATGGTATATTTCGGGCCAACAAAGATAGGGGTAGAAAGCAGTCGGAAGAGTTGGAACATAATTTAGTCCTCCACTTCTGCATCCTCAATTTACATCATATTATAAGCATTTAAAAGCAGTTAAAACATATATGCATGCATTTAGGGTAGAAAACAAAAGCCCACTCACACACCGTCCAGATTGCTCGGATTCGAGTTGTTCGTTCTCGTCCGCTGTCCCGAGAATATTTTGGCCTGTCAAACATGTAATATAGGGTTACTAAAATCTCATATACTCTTAGATACGAAGTTCCGAGTTTTCGGAATAAAATAATATTATTTAAATGGAACCTATACGCTTTGGATACGTAAAACTATCCTCAATTTATCTCCGATTGACCCGAAACTAACGCCAATAGGTCCGTATCATCGAGAACATTAAAAAGTATGTTAGACCCTTCCTCAGATTCCCGGTCACGCGCCCTCACGCGCCGCCGTAAGCGGCTGCGCGTGACAGCCACGCGCCGTGAACAGTAGCTGCTACAGTTCTCTCTCTCGCCCGTTTCTCTGGTATTCGGGTTGTAGACCCGCGATCAGACCCGACTCGTTTCCCCTTAATTCCAACTCAATTCATCTCGTTCTTTCACTCATTAATACATATTCAATCTAACTAATAGGTATGTGCCTTCAATTGAACCAATCAAACCCTCAAACAGCTCGACTCACGACGAACACTTATCGGATCTTTATTCGGGTTTGACCTCAAATCGACCTGTTTTCTTCAATTATTCACATCAGAAGCATCATAAGACCATAATGAACATGAAATCAAGATCAATTCCATGAAATTTTACCTCTAAGTAACTCGACTCAGCTCGATTTTTCCAAACAATTGCAGCATCTGATCGTCACAGTTTCACCTTCAATTCTCGTTCCAATTGATTGGGTTCGAGTCGTTGAGTTCCCAGGAAGCTTAATCTCACGTCCAATTAGAACGAAACCGTCTGAAATTCCAAATTCGAAAATGGAGATTTTGAATGAATTTTCGGGTAAACTCAGTATTAGCCCCGGTCCAATTTCCTCTCGATTTTACTCAAATGTTCACTGAATTCCTCCCCCTTTTGTTCTCTAATACTCACTCTTAATTTCTGTGTTGTTAGATCGATCAAGGGAGAAGAAGATGTTCTCTATGTTTGTGTATTTAGTCGAGGATATGAGTAAAATCACACACAATCTGTTAAAGCAGTTAAATACTCACTCTAATTTCTGTGTTGTGGATCGACTGTGTGTATTTAGTCGAAGAAAATGTTCACTGAAATACTCACTCTAAATTAAATCCAACTCTTCCGAAATTATGGAATTTACTTGTGCTGTGGAAATGCTATATTTCGGGCAGAGACCCTATTGAACTATTAACTTGATTTTGAGATCTAAATAGTTTTAAAATGAGATTCTTGATTTGTGGTATCATCCTCGGTGATTTGATGGTCTCCTCCAGACGTCGTAGATCCTGGAGTAGTCACGATCCACTGCCTGGAGATGAGTAGCTCCGAGGGAAGACTCAATCTCAGGAGTGTGAGTTTATATTGATATCCTCCAGACGTCGTTGATCCTGGAGATGATATCACCCCAGACGTCGTTGATCCTGGGGAGGTACTCGGACTTGAGACACCCGAGTTTGCACGCGTTGCATTGATATCGTGACGGGTTATTGGATATTGAGATTGGATATTGAGGATGATGGTATCATGATTGATTTTGAATTATATTAACTGTTTTCTTTTACTTTGATTTATATAACCTATGTTTTATATGATATGCATGCATGTTTGTGAAAACTGGAGGGTAAGACGATTTTAATAAATGTATTTCTAAACCTTTATTTTTGTCCACTCACACCTTTACTGTTTTTGTACCCTCCAGGCCCGTGCACAGGTACCGAGGCTCGTACTGAGGCAGAAGAATAAGCAAACCGCTGCATACTCGAGTTCTGACCGCGTAGGACTTTAATCCTTGTTTGTAAATATTTCTTATGCTCTGTCAACCGGTTGACGACTGAGATAGTCAACGGTCCTAACGATATACCTATCCCTGGTCTGACTATGTGGGTTGTTGGTTATGTTATATTATGTACTTATGTATATTTAGTTAGACTATTTTTGGTAGTTTAAATTCATAGTCAAACGGGAGCGGGATCATTCACGATTATCGAGGAATAATCGGGATGGGTCCTGTCAATGGGGTACTAATGGGGTACTACTGCACTATGAGGACAACTAGTATCATTTTTTACTAAAATCTAGCAGAAAACATAAAGATAACACTTATTGGACTATAGGGCACTATGGGGGCACTACTGGACTATGAGGATAGTAAGTATCATTCTTTGACTAAAATCCAAGAGAAAACATAGACATATCACTTACTGGACTATGGGGCACTATGGGGGCACTACTAGACTATGAGGACAACAAGTATCATTTTTTGACTATAAGGACGACAAGTATCATTTTTTTTACTAAAATCCAGGAGAAAATATAAACATAGCACTTACTAGACAATGGGGCATTATGGGGGCATTACTAAACTATAAGGACATCAAGTATCATTCTTTGACTAAAATTCAGGAGAAAATATAGACATAATACTCACTGGACAATGGGGCACTATGGGGCCACTACTGGACTATGCAGACAACAAGTATCATTCTTTGATTAAAATCCAGAAGAAAATATAAATATAGACACAGAAAACAAAGGAATAACACTTAGCAGACTATGAAGACACTATCAGACTATGAGGTCAGCAAGTAGGATCCACACACATTTACCATTTTATCCTTCTTAAGCACAATTACCATTTTACCCCTACACTTCACAACCCCGTAACTTCTTCATCCGAACTCCGTTTTCGACGTGCCACCTGTCTACGGATTCAGCGTTCCGAGACCTACACAATGGCACAAGCAAAATATACAAACAGTATACCAAACAAAAAGTCAACTTTTAGCCATAAGGGGTAAAAACGTCATTTTTGCATTATTTTAATATTTTACATTTTTGGATTTTTTCGGGGCGTTGCACTTGATTCACCACAAACACATCTCCGGTGGGCGTACTCACTCCCATGTCACAGTCCAGTGCGGACACCTCTCTACCCGCCAACAACTCACAGTCCCGTGAAATAAATGAATGAGTAGCTCCGGGAGCATTTAAAGCACAAACATCATGTCCAAAGATCGTGAGTGTACCTGTCACAACACCAGGCGCTGCCCTGGCCTCCTGCTGCGTAACAGCAAAAACTCGGGCCTGTGGTCCAGCTGCTCGCCCACGGCCCCGACCCCTCTGTCCATTAGCCGCTCCGGTACCACCTCCTCGAGTGCTCCCAGTCCCAGAAACTGCAGCTGTGCTCCGTCCCTACTCTGCTCCACCCCGACCTGCGCCACCACCCTGTGGCAAAGATGGACAATCCCTCCAGTAGTGGCCCCGCTCACCACAGAAGAAACAGATGACACTGGAAGCATCTCGAACAAAACCACCACCCTGCCGTCCCGTGGAAGCAACAGAAGTCGCGCTCGCCTGCGGAGCAGTCTGCGCCCTAGGCGCTCGGAATCCGGAACCCTGATAGTTACCAGGCCTGCCATAACGATCATTGCCTGCAGATGAGGCTCCACCATAACGCCCCTTCTTCGAGGCTCCCTGACCATACGATCCAGAATATGAACGCCCGCGACGTTGTCCACCACCAGAATACTGTGGACGTGTCGGGAGACTAGCCTCAACCCGCACCGCGGCATCAGACAACTCCCTGAGAGTAGCAAAAGCTCCGGCCGTCACAATGGCCCGTATCTCACCCCATAGGCCAAGCTCGAACCTACGGAATTTCTCAGCCTCAGTAGATACAAAGGTAGGAGCAAAACGAGCTAGCATCTGAAATTTCTGTTCATACTCCGCTACGGACATGCTCCCCTGCTGGAGCTGCAGGAACTCGGTCTCCCTAGCATCACGGAATGAACGGGGATAATACTGATCCAGAAACCGTTCACGAAAGGTCTCCCAAGTCACTGTACGGGCATCCCAACCCGACAACTCCAGAGTGTACCACCACTCATAAGCAGATCCATCAAGTAGAAATGTAGCCAACACCACACGCTCCTCAAGAGGACAATGCATCACAGTAAAAATCCGCTCAATCCGAGAAATCCAACGGTGAGCATCCTCGGGATCCGCTCCACCACTGAATACCGTAGCCCCAAGACGCTGGGCTCGCTCGATCGAAGCGCTCTCGGCATCACCATTAGGTCGTGGAGGGGGTTCGCGTCGCGGAGGCATGGCCGGTCGTCCTTCTCTGAAAGAGGCATAAGTTAGTACAATAATCAAGGCACACCCGAGTGCCGGACACGAATCGTAAACCTAGGCTCTGATACCAATTGACAGGACCCACCCCGATTATCGCCTCAATAATCGGGTAGCATCCTGCTCCCGTCTGACAATCGAAACGGGCTCCAATCCCTTCAGTTCTTGCACCGTAGTGATTATTTCACTCCAAGAAGTCTCACCGTGTGTTTAGTTTGATCCCTCGACCCTTAGAATTTGAACTCTGCGATTTCCCCCCTAGAAACCCAAAAATGGTTCTTCACTGGTTCTCACAATCACTCTCAGATTTTCCACAGCAGGAAGGATGCAAATGAGTCTCTCAGCCCAAAGGCATTCAGAGTAATCGATTCAAACGGCCAGCAACTCGTGGGAGACACTCTGAAGTCTCTGAAAACGGTTTCCCGCAAGCACAGAGACCACAGCCATTCCTCACTCTCCCGTGCTCTGAACTCTGCCCAAACGTGCACCAAGGTCACTCAATCCTGCTTCCACTGCCTAAAACTACATAAACAAAACGTCTGAGCCCTTCCACTAGCCATAAACAATTGCACGCACAAGACCCACGGCCGTGCACTCTGTTTTTCACGGTGGTGAACAGTAACCACCGTGAAATGACCAAAATGCCCCTCTGTGCAATAATTACCAAAATGCCCTCCAACATCCGTGACCCATAACTCGGTCATCCGACGTTCGTTTCAAGCGTGCCGCCTGTCGTTGTACTCGGGGCGTCGAGACGAACATAACGGTCTTCGAGTCAAATGAATATCAATTGTCAAACAAAAAGTCAACTTTTTTCCCCTTATAACGCCCAAATTACGATAATGCCCCTGAACTTCCGAACATCATAACTTTCACTCCGAGCGTCCAAATCGGACGTGCCACCTGTCTATGAACTCGTGACATCCCGAACTACGTCACGGTCATCACTCAACGTCCGTTCGACCTCCAAATCAAAAAGTCAACAAATCGACCACACAAACATAGGGGTAAAAACGTCATTTTATTCAATATTTATAATATTACATTTCCCGAACGTCCGGGGCGTTACAATGTCCCAGTCTCTGCTGCAGTCGCATCCGGAATCAACCTGAAAGACATTAAAAACAAAAGCTGTGAGTGGACGAAAATAAACAAGTCTGTTTAAAAACATTTATCAGAAATTTATGCCCCTCAGTAAAAGCATATGCATGCACCAAAAACCAATAATCCCATATTTATTTAGAAATAACCATTAAGGCCTTAGCCCGGAAACCAAAGCATAGTTTCGAACCCCAAAAGTCAATCCAAGAGTTATTTCATAAATCCAGTAATGTTCATTTATTATTTTTCCATCTCCGGCCTCCCCGATGCCTAGCGTCCTAGACGCTTGACGTTCCTGACGTCATATCTCACGGTATTAAGCAACGCGTGCTGCCCGGGGTCTCACCGGGTCCATATCTCTGACATCCCCGATGTCTGACGTCTCTGACGTCTAGCAATCCTGCTCCTGGATCACTATACGGTCCGGTAGCTCCGTACAATGAGCCCTCGCAGGCAATGCACCGTGACTTCTCCAGTGTCCCCGACACTTGGAGGAGACCAGGATATATATCCTCATATCGAGATGGTTTTATGGAACACATTTTATTATTCATTTCCAAAATATCACAAGGGCCCTGCCCCGAGTTTCCATAAAACCGATTGATTTAAATCCGAAATCATTTATTCAATTCCATTTTAGGGTCCCCGACCTGAAATCACATGAAGAAATCAACTGGGCCCCTGGCCCGATTTCATAACTTAACTGGGCCCCTGGCCCGATTCACAAGTTAACTGGGTCCCTGGCCCGATTCATAAGTTAACTGGGCCCCTGGCCCGATTTCATAATTCAACTGGGCCCCTGGCCCGATTTTAATTTATTTAAGCTCGTAACCGTTTCATGAAATCATATCCAACCACATTTATGGAAATCGGTGCAAATCCAGAAAACCTCGGTTTACGTGCAAATACGTAATTCACCTCGAAATACGTGAAATTATTTTAAATTCACCGATATCCAAAATAAATCATTTAATCATAATTATAACAATCATGAAACAGTTATGCATGCATCGAATTTATAAAACCAATGTCCACTCACAGACCGTTTAACCGAGTGCCTCGATACGCGTGCCATAGGCCTTCCCGGGCCACACCACTATCACCGGGACTCCCAATCCTGTTCAAATCGCATTAGAGGATCACTAACCTCATCATTAACATCTTATTCAAGTCCCGTAATTTTCCCGAATTTTTAAGTATTTTTAAACTGGATTTAAAACCTTCGGACATCCCGAACAATATCGAAACGGTGTCCGATCGACACGAAACCAATCTCAAAATGTTCGTTACATTACATAGATTGAAAGTCATGTTGACCTCACCTCGAGATTCGTGCCCACGCGCCGTCATGCGTCGCCGTGAGTGGCTGCGCGTGAAAGCCACGCGCCTGCTACAGTGACTGCTCCAGTGTTCCTTCTTCACCCGTTTGTCTGGTAAACGGGTCTGATTACCCGCGATAGGATCCGGTTCAATCATACCCAATTCGACATCAATTCAATCCGTTCTTGATCCTAAAACAATCATTAACCAATGAATTTCAGTTCTGTGACATCGATTTACGTTAACCAATCCATAATCGTGCCATCAACCCATGATCACCCAAAACGAGTCAATCACCAAAACTCCACCAATCCTCAACCATTGTCAAATTAACTTCACAGGAAGCTTATAAGGATTAATACGAACCAATTCGCATGATTAATTGAACACGACGTTACCTCAATCACCACGACTCAAGCTTGAGTTTTCCGGCCGTCCACCTCGTCCGTCCACGGCCCTAGGAGCCCCAAAGCTTGCCCCATTTGATCTGGTTCGACTCGTTGAGGTTCCAGGAAGCTCAATGAATCATCAATTAGGCTTGGGCTGGCCTAAAAACCGAAGTTCGATTTTAAACACTTCAAAAACCAGTTTCGGGTTCTTGAGCATTCCTCCACCAAAACCTTCCCATTTTCCCATCTCTCAATCCCAAAGTGTTTCTCTCATCCCCCAAGGTTACTTCCCGTGCAAAATCCACACAATTTCGGCCTGGGGATGACTGATCAAGTGTGGGAGCAGTCCTCAGTTTTTCTTCCATTTTCATGTGCAGTAGCCATAGTTTAATGGCCAAACATCGTCCCCCACAGCCTTGCATCGCACTAACCTCAATAAACAATTCATAACAAAAGTTTAGGCCAGCAATTTGCCCCACAAACAAACCACCCGTGCTCTGGCCATGTTCTCCCAACATGGTGCTACAGTAACCGTTCAAACACTCAGTGAAATTACCATTCTGCCCTTGTGCAGTAAATTACCAAAATGCCCCTCACGCATCCAGACCCGTAACTCGGTCATACGGACTCCGATTGATGCGTGCCGCCTGTCTACGGACTTAGAGCATCGAGACCGTCCTAACGGTCCTCGGTCCTCGGCCATCGGACCTCCCGATCAAAAAGTCAACATTTCCCCCTTATTACGTTCAAATTACGAAAACGCCCCTCAACATCCGTACATCATAACTTTCACCACGAACGTCGGAATCGAACGTGCCACCTGTCTATGAACTCGTGACGTCCCAAACTACGCCACGGTCATCGGTCAAAGTCCATTTGACCATCCGAATTAAAAGTCGACGTTTTGCCCACGCCTAGGGGCAAAATGGTCATTTTGCACAATTCGTCCGAAATCACTCAACTAATCCCAGATTAGTAAATCATAATTAAATATTATTAAATCCCGATATTCGGGACGGGTCGTTACACCTAGAATGGGCGAATCGTTGACTCTTCGTTCAGGTTGTCAAATGGACTTTGGCCGATGACTTTGACGTAGTTCGGGACATCACGAGTTCATAGACAGGTGGTACGCTCGATTCCGACGTTTGAGTAAGAAGTTATGATTTTCGGAAGTTCGGGGGCATTTTGGTAATTTGGTTGAAAAGGGTAAAAAGTTGACTTTTGACCCGGGAGGTCCGATGGCCAAGAGCCTAGGACCGTTACGTAGATGAGGACGTTACGAATCCATAGACAGGCATCACATCGAATTCGAACGTTCAACGAAAAAGTTACGGTTCACGAAAGTTTGAGGGAACTATTGCACGTTTTACGAAACGGCTTGGGTTTTGTTTCAAGTGGGCCCAGATATTTTCCCAAGGTCCAATGGATGAGTGACAATTGTCACCCATCCACTGGCCACCCTTTTTCATTCATGCATATCATCCTTTACTTGTTCGTGCATACCAAACCCAAACCAACCCGATCTCATCCAAACCCATCCATCGACCTATTTCAATCCTGGCTGCTTGACTGAGAGGGAGGAATAGCGAGAGAGACTGAAGTTGACTGGTAAAAGGAGGACCGCCGTGCATGGCGGCGAGGGCCCTGGAAACCAGGTAACAACCCGAGACACGGTTATGCCCATTTTCTTTCTTTTTGTGATTTGAACGTTAGGGCCGATTTCTATTGATTGGGGAAGGATTTCTAGGTTGTTAGGAGTGTGTATGGACCGTTTTTTACGACTGAGAAGGGCGATGCTGCCCAAGAGGTGATTGGGGAACTTGGACCGAAATGGGGAGGTTAGAACGGATGGGATTTAGGCGGTTTTTCTTGGTTTTCTTCATTCAAAAAATTGCTAGCGATGAATTAGGAAGATTGGAATCAAAAGGGGAAGAAATGGACCGAAAATGAAGGGTTTAGAGGGCTGAACCAGCCATGCCGGTTCGGCTGGACCGACTGCACAGGACTGAACCAACCGGACCGGTCTTCACTGGGTTGAAGATGATCTACAGTGGGCGTGTGAGCCACACGCGTAGCACCTTTGGGCGGCACGTGACAGGGACTTTGGGGATGAAATCATCTATTCGATGTAACGAACATTTTGGCCCGAGAAATAGTTAGATATAGTTCGGGGGGATGAAATCATCTACAGTGGGCGCGTGAAATCATCTATTCGATGTAACGAACATTTTGGGACTGGTTTCGTGTCGACGGACATCGTTTCGATATAGTTCGGGCTGTTCGAAGGTTTAGGTTCGAGTTTAAAAATAGTTAGAAATTCCAGAAAATTCCGAGACTTTAGTGAGGGATTATTTAAGTAGTTAGTAACCCTCTAAATTAATTTGGACAGGTTCGGGAATCCCGGAGGCGACGATTGGCCCGAGAGAGGCGTACGCCACTCGTATCGATGCATGCATAAATTTTTTATAATTGTTTTAGACCGGTCTGATGCATGTATAAATTTTTTATAATTGTTTTAGAACATGTTTTGTGATGCCATGAGTGCATTTGTTTGTGGTAGCCTAGGATTCACGTATTTGCATGTATTTCGAGATTTTCGGTTTTATACGATGCTTATACGTGCTAGGTTTTCAACGAGGGTTTAATGAATTGGTTTTGGATTTGGAAATATGAACTCGGGCATGAGACCCATTTGATTTACAAACTCTCAAACTTGGAGTCCATTTGATTTGATGAGGAATCGGACCGAGGGTCCATTTGAGCTATACGATCGGGCCGAGAGCCCCATTGATTTATAATCTGAGCTTGAGGCCCATTTGGTTGTAATATCGGGCTGTAAGCCCCTTTGACTGTAGTATCGGGCTTGAGGCCCCGTTGGTTGTGAAATCGAGTTCGAGGCATTGTTGATAATGGTTTCGGTCTTAGGGCCCAGTTAGTCGTGATATCGGGCTAAAGGCCCAGTTGATTGTGAAATCAGGCTTGAGTCCCAGTTTCATTTATGAAATGAGAATTCGAGGATGAGACCCTATTGAATTGTGGATTTAGGCCGAGGCCTGTGAAACTGATTTGAATCGGATTCGAGGAATCCTATTGAGACGAATCGGGTATGAGACCCAGTTGAGAAATGTTTTGAGAAAGAAAGTATTTGAAATGTATATATACCTTCCATAGGATTTATATGGTCTCCTCCAAACATCGACCTGGTGAGTTAAGATCCACAGACCAGAATGGGTATCCCTGACAGGACCCATCCCAATCCCCACGGGATTAGTGCGGGATGACCCTGCTCCCGTCTGACACGGAGTGTCGGACAAGGGATATTTCCGACCTTTGCCCTCCCGGGCTATCAGTGTACGCCAGGATCCGGAGGAGGCATGTGATATCTCGGTCTCTACTAAAGTCCACATCCGATGTCAACCTGAAGGGCAGTCAAAACATTAAAAGCTGTGAGTGGACAAAACAAGAGTTTGTAAAATTATTTCATAAGAAAGACATTTGTACCCTTCACTAAAAAGCATGCATGCATTCGAAAACCATTTAACCAAAGAAACCATATGTGGGAACTAAGCCCAAAACCAAGATTGAAAGAACCATAATGGAAACGACCATACGGGACTCAGCCCAAACTATAGTAAAACCACGTACATGGGCCACTGCCCAGAACCTGTGAATATCACATATCATATATCTCATATAGCATACATCATATATACATATAATTCACACAACCAATCCTGTCACGGTTTCCAAAGCTACGCGCGTGCTACCCAGGTCTCAATCTGAGTCTTCTCAAAGTCAAGATCAATGTCCGCAGACCACTGACCCTACCCGAGGTAATAGTAATCATAGCCTTCCTGAGAGTAAGGAACCCAACTGGGGGGTGACTCCACTCAGTCGGTGCTCCGTGACTACTCTGGGGTCCACCCAGGCCAACGACCCTCCCTGGAGGAGATAATAGAAGTAAAGGAAGGTATATGAATACATATATATATACATAACATAAACATTCATGCTCGGTTCCCCCTGAACCGTCATGATCCATAATGACCCGACAAAGGTTCATGCCGGTTCCCATAAACCGTCATGAACCACAATGATCTTTCCAGAGTTCATGCTGGTTCCCGTAAACCGTCATGAACTTGGAAATCCATCTAGGGTCCCTGACCCGAAATCATCAGTGTAAAACAACTGGGTCTCGTGCCCGAACATATGACTCAACTGGGCACCGTGCCCGATATCTAAGGGTCAGTCACGACTCCGATCATAGTGATGCGTGCAACCATCCACCCAGGACCGCTCTCAATCCTGGTATGTCGCCGTGAACGAATCAACCGACGCGACCACCACAAGATCATGGTGCACTCATCACCGATCGCTATCTTGAACCGTCAGCACTCCGAAGTCGAGCCTCCCCAGGCTGCCCGACCACGAATCGTGCATCGTGACCTCTCCGGAAGGAACACAACTCAATCCGGAGGCGAGCGTCATATCGTCGATCGCCGTGCACATAGCACCCGTCGCAACCACGATTTAGACCAGAAGGTCGTAAATAGTATCATATGCCCGAGACAAAACCAAATAGGTCTCATACCCGAGTTCATCCATTTGAAATCTAAAACCATTTCATTTAGAACAATAGAGACATACAGACCCGTATAGGCACCGTATAGGGCCGAAACCTCGAAATACGTGCCTACACGTAACCACCCATCAAAATGCACTCATGGCATCACAAACAAGTATTTAAAACATATAATAAACAATTATGCATGCACCAATTTAGAAAACAAGGTCCACTCACAAACCGTCCGAGCTGCCGCCTCGATTTGCGTGCCATACTGCTCCCTGAGCCGATCACCGTCACCGGGACTCCCAAACCTGTCCAAATTTTAATAGAAGGTTAATAACTACTTAATTAACCTCCCATCAAAGCCGCGTAATTTTCTCGAACTTTTAACTATTTTTAAACCTATCCTAAACCTTCCGATGCCCCGAAACCTATCGAGCCGGTGTCCGATTGACACAAAACCAGTCCCAAAATGTTCGTTACATCGAATAGAAGATTTCACATGTTGAGCATATCCCCAAATTATCCCACACGCGCCGCCTGAAGTGGCTGCGCGTGGGCTTCACGCGCAGCTACAGTACCTGCTGACGTCATCGCTGACATCACGTCATCACTGACGTCACTGCTGACGTCATCTGACAGCTGTCAGGTCTGACATGTCAGACTCTGACAGGTGCCATGTGTCACGCTCCCATTGGTCCACTGTTTGACATGTCAGCTGACATTGTCAGATCTAACAATGTTGACGTCATCCCTGACATGATGACGTCAGCAGGATGACGTTACCTGTCATCTCTGTCCTCCCGCGGGTCGACCCGAATACCAGTAACCGGGTCGCCGTGACCCGCAGCTTGACCCGGACGGTTCTCCCTGCTCCGACCACCATTTCTCCTCCCGTTTGTCCCATTCTACTCGTCTCAATCTAACCTAAAGTTCTATGACCATAAAATGGAAGAAAAACATCAAAAATCCTTACCTTCAATTCGGCCATGGCGGCCGTGACTTCCTCCGCCGTTCACGATCGTTCCAGGCCTTCCCATGCCTCGAAACCAATCACAATCATCACCTGGGATCCCTAGAAACCATACCCAATTAATGGAATCGAGTAAAAACCATTAAAATTCCATTCCCAAAATTTGAATGTTTTCTTACCTCACGGGTTTCCCTCCGCCGTGGCCTCCACCGTGGGCCACCGTCCAGCCTCTCCGTCCTCAGCCCCTCACACTCCTCCCACGGTCACTTATGGCTCAGATAAGGGAAGGTGAGGTGTGGTGTGGGTTGTGTTTCGGGTTTGTGAAGGAAAAGGAAGAAAATGAAAAATGAAGAAGAATGATGAAGGTGATGTCGTGGAAGAGAAGGGAGAAGGAGATGATGGCTGATGAGAGAAGAGAAATGGAGGGTGTGGATTTAAGGATGAATTGAAATGGATGGCCAAGATTGAATGGTGGGTGGATTTGATTAAAAAATTAATTAAATAATATTATTTTATTATATAGATACACATTTGGGGGGAGTTAGCCAATAGGATGAGTGACACTTGTCACTCATCCATGGGACCCACCAAAATATCTGCCCAATCAGATTTCGCCATTTCGTCCCGTCTCGAAGTTCGTGCATAGTGAAATCGAACTTCCGTGACCCATAACTCTCTCGTTCGAAGTCCGGTTTCAGTGTGCCGCCTGTCTATGAATTCGTATCGTCCTTATCTAAGTAACGGTCTTCGGCCCTCGGCCATCGAACCTCCCGGTCAAAAAGTCAACATTTGACCCCCACTTAACCAAAATTACCAAAATGCCCCTAAACTTCTGAACGTCATAACTTCCTCCTCGAACGTCGAAATTGAACGTGCCACCTGTCTATGAACTCGTGACGTCATGAACTACGTCGCCGTCATCGGTCAAAGTCCATTTGACCGCCCGATTGAAAAGTCAACGTTTTACCACGCCCTGGGGCAAAACGGTCATTTTGCATCGTTCGTCCGATTTCGCCTAACTAATCACGGATTAACCTCACTAATCTTGATTAGTCACTAATCTAATCTAGGAATTTGGGACGGGTCATTACAACCTTCCCTCCTTAATTAATTTCGTCCTCGAAATTCCAACCGACCTAATTCTAGCCGTTCTTCCCTCCTTAATTAGTTTCATTCTTGAAACTCCAATTATCCTGATTCCACATCCTCCACCTCGTGGAAATAATTCGATCTCACGACACGTGTACACGTGTACACCAGTACACCCACTAAACAGAATAATACTCGTTCGTAGCCAGACGTACCACTAACACTCACGCCCCATCGACTACACTCAACCACATCGAATGACCGTAGCCATACGTTACGAATTGACACCACTTGTCAAATCTACCAAGTCGCTGACACAACCACTAGACGATTCCCTACTCAATCACCAAACTATCCCGATATCTACTCCCACTGGGAGTCATCGGACCTCACTCAACGATCCACGTTGACACCTTCGACAGACCGTCACCACTTGACAGTCGTCAGTCGAAAACTGACACTATACTCACACGTGGTTATACTAACCTCCAACTTAATCAACCATGGGTAAACACTTACCCACAAAGCATTTCACTCAATCTGTGTGTAACTAGACCCATCAGAAATACCATGACCCACTGCACAGTATCCAATGTCTAGTTCACGACCTCGACTAATCCAATGGTATCGGAACCAATCCGTCTACCAACACGCTTACCAACATACCACTAGTGTAACCGATATACCGTCACCGGGCACCACAAGTCTGCCCGGTATCGTACCTCGAACAACGTACAAGGTACATACAACTACCCATCAATCATCTTACCACAACAACAACGACAACACGACCACCTAGGTCGTTGCCAAACATGTTTCTAAAATGGAGTCCATCTGTCCAATCCAGCATTAGACAAATCGAAACTCCAACCCATAATCTATTTCCAGATCCGAATCCGCAATTTCGTAAGAAATCCCGAATCCAAACCCAGAAATCATATCCCTAATCATGTCCAAATTCGAATCCAAAATTATTATTCCGTAAGCTAGCATTTGGAATAACCATTCCGAACCCAAATCCATAAAAAGAAAATCCACAGTCAAGTTCTAGAATCAAATCTTGAATCGTCACCCAGAATCCGATTCCAAAACCCAAATCCAGAAATCCTTTCAAGTTCCAAAATCAAATCCTGAATCGTCATCCAGAAATCTGATTCCAAAACTCGAAATCTCGTTCTCGTCTAACAAAACACACTATATCCGAACCTATCGGATACCTGTTCAAACAAGTTATACATTACCCTCGATAGACTTCATAGGGACGCCAATCCCAATATCAACACATCCAGGCTGAATATATCCGACTACGTCGAAAAACTACTCACCTGAGTGATATACCATACGGGATTTACCTCGAAAAGAAGTTCAGTCCCATCATGCTCCACTCAAACATCCCAGTAAGAGTGATAAACTCTCCACCTATCTGGATCATCAAAATCACGATCCAGATCCATCATTACGCCAACCGACCATAAACGTCACGATCAAGGATCGTCACGCCAACCAAAGTCCCAGACCATTTCCCACATCTTAAATAGATCAGTCAACGACGAGACACGCCGAGACTGTGGGTTCTCACTGATTACCTCGTATCGATCCTTGGTATTCCACCTAGAAAATAAAGGATGATACAAGACAATGACATCAAAACTCATCCTACGTGAATGCAACCAAAACTTGATGCATTCACCAAACCATGTAACCAACACCATCTGCCACCAAGCAGAAAATGAGAAATCTCAGTCACCTAACTTCGATATACTCACTCCACGTGATGACCCAAAATAAATCCCGGGTTCACCAACCAATACACGATCGGTGTACTAGTGATACAAACATCATCTGCCTTAGCAGAACCCGAGAAGTCACCCTAATGACTTCGAATTACCCAATACCAATGCGGAAAACCCGCACTCCTCGTGTCACCCCAATCGCAACTCTCGCGATTCCGAAATTCCAACCATATCGAAACCAACACACTCGGACATCAACCACGTGTCCATCACCAATTTAACTCTATCCGTGATCCACTCTCGAACCACACATACCGAACATATGCCCATTACGACGGAGTCACATCCCGATCCATGACTCACCGTCCCCATAATTACCGGCACCAGCACCAGCACTAGTACCAGTACCAACGCACTATCACTAACACTAGTATCAGCACACAAGCATCCACACTAGTATCAGTATCAGCATCGGCACACAGGGTGCAAATCTGACAACCCTTGATCTCCGCTCACACCGAGCGACGATCCCGTACCTCTGCTCGAATAGGAGAAACTTCATCTCCGTCGTACTCAAAAACTCGGGGTACTGTCATCCTGACAACCCATACGAGAATAGGAAACGTCCCCCGAACGTCCCCGATTCCTAACAACCACAGCTACAACCACTCTCGGTAGTAGTGCCTGCCACAGACTCGTGCAGACCTAACTACCAGACCTCGCTATATCCAGACTCCGCATCCAACGGAATCAATCGCCCGTACCAACTACTTCGTATCCCCACTCCAGGATTGCATCGACAAGTACCAACCCTGATAACTTGTCCAACCGAACTCTAACCAGTCGTAACTCGACTAAGCCAATGTCGTCTACCAGGTCACCCGCGACCTTAGTTGCATCAACAGTCCATCACAACTAAAGTAGCACGACAACCAACTCGGTCTAACCGATAAGTACAACCCTGACTGCGAAGTGCAGTCCCAACACAAGCTGACATGACTAGACCGACTAACGAATCCAAATCTGAATAGTCGTCCAAGTCAAACCACTCGTCAACTCACATTTCCGAACCATACACATAAGGTAGGGTTCCACAATCAAGCCCTAGGGTTACTCTGAACCCAACTGCGAAAATCAGTAAAATCAACAATCTGACCGACTCCGCGGTCTTGACATCGTAAAGACGTTAATCCAAGCATACGGTAAGTCTAACCAGAATTCCCCGAATCCGGCTGCCAACTACCATAAGTTCAACCAGATTTCCCCGAACTCGACTGCTAACCACCAACAGCAGTAAACTCATCTAACTCAACCAATCCGACCATCGAATGGTCACAACTCCAAACCAGTCGTCGGAACCGATCCTACGACATCGTGAAAGACGATCCCAACTAACCGTCTCACGATCCAAACGCTAACGTACTAATATGTTAACCCTTTCATAGGGCCCCACACTGTCAACTTGACAGTATTATGGTAACCCCGGCATCAAATGCCGAGCCAAGACATTTCACGAGTCAATCCTACTAACTATCGCACCGTCACCCTAACTATCAGGTTGATCACGAACTGTAGCCCATTGAGATATAACATCCTCGACCTGCGTACATTCCAAGAGCTCCGCGGTTGCTCGAATAGAGACAACCCCGCTCTGATACCACGTTGACAGGACCCATCCCAATCCCCCCGGGATTAGTGCGGGATGACCCTGCTCCCGTTTGACACGGAGTGTCGGACAAGGGATATTTCCGACCTTTGCCCTCCGGGGCTATCAGAGTACGCCAGGATCCGGAGGAGGCATGTGATATCTCGGTCTCTGATACAGTCCACATCCGATGTCAACCTGAAGGGCAGTAAAAACATTAAAAACTGTGAGGGGACAAAACAAGAGTTTATAAAAACAATTTATAAGAAAGCCATTTGTACCCTTCACTAAAAAGCATACATGCATTCGAAAATCGTTTAACCAAAGAAACCATATGTGGGAACTAAGCCCAAAACCAAGATTGAAAGAACCATAATGGAAACGACCATACGGGACTCAGCCCAAACCATAGTAAAACCACGTACATGGGCCACTGTCCAGAACCTGTGCATATCACATATCATATATCTCATATAGCATACATCATATATACATATAATTCACACAACCAATCCTGTCACGGTTTCCAAAGCTACGCACGTGCTACCCAGGTCTCAATCCGAGTCTTCTCAAAGTCAAGATCAATGTCCGCAGACCACTGACCCTACCCGAGGTAATAGTAATCATAGCCTTCCTGAGAGTAAGGAACCCAACTGGGGGGTGACTCCACTCAGTAGGTGCTCCGTGACTACTCCGGGGTCCACCCAGGCCAACGACCCTCCCCAGAGGAGATAATAGAAGTAAAGGAAGGTATATGAATACATATATATACATAACATAAACATTCATGCTCGGTTCCCCTGAACCGTCATGATCCATAATGACCTGACAAAGGTTCATGCCGGTTCCCATAAACCGTCATGAACCACAATGACCTTTCCAGAGTTCATGCCGGTTCCCGTAAACCGTCATGAACTTGAAAATCCATCTAGGGTCCCTGACCCGAAATCATCAATGTAAAACAACTGGGTCTCGTGCCCGAACATATGACTCAACTGGGCACCGTGCCCGATATCTAAGGGTTAGTCACGACTCCGATCATAGTGATGCGTGCAACCATCCACCCAGGACCGCTCTCAATCCTGGTATGTCACCGTGAACGAATCAACCGACGCGACCACCACAAGATCATGGTGCACTCATCACCGATCGCTATCTTGAACCGTCAGCACTCCGAAGTCGAGCCTCCCCAGGTTGCCCGACCACGAATCGTGCATTGTGACCTCTCCGGAAGGAACACATCTCAATCCGGAGGCGAGTGTCATATCATCGATCGCCGTGCACATAGCACCCGTCATGACCACGATTTAGACCCGAAGGTCGTAAATAGTGTCATATGCCCGAGGCAAAACCAAATAGGTCTCTTACCCGAGTTCATCCATTTGAAATCCAAAACCATTTCATTTAGAACAATAGAGACATACAGACCCGTATAGGCACCGTATAGGGCCGAAACCTCGAAATACGTGCCTATACGTAACCACCCATCAAAATGCGCTCATGGCATCACAAACAAGTATTTAAAACATATAATAAACATTTATGCATGCACCAATTTAGAAAACAAGGTCCACTCACAGACAGTCCGAGCTGCCGCCTCGATTTGCGTGCCATACGGCTCCCTGAGCCGATCACCGTCACCGGGACTCCCAAACCTGTCCAAATTTTAATAGAAGGTTAATAACTACTTAATTAACCTCCCATCAAAGCCCCGTAATTTTCCCGAACTTTTAACTATTTTTAAACCTATCCTAAACCTTCCGATGCCCCGAAACCTACCGAGCCGGTGTCCGATTGACACAAAACCAGTCCCAAAATGTTCGTTACATCGAATAGAAGATTTTACATGTTGAACATATCCCCAAATTATCCCCCACGCGCCCACACGCGCCGCCTGAAGTGGCTGTGCGTGGGCTTCACGCGCAGCTACAGTACCTGCTGACGTCATCGCTGACGTCACGTCATCACTGACGTCATCTGACAGCTGTCAGGTCTGACATGTCAGACTCTGACAAGTGCCACGTGTCACGCTCCCATTGGTCCACTGTCTGACATGTCAGCTGACATTGTCAGATCTGACAATGCTGACGTCATCCCTAACATGATGACGTCAGCAGGATGACGTCACCTGTCATCTATGTCCTCCCGCGGGTCGACCCGAATACCAGTAACCGGGTCGCCATGACCCGCAGCTTGACCCGGACGGTTCTCCCTGCTCCGACCACCATTTCTCCTCCCGTTTGTCCCATTCTACTCGTCTCAATCTAACCTAAAGTTCTATGACCTTAAAATGGAAGTAAAACATCAAAAATCCTTACCTTCAATTCGGCCATGGCGGCCGTGACTTCCTCCGCCGTTCACGATCGTTCCAGGCCTTCCCATGCCTCGAAACCAATCACAATCATCACCTGGGATCCCTAGAAACCATACCCAATTAATGGAATCGAGTAAAAAACCATTAAAATCCCATTCCCAAAATTTGAATGTTTTCTTACCTCACGGGTTTCCCTCCGCCGTGGCCTCCACCGTGGGCCACCGTCCAGCCTCTCCGTCCTCAGCCCCTCACATTCCTCCCACGGTCAATTATGGCTCAGATAAGGGAAGGTGAGGTGTGGTGTGGGTTGTGTTTCGGGTTTGTGAAGGAAAAGGAAGAAAATGAAAAATGAAGAAGAATGATGAAGGTGATGTCGTGGAAGAGAAGGGAGAAGGAGATGATGGCTAATGAGAGAAGAGAAATGGAGGGTGTGGATTTAAGGATGAATTGAAATGGATGGCCAAGATTGAATGGTGGGTGGATTTGATTAAAAAATTAATTAAATAATATTATTTTATTATATAGATACACATTTGGGGGGAGTTAGCCAATAGGATGAGTGACACTTGTCACTCATCCATGGGACCCACCAAAATATCTGCCCAATCAGATTTCGCCATTTCGTCCCGTCTCGAAGTTCGTGCATAGTGAAATCGAACTTCCGTGACCCATAACTCTCCCGTTCGAAGTCCGGTTTCAGTGTGCCGCCTGTCTATGAATTCGTATCGTCCTTATCTACGTAACGGTCTTCGGCCCTCGGCCATCGGACCTCCCGGTCAAAAAGTCAACATTTGACCCCCACTTAACCAAAATTACCAAAATGCCCCTAAACTTCTGAACGTCATAACTTCCTCCTCGAACGTCGGAATTGAACGTGCCACCTGTCTATGAACTCGTGACATCATGAACTACGGCACCGTCATCGGTCAAAGTCCATTTGACCGCCCGTTTGAAAAGTCAACGTAACGGTCATTTTGCCACGCCCAGTGGCAAAACGGTCATTTTGCATCGTTCGTCCAATTTCGCCTAACTAATCATGGATTAACCTCACTAATCTTGATTAGTCACTAATCTAATCTAGGAATTTGGGACGGGTCGTTACAATCCCCATAGGGATCCCGTTCCAAGAGTGGGAGTTATGGGTTATGATGTGGTCCCGGACCATATTCCGGAGAGATGATCGGACTAGGTCCGAAGATAGAGCCTCCCAGATAGAGAATTCCTTGGGGAAGACTCGGAGTGAGACCCCGAGTAGTATGCACACTAGTATAGATATGATGAATCGCGACATATATCGAGGATGTGTTCCCTAGGGGCTGTATGCCCCGAGTTGGTATCTTCTTAGAAGTGCCGCAGATGGGTTATACGTATGTCGATACGTATGAGATTTACGGAAAGTGATTGGGGGGCGGAGACCCCGTGTTCCATGTTTTAGAAAGTGATTTGGGGTGGAGACCCCGTATTTGATATTTTGGAAATGGTTTGGGGCGGAGACCCCGTATTCGATGTTTTAGTATTTCACTGAGAACAGTTTTGGGTTGAGACCCACGTTTACTGGATTTGGCCAGAGTCGCACTTGCGTTTGATTTGGGTTGACTTCCCATGTGTTGATTTACGGGTTTTTGTGATTTCGGGTCGGGGACCCATAAATGGTTTTTTTATGGTTCATGATGATTTATGGGGACCAGTCATGAACCCTTGAAAGGTTTTGAGAATGTTTTCAAAGGGTTTTATGAACGTTTTGATAAATGATTTTCGAATGCATGCATATGCTTTTAGTGAAAGGCATAAAGTATATTTTGTGAAAACGTTTTTATTAAAATATTTATTTTTGTCTACTCACAGTTTTCGTGCTTTTAATGCCCTTCAGGTTGATCGTGGATGCGGGCTGTAGCAGAGATCGAGACATCACACTCATCCTCCTATGATCCTGGCGTACTCTGGAAGCCCCGGTGAGGGCTAGAGACGGAATTTTTCCTGGTCTGACACTTCGTGTCATACGGGATCAGGCGCGTCCCACGTTTATCTCGGGGGATTTGGGACGGGTCCTGACACATATGCCCGAGATTTCCATAAAACCATCGTAATCCACAAATCTGATTTCTCCAATCCAAATCCATTTATGGGCCCCCGACCAGAAATCACATTCATAAAACACAATTGGACCTTATGCCCGATTTCGTAAACCAACTAGGCCCCTGACCTGATAATATAACTCAAATGGACTTCATGTTTGAGGGTTCCCAAAACAAATGGGTCTCATGCCCGAGTTCACCTTTTCAAATCCAAAACCATTTCATCAAGCCATCACTGAAACCACAAGCACGTAAAACTACAGTAAAACCATAAATTTCGATATACGTGCAAATACAGAAATCATCTCGAAATACGTACAAATGTGTAAATCACAAATACCACAATCATCATCATAGAAATCACATATATAAAACATATAAAACAGTTATGCATGCATCAAAGTTTAGAAAACAATGTCCACTCACAGACCGTCCTAGCTACCGTCTCGATATGCGTGCCATAAGCCTTCTCGGGCTAAATCACCGTCCACGGAATATCTGAACCTGTCCAAATCATACTAGAGGGTTACTAACTACTTCAATAATCACTCATTAAAGACCCTTAATTTTTTGGGATTTTTAAACGTATGTTTCATAGACTTTAAACCTTCGGACACCCAAAACTACCCCGAAACTGTGTCCGATCGACACGAAACCAATCCCAAAATGTTTGTTACATCAAATGGATGATTTCATATGTTGATCACATGTCCCAGAAGTGCCCCACGTGCCCCCAAGCCACCCAAAGGCTTTGCGCGCGTGGTCCACGCGCCAGTGTATAGTGCATCTTCAACCTTGGTTAAACCGGTGTGAACTGGTTCTTTGCAATTTCGGTTCAACCGGACTGGCGAGGCCAGTTCACCCCTATTTCTCACCATTTTCAGTCTTGTTAAATCCTGTTGTTTCCTCTAACCATTTCTAATTGATCTACTAACCTAGAAACCTAAGAAAATGCAAGGAATTTAACTTCCCGATCGAAAAACAAATAGCCAAGCTTCCACTGTTGGTTTCTCATGGTCCCGGTCACCGTTGTCCATGCTTCCAAGCTCGCTGGGTTTGTCTCGACCTCAGGGACAACATCCAAACCATTCAAACCATCAACAACTAACAAATCACGATTTGCCATTTTTGAACCAAAACAGAGTTCTCGGGAAACCACCTTACCTTGTCGTCGATGCGCCGCTGTGGCCACCACCACTATCGTCCAGGCCTCCTCCCCAGCTTTCGTTCATGTTCTAGCGTCATCAGTTGAAGATTGAAGGTATTTGTACGGGTTTGTCTCACGGTTCAAGAACGTCACGGGTTTCACGGCCACCGTCCATGATGGTCCACCCCGACAGCCTCATCATCAACGGCTTAGTCCCCTCTCTCACTCTCATTCATACACAAACACTAATGGATGAAGTTTGAAGGGTTTATGGTGCGGGTTGGGTTGTGGTGTTGTGTGTGTGTTTATTTTTAGGAAGAAAGTGAGAATGATGATCGAATATTAGGGAGAGAGAGATGAGTGAATAAAATATTAAAATATTAAAATAATAAAAATCCACCCAATCAGCATAGATCCACATTTTAGGGGATGTGACCAATGGGATGAATGACAAGGGTCCCACATTAATTAATTAGCCAATCAGATTTTAATTAATACTTAATTCGAATCCCGAGACGTAAGTTCCTGATTTTGGTCCCGTGACCATAACTTTCCTATCGAACGTCCGATTTCGACGTGTCAGCTGTCTACGTACTCGTAACGTCCCGATCTACGTATCGGTCCTCGATCCATAATTAATTAATATTAAATCCTTGTATGCTGATTAGTCATACTAAATCCATAATTAATTAATATTAAATCCCTATATTCGGGATGGGTCGTTACACGTCATCGTTGACCGTTGACCGCTAATGCCAACAACGTTGACTTTTGTGTTGACCACGCCCGTGGAGGCGCGTGAGCTCAAATTTTGAGGTGGGCCCATTGTTATTCGAAGGGTTTTAATGATTTAGATCTAATGTTGGTGATTTCGGGTTGATCGGAGATCGTTAGGTTGGTCAAATCGAGATTTTTCACCTCAGGAAATGTGTTTGAGACACGTTAACTTTTTTGGGAGTTTTGGGGTTTTGTCCTATATAGATAGTTATTGACCTTCAGGTATGTTTTGTACAGGTCCGAAAGTTTCGGAGATGGTGATTTAGCCTATGGGAGGCTTAGGCATGCGTATCGAGGCGGTAGCACTCTAAACCCTAAACCCTTAGATAGTTAGTGACTTTCGAGTATGTTTTGGACAGGTCCAAAAGTTCTGGAGATGGTGATTTAGCCTATGGGAGGCTTAAGGCATGCGTATCGAGGCAGCAACTAAGATGGCCTGTGAGTGGACTTTTGTTTTCTAAATATGATGCACGCATAACTATTTTATATGTTTTATATCTATGTTTTGAATGCCTTGAGTACATAAATTGTGGTATTTGGTATTTACATATTTGCATGTATTTTGAGGCGTATGGTTTTATGTTGGATGTAAGACCCGGTCTTAGAAGCAAGAATAGTGAGTAAGACCCGTGAGCTTGAGAAGCAAGAATGGTGAGCAAGACCCGTGAGCTTGGAAAGGCAAGATCGGTGAACAATCCCACATCGCTTGGGGAGGGAAAGGTGAAGTGTCTTATATGTGTGGGAACGTATCTATCTAACACAAGGCCTTTTGGGAGCTCACTGGCTTTGGATTCCTTGGGAACTCCAAAGTTAAACGTGTTTGGGCTGGTGCAATCCCAAGATGGGTGACCTACTCGGAAGTTGCACGTGAGTTCCTAGAAACAAAACCACGTGGGTTGGGCCCAAAGCGGACAATATCGTGCTAGATGGGCTGGACGGTGACAAAATGGTATTAGAGCCGGACCCTGACCGGAAGTGTGCCAGCGAGGACGCTCGGCCCCAAGGGGGGTGGATTGTAAGACCTGGTCTTGGAAGAAAGAATAGTGAGCAAGACCTGTGAGCCTGAGAAGCAAGAGCGGTGAGCAAGACCCGTGAGCTTGGAAAGGCAAGATCGGTGAACAATCCCACATCGCTTAAGGAGGGAAAGGTGAAGTGCCATATACGTGGGCACGTATCTATCTAACACAAGGCCTTTTGGGAGCTCACTGGCTTTGGATTCCTTGAGATCTCCAAAGTTAAGCGAGTTTGGGCTAGTACAATCCCAAGATGGGTGACCTACTAGGAAGTTGCACGTGAGTTCCCAGAAACAAAACCGTGAAGGTTGGGCCCAAAGAGGACAATATCGTGCTAGATTGGTTGGACGGTGAAATAATGGTATGAGAGCTGGACCTTGACCGGAAGTGTGCCAACGAGGACGTTGGGCCCCAAGGGGGGTGGATTGTAAGATCCGGTCTTGGAAGCAAGAACAGTGAGCATGACCTGTGAGCTTGAGAAGCAAGAACGGTGAGCAAGACCCGTGAGCTTGAGAAGCAAGAATGGTGAGCAAGAACCGTGAGCTTGGAAAGGCAAGATCGGTGAACAATCCCACATCGCTCGGGGAAGGAAAGGTGAAGTGCTTTATATGTGTGGGCACGTATCTATCTAACACAAGGCCTTTTGGGAGCTCACTAGCTTGGGATTTCTTGGGAACTCCAAAGTTAAGTGAGTTGAGGCTGATGCAATCCCAAGATGGGTGACCTATTGGGAAGTTACACGTGAGCTCCCGAGAACAAAACCGTGAGGGCTGGGCCCAAAGCGGACAATATTGTGCTAGATAGGTCTAGTCGTGACATTGGATTTGTATGTGCTTGTGTTTTACATAATGGTTTGATGAACTGGTTTCGGATTTGGAAATATGGAATCCGGCATGAGACCTATTTGATTTGGAAAATCTCGGACTTGGAGTCCATTTGATTTAATGAGATAACGGGCTAAGACCCATTGGCTAGAGGCCCGGCTGATTATGATATCGGACATGAGTCCCATTTGTGGTTTATAAAATGTGATTTCGGGTTCGGAGACCTTAAAATGGAATTTGGATTTGAGAAATTGGGTTTCTGGATTTATGATGGATTTATGGAAATTCCGGGCATGGCCCCTTTGAGATGTTTTGATATGATTTTATAAAGATGTTTCCCATATACCATCCTATTATGAGGATATGTGGATGGTCTCCTCTAGATGTCTGAGACACTTGGGAAGTCACGACGCATTACTTGTGAGGGGTCATTGCACGGAGCGACCAAACCGTATAGTGACTCAAGAGCAGGATTGCTATGATTAGACGTTTGGGACGTCAGACATCTAGGATGTCAGAGTTTGACCTGGAGAGACCCCGGGCAGCGCGCGTTGCTTAGACTATGAGATATGACGTTTGGGATGTCAAGCGTCTGGGACGCTAGGCATCTAGGATGTCGAGGATGAGTATTTGGTAAACATGATTTATTGGATTTACGAAATGGTGTTTCGGTGTTTAATAAATGGATTTCGACAATGACCCACATGGATTTGGATTTACGAATTTCGGTGTTTTACGGTTTTGGGCTGAGTTCCCACACTTGGTTGATTTTATGGTTTTGGGCTACGACCCTAGTGATTTGAGGAAAGAAATGGCTTTGATTTTATAAACATTTTTTATTATATTTAAATTAACTGGTTTACAAATGCATGCATGTTTTTAAGTGAAGGGCATAAATGTCTTCTTTTATGAAATGAGTTTTTATTAAATTATTTATTTTCATTCACTCACAAATTTTATGGTTTTTAATGCCCTTCAGGTTGATTGTGGATGTGGGCTGTGGTAGAGACCGAAACATCACACTCCTCTACTGATCCTGGCGCCCTCTAGAAGCCCGTTTGGGCTGTTGGCCTGGGTATCCCTTGTCTGGCCTTCGTGTTACACGCAGCTTAGATGGGTGTTTGGCCTTTGTGTCGTACGTGGGTTAGACGGGAGTATGGCACATCTCGCATAATCCCAAGGGGATTAGGATGGGTCGTGTCACCAGTCGCTGGAGTCTTACTGAAGAATATAACTGAACTGCTGCCGTCGTTGTCATCAACGATGGCCGATTTTGAAAATCTCAACCAAAATTTACAAGCAATAAACCAATCTTAAAGTATAAGATCACAGGATTTCGAGTATCCAAGTTTCAGCCAAGAAGTTACCTATCAACGCCAAAAACTGCCCATGAAGCCTTGGTTATTGGGGAAAAAATCCCAAAAATTGGCGAACTCTGTTCGTTTTCGATCGCCACTTTAGCCCTACAAGTAACCAGTCATTAAAATAGCTCTTAGTGAGATGAAACTAACGGTAGAAGCTTCAAAATACGAGCTTACCTTGTTGGTTAAAATACCTCATCAAAAGTTTGAACCGTCGCTAGACTTCTTGAGCTTCTTTGCCACGAATCCTTAACCAAAATAACAAGAAAGCAGTGCGTTAATATGCTCTTAACTTGATGATTTTTTTGGAGCAAATATGGACTTGAGATTTTACCTATATGGCTCAGACTTTATTACGAGACGCACGAACACTAGCGGCTTTGCATTTTTGGGTGACTGCCTCTACCATTGCACCAAGTTGATGCAAGTACATGGTTAGCGTGCACTCGACGAGACGAAGTGAATGATGTGGATTTAAGCTAGACGAGTTACCTAGTTAGCTTACAGGTTCGTTGGAAAGTCTCAGGCTCAAAGTCGAAGTCCACTTTTGACTTGAGCTTCGACGAGCCTCGTGCTTCGGGGTACAGTCCATTGGCCTCGAAACCACCAGGTGAGTTCCTAGTGTGGCAGGTGTGCCTGATTTGAGACTTGAATCCGTCAATTTGGGGTGGTTCTTTGATAAGGACGTGAACAAGATGAAGATGGATCTGAGAAGATGAGGGAATAAATCAGATGGGTATTGGTTTTGGACTAGTTACAATGGGGTTGGGCCTTCAAAATGGGCTTAAGTTTGACTTGGGCTTTAGATAAATACAATCAAAATCCTAGACTAAGAATAGCCCGAAGTGAATCTCATAGGGGTAAATTAGTAATTTCAAGATTTCAATTCCTAATTTACAGAATGGATGTCTCAGCTCCGTTCTTAAGAATTTAACTTGTTTAACCATAATTTAATAATTTCAATCTCTGTTTTCTGTTGTTCTTGTTTGGATTTAAGAATTGTGTACTATAGTGTGCCAATAGATTACAACAATGGTTTTCTCATTAATCGAAAACATGATTGTTAATCAATTTGATAGATGGAGTTCCCTAACTTTCCTCTTTTAAGCTCAGCTCCTAATGTACACCTAGGTGTTTGATAAAATGCTAGAGTATGGTAATCATCTTTATTTTTTTTTCAACTCCAAATTTAGTTGAATTAGTAATTTCAAAAATCCAATTCAGCTCAGTTTGAGTGGGCCTAGTAGGTTTGGCTCGTAAAGCTCGATAAAAACATGGTCCGCCAAAGTGCTTCAGTTTTAAATATGTGACTAAATCCACCTTGCTTGGCCCAATATTTTCAAATTATGACATAAACTCGACCTGGTCCAACCCAAGGCCAAAAACTTTGGGTTGGGCTTACTTGACCAGGCCCAATGTTGAGGCCTAGGTACAAGCCCGTTAGCAAAGAGTGGAGCTATGGCTAGGCTAGGGTGTACTATAGCATACGGAGAAATTTTGGGGTGAAATAATAGGTATTTGATGTGTATAATTAAAAAAAAATGAATTTAGCATAGTCCAAAATTCTAAGAATTTTAAGGAAATAAAAAATATTTAGTGTTAAATCTTAATTTGATTTCCTTCTAAGAAAATAGTAAGTATTTTGTATGTACAACCTTAATTTTTTCTCAGTTTACTCCATAAATTCAGATCTTTTGCATGTATACTATTAATTTTATCCCAGCTTGCTACAATGTTTTTGAGTTTTTATTATTATGCTTTTGTATTCTCTTACATGCAAGCAAAATATATAATATTATAGTTGAAAAAAATTTAGATCAGGGCTATATATGCTCCTGGCTCCACCATTGTCCTTAGGCAACCATTGTTAAGAATGTTAAAACACCAAGCTTGCTTCAATGTAATAGCTAGCTATATGGCCCATTGTCTTGGAGTCCGTGATGAGCGACTCATCTTGGCAAAGGAATCGCTAACATAGTTGACTTCTCGGAAAGCATGTTTGAAAAAGATATGATGAACTTTGCTTAATAGGGAAAGCACATTTTGAACAATTGTTTTGAGCCTCCAAGGTGATGGTTGCTGACAACATCAATGATTTTAATTGGAGTCATATCATCAATCAATATGTTGCCATTAGTTATGCCTATGGAAACTAGGATCCTATTACCATGCGTGGTGAAATCTCAAATAGGCATAACCAGTTTCGAGAACAAGAGTGAAGTTTCCATTGCATATGTGCCATTCGATTTGACGGTGGGGTCGATACGATCACTTACTAAGTTTTAAGTGCTGTACGTTGAGGTAGCATATCACACGTTGCTTGGGAGACATTGGTTCAACAAGCACAAGCTGGTCCCTTATACTTATTACCAATGTGTTACGAGAAAGATATGACTAAGGCCTAATCAAATTCCCGGAAATCAGGTGTCGTTCAAACCAAGAGGAAACTCACTATTAGAGGTCGGATACTAGGATGAGTTTTCCGGTGACAGAAGTTAGCCTAGTAAAGCTGATGTAAAAGTTGATGGATATCCAAAACCTCACTAACACAGAGCTCATGCTAGAGCTGGAACAAGAAAGAAGATAGGGCATGGTGGCCAATTGCGCTTATGCTCCACCTTAGTGCTCTAAGGCTATGCTACCTGATGGGTGGGCCATTTACCATTATGATAGGTGCTCAAACATGTCACGTGGTAAAGTCCCGAGTATGGAGAAATCGTAAGGAAAGCTTGTGGGAAAGAACACGATTTGTAAGCAGGCTTTACCAGCACCCAAAAGCATGTGAGGTGGGTCGACAACTGTAGTAGAGCGAACTATAGACTTAAATGAAGATTTCGGCACCTCAAGGCCTATTTCCATGATCATTCATCTAACACAAAAGGAGAAGGAGGACTTGACGATCCTATTGAAGGAATATAAGATGTCTTTGCTTAGAGCTATGGGGAGATGCCAAGGCTTGATCCAAACATTGTGTATCACACACTAAATATCAATGTTGAAAAAAAAGTTTTTGTTCAACCAAGGAGGAATTTCCATCCAAATGTAGAAGCATATATACTACGTGAAGTACATAAGCTCTTAGTTGCGTGATCTGTCAAGCCAATCAAGCACCTCACATGGCTAGGTAACATTGTACCAATGATGAAAAGGCGAGGAAAATTAGAACTTGTACTGACTAGTGAGACCTAAACAAAGCTTGCTCGAAAGACGAATTCCCATTATCGAACATGGATGTCCTAGTTGATTCAAATTCGGTACAGGGTTTGCTCTCATTCATGAATGGATTGAGTAGGTATAATCAGATTAAGCTTGCACAAAGAGATATTGAGAAGACGACCTTTCAAACACCTAATTGTAATTTTTATTACCTTTATGCCATTCGGTCTCATGAACTATGTCGTAACTTATCAATGGGAAATAACAACTATATTCCATGATATGGTGGGGAAAGAAACGGAGGATTATATGGAAGATTTAGGGGTTAAGTCCAAAACTAGGGAGGATATTTGGGAATTCCAAGGAAGGTGCTAGAAAGATACAGGCTATACAAGCTAAGAATGAAACCGAAGAAGTGTGCCCTTGAGATTTCTTCTGGAAAGTTCCTAGGATTCTTAACGCGTGAATGAGGAATTGATGTCAGTCCCAACAAGGAACAGATTACTGACACCATAGCACTATCGAAGAACCCAAAAGAATTGAAAAGCTTCATGGGTTAGCCATCTTACATCAGCCGGGTATTCTAGGATTAGCAGCGGTCATGGAAGCTTTCACACCCTTACTTAAGAAAGGAAGGAATTTTGAATGGAATGACAAGTGTTAAGAAGCTCACCAATGCGCCTAATAACTAATTGCTAATTTACCTACCATGTAGGCATCTATGCCAGACATGCCCCTCTACTATTATAGGTGCTTTCTTAGCCCAGGCTAACAAGGAGTGAGGAAAGTGCCCAATGTATTATGTGAGTTGATAATTGAAAGGCACTGAAGCCAAGTACCCGAAATCTGAAATCATGTGCCTCACACTTGTTTATGCTGCCCATATTATGTCAGCTGATAATTAAAAGGCACTGAAGCCAAGTACCCGAAAGCTAAAATCATGTGCCCCACACTTGTTTATGCTGCCTAATATCCCCGTCACTACTTCCTTTCCCACAAGCTACAAATCATGATGAAAATTGACCCAGTCAAATACTTATCACAAGGCCCATGTTATCCAATATCACATGCACAACCATGAAAAGCCATCAAGTGACAAGCGGTAATTGACATGTTAGAACTCTTTCTAGTGAATGAGGAACTCATCACATCAAATGAAGTTTTAGGAGAGATGCTGGAAGTCTGTTGTTGTATTAGAAGAAAGGTTATGGGCTTTCTACTTTGATTGGTTATCAACAATAATCGAAGAAGGTGCAAGAATGGTTCTCATCTATCTTGAAGGATGTACATCGACCTTTTCTCTCAAGTTAGATTTTCCCTGCATCAATATTAATAAGGCTGAGTATGAAGCTTTCGTGCTAGGACTTCTACTGTAAAATCCATGGGTGGGAAGAAGATTAAAGCAATTAGGAATTTTAATTTGGTTATGAGCTAGTTGCAAGGAGAATTTGAACTCAAGGAACCCACACTAGCCCCATATCGCACAATGGCCGAACGGCTCGTGAGAGATTTTGAGGAAGTGATTTTGGAATATATTACATAGACAACCAATAGATATGCAAATGCATTGACTACATTTGTGACAGGACCCTTCTCAAATTTCCCTTAAAACCCCTGAAAGGCTTTGTTCTAATTGAAAAACCTCCGACATCACAATTTCATACATGAAATACCGCTATTGTCTTAAAGACATCGTATGAAAATTCTACTGAAAAACCCATATACTTGGTTAACTGTCATCCACCTGTCATGTAAAATGCAATAATAAATAACAATATTATCTCTAAGGAATTCCTCAACAAGTAAAACATATGTATCATCGCCTCTCAAATAAGGTATTAAATAAATGAAAAGTCACACTCGTTCAAGCCAACCTTAACTCATCAATTTGGGTCACTATCCACACCATCCACTGAACACGGTAACAAGAAATCGCTCTCAGGTGCTTCGATCCCGACCAAGCCCATGATAATTGTCGTTAACTTATCGTAGTTGACATAACCCTTGGCTGGCTATCCTACCATAAAGCAACCTACCATCCCCTGAATGTAATTCCGAGCTATGGCTCAATATCTGGGGTCTCGAACATAAGAATAAACCCTCCTAACCCCCACAGATACTACCTCAAGAAAAGGCTAGAACTCGAGAGGTCGAACCTAGAGACCTACTCTCCAAACATCTGATAATACTCTAAGATATATGGATGTAACCTTGTATGACATATAGACAACCTCGATGATCATATGGCAGAGAACACCTAAACGCCAAACGTTGGAGAAAAATCATGACACTCGATGATAATATACATAATGAAAACCGTAATTTAAATCCAAAATCGCCTCTCAAATAAGGTATTAAATAAATGAAAAGTCACACTCGTTCAAGCCAACCTTAACTCATCAATTTGGGTCACTATCCACACCATCCACTGAACACGGTAACAAGAAATCGCTCTCAGGTGCTTCGATCCCGACCAAGCCCATGATAATTGTCGTTAACTTATCGTAGTTGACATAACCCTTGGCTGGCTATCCTACCATAAAGCAACCTACCATCCCCTGAATGTAATTCCGAGCTATGGCTCAATATCTGGGGTCTCGAACATAAGAATAAACCCTCCTAACCCCCACAGATACTACCTCAAGAAAAGGCTAGAACTCGAGAGGTCGAACCTAGAGACCTACTCTCCAAACATCTGATAATACTCTAAGATATATGGATGTAACCTTGTATGACATATAGACAACCTCGATGATCATATGGCAGAGAACACCTAAACGCCAAACGTTGGAGAAAAATCATGACACTCGATGATAATATACATAATGAAAACCGTAATTTAAATCCAAAATCCACTCACAGTATGTCATGGAGAAAAACATCTCGCAAGATCCATTGCTACTCTCCTTATCAATCTGTTTGTTCCAAAACACTCCCTCGTTTCCATCTAGCATGAGGTGAACCTTTAATGTCACCATGCCTACAATACCAATAACAAATGAGCATAATATCGATAAACCTATATTTAAGTCATTAAACACGTCTCATCCCTTAGATTTAAACACGCCTTAAACAACCTAAATTCCTATTTAGATCACTCGTACGAGCTCTAAACGAATTTATATAGTCTCAAAACTAATAAAAACTGATCTAGTATGCCTCAAAACCATAGACACATGTTACTGTGGGTAAGGGAATGGTTCCATGCACCGCCACACTCCAGTGAAAGCCTAGCGGTCACTGTACGATCCATCATGCACCACTAGAGGGCCGGAACACGACCCACGCACACTGCATATCCATGGCAGAATATTTAGTCGCTCTGCTTGAATATTTCGTCAAGTCTGATGGAATATCCTTACGATATTAGAATATTATGTCTATATTAATGATTTTAAGGCTCCATTACGAAGCGTTTAGCTTTTAATAGAATATGCTGACGCTGTCAGCATATTCCATCATGCATTAATATCCTAACGATTGACTATCCTACCACGTTAGCCACTGGTCTGTAATTGGTGGTTACGATTCTCGTTGGAGAAGATGGTTGAACCATCGTCAATGTTGTCGTCAACGGCAGCCAGAATCCACCACTAATGGCCGAGAATTCAAGCTTTCCCAGATTTCTCATAACTCGACCATTTTTCATGACCTATCTACCTATATTCACCTACTCTGCCCTAGAATCCAAAATTGAGGTTAAATATAGGAAATCTTACCTCAATATACTAAAACAATTCCTCAAAAGGCTCAGGTCCACTTTTTCCTTTTGATTCATCGTCGTCCATGGTAGTGCTTCCACCTCAAAATTGACACTAAACTGCTCGTATGAACGAGGGGCTAGTGCTTCTAGCGTTTATATGGCTTAAATCGACATAAAATAGGTCGATGGTGGTGGTGCGGTGACCGCACGAGGAGAGAGAGATCAAAAGAAGAGAGAGTGAAGGTGGACCTCACTATGTGAGGAGAGAGAGTGTGTCCTATTTATACTTTTGGACTTCTCAAAAATTACCCTTACATTCTCGTCATTTTAGACCCATAATTTCATCATACGAACTCCATTTTTGTGTGCCGCTTGTCTAGAAAGTTGTGAGTTTGAAACCACACAACAGTCAAAGAAAAACTTCCAAAACTCAAAAGTACTTCCAAGGAGAAAGTGAATTTTGAGCCCCTCCTTGTAAACTGAAAGTAAAATTGTCATTTCTCTACTAATTTTCCAAATTTACTTAAATTTAAGGTTCGCGACGTTACACTTGGGTCCAAGCTTGCATTCATGGATGACCACGATTGTCAAGAGGAAAGGAGATGCCCTAAAAATGGAATATGTCATGTTGGAATTACAGCCGAAGTACATGTTGGTGAGAGAATATCAGGAGGGAATTACTCCAGCTAGGAAGCGAGATTCGCACATGATTTTTGGAGAATGAACAATTTGTTGTTCGGACATTAGTTGCAATCATACCTTGGACCAGGCACTCTTGGTCCTCACACCTGTCGCTGAACACCAGTCGATGACCAATTCTGCCATTTTTGTTGTACTTTTAGCTCTTCCTTGAAGATCAATGGATGGGGGTGACTGAAATGTTGAGTTTTTGGATGCGCATCACCTATATCTTTCTATCTAATCATGGCGTATATGATTATTATTCCTGCTAGAAACAATAAATTTTCATATCCACAATGACATTATATATATTTAATAGGTATTGTAGTAGGTATAGTGTGGAATTAGTTTACCATAATTAATATTGAAAAAACAATGCTCCCTACTAAACTAAATATAAATATACGAAACGGATTGATAATTATAACATAATACATATATCAATTAAATATACGAAACTGATTGATAATTATAACATAATACATATATTAGTTAGTTCTATTGGTTGATATATACCAAGCTACGATGTGGATTGTATTGTGTTGTAATTCCTATGTTATAATATAGTACTTACAACTTGAAAATAATCTAGAAAAGAAAACAAACTCTTAATCTCCAAAATAATTAAAAGGAAATACCAATGGATGAAAATATACTAGGCTAGGGAACACACCGTTTTAAAGGAAAGGCCAAATGGGATGCGAGTTGTATAAACCACCGTGGCTACAAATACAGTTCCCTCTTTCTCTCCCTCTAGAAATTGTGTAGTTTTTGCTTCTGATCATCTCAATAATACATGCCTTTAAATTCTTGTGCTAGCAGCTACTAGTCGTATTTTATCCTTTCAAGAGAGAAGGAAGGATCTCCAAAGCTCAAAGTTACATGTACATAAGGCTATCTATGTAATGATTCATATTGGAAATTAAAGAGTTTAATTTGGAATTTATAGTTTTACCCTCGGTATTAGAAGACTTCATTAGTCAAATTTTCTTGGAGGCACTTTTGGATGTTTTCCTTCGACAGTTGCATAGGTCTCAAACTCATAAGTTCGTAGACAGTCAGTGGGACAAAGTTATAGGTCTGAAACGAGAAGGGCATAACAATAATTTCGGAAAAATTTATGGTATAAATATGAGTCCACACTCTCTCTGCTCACGAGATTTTCCAGATATTTTCCTGACCTCTTTCTCTCTCCTCCGTGAAATCATTGTACCCTCCATCTTATGCCGTCCATTTTGGGGCCAAATCAAACCAAAAAAAGGCTAGCAATGGAATCCCTATGATCTCACAAGCTAATTAGTGGTGGATTTGACGTGGGAGGATGATTGTAAGTGGCGGATCTATGCAAAAGGTACGAAGCATCGACAAAATGAAATCATGTGTCAGAATCTATTATTATTGGCCAATTTTGAAGCTTTTCCAAAAGCTTCATTTCTTCATCAATTTTAACGTTTTAAAAATCAATTCATTTACTCGAACCCAAAAATCCAAATAAAAGGTCTAAATTGAGATTCATTAATTGTGGTGGAAGGAAAATGGTCGGAAAGATATGGTGGTATTGTTCACCCTCGAATCTCGTTCATTCCTTCCTTCAGCGTGTCCAACCTCGATTGTAGGTATGGTTGAGCTTAAAATGAAGTGAGGAAGATATTGGTGTGATTGGTTTGTGGTGTTTTAGCCTAAAACTAAAAATCCAATTTTCTTTTTGGGGTTTAGTCTCTTCTTTGGTCGAGAGGGATCGAGAAAGATGAGAAAGTGTAAGGACCAATCCCAAAAAAAAAAAAAAAATATCTTGAATCAGGTGTTTTAAAATATCTGAGTGCCAAATTATCCTACTGCCACTACAGCTTCTAGATCCCTAACTCTCTCATTCGACTCCGTTTTTGGTGTGTCGCCTCTCTATAAACTCGTGAGTTTGAGACCTATGTGATGGTTCAAGAAAAACTTCTAAAAGTGTCTCTGAACAAAAAGTAACTTTTGAGCTTCTACCAAGGTTGAGGGTTAAAACCATCATTTCCTAAATTAATTTACGAAAATTCGCTAATTTAAAACACGGTCGTTACAACTCACTCCCCTTAAAGAAATTTTGTACCCCATTTGGTATTTGTCATTGGAAAAATTATGGATGCTAGGCCCGCATTAGTGCCTGGGGCTCCTATGTGGCTTCCTCCTTGTTATACTTTCTCCATATAATTCTATCAAGGTGGATAGTTGTAACGACCCGTCTCGAATACCGGGATTAAATATTAATTAATTATGGTTTAGAATGACTAATCGGGGATTAGTTGAGGAAAATCGGACGAAATGTGCAAAATGACCGTTTTGCCCCTAGGCGTGGGCAAAATATTGACTTTTCGTTCGGCTGGTCAAAAGGACGTTGATCGATGACTGTGACGTAGTTCGGGACGTCACCAGTACATAGACAGGTGGCACGTCCGATTCCGACATTCGAGGACAAAGTTATGTTGTTCAGAAGTTCAGGGGTATTTTGGTAATTTGTTTAAAAAGGGGCAAAATGTTGAATTTTGACTCGGGGAGTCAAACGTACTAGGGCCGATGACCGTGACGTAAATCGAAACGTCACGAGTCCGTAGACAGGCGGCACGTAGAAATCGACGGTTCGACGGAGAAGTTATGGTCACGGGAGTGAGAACAGATAATTTTACGTCTCGGAAACTGTGCCAATTTAATAATGTCAGATTAGTTGAAAAATAAATAAAAGACACTTGGATGAGTGACAAGTGTCACTCATCCATCAGCTAGGGTTTCACATGGGGGTTGTAGATTGGTCATCATTTAAATCCTTCAAACTCTCGCCCTTACCTGATTGGCCGTCACCCACAATCCTCACCCACCCGTCTGTCAAACTAAAACACCCTCCCCATGGTTGTACCATCCCAAAACCCGACCACCCTACACTGTCCACCGTGAATGGCCGAGAGAGAGAGGTTGAGGAACTTACCAGGATGGGCAGTCGACGCCATTGGGAGGCGGAATCACGACGGAGCCACGGTGGAGAAGTAAGAACGTCTGAAACCCGAAACCGTTGTTTGAATCAAAAATGGTGTCTTCAAATCTAGTAGCTGTCGAGTGATTCTAATGATGGAAAAACGTTCTTAGGAGTTGTACGAGCACTTTGGGTACAAAACCAAAGCTAGAGGTGGCCGGAATCGCAGAGACCCGACTAAGGAAACTGGAGGTTTGATCGTCAAATTGGAGGGTGAGTTCTAGGTCTGGTTTTCATCATTTGACACGGTAGATCGATTAGGCTTGAAGTTAGGAACCTCTAGGATTTAAAATGGACAAGAAAGGACAAATAATGAACGAGTTGAAGCATTAAACCGGTCCAGATCGGTCCGTTCCGGTTCAAACCAGTGAACCGGGTTCGCTGGAGCTTGACGATGAACAGTACCGCGCGTGGGTTTCACGTGCAGGGAGTTCAAGCCGCGCGTGGGGGTTCGTGAAGGGTATTTTGGGGAAACTTTCAACACGTGAAATAATCTATTCGATGTAACGAACATTTTGGAACTGGTTTCGTGTCAATCAGACACCGTTTCGATATATTTCGGGGTGTCCGAAGGTTTTGAACCGAGTTTAAAAATAGTTAAAAATTTGAGAAAATTACGGGGCTTTAATAGGAGGTTAATGAAGAGGTTAGTGACCCTCTAGTGTGATTTGGACAAGTTTGGAAGTCCCGGTGATAGTGATGGGGCACGGGAGGGCCTATGACACGGGTATCGAGGCGGCAACGTAGGACGGTCTGTGAGTGGACTTCGTTTTGTAAATTGTGATGCATGCATAACTATTTTATATGTTTTACATACATATTTTTATGATGATGATTGTGGTACTGGTGGATTATACAATTGCACGTATTTCGAGGTAAACCCGTAGTTACACGTATTTCGAGATTTACGAGTTTATACTATTGCTATGTGAATATGAATTCAATAATGATTCTACGGCATGGTTTTGGTTTTGGAAAGATAAATTCGGGCATGAGACCCATTTGAATTATGTGATTCGGGCCAGGGGGCCCAATGGTTTACAAAATCGGGCATGAGGCCCAGTTGAGTTTTATAAATGTGATTTCGGGTCTGGGACCCTATGTTTCATAAACGTGATTTCGGGTCGGGGACCCTAAATTGATTTGTGATGTTTTATGGAGATTTTGGACAGGGCCCATTGAGATGTTTCAAATGACTTTGTAAAACTGTTTTCCATACACCATCTTGATACGAGGATTATGTGATGATCTTCTCCAGGTGTCTGGGACACTGGGGAAGTCACGGTGCATTTCCTGCGAGGGGTCATTATACGAAGCCACCGGACCGTATGATGAATCAGGAGCAGGAATGCTATGATTGGACGTCTGGGACGTCAGACATCTGGGATGTCAGAGATATTGACTCGGAGACACCCCGGGTAACACGCGTTGCATATTATCGTGAGATATGACGTCTGGGACGTCGAGCGTCTGGGACGCTAGGCATCTGGGATGCCAGAGATGGTTATATGGTAAATATGGATTGTTGAGGTCATGAAATGGTATTTCTGTCTTGGTGGATTTGTGGTTATGGATTTGGGCAGTGACCCACTTGGTTTTGGATTTACGGTTTTGGGCTAAGGCCCTAAAGGCTTATTCGAGTAAATGTTCGCTTACTGATTTCCAATGCATGCATACTTTTTAGTGAAGGGCTTAAATATCTTTTATGAATGTGTTTTTATGAAATTTTTTATTTTCGTCCACTCACAGTTCTGAATGGTTTTAATGCCCTTCAAGTTGATCACGGATGCGGGCTGTAGCAGAGACCGAGACATCGCACTCCTCCACCGTTCCTGGCACGCTCTGGGAACCCCATAGGGGCTACGGTATGTAATATCCCTTGTTTGACACTCCGTGTCTGACAAGAGCATGACACATCCTTCGTTGAACCCGGGGGGATTGGGATGGGTCGTGTCAAGTGGTATCAGAGCGCGGTTGTCGCTATTTAGTAGTTCTTGTGGGACGCGCAGGTCGAGGATGTGGTGTCTCTACGTGGTCAGCCTGTTATCAACCTGATGGTAGGATGCCGATTTAATAATTTTGGGATTGAAAAGTGGATAGTGTATGGTTGGCCCGATACGCCGTGCGTTAGTATGATTCGACCCAAGTGGGGTTGTATGTGAAGACTGATATCGTGGGGCCGTTGGTTCGGTCATGTGATGTTAGATTGTGCTGCTGCTGGGAGTAGCTGGGTTCGAGGAACCCTATTGGAGTAGTGATCGGGAAATGTGAACTGCAGATGAGTGATGGTCTGAGCAGGTGAACCCTAGTGGTGATTGCTAGTGTGAGGAATGTTAAGTACATCGAGGTTAGCTGGTGACCTTAGTGGTGAAACCCCAATGGAGTTGATGGTAGGGTTGGATCGACGTCCATACGATGTCAGGACTGTGGGGTCGATCAGATTGTGGATTGTACTGCAGAGAGCGGTTGGGTTCAGAGGAACCCTAGGGTGTGATTGTGGAACCCTAGTCTATGATGGATTGGAAAGGTGAACCTTAATTGTGATTGATGAACTAGTATAGTGAGTCCATAGTTGCTGTGGACTGGATGACTTTCCGAATTTGGGGTGGTCTGTCGAGTCGAACCCCAGATTGTGACTAGTAGATTGGAACTTGTGCTGCGACGAGCGGTTGGGGTCGCGGATGACCATATGGATCACTCTAGTGAGTCTAGTTAGAACTATGGAGATTGGTTGGCCAGCATGAAGGGAAATGATGGGATTCGATCCACGAGTACGGTTTTGAGATAAGATATGAAATCCCGAGTTAGATCACGTAATAGTGTGATGTGTGGATATGGATCTCGATGGCGATGACTGTTGGCCGACAGTCGTATGAAGATGGCTGGCTATCGAGGGTGATTTATGTAACTGTGGTAGTTGAAGATTGGGGAACATTTAGGGAACGTTCAGTACCTTGCTGTGGATTATCAGAGTGGTGGTACCCATAGTTGTGGGGTACGAGAGAGGCAGAGTTCCTTTCACCTGAACGGAGATGCGGGGTTGTTGCTTGGTATGGGTAACGACTCTGGGTTATCTGATTCGTGCACAGGGTGCTAGTGGTGGTGATGACGATGAGCCACGAGTTGGGATGTGACTCCGTCGTTATATGTGTATATTCGGTATCTGAAATTCGGTAATGGTTGAATTATGGACTGGATAGGATCCAGCGGAGATTGTGATGTGTTGGGATAAGTCCCAACAGTTATGAGATGACAAGTGATGAATGGATGGAAGAGGTATGATTGAAACATGAGGAGTCTTTGGATGACGTAGGGAACGTCAGGGAAATCAGTGGATTCAGGGAGTTGTCGTTAACTCCGAAACTTGTGTGGTTGTACGTTTTTAGTATTCCGAGGAAGTATAAGGAAGTTATTAAAATTGGAAAAGCCCAGGGAAATCATTGGTGATGAGTATTCTGAAGTCACCAGGGTGACTTCTTATTTTATGCTCTTGGCAGACATTGATTGTGGTTACTAGTACGTTGAGCGTGTATTGGTTGGTGGACCCATGAATTGTCTTAGGTCATCGAGAGGAGTTGTGTATTTCAAGGTTAGGTAAATGAGATTTCTCATGTTCTGCTTAGTGGCAGATGATGTTGGGTTACTTGGTATGGTGGGTACTGTAAGTTATGTTTGCACTCACGTGGGATGGATGTGATGTCATCGTATTGGATCATCCTTGATCTTTTTCCTAGGTGGAATGACAAGGATCGAAATGAGGTAATGGGAGAGGACCCACAGTTTAGCCGTGATTCATTTTTTAATGAGTGATTAGTTGTGAAAATAGTTGAGGAATATTGTGACTGACGAAGGATTCAAGAGGGTGTAAGACCCTATTATCAGATTTCAGGTGGATTATTAGCTAAGTAAGCATGTGTGGATCCTAGGTGGATCAGGTTTGTGATGTTGTGGACATTGGGCATTGTGACGATCTAGAATCGTGACATTAATGATCAGATGATGATGGCGATGGATCTGGATCGTGACCTTGTTGATCCAGGTAGGTGGAGGGCTTATTGCACTTACTTGGATATTGAATATGGAGATGTCGGGACTGACTTCTTTTCAAGGTTAATCCCGCGTGATATATTAATGGAATGAGTGGATATCCAACAGGGTCAGATTGGTTAGTCTTGGATATGTGAATGATGGGATTGGCTTCCTTTTGGAGTCAATAGAATATGATATGGTAATCGAGTGAGCGAGTTGGTGCGTCTCGGTAGACAAGAGTGAGATTGGATGCTCATTTGGCATGAATGGGTACGCTTTGGCAGGCGTGAGTCGGATTGGTACATTTTGGATGACGTGACGGGGAGTAGACTTTATGATGTTGGTAGAATGACCATGGGACTCGTGATAGGTGATGGGTTGGAGTATTTGGTCTGTCTAGTGTTGGGCGGGACAGATGGACTCAAAATTGAGGCGAGATTAGTTACGAGCTATGTCGTAGGCTGGATGATGGATGTATGTATGTACCTTGTACGTTGTACGAGGATCGATACTGGATAGGCTGAGTGGTACCTGGTGACGGTACATAGGATGTACCAGTGGTGTTGTGGTTGAGCGTGTTGGTAATCAGCTTAGTTCGGATATCATTGGATTGGTTGTGATCATGGACTGGACATTGGATACTGCGCATTAGGCCAGAGTGATCTTGTTGGATTCAGTGATTGTATGAGCAGGTGCTCTTAACTAAGGATGGCTAGTGAAACCCTAGTGTTGACATGTGTGATCAGTGTTGGGCTGGTGTTCAATGTGTTTCAGTTACACCACCTGATTGAGTGAGATGACGGTATATGTATACTTAGGATGAGTGAGTCGGTGGTTAGTGTAACCACAGGTTGCTTCGTGAAGTTACTACTCTATGACTCTTACCAGCATCAGGGATCGTTGAGGGAGTTGACAGTTGTGGACGTTGAGATCGATATATGTCGCAGGATTGAGCTTACCCTGCGAGGTGAGATCCTGTTGTTGACCTTACGCTACATTGAAAGAGTTGTAGTACGAGGTGATGTCACCGCTTGGTTGATGATTGGAGCTTTGCTAGGGTGGTAGAGTTTGTGGTGGCAGTTTGGTTGGTAGTGATAGCGTAGACTGACGAGTGAGATTTGGTGACTCCCAGTGGTTAGGGTGTATTAGAGATTGAGATGAACCGTCAAGTTGAGTGTGTCAGCAAAAATTGGTCAGTGTAAAGGTAGAATTGTCTTAACTCGAATTCTGTGGTCAATTTCGCTCGAAGTGGCCGAGTGTATACGATGTGATGTGAGTATTGGTGAAACGTCTAGGTGCAGACGAGTATTGTGCTGGTTAGTGGGTATACACGAGTACATGTGATGTGGGGTCGAACTTGTTTTACACAAGGTGGATGTGGAATAAGGATAGTTGCAATTTCGAGGACGAAATTATTTAAGGGAGGAAGGTTGTAACGATCCGTCCCGAATACCGGGAATAAATATTAATAAATTATGGTTTAGAATGACTAATCGGGGATTAGTTGAGGGAAATCAGACGAAATGTGCAAAATGACCGTTTTACCCCAAGGCGTGGGCAAAATATTGACTTTTTGTTTGGCCGGTCAAAAGGACGTTGATCGATGACTGTGACGTAGTTCGGGACGTCACGAGTTCATAGATAGGAGGCACGTCCGATTCCGACATTCGAGGACAAAGTTATGTTGTTCAGAAGTTCAATGGTATTTTGGTAATTTGTTTAAAAAGGGGTAAAATGTTGACTTTTGACTCGGGGAGTCAAACGTACGAGGGCCGATGACCGTGACGTAAATCAAAATGTCACGAGTCCATAGACAGGCGGCACGTAGAAATCGACGGTTTGACGGAGAAGTTATGGTCATGTGAGCGAGAACGGATAATTTTACATCTCGGAAACTGTGCCAATTAAATAATGTTAGATTAGTTGAAAAATAAATAAAAGACACTTGGATGAGTGACAAGTGTCACTCATCCGTCAGCTAGGGTTTCACATGGGGGTTGTTGATTGGTCATCATTTAAATCCTTCAAACTCTCCCCCCTTACCTGATTGGCCGTCACCCACAATCCTCACCCACACGTCTGTCAAACTAAAACACCCTCCCCATGGTTATACCATCCCAAAACCCGACCACCCTACACCGTCCACCGTGAATGACCGTGAGAGAGAGGGTGAGGAACTTACCAGGACGGGCAGTCGACGACATTGGGAGGCGGAATCACGACGGAGCCACGGTGGAGAAGTAAGAACGCCTGAAACCCAAAACCGTTGTTTGAATAAAAAATGGTGTCTTCAAATCTAGTAGCTGTCGAGTGATTCTAATGATGGAAAAATGTTCTTAGGAGTTGTATGAGCACTTTGGGACCAAAATCGAAGCTGGAGGTGGCCGAAATCGCAGAGACCCGACTGAGGAAACTGGGGGTTTGATCGTCAAATTGGAAGGTGAGTTCCAGGTCTGGTTTTCATCATTTGACACGGTAGATCGATTAGGCTTGAAGTTAGGAACCTCTAGGATTTAAAATGGACAAGAAAGGACAAATAATGAACGAGTTGAAGCATTAAACCGGTCCAGATCGGTCCGTTCCGGTTCAAACCAGTGAACCGGGTTCGCTAGAGCTTGACGATGAACAGTACCGCGCGTGGGTTTCACGTGCAGGGAGTTCAAGCCGCGCGTGGGGGTGCGTGAAGGGTATTTTGGGGAAACTTTCAACACGTGAAATAATCTATTCGATGTAACGAACATTTTGGAACTGGTTTCGTGTCAATCGTACACCGTTTCGATATGTTTCGGGGTGTCCGAAGGTTTTGAACAGAGTTTAAAAATAGTTAAAAATTCGGAAAAATTACGGGGCTTTAATAGGAGGTTAATGAAGAGGTTAGTGACCCTCTAGTGTGATTTGGACAGGTTTGGAAGTCCCAGTGATAGTGATGGGGCCCGGGAGGGCCTATGGCACGGGTATCGAGGCGGCAGCGTAGGACGGTCTATGAGTGGACTTCGTTTTCTAAATTGTGATGCATGCATAACTATTTTATATGTTTTACTTACATGATTTCTATGATGATGATTGTGGTACTGGTGGATTATACGATTGCACGTATTTCGAGGTAAACCCGCAGTTACACGTATTTCGAGATTTACGAGTTTATAGTATTGCTATGTGAATGTGAATTCAATAATGATTCTATGGCATGGTTTTGGTTTTGGAAAGATAAATTCGGGCGTGAGACCCATTTGAATTATGTGATTCGGGCCAAGGGCCCAGTTGGTTTACGAAATCGGGCTGAGACCCTTTTTAGTCTTGTGATCGGGCCGGGGGCCCAATGGTTTAAAAAATCGGGCATGAGGCCCAGTTGAGTTTTATAAATGTGATTTCGGGTCTGGGACCCTATGTTTCATAAACGTGATTTCGGGTCGGGGACCCTAAATGGATTTGTGATGTTTTATGGAGATTTTGGGCAGGGCCCATTGAGATGTTTCAAATGACTTTGTAAAACTAGTTTCCATATACCATCTTGATACGAGGATTATGTGATGGTCTCCTCCAGGTGTCTGGGACACTGGGGAAGTCACGGTGCATTGCCTGCGAGGGGTCATTATACGGAGCTACCGTACCGTATGATGCTTTAGGAGCAGGAATGCTTTTATTGGACGTCTGGGACGTCAGACATCTGGGATGTCAGAGATATTTACCCGGAGAGACCTCGGGTAGCACGCGTTGCTTATTACCGTGAGATATGACGTCTGGGACGTCGAGCGTCTGGGACGCCAATGCTGGTTATATGGTAAATATGGATTTTTGAGGTCATGAAATGGTATTTCTGTCTTGGTGGATTTGTGGTTATGGATTTGGGCAGTGACCTTCTTGGTTTTGGATTTACGGTTTTGGGCTAAGGCCCTAAAGGCTTATTCGAGTAAATGTTTGCTTATTGATTTCCGATGCATGCATACTTTTTAGTGAAGGGCTTAAATATCTTTTATGAAAGTATTTTTATGAAATTGTTGATTTTCGTCCACTCACAATTCTGAATGGTTTTAATGCCCTTCAGGTTGATCACGGATGCGGACTGTAGTAGAGACCGAGACATCGCACTCCTCCACCGTTCCTGGCGCTCTCTGGGAGCCCCGTAGGGGCTAAGGTATGTAATATCCCTTGTTTGACACTTCGTGTCAGACGGGAGCATGACACATCCCACGTTAATCCCGAGGGGATTGGGATGGGTCGTGTCAATAGTCCTTCTGCACAAAACTTGTTCTTTTGATTTATGATCTATACTGGTTGTTCTACAAAGCTCAAATCATCTCTCAACTCAATTGGCTTTTCCTTTAGTATAGAGATTTATCAAATAGGTACTTCTAGAGCATGGATACATGAAATACATTGTGAACTTAAAAAGTTATGTGGGTAAGGCAACTCTGTAAGCTACAGGGCTTATCCTTTTCAATGATGTTGTAAGGCCCAATATAACAAGGACTCAACTTCTCTTGTCTACCAACCTCATAACTCCCTTCCATGTGGACAATTAAAAAAAAAAACCAAATCTCCGACCTCGAATTCGAGATCCCTTATTTGCTATTATGTATAGCCTTTTCGGTAATCCTAAGTTACCTTCAGTCTTTCCTTGATAATCTGATCTTTTCCTCTATCCTTTCAACTATTTTTGGTGTCAAGTGTCTTTTCTCACCTACTTCATTCTAGTATATAGGTGTTTTGCACTGTATTCCATATAGTGCCTCAAATGGAAACATCCTAATTCTAGAATAATAACTTGTTTTTGTAGGAAAATACCATAGAAGCTAGATGTGAATCTCAATTTCCTTTAAATTGCAGAACACAAGCTTCCATTATATCCTATATAATCTGAATTTTCCTCTCTGATTAACCATCAATTTGGGGATGATGGTAAATCTAGAAAAGCTGTTATGAAGTGTAGAAGAACACTTCGCCAGAGTCTCGAAGTAAATCTAGAATCCATATCTAACACAATGGGCTCTAGAGTCTCGTGCAACCTGATGATCTCATCCACAAATAGTTGGGCATATTAGTCCATTCTATAATCTTCCCGCACAAGCAAAAAATGCGTTGACTTGGTAAGCATATCCACAATCACCCAAACTCAGTGATCTGAAATGGCAAAGTCTTGCCTTTTCCCAGCTTCCAAATCCATCCTAATAATACATGACGTCAAATCCTAAAGTCAAACTTCTATATCCTAGTTGATCCATGTAACGATCCGTCCTGGAACTTGAGATTAGATTAGTGCTTAATGACATTAGTGAAGTTAATCGGTGATTAGTTGGGTGATTTCGGACGAACGGCGCGAAATGACGATTTTGCCTCTTGAATGGGTGAAAATGTTGAATTTTAGTTCGGGAGGTCAAACGAACTTTGACCGATGATTGTGACGTAGTTTGGGACGTCACGAGTCCGTAGACAGGTGGCACGTCCGATTCCGACATTCGAGGAAGAAGTTATGACGTTCGAAAATTCGGGGGTATTTTGGTAATTGGTTGAAAAGGGGCAAATTGTTGACTTTTTGTACGACAAGTATTTTTCACGTCATTTGAGGACCATTAGGTAGTTCTCGATTCCCTAAGTACAATGACAGGTGGCACGCTGTCATCGGACTTTGGACGTTTCAGATTTTGGTTTAAACGTGCGAGGGGCAAAATGGTAATTTGTGCACCAAGGGCAATTTGGTCATTTGATGGCCTAGGTGTGACGACCAGTCCCGAATTAAAGAGGTTAATTAAGAATTAATGACGGATTAGCCACGCTAATCGAAGACTAATTGCGGATTAGACGAGGATTAGCGGACGTTCGGGCGAAATGACGATTTTCCCCCTAGAATGGGCGAATCATTGACTTTTTGTTCAGACGGTCAAATGGACTTTGGTCAATGACCGTGACGTAGTTCGTGATGTCACGAGTTCATAGACGGGTGGCACGCTCGATTCCGACGTCCGAGGAGGAAGTTATGACGTTCGGAAGTCCAAGGACATTTTGGTAATTTGGGCCAAAAGTTGACTTTTGACCCGGGATGTCCGATGGCCGAAGACTGAAGACCGTTACATAGATCAGGACGATATGAATCCGTAGACAGGCGGCACGTCGAATTCGGACGTTCGACGGAGAAGTTACGGTTCACGGAAGTACGAAAGTGCTATTGCACGAATTACGAGACGAGAACCTTTTGGCTTTTAGTGGGGCCCAGATATTTTATCCCTGGCCCAATGGATGAGTGACAAGTGTCACTCATCCATTGCACACTCAAACACATTCATGCATCCACCTTCCCCGTGCATCATTCATTTTCTTTGTTTCCAAAAAAATCAAACCGATCCACACTTCACCCCAATCCAAAACCCAAATCCTTGAGCCATGCCTGAGAGACCAGAGAGTGTTGAGAGGGACTGAGGACGGCTGCTGGAGGCTGAAACTGTCGTGGACGGCGGCGTGGAGGAGACACAAACCGAGAGGTATCGGTTTTAACCGAATTTCACCCATTTTTCTTTTCTTTATGGATCGATTTGGATGGTTTTAATATGTTAAATAGGTTATTAGGACTGTGTTAGGATGGTTTTGGGAAGCTTTGGACGGCTGGGAAGCCATGGGTGAGTTTTGGAAAAACTGAACCGTTTGGTTCAAAATCAAACCATGGATTTTAATAGTTTTAACTTAGGTTTAGGGATTAGAATTGATAGGAGGAATTGAGGAAATAGGAAGTATGGAATCGAAAAGGGAAGAAACGGACCGAAAATGGGGGTTCTAGAGAGCCGAACCGGTCACGCCGGTCCACGAAAACCAGAGAACCGGACTGGCCGGTTCGCGGCAGCTTGAAGACGACTGCACAGTGGCGCTTGATGCCCACGCGCAGTCTCTTCTAGGGGCGCGTTCGGTCGCATGGCCCCTCCTTTGGGGAAAGTTCTAACATGTAATTTCATCTATTCGATGTAACGAACATTTTGGGACTGGTTTTGTGTCAATCAGACATCGTTTCGATGTAGTTCGGGACGTCCGAAGGTTTAGGTTCGAGTTTAAAAATAGTTAGAAATTCTGAAAAATTACGGGGCTTTAGTGAGGGGTTATTTAAGTAGTTAATAACCCTCTAAATGAATTTGGACAGGTTCGGGAATCGCGGAGGCGACGATTGACCCGGGAGACGCTTATGGCGCGCTTATCGAGGCGCGGCTTCAGACGGTCTGTGAGTGGACCTTTCTTTCGAAGGGCATAAATGTCTTTGTATGAAAATCGTTTTTATTAAAATGATTGTTTTTGTCCACTCACAGTTTTCGTGTTTTAATGCCCTTCAGGTTGATCGCGAATGCGGGCTGTAGTAAAGACGAGACATCACACTCCTCCTCCTTCGATCCTGGCGCACTATGGAAGCCCCAGCGAGGGCTAGAAGCGGAATTTTCCCTGGTCTGACACTTCGTGCCAGACGGGATCAAGCGGGTCCAACGTTAATCCCGGGGGATTTGGGACCGGTCTTGACACTAGGGATCTGTGCCCAGTGAAATTGGGACACTTGGATGCTTTGGATATTGTATCCAATAGATTTTGGACACATATCCATGTCTGGATAGTTGTAGAACCTTGCATAGCCGCCTCACTTAAATGGGTTTAAATGGTTTAGAATGGTTTGGGAGGGAAGAACAAAGGGAAACAGAGGAGCGTTTGAACCGTGAAAAACAATCCAGACGAATCCCTTTGATCTTCAATATCTGTGAGGGATGTGTGAAGGAAAACGGAAGGATGAGGTGAGACAAGAGTGGTGGTGCCACCGTCGTGGACGGTGGCCGTGGACTTTGTGAGAAACAGAGGAGTGGCCATATGTGAGAGTGAAACCCAACCCCCTCAAACACCCTCTTCTGCCCGTGGTGTGCGAATGGAAACGAGAGAAGATGGTGAGTCGAGTGGTGGTGGCCACGGAGTAGATTGCGATGGCTAGGTAATGGAGGAAACTATGAAGCTTTGTTTGAATTCAAAAATGGCAGTTTGTGCGGTGGTGGTTGTTAATCAAACTGGTTGACTGAATGATGAATTTAAGGTCCAGAGGAAGGGAATGGACGTTAAATCACGGCTAGAGGTGGCCGGAGTTGTGAAAACGCGACGGTGGAAGGTGGAGGTTTGTCCTTCGAATTGGGAGGTGAGTTCCAGGTTTCAAATTCATGTTTTTAGGATCTAAAACGATTGTAAACACTGAGTTGAACACTTAGGAATGAAAAGGATGAAAATTGGGTTGAAAAGGGATGAAAAATAGCATTGAACTACCCTCGTTGGTTCGGCTGGACCGGGTCGGACCAGACCGCTTCGAACCCGGTTCGGCGGGAGGTTGAAGAAGACCTGCGCCTGGCGCGTGAGGCCCACGTGTAGCCCCTTTGGGAGGTGCATGGGGGCGTATGGCACGACTTTTGAGGAAGGTTCCAACACGACTTTTAAAGTATTCAATGTAACGAACATTTTAGGACTGGTTTCAAGTCGATTGGCCATCGTTTTGATATGTTTCGGGATGTTTGAAGGTTTAAAGGCTCAATTAAAAATAGTTAAAAATTCGGAAAAATTACAGGGCTTTAGTATAAACATTGTGAAGTAGTTAGTGACCTTATTATGGGATTTGGATAGGTTCGGGAAGTCCGGTAATAGTGGATTAGCTGGAAAAGGCATATTGCACACGTATCGAGGCTGCGACGCGAATGGCCTGTGAGTGGACTTTGCTTTCTAACGTATCATGCATGCATAACTATTTTATATGTTTTCTATACGTGATTTCCATGTTTATGATTATGATCTTTATGATTTCTGTTTTTGCACGTATTTCGATATATTTACGTTTCTGCACGTTTTACAAGATATAATCTTATGCTCCGATTTGATTTGATTTCGATGATTGGAGTTTGGATTTGAATTATGATTTGATTTCAAGGCTTGATAAATGAATTTTGGAAAGTGATTTCGAGCTTGAGGCCCAGTTCATAAAAGTGGTTTCGGTTTAAAGTGATATCTAGATTTGAAATCGAGATTTCCACTGCTGATTTCGGATTTGGTTTTGGAATTCGATTTTCGATGGATTTCTGGCTTTTCTATTGATTTTTCACTTGGTTTTGGGTTTAAAGACCCGTTGATATTTGGTTTTGGGTTTAAAGACCTGATATATGGCTAAATCTGGTTTTGAGTTTAAAAACTTGGTTGATTGATGACGGGGGAGGACCCTAGATTGATATGTTTTGAGTTTAAAGACTCAGTTATATGTTTTGAGTTTAAAGACTCGGTTATTGTGATATCCCTCGAGGCCTGTTGATTGTGTTTTGAGTTTAAAGACTCGTTGATATCCCAGTAAGGCCTGATATATGTGAGATCCAGCAGCTTGATTGATTGATTGTGATTTTCGGTTGGTTTTTCACTGGTTTTTCAGATTTTATGGGCTGTGGCCCGGATGATTTGGATTTTATGGATTTTGGGCTGGGTGCCCGTACTTGATTCGGATTTATGGTTTTATAATCGGTTTTAATATCTTAGAAATGACATGATTTTATGAAATGGTTTTTGAATGCATGCATTAGTTTTTCATGGAGGGTATAAATGTCTTTTCTTATGAACTGTTTTATAAACTTATCCTTTATTTTTGTCCACTCATAGTCTTTTATGTTTTTCGATACCCTCCAAGTTGATGCGGTGCAGGCTGTTGTTAGAGAGACGGAGACATCACACACGCGATCCACAGTAAGGCTGCGAACTCTGGTTAACTAATCTTAGTTTCCGGATGATGTTGACCTGGGTATCCCTTATCTGGCTTGCGTGTTCCACGGGGGTTGAACGAGTGTTTAGCCTTCATGTCACATGTGGGTTAGACGGGAGCATGACTTAGCCCTAATCCCGGGGGATTAGGGTGGGTCGTGTCAATCCAGACATATCTAAGATGAAAACTAACGAGCAAAGCTCCCTAATTATCCATATCAAGTACAATTCATGCTCTCAGGAGTTCCACTAATAATGTTAAAAGTAGTATACATGTGTGTCAAAGAACCCACGAACTTCTTACTCAAAGTATCTCCCACTACATTTGCTTTTCCTAGGTCATACTCAATTGTACAATCATAATCCTTGATCAACTCTAGCCATCTCCTCTAGCTCAAATTCAAAACTCTCCGTGTAAAGAAATACTTCAATTATGGTGGTCCTTAAAACTCATACACATTTCTCCATACTAATAGCATCTCTAAATCTTCCAAGCATGCCTATTGTAGCCAACTCTAAATCATACGTGGGGTATTTCAACTCATGTGGTGTAAGTTTGTTGGAAGCATAAGATATTACCTTCCCATGCTGCATCAACCCACAACCTATACACCGTAATGACGTGTAATTGTGCACTTCGAATCCGCCACTATCATCTAGAAGAGCTAACACTAGAGAAAAAGTCAATCTCCTCGCAAATAACACTTGCACACCCCAGGTGATACACTCAGTCAAATAACCCTAATTGACCCAGTCTTATAGCTAAGTCTTTAACTCTCTCAATTCCGTTATTCCTATTCTATAGGGTGCATGAGATATAGGTTGGATACCTAGAAGCAACTCTGTGGTGTTGTAACGACCCGTCCCGGAAATTAGGGTTAAGACGGTGATTAGTGAAGGATTAGTGAGCTTAATCGGTGGTTAGTTGGTTACGATAGGTCCGTTAGCGTAGAATGACGATTTTACCCCTAGTTTGGGAAAAAGTTGACTTTTAGTTCGGGTGGTCAATTGGACATCGACCGATGACGGTGACGTAGTTTGGGACGTCACGAGTTCGTAGATAGGTGGCATGACCGATTTGGACAATCGGAGAAAAAGTTATGATGTTCGGAAGATTGAAGGCGTTATCGTAATTTTGACTAAATAGAGGAAAATGTTGACTTTTTAGTGGACTCTTGATTTTCACGTAGACTGAGGGCCGTTAGATAGCTCTCGACGTCCTGAGTACCAAGACAGGCGGCACGCTGTTATCGGACGTCGGACGGGATAGTTATGGGTCTGGAAAGTTGAAGGACAAAACAGTAATTTTAATTCTAGGAGCATTTTGGTCTTTTTCTCTTAGGACCAATCAGATAAGGGCAAGTGGCATTAGTGGGCTTGGATATTTGTTCTCTGGTTCATGAGAAATTGGACACGTGGAAGTGACCAGATGGTTCTAGGATTGTTTACAATATACATGGCCACATTTTGATTGATTTTAACCGTGCATTTTGGCTATGAAGAACAGAAAACAGAGAGGAGGAAAGTGAGAGACTTTGATCGATTCTGTGAGCGTGAAAGAGTTTTGTGGACTGGTGAGAGTGACAAAGAGAAGAAGGAGAACTGGTGAGTGTTTGGGGGAGTGAAATCGTTCAAGAAACACGGTGGTCGGAGGGTTTGATTTTCAGAGAAAACAGAGAGAGCTGTGGGACAGAGGTGGTGGTTGTGCCATGTGTTGGCTTAATACAAGCTAAGAGGAGGCTGAGACGACTGCAGGGGACTCAGTGGACACCGTGGTACACGGCGGTGCAGACGACGGAGGACGATTCGAAGGTGAGACCAAAATCCCCTATTTTTCCCGTTTTGTTAATTTTGAAAGTCGTGGCTTCTGGGTTAGAGTCGAGGACTTTGGTGGGTAGTGTGAGACTCATGAAGGTCCCAGGAGTCGTCTGAGGTTGGTGGCATGACGGGGGAAGGTCTGGGTGGCTGGAGACCAAAACAGGGCATACGGGAAAAATATTTCGAGGTTGTAGACGATGGGTTTCGGGCTTTGATTTCTAGGTTTTAGGACTGGAATGGATTACTGGGAACTGGACGAAACTAATGGGATTGGATTGAGCGAAAATGGTGGAGGAATTGCAGAGAACCGGTCACGCCGGTTCAATACAGTCGAACCGGCTAACTCGAGGAAGACGATGACACTGTAGCAGCGCGTGAGGCCCACGCGCAGCCACTTTGGGCGGCCCATGAGGGCGCGTGGGGAGGATTCTGAGGAACCTTCCAACATGGGTTTTGGTCTAAATGTTATAATGAATCCATTGGAATAGGTTTCGGGACTATCGGGCATTGTTTCGGGTTAGTTCTGTGGGATCGAAGGTCTAGGGTCCTGTTTAAAGTATGTTTAGAAGTTCGGGAAAATTATGGGATTTGAGTAGGACTTTTGTGACGTAGTTAGTAACCTCGTTATGGGTTTGGACAGGTTCGGGAAAGCCGAGGATAGCGAATGGCTGGGGACGGCGTAAGTGTGCGCGTTTCGAGGCGACGTCGAAATGGTCTGTGAGTGGACCTTGCTTTCTAACTCTTAATGCATGCATATATGTTTTTATATGTATTCTATACTTGATTCTATGATTTGATTTATGGTTTATGGTTATTGCACGTTTTTCGAGGAAATGATGGTTTTTCACGTTTCACGAGGTTTTGATAAATATCGTGATTTGAACCTGGTTTTAGTGAATTAATTTCGGGATTTGAAATACGAGTTGATTTCAAAGAAAGTAAAAGGATTTCAGAAAGGGATTTCGGGCTTGAAGCCCAGTTCAAAAGTGGTTTTGAGAAGTGGATCCCGGGTTTGGGTTCAGAATGGTTATTCCGGATGCCAGCTTACGGAATGATGGTTGCGGACTCGGATCTGGAAACGAGGTGGATATGATTATGGATTTGGATTCGAAATGACGGTTCTGGATGCCGCAAGGGCTTCAGACCAGTGGTTTCGGATTCAAATTTGGAGATGGAAATGGGAAACGGTTTTCAAATGGTTTTGATTGGATTTGCTGGATCTGGATATTGGGTTTAAAAACCCGGATATTGATTGACGGGAGACGGGCCCGGATTGAGTTTAAAGACTCGAGAGTTTAAAGACTCGGATATATTGATATTTCCCTCGTAGGCCTATTGAGTTTAAAGACTCGGGAGTTTAAAGACTCGGATATTATTGAGGCCTGGATATTGAGTTTAAAAACTCGGGAGTTTAAAGACTCGGATAGATCCAGCAGGTTCGATGGATGAGAATATGGTTTCAAATGTGGTTTGGATTTTTTGAAGTTTTGGGCAGTGGCCCGGATGAAATGGTTTTTGATGGTTTTGGGCGGAGGCCCGAGATTTGAGAAAAGGAAAAATGTGTTTAATTTTTCGTGCATGGTTGTTTAATTTGAGAAAAGGAAAAATGTGTTTTCTGATAACTGTTTTTGAACATAAACTTTATTTTTGTCCACTCACAGTCTTTTCGTGTTTTCGATACCCTCCATGTTGCTGCAGTGCGGGCTGTCGGTCGAGAGAAATGGAGACATGACACGCACAACTCTGCGCACTCTGAGAAGTTCGAAAGTTGTTGAGGTGGTCGGATCGGAACTCCCTTGTCCGACTTACGCGTCACACGAAGGTTAGACGTTGGTTTGGCTCTCGTGTCATGCGTAAGTTAGACGGGAGCGGGGTTTAGCCCTTAATCCCGGGGGATTAGGGGTGGGCCCTGACAATTGGTATCAGAGCGAGGTTTTGAGTGTTCTGCGTGAGGTTTGGTTCCGAGGGTCGATGGTTTGTCGACTTGGGTGGTGTGATGCTACCGTGGATGTGATGTCTCGATGCGGAATAGCCCGTCATCAACTTGGATACGATAGTGATAATATGTTCGAGGTGGTTAGATAGCAGTGTTTGAGGGTGCTAATCGCTCGATACGCGATGCGAGGTAAGACACATGTCGGTTTAAGACCGGAACGATTAGAGTGTTGGCACTGGTTTTGCTTGATGGATGGACCATAGGGTCGGAGATATGCTAGTAGAAGTAACCTAGAAGGTGGCCGGTGAGCAACGGATGAGTAGATTGGTCAGCCTGAGGGGCCTGAGAGCAGCTCGTGGAGTTAGTGAGATACAGAGGCCGAGGAGGCCGATTGTGGGTGGCCGGTTGGGCCAGATGGTTTTGGATTGGTGACTTCTGGTCAGTTGGGTTGAGTGGTAATTGCGGGTTTGGGTAACACGGATGATGAGGATGATGTGAGGCACCCTACGAGATTGCTAGATCGTAGTCCTTGTGGTTTGGGCAGACTTACGGCCGGAGTGGAGATGGTGCTGCTAGGTGCAGCCGATGTAGTGGTTGTCTGGTCAGGATGCTTTTGGTTGATAAGAGTAGAGCAGCTGACGTTCGATGACCCTAGGCTTCGTGATGGATTGGGCTAGGCTGGTATGGACAGGTTTGACCATCGGTGGGATTAAGGTTGCAGGGATGGTCGGGGACCGTTGTGAATTCCGTTGAAGGATAACGGAAGGAATTGGAAAGGAGTGGCTATAACTGATCGATATGAGGTTATTGATGAAAAGAAAACCCACAATCTAGAATTTGCCTTTAGGACTTTGTAGATTTATGCCGACGGGTGACTGGAGCAGCAGTTGAGGGAGCTGAAGGCGAAGTAGTGAGTTCAGTAGTGGTTGAGTTACTACGAGACCAAGTGTAGGGAACGAGTTGCGGAATTTCGGGGACAAAATTCTTTTAAGGAGGGTAGGTTGTAACGACCCGTCCCGGAAATAAGGGTTAAGCCGGTGATTAGTGAAGGATTAGTGAGCTTAATCGGTGGTTAGTTGGTTACGATAGGTCCGTTAGCGTAGAATGACGATTTTACCCCTAATTTGGGTAAAAAGTTGACTTTTAGTTTGGGTGGTCAATTGGACATCGACCGATGACCGTGACGTAGTTTGGGACGTCACGAGTTCGTAGATAGGTGGCATGACCGATTTGGACAATCGGAGAAAAAGTTATGACGTTCGGAAGATTGAGGGCGTTATCGTAATTTTGACTAAATAGAGGAAAATGTTGAATTTTTAGTGGATTCTTGATTTTCACGTAGACCGAGGATCGTAAGATAGCTCTCGACGTCCTGAGTACCATGACAAGCGGCACGCTATCATCGGACGTCGGACGGGATAATTATGGGTCTAGAAAGTTGAAGGGCAAAACGGTAATTTTAATTCTAGGGGCATTTTGGTCTTTCTCTCTTAGGATCAATCAGATAAGGGCAAGTGGCATTAGTGGGCTTGGATATTTGTTCTCTGGTCCATGAGAAATTGGACACGTGGAAGTGACCAGATGGTTCTCGGATTGTTTACAATATACAAGGCCACATTTTGGTTGATTTTAACCGTGCATTTTGGCTATGAAGAACAGAAAACAGAGAGGAGGAAAGTGAGAGACTTTGATCGATTCTGTGAGCATGAGAGAGTTTTGTGGACTGGTGAGAGTGACAAAGAGAAGAAGGAGAACTGGTGAGAGTTTGGGGGAGTGAAATCGTGCAAGAAACACGGTGGTCGGAGGGTTTGATTTTCAGAGAAAACAGAGAGAGATGTGGGACAGAGGTGGTGGTTGTGGCGTGTGTTGGCTTAATCCAAGCTAAGAGGAGGCTGAGACGACTGCAGGGGACTCAGTGGACACCGTGGTACACGGCGGTGCAGACGGCGGAGGACGATTCGAAGGTGAGACCCAAATCCCCTGTTTTTCCCGTCTTGTTAATTTTGAAGGTCGTGGCTTCTGGGTTAGAGTCGAGGACTTTGGTGGGTAGTGTGACACTCATGAAGGTCCCAGGAGTTGTCTGAGGTTGGTGCCGTGACGGGGGAAGGGCTGGCTGGCCGGAGACCAAAACAGGGCTTTCAGGAAAAATATTTCGAGGTTGTAGACGATGGGTTTCGGGCTTTGATTTCTAGGTTTTAGGACTGGAATGGATTACTGGGAACTGGACGAAACTAATGGGATTGGATTGGGTGAAAATGGTGGAGGAATTGCAGAGAACCGGTCACGCTGGTTCAATACAGTCGAACCAGCTGACTCGAGGAAGACGATGACACTGTAGCAGCGTGTGAGGCCTACGCGCAGCCACTTTGGGCGGCGCGTGAGGGCTCGTGGGGAGGATTCTGAGGAACCTTCCAAAATGGGTTTTGGTCTAAATGTTATAATGAATCCATTGGAATAGGTTTCGGGACTATCGGGCATTGTTTCGGGTTAGTTCTGTGGGATCGAAGGTCTAGGGTCCCGTTTAAAGTATGTTTAGAAGTTCGGGAAAATTATGGGATTTGAGTAGGACTTTTTTGAGGTAGTTAGTAACCTCGTTATGGGATTTGGATAGGTTCGGGAAAGCCGAGGAAAGAGAATGGCCGGGGACGATGTAAGTGCGCGCGTATCGAGGCGACGTCAAAATGGTCTGTGAGTGGACCTTGCTTTCTAACTCTTGATGCATGCATATATGTTTTTATATGTTTACCATACTTGATTCTATGATTTGATTTTTGGTTTATGGTTATTGCACGTTTTTCGAGGAAATGATGGTTTTTCATGTTTCATGAGGTTTTGATAAATATCATGATTTGAACCTGGTTTTACTGAATTAATTTCGAGATTTGAAATACGAGTTGATTTCAAAGAAAGTAAAAGGATTTCGGAAATGGATTTCGGGCTTGAAGCCCAGTTCAAAAGTGGTTTTGAGAAGTGGATCCCGGGTTTGGGTTCGAAATGGTTATTCCGGATGCCAGCTTACGGAATAATGGTTGCGGACTCGGATCTGGAAACGAGGTGGATATGATTCTGGATTTGGATTCGAAATGACGGTTCTGGATGCCGGAAGGGCATCAGACCAGTGGTTTTGGATTTAGATTTGGAGATGGAAATGGGAAACGGTTTTCAAATGGTTTTGATTGGATTTGCTGGATCTGGATATTGGGTTTAAAGGCCCGGATATTGATTGACGGGGGACGGGCCCAGATTGAGTTTAAGGACTCGGATTTATTGATATTTCCCCCGTAGACCTGTTGAGTTTAAAGACTCGGGAGTTTAAAGACTCGGATATTATTGAGGCCTGGATATTGAGTTTAAAGACTCGGTAGTTTAAAGACTCGGATAGATCCAGCAAGTTCGATGGATGAGAATGTGGTTTCAAATGTGGTTTGGATTTTTTGAAGTTTTGGGCAGTGGCGCGGATGAAATGGTTTTTGATGGTTTTGGGCGGAGGCCCGGGATTTGAGAAAAGGAAAAATGTGTTTAATTTTTCGTGCATGGTTGTGTGATATGAAATTGAAATGCAGGCATTGGTTTTCAAAACGGAGGGTATAAATGTATGTGTTTTCTGATAACTGTTTTTGAACATAAACTTTATTTTTGTCCACTCACAGTCTTTTCGTGTTTTCGATACCCTCCAGGTTGCTGCAGTGCGGGCTGTCGGTCGAGAGAAATGGAGACATCACACACACAATCCACAGTAGACTCTGCGCACTCTGGGAAGTTCGAAAGTTGTTGAGGTGGTCGGATCGGAAATCCCTTGTCCGACTTACGTGTCACACGAAGGTTAGACGTTGGTTTGGCTCTCGTGTCATGCGTAAGTTAGACGGGAGCGGGGTTTAGCCTTAATCCCGGGGGATTAGGGGTGGGCCCTGAAAATTGGTATCAGAGCGAGGTTTAGAGTGTTCTGCGTGAGGTTTGGTTCCCAGGGTCGTTGGTTTGTCGACTTGGGTGGTGTGATGCTACTGTGGATGTGATGTCTCGATGCGGAATAGCCCGTTAGCAACCTGGATACGATAGTGATAATATGTTCGAGGTGGTTAGATAGCAGTGTTTGAGGGTGCTAATCGCTCGATACGAGATGCGAGGTAAGACGCATGTCCGTTTAAGACCAGAACGATTAGTGTGTTGGCACTGGTTTTGCTTGATGGATGGACCATAGGGTCGGAGATATGCTAGCAGAAGTAACCTGGAAGGTAGCGGGTGAGCTACGGATGAGTAGATTGGTTAGCCTGAGGGGCCTGAGAGCAGCTCGTGCAGTTAGTGAGATACGGAGGCCGAGGAGGCCGATTGTGGGTGGTCGGTTGGGCCAGATGGTTTTGAATTGGTGACCTTTGGTCAGTTGGGTTGAGTGGTAATTGCGGGTTTGGGTAACCCGGATGACAAGGATGATGTAAGGTACCCTGTGAGATTGCTGGATCGTAGTCCTTGTGGTTTGGGCCGACTTACGGCCGGAGTGGAGATGGTGCTGCTAGGTGCAGCCGATGTAGTGGTTGTCTGGTCAGGATGCCGTTGATTGATTAGAGTAGAGCAGCTGACATTTGATGACCCTAGGCTTCGTGATGGATTGGGCTAGGCTGGTATGGACAGGTTTGACCATCGGTGGGATTAAGGTCGCAGGGATGGTCGTGGACCGTTGTGAATTCCGTTGAAGGATGACGGAAGGAATTGGAAAGGAGTGGCTATAACTGATCGATATGAGGTTATTGAAGAAAAGAAAACCCATAATCTAGGATTTTCCTTTAGGACTTTGTAGATTTATGCCAACGGGTGACTGGAGCAGCAGTTGAGGGAGCTGAAGGCGAAGTAGTGAGTTCACTAGTGGTCGAGTTACTACGAGACCAGGTGTAGGGAACGAGTTGCGGAATTTCGGGGACGAAATTCTTTTAAGGAGGGTAGGTTGTAACGACCCGTCCCGGAAATTAGGGTTAAGACGGTGATTAGTGAAGGATTAGTGAGCTTAATCGGTGGTTAGTTGGTTACGATAGGTCCGTTAGCGTAGAATGACGATTTTGCCCCTAGTTTGGGCAAAAAGTTGACTTTTAGTTCGGGTGGTCAATTGGACATCGACCGATGATCGTGACGTAGTTTGGGACGTCACGAGTTCGTAGATAGGTGGCATGACCGATTTGGACAATCGGAGAAAAAGTTATGACGTTCGGAAGATTGAGGGCGTTATCGTAATTTTGACTAAATAGAGGAAAATGTTGAATTTTTAGTGGACACTTGATTTTCACGTAGAACGAGGATCGTAAGATAGCTCTCGACGGCCTGAGTACCATGACAAGTGGCACGCTATCATCGGACGTCGGACGGGATAATTATGGGTCTGGAAAGTTGAAGGGCAAAACTGTAATTTTAATTCTAGGGGCATTTTGGTCTTTTTCTCTTAGGATCAATCAGATAAGGGCAAGTGGCATTAGTGGGCTTGGATATTTGTTCTTTGGTTGGACACGTGGAAGTGACCAGATGGTTCTCGGATTGTTTACAATATACAAGGCCACATTTTGGTTGATTTTAACCGTGCATTTTGGCTATGAAGAACAGAAAACAGAGAGGAGGAAAGTGAGAGACTTTGATCGATTCTGTGAGCATGAGAGAGTTTTGTGGACTGGTGAGAGTGACAAAGACAAGAAGGAGAACTGGTGATTGTTTGGGGGAGTGAAATCGTGCAACAAACATGGTGGTTGGAGGGTTTGATTTTCAGAGAAAACAGAGAGAGATGTGGGATAGAGGTGGTGGTTGTGGCGTGTGTTGGCTTAATCCAAGCTAAGAGGAGGCTGAGACGACTGCAGGGGACTCAGTGGACACCGTGGTACACGGCGGTGCAGACGGCGGAGGACGATTGGAAGGTGAGACCCAAATCCCCTGTTTTTCCCGTTTTGTTTATTTTGAAGGTCGTGGCTTCTGGGTTAGAGTCGAGGACTTTGGTGGGTAGTGTGAGACTCATGAAGGTCCCAGGAGTTGTCTGAGGTTGGTGCCGTGACGGGGGAAGGTCTGGCTGGCCGGAGACCAAAACAGGGCTTTCAGGAAAAATATTTCGAGGTTGTAGACGATGGGTTTCGGGCTTTGATTTCTAGGTTTTAGGACTGGAATGGATTACTGGGAACTGGACGAAACTAATGGGATTGGATTGGGTGAAAATGGTGGAGGAATTGCAGAGAACCGATCACGCCGGTTCAATACAGTCGAACCAGCTGACTCGAGGAAGACGATGACACTGTAGCAGCGCGTGAGGCCTACGCGCAGCCATTTTTGGCGGCGCGTGAGGGCGCGTGGGGAGGATTCTGAGGAACCTTCCAACATGGGTTTTGGTCTAAATGTTATAATGAATCCATTGGAATAGGTTTCGGGACTATCGGGCGTTGTTTAGGGTTAGTTATGTGGGATCGAAGGTCTAGGGTCCCGTTTAAAGTATGTTTAGAAGTTCGGGAAAATTATGGGATTTGAGTAGGACTTTTTTGACGTAGTTAGTAACCTCGTTATGGGATTTGGATAGGTTCGGGAAAGCCGAGGATAACGAATGGCCGGGGACGATGTAAGTGCGCGCGTATCGAGGCGACGTCAAAATGATCTGTGAGTGGACCTTGCTTTCTAACTCTTGGTGTATGCATATATGTTTTTATATGTTTTCTATACTTGATTCTATGATTTGATTTATGGTTTACGGTTATTGCACGTTTTTCGAGGAAATGATGGTTTTTCACGTTTCACGAGGTTTTGATAAATATCGGGATTTGAACCTGGTTTTACAGAATTAATTTCGGGATTTGAAATACGAGTTGATTTCAAAGAAAGTAAAAGTATTTCGGAAATGGATTTCGGGCTTGAAGCCCAGTTCAAAAGTGGTTTTGAGAAGTGGATCCCGGGTTTGGGTTCGAAATGGTTATTCCGGATGCCGGCTTACGGAATAATGGTTGCGGACTCGGATCTGGAAACGAGGTGGATATGATTCTGGATTTGGATTCGAAATGACGGTTGGCGGAAGGGCTTCGGACTAGTGGTTTTGGATTCAGATTTGGAGATGGAAATGGGAAACGGTTTTCAAATGGTTTTGATTGGATTTGCTGGATCTGGATATTGGGTTTAAAGGCCCGGATATTGATTGGCGGGGGACGGGCCCGGATTGAGTTTAAAGACTCGGTAGTTTAAAGACTCGGATATATTGATATTTCCCCCGTAGACCTGTTGAGTTTAAAGACTCGGGAGTTTAAAGACTCGGATATTATTGAGGCCTGGATATTGAGTTTAAAGACTCGGATAGATCCAGCAAGTTCGATGGATGAGATTGTGGTTTCAAATGTGGTTTGGATTTTTTGAAGTTTTGGGCAGTGGCGCCGATGAAATTGTTTTTGATGGTTTTGGACGGAGGCCCGGGATTTGAGAAAAGGAAAAATGTGTTTAATTTTTCGTGCATGGTTGTGTGATATGAAATTGATATGCATGCATTGGTTTTCAAAACGGAGGGTATAAATGTTTGTGTTTTCTGATAACTGTTTTTGAACATAAACTTTATTTTTGTCCACTCACAGTCTTTTCGTGTTTTCGATACCCTCCAGGTTGCTGCAGTGCGGTCTGTCGGTCGAGAGAAATGGAGACATCACACGCACAATCCACAGTAGACTCTGCGCACTCTGGGAAGTTCGAAAGTTGTTGAGGTGGTCGGATCGGAAATCCCTTGTCCGACTTACGTGTCACACGAAGGTTAGACGTTGGTTTGGCTCTCGTGTCATGCGTAAGTTAGACGGGAGCGGGGTTTAGCCTTTAATCCCGGGGGATTAGGGGTGGGCCCTGAAAATTGGTATCAAAGCGAGGTTTTGAGTGTTCTGCATGAGGTTTGGTTCCCAGGGTCGTTGGTTTGTCGACTTGGGTGGTGTGATGCTACTGTGGATGTGATGTCTCGATGCTGAATAGCCCGTCAGCAACCTGGATACGATAGTGATAATATGTTCGAGGTGGTTAGATAGAAGTGTTTGAGGGTGCTAATCGCTCGATACGCGATGGGAGGTAAGAAGCATGTCGGTTTAAGACCGGAACGATTAGTTTGTTGGCACTGGTTTTGCTTGATGGATGGACCATAGGGTCGGAGATATGCTAGCAGAAGTAACCTGGAAGGTAGCGGGTGAGCTACGGATGAGTAGATTGGTTAGCTTGAGGGGCCTGAGAGCAGCTCGTGGAGTTAGTGAGATACGGAGGCCGAGGAGGCCGATTGTGGGTGTCCGGTTGGGCCAGATGGTTTTGGATTGGTGACCTTTGGTCAGTTGGGTTGAGTGGTAATTGCGGGTTTGGTTAACCCGGATGACAAGGGTGATGTAAGGTACCCTGTGAGATTGCTGGATCGTAGTCCTTGTGGTTTGGGCCGACTTACGTTCGGAGTGGAGATGGTGCTGCAAGGTGCAGCCGATGTAGTGGTTGTCTGGTCAGGATGCCGTTGGTTGATTAGAGTAGAGCAGCTGACATTCGATGACCCTAGGCTTCGTGATGGATTGGGCTAGGCTGGTATGGACAGGTTTGACCATCGGTGGGATTAAGGTCGCAGGGATGGTCGGGGACCATTGTGAATTCCGTTGAAGGATGACGGAAGGAATTGGAAAGGAGTGACTATAACTGATCGATATGAGGTTATTGAAGAAAAGAAAACCCATAATCTAGGATTTTCCTTTAGGACTTTGTAGATTTATGCCAACGGGTGACTGGAGCAGCAGTTGAGGGAGCTGAAGGCGAAGTAGTGAGTTCACTAGTGGTCGAGTTACTACGAGACCAGGTGTAGGGAACGAGTTGCGGAATTTCGGGGACGAAATTCTTTTAAGGAGGGTAGGTTGTAACGACCCGTCCCGGAAATTAGGGTTAAGCCGATGATTAGTGAAGGATTAGTGAGCTTAATCGGTGGTTAGTTGGTTACGATAGGTCCGTTAGCGTAGAATGACGATTTTGCCCCTAGTTTGGGCAAAAAGTTGACTTTTAGTTCGGGTGGTCAATTGGACATCGACCGATGACCGTGACATAGTTTGGGACGTCACGAGTTCGTAGATAGGTGGCATGACCGATTTGGACAATCGGAGAAAAAGTTATGACGTTCGGAAGATTGAGGGCGTTATCGTAATTTTGACTAAATAGAGGAAAATGTTGACTTTTTAGTGGACTCTTGATTTTCACGTAAACCGAGGACCGTTAGATAGTTCTCGACGTCCTGAGTACCATGACAGGCGGCACGCTGTCATCGGACGTCGGCGGGATAATTATGGGTCTGGAAAGTTGAAGGGAAAAACGGTAATTTTAATTCTAGGGGTATTTCGGTCATTTTCTCTTAGGACCAATCAGATAAGGGCAAGTGGCATTAGTGGGCTTGGATATTTTTTCTCTGGTCCATGAGAAATTGGACACGTGGAAGTGACCAGATGGTTCAAGGATTGTTTACAATATACACGACCACATTTTGATTGATTTTAACCGTGCATTTTGGCTATGAAGAACAGAAAACAGAGAGGAGGAAAGTGAGAGATTTTGATCGATTCTGTGAGCGTGAGAGAGTTTTGTGGACTGGTGAGAGTGACAAAGAGAAGAAGGAGAACTGGTGCGTGTTTGGGGGAGTGAAATCGTGCAAGAAACACGGTGGTCGGAGGGTTTGATTTTCAGAGAAAACAGAGAGAGCTGTGGGACAGAGGTGGTGGTTGTGCCGTGTGTTGGCTTAATCCAAGCTAAGAGGAGGCTGAGACGACTGCAGGGGACTCAGTGGACACCATGGTACACGGCGGTGAAGACGGCGGAGGACGATTCGAAGGTGAGACCCAAATCCCCTGTTTTTCCCGTTTTGTTAATTTTGAAAGTCGTGGCTTCTGGGTTAGAGTCGAGGACTTTGGTGGGTAGTGTGAGACTCATGAAGGTCCCAAGAGTCGTCTGAGGTTGGTGCCGTGCCGGGGGAAGGTCTAGGTGGCCGGAGACCAAAACAGGGCTTTCGGGAAAAATATTTCGAGGTTGTAGACGATGGGTTTCGGGCTTTGATTTCTAGGTTTTAGGACTGGAATGGATTACTGGGAACTGGACGAAACTAATGGGATTGGATTGGGTGAAAATGGTGGAGGAATTTCAGAGAATCGGTCACGCCGGTTCAATACAGTCGAACCGGCTAACTCGAGGAAGACGATGACACTGTAGCAGCGCGTGAGGCCCACGCACAGCCACTTTGGGCGGCGCGTGAGGGCGCGTGGGAAGGATTCTGAGGAACCCTCCAACATGGGTTTTGGTCTAAATGTTATAATGAATCCATTGGAATAGGTTTCGGGACTATCGGGCGTTGTTTCGGGTTAGTTCTGTGGGATCGAAGGTCTAGGGTCCCGTTTAAAGTATGTTTGGAAGTTCGGGAAAATTATGGGATTTGAGTAGGACTTTTGTGACGTAGTTAGTAACCTTGTTATGGGATTTGGACATGTTTGGGAAAGCTGAGGATAGCGAATGGCCGGGGGCGGCGTAAGTGCGCGCGTATCGAGGAGACGTCGAAATGGTCTGTGAGTGGACTTTGCTTTCTAACTCTTGATGCATGCATATATGTTTTTATATGTTTTCTATACTTGATTCTATGATTTTATTTATGGTTTATGGTTATTGCACATTTTTCGAGGAAATTATGGTTTTTCACGTTTCACGAGGTTTTGATAAATATCGTGATTTGAACCTGGTTTTACTGAATTAATTTCGAGATTTGAAATACGAGTTGATTTCAAAGAAAGTCAAAGGATTTCGGAAAGGGATTTCGGGCTTGAAGCCCAGTTCAAAAGTGGTTTTGAGAAGTGGATCCCGGGTTTGGGTTCGGAATGGTTATTCCAGATGCCGGCTTACGGAATGATGGTTGCGGACTCGGATCTGGAAACAAGGTGGATATGATTCTGGATTTGGATTCGAAATGACGGTTCTGGATGCTGGAAGGGCTTCGGACCAGTGGTTTCGGATTCGGATTTCGAGATGGAAATGGGAAACGGTTTTCAAATGGTTTTGATTGGATTTGCTGGATCTGGATATTGGGTTTAAAGACCCGGATATTGATTGACGGGGGACGGGCCCAGATTGAGTTTAAAGACTCGAGAGTTTAAAGACTCGGATATATTGATATTTCCCCCGTAGGCCTGTTGAGTTTAAAGACTCGGGAGTTTAAAGACACGGATATTATTGAGGCCTGGATATTGAGTTTAAAGACTCGGATAGATCCAGCAGGTTCAATGGATGAGAATGTGGTTTCAAATGTAGTTTGGATTTTTTGATGTTTTGGGCAGTGGCCCGGATGAAATGGGTTTTGATGGTTTTGGGCGGAGGCCCGGGATTTGAGAAAAGGAAAAATGTGTTTAATTTTTCGTGCATGGTTGTGTGATATGAAATTGATATGCATGCATTGGTTTTCAAAACGGAGGGTATAAATGTATGTGATTTCTGATAACTGTTTTTGAACATAAACTTTATTTTTGTCCACTCACAGTCTTTTCGTGTTTTCGATACCCTCCAGGTTGCTGCAGTGCGGGCTGTCGGTCGAGAGAAATGGAGACATCACACGCACAATCCACAGTAGACTCTGTGCACTCTGGGAAGTTCGAAAGTTGTTGAGGTGGTTGGATCGGAACTCCCTTGTCCGACTTACGTGTCACACGAAGGTTAGACGTTGGTTTGGCTCTCATGTCATGCGTAAGTTAGACGGGAGCGGGGTTTAGCCCTTAATCCCGGGGGATTAGGGGTGGGCCCTGACAGGTGCACTCAATCTTCCGATGAGGCGGTAACCCTAAAAGATCCTCTTGAAAAACATTGGGAAACTCGTTTTCCATGAAAATATCCTCTAATCTCACGCTAGTACCCAAGAATCTATTACGTGAGCTAGATACACCTCACGATATTTCCTCAGCAATTTCGAAAGGCCGATATCACCAGAGTAGTTTTTAATTCCCCTGAATAGGAAGCTCTGGTAAACTTGAATTCCGGGATATCACTTTTTTTTATCAAAACAATTAATTGAGGCATGATGTGTTGTTAACTAATCCATCCCTAATATTATACCAAGGTTGTAGATATCTAGGGGGATTAACTCTCCATCTAATGCATACCCGTCCACTAACATGGGGCAATCTCGTATAGCCATGTTCGCCACTAATATGGCTCTAATAAGTGCACTGATGCCCATTCCCAACCAGTTTGAGATAATTCTTTATCAGCTAAAAGCATAAAACCTTGAGATATTAAACAATTTGTAGACACATGATCTATAAAAACTAGAGCATCATGATAAAAAAAAAAAAAGGATAGCGCACCAATGACCATCATTTGTGCTACTTCGGCCTTTTGAAGTGTTATTACAAAATCTCAGGCCTACTTACTAGACAATTGTGTCACGACCTGACCCATTTAGCACGATATTGTTCGCTTTGGGCCCAACCCTCACGGTTTTGTTTTTGGGAACTTACGTGCAACTTCCTAGTAGGTCACCCATCCTGGGATTGCACCAGCTTGTCTTAACTTTGGAGTTCCAACCAAACTCAAAGCCAGTGAGCTCCCAAAAGTCCTCATACCAGATAGATACGTGCCCACACATATAAGGCACTTCACCTTTCCCTCCCCGAGCGATGTGGGATTGTTCATTGTTCTTCCCAAGACACGGATCTTATAATCCACCCCCTTGGGGCCCAGCGTCCTCGCTGGCACACTTCCTGTCAGGGTCTAGCTCTGATACCATTCTGTCATGACCCGACCCATCTAGCACGATATTGTCCGCTTTGGGCCCAACCCTCACAGTTTTGTTTCTGGGAACTCACGTGCAACTTCCCAGTAGGTCACCCATCTTGCGATTGCACCAACCCAATCTCACTTAACTTTGGAGTTCCAACCAAGCTTAAAGTTAGTGATCTCTCAAAAGACCTCATGCTAGATAGATACATGCCTACACATATAAGGCACTTCACCTTTCCCTCCCCGAGTGATGTGGGATTGTTCACCGTTCTTCTCAAGACACGAGTCTTACAATCGTCTATGGCCCCTCTAAATTTCTATGGCTCTATTGGCCCCACTTGATTAGCTCTGGCTCCTCGCTACAATACCTAATGTCTATGTTGCTCTTTGCCTCTACTCGGTTGTATCCTGACCCAAGGAACTACTGCACTTAAGCCCCAATAGGATGAGTTGATAACTGCGGTCCCACTATAAAACTTCAAGAATCTCTTTGATTGGCTCCACCCCTGCTTGGCCCAGATTTAGTAATACAGGATGATCCAGAATTAAAACTATCTCTTTTTTATGGTCCCTAACTAGAGGTTCCAAAACTCCGGCAATCACGGTGTCGCCTAGAACCACTAAGATGATGCCTAGTTGTGTCAGGACCCGTCCCAAATCCCCCCGGGATTAATGCCGGACGCGCCTGATCCCGTCTGACACGGAGTGTCAGACAAGGGTAAATTTCGACGTTAGCCCCACTGGGCTTCCAAAGTACGCTAGGATCCGGAGGAGGAATGTGATGTCTCGGTCTCCGCTACAGCCTACATCCGCGATCAACCTGAGGGCAATAAAACCACGAAAAACTGTGAGTGGACAAAATAATTAATTTATAAAATCTGTTTTCAAAAAGACGTTTATGCCCTTCACTAAAAAGCATGCATGCATTTGAAAACCAGTTATCAAAATGAAATCATTAGGGCCTTAGCCCAAAACGTAAATCAAACCATATGGGAACTCAGCCCAAAACTAATACATGTGGGTCTCAACCCAAAACACCATTCCTTGGCATCCCTGATGCTTGACATCCGAGATGTCACAATCACATACCACTGTCACGGTTCCAAGCTACGCGTGCTACCCGGGGTCTCAAATCCCAAGTCTCCCTAGGCTCCACCCAGGTCAATGTCCACAGATCACTGACCTTCCTTGGGGGGAGGTTTTAACCTCTGGAAATCACTGCTCTTGAGTCACTATACGGACCGGTCGCTCCGTGCAATGACCCCTCGCAGGCAATTGCTCCGTGACTAGTCCAGGATACTACGAGACGTCTGGAGGAGACAAACCGCCACTCCAAGATACTATGAGACGTCTGGAGGGCATCCGTTCATGAGGATGGTATACGAAAAACCATTTTCATAATTCATTTCCAAAACCATTCAAAGGGCCATGCCCGGGTTTTCCATAAACCATCGTAAATCCAAATCCATTTGGGTCCCTGACCCGAAATCATGTTTATAAACCATAACTGGGCCTCATGCCCGATATCATAACCAATTGGGCCTCAAGCCCGAATTCGTAAACCAACAGGGCCTCTAGCCCGATTGTATTGCTCAAATGGGCCTCCAGTGTCAGGACCGGTCTCAAATCCCCCGAAATTAACGTGGGACCCGCCTGATCCCGTCTGACACCATGTGTCAGACCATGGAAAATTCCATCTCTAGCCCTCGCCGGGGCTGTCAGAGTGCGTCAGGATCGTAGGAGGAGGGGAGTGATGTCTCGTCTCTGCTACAGCTCGCATCCGCGATCAACCTGAAGGACATTAAAACACGAAAACTGTGAGTGGACAAATTAAACATTTTCATTTAAAAACCTTTTCGCATAAAGATATTTATGCCCTTCTTAAAAACATACGCACGCATTCAAAAACAATTATCAAACATTCATAAAACCATTTGGCAAACATTCTCAAAATCTTTCCAAGGGTTCATGCCCGGCCCCATAAACCGTCATGACCCAAAAATCCATTTGGGTCCCCGACCCGAAATCACAAAAACCCGTAAGTCAAATCACTAGGGACTCAGCCCAAATCACGTCACGTGGGTCTCAGCCCAAAACCATTCTCAAAAGATCACAAACGGGGTCTCTGCCCCAAATCACTTTCACAATTTCAATTACGGGGGTCTCCGCCCCAAATCACTTTCTAAATCATAAAACACAGGGTCTCCGCCCTCAAATCTCTTTCTGTAAACCACATACGTATCAAAATACGTATAACCCATCCACGGCACTTCCGAGAAGATGCCAACTCGGGGCACACAGCCCCTAGGGAACACATCCCCGATAAATGTCACGATAAATCTCTATACTAGTGTGCACACTACTCGGGGTCTCACTCCGAGTCTTCTCCCAGGAATCTCCATCTGGGAGGCTCAATCTCTGGATCTATTCCGAGCTCTCTCTCTGGATCTAGTCCACATATCTCTCTGGAATTTGGTCCGGGACCACAACATAATAAGTAACCACCACTCCTGGAACGGGATCCCTATGGGGACACCCACTCTGGTCTGTGGATCGTGACTCTCCAGGTCGACGCTAGAGGAGACCATATAATCAATATGGAGGGTTCAATCATTTCAAATCTCTTTCTTTCTTTCTCAAATACTTTCTTTCTCAAAACACTTTTCAACTGGGTCTCATACCCGATTCATCTCAATAGGATTCCTTGAATCAGATTCAAATCACTTTCACAGGCCTCGGCCTAAATCCACAGTTCAACAGGGTCTCATGCCCGAATACTCATTTCACAAACTGAACTGGGACTCAAGCCCGATGTTACATTCAACTGGGCCTTTAGCCCGATACCACGACTATTTGGGCCCTAAGCCCGAACCATAAACCAACTGGACCCTCGGTCCGATCGTATAGCTCAAATGGACCGTAGGTCCGATTCCTCGTCAAATCAAGTGGACTCCAAGTCCGAGAGTTCGTAAATCAAATGGGTCTCGTGCCCGATTTCATATTTCCAAATCCAAAATCCATTCATTAAACCTTCGTTGAAAACCTAGCACGTATAAACATCGTATAAAACCGAAAATCTCGAAATACGTACAAATACGTAAATCCTAGGCTACCACAAACATATGCACTCATGGCATCACAAAATATATTCTAAACAATTATAAAACATTTATGCATGCATCAATTTCGAAAGAAGGGTCCACTCACAGACCGTCCAAAGCCGCGCCTCGATACGCGTGCCATAACCGTCTCCCGGGTCAACCGTTGCCTCTGGGATTCCCGAACCTATCCAAATTCATTTAGAGGGTTATTAACTACCTAAATAACCCCTCACTAAAGTCCTGTAATTTTCCGGAACTTTTAACTATTTTTAAACCTATCGTAAAACTTCCGACACCCCGAAACCTATCGAAACGATGTCCGATTGACACGAGACCAGTCCCAAACTTTTTGTTACATCGAATAGAAGATTTCATATGTTGAACACTTTCCCAAATTACGGTTCACGCGCCCTCACGTGCCCCAAGAAGACTCAGAACACCATTCATCGTCTTCATGCTCCAGCCGGTTCACCTGGTTTGGCCGGTCCAACTGGACCGGCGTGACCGGTTATGTGTTCTAGACTCCCCATTTTTCATCCTACTTCTTCCTTTTCGATTTCTTTCTTCCTATTTTGATGTTTTCTATCCATTCCAATCCCTAAACTCAACTGAAAACGTCTAAATCCCTTGGTTTGATTTTGAACCAAACGGTTCAAGTTTCCCAAAACCTCCCCTGGTGTCCTACAACCTCTAACCATCCTCAAAATCATTCTAACACCTTCCTACTAACCCATTTAATTCATTAGAAACATCCAAAACAAACCATAATGCATAAATCAAAAATTATGGACATATGGGCCTAACCGTGCATGTTCTCAGGTTCTCCTCCTTCCAGCCGCTGTCCACGGTGGTTCTGGCCATCCAGGCCGGCCACCAACATCCTCAGTCCTCCTCTCACTCTCCTGGTTCCTCAGATGGCCATGGTTGAAGGTTTGGATTGGATTGGTTTGTTTTCAAAAGGGTGAGATCGGTTTGGTGGGTTTGGTTTGCACGAACAAAGAAATAGGGGATGCATGAATCAATTTGGGTGGGCAATGGATGGATGACAAGTGTCATTCATCCATTGGGCCTGCCCCTAAATATCTGGGCCCACTTAAGTCCAAAAGTCATCCGTTTCGTAAATCGTACAATAGTACCTTCGTACTTCCGTGAACCGTAACTTCTTCGTCGAAGGTCCGAATTCGACATGCCACCTGTCTACGAATTCGTATCGTCTCAATCTACATAACGGACTTCGGCCCTCGGTCATCGGACTTCCTGGGTCAAAAGTCAACTTCCCGCTCCTATTCGACTAAATTACCAAAATGACCTCGAACTTCCGAACGTCATAACTTCCTCCTCGAACGTCGGAATCGAGCGTGCCACCTGCCTATGAACTCGTGATGTCACGAACTACGTCACAGTCATTGGCCAAAGTCCATTTGACAGTCCGAATAAAAAGTCAACGATTCACCCATTCTAGGGGAAAAATCATCATTTCACCCGAACGTCCGCTAATCCTCGTCTAATCTCCGATTAGCCTCGCTAATCCGTAATTGATCCTTAATTAATCCCGTTAATTCGGGACGGGTCGTCACATCCAGCCCGAATACTCGTGAAATCAAATGGACTCCAAGTCCGATAGTTTCCAATCAAATGGGTCTCATGCTCGATTCCATATTTTCAAATCCAAAATCATTTCATCAAATCATCGTTGAAAACGCAACACGTATAAGCATCGTATAAAACTGAAAACCTCAAAATATGTACAATTACGTAAATACTAACTATCACAAACAAATGCACTCATGGAATCACAAAAAATATTCTAAAACACTTATAAAACATTTATGCATGCATCAATTTAGAAAGAAAGATCCACTCACAGACCGTCCAAAGTCGCGCCTCGATACGCGTGCCATACGCCCTTCCCGGGCCAATCACAGTCTCCGGGGCTCCCGAATCTATCCAAATCGTAATAGAGGGTTACTAACTACTTAATTAACCCCTCATAAAAGCCCCGTAATTTTTCGGAATTTTTAACTATTTTTAAAGTCGATCCTAAACCTTCAGACCTCCCGAACTATATTGAGAGGATGTCCGATCGACTCGAAACCAGTCCCAAAATGTTTGTTACATCGAATAGATGATTTCACATGTTGGAACCTTCCCTAGAATGTCGGCCACGCGCCCGCACGTACTGCCTGAAGTGGCTGCGCATGGGAGCCAGGCGCCACTGTGCAGTCATCCCTTACCTCGCGATTCGGCCGATTCAGACCGGTCCACTGGTCAGCCGGTCTAGCTGAACCGGTGTGACCGGTCCATGCCATTTTCTCCCTCAATCTCGGTCCAATTCAATCCAATCCAATCCTAATCTACTTGTCTCAAAGTTTCCTATCATTCTAGGGCCTAAAACACAAGAAAATCGATCAAAGAGGGTACCTTTGGATTGAAGAGCACATGACCAATCTTTGGCCGTCCCTCCATGGCCGTTCAACCATCCAATCCCTTCCCTTCCGATCCTCATCAGCTTGTCCATGTCCTAGAAGTAATGCTCATTCGTCAAAACCAATCCAAAACGTCCCAAAACTAAATTTGGAATTTCAAAATATAAGGGTCATCGGTTTACCGTTTTCGGGGTGTTCCACCGCCGTCCACGGCGGCTGGCCTTCCTGCTGCCACCTCTCAGTCCATCTCTCACCCTATCCTCACACAACCATCAAAAGGGAAGTAAAAATGGTTTTGGGTTCAAAGGTTTTTTGGTGAGATCGGGGAAACCACAAGAACTGAGGAGATGGGGATATGCATGTATCAATCAAGGTGAGCAATGGATGGATGACAAGTGTCATTCATCCATTGGGCCTGCCCAAAATATTTGGGCCCACTTGATGCCAAAAGGCATCCGTCTCAAAAAATGTGCAATAGTTACCCTAAACTTTCGTGAACCGTAACTTTCTCGTCGAACGTCTAATTTTGACGTGCCCCATGTCTACAGACTCGTATCGACTCGATCTACGTAACGGTCCTCGGCCCTAGGCCGTCGAACCTCCCGGGTCAAAAGTTAACTATTGCCCTGGTTTAGGGGCAAAATCGTAATTTCACCCTGAACATCCATTAATCCTCAGCTAATCACCGATTAGCCTCACTAATCCGTCATTAGTCTTAATTAAACCTAAAAATTAGGGACGGGTCGTCACAAGCTGGGTAGTAGCGTCTGAAAAAACCATCAAGGAAGTATATGGCATGGTTGTCTCTAATCTCATCTCCAAGTCCATACTGAAACTATTGACATTCATCCACATTATTGCCCACTAAAGCTAGAGCGATCATGGACAAGTCAAGAAACCTCTGCTCATATTGTGCCTATGGTCATATTACCCTTCTGTAACTGTAGGAACTTAGCCTTCTTGGAATCCCGATACGAACGAGGATGAAATTGGTCGAGGAAATGCTCCGGGAAAGTTCCAAAAGTACAGGTACAAACATCCCAGCATGTCATGACCATGGCACGACATCAACGGTACACATAGTCAACTAGCAAAAAAATATCCAAACGTGTCATATCGCCAGAAGGACACCTCATAACATAGATACTATTTCTGGTCAAGTAATCCACTAATTAGCATCATTTGGGTCTAGCTCACTCGCACTATGACCCTCAATCTCTAAGCTTACTCTATGCTAGACAGCTCAGAAGTTTTCCTGCTCTGAAGTATAGTAGTCATTGCCCGATCCAACTTATCTAAGGTCTGCTCCGAATCGGCTTAATCATGGGATCTCGCGCATCCTGTACATTTTCCTCCTCTTTCTCGTTAATGGGCCTCAAAGGCACTTTTTTTCGATAAGAATCACAATTTGGCAGTTCCACAGATAATCTACACACTGCAGTCTACAGGAAGTTAAACCTAAAGCTTTAATACCAAGTTGTCAGGACCATTCCAAAATTTCTCTCCAAAATTCATGAAAATTTCTGCTCCCATCTGACATTTCTGAACAACTATTCATAAATACCCTTACGCCTCCATAATTAGTAACTAGAAATCTACCTAAAATCTTGTAGAATCTTCAGTATAAAATGGTCAAACTGCCTTCCACATGTCAGACAAAAGATTATATACCAACTTTGAATCTAAACAGTTCATATCACAATAAAACTAAATAAGCCTCGTCGAACTCAAAGGCTAGAAAATTCATTTCTAGTTTAAAACTCGGTGGGACTTAGAAAAGTGCAATAAAAATATCCCATGGTCCGAAACTTGATTTGAAAATTCTCTTCGAATGAGCTAAAATCATAAGAAAACCTAAACATAACAAATGATAAAAGAAATACCTTGTCATCCCCCTAGTAAAATTTTTGAGTCGTCCAACACAAGACAAACCCTCCTAACCACTGCCAAAGGTACTTCAAAGCAATGGCTAGAAACCGAAAGGTCCAACTCGGGAACCTACACTCCTTATATCTGAAGATACCTCAATGATAGGTGGGTGTACCTTCGTACTAGGTGCGTAGGTAAACTCAATGTGCACATGACCAAAGATACCTCATAGTCACATGTTGGAGGTGCACATGCATGACCGAAGATACCTCAAAGTCACACAGTGACATGATGAAAGTATCTCGAAGTCATATGATCGAAAAAAAAATATGTTATAATAACCATGGATGGTTACCATAGTGGAAATCATAATATAACTTCCAAATCCAATAAAACCGAATTCCATAAGATTAGGCAATAGCCTAGAACTTCCTTTTCAAATTTGTTAAACCATAGTCCAATAAATCCAAAAGCTATAAAATCGGGCTGTAACCCAAAATATGAAATCCAAAATCATTTCAAAAAACTATTGTCGGGTTTCTACTCGATAATAAAGAAATCATTTGAAAAAGTTTCCCTTGTTACTCATGAAACTAATAAATCCTTTGAGAATTATTATTGTAAGATCATATTTATTAATAGAAATAATGCAAAATATATAATTATGCATACTTTATTATTCAAGGGAACAAAATCCACTCACTGAAAGTCCAAATATGCTAAAACTTGAGCTTCGTGCTCCTCTGCCATTCCTAGATCTATATCTCATGTCAAAAATAACAATTAGGGCTAATAATTGCCTCAAAAACCTATTTTAAATCCCCTAAACCCTAGGAGATGCTACATGTTTAAATGCAGTGACATCAGATGTCTAAAAAGACCCCTAAAAGAACTCTGGTTGACCCGAAACCTACAACAAAAGATCCAGAACACCGTAACATGAAATCAAGTGTTCATTGGAACCTAGGAAAGGGCTCCATGCATTTCCGCACACTGGTGGTTGGTTGGAGTCCCTCCTATGCATGGCTGCAAGGCTCAGTTACCTTCAACTTTCAGTTGCTGGCGCACTGCCTATGAAAGAAATAAAATGTAACGACCCGCCCCGAATTCCGGGATTATATTAGTAACTAATCATGATTAGTGGGGTTAATCGGTGATTAGTTGGGCGAAATCGGATGAACGATGCAAAATGACCGTTTTGCCCCTAGTCGTGGGTAAACGTTGACTTTTAATTCGGGGGGCCAAATGGACTTTGACCGAGGACCGTGACGTAGTTTGGGGACATCACGAGTTTATAGACAGGTGGCACGTTCGATTGCGACATTCAAGGAGAAAGTTTTGACGTTCGGAAGTTCAAGGGCATTTTTGTAATTAGGACGAAAGGGGGGAAATTGTTGACTTTTCAAACGACATGGAATTGGCACGTAAGTCGAGGACCATTGGGTAGGTCCCGAGACGCTGAATCCGTAGGCAGGTAGCAGGCATCAATCGGAGTTCAGATGACCAAGTTACAGGCCTAGAAGCGTAAGGGGCATTTTGGTAATTTGGTGAAGGAAGGGTAAAATGGTCATTTTGAGGCTGCAGTTTGAATTCAACCGTGGTGGTCTATGTGTGAACTGTTTAACTATTGAGTGGCAAGTGCACAGTGTGTGTGAGTGTGTTGAATTTGAATTTGAAGCTAGTGGGTGATTTTGAATTGTTAAACAGGGCACGGGTGGCTTGTTTGTGCATTGAGTGGGAGGCAGGCGTGCCCTGGGACCGTGAAGAACCGAGAAGCATTGTTTTATTCTTCTGAGTGCTTTGAGCAGAGCACCAGTTGCATTTGATTAATTAAAGGAAGTAGCTTCATCAGATTCCTGGGAAGGACTGAGTGAGAGAACAGAGACAGAGAGAGAACACATCAATTCTGTTCAGTGTGTGAGTCGTGTGAGATCAAATGGTGATGAATCTTGCTTGTGACTGTTGTGAGAAAAACTGAGGAACAGGGGGATCGTGAAACCCCAATCCTATCAAACTTGATCAATTGGTGGTATAGTGTGAATGAGAAAGGGGGCATGGACTGTACAGAGCGTGACAGTGCTGACACGATGCGCGGTCGTGGACGGTGGCCTGAGGGGTGAGGAAAACAGAGAGGTACGAGCACCCTATTTCATTCAAATGGTGCTTCGACGTTGTGGGTTAAGACAAGGGCAGTGGTGAACAGGAGGTTGCTCAGGGAGGTCAGGGAAGGCAAATGAAGGTGAGCTCGAGGCTGGCCGTGGGCGGCAGCCCTGGAACCCGAGAACAGGGTAAGTGTCTTCAGAAATGGTAACTAATATTTGATTGTTTTTAATCGAAAGTGATAACTGGAAGTTGTTTCTGGCACTTCTAGGAATGTTTTGGGAGCAGAATGGAGCGAGGAGGTGACCAGGATTGCTACAACTCGAGGACCGACCAGGACCGGTTTAATTCACGATTTGGGAGGAAAGCTAGGTCTCTGATTCTTAGCTTTTGACGTCCGAAAACAATTAAGAATGAAGGGACGAAGCCTTTGGGTTTGAAAGGAACAAAATTGGACTAGAATTAAGTAGAAAACTGCCCACGCTGGTTCAAAATTCGGATCGGATTTGCAGACCGGTGGACCTGAGGAAGATGATGACACTGTTCACGCGCGTGGATTTCACGCGCAGAATGTTCAAGACCCGCGTGTGGGCGCGTGAAGGGTAGTTTGGGGAATATTCCAACATTAATTTTAAAGTATTTATGTAACGAACATTTTGGGAGTGCTTTCGAGTCGATCGGACATCGTCTCGATAAGTTCCGAGATGCCCGAAGGTTTTAGGGTTCGGTTAAAAATAGTTAAAAACTCGGGAAAATTACGGGACTTTAATAGGAGGTTAATGCAGAGGTTAGTGACCCTCTAGTATGATTTGGACAGGTTTGGGTGTCCCGGTGATGGTGAAAAGGCCCGGGAAGGCTTATGGCACGCGTATCGAGGTGCATCGTAGGACGGTCTGTGAGTGGACTTTGGTTTTATAAATCTTATGCATGCATAACTATTTTATATGGATTATGATTGTGATTATATGATGTTGACTTGGATATTGGTGAATTATATGGTTTCACGCATTTCGAGGTGATTTATGTGCTTGCAAGTAAATCGAGGTTTTCCGGTTTTACACTGATTTTCCATACTCATGGTTTTGGATATCATTTCAGGAAATGGTTTTGAAATTGGAAAGATAAACTCAGGCATGAGGCCCAATTTTTTTGGAAACCTCGGACTTGGAGTCCAATTAAGTTACGTAATTGGGTCGGGGGCCCAATTGCTTTAAGAAATCGGGCTAGGGGCCCAGTTATTTACGAAATCGGGCTGAGATCCATTTGAGTTATATAATCGGGCCAGGGGTCTAGTTGATTTACGAAATCGGGCCGTAGGCCCAGTTGATTTACGAAATCGGGCATGAGGCCCAGTTGGTTATAAATGTGATTTAGGGCCGGGGACGCTAAATGGATTTGAATAAATTGTTTTGGATTTGAAAATCTGATGTTTGGACTTGTGATTGTTTTATGGAAATTCTGGGCAGGGCCCTTGAGATGTTTTGAAATGATTGATAAATTGTTTTCCCATAAACCATCTTGATACGAAGATATGTGATGGTCTCCTCCAGGTGTCTGGGACACTTGGGAAGTCACGGTGCATTGCCTGCGAGGGGTCATTATACAGAGCTACTGGACCGTATGATGACTCAGGAGCAGGATTGCTATGATTGGACGTCTGGGACGTCAGACATTTGGGATGTCAGAGATATTGACCCGGTGAGACCCCAGGTAGCACGCGTTGCTTATACCGTGAGATATGACGTTTGGGACGTCGAGCGTCTGGGACGCTAGGCATCTGGGATGCCCAGGATGGTTTAAACAGGTTTTTCTTAAATGTTATTTAAGGTTGTGGTTTGGGCGATGGCCTACTTGGAATTGGAATTTGGTTTTACGGTTTTGGGCTTAGTTCCCACATTTTGTTTTGAGTTACGATTTCTGGGCTAAGGCCCTAACGGTTGTTTTTAGTAAATCGTTTGCTTACTAGTTTTTGATGCATGCATACGTTTTAATGAAGGGCATAAATATCTTTAATAAATGTGTTTTATGAACTTATTTATTTTCGTCCACTCACAGCCTTTGTTGTTCTTAATGCCCTTCAGGTTGATCACGGATGCGACTGCAGCAGAGACTGGGACATTGCATGCCTCCTCCATCGATCCTTGCACGCTCTGGAAGCTCGTTGGGGTAGTGGCTTTAGGTTATCTCTTGTCTGACACTTCGTGTCAAACGGGAGCATGACACATCCCACGGTAATCCCGGGGGGAATTGGGATGGGTCGTGTCAAGTGGTATCAGAGCAGGTTTGCTCTTCGTGTACGCACAGGTCGAGGGTGTGATGTCCCTTTGGGCTGCAGTTCGTTATCAACCTGATTGTTAGGGGGTCGATTGGATAGTTGGTGGGAATGAATCATGAATAATGGATAGAGTATGATTGGTCCGATACGGCGTGCGTTAGTGTGATTCGAACCAAGTGGGGTTGTATGTGATGAACTGGTGATGTGAGACCGTCGGTTCGGTCATGTGATAGTAGATTGTTGTGCTACTGGGAGCAGCCAGGTTTTCCCCGAACCCCAATTGAGTGATGGGAATCCCATTTGAGTAATGACTTGGAAATGTGAACCTCAGTTGGGTAATGGTCTAAATGTCAACCCTAGTGGTGATTGCTAGTGTAAGGGATGTTGGTACATTGGAGTTGGCCGATGACCTTAGTGGTGGAACCTACATTGAGTTGATAGCAGGATTATATGATGTCGGGACCGCGGGGTCGGTCAGGTTGGGGACTACGCTGCAAGGGACAGTGGGGTTCAGACGAACCCTAGGGTGTGATTATGGAACCCTAGTTTATGATGGTTTGGAAGGGTGAACCTTAGTTGTGATAGATGAATTAGTATTGTTGTCCGTAGTTGCTGAGGATTGGATGATTTTCCGAAGTCGGGGTGGTCTGTCGAGGCGAACCCCAGATTATGACTAGTGGATTGGAACTTGTGCTGTGATGAGCAGCTGAGGTCGTGGATGACTCTAGTGAGTCTAGCCAGAACTATAGAGATTGGTTGTCAGATGTGAAGTGAATTGGTGGGATTCGATCCACGGGTACGGTTATGAGATAAGATACGAAATCCTGAGTTCGACTAAATAATAGTGTGATGGGTGGATGTCGATAGCGATGACTGTTGGTCGACAATCGTGTAGAGATGGTTGGCTATTGAGGGTGATTGATGTAGTTGTGTTAATTGAGGATTGGGGAATGTTCAGGGAGCGTTCAGTACCTAGCTGTGGTTTGACAGAGTGGTGGTACCTAGAGTGGTTGGGTACGCAGGAGACAGAGTTTCTCCAACTTGAGCAGAGGTACGGGATCGTCGCTCCGTATGAGCGGAGATCTAGAGTTGTCTGATTCGAACACTGAGTGCTGACGCTGAAAGGTGATAATGATGGTACTGGTACTAGCACCGGTGATCGTTCGGTATTAGTCACGAGTCGGGAGGTGACTCCGTAGAGATGGGCATATGTTCTGTATCTGTGGTTCGGGGGTGGATCAGGGATAGTGATGGACTGGATAGGATCCAACGGTAGTTGAGATGTGAGGATCGAGTACTGTCATGAGGGATTAGTGACCAGTTGGTCAGTGTTGGCCAAAGTTGGTCAGTTATGGTGGTATGCAGGGATTTGACTGCAAATCATAGCAGGGGTCTGTTGTGACTCTCCAATCGAGCGGTACATCAGATTAGGATGAATTGACATCCTTTTGGATGTACATACACGGTCGTAACCGGATAGATGAGTTGAATTGTTTATTGACACGTGGATGATATTTGAATGAGCTAAGGACTTGAGAATCCATTCCGGATTGGTTGCGGTTGACCATATCTCCTGAGTTTAGGATAGACTTGCTGTGGAGATATTGGATTGTGAGAAATGAAATGGGTCATTGTAGTAGTTATCGACAGTCGTTGTTGGACGGAAGGGTCGGAGAAGGATTTTTAGCACAGGAATAGAAACTATTAAGCGTGTTCTTATATAGTTGGAACTTCGAAATCGAGGGATACTGTGATGGAGGTGACACGAGGAGTGCAGGTTTTCCGCATTGGTAATGGGTATATCGAAGTTAGGTGAACGAGATTTCTCATTTTCTGCTTGGTGGTAGACGATGTTGGTTTACATGGCGTGGTGAGTGGAGCGAGTTTATTTGCATTCACGTAGGATGAGTATTGGCGTCATCGTTTTGGATCATCCTTGGTTTTTCCTAGAGGGAATGGCAAGGATCGATATGAGGTAATCAGTGAGAACCCATAGTCTCGGCGTGTCTCGTCGTTGACTGATCTGTTTAGATGTGGGAGTTGGTTGTCGAACGACGTGACAATATGCAGATTAGTTGAGAGTGTAAGACCCTATGGTTTGGAATCTAGTAGTTAACTGTGTGGATCCTAGGTGGAGCAGGATCGTGATGTTTATAGTCGGGGACGCAGTGATGAATCTGGGTCGTGATCTTGATGATCCAGATAGGGGAGAGTTTATCACCCTTACTTTGGTATGTGAGTCGTAAATGATGGGACTGAACTTCTTTTCGAAGTGAATCCCGTATGGTATATTACTCGGGTGAGTAGGTTTCGGACGTAGTCAGATTTTGTCAACCTTAGACTTGTGGATGTTGGGATTGGCTTCCCTATGAAGTCAATCGAATGTATTGAGCAGGTAACCGATAGGTTCAGTTTTGGGGTGTCTTGGTAGACGTGAACGAGATTTTGGGTTTTGGAATCGAAATTATGGGTGACGATTCAGGATTTGATTTTGGAACTTGAAAGTGGATTTCTGGATTTGGGTGCGGAATGATTATTCCAAATACTGGCTTACAGAATAATGATTTTGGATTCGAATTTGGATTTGGAAATGGATAATGGGTGGAGTTTCGATTTGTCTAATGCTGGATTGGACAAATGGACTCCATTATTGGAACGTGTTTGGCTAAGACCTAGGTGGTTGTAGTCTGGTCGATGGATAGATGTGTGTACTTTGTACATGGTTCGAGGTACGATACTTTGCAGACTTGTGGTGCCTGGTGACGGTATACGGGTTATACCCGAGGTATGTCGGTGAGCGTGTTGGTAGTCGGATTAGTTCCGATACCATTGGATTAGTCGAGGTCGTGGACTGGAAATTGGATGCTATGCAGTGGGTCATAGTGGTTCTGATGGGTTCAGTTACACACAGGTCGAGTGAGGTGTTGATTGATGTATACTCGAGTCTAGTAAGTTGGTGGTTAGTGTAACCACGAGTGAGTATAGTGGCAGTTTTCGACTGACAACTGTCAAGTGGTGGCAGATTATCGGGATGTGTCAACATGAATTGTTGAGTGAGGTCTGATGACTCCCAGTGGGAGTACATAGCAGGATAGATTGGTGATTGAGAAAGGAACCGTCGAGTTGTCGCGTCAACAAAATGGTAGATTTTACATGTGGTGTCAATTCCAAATGTGTGGTTCTGTCATTCGACGGGGTCGAATGTAGTCGATACGACGTGAATACTAGTGGTACGTTTGGGTGCGGACAAGTTTTTGTTCTGATTAGTTGGTGTATGAGTGTACACATGTTGCGAGGTCGATTGTACTTTCCACGGGGTGATTGTGGAATCAGGATAGTTGGAATTTCGAGAGCGAAACTAATTAAGGAGGGAAGAACAGTTGAGATTAGATCGGTTGGAATTTCGAGGACGAAATTAATTAAGGAGGGAAGGTTGTAACGACCCGCCCCGAATTCCAGGATTAGATTAGTAACTAATCATGATTAGTGGGGTTAATCGGTGATTAGTTGGGCAAAATCGGATGAACAATGCAAAATGACCGTTTTGCCCCTAGTCGTGGGTAAAACGTTGACTTTTAATTCGGGCGGCCAAATGGACTTTGACCGATGACCGTGATGTAGTTTGGGGACGTCACGAGTTCATAGACAGGTGGCACGTTCGATTGCGACATTCAAGGAGAAAGTTTTGACGTTCGGAAGTTCAAGGGCATTTTCGTAATTGGGACGAAAGGGGGGAAATTGTTGACTTTTCAAACGACATGGAATTTGCACGTAAGTCGAGGACCATTGGGTAGGTCCCGAGATGCTGAATCCGTAGACAGACTGCAGGCGTCAATAAGAGTTCAGATGACCAAGTTACGGGCCTAGAAGCGTGATGGGCATTTTGGTAAACTTTCCCTTTTGCTAAGTCGGCCAAAATGCTTTCCCGCTTGACGCCTGTTGCCCTGTCTACGGATTCAGCGTCTCGGGACCTACGCACTTGCAGGGGTCCGTACGCTTACCAGACCTGCAAGTGGGCCATTTCTCAACCGAGATGCAAGCTTTCCCTTTTGCTAAGTGGACCAGATCGTCCTCCAATGTCCTTGCGCAGCCCTCAAACACGTGGCCCGTTAGCAGCCGAATTATAGCCCATCAATTTCTGCGGCCCTAATTGCATGCAGCCTCACTTTGCCTCTCCCCAACGACTCCAGATTGACGCCAGGCCCAGCTTCCAGTGAACTGACCCAAGATCACAGCACATACGTCGTCTCTCAGCAGCCAATGGCCCACTTCTTGAATCCGATTTCCGCCAGCCCACTTGTGCGCATTTCACCCTTGCAGCCCAGCAAACAATTCCAGTGCCAAACGACATATATGAATGGACCAAATTTTAGCTGTTCCTCTTTGAAAATTCCAACAAGCAATCCAATTTCCAAATAACACTAGGAAACAATTTCCCGTTTTTAATGAAGTTTTATATTACCTCTTTCATTAAAATTTAGACTACCTTTTTCATTAGGATTTATATTTCTCTTTTAATTAGGAACTGAGCTAGGGACTTGTCCTATACCTATAAATAGTTAGCTTTGATTATTTTTCAGGGGTCGCTTATTCTTTGTATTGAAGATCTGCTTAACCAAATTTTCCATTTTCAATAAATTCAATATTTCTTGTGCAAAACTAATTACACCATATCCCACCTTTTACAACCTTCATCTGTGGCATAGAGGAGTGTCTCCAAGAGTCTCACCAAAGAGTGCTCAATCACTTCGTATCCATATGGTGTCCCAAAGAGAAAAAGTGTAACATAACCTCTTTACCTTGTAGTTATCTTTTATGCTTGAATATCTTGGTTTATGAACTGATTTCTAGTATTATTCTATGGTTGTATTAATTCCAATATTCTAGGTGTTTTATGATTCTGGTTTTTGTTATGATTGTATGTTTGTGCTTACTGCTTGATTAGATAGAGGAGTGTCTCCAAGTCTATATCACTGAAAGTGTGGCGTGAGTGTCTCCCTGCGCGTACTTAAGATAACATGCAAATAACTCGTAAGGCTAGAATTAGAGGATTTCATAAGTTGAAGTTAATAGAATTCATGAATGAGTTAGGTTAAAGATGAGTTGACCGTGTAAATAATAGATTAGGTTAGTTTAGATTAGTTAATCATGTAGGATAATAGAAACAATCAACTACCTCACTAATTAATTAATCAAACGAAAATCATGCTTAGGTACCCTCAATCCCCTATTAAGAACGATTCCTACTTATCAATGCTACAATCTACAAAAAGGGTTTTAATTTACATATGTTTTTTTTAATTGTTGAGTGTGACTTTGTGTTTACTTTAATGCTTAGTTCTAGCGTATCAGTGTGTACGATAGTTTCGTTACTGATGTGATGCCTCTACGACAACGTCTCCGTCATCAGCCTGGTAGCGAGGAGAAGGGTAGGAAAGCGAGACAAGTTGAATGGGAAAGGACCTCGTATTGGTTCTGTTAGGCATTGGATGCCGTGTTTCATTGGGGTTGGACCCTGAGGAAGGCCGATTTTTGTGTGGGCCTAGCAGCTTCGAGTAGTGGACTCCCTGGTTGATTCAATCCCATGATAGTGATTATTTGGAGTTATGACCGATAGTCAGTCAAGATAGATGTGCTGCTAGGAGCAGCAGGGGTTGTTGATGACCCTTGCTCGACAACATTTGAACGAACTTACAAGGAAAATGGCACTTGTGGATCGAATCTCATGGTGACCGATCAATGGATCTCACGTTTGAGCAGATCATACGGGCGATGGGTTGCCTGTGAGTGTATGGTACTAATATCAGTGTGGTTCTTGGTTGGTCTACACAGGTTGGTGGTAGACATTACTCTTTATGGATGTAGATGTGACTACTGAGACTTGGGCGATATTCGAGGAACGTTTCCAAAGTTATTTTCACCCTAATTTTATCGGTATGCCGAGGCTCCTGCGCCTAGAGCAGGGATATATGATTGTTGCTAGGTATGAGTAGAGATTTCTGGATTTGGCTTGGTTGGCATTGGGTGCAATGAAGATTAAGGCAATGAGGCTTCGTCGGTTTGCGTCGGGTCTTGGGAGTCAGACTCGAGCGATGGTACTGGCTAGAGAAGTCACCACATTTCAGCCTTTATTTGATGTGATGTCTCAGAGGGAGAAGAGTTTGACGAAATCTCAACAGCGATCAAATGTTTCTGACTAACGTCGAGGGCGTCGAGAGTATGCAATTTTCTAGGGAGTTTTGAAGAAGGATGCTTCTAGCTCCAAGTGTTCGAATGGCAACCGTACGATTGTAGTGGTTGTTGAGAGGGACGGAGAGGATACCTAGAAGGCGGGTTGAGATTACAATTATAATCTAGTTCGATTGGACTCCAGGACACGCGTACTACACTTGGAGAAAAGTCATGTGTTGTGTCTTGCTTTGCCAATATGCACGAGTATTGATGAGTTACAGACCCTCACACTTTATCTCCAGAAGTTTTATACTTTTGTTGACTGGGAATGGATCCCATTGGGTTGGGACCTTAATATCCGTACACCGACCAATGCTGTGATTGGATCACCTATTTGGTTTAAATAGAAGGTTTTGACAGTAAAACGGATTGGATTCCGTAGATGGGTGTGATTTGGAAGTGACCTTAGGGATGGATTGGTGGACTACCTGTTACTCCTCTGTTGCATGTTGAGGAACCATTTGTCTTTGGTAGTCCCGATTTTTTCATGGTTGGTCTTTTAGTGGGACCAGAGGATACTTCTTTTGGGATTCACGACTTGAAGGTCGAGAAGATACTACATAATGATTGTTAATGATATTGGACAATTGTTGCGATGTTGTCGGATATCTCAGCGAGCTTGAAGAGATATCAGTGGTGCGTGAGTTTTTGGATGCGTTACTGGAGGATTTATGTGGTTGCCACATCAGGGAGAAGTTCGGGTACTGAAACTTTTTTGCAACAACCGTGTTGGGAGGTACCAACGAAGTTGAGAGAATTGATGGTTCAACCGCAGGATTGGGTGGATTTGGGGTTCATTTGACTTGGTATGTCACCTTAGGGAAGGCCTAGTGTCATTTGTGCGAAAAGTGGATCGCACCCTAAGAGTTGAGTTAACCATTGGTGACTGAACCGAGTGATCGTACGAAACTAGTTATCCTTATCATGGAAGCACTTATTGAAGTTTCTTCATTTGTTTGGCATTTCCGCATCTTCATGGATGTATAAACTTCTAGGTATGCTTGCAACTAGGTTGCAATTGCTCTTGGTTTTGAAGGCCGTTTAAGAACTTAATACACGAACTGTGGGCCAAATTTGAATGAGTTGAGGAGCAGCGGATTTTAAGTTGTTTGGTACTGATGTGTGCAGTATGGATTCGTATTCACTCATGCGTCAAATCAACTTTGCTGCCATCATCTTTGACTTTCTTCATACTGAACATTATCATGGGCTAAGTGGAGGAAATTCGTAATTCGTATATATATGGTGACAAGTTCTATAGCTTACAATGTAATTTTCTTCTACTTTGTTGTGGAATGCAGGAGAAGTGTGAAGACACTTGAGGAATACCGAAGCCTAGTCATGATTACCCTTAGAGGATGCAGTGAGATACCAAATGGAGTGAGTATCAATGTTGGTGGACCTGTGTTGGTATTGTGGGTCATATTATTTCTGCTAAGAGGACTAGTGTGGATCCTTGGAGGATCGAGATGGTTTTGGATGGGCGTCAACCAACCACGGTAACAGAGATTTAGAGTCTTTCTGGTTGGTTGAGTATTACAGGTGGTTGGTAGAGGATTTCCCCATGATGGCAGCCCGTTAACATGGTTGAACTCGGGAGGGAGTCAAGTTGGTTTAGCTCGAGCACTTGTGTTGCACGTGAAGGTTCTACTTATGTAGCTAGACATGTGAGATGTCTTGAGATGAACTACTTTACCCATGTTTGGGGGATTACCGCATTGGGCATATACAGAAAAGTGGCCTCATTATCTCTTGGGGAGATGTACAAGATCTTTATAGACCACCAGAGCCTTATGTATCAGTACTTCGAGGGAGTTGAATTAAAGGTAGAAGGGTTGGCCTAAAGTTAGTTAAGAACTATGACTATACATTTGAGTATCAATCGGATGGGTGGTTATAGTAGTCGATGCCTTGAGTAGGAGAGTTACAGGCTTGTCATCTCTCATGTTCTTGGAGCTCCAGATGGTGGGATTGTGCTGGTGGTAGATGACTATTGAGTGTTATTGTGCAGCGTTTCTATGGGATGTATATGGCCCAATTCGAGGGTTTATAGCACAAACTTCCAAGATCCCACTGACATGACACCATCACAATACCGGGAGTTGAATTAAAGGTAGAAGGGTTGGCTAAAATTGGTTAAGAATTATGACTACATTTGAGTATCATTCAGAGGTGGTTATAGTAGTCGATGCCTTGAGTAAGAGAGTTACAGGCTTATCATCTCTCATGTTCTTGGAGCTCCAGATGGAGGGATTGTGCTAGTGGTAGATGACTATTTAGTGTTATTGTGCAGTGTTTCTATGGGATGTATATGGCTCGATTCGAGGTTTATAGCACAACTTCAAGATCCCACTGACACGACCCATCACAATCCCCCGCGGATTAATGCGAGATGTGCCATGCTCCCGTCTGACACGAAGTGGTCAAAAAAGGAATAATTCATACCTCAGCCCGTACGGGGCTCCCAGAGTGAGCCACGATCGGTGGAGGAGTGCGATGTCTCTGTCTCTACTACAGCCCCGCATCCGTGATAAGCCTGAAAGGCATTAAAACCATTAAAAACTGTGAGTGGACAAAAATTAATAAGTTCATAAAACACATGTCATAAAAAGACATTTATGCCCTTCACTAAAAGTATGCATGCATTTGAAACCCAGTAAACAAATCATTTACTTAAATAAACCATTAGGGCCTTAGCCCAAAAACCATAAATTCAAACATATGTGGGAACTCAGCCCAAAAACTATAGAATACCAAAATCCGTAAATCCAGAACCAAGTGGGGCCACTGCCCAAATCCATAAACACCGAAATACCATTTCATAAATCCTTTAATCCATATTTACCATATAACCATCCTCGCATCACAGATGCCTAGCGTCCTAGACGCTTGACGTTCCAGACGTCATATCTCACGGTAAAAGCAATGCGTGTTGCTTGGGGTCTCTCTGGGTCCATATCTCTGACATCCAGATGTCTGAAGTCCCAGACGTCTAATTATAGCCAATCCTGCTCCTGAGTCACTATACGGTTCGGTCGCTCCGTATAATGACCCCTCGTAGGCAATGCACCGTGACTTCCCTAGTGTCCCAGACACCTGGAGGAGAGACCAATCCACAGATGGAAAACAGTTTTATAAAGTCATTTCAAAACATCTCAAAGTGCCCTGCCCCGAATTTCCACAAATCCATTTAGGATCCCCCGACCCGAAATCACTTTTATAAAACATAATTGGGCCTCATACCCTATTTCGTAAACCAACTAAGCCTCTAGCCCGATCATGCAAACCAACTGAGCTTACGGCCTGATACAGTACTCAAATGGACTCCAAGTCCAAGGGTTTCCAAAACAATTGGGTCTCATGCCCGAGTTCATATTTCCAAAGCCAAAACCATACCATTGAACCATTATTAAAACTACAATCACGTATAACCACAGTATAAAATCGTAACATCGAAATACGTGTAAATACGAGATTACCTCGAAATACATGAAACCATGTAAATCACCAATGCCACAATCATCAATATAGAAATCACCTATATAAAACATATAAAACAGTTATGCATGCATCAAATTTTATAAAAATTGTCCACCCACAGACTGTCCTACGCTACCCGCTTTGATACACGTGCCATAAGCCATTCCGAGCCACATCACTATCATCGGGATTTCCAAACCTATCCAAACCATACTAGAGGGTTACTAACTACCTCATTAACCTCTCATTAAATCCCCGTAATTTTCTCCAATTTTTAAACTTATTATACATAGGCTTTAAACCTTCGGACACCCCAAACTACCCCGAAACGGTGTCCGAACGACACGAAACTAGTCCCAAAATGTTCGGTACATCGAATAGAAAAACACACATGTTGAACACTTCCCAAAAAGTCCTCCACGCACCCCCACGTGCCGCCTAAAGGCATTGCGCGTGGGCCTCACGCGCTTGCACCTGTCATTTTCAACCTTTGGTCGAACCTGATCTGGTTCGGTTCTGCAAATCTGGTCCCAACTGGACCGGCCTGACTGGTTCGACACCCTATGTCACTCATTTCGACTCTGTTTTCAACCATTCCATTTTTAATCCTATAGCTTCATCTAATCATTTCTAATTGATTTATGAATTCAAAACATGAAATCCAAGTCAAGATCTCACCTCCCCAATCCATTTTTAATCTTAAAGGTGTAGGCACACACTTATTGTCAGGACCCGACCCTCCTCGGTCTGGACCCGACTTTAGCACGATAATTGGCTGGTTTGGGTCTTCCTACCTTCACGGTTTTGTTTTCGGGAGCTCACGGTGCAATTTCCCAGGGGGTCACTCATCGTGGTATTGCACCAACCTCAACTCGCTTAACTTTGGGGTTCCAATCCCCCCAAAGTACTGAGATCCCAAAGGCCTCGTTTAGATCAGAGTTGCGGAGCGCCCCACTCTACCTAACACGATATTGTCCGAGACCGAGCGACCAAAGCCACACTCGTTGTGTTTTGACCCCAAGACCTCGCGCTTGGCAAGGCGTACCATTACCAATGCGGCCAAGGGAGTCCTCGTTTAGATCAGAGTTGTGCAGCGGCCCACTCTACCTAACACAATATTGTCCCCTCTAGACTCACTAGCCGAACTAGCCCAGCCCAAAGGGTTTTCTTCCTGAGAGCTCACGGTGCAACTTCCCAGTGGGTCACCCATCATAGGATTGCGCCAACCTTCACTCGCTTAACTTTGGAGTTCCCCAAGAATCCAAAACAGTGAGCTCCCAGAAGGCCTCGCTTAAATCAGAGTTGCGCAGTGGCCCACTCTATCTAACACGATATTGTCCCCTCTAGGTAGGGCGCACCATCACACCTGCAGGGTTTTGTTCCCGAGAGCTCATGGTGCAACTTCCCAGTAGGTCACCCATCATGGGATTGCACCAGCCTCCACTCGCTTCCCTTTGGAGTTCCCCCGAAATCCAAATCCAGTGAGCTCCCAAGAGGCTTCGTGCTAGATAGGTGTATGCCTACACCTTTAAGGCACACCACCATTCCCCTCTCAGACCATTCCTCCATCGTAGGAATATGGGATCGTTCACCATTCCCTTTAGGACACGAGTCTTAAAATCCACCCCACTTAAGGCCCAGCGTCCTCGCTGGCACACTTCCTGGTTGGGGTTTGGCTTTGATACCATTCTTTTAGAACCCGACTCTTCTCGGTCTGGACCCGACTCTAGCACGATATTGTCCGGTTTCGGTCTTCTTACCCTCATGGTTTTGTTTTCAGGAGCTCACAGTGCAACTTCCCAGGGGGTCACCCATCATAGAATTGCACCAACCTCAACTCGCTTAACTTCGGAGTTTCCCTGGAATCCAAAGCCAGTGAGCTCCCAAGAGGCCTCGTGCTAGATAGGTGTATGACTACACCATTAAGGCACACCGCCATTCCCCTCTCAGACCATTCCTCCCTCGCAAGAATGTGGGATCGTTCACTGTTCCCTTCCGGACACGGGTCTTACACCTAGCTAGCGGGAGGCCTCCCTTGACCGCGTTGGTAAAGGTGTGACTTGCCAAGCGTGAGGTCTTGGGCTCAAAACCCTGCGGGTGTGATGGTGCCCCCCTGCCAAGAGGGGACAATATCGTGTTAGGTAGAGTGGGCCGCTACGCAACTCTGATCTAAACGGGGCCTTTTGGGAGCTCAGTGGCTTTGGGTTTGATTGGAACTCTAGAGTTAGGCGAGTTGAGGCTGGTGCAATTCCATGATGGGTGACCCCGTGTGAAGTTGCACCGTGAGCTCCTGAAAAAAAAAAACCGTGAGGGTGAGGAGGCCCAAAGGGGACAATATCGTAATATCGTGCTAAAATCGGGTCCTGACCGAGGAGGGACGGGTCCTGACAGTTAGTAACCCTCGTGTATGACTTTGACAGGCCCAGACATCCCGGAGGCTTCAGATTGGTTTACGACTCGTGTTTCAAGCGAGCGGCGGTATGTGTGAGTGGACTTTTATTTTCCTAACTCTATGCATGCATTTTTACATGGTTTTATTACTTAATAATGGGGATTGCTTGATGATTGGTTACATATGATTCATGTGGATTTCTTCAGAATTTTTATGAATATTTAAGAAAAATGATATTAAAACGTTTTGCGAGAAAATTGGGTTTATTAAACCCCGGATCCTCAATGAATTATAAGGAATGGTTTTATACTTGTGATGTCGTGTTTATATGACTATTTTAATGTCTCGTTTATGAGGTTTGATATGTTAATGTATGATGATGGTGATGATTGTGATGATGTGTGATGTATTGATGACCCACTTGAGATGTCAATTGTGATAAATAGTCTGGAACGTCGAGTTGGGCTCCCTCATTCCCGAGACTCATCTCGGACGTCGAGCTGGGCTCTTTTATTCCCGAGACTCATCTCAGACGTCGAGCCTCGGGCTCTGAAATTCTTGAGACTAGGACCGCGACTCGGACATCAAGTCTTGGACTCTGTTATTCCTAAGCCGGTCCATACTCGGACGTCGAGTCTGGGACTCCGGCTTTCTCTTGTGATATTAGCCTACCGATAGTGCACCTTGATATGATGATTCAGTAGCAGACATTGAGGTTGATATAATATGTTGGTGCAGGCAGTGTGATTGATATGGCTACGTGTTGGTATGTTACATTATGTTGGGACATGACATGAGTTTTAAATGTACATGCTTTTAGTAAGTCTACATATTTTGAAGTTCCTAGTTTTCTAGTTACTGCACATATTTTGAGATTTATGTTTTATTTATAAATTCGATGCATTCATAGCTTTATTAAACAGAGGGTTTATTGGTTTTGACACCCTCCAGGTTGATCGTTGACGTAGATTGTGTGAAGGCTGAGGCATCACATAGATCTGCTTACTCTGGAAATCTTATCCCTTGTCTGACACGTGGTAAGTATACATACGTAAATATTGAGGGTACTTTGGTGATTTTTCATGACATGTACACACGGGAGTAGGTCCTCCCACGTTAATCGAGGGGGATTACGGAGTGGGTCCTATCAAATTTGATTTGCCCGATTAATGTCAATGGATTTTGGTTCTGATTTCAAATACTTGTAAATATAGACACAGGTCCAGATGCAGTAAATGATATCTTATTGCTCTAATGTTTAGTTCTATTATCTCTAGCTTTTTCTTGAATTAATCACAAGTTTATACCTTGTTTATAGTATATGGTGCATTTTTATTTCAGTTTTGAATGTGATCTTGATTCTTGATTTTGGGTTATACATTGCCATTGTTCATTATTCATTTATGTTTTTAATCAAGAAATTATTTATTGTTCATTTGTGATCTGTGTGGTATATATTCTACGATTTCTTTGTTTCACCCTTTGTTTCTTTGGTTATTGTGTAATGATAGTTTGGTTTTATAGTTATGGTTTAAATCAATGTTCAAAATAGTATTAAGTGCCCTCAGGGCAGCGGGTAGGAGCCTGGCGCCTATGAGGCTGAGTGGGGCTTATTAAAGAAAAAAATTCAATAAATGAATAATATAATGAATACTACTAAACAAATTTAGAATAAAAATTCATTTAAAAAACAAATAACAAATAAATTGAATTAAAAATCATAATGTCTAAAATGAAAATTTATAAAGAACATAAATATAAACATGCAAAATATATAGGACTCAAACACAAACATAAACATGCAAAATATATAGGACTCAAACACAAACATAAACATTTAAAATGTATAGGACTCAAACATAAACATAATTCAATTTTCTATTTAATTCAAAACCATTTAGGCAATTACTAATTCAATTTACATTGAATGTAAGGCCATTAATAATTTAATTTGCTCCAAACTAAAAGGAATTATTAATTAAATTAAATTTGATCCACATTTATATTTGATTTGATCCACATAATTATAATTGATTTGGTCCACACACATTTGTTCGTCCATGAGCCATCAAGCCCATTACTTGAAGTTGTTTTAACTTTTAACAATCCATAATTCCATATTGAAGTCTTGGCTCAAGAGGAAACTATTGAGGGAGTGAGGGAAAGAGACACAGAGAGACGAGGCATAGAGGGAGTGAGGGAAAGAGTCACGGAGATTCGAGACATAGAGGGAGTGAGGGAGAAAGAGGAGATTTCGATGGTGACGGTGCAATGGCAATATCACGATGAATACCAGAAGAAGATGATGTCGTACGTGAACTCACAATGTCCCCAACAGTGGTGTGATGGCTATGTCGCGATGAAGAACAGAAGAAGATGACGCTGGTGCGATGGTCCAAATGTGATTGCACCGCGGTGAGAGTGAGATGGTGAGGAAGTCTCGAATTTAAATTTGTGTGGTTTTTTTGTGCAACCTTGGTGCCGCCCAGCTACCGAGCCAGCCCAAGATCACCCAACTGCCCGCCGAGAGTCTACCTAGTCATCGACCGAGACCAATTTTATCACTCAACATGAACTTGATAGAACATGGTTGATAAGATAATTGTTGTGAAATCATAAATTAACAAAAAATTGGTGAACTAACACGTAGCCTATAATTCACATTAATGTCTAAATTGCCTATAATAATGACATTACCAGCTCACAAACACTTACACATTAAAAAATATATTTATCAACCGAATATATTATTTAACCAGGTTAAAAACTCAATGATATTAATATTTTCCCCGAGAATTAATTGTCATTATTTTTAATAATGAACAATTATTATTAACATTAAATTATTATAATTCTCATCATTATTCTTAATAATGAGCAATTATTAAAATTATTAAATAATATATTTTATTAAAAATATTATTTATTAATTATGAACTCAACCAACCAATTAGAACGTTCCACGACTTCCTAGACTTCCCTATAAATAGTGGAACTCATTCCACTTTCAAGATAATTTGTTTTTCGTTTCAAAGTATTTCCTATTCGTCTCTCAAAGCTAACTTTGGCATCAGAGCATGTTTTGTTGAACAACTCTCTGAGGCTTTATCCCTAACACCGATTGTCTCTTGTGTGCTATTTGTAGGGATTGTGAAGACTTTTTCAAGTGTGTACGATTTCTGCTTCAACATTTGGTGCTTTTATTAAAAGACGAATTGAGAAATACTCAAGAGGAGCTCTTTAGTCCGTTCATCGTTCATCAACATTGTTCAATGTTCATCAACTTTGTTCATCATTCATCATACTTTGTTCGTCATTCATCGACATTCGTCAAAGTTTTGAACTTTGTTCATAAAAAAATTTCGTTCAATCCTTGTGATTTAACATGGTTAGGACATGTCGATCCGCTTGATCATCTGAAAATGGTGTTTTAGCTTCTGTAGCTCAAACTGGGAATAGAGCATACATTATGACTCTAGAAGAACACCAAAGAAATACCTACCCCCCCCCCCCCCCCCCCCCCCCCCCCGCGCGTGACTATCATGGCACCCGATGGGTCGCAGAGGCCTATTCCAACTTTTGGTTTCAGAACATTCCCTATCGCGAAAACTTTTACTCCTATGGAACTACAACCTTTAAGCACACTGATGAGAGATTGGTGGGGGAACCGTCAAGCCAAAATTAACCATATGCAAATAGGGATCTACAAGTATTATTGGATGGACCCTATAATGAAACAGGACAAACTCAAGCACAAGGACTTCAAATAGACCACCAACTCCTAAACATAGGGTGTGTGTCTCGACGTGATACGCGTCAGACACTAACACCTCGATGCTCGCCCCTTGAAGACAACCTATCACAACGTGTTCAAAGATTGAGCAACCAAGTCCAAAAACAGTTGGAGTTTTCTGCAACAGCTTTTGGAAGAACGAATAACTCATGTGGTTGGGAGACACTCCCCATTGCAAGGAAGGAAAGAGGACGTCCCATGACATCATGGAAAAAAAAAATAGTCTGTTGGCGAATGATGTCTCATGACACTTTGCAAAGTGACTCTAGAGAGCTAGGAAAGTCAAACTCGTAGAAAAAAAAGCCAATAACGTATAAGGCCATCAGTGCATGAGCAACTTGGAGAACATGTAGGGACATCATCATGAATTGAACATTTACATGGGACAAAAGGCAACATAGAGGTTTCTGAAACACTTTAGGGAACACTGACCATGACAACGAGGAATGGGATGAGACATACTCACCTTCAAAAAAAAAAATTGAAATTCAAGGAGGGCTAACGATGATTGGCACGTAATGCCTCTCCACCCCAACGAGGTGTACTACAAGCTAATGATGTCGAAAGAATGTTGGCTCGGTAGTCCTGCGTCCAACACAATGGCGACCTGGAAGATGATCTACATAGCCAAATTTAGTTATCCTTCCCTTTTATGAGAGTCATCAAGAAGGAATCATTCCCCCGAAGGTTCGCAACCCCGAACTTTAATCAGTTCAAGGGAACCTATGACCTAGTGAAACATATTGACTACTACCGAGGAGTCATGGTACTTCATAGGCATAATGATTCTTTCAAGCCTCTCTACAGTGCTAGCCTACGACATGGGTTCAACTGACAGGGGCCCATCCTAAAGTTTCGTACAAAAAAAATAGATTGGTCCCGCTTCAGTCTGACAGTCCTTGTTAGAAAAGGGATCTTACCAATTTTAATCTTACCGAAACTCTTATTAAATTAACTTCATTGAATCTACCCCCTCCAGGATACCACCCTCATCTGACCCTCTTTCCCAATAAGAGGAGGAATTTACTATTTACTAGTCTTTGTTTTATTTACCATTGTTATGCTTGCAATAGAACAAGGTCACACAATAGTACAACCTGGTAAGTGCAAGGTCGATCCCCACAGGGATTGAAGAAGATCTTCTCAAGTTAAGTTCTTAGAAACCCAGTTCTTGAAAATCGACAAGAGATATTAAAACTGAATTTAAAATGAGTAGTTTGATTGTTTTGAATGGTAAGAGAATGGAATTACGCAAACTAACTAAACTTAAGTGTCTAACAAGATTTTAAGACAAGTTAAGTCTAATCTGATTCCAGAATTAATTCTCTCTAAGTTATGATTAAATCATGGTATGTGGTCTTAACCTTGTATTTCTGATTTGAAACCTAATCTAGTCATGGTATGTAACTTAGGCTAGGCAACAGAAATCCATTAAGCTCAAGAAAAGTTCAACTAGTTAACTAAGTCTCTTATGCATGGTATGTGCCATCAAATCATAGTCATCCTGTTTACAGATCCATTAGAATTAAAGCATGGTATGTGCTCTTAATCTTAATTTAGATAGGCATATTCTAATGGTGATCAAGCATCAAGACAAGCATATTCAATTTTGCACAATAAACAGAAACAGAAATCAGAATAGAACTAGAAAGATTGAAATTCTTATTAACTTCGAATGATCATGTTTGGTTACATCACAGCCCCGGGATGAAGTATTTAGCCTCTAGAAATGTTTATAGAAATCACAGCAGATGAAATGTAAGTAAAGATTAGAAGAACCCTTGAGGCAAGCCACAACCAAGTCTTGGCTTGTATTCAGAAATCTTCTATTCTTCAATGTAGAAGATGATATTTTCAATGATGGAATGAGAAGCTGCTAGAATTGAATGAATTCAGAATTCAGAAAGGTTAAAAATGGCGTGCTCTCCTTTGAATGGAGTGATCTGTATATATAGAGGCTGAAACGGATTTCAAGGTGGCCAAATGTTGATTTGGTCAAGGATTGTAGGCTGGTCTAAAATGGAGATTGGGTCAAGTATTGTAGGCTGGTTTGAAATGGAGATTGAGTCAAGTATGTAGGCTGGTCCGAAATGGAGACTCCTTGATATTTCCTTGGTGCGTTAATTGCATCCATTTTGCCAACATGGCATATTTGAACAGCTCAAATCACTTCAAGAGTCATTTTCTTCATTCTGAACAAGTTTTCTTTGATTCTGGAATACTTGAGAGTTCTATTAGCTCCAACGATTCTGAATGTCTACGCACTGCAGATTTAGCACAAACCGAGTAAAATGCAACCAATTTAACTCAAAAACATAATAAAAGACGAGAACTGAAATAGAATCATGTATACAAAATGTGAGTGTTTCAAGAGTTATCACATCCCCGAACCTGATTTTTGCTAGTCCCGGAGTAAAACAAAACCAAGACACACACCTTGATAGATCATTTAAACCCCTAGGCTATCATAGTAGGAGGAGTTTTGTCTCCTGAGGGTTTACTTGAAATGATACCCATAAACACTATGTAAACTTTCTAGGACACAATGGTTAGTGCACAAATGAATCAAAGAAATAGAAATCAATGAGAACTATATCATACTTTTCAGCACCAAAAAGATTGCCAATTCTAGAACATAATTAGCATGCAAATCAAATCTACACTTCCAAGTCTCATAACCTAGTAAGTACCATACTCAAGAGGAGAAAGATAGAATTCGTCTTAACTCTGGTTCTTACAGATTTCTCTCATGCTCAGAACCTAGGGCTTATAACTCTTTCAAGCATATGTGAACGAGTTTATGTAATAGAAATCTAGATATTTCACATATGAACATTAGGAACAAAAGCACAATTTCTGGATATGATCTCAAGGAAAGGAATTGAAAGCTAAGAATGAGAGATACCATTTGAACTTATCAGTAGTCATGAACTTCCCAAAGATCAGCTAGGTCTTTTATTAGAGTTGTAATATTTGGCTAGGTTGAGGGCTAGTGAAAGAATGAGTAGGGCATCAGAAAACTTAAGAACATACCAAACACATTGAAAGCACAAGGCAAGGCACGCTGATTATGATTACTTCAGATGCCTCTCTTTATTGTTTGAGGGGGCGATGCCTCACTTAATCAGGATAGCTCGTAATGCTTTTCAATTTTTTTTTTTAAACTTGAAAGACTGCAACTTTCTTTGCTTTTTTTATTTGAACCCAAAGAGCTCCTCTTTTTGTTTTAACTAATCATGACCTTTTGAATTGATGAACTATTCATCACTTTGACATAAAAAGAACCACATGTCGTTGCCTTCAATTTGTTTTTCAATGGCATTGGTACATTTCTAAGCTATAGGGAAAAGTCATAAATTGGCGAGGTATCTCTGGCAGAGACAACAAAAGGGTAGGAGTTGTCGTAAGTGAAGATAGAAGGGCTACAATGTGTTTAGGCAGCAAACAGGCTAATGATGAACACAAATGGACTTGGATTTTAGAAAGGTTTTTAGAAGGTTAAATCACACACATAGCCTAGCATCACCTCTATGAAATCGTCCATGAATGCTGGCAAGCACATAGCATCTGCAAAGGATGAATATTCTTAGAATTCAATCAAATGGAATAATTAGACCAATCAGAGCGAACTGCAAAGAATGAAAGGTCGAGATTAGAAAAAAAAAAAATTTAACTCTAAAAAATAGATCATAGGCTCAAAAAACTCACTAGGGTAGTGTAACGACCCGTCCCGAGTACCGGGATTTAATAATATTTAATTATGATTTACTAATCTGAGATTAGTTGAGTGATTTCGGACGAATTGCGTAAAATGACCATTTTGCCCCTGGGCGTGGGCAAAACGTTGACTTTTAATTCGGATGGTCAAATGGACTTTGACCGGTGACCGTGACATAGTTCGGGACGTCACGAGTTCATAGAAAGGTGGCACGTTCGATTCCGACGTTCGTGGTGAAAGTTATGATGTACGGAAGTTCAAGGGCATTTTCGTAATTCGAACGAAATAAGGGGAAATGTTTACTTTTTGATCGGGAGGTCCGATGGCCGAGGAACGAGGACCGTTAGGAAGGTCTCGATGCTCTGAGTCCGTGGATAGGCGGCACGCATCAATCGGAGTCCGTATGACCGAGTTACGGGTCAGGATGAGGGAGGGGCATTTTGGTAATTTTCTTCATAGGGGCAGAATGGTAATTTTCACGGGGGTACTGTTTGATTGAAACAGCCGTGAAATGGGATGTTTGTGCGATCGATCCCATGGATTGTTTATCAATTAAATGACTGAATTGGGACAGTTTGAGGTGTGATTGCACATGTAATTGTGCTGGCAATCGATCACAAGAACATGGGCACCATTTTATTATGTTTTCGGGTGAGTGCAGGGGACTTTACACAGTGGACTGAGTGGCACTTTGGGATGCAATTAATGGCTGATTTGGATTGTTAGAATTGAGAGTGAGTCGAGAGGTTGACTCTGAGATTGAGAGTGAAAGGAATGGAGTGGAAATGGTGGAGGAATGCTCAAAAACCCGAAACTGGTTTTTGTGAAGTTCAAATTCGAACTTCTAGTTTTAGGCCAGCCCATGACTTATTGATGATTGAATGAGCTTCCTGGAACCTCCACGAGTCGATCCAGATCATTTGGGGCAAGCTTGGAGACTCCTAGGGTCGTGGACGGACGAGGTGGACGGCAGGAAAATCCAAGCTTGAGTCGTGGTGATTGAGGTAACTTCGTGTTCAATTAATCATTCGAATTGGTTCGTGTTAATCCTAATAAGCTTCCTGTGAAGTTAATTTGACAATGGACTTGAGTTGGGTGAGTTGATATCATCGACCCGTTTTGCTGTTCGGACTTGGATTGGTCGATTTACTCCATGTCGAGATTAATCATTGACACAGAACTGGAATTAATTGGTTAATTTTTGTTTTAGGATAAAAAACGGATGGAATCAAGGTCGAATTGAGGGTTATGTGGCCGGGTCAGATCGCGGGTAATCAGACCCGTTTACCAGACATACGGGTGAAAGTGGTGACTGTAGCAGTCACTGTAGCAGGCGCGTGGCTTTCACGCGCAGCCACTCACGGTGGCGCTTGACGGCGCGTGGGCACGAATCTCGAGGTGAGGTCAACATGACTTTTATCCTATACAATGTAACGAACATTTTGGCGTTGGTTTCGTGTCATTCAGATCCCGTTTCGATATTGTGCGGGATGTCCGAAGGTTTTAAATCCAGTTTAAAAATACTTAAAAATTCGGGAAAATTACGGGACTTGAATAGGATGTTAATGATGAGGTTAGTAATCCTCTGATGCGATTTGAACAGGATTGGGAGTCCCGGTGATAGTGGTGTGGCTCGGGAAGCCCTATGGGACGCGTATCAAGGCGCTCGGTTAAACGGTCTGTGAGTGGACATTGGTTTTATAAATTCGATGCATGCATAACTGTTTCATGATTGTTATAATTATGATTAAATGATTTACTTTGGATATCGGTGAATTTAAATGATTTCACGCATTTCGAGGTGATTTACGTATTTGCACGTAAACCGAGGTTTTCTGAATTTGCACCGATTTCCATAAATGTGGTTGGATACGATTTCATGAAAAGGTTACAGATCTGATAAAGTAAAATCGGGCCAGGGGCCCAGTTGATTTATGAAATCGGGCCAGGGGCCCAGTTAACTTGTGAATTAGGGCCGGGGGCCTAGTTAACTTATGAATTCGGGCCAGGGGCCCAGTTAACTATGAAATCGGGCCAGGGGCCCAGTTAACTATGAAATCGGGCCAGGGGCCCAGTTGATTTCTACATGTGATTTCGGGTCGGGGACCCTAAAATGGAATTGATTAAATGTATTTGGTACTGCAATGTATAGATCCTTCCATATGATACTGTCTCCTCCGGATGAGGTACCCCGGAGAGGTCACGGACGTCTAGAACGTCCAGCGTCTATGACGCTAAGCATCGGGGATGCTGTACCCGAACGGGGTTCGGGGATTGAACTCGGAAATTGAGACCCGAGTGGCACGCGTAGCCTTGTGATTGTGACCTTATTAGACGTCAGGGACGTCAGACATCAGGGATGTCGGATTGGAGTGTATGGTGCAGTGGCTAAAATTATGTTTATGGTTCATATTATATGATATATGATTTTAAATGATGGTGCATGCATATGATTTTACTGAGGGGCATAAATGCCTTATAAATGTTTTAAACAGACTTGTTTATTTCCGTCCACTCACAGCTTTTGTTTTTAATGCCCTTCAGGTTGATTCCGGATGCGACTGCAGCAGAGACTTGAGCATCGCACACCTCCTCCATCGATCCTTACACACTCTGGAAGCCCGGTTGGGCAGTGGCAACAGGTTATCCCTTGTCTGACACCTCTTGTCAGACGGGAGCATGACACATTCCATGGTAATCACGGGGGGATTGGGATGGGTCATGTCAGGTAGTCTCCACTATTCTTCTTCCAAGGTGTGAGTATGGTACATATTCTGCAATGATGCCTAAAGCGTATGAGTGAAAGTGTGCTGAATGTTATTCTTCTCAGGGCAACTCTACAATGATAATTGCATAAAATAGCTATCATAAACACTCACATTACCCAAATTCAATCATGCACTAGTAAATTAACTCAAAATTTTCAACTCCAACTCTATACCCCCAAACCTAAACTGAACATTGTCTTCAATGTGTAAGCTAGAGTGGAAGGAATGTAATGCAAAGGAGTGGAATGAATGGCAGACGAAACAAACACATGCTAAGAGAAAAAAAATTAACAAAATAAAAGAGATTAAGTGATAAATCCTAGTTGGGTTGCCTCTCAACAAGCGCCTTAGTTAATGTCTTGGCAAGACAAGGTGGCTATAAGGTAGCTAAGGGGAATCCTAGATAGAGAGATAATCCACGTTTGAGTTCACTTGAATTCCAGAAGCTATTCCTTCATAGAAAGGCTTTAATCTCTGCCCATTGACCTTGAAAGGTCCACCATTTATTGAATTTTGAATTTTGACAGCTCCAAAAGGGAAAACTTAAGTGACCACAAAGGGTCCCATCCATCTGGACTTTAAAATTTCTTGGAAACAATTTTAAACGTAAATTAAATAGAAGAACTTTCATACCAGGTGTAAGACCCGTATCCTGGAGGGAACGGTGAACAATCCCACATTCTTGCGAAGGGGGAATGGTCTCGGAAGGTAATGGTGGTGTGCTGTAAAGGTGTAGGCACACACCTATCTAGCACGAGGCCTTTTGGGAGCTCAAGTGGCTTGGGGGGGATTGGAACCTCAAAGTTAAGCGAGTTGAGGCTGGTTCAATTCCATGACGGGTGACCCCTTGGGACGTTGCACCGTGAGCTCCCGAAAACAAAACCGTGAGGGCAAGGGCAAGGAGGCCCAAAGCAGACAATATCGTGCTAGATGAGTCGGGTCCTGACTGAGGAGGGTCGGGTCCTCACAGAATGGTATCAGAGGCAGACCGTGACCAGGAAGTGTGCTAGCGGCGACGCTCGGCCCTAAGGGGGGTGGATTCTAAGACCCGTGTCCTGGAGGGAACGGTGAACAATCCCACATTCCTGTGAAGGGGGAATGGTCTGGGAAGGGAATGGTTGTGTGCCTTAAAGGTGTAGGCACACACCTATCTAGCACGAGGCCTTTTGGGAGCTCAAGTGGCTTTGGGAGGGATTGGAACCTCAAAGTTAAGCGATTTGAGGCTGGTGCAATTCCATGATTTGGGTGACCCCCTGGGATGTTGCACCGTGAGCTCCCGAAAACAAAACCGTGAAGGCAAGGGCAAGGAGGCCCAAAGCGGACAATATCGTGCTAGATGAGTCAGGTCCTGACCGAGGAGGGTCGAGTCCTGACACCAGATGTGAACTCCTTGCGGTTGATGTGTTTTTCGTGATACAGCTTTGTCCTCTCCTTGTATAGCTTGGCATTCGCATAAGATTCATGTCTGAGTTCTTCTAACTCGCTCAATTGCAACTTCCTCGCTTGGCCGCTTTCATCCATGTCAAAATTTAGCTTCTTGATAGCCCAATAAGCCTTGTACTCTAGCTCCATTGGCAAGTGACATGCCTTTCCAAACACCAGCCTATAAGGACTCATACCAATTGGAGTCTTATAAGCTGTCCTATAGGCCCACAACGAATCATTCAATCTTATTGCCCAATATTTCCTTGAAAAACTCACAATATTTTCTAGGATGTTTTTTTATCTCCCTATTGCTGATTTCAACTTGTTTGGAGGTTTGAGGATGATAAGGCGGGATGTTTTTTTATCTCCCTAAAGTTCTTGCCGCACAAGGGGGATGGTTGTTGTCTATTTTCAACCACAAAACTTATTCCTATGCGATGTACGGGGTGTTGGTGCATCGGAGTTAGCCGATGACCTTCGTGGTGGAACCCACGTTGAGTTGACGATTGGATTGGATTTGACGTCTATGCGATGTCAGGACCGCGGAGTCGGTCAAGTGGTGGATTTTACTGCAGAAGGCAGTTGGGTTCAGCGGAACCCTAGGGTGTGATTTTGGAACCCTAATTTATAATTGATGGGCTGGAAAAGTGAACTTTAAATGAGAACTGGTGCTGCGACGAGCGGCTGAGGTCGTGGATGACCATGTGGATGACTCTAGTGAGTCTTATGGGCTTCGATCAATGGATACGGTTAGGAGATAAAATATGGAATCCCGTGTTGGATCGAATAATAGTGTGAGGTGTGGATACGGATCTTGACAGCGATGAATGTTGGTCGACAGTTGTGTCGAGATGACTGGCTATCGAGGGTATTTAGTGTGGCTTTCACACTTGAGGATCTGAGGACGTTCAGGGAACGTTCATTATCCTGATGTGCCGATGGCAAAAATTGGAGGTACCCATAGTCGTGGGGTACGAGTGCTGTTACGGGATCGTCGTTCGGAATGAACGGAGATCCAGGGTAACAACTTTGCACACAGTGCGCTAGCATGGATGTTCGTGTGCTAGTGTGGATGCTCGTGTGCTATGTATGAATGTTGGTATGTTGGTACTTTTATGCCAATACTAGTATGGATGCCTGTGTGCTGATACTAGTGTTGATGATAGTGTGTGGTGCATGTACTAGCACTGGTGCTGGTACCGGTAGTGGTGATTGTGATGACGATGAGCCACCAGTGGGGGTGTGACTCTGTCATGATAGACATGTGATCGGTATCTGCGACTTAGTGGTGGTTGAGTCATGGACTGGATAGGATCCAGAGGAGGTTGTAACGTGTTGAGATAAGTCCCAACAGATTTAGGATGACAAGTGATGAATGGATATAAAGGTATGATTGGAATTTGGGGAATCTAGGGATGATGTTCCCTATGTCATGAGAATTGGTGGATTTGGGGCTGACTTCTTATTTCCTGCCGTGGCAGATGATGATTGTTGCTACCAGTACGTTGAGCGTGTATTGGTGGGTGGACCCATGTTTGGCTTGGGGTCATTGGACATTAGAAGTTGTGTATGATTTTGGATTTGGTGGTGAAATGCGGGATCACCATTCCACCAAGGGAAATTTGACGAAGGATTCAATTGAGGGTGTAAGACCCTACGATCAGCTTTCAGATGGATTGTTAGCTATGTGAGCATGTGTGGATCCTAATTTGTGATGTTGTCGACTTTGGACGATGTGACGATCTAGGATCGTGATATTACTTGTCGGGTGACATAGTGATGGATCTGGATCGTGATCGTGATGATCCAGATTGGATGAGAGTTTATCACCCTTACCTTGGTATGTGAGTCGTAAATGACGGGACTGAACTTCTTTTCGGAGTGGAGTCCATATGGTTTGTTACTCGGTTGAGTAGGTTTCCGAAGTGGTCGGATTTTGTCAACCTTTGACGTGTGGATATTGGGATTGGCTTCCCTATGGAGTCAATCGAGTGTTTTGGACAGGTAACCGATATGTTCGGTTTTGGTACGTCTCAAGTAGACGTAAATGAGATTTTGGGTTTTGGAATCGAATTTCTAGGTGACGATTCAGGATTCGATTGCGAAGCTCGAAAATGGATTACTGGATTTGGGTGCGGAATGATTATTCCAATGCTAGCTTACAGAATAATGATTTCGGATTCGAATTTGGACATGGAATAAAAATATGATGTTTGGGTTCAGATTCGGGATTTCTTACGAAATCGCTGATTCGGATCCGGAATTGAAACGGGATGATGGGTGGAGTTTGTTTTGTCTCATGTTGGTTTGGGCAAAGGTACTTCATTATTGGAACGTGTTTGGCTATGACCTGGGTGGTTATAGGCAGATTGATGGATTGAGGTGCGTTCAGGGTACGTTGTACGAGGATTGATACTGGTTAGGCTGAGTGGTGCCTAATGGCGGTACATGGGATGTACCCGTGGTGTGTGATTAAACGTGTTGGTAATCGGCTTGGTTCCGATATCATTTGTTTGGCTGTGTTGTGGACTGGACATTGGATACTGTGCGCTGTGCAGAGTGATTTTGTCGGGTTCAGTGATTGTATGAGCATGAGCTCTTAGCCATGGTTGGCTAGTGGAACCCTAGTATTGAGATGTGTGATCACTGCTGGGCTGGTATTCAATGTGTTCCAGTTACACCACTTGATTGTGTAAGTTGACGGTATACGTACACTCAGGATGAGTGAATTGGTGGTCTGAGTAACCACGAGTAGCCTTGTGTGACTTGATCACACCGTGATTTCCCAGCGTCTTGGTTCGCTGAGGGAGTCGGCGATTATGGACATTGAGATTAATATATGTCGCAGGATTGGGCTTGCCTTGCGAATTGGGATCATGTGGTTGATCTTACGCTACATCGAGAGTGATGTAGTGCGTGGTGTTGTCACTGACTGGCTGATGGTTGGGGCTTTACTAGGGTGGTAAAGCTTAGCGGTGACAGTTTGACTGGTGGTGTCAGCGTGGACTGACAAATGAGATTTGGTGACTCCCAATGGGAGCAAGTGTAAGGATATTTTGGCAATAGAAGGGAACCGTCTAGCTGAAGGAGTCAGCTTAGTGGTTAGGCGATTTTATCGCGAATCAGGTGATTATGTTCACTTGAGGTGGTCGAGTGTTGTTGTTATGACGTATGACTGTGATGGGATGTCTGGGTACAGACGAGGCTGGTGTTGTTCCAGTTAGTGGGTGTACAGATGTACACATGATATGAGGTCGAATTGTTTTCCACAAGGTGGTTGTGGAATAAGGATATTGGTAATTTCGAGGACGAAATTCTTTAAGGAGGGAAGGTTGTAACGACCCGTCCCGAGTACCGGGATTTAATATTATTTAATTATGATTTACTAATCTGAGATTAGTTGAGTGATTTCGGACGAATTGTGCAAAATGACCATTTTGCCCCTAGGCGTGGGCAAAACGTTGACTTTTAATTCGGATTGACAGGACCCACCCTGATTATCGCCTCGATAATCGGACAGCATCCTGCTCCCGTCTGACAATCGAAACCAAAAGACCGGAAAACTAAATAATATTACATCACACCCGTTGTCAGACCAGGGAGATTAAATAAATACATCCGACTGGACGTCAAGTCCACAGTTTCACAGAGCATAATATTACAAAACAGGTTAAAGAACAAATCCTACTCTGTGAACTAACTACTCCGCAACGGAAAACTTTATGCCTCCGCCTCTGTCTCGGCGCTTGCCCCCGCACTTGTACCACGACCTGGAAGGAATTTAAAACAACAAAGTGTGAGTGGACCGTAACATAAGTTTTACAGGAAAACAGTTTTTCCGAAATCGGGTTCGCCCTCCAGTTTTGTAACACGCATGCATAACCAAATATTCCAGAATCGCGTATTAAACCTTTGAAAACTCTTTTTCCGAAACACATGAAAAACGTTACAGAGATTCGTCATAACTCGTATAAAACAATTTAATATTACCAGAATCCAGAAACCGTCATTTTGAAACATCAATTGCACAAATCAAGTAAAAAGTGAACCAATAATCACAAATAAGTCGTTGGATCCATCCGAGTCTTTAAACTCAATATCAGGCCTTCCCGGGATATCAATGAGTCTTTAAACTCAAAACATGATTAATAGGCCTCAGGGGTATTCACAATAATCGAGTCTTTAAACTCACGAGTCTTTAAACTCAATCCAGGTCTTTAAACCCAATTTTCGGGCCCGCCCCCGTCATCAATAAGCCGGGTCTTTAAACCCAAAACCAGATCCAACAATCAACCGAGTCTTTAAGCCCAAAACCAGATCCAACAATCAACCGGGTCTTTAAACCCGAAAACCGTTTTTTTTAAACACAATAAACCAGGATTCATCATAAACCATTTTCCAACATCATTCCGAAATCATATCACGTCATAATAGGACTTATGTCCGAATTCACACGCAAATTCCAAACACATGCAATTTCCAAAATCACTTCACAATTATAATCAACATCATAAATCCATAACATGCATAATCATATCCAGACACTTCATCAAAAAATCACTCATGCATAAGCAAAAACCGCAACCTCGAAATGCGTGAAATACGATGAATATCTCGAAAAGCGTGAAAATACGTAAAACCAAAATATCATCTCACCATCATAAAATCATATGTAAAACCATAAGATAAATAAGTAAAATAGTCATGCATGCCCAGTTTAGAAATCAGAAAGTCCACTCACTGTTTTAGGACGCGTCAATCGCGTCCCGCGCGCTCCTCCGTGGCTTCGGAAGTGTCCGGGCCTGTAAAAATGTATAAGGAGGGTTACAAACATCCCAAAATAACTCGTAGGATTTTTCCCTAATTTTCCGGATTTTTCGGCGAAATAAACCTTAAGGACCTAAACTTCCGAGCTCCCGAAATTATGCCGAACGACTCCCGAACAACTCGAATCCTAAAGGTAAAATGTTAATTAGACTGAAAGGAACAATTTCCATGTTAACCGTGATCGGAGTTAACATCGCACGCGCCGTCACGCGCCGCCCAAAGTGGCTGCCCGTGAAGGCCACGAGCCAAGCTACAGTGTCTTCGTTCTTACCCGAATAGACTGATAAACGGGTCTATTACCCGCGACTCAACCCGACCAGTTCAAGCTCAATTCTCAATCAATTCCTCTCGTTTTCAATCCTATTACCTTCACTAATCCGTTAATTTTAGGTCTGTGTTGATGATTAACGTCGACTAACACCAAATCGACCCAACTCAAGCTCGAACAGTCGAACAAGTCGACTTCTGGAACTCACCCAAACTAACTCCATTCTCAAATTAATTTCACCAGTAGTTTAAGGGGACTTATACGAACACAATAGCACAACCAATTGAACTCGCCGTTACCTGGGAGTCGTCGTCCTCAAGCTCGACAATACTCAGAACCAGGGAACTCAGTTCTTGGCCAATTCGTGAGTGACGTCCTTCGAAATCGATGCAGTTGGTTTCCTCTTGCTCCCAGAAGACTAGAATGGCCCTTGGTTTCGATCAACAAGCCTCAGAAATTGAATGTGATTTTTCCCTCCAACTGGTTCTTCTCTGAACCGCAACTCAGGTTCTTGGGCCAACAACGAACATTCTCCCTCAATTCCTGCACCGTCGTGATTTTTTCACTCCCAGAAGTCCCTTAGTGTGCCTAGATTGATCCCAGAACCCGTAGGAATCGAACTCTGCGATTTCCCCCCCAAAAACCCAAAAATGGTTCTTCACGGTTTTTCTCGATCTCTCTCAGTCTCAACCCTCACACTGATGCACAAATGACCCCAAATCAAACCTCACTCCATTCCCATACTCAGTTAATCGATCAGTGTGGCCAACAGCCCGTGGGAGACCAACTGAGGTCTCTGAAAACGGTTTCCCGCAAGCACAGAGACCACAACCATTTTTTAATCTCTCCCGTGAACTGAACACTGCCCAAACCGTGCACCAAGGCCACTCAATCCAGCATCCACTACCTCAATCAACTTAAACAATCCCTCAGATCAGTCCACTAAGCCATAAATAATTGCACGCACAAACACCACGGCCGCACTCTTTTTTCCTCGGTGGTGAACAGTACCCCGTGTGAAAAGACCAAAATGCCCTCAGGGCAAAAATTACCAAAATGCCCTCCAACTTCCGTGACCCGTAACTCGGTCATCCGACGTCCGTTTCACGCGTGCCGCCTGTCGTTGTACTCGGGACCTCGAGACGAACCTAACGGTCTTCGAATCATGTGAAAACCAATTTTCAAACAAAAAGTCAACTTTTTTCCCATATAACGTCCAAATTACAATAATGCCCCTGAACTTCCGAACATCATAACTTCCGCCTCGAGCGTCCGAATCGGACGTGCCACCTGTCTATGAACTCGTGACGTCCCGAATTACGTCACGATCATCGTTCAACGTCCGTTCGACCTCCAAATCAAAAGGTCAACAAATTGACCACACGAATCACAGGGATTAAAAACGTCATTTTATTCAATATTTTATAATATTACATTTTCAGAATGTCCGGGGCGTTACAATCTCCCCCCATTAAGAAATTTTGTCCCGAAATTTCAAGGAAATAAGTAGGGGAACTGTTCTCGCATCTGCGCCTCGGGTTCCCATGTGGCTTTCTCCACATTCTGGTTCCTCCAGAGAACCGTCACCAGAGGAACGGTCTTCCGACGTAATACTTTATCCTTTCGGTCTAAAATCTGCACCGGCTGTTCTTCGAAACTCAAATCCTCTTGGAGTTCAATGGGTTGTTCCTCCAGCACATGAGATGCGTCAAACACATATTTCCGTAACATCGACACATGAAAAACATCGTGGACCCTCGAAAGTTCTGGCGGTAGCGCCAACCGGTAGGCCACCGGCCCAATCCTCTCGGTAATCTCATACGGTCCGATATAACGAGGGCTCAACTTCCCTCGTCTGCCGAATCTCACCACACCCTTCCAAGGGGACAGTTTCAGAAATACCCGATCTCCGACCACAAACTCAAGATCTCGAATCCGATGGTCCACATAGCTCTTTTGTCTGTCTTGGGCTGCCTTGAGCCGATCCCTGATGAGTTTGACTTTCTCGGTTGTCAGTTCCACCAATTCGGATTTAGTCAGCTCCCTTTCACCAACATCCGTTCAACACAACGGGGTTCTGCACTGCCGTTCGTACAAGGCTTCGTACGGAGCCATCCTAATGCTCGCCTGATAGCTGTTGTTGTAGGCAAATTCCATCAAGGCTAGATGTGATTCCCAAGTGTCCTGAAATTGCAAAACGCAGGCTCGCATCATATCCTCCAATGTCTGGATGGTCCGCTCAGACTGGCCGTCAGTCTGAGGATGAAATGCAGTACTGAAACGAAGTTTCGTCCCAAAGGCTTCCTGTAGACTTTGTTAAAACCGAGAAGTAAACCTCGGGTCTCTGTCCGAAACTATTGATTCTGGAGTACCGTGTAAACGGATGATCTCGTCGAGAAACAACTGAGCCAACTGTGTCATCCCGAAATTCTCTTGAACCTGCAAGAAATGAGCTGATTTCGTAAACCTGTCCACAATCACCCAAACTCCATCGTGACCCCTGGGTTTCCTAGGAAGTCCAAACACAAAATCCATCGTTAAGTGATCCCATTTCCATTCCGGGATAGGTAGGGGTTGCAAGGCTCCATAAGGTCGTTGTCTCTCAGCCTTCACTTGCTGGCAAATCAGACACCTGCTGACAAACTCGGCAATCTCCCGTTTCATATCCGGCCACCAGTAGTGCTCTCGCAAGGTACGATACATCTTGGTCCCACCAGGATACATCGCGTAGGCCGAACTATGGGCTTCGTCCAAGATCTCCTTCTTCAGTGCCTCAACGTCGGGCACACACAACCATCCTTCTTTTAGCAAAGCTCCATCCTCCCCGACTGTTAAATCTAGCCGCTCACCAGCTTCCACTTCAATCCGAAGTACACATGAGACAGGATCTTGAGATTGAGCCTCAACGATCTGTTCGATCAGAAGTGGTCTCACATGAAAATTAGCCAGCAAAACACCTTGGCCATCCAAACCCAAATCAATGCTAGTTTTACGGAGTTCAACCAACAGTGGTAAATGAACCGTCCGTAGATGTGCTACAGAATGCGTTGACTTCCGGCTTAGAGCATCAGCCACGACATTGGCTTTTCCCGGGTGGTACTCAATCGTGCAATCATAATCCTTAATTAGCTCTAGCCACCGTCGTTGCCACACATTTAACTCCTTCTGAGTGATCCGTGAACATTCTGTAAGTCGCACCATACAGGTGATGTCTCCAAATTTTCAACGCATGCACGACAGCAGCTAATTCCAAGTCTTGCGTCGGATAATTGCGCTCATGCGGTTTCAACTGGCGCGAAGCATAGGCAATCACTTTCCCATGCTGCATTAGCACACATCCCAAACCCTGTAAGGATGCATCACTGTACACCTCGAATTCCCCACTGTCGTCTGGAAGGGTCAGTATAGGAGCAGACATCAACCTTTCCTTTAGCTCCCGAAAACTACGCTCACAATCGTCATCCCACTCAAACTTGACTCCCTTCCGCGTCAGTCGTGTCAACGGGGCAGCAATGGTAGAGAAACCCTCTACAAACCTCCGGTAGTAACCAGCCAGGCCCAAGAAACTTCTGACTTCAGTGACGGTCCTCGGTTGTTCCCACTTCGCCACTGCCTCAATTTTTTGAAAATCCACACTGATCCCGTCTGTTGAGATCACATGCCCCAAGAAACTCACGCTCGTCAACCAAAACTGACACTTGCTGAGCTTCGCATACAACTGGTTTCCCCTCAAGGTACCCAGCACCATCCTTAAGTGCTCCGCGTGCGCCTCCACACTCCTCGAGTAGACTAGAATATCATCAATGAACACGATGACAAAGCGATCCAAGTAAGGCTGCAACACTCGGTTCATCAAATCCATAAACGCTGCGGGTGCGTTGGTCAATCCAAATGGCATTACAAGGAACTCATAATGACCATATCGGGTCCTAAAGGCTGTCTTGGGTACATCCTCATCCTTAACCCGCAACTGATGATACCAAGAACGTATATCAACTTTGGAGAAGTACTGCGCTCCTCGCAGCTGATCGAACAAATCATCGATCCGGGGAAACGGGTATTTGTTCCTGACTGTTACTTTATTCAGTTGCCTGTAATCGATGCAGAGTCTCAAACTCCCATCCTTTTTCTTCACAAACAGCACCGGGGCTCCCCAGGGGGATACACTCAGTCGAATAAACCCCATCTCAAGTAATTCTTGTAACTGCGCCTTAATTTCTTTCAACTCAGCTGGCGCCATACGATACGGAGTCTGAGAAATAGGTTGCGTACCTGGAACCAGATCAATAGTGAACTCGACATCTCGATGCGGTGGCAATCCCGGTAGATCCTCCAGAAAGACATCCGGGAACACCCGTACTATCGGTATATCCTCCACCCTCAATGGTGCAGCTCGTGCGTCCGTCACTTGAGCTAAGTATCCCTGGCACCCTTTCCTCAACAACTTACTTGCATTCAGGGCTGAAATCACTCCAACAGGAGTTGCTCGCTGAATTCCCTGAAAGGTGGTTTCCGGTAACCCCGGGCTCCGAAAAGTAACCTTCTTATCGACACATTCGATAGAAGCATGATGGAGCGTCAACCAATCCATTCCCAAAATGACATCAAAGTCGTGCAAGTCCAATAGTATCAAATCTGCTACCAAACCAACATCACCTACCATTACGGGACACTCCCGCAACACTTGATTTACCACAAATACATCTCCCGTGGGTGTACTCACACCCAAGTCACAGTCCAAGGCGGACACCTCTCTACCCGCCAACAACTCACCGTCCCGTGAAATAAATGAATGAGTAGCCCCGGGATCAATTAAAGCACAAACGTCATGCCCAAAGATCGTGAGTGTACCTGTCACAACACCAGGCGCTGCCCTGGCCTCCTGCTGCGTAACAGCAAAAACTCGGGCCTGTGGTCCAGCTGCTCGCCCACGGCCCCGGCCCCTCTGTCCATTAGCCGCTCCAGTACCACCTCCTTTAGTACTCCCAGTCCCAGAAACTGTAGCTGTGCTGCGTCCCTGCTCTGCTCCACCCCGACCTGCGCCACCACCCTGTGGCAAAGATGGACACTCCCTCCGATAGTGGCCCCGCTCGCCACAGAAGAAATAGATAACACTGGAAGCATCGCGAGCAAAACCACCACCCTGACGTCCCGTAGAAGCAACCGAAGTCGCGCTCGCCTGCGGAGCAGTCTACGCCCTAGGCGCTCGGAATCCGGAACTCTGATAGTTACTAGGCCTGCCATAACGATCATTGCCTGCAGATGAGGCTCCACCATAACGTCCCTTCTTCGGGGCTCCCTGACCATACGATCCAGAATATGAACGCCCTCGACGTTGTCCACCACCAGAGTACTGTGGACGTGTCGGAAGACTGGCCTCAACCCGCACTGCGGCATCTGACAACTCCCTGAGGGTAGCAAAAGCTCCGGCCATCACAATGGCCCGTATCTCACCCCGTAGGCCAATCTCAAACCTACGACATTTCTCAGCCTCAGTAGATACAAAGGTAGGAGCAAAACGGGCTAGCATCTGAAGCTTCTGCTCATAATCAGCTACAGACATGCTCCCCTGCTGGAGCTGCAGAAACTCGGTCTCCCTAGCATCACGGAATGAACGGGGATAATACTGATCCAGAAACCGTTCACGAAAGGTCTCCCAAGTCACAGTACGAGCATCCCAACCCGACAACTCCAGAGTGTACCACCACTCATAAGTAGATCCATCAAGCAAAAAGGTAGCCAATACAACTCGCTCCTCAGGAGGACAGTGCATCACAGCAAAAATCCGCACGAATCGAGAAATCCAACGGTGAGCATCCTCGGGATCTGCTCCGCCGCTAAACACCGTAGCCCCAAGATGCTGGGCTCGCTCGATTGAAGCACTCTCGGCATCGCCATCAGGTCGTGGAGGGGTTCGCGTCGCGGAGGCATGGCCGATCGTCTCTGAAAGAGGCATAAGTTAGTATAATAATCAAGGCACACCCGAGTGCCAGACACGAATCGTAAACCTAGGCTCTGATACCAATTGTCAGGACCCACCCCAATTATCGCCTCGATAATCGGACAGCATCCTACTCCCGTCTGACAATCGAAACCAAAAGACTGGAAAATTAAATAATATTACATCACACCCGTTGTCAGACCAGGGAGATTAAACAAATACATCCGACTGGACGTCAAGTCCACAGTTTCACAGTGCATAATATTACAAAACAGGTTAAAGAACAAATCCTACTCTGTGAACTAACTACTCCGCAACGGAAAACTTTATGCCTCCGCCTCTGCCTCGGCGCTTTCCCCCGCACTTGTACCACGACCTGGAGGGAATTTAAAACAACAAAGTGTGAGTGGACCGTAACATAAGTTTTACAGGAAAACAGTTTTTCCGAAATCGGGTTCGCCCTCCAGTTTTGTAACACGCATGCATAACCAAATATTCCAAAATCGCGTATTAAACCATTGAAAACTCTTTTTCCGAAACACATGAAAAACGTTACAGAGATTCGTCATAACTCGTATAAAACAATTTAATATTACCAGAATGCAGAAACCGTCATTTTGAAACATCAATTGCACAAATCAAGTAAAAAGTGAACCAATAATCACAATTAAGCGGTTGGATCCATCCGAGTCTTTAAACTCAATATCAGGCCTTCCCGGGATATCAACGAGTCTTTAAACTCAAAACATGATTAATAGGCCTCGGGGGTATTCACAATAATCAAGTCTTTAAACTCACGAGTCTTTAAACTCAATCCGGGTCTTTAAACCCAATTTTCGGGCCCGCCCCCGTCATCAATAAGCCGGGTCTTTAAACCCAAAACCAGATCCAACAATCAACCGGGTCTTTAAACCCAAAACCAGATCCAACAATCAACCGGGTCTTTAAAAAAAAAAACCGTTTTTTTTTAAACACAATAAACCAGGATTCATCATAAACCGTTTTCCAACATGATTCTGAAATCATATCACGTCATAATAGGACTTATGTCCGAATTCACACGCAAATTCCAAACACATGCAATTTCCGAAATCACTTCACAATTATAATCAACATCATAAATCCATAACATGCATAATCATGTCCAGATACTTCATCAAAACATCACTCATGCATAAGAAAAAACCGCAACCTCGAAATGCGTGACATACGATGAATATCTCGAAAAGCATGAAAATACGTAAAACCAAAATATCATCTCACCATCATAAAATCATATGTAAAACCATAAGATAAATAAGTAAAATAGTCATGCATTCCCAGTTTAGAAATCAGAAAGTCCACTCACGGTTTTAGGACGAGTCAATCGCGTCCCACGCGCTCCTCCATAGCTTCGGAAGTGTCCGGGCCTGTAAAAATGTATAAGGAGGGTTACAAACATCCCAAAATAACTCGTAGGATTTTTCCCTAATTTTCCGGATTTTTCGGCGAAATAAACCTTAAGGACCTAAACTTCCGAGCTCCCGAAATTATCCCGAACGACTCCCGAACAACTCGAATCCTAAAGGTAAAATGTTAATTAGACTGAAAGGAACAATTTCCATGTTGACCGTGATCGGAGTTAACAATTTCCTTCGAAATCGATGCAGTTGGTTTCCTCTTGCTCCCAGAAGACTAGAATGGCCCTTGGTTTCGATCAACAAGCCTCAGAAATTGAATGTGATTTTTCCTTCCAACTGGTTCTTCTCTGAACCGCAACTCAGGTTTTTGGGCCAACAGCGAACATTCTCCCTCAATTCCTGCACCGTCGTGATTCTGTCACTCCCAGAAGTCCCTTAGTGTGCCTAGATTGATCCCTGAACCCGTAGGAATCGAACTCTGCGATTTTCCCCCCCAAAAACCCAAAAATGGTTCTTCACGGTTTCTCTCGATCTCTCTCAGTCTCAACCCTCACACTGATGCACAAATGACCCCAAATCAAACCTCACTCCATTCCCATACTCAGTTAATCGATCAGTGTGGCCAACAGCCCGTGGGAGGCCAACTGAGGTCTATGAAAACGGTTTCCCGCAAGCACAGAGACCACAGCCATTTTCTAATCTCTCCCGTGCACTGAACACTGCCCAAACCGTGCACCAAGGCCACTCAGTCCAGCATCCACTACCTCAATCAACTTAAACAATCCCTCAGATCAGTCCACTAAGCCATAAACAATTGCACGCACAACACACCACGGCCGCACTCTTTTTTCCTCGGTGGTGAACAGTACCCCGTGTGAGAAGACCAAAATGCCCTCAGGGCAAAAATTACCAAAATGCCCTCCAACTTCCGTGACCCGTAACTCGGTCATCCGACGTCCGTTTCACGCGTGCCGCCTGTCGTTGTACTCGGGACCTCGAGACGAAGCTAACGGTCTTCGAATCACGTGAAAACCAATTTTCAAACAAAAAGTCAACTTTTTTCCCATATAACGTCCAAATTACGATAATGCCCCTGAACTTCCGAACAACATAACTTCCGCCTCGAGCGTCCGAATCGGACGTGCCACCTGTCTATGAACTCGTGACGTCCCGAATTACATCACGATCATCGTTCAACGTCCGTGCGACCTCCAAATCAAAAGGTCAACAAATTGACCACACGAATCACAGGGATTAAAAACGTTATTTTATTCAATATTTTATAATATTACATTTTCAGAATATCTAGGGCATTACACGGATGGTCAAATGGACTTTGACCGGTGACAGTGACGTAGTTCGAGACGTCACGAGTTCATAGACAGGTGGCACGTTCGATTCCGACGTTCGTGGTGAAAGTTATGATGTACGGAAGTTCAAGGGCATTTTCGTAATTCGAACGAAATAAGGGGAAATGTTGACTTTTTGATCGGGAGGTCCGAAGGCCGAGGAACGAGGACCGTTAGGAAGGTCTCGATACTCTGAGTCCGTAGACAGGCGGCACGCATCAATCGGAGTCCGTATGACCGAGTTACGGGTCAGGATGCGTGAGGGGCATTTTGGTAATTTTCTGCACAGGGGCAGAATGGTAATTTTCACGGGGGTACTGTTTGATTGAAACAGCCGTGAAATGGGATGTTTGTGCGATCGATCCCATGGATTTTTTATCAATTAAATGACTGAATTGGGACAGTTTGAGGAGTGATTGCACATGTAATTGTGCTGGCAATCGATCACAAGAACATGGGCACCATTTTATTATGTTTTCGGGTCAGTGCAGGGGACTTTACACAGTGGACTGAGTGGCACTTTGGGATGCTTTTAATGGCTGATTTGGATTGTTAGAATTGAGAGTGAGTCGAGAGGTTGACTCTAAGATTGAGAATGAAAGGAATGGAGTGGAAATGGTGGAGGAATGCTCGAAAACCCAAAACTGGTTTTTGTGAAGTTCAAATTCGAACTTCTAGTTTTAGGCCAGCCCATGACTTATTGATGATTGAATGAGCTTCCTGGAACCTCCACGAGTCGATCCAGATCATTTGGGGCAAGCTTGGAGGCTCCTAGGGTCGTGGACGGACGCATTTCGAGGTGATTTACGTATTTGTACGTAAACCGAGGTTTTCTGGATTTTTACCGATTTCCATAAATGTGGTTGGATACAATTTCATGAAACGGTTACGGATCTGATAAAGTAAAATCTAGCCAGGGGCCCAGTTGATTTATGAAATCGGGCCAGGGGCACAGTTAACTTGTGAATTCGGGCCGGGGCCTAGTTAACTTATGAATTCGGGCCAGGGGCCCAGTTAACTATGAAATCGGGCCAGAGGCCCAGTTAACTATGAAATCGGGCCAGGGGCCCAGTTAACTATGAAATCGGGCTAGGGGCCCAGTTGATTTCTACATGTGATTTCGTGTCGGGGACCCTAAAATGGAATTGATTAAATGTATTTGGTACTGCACTGTATAAATCCTTCGATATGATACTGTCTCCTTCGGATGAGGTACCCCGGAGAGGTCACGGACGTCTAGAACGTCCAGCGTCTATGACGCTAAGCATCGGGGATGCTGTACCCGAACGGGGTTCGGGGATTGAACTCGGAAATTGAGACCCGAGTGGCACGCGTAGCCTTGTGTTTGTGACCTTATTAGACGTCAGGGACGTCAGACATCAGGGATGTCGGATTGGAGTGTATGGTGCAGTGGCTAAAATTATGTTTATGGTTCATATTATATGATATATGATTTTAAATGATGGTGCATGCATATGATTTTACTGAGGGGCATAAATGTCTTATAAATGTTTTAAACAGACTTGTTTATTTCCGTCCACTCACAGCTTTTGTTTTTAATGCCCTTCAGGTTGATTCCGGATGCGACTGCAGTAGAGACTTGAGCATCGCACACCTCCTCCATCGATCCTTACGCACTCTGGAAGCCCGGTTGGGTAGTGGCAATAGGTTATCCCTTGTCTGACACCTCTTGTCAGACGGGAGCATGACACATTCCATGGTAATCACGGGGGGATTGGGATGGGTCATGTCAGGTAGTCTCCACTATTCTTCTTCCAAGGTGTGAGTTTGGTACATATTCTGCAATGATGCCTAAAGCGTATGAGTGAAAGTGTACTGAATGTTATTCTTCTCAGGGCAACTCTACAATGATAATTGCATAAAATAGCTATCATAAACACTCCCATTACCCAAATTCAATCATGCACTAGTAAATTAACTCAAAATTTTCAACTCCAACTCTATACCCCCAAACCTAAACTGAACATTATCTTCAATGTGTAAGCTAGAGTGGAAGGAATGCAATGCAAAGGAGTGGAATGAATGGCAGACGAAACAAACACATGCTAAGAGAAAAAAAATTAACAAAATAAAAGAGATTAAGTGATAAATCCTAGTTGGGTTGCCTCTCAACAAGCGCCTTAGTTAATGTCTTGGCAAGACAAGGTGGCTATAAGGTAGCTAAGGGGAATCCTAGATAGAGAGATAATCCACGTTTGAGTTCACTTGAATTCCAGAAGCTATTCCTTCATAGAAAGGCTTTAATCTCTGCCCATTGACCTTGAAAGGTCCACCATTTATTGAATTTTGAATTTTGACAGCTCCAAAAGGGAAAACTTGAGTGACCACAAAGGGTCCCATCCATCTGGACTTTCAAATTTCTTGGAAACAATTTTAAACGTGAATTAAATAGAAGAACTTTCATACCAGGTGTAAGACCCGTGTCCTGGAGGGAACGGTGAACAATCCCACATTCTTGCGAAGGGGGAATGGTCTCGGAAGGTAATGGTGGTGTGCTGTAAAGGTGTAGGCACACACCTATCTAGCACGAGGCCTTTTGGGAGCTCAAGTGGCTTTGGGGGGGATTGGAACCTCAAAGTTAAGCGAGTTGAGGCTGGTTCAATTCCATGACGGGTGACCCCTTGGGACGTTGCACCGTGAGCTCCCGAAAACAAAACCGTGAGGGCAAGGGCAAGGAGGCCCAACGCAGACAATATCGTGCTAGATGAGTCGGGTCCTGACCGAGGAGGGTCGGGTCCTCACAGAATGGTATCAGAGGCAGACCCTGACCAGGAAGTGTGCTAGCGGGGACGCTGGGCCCTAAGGGTTGTGGATTCTAAGACCCGTGTCCTGGAGGGAACGGTGAACAATCCCACATTCCTGTGAAGGGGGAATGGTCTGGGAAGGGAATGGTTGTGTGCCTTAAAGGTGTAGGCACACACCTATCTAGCACGAGGACTTTTGGGAGCTCAAGTGGCTTTGGGAGGGATTGGAACCTCAAAGTTAAGCGATTTGAGGCTGGTGCAATTCCATGATTTGGGTGACCCCCTGGGATGTTGCACCGTGAGCTCCCGAAAACAAAACCGTGAAGGCAAGGGCAAGGAGGCCTAAAGCGGACAATATCGTGCTAGATGAGTCGGGTCCTGACCGAGGAGGGTCGAGTCCTGACACTAGGTGTGAACTCCTTGCGGTTGATGTGTTTTTCGTGATACAACTTTGTCCTCTCCTTGTATAGCTTGGCATTCGCATAAGATTCATGTCTGAGTTCTTCTAACTCGCTTAAGTGCAACTTCCTCGCTTGGCCGCTTTAATCCATGTCAAAATTTAGCTTCTTGATAGCCCAATAAGCCTTGTACTCTAGCTCCATTGGCAAGTGACATGCCTTCCCAAACACCAGCCTATAAGGACTCATACCAATTGGAGTCTTATAAGCTGTCCTATAGGCCCACAACGAATCATTCAATCTTATTGCCCAATATTTCCTTGAAGAACTCACAGTATTTTCTAGGATGTTTTTTTATCTCCCTATTGCTGATTTCAACTTGTTTGGAGGTTTGAGGATGATAAGGCGTAGCTATCTTGTGAGTGATATATTTCCTCAAGAGAGCTGCAAATGGTTTGTTGCAAAAATGACTACCACCATCACTGATGATTGCTTGAGGTGTGCCAAACCTTGAGAAAATGAAGTCCTTTAAGAAGCTCAACACCATTTTGTGATCATTGGTTCTTGTAGCTATAACTTCCACCCATTTTGAAACATAGTCCACAATAACAAGAATGTAAGTATAACCAAGAGAATGGGGGAAGGGACCCATGAAATCAATACCCCACATGTCAAAGAGTTCCACCACTAGGATGTTATTCAAGGGAATCATGTGGCTCCGGCTGATGTTTCCAATCTTTTGACACCTATCACACTTAGCACAAAAGTTAAAAGCATCTTTAAACAAAATGGGCCAAAAGAAACCTGATTGCAAAACCTTAAGAGTAGTTTTTTTGGCTCCAAAATGTCCTCCATATGCTAGGGTATGGCTGTGTAGTAGAATGCTCTCTTGTTCTTCCTCTAGAACACATCTTCTAATGATCAAGTCGAGGCAATGCTTGTACAAGTAGGGATCATTGCAAAGGTAGTGTTTTGCCATGGATAAGAACTTTTTCTTTTTCTTACAAGGTTAGTTCTTTGCGAATATAACCTGAAACAATGTAATTGACAATATCAGCATACCATGGTTCTTTGGAATGAATAGATAACAGCTTCTCATCGGGAAAGAAGTCATTGATGGGGTGCATGGTATTAGAAGGCTCCTGGTAAACAATTCTGCTCAAGTGGTCGGCCACCACATTTTCACTTCCTTCCTTGTCTCTAATTTCTAAATCAAACTCTTGTAGCAACAAAATCCAGTGGATCAACTTTGGCTTTGCATCTTTCTTTGTGAGCAAATAATGGAGATCTACATGATCTGAGTAGACTATGACCTTGGATCCAACTAGATAAGGTCTAAACTTTTCCAAAGAAAAGATGACTCCCAATAATTCCTTTTCTGTAGTAGAGTAGTTGATTTGAGTATCATTCAATGTTCTACTTTCATAATAGATCACATGGTGATAGGAGCATATTTATGCGACTTAGTTAGCTTGTTCTTGTGCATTTACGTTGTTAGTTCTTAGTTATTTTAGTCTTTTAAGCCAATTTCATGTGTTTTCAGGTTCTATTGGCAAAGTGTGCAAGAAGGTGCATTTTGGAGTCTTTTGGAGCATAATTGGGCTTGGAATGGATATCACATGCTTGGAGCAAAAGGAATGGACAAAAGTGAAGACCAAAGGAGGCTAGGAGTGAGTGAAGAAATGAAATGAAGAACAAAGAGTTCAGATTTAGAAACCAAGTTTCTATTCTTGAAGGTTTCTATTCTTGGAGGGTTCCATTCTTGGGACACTTAATTGGTTGTTCTAGAAGCCTAAACCTGTCCTAAAGTTCTTGCCGCACAAGGGGGATGGTTGTTGTCTATTTTCAACCACAAAACTTATTCCTATTCTACTTTAAATCCTTGCCGTGCAAGGGAGGCCCATCTTTCCTAATTCCTGATCCTAAGCCACCTAACCTATTTCCTTTAATTTCCTGATTTGTTTTCCTTTTTCTAGAATCTTTGACTTAATTTCTGTTAATCTAATTAAGTGGGGGTTTTAATTTCCCAAAATTCTTTCCCAAATTCTTTGCCACATCCCCCCTTTCCTGCTCTATCTTAATTTCTTATTTTAATTGCTTTTTTCTCTCTTGATTTGATTTCCTAAATTGTTCCAACAATTAAGAGGGCTGAGATTACTTTCCCTTTAAATAAAATTTGTTTGGCCGCACCCTGGGGACACTCATTCAGCACCATTCCATTCTCTCAATCTCTCACTCAACCATTCTCTCACCATTCACGCCAGAAAACTTCACCCATTCTCTGCAGCCACCATCCTTCACCAATCTCCATATTTTCTGACCCTAAACCTTCCTTTCTGTGCCATACACCCATCCTAGACACTTTTCCACCATTCTAAATCATCCATAACCACCACAACTCATCACCATCCCTTGTGCCGCAGCAAAGAGGAAGGAGGAGTGCCTTGAATGTGCTTTCTATTTAATTGAGGATGGCTGGAACGTTTAGGTGTTTTCTTTCTTTTATTTTCAATGTTTCAATTCAATAATCTCTGTGTTGTGAGTATGAGGAACTAAACCCCTCTTAGTTAGGAGGTGATTCGAAACCATGTACATACTTGCAATATGAATTGATTACCTTTAGTTGTGATTTCATAAGTTGTGAATTCAATTCGTTTAACTGCTTGATTGATAACTTATTCGTGTATGTTTATTAAGAGTGCACGCTTAGTTTTCATGCATGAATATGATGCTAGAGTATAAGGGAGTTTCACCTAATAGTTACAATCTTATATTCACAAGTAGTGGAGGTCGCTTATAAACGATCGCGTTAAATGAATTCTTGGCACGAGTTTCATGCTCATCATAGTACGAATGCCTCGTCAATACTTATAGTTCTCATATTGGTTAATGATCTTTGATTGTATCTTTATTGTGCTTTTCACGTAAGGGACTTTTGAAGAATGTGTTGAATTGTTGTATGCGCTTTCCCATCCAATTCAATAACTTAAGGAGAACTTGAAGGTTAATTTAAGCGGACCTAATTAACCTGGGGTGTTGAGTTCCATGATTTATCGAAAGAACAACTAAAAATTGGTTTATGTGCAAGTATGTCATGTGTGGAGAAGAACCCTCTAGCTAACCTTCCATCCATAGTTTCATCCAAATTCGTTTTACAATCTGTTTTAATTACAATCAGTTATAACCCAATTTCGTCCAAATTAGTGTTAGGTGTTCAAAACTGCCCAGAAAGTGTTTTTAAGGCAGTTTTGAGTCTTTTGGTTGCAGTTTTGAGTTTTTGGTTTGTTTTAGTGTTTTAAACTTTAGTTTTGCATTCTTTGAGTCAAGATTAGTGTTTTAAACTTTGTTTTTACGTTTTTAAGTCAGTTGTCAAGTGTTTAGCAATCCCTCCTAATCCCCGGTCTAGAACGATCCCCACATACATGCTTTACTACAATTGTCACAAGAGGGTTTAATTTGTGTGCTTATATATTTCGCATCAAATTTTTGGCGCCGTTGCCGGGGATTAGCAACTTTGTTAATCCCTTGGATCTTTTATTTCAGTTTGTTTAGTTTATTCCAGATTCTGACCTTGTTTTGTTTTCTTGTTGTTAGGTACTAGTGTATGACTCGAAGCTCCCAACCTATTCGTAAGAATATCTTGGACTTCGACGATGATTTTGAGCGAAATTTGAGAAGGAATAAGAATCAACAAGTGCCCAATCCACCTACTTTTGAACCTGCGTTCGAAGAACAAGTAGTAGAGGAGGAAGAAACCCCCACGACACAGGTGAAGTGCAAGACATGGCAGCAGAGACTAGAACAATCAAGGAGCTTTCTGCTTCGGGGTTGGACAATGCCAAACCCTTATGCATCGTTGCAGATAAGACCGCCGAGTTCAAGTTGAAGTCAAGTTCGCATCACATGGGACATCTTATCAATTCTCTAGCCTAGAACGGCTCCAATTGCATAGTCTGAAACATCACACATCACCTCGAAGGGTAGAGACCAATCCGGAGACATGATGATTGGGGCTGAAGTTAATTCCTGTTTTAATTTCACAAAAGCTTCCAAGCAAGCTTTATCAAATTCAAAGATGGCATTTTTAGCTAGAAGATTACAAAGAGGTCTAGAAATCTTGGAAAAGTATTTAACAAAACGTCTATAAAACGTAGCATGTCCAAGGAAACTCCTAACAAATTTGACACTTGTAGGGAGTGGAAGCTTTGAGATTACATCTATCTTAGCTTTATCAACTTCAATTCCCTTACTAGATACCACATGACCTAAAACAATCCCTTTCCTAACCATGAAATGACACTTCTCCGAGTTTAATGTAAGGTTAGTTTCTTGAAACCTCTTAAGCACTAATGAAAGATGGTAGAGGAATTCATCAAAAGTAGAACCAAAAACTGAAAAGTCATCCAAAAATACCTCTACAAACTTTTCCACCATGTCTGAGAAGATTGAGGTCATGCATCTTTGAAAGGTTCCAGGAGCATTGCACAATCCGAATGGCATCCTCTGATAAGCAAACACACCAAAGGGGCAAGTGAAAGTTGTCTTCTCTTGATCTTCCGGAGCAATGGAAATTTGATTATAAACTGAATAACCATCAAGAAAACAATAGAAATCATGGCCGGATAATTGCTCGAGCATCTGAGCAATAAAAGGTAAAGGGAAGTGATCCTTTCTAGTCAATGTGTTCAATTTTCTGTAATCAATACAAACTCTCCATCCAGTGACAGTCCTTGTAGGCACCAATTCGTTATCTTCATTTTTCACCACAATGATTTTGAACTTTTTTGGAACAACTTGAACTGGACTTACCCATTTCGAATCTGAAATGGGGTAAATAATTCCCACATCAAGGAATTTCAACACCTCAGCTCTTACCACCTCTTTCAAGTTAGGATTTAGCTGTCGTTGAGCTTCACGAGTTGGCTTGCTGTCTTCCACCAAGAGAATTCGATGCATGCATGTGGAAGGGCTAATTCCTTTAATTTCTGTTATGGTCCATCCAATGGTTATCTTGTGCTTTCGTAAAACTTCAATCAAACTTTCCTCTTCATTTTTTGTTAGATCTACAGCAACAATAAAAGGAAGTGAGTCAGTATCATCCAAATAACAAAATTATTCAAGTTGTGTAGGGAGAGGTTTAATTTCAAGTTTAGGAGGGGCGACTGTAGAAGGCTTGAATTTTGTCGAGGAAAAGCTAAGAGGCTTAACGGCTGTTCTGAATGAATGAACATATGGTTTGCATATCTCTATGGCAACAGAAACCTCTTTCAATTCCTCATCATCTGAGTCTCTTTCTCCTTGAGTAAGAACAGTTCCTAGTGCATCATTGAGCTTCTCCTGTGCCATCCTAGTATAGCCAATGGAATCCAACACATCAATCGAACAACAAGTCTCTAAGGAAGAGAAAAATGAGCTAAAGCATAAAAAACTTTGAATTGGACAGTTTCACCTAGAACAGTCATGGAAAGTGTGCAATCTTTCACTCGAATGACTGTACCAGCCATGGCCATGAAAGGTCTACCAAGTAGAATGAGATCCGTACGATTTCCTTTTGAGCTCTTCTCCATGTCCAACACAAAAAAATCTGCAGGCACAATTAAATTACCAACTTGAACTAGAATATCCTCAAAAATACCTTTGGGGTACTTGACAGAGTAGTCAGCAAGTTCGAGTCTAATGGTTGTCCTCTTAATGTCTTCTAGACAAAGCTTTTTGTAAACAGAGAATGGCATGAGATTAATGCTTGATCCTAGGTACAACATAGCTCTGTCCACTTCTTTCCTACCAGTTGTGATTGGGACATCGAAACTGCCTGGATCCTCTAGCTTTGGTGGAAGCTTCCTTTGCAAGATAACACTTACATTCTTGGGCAGCCTCACGTCTTCATTTGGGGAAAAGTTGAGCTTATGTGAGCTCAGGTCCTTGATGAATTTCCCATATGCTGGAATCTGATCTATAACATTAAGTAAAGGCAAGTTAATAGAAACATTACTTAAAATGTCATACATCTGTTGGAAGGCCTTATCTTGCTTTGTTTTCTTTAAAAATCCAGAGAATGGCAGAGGAAGAACATACGGGGCTGGAGGAGTTTCTCTATCCTTTTTCTAGTGTGGTGGCACAAACTTATCATCATTCTTCTTATGGAGCTGAAAAGGATTATTACCATATGCAGAGAAAGAATGAGAAGGATTGGGTGAATGTGACAGATTCTTTACCTTTAGATTTTGTTCATCACTGGGATTTGGTTTCTCCTCCTATTCTTCAACATTGACAACATCATGGGTAAGAGGAGAGTCAACTTGATTGTTGTAAAGCTTTCCAGATCTCAATGTTGTAATTGCCTTAGCTTGCTCTTGGCCTCTATGATTCATCAAAGTTTGGCTTGGAAATTTTCCTGGTTCTCTCTGCCCAATAGCTTCAGCGACCTGCCCAATTTGAGCCTCGGGCTTGGTGATAGAAGCTTGTGTGTTATGCTCAAATCTCATAGTTGAAGCTGCCAAAATTTTCACCATTTCTTCCAAGGATGGTTGTAATTGAGGTTGAGCTTAGGGTGGTGGTTGTGGCCTAGGATAAAAGGCTGGGTTGGTTTGGTTTTGATGATTCCTCCATGAGAAATTTGGGTGATTTTTCCAACCAGGGTTGTATGTGTTTGAGTAAGGATCATTCCTAGGACCTTGGTTGTAGGAATTCACCAAATTAACTTGTTCCTGCACGAATTCTGGATACACCTCACCAAGTGGACATGCTTGAATTCCATGATCATTAGCCTCACAAAGGGAATTACTAACAAACAACATAATAAACACCACGTTTACCTTTAGTATCTGTATATTGTGTCTCTCTTTCTATTTTTTCAAAAAGGTCTTCAAGCTTTTGTGCACTAGTTCCTTTAATAGAACCACCTGAAAAGTTAGTCACCATGTTCTGGCTTGCATTGGTTAGTCCTTTATGAAAGAATTTCATAGTTAAAATCAAAGGTAATCCATGATGAAGACATTGAATTAGCAAGCCATTAAACCTTTCCCATGCCTCACAAAATTATTCATCAGGTTGTTGTGTGAAGGCAAGGATCCTGTCTCTCAATACATATGTCTTCTCCATTGAGAAGTACTTCTCCAAGAACTTTTGTTGCACCTTTTCCCATGAATCCAATGAACTAGGCTTCAAAGTGTTGAACCAATACTTTGCCTTGTACTTAAAAGTGTACGAGAATACTCTCATCCTCAGTTGTGCTTCTGTTACGTCTGCCAAAGGAAGAGAATTAACTACGATAATCAATTCCTTTAAATGAGTTAGTGGGTCTTCATTGGGCAAGCCATAAAAAGAAGGGAGCATATTGAGATAGAATGATTTTAGCTCATAATTTCGAGCTGTTGTGGGCAAGACGATGCATGATAATGTGGATGGGATAGTTGGGACATCAAGATCCCTCATGACTATATTAGGTTCCAATGCCATGTCTCCTTCTTGATCCAAAGATTACTCTGAAACAAAACTTGAAAGAGATGTTGAATCAACGGGTACTCCCAAAGGGCTTAATGTCTCAAGGGCAGCCTTCTTCACTCTTTGATACTTTTCCAGCAAATCAGATGTTTGTGAGCGACCCTGATGTGGATTGAGTTGCTGCTCCCTTGAAGTCTCGCTTGACATAAACTACCTAGACACAAAGGGATTAAATAGGTTAAAACAAGAAAACTAAAATAAAAATGAACATGGTAACCAAGGGCACGTACTAAAGAAAGAACATTCGTTCAATCCCCGACAATGGCTCCAAAAATTGTTATGCTTGCAATAGAACAAAGTCACACAAGAGTACAGCCCGGTAAGTGCAAGGTCGATCCCACAGGGATTGAAGAAGATGTTCTCTAGTTAAGTGCTTAGAAACGCAGTTCTTAAAAATCTACAAGTTTTACTAAAACTGAATGTAAAATGAGTAGTTTGATTGTTTTGAATGGTAAGAGAATGGAATTATGCAAACTAACTAAACATAAGTGTCTTACAAGATTTTAAGACAAGTTAATTGGAAAGGAATGAAAAAGATAAAGTCTGCTTCCGTGAATGAGTTAAGGGGACCTAGGGCAGTGACTTTACCTAAAAAATTTAATTCAAATTTTCCAAGTAATCAACCAAACAAGTCTAATCTGATTCTAGAATTACTTCTCTCTAAGTTATGATTAAATCGTGGTATGTGATCTTAACCCTGTATTTCTGATTTGAAACCTAATCTAGTCATGGTATGTAACGTAGGCTAGGCAACAGAAATCCATTAAGCTCAAGAAAAGTTCAACTAATCAACTAAGTCTCTTATGCATGGTATGCGCCATCAAATCTTAGTCATCATGTTTACATATCCATTAGAATTAAAGCATGGTATATGCTTTTAATCCTAATTTAGATAGGCCTATTCTAATGGTGATCAAGCATCAAAACAAGCATATTCAATTATACACAATAAACAGAAACAGAAATCAGAATTGAACTTGAGAGACTGAAATTCTGATTAACTTCAAATGATCGGGTTTGGTTACATCACAGCCCTAGGATGAAGTATTTAGCCTCTAGACATGTTTATAGAAATCACAGCAGATGAAATGAATGTAAAGATTAGAAGAACCCTTGAGGCAAGCCACAACAAAGTCTTGGCTTGTATTCAGAAATCTTCTATTCTTCAATGGCGAAGATGATATTTTCAATGATGCAATGAGAAGCTGCTGGAGTTGAATGAATTTTGAATTCAGAATGGCTAAAAATGGAGTGCTCTCATTTGAATGGAGTGATCTATATATAGAGGCTGAAACAGATTTCAAGGTGGCCAAATGTTGATTGGTCAAGGATTGTAGGCTAGTTTGAAATGGAGATTGGGATTGTTGTAGGCTAGTCTGAAATGCACACTAGGTCAAGGATGTATGACACGACCCATCCCAATCCCCCCGGTATTAACGCCGGATGTACCATGCTCCCGTGTTACACGAAGTGTCAGACAAGGGATAATGCATACCTCAGCCCATACGGGCTCCCGGAGCGCGGTAGGATCGGTGGAGGAATGGGATGTCTCGGTCCCTGCTACAGCCCCCATCTGTGATCAACCTGAACGACATTAAAACTATTAAAAACTATGAGTGGACGAAAATCAATAAGTTCATAAAAAAAAACATTTCATAAATACATTTATGCCCTTCACTAAAAAGTATGCATGCAATCGAAAACCAGTAATCAAACCATTTACTTAAATAAACCATTAGGTCTTAGCCCAAAAACTGGAAATCCAAACATATGTGGGAACTCAGCCCAAAACCATAGAATATCAAAATCTGTAGATCTAGAACCAAGTGGCCACTGCCCAAATCCATAAACACAAATCCATAAACACCGAAATACCATTTCATAAATCCAACAATTCATATTTACCACATAACTATCCTCGACATCTTAGATGCCTAGCGTCCGAGACGATTGACGTCCGAGACGTCATATCTCACGGTAAAAGCAATGCGTGCTGCCCGGGGTCTCTCCGGGTCCATATCTCTGACATCCCAGATGTCTGACGTCCCAGACGTCTAATCATAGCAATCTTGCTCCTGAGTCACTATACGGTCTGGTCACTCCGTATAATGATCCCTCGCAGGCAATGCACTGTGACTTCCCCAGTGTCCCAGACACCTGGAGGAGACCATCCACAGATCCTCGTATCAAGATTGTACATGTAAAACAGTTTTATAAAGCCATTTCAAAATATCTCAAAGGGCCTGCCCAGAATTTCCATAAAACGTCACAAATCTATTTAGGGTGCCCGACCCAAAATCACATTTATAAAATCCAATTGGGCCTCATGCCCGATTTCGTAAACCAACTGGGCCCTCAGCCCGATCTCAAAACTTAAAGGGGTCTTAGCCCGATTTCGTAAACCAACTGGGCCCCCGCCCCAATCACATAATTCAAATGGGTCTCATGCCTGAGTTCATCTATCCAAAACCAAAACCATATCATTGAACCATTATTGAAACCACCATCACGTATAACCACAGTATAAAATAGTAACATCGAAATACGTGCAAATACTGGATTAACTCAACATATGTGCAACAATGTGAATCACTAATGCCACAATCATCACTATATAAATCACAAATATAAAACATATAAAACAGTTATGCATGCATCACAGTTTAGAAAACATTGTCCACTCACAGATCGTCCTACGCTGCCGCATCGATACGCGTGCCAAATGCCCCTTCGAGCCACATCACCATCATCGGGACTTCTAACCCTTTCCAAAACATACTAGAGGGTTACTAACTACCTCAATAACCTCTCATTAAATTCCCGTAATTTTTTCAAAATTTTAAACGTATTTAAACTCGATCCAAAACCTTCGGACACCCCGAACTATATCGAAACGATGTCCGATCGACACGAAACCAGCCCCAAAATGGTCGTTGTATCAAATAGATGATTTCACATGGTGAAAACTTTCCCAAAGGCGCCCCCATGCTCCGCCCAGAGGCACTGCGCGTGGGCCTCATGCGCCTTCACTATTCATCATCCCTGTCCTCTATTGAACTGGTCTTGTCCGCGACTATGCAGTCGGTCCAACTGGACCAACGTGACCGGTTCACCTCTATATCTCTCGTGCTTTTGGTCTGTTTTCACCCATTTTCATTCCTGAACTTCCTTCTAATCATTCCTAATCTATTTATGATTGCAGAACATGAAAACCAAATCAAGATCTTACCTCCCTATTCGATTGCTTGAACCGGCGATCATCCCCCCGTTTGTTCTCCAGGATTCTGGCCACCGTTGGCCTCCGTTCCAAGTCCATTAACGTCCTAGCAACCTCCATTACACATTCCAAACATCAAAACCATCCTACAAAACAACAAAACTCAACTTCCAATTTGAAAACTGAAACTTACCTTTCATGGTTTCTTCAGCCACCGTCCACGACGGCTCGAACCATCGTCACCATCTTCATCCTCTCACCTCACTCTCTCTCTTTCATTCACACCTTATACACAGATAATGGGGATTGAAGGGGCTGCAAGGATTGGGGTTCACGATTTTGCACTTTCACGGGTTTTGGAAGAGAAAAGCAAAGATGATCGATCAAAAAGAAAAATGAAATATCCCACCATGTGAGGAAATGGGCCAATCAAATAAAGGACAGGTGTCACTTACTGATTGGTCCACCCAGATTTCCAATCCAATCCAAACCTGCCACTTGTCAGTTTCTCGGTTTGCATAAATAGTGTCGTAAAACGTTCTAGACCCTTAACTTCTCCGTCGAAGCTCCGATTTCGGCGTGCCGCCTGTCTACGTACTTGTAACTTCCCGATCTACGTAACAGTCCTCGGTCCTCATACGTTTGACTCCCCGATTCAAAAGTTAACATTTGCCCAATTACAAGGGCAAAATGGTCATTTCGTACCGTCCGTCCAAATTCACTCAACGACTCCCCGATTTGTGTTGATGACACCTCGAGGAAACATCAGACGCGCCTCCACGCGCCAACTACAGTTCCTTCGTCCCAACTCTTTTCCCTGGTTTTCTGGGTTGCCCGACCCGCGACGATGACCCAATCCTTTCTCTGTCATTTTACATTCATATTGCTCGTTCCAAATATCAAAATTCATCTAAAAACCATGTGGGGAAGATCTATGAAGTTAAAAATGAGAGATACTTACAAAGGCCCATGGTTCGAGCTTCTTCGTCCGTCGACCATGGTTTCTCGTGCATTCCCAGCTTGTTCCAGCAACCAAATCTTCACTATTTGGTGCTTAACATCGTCTTAGGGACTCCATATTCACCAAGAAATGCCTAGCTTCGATATTCCTGCACTTGAACCCCAAAATGCATTTTTATGCTCACGGGTTCCTTGGTTTTATTCTGTGTTTCCTCTCTGTTCTTCCCTAGTTTCAACCAGTTTCTCTTTCTTTTCCTTGCTCTCTTCCTCTAGTTCCCTTTTCCTTGCTAACTAACCTCATATGTGTCATTGTCTTATTCGGGTCACCATGACAGGACCCGTCCCAATATTACTTTGATAACCGTGCCTGGTCCTGCTCCCGTCTAACAAGTCCATCGACGTTTTGTAAACACCCTCAGCACTCGTCAAACAAGAGGAAACTATACTAATTCCCACTCATGCCTCCGACTCTCGATTAGCTCCGATTTCCGTGCCACGATATGGAGGGTCATCAAAACATAAAAAGTGTTAGTGGAGAAAAATAACATCATTTGAAAATACATTTCAAAAACGACCTCTTTCCCCTTCAGCTTAAAACATGCATGCATAGAGTAAACATGAAAAACTGGATTTCAAATCATAGATCAATATAAGCATGACTCTTTAAAGTCAACAATGTATATATCATGCAATGATTCTTTAAACTTAATAATGTATATGTCATGCAATGAGTCTTTAAACTCTAAGTCTTTAAACTCAATAATGTATCTGTCATGTAATGAGTCTTTAAACTCAATATCATATCATTCCTCCTCGGATACGAGTCTTTAAACTCATTTTCATAAATACTCATGTCTTAAATCGAGTCCAAACATTTTAACAAGGCCTATGCCCAAAACATAGTTTCCACCAAAACAGTTTCCACGAAACCATCATAAAATAGTGTCTAGGACTCATTTCATAAATCTGGAAATCATTAGTTCAACCATATATTCACATTCGACTCCAAATCCATTTCAAAAACCATTTTCAATTGGGTCTCAAGCCCAAAATACCATTTTCACGCAATTTGTAAAATCACATCCGGAAATCATTAAATATTCCATAAAATAATCTGGTAAATATATCAAATCACCATTCAAATCATTGCAACTCAAATCATGCAATAAATCATGGAAAAAATTTACTATGCATGCATAACAGTTTATAACACAAACGTCCACTCACACACTGTCCACGCTGTTCGTTTCCAAGTCGTACACTTTTCCGTAATTGCAGGAATCACCAATCCTGTAAAAAAAAAACATCACTAAGGGTCACTAACATCCCAAGTAACCCCACATTACAATCTCCTAATTTCTGGGATTCAAATACGTAATTAAAAAGTATACATACGCTTAAGATACACAAAACTATATCCAAACGGTATCCGATCGACTCGAAAATTGAGCCAAAATGTTCGTTACATCGAATACATTAAAATTCATGTTGACCATACCCCGAGAAACGTCCTCATGTGCCTCCACGCGTTGCCGCAAGTGGATACACGTGAAGCCCATGCACCTGTATTATACATCGTCTGTCAGGACCCACCCCGGTTTCACCCCGGAACCCGAGGTAGATCCTGCTCCCGTCTGACTCTCCGACGCAACATCCAAATAAAACTCACTCAAACCCAGTCAGACGCAGGAGTAAATAAACCAAAATATCCCGAAGTTATAGTTTACAGAGTATAGTACGAAATCCAAGGAAATAAAAACCGATAATATTTACACGCACGCGGAAAACTTAAACCACTCAGGGATCCCTCTCGTCACTTCTATGCCTCGGACACTGCCTCGACGACAAGACCCCGCGCTAGCTCCACAACCTGGAGGCCAAGTTAAAAACAAAAGGGGTGAGTGGACCCTAATAAAAGAAAAGTTTCCAAAACCATTTTATAAGTAAACCGGGTTTTAGCCCTCCGTTTTGAAACCACATGCATAACCCAGCTATTAAAACAGTTATAAATCAATCACCATAAAAATCATAAGAAACAGAAACACTATAAAATAGTTATAGAAACATAGCAGAAACTTCAGAAAGCCGTATCATAAACCGTGAATATCAAACCATTCTTTTCCGATCAAACCTGCTGGACCTATCCGAGTCTTTAAACTCCCGAGTCTTTAAACTCAATCTAGGCCTCAATAATATCCGAGTCTTTAAAGTCCCGAGTCTTTAAACTCAACAGGCCTACGGGGGAAAATCATAATATCCGAGTCTTTAAACTCCCGAGTCTTTAAACTCAATCCGGGTCTTTAAACCCAATCCGGGCCCGTCCCCCGTCAATCAATATCCGGGTCTTTAAACCCAATAACCAGATCCAGCAAATCCAATCAAAACCATTTGAAAACCTTTTCCAAATCCGTATCCAAACTCGAATCCGAAACCACCGGTCTGATGCCCTTCCGGCATTCCGAACCGTCATTCCGAACCCAAATCCGGAGTTCCACTTTTCAACTTTAAAACCAAATCTCGTTTCCCGAAATCTGATTCTAAAACTGAAAATCTTGATCATCAAATCATGTTCCAAAAATCCATTTATAATCATTGAAAACCATTTATCATTTCGAATCCCAAAACCATAGCATCCATATTCCGAAACCAAACATTTCTCGTAAAGCGTGCTAAAACCCGACTTCCTCAAAAAACGTGCAACAATGTAAGACCAACCAAAACATATTCGACAAACATAGAATGATGATTAAAACCATAAAACAAGTATAGAAACAGTTATGCATGCTCGAGTTTAGAGAAGGGGTCCACTCACAGTACTGAGCCCTACTCGCGTCCTGAACGTCCTGTACGTTCCTCGGCTTCCTTGGGAACTCCCGATCCTGTCAATCACCGTCAAAATACATCACTAATACATCTACGAAAGGTCATCTAAATTTCCTCAAAATTCCCCGAATCGAAAACGTAAAACCCGGGACCCTAAACCTCCACCCTCGCGGAACTAACTTCAAACGACTTCCGAACAACCCGAAACCACTTCTATTGAACTCAACATAACTTCTAGACCAAAAACCATGTTGACCACTTTCCCATCCGCCGCCGCACGAGCCCCCACGCGCCACCCAAAGTGGCTGCGCGTGGTCCTCACGCGCTGCTACAGTGCATCCCCAACCTCGAACAAACCCGGTTAAGCACAGTGGCCTGCAACTCAGACCGGCGAGAACCAATCTCCGCCGTCCGGCCACCATTCCACCTCCATTCTTCTCCCTCAGTATCGTCCAATCCTACCATATCTATCCCCAGCTCCTCAGACCTCGACATAGTCCCATCATCGTCGATTCAAGCTCGAACCAGACGGCCCTATAACCCCTGTTTCACGATTCAGCCATTCCGATCTCCCCCCGTCACGGTGACTGTCCCAGACTCTTCCTAAGGCCTCACTGCATCTAAACCAACCCTCCTAGACCTTCGACTCAGCCCCAATCTCGACAACTCGCCGTTTGAATTTCACGGCCGAAACAGAGGACACAGAGCACATCCGTCATGCCATCCTCCGCCGTATACCTCCCGTCACGGCTACACAACCACTAGACTCCCAGACCTCCACTGAGTCCCCTAGACCTGCCTATGACCTTCGATTCAACCCCTAGACTCACAACTCGCAATTCAAAACTCGACGGGAAAACAGGGCACAAACACGAAGATTTGGACTTACCTGCAACCGTCCGCAACTGTGCTCGCCGCCGTGTTCCCTGCAGTCCCCAGAGCCGCCTCAGCCTTCTCTCAAGTTCCCCTGCACTGTACACGGCCGCCACCGCCACAATTTCTCACAACTCTCTGTTTGCCTTCCTGTTTCCCCCCTTGATCTTCCCGTGGTTCACAACTCACACACACACACACCCGCTGCACCTCTCAACAACCTCACCAGCTTCCCTTCGAGCTCCCATTCCTCACGCACTCACCAGGACTCATCAACAGCCACGATCAATCCTCAATTTTTCCTCACAAGCTTCCTCTGTTTTCTGTTTCACTCTGCGAACAAGCAAGAACACGGGCACGGCTGCACCCCAATTATTTAGGCCGTGTATGCACAGGATTCTCCCAGAACCCTCTACACACCTGCCACATGTCACCAATCTCTCAACTCCACTCCCACTTGGTTCAATCTCAGCCGTCCATCTTCTTCTCTCTGCACAAATCCCAATGTGCAGAAAGACCAAATTACCCTTCTTTTTAACTCATATTTACCGTTTTGCCACTACCTTTCTAGACCCGTAACTCACTCATCGTAAGTCCGATGAATACGTGCCGCCTGTCATCGAACTCAGGACGACAAGAACTATCTAACCATCCTAGGTCAACGTACCAAAACTCGTCTGTACGAAAAGTCAACTTTCCCCCTATTTTACCCAAAATTACGATAATACCCTTCACCTTCCGAACATCACAAAATCCTCCTCGGATGTCGGAATCGGGCGTACCACCTGCCTATGGATTCGTGACATCCTAAACTACGTCCTGATCACCGGTTAAAGTCCATCGGACCACCCGAACTAAAAGTCAACGTTTTACCCAAACTAGGGGCAGAATCATCATTCTATACTAAGGACCTTATCGGGACCCACTAACCACCGATTAGCCTCGCTAATCCTACCATAATCACCCTACTAATCCCGGCTCTCGGGACGGGTTGTTACAATCTACCCACCTAAAAAGAATTTCATCCCCGAAATTCCACCGCTAGTTCCCGACACCTAGGGTCTCCTACCTGGAATCAGCACTACTCAACAACAACTTCTCCTATCTTTCCAGTCTATCATCTCCACCTTGGGTATTTCACTCCATCTCCAACTACCCGTTACCCTTCTTGGTATACGCCAGGGAAACTCTATGAACAGAAAACAAAGGTATTTTACAATACCTCATTTAAGAGTACCTGATAGCGTTCACAGAGTACGTCCTCGTGTACAACCACAGCTACTCCCCTACTGGCTGGTTCCTCCCTCGGTTGTTACTTCGGCCACTGTCGGAATAAATCTACAAAGTCCTAAAGGCAACTCTAGTTTGTGGGTTCTCTCCTTCGATAACCTCATATGAATCAGTTATAGTCACTCTTTCCTATTCCTTCCGTCATCCTCCCACTGCAACACTCCCCAAGCCACCTAGGGAAACTCCTTCTAGACCCTACCCTGGGATCCAACAACAACAAAACCAAGTACAACACAACCCAAAAATAAGACAAATACCTATCCCCGCATCTGGTGCCGACTGAACCTCCTGCGGAGTCATGGAAAACACTCGGGCCTGAGATCCCGATGCTCTACCACGTCCCCTCGAACTACTAGTGGTAGTGCCACCTCCTCTAGTGCCCGCTGTCCCTGACGCTGTACTCTGTCCAGGCTCCGCTGCTCCTCGGCCTACCCCACCCTCCTGTGGCAACAATGGACACTCACGTCGGAAATGACCTCGCTCCCCACAGTAAAAACAAACATTCCAACCTGGTCCACTGCTCGGTCTCCCTGTCGACGCTACAGACGTCGCACTCGCTTTCGGAGTCGGTTGTGCTCGGTAACCACGAAATCCTGAACTCTTGAAACTCCCAGGTCTACCAAAACGATCATCGCCCGACGACGACACTCCACCGAAGTTACCTCTTTTCGGTGTCCGCTTGCTCGAAGCTCCAGCAATAGATGGTTCCCGGTGTCGCAGCGGCAAACTAGCCTCAACCCTCACCGCAGCATCCGACAAGTCTCGGAGGGTAGCAAACGATCCATCCGTCACAATGGCTCGAATCTCACCTCGCAGGCCTAACTCAAACCTACGGCACTTCTCGGCTTCAGTGGCTACAAACGCAGGAGCAAACCGAGACAACATCTGAAACTTCCGTTCGTACTCAGCCACACTCAAATTCCCTTGTTGAAGTTGCAGAAACTCCGCCTCCTTGGTATCTCGAAAAGAACGAGGGTAATACTGCTCCAGAAACCGTTCCCTAAACGTCTCCCATGTCACCATATGGGCATCCCAACCGGACAACTCGAGGGTATACCACCACTCGTACGCCGCACCATCTAGCAAAAATGTAGCCAGTAACACTCGCTCCTCCGGCGGGCAATGCATCACCGCAAAGATCCGCTCAAGTCTCGTAAGCCACCTCTGGGCTTCCTCAGGATCAGCCCCGCCACTAAAAGTAGTAGCCCCGAGCCGCTGGGCTCTCTCAATCTTAGCACTCTCGGTCTCTCTTGCTACTTCGTCTTCAGGTCGTAGAGAGGGTCTACGTCTCAGAGGCATCGTCAACCGCACGCTGAAAGAGGCATAGAAGTAGTTAAGCAATTGAAACACAGCCTAACAACCCAACAAACCCCACCAACTCGACAAACCTATGCTATGATACCAATTGTCAGGACCCACCCCGGTTTCACCCCGAAACCCGAGGTAGATCCTGCTCCCGTCTGACTCCCCGACGCAACATCCAAATAAAACTCACTCAAACCCAGTCAGACGCAGGAGTAAATAAACCAAAATATCCCGAAGTTATAGTTTACAGAGTATAGTACGAAATCCAAGGAAATAAAAACCGATAATATTTACACGCACGCGGAAAACTTAAACCACTCAGGGATCCCTCTCGTCACTTCTATGCCTCGGACACTGCCTCGACGACAAGACCCCGCGCTAGCTCCACAACATGGAGGCCAAGTTAAAAACAAAAGGTGTGAGTGGACCATAATAAAAGAAAAGTTTCCAAAACTATTTTATAAGTAAACCGGGTTTTAGCCCGCCGCTTTGAAACCACATGCATAACCCAGCTATTAAAACAGTTATAAATCAATCACCATAAAACATGATAAGGAACAAAAACACTATAAAACAGTGATAGAAACATAGCAGAAACTTCAGAAAGCCGTATCATAAACCGTGAATATCAAACAATTCTTTTCCGATCAAACCTGCTGGACCTATCCGAGTCTTTAAACTCCCGAGTCTTTAAACTCAATCCAGGCCTCAATAATATCCGAGTCTTTAAACTCAACAGGCCTACGGGGGAAAATCATAATATCTGAGTCTTTAAACTCTCGAGTCTTTAAACTCAATCCGGGTCTTTAAACCCAATCCGGGCCCGTCCCCCGTCAATCAATATCCGGGTCTTTAAACCCAATAAGCAGATCCAGCAAATCCAATCAAAACCATTTGAAAACCTTTTCCAAATCCGTATCCAAACTCGAATCCGAAACCACCGGTCTGATGCCCTTCCGGCATTCCGAACCGTCATTCCGAACCCAAATCCGAAATTCCACTTTTCAACTTTAAAACCAAATCTCGTTTCCCGAAATCTGATTCTAAAACCGAAAATCTTGATCATCAAATCATGTTCCAAAAATCCATTTATAATCATTGAAAACCATTTATCATTTGGAATCCCAAAACCATAGCATCCATATTCCGAAACCAAATATTTCTCGTAAAGCGTGCTAAAAACTGACTTCCTCGAAAAACGTGCAACAATGTAAGACCAACCAAAACATATTCGACAAACATAGAATGATGATTAAAACCATAAAACAAGTATAGAAACAGTTATGCATGCTCGAGTTTAGAGAAGGGGTCCACTCACAGTACTGAGCCCTACTCGCGTCCTGAACGTCCTGTACGTTCCTCGGCATCCTCGGGAACTCCCGATCCTGTCAATCACCATCAAAATACATCACTAATACGTCTACGAAAGTTCATCTTAATTTCCTCAAAATTCCCCTAATCGAAAACGTAAAACCCGGGACCCTAAACCTTCACCCTCGCGGAACTAACTTCAAACGACTTCCGAACAACCCGAAACCACTTCTATTGAACTCAACATAACTTCTAGACCAAAAACCATGTTGACCACTTTCCTATCCGCCGCCGCACGTGCCCCCACGCGCCGCCCAAAGTGGCTGCACGTGGTCCTGACGCGCTGCTAGAGTGCACCCCCAACCTCGAACAAACCCGGTTCAGCACAGTGGCCTGCAACTCAGACCGGCGAGAACCAATCTCCGCCGTCCGGCCACCATTCCGCCTCCTTTCTTCTCCCTCAGCATCGTCCAATCCTACCCTATCTATTCCCCAGCTCCTCAGACCTCGACATAGTCCCATCATCGTCGATTCAAGCTCGAACCAGACGACCCTATAACCCCTGTTTCACGATTCAGCCATTCCGATCTCCCCCCGTCACGGTGACTGTCCCAGACTCTTCCTAAGGCCTCACTGCATCTAAACCAACCCTCCTAGACCTTCGACTCAGCCCCAATCTCGACGACTCACCTTTTGAATTTCACGGCCGAAACAGAGGACACAGAGCACATCCGTCGTGCCATCCTCCGCCGTATACCTCCTGTCACGGCTACACAACCACTAGAATCCCAGACCTCCACTGAGTCCCCTAGACCTGCCTATGACCTTCGATTCAACCCCTAGACTCACAACTCGCAATTCAAAACTCGACGGGAAAACAGGGCACAAACACGAAGATTTGGACTTACCTGCAACCGTCCGCAACTGTGCTCGCCGCCGTGTTCCCTGCAGTCCCCAGAGCCGCCTCAGCCTTCTCTCGAGTTCCCCTGCACCGTACACGGCCGCCACCGCCACGATTTCTCACAACTCTCTGTTTGCCTTCCTGTTTCCCCCCTTGATCTTCCCGTGGTTCACAACTCACACACACACACCCGCTGCACCTCTCAACAACCTCACCAGCTTCCCTTCGAGCTCCCGTTCCTCACGCACTCACCAGGACTCATCAACAGCCACGATCAATCCTTAATTTTTCCTCACAAGCTTCCTCTGTTTTCTGTTTCACTCTGCGAACAAGCAAGAACACGGGCACGGCTGCACCCCAATTATTTGGGCCGTGTATGCACAGGATTCTCCCAGAACCCTGTACACACCTGCCACATGTCACCAATCTCTCAACTCCACTCCCACCTGGTTCAATCTCAGCCGTCCATCTTCTTCTCTCTGCACAAATCCCAATGTGCAGAAAGACCAAATTACCCTTCTTTTTAACTCCTATTTACGGTTTTGCCACTACCTTTCTAGACCCGTAACTCACTCATCGTAAGTCCGATGAATACGTGCCTCCTGTCATCGAACTCAGGACGATAAGAACTATCTAACCATCCTAGGTCAACGTACCAAAACTCGTCTGTACGAAAAGTCAACTTTCCCCCTATTTTACCCAAAATTACGATAATACCTTTCACCTTCCGAACATCATAACTTCCTCCTCGGATGTCGGAATCGGGCGTACCACCTGCCTATGGATTCGTGACGTCCTAAACTACGTCCTGATCACTGGTTAAAGTCCATCGGACCACCCGAACTAAAAGTCAACATTTTGCCCAAACTAGGGGCAGAATCATCATTCTATACTAAGGCCTTATCGGGACCCACTAACCACCGATTAGCCTCGCTAATCCCACCTTAATCACCCTACTAATCCCGGCTCTCGGGACGGGTTGTTACATCGTCCCTTCCGCCCGTTTCCTAGAAAATGGATCATCTGACCTAGCTTCACAATCCGGTTCAAATTCAGCCATTTTTGCACCAATTCTCACAATTATTTCACCCAAATCCCTCTCCTCAATCCCAGAAAAGGATATGTGATCTAAATATCAAGGAAACTTACACAAAAATCAAGAATAAAAAACTCCCAATTCGGCCAAGTTTCAGCTCTTCAATTACAGGCTTTACAACAAACAATTTTCTTCACCCCTTCCATAATTTGACTCGTCTAAGTCCCAAAAAATGGTCTACTCAACAATTAAACCTCCAAATTCGAAAAATAATTTCGAATTCCAATAGTGGGTTTCAGGTTTTTCTAGGTAACTTCTGGGTTTCGGGTCTATTTCTCTCCTCTTCTATTCCTCATCTTTTCTTCTTTCATTCATCGTCTTCGAATTCCCTTTCTATGTTTGTTCTCAATTCCCTGGTGAAGAGATGAAGTCTAGTGGGTTTTTTTCTTTTTGGTTTGTTTTGGGTTTTCGGGTGCCAATTCCATCATCCCCCACGAACACACACGTTACCCAGCAACATACAACACCCCACTGTTTAGTGCCACTAATCCTATCAAGATGGTGACACTTGTCACCCTCCTACCTTGACATAGTAAGGACTAATGCCTTATCAGATTTTCAAAAGACCAAATTACCAAAGGACCAAATTGCCCTTATCATCTTATTTACAAGAATACCCCTGGTCATAAAAATACCAAAATGCCCTTAGGCATTTCAAACCTGTAACAAATCTGTACGAACTCCAATTTTGACGTGCTACATGTCTACAGAATCAACATTTCGAGACTTACGTAACTGTAACGACCTGTCCTGAATTCCAATATTAGATTAGCGACTAATGAAGGATTAGTGAGATTAGGCAAACGTCCTGGTCTTGGGTAAAATAACCGTTTTGCCCCTGGTCTTGGGCAAAAAGTTGACTTTTGACCTGGGAGGTCTGATGTACGAGGACCGATGACCGTGACGTAGGTCGGGATTCCACGAGTCCGTAGACAGGTGGCACGTCGACATCAGACATCGAACGAAAACGTTATGGTCACAGGATCGAAATCGGGGATTTACATCTCGGGATCCGAATAAAATTATAATTAATTACGATTGGGCAGATATTTGTAGGTGGGACCCTTAGATGAGTGACAAGTGTCACTCATCCCATTGGTCACTTTCTTTAAAAAAGGGATCTATGTCCTTTAGCCATTAAATTAATTAATTTATTAAACTCACACACTCTCTCCCAATCCCAGCCGTCCATTTTCCTCAGCGCCCTCATCCTCACCTTCCATCCTATCTCATCTGATCATCATCATCATCAAACTTACATCTCTCATCTCTCTCATTCTCTCTCTTTCCCGTGATCATCTTCTTCATTTCCTTCTAAAAACCCGAACACCTAAACCGTGAGAAACAAACCATTCAAACCCCTTCCAAACGTCCTCCTTTGCCTGTGATCTATGAAGGAAAAAGTGAGAGTGAATGGAGACGATGAGGATGGTGCTAGAGGTGCCGACCGTCGTGGATGGTGGTGGGAGTTCGACGGTGAAACCCGAACACTGTTTTTGGGTCCAAAATGGTGCAAATGGTTTCGGTGGTTATGGACCATTTCAATCGACCAGATAAGGTTCCTTGAGGTGAGGCAAACTCCATGGGTTAGGAGTTGAGAGTTACAGTGGCCCGAGGCGGCCGGGACGTCGAAACGGTAAGGTTTTGATTCAAAAATTGAAAGTGGGATTTTATGGTTTATTGGTCGAATTGATGGACTGGGCTATGATCTAGAGACTTGGACAAAGCTAGGGCACTTGTTTTTCGAAGGGAATGGTGGTCGGAGAAGACGGTAAAACGCAGTTGCAAGCGACCGATTACTGTTCCTCTTCGAACAGGTGAGATCTCGACCTTACTTTATGTTTTTGAGCTTGTTGATCTAATCTAGGCAATTAGACGAACTTTTAGGGATTGAAAACGTTGAAAATGGTTGAGAAAATGGTGTTGAACCATGAACGCTGGTTCGATTCGATCAGGCCGGTCTGAACCGATCTGGATCGGGTTCAACGAGAGGTTGAAGATGACTGTGCCTGGCAACTGAGGCCTACACGCATCCCCTTTGAGCGGTGCGTAAGGGAGCGTGGCCCACTTTCTGGGAAAGTTGTCAACACAACTTTTAATTTATTCGATGTAACCAACATTTTGGGACTGGTTTCGATTTGATCGGACATCGTTTCGATGTAGTTTAGGATGTCAGAAGATTTAGGATTGAGTATAAAAATAGTTAAAAATTCGGTAAAATTACGGGGCTTTAATGAGAGGTTAATAAGGTAGTTACTAACCCTCTAGTATGATTTGGATAGGTTTGGGAGTCCCGGTGTAGGTGATTAGCCCTGGGAGGCTTATGGCACGCATATCGAAGTGGCAATCAGGATAGGCTATGAGTGGACCTTGATTTCTAAACTCAGATGCATGCATAAATGTTTTATACGTTTTATATATATGATTTCTATCATGATGATTATGGATTGGTGATTTACATGATTTCACGTATTTCGAGGCAATTTACATATTTGCACGTATATCGAGGTTATGGTTTTACATTTACGTATACGTGCTTGTGGTCTCGGTTATGGTTTAATGAAATAGCTTTGGGTTTGAAAAGGTAAACTCGTGCATGAGACCCATTTTTTTTAGAAACCCTCGGACTTGAAGTCCATTTTCGTTACATTATCGAGCCAGGGGCCCAATTGGTTTGTGGATTGATTTCGGAGTTGGAAATATGGAATCGGGAATGAAACCCATTTGATTTATGAAATATCAGACTTCGAGTCCATTTGACTTAATAAGGCATCGGCCCGGAGGCTCAGTTGGTTTACGAAATCGGGCTCGAAGCCCAGTCGGTTCACGAAATCGAGTTCGAGGCCTAGTTGGTTTACAAAATCAGGCTTGAGGCACAGTTGGTTTACATGTTCGGACTTGAGACCCAATTGGTTATGATATCGGGTATGAGTCCCATTTATGGTTTATAAAGGTGATTTTGTGTTTGGAGACCCTAAATGGATTTGGATTTGGAAACATGGATTTCTGGTTTCTTGACGGTTTATGGGGACCGGGCATGGATCCTTTGAAAGGTTTTGAGAATGATTTCGAAATGGTTTTTCATATACCATCCTTTATTTATGGATTGTCTCCTCTGGGGTGGGTCGTTGGCCTAGGTGGACCCCGGAGTAGTCACGGAGGACTAATTGAGTGGAGTCGCCCCCGTGGGGGTACCATACTCTCAGGAAGGCATATATGGATTATAACCCCCAGGAAGGGTCATTGATCTGCGAAACATTGACCTGGGTGGACCTTGGGGAGATTTGGGATTTGAGACCCCGCGTAGCACACACGTTGCTTTGGAAACCGTGACAGGATTGGTTATATGATATTTGGTAAACATGGTTATTTGGATTTACAACATGGTAATTGGATTTCAAAAATGATATTTCTATGTTTATGGATTTGGGCAGTGACCCACGTGGATCTTGCTTTACGGATTTACGGATTTTTGTATCCTATGGTTTTGGGCTGAGTTCCCACATATGTTTGGATTTATGGTTTCGGGCTAAGGCCCAAGATTCGAGAAAAAGGAAATGGTTTTTTGTTTTCCAAATTTTTTTTTATTACGTGAGAAATGAATTGGTTTTCGAATGCATGCATGCTTTTTAGTGAAGGGCATAAATTTCTTTATGAAATGTGTTTTCATGAACTTATTGCTTTTCTCCACTCACAACTTTTAATGATTTTAATGCTCTTCAGGTTGATCACGGATGCGGGCAGTAGCAGAGACCGAGACATCACACTCCTCCACCGGATCCTGGCACGCTCTGGAAGCCGGTCAGGTTGAAGGTTTTGAATTATCCATTGCTTGACACTTCTTGTCAGACGGGAGCATAGCACATCCTGTGTTAATCCCGGGGGGATTAGGATGGATCGTGACAAGTGGTATCAGAGCAGGTTTGCTCTTGTGTTGCGCGAAGGTCAAGGATGTGATGTTTTTATGGGCTGTAGTTCGTTATCAACCTGATAGTTAGGAGGCCAGTATGATAGTAGTAGGATTGAATCGTGGATAGTTGATTCAGTATTTGATGCTTGAGTATGCCATAGTTCTATGGTGGTTTGGCAGTGGGGGACCCTACTGAGGGATAAACGTAATAGTACCTTAGAGTTTTGACCGTGGGAGGGTTTTGTCGGGATCGTCTATCATGATATTGCAGGATTGGATATGACAATAGTATGGAGTTGTGACCATTAGATGGTCAGGTCATATTGAGTGGTGAATTGTGTTGCGGGGAGCAACTGGGTTCGGGGAACCCCAGTTGAGCTAAGGGTAGGAATGGAATGCCATTCGTACGATGTCAGGACCGTGGATCGGTCATTTCATGTCAGCTTTAGTGATGGGACTGCACTCTGTAGTCGAAGTTGTGTTAATCAGTTAGACCTATTTGGTTGTCGTACTAATCTAGTTGTGATGGATAGTTGGTGCAGCTAAGGTCATGGACGACCTGGTAGACGACATTGGTTGAGTCGATTTAAGATTGGTTAGAGATTAGTTGGACAAGTTACCAAGGTTTGGTACTTGTTGATGGAATCATGGAGTGGGGATACGGAGTAGTTAGTATAGGCGATTGATTCCGTTGGATGCGTAGTCTCGATAGTGATGTCTGGTGGTGGGGTCTGCACGAGTTGTGGTAGGTACTACTATCGAGGATGGATGCATCTGTGGTTGTTGTGAATCGGGGGATGTTCAAGGAACGTTTCCTTTTCTTGTATGAGTTGTTAGGATGACTGTACCCAGAGTTGTTGGGTACGAGGGAGGCAGAGTTTCTCTAATTTGAGCAGAGGTACGGGGTCATTACTCAGTATGAGTAAAGATCCAGGGTTGTCTGATTCGCACACTGTGTGCTGATGCTAGTGCTGGTGATGTTGCTGGTGCTGGTGATTGTGATGACGATGAGCCACGAGTCGGGATGTGACTCGGTCATGATGGGTATATGTTCGGTACCTGGGATCCAGCAGTGGATCTCAAATAGTGATGGACTGGATGGGATCCAGCAGTAGTTGAGACGTGTGAATCAAGTAGTAATGGATCACATCCTTTTGGATGTACATAAACGGTATAAGACGATAGGCGAACTTAGTAGTGGGTTAGACTGGTTACGGACACGTGGTTAATGTCTGAGTGTGTTGGTTCCGACATGATTGGAAATTCGGAAACGAGAGAGGTTGTGATTGAGGCGATGAGGGGAGTGCTTGATTCCGCATTGGTAATGGGTATTTCGAAGTCATTTTAGGGCGACTTCTCATGTTCTATCGTGGCAGATGATGACTATTGTCACCAGTACGTTGATCGTGTATTGGTAGGTGGACCCGCGATTTGTTTTGGGTCATCAGGAGGAGTTGGGTATTTCAAAGTTAGGTGAATGAGATTTCTCGTTTTCTACTGGTGGCAGACGATGTTGGGTTACATGGTGTGGTAAGTGTAGTGAGTTTTGTTTGCATTCACGTAGGATGAATCTTGATGTCATCATCCTAGATCATCGTTGACTTTTCCTAGGTGCAATGACAAGGGTCGATACAAGGTAATTGGAGAGGACCCACGGTCTAGACGTGTTCCGTCCTTGACTGAGTGATTAGATGTGAAACGGTTAAGGAACGATATGATAGTATGCAGATTCAATGGGGGTGTAAGACCCTATGACCTGAAATCTAGTACTTAGCTGAGGGAGAACATGCGTGGATCCTAGGTGGATCGGGATTGTGATGTTGTGGACATTGGGCATTGTGACGATCTAGGATCATGATGTTGATGATCAGGTGATGATGGTGATGGATCTGGATCGTGATCTTGTTGATCAAGGTAGGTGGAGAGTTTATTGATCATACTTGGATATTTGGATATGGGAATGTTGGGACTGAACTTCTTCCGAGGTTAATCCTGTATGGGTATTAATCTAACGAGTAGGTGTCGAACGAGGTAGGATTTGGTCAGCCTTAGATGTGTGAATGATGGGATTCGCTTCCTTTTGAAGTCAATCAAATATGAGATGGTAATCGAATGAGCAGGTAACTGATAGGTTTCAAAGTTGGTGCATCTTGGTTGACGTGGGTGAGATTGGATGCCCAGTTGGCATGAATGGGTACGCCTTGGTGGGCGTGCGTCGGATTGGTAAGTGTTGGATGACTTGAATGGGAATAGACGTATTGATGCTGGTCAAGTGACTAGGGGACTTGGAATGAACACAGAATTGGGAGTGTGTGGTCTGTCTCATGTGAGATTTGATTGATGAACTCTAAAATTGAAAGGTGATTGACTACGAGCCATGTAGTGGACTGGTTGGTGGATGGATGTACGTACAAGGTACGTTGTACGAGAATCGATACTGGACAGGTCTGAGTCATTCTTGGTGACGGTATATGGGATGTACCAGGGGTACGTTGGTGAGCATGTTGGTAATCGGCTTAGTTCCGATACCATGGGATTGGTTGAGCACGAGAACTGGACATGGGATATGGTGTGTTGGGCCAGAGTGATTCTGATGGGTTCAATGATTGTATGAACTGGTGCTCAGAGCCGTGGATGGCTAATGGAACCCAAGAGCGGAGATGTGCTATCACTGCTGGGCAGGTTTTCAATGAGGTCCAGTTATTCACAGGTAGTGTGAGATGTTGGTATACGTATACTCAGGTTGAGTGAGTTGGTGTTTAGTGTAACCACAAGTGAGTATAATGGCGGTTTTGACTAGCGACTGGAAAGTGGTGACAGTGTGGGAAGTGTCAGCGTAATGGCAGAAATGTCGGATGGTATCAACTCGGAGCGTGTGATCATTTTCACTCGAAAGGGGTCGAGTGTAGTCGATGCGACGTGGGTATTGGTGGGACGTCTGGGTGCAGACAAGTATTATGCTGATTAGATTAGCGACTAAGGGAAGATTTGTGAGATTAATCGGTGATGAGTTGAGCGAAATCGGAATGGACGGTGTAAAATGACCGTTTTGCCCCTGGTCTTGGGAAAAAAGTTGACTTTTGACCCGGGAGGTCCGATGTACGAGGACGAATGACCGTTACGTAGGTCAGGATTCCACGAGTCCGTAGACAGGCGGCACGTCAAAATCGGACGTCGAACTGAGAAGTTATGGTCACGGGATCGAAATCAGAGATTTACGTCTCGGGATCCGAATAAAATAATAATTAATTCTGGTTAGGCAGATATTTGTAGGTTGGTCCATTGGATGAGTGACAAGTGTCACTCATCCCATTGGTCACTTTCCTTAAAAAAGGGATCTATGTCCTTTAGCCATTAAATTAATTAATTTATTAAACTTACACAATCTCTTGCAATCCCAGCCGTCCATTTTCCTCAGCCCCCTCATCCTCACCATCCATCCTATCTCATCTGATCATCATCATCATCAAACTCACATTTCTCATCTCTCTCTCTTTCCCTCGATCATCTTCTTCATTTCCTTCTAGAAACCCGAACACCTAAACCGTGAGAAACAAACCATTCAAACGTCTTCCAAACGTCCTCCTTTTCCTGTGACTTGTGAAGGAAAAAGTAAGAGTGAATAAAGACGATGAGGACGGTGCTAGAGGCGTTGACCATCGTGGACGGTGGTGGGAGTTCGACGGTGAAACCCGAACACTGTTTTTGGGTCCGAAAATGGTGCAAATGGTTTCAATGGTTATGGACCATTTCTATCGACCAGATAAGGTTCCTTGAGGTGAGACAAACTCCATGAGTTAGGAGTTGAGAGTTGCAGGGGCCCGAGGCGGCCGGGAGTCGAAACGGTAAGGTTTTGATTCAAAAATTGAAAGTGGGATTTTATGGTTTATTGGTTGAATTGATGGACTGGGTTGTGATCTAGGGATTTGGACGAAGCTAGGGGACTTGCTTTCGAAGGGAATGGTGGTCGGAGACGACGGCAGAACGCAGTTGCAGGTGGCGGTTACTGTTCCTCTTCGAACATGTGAGATCTCGACCTTATTTTATGATTTTGAGCTTGTAGATAGAACCTAGGCAATTAGACGAAATTGTAGGGATTGAAAACATTGAAAATGGTTGAGAAAATGGCGTTGAACCGTGAACATCGGTTCGGTTGGACTGCGCCGGTCTGAACGGATCTGGACACGGGTTCAACGAGAGGTTGAAGACGACTGTGCCTGGTGCGAGAGGCCCACGCGCAGCTCCTTCAGGTGTCGCGTGAGGGCGCTTGGTACACTTTTTGGGAAAGTTGTCAACACAACTTTTAATTTATTTGATGTAACCAACATTTTGGGACTGGTTTCGAGTCAATCGGATATCGTTTCGATGTAGTTCAGGATGTCCGAAGGTTTAGAATCGAGTTTAAAAATAGTTAAAAATTTGGGAAAATTACAGGGTTTTAATGAAAGCTTAATAATGTAGTTAGTAACCATCTAGTATGATTTGGACTGATTTGGGAATCCCGGTGGTTTTTGATTTGAAAAGGTAAACTCGGGCATGAGACCCATTTGCTTTGGAAACCCTCGGACTTGAAGTCCATTTTAGTTTCATTATCGAGTCAGGGGCCCAATTGATTCGTGGATTGATTTCAGAGTTGGAAATATGGAATTGGGCATGAGACCCATTTGATTTACGAACTATTGTACTTCGAGTCCATTTGACTTAGTAAGGCATTGGGACGGAGGCTCAATTGGTTTACGAAATTAGGCTCAAGGCCCAGTTGGTTTACGAAATTAGGCTCGAGGCCCAGTTGGTTTACGAAATCAGGCTCGAGTCCCAGTTGGTTTACAAAATCAGACTTGAGGCCCAGTTGGTTTATATGATCGGGCTTGAGGCCCAATTGGTTATGATATCGGGCATAAGTCCCATTTATGGTTTATAAAGATGATTTTGGGTTTGGATACCCTAAATGGATTTAGATTTGGAAACATGGATTTCTGGTTTCATGACGGTTTAAGGGGACCGGCATGAATCCTTTGAAAGGTTTTTGAGAAGGATTTCAAAATGGTTTTCATATACCATCCTTTATTTATGGATTGTCTCCTCCGGGGAGGGTCGTTGGTCTCAGTGGACCCCCGAGTAGTCACAGAGCACTAACTGAGTGGAGTCGCCCCTGTGGGGTACCCTACTCTCAGGAAGGCATATATGAATTATAACCCCCACGGAGGGTCATTGATCTGTGGGCATTGACCTGGGTGGACCCTGGGGAGACTTGGGATTTGAGACCCCAGGTAGTACGCACGTAGCTTTGGAAACCGTGATAGGATTGGTTATATGATTTTTGGTAAACATGGTTATTTGGATTTACGACATGGTAATTGGATTTTAGAAATGATATTTCTATGTTTATGGATTTGGGCAGTGACCCACATGGATCTTGATTTATGGATTTTCGTATCCTATAGTTTTGGGCTGAGTTCCCACATATATTTGGATTTACGGTTTCGGGCTAAGGCCCAGGATTCGAGAAAAGGGAAATGGTTTCTAGTTTTACTAAATGGTTTTTATTACATGAGAAATGAATTGGTTTTCGAATGTATGCATGCTTTTTAGTGAAGGGCTTAAATGTCTTTATGAAATGTGTTTTCATGAACTTATTGCTTTTCGTCCACTCACATCTTTTAATGATTTTAATGCCCTTCAAGTTAATCACGGATGCGGGATGTAGCAAAGACCGAGACATCACACTCCTCCACCGGATCTGGCGCGCTCTAGAAGCCGGTCGGGCTTAAGGTTTTGAATTATCCCTTGTCTGACAATTCGTGTCAGACGAGAGTATGGCACATCCCGTTTTAATCCCGGGGGATTAGGATGGGTCGTGACAGTAACGGTCTTCACAAAAGGTCCAAAATGTACCCCGCCCAAAAAGCCAATGTTTTATCACTTAAACAAAGGGTAAAATTTTCATTTCCCTTCCAAAATTTCCAAAATTCCTTTTTTCGAATTTTCGGATCGTCACACACCACCTACCATGGTTTCAGCCATGGTTTCTCCCCCCGAACTCTTCTCAAAAGACACACACACACATTTTTTTATAGAATAAGTAGGTCGGTGGATGAAAATTTCGGGGAAATATTAGACAATATTCTAGAAATAACATATGATTCACATGTCTAATTGGTAAAATTACCAAACTACCCTTTAGCCAATATTACCATAATGCCCTTACTATTTTTTACCCATAACTACTTTATCCGAACTCTGATTTTGGCATGCCGTATATCTATGAACTTAGGGTCCTAAGACCTTCCTAAGGCCTTCTCAGAATTCTCAAATAAGGTTCATAGAAAAAAGTCAACATTTTTACTTTTTAGTAGCAAAATGGTCATTTATGGTCTTTGAAGGTCCGAGGCGTTACATCAACCACCTCCCACAGATATATATTGCCTCTTTTGAAGAGTTAGCTTTTACTTTTGTGAAAGAATACTCACAACTTCGCACTGTTAAAGTGAAGGACGATCATCTTTTTACGGTTAGAAAGATATCAAAAGAGACCATGCAACAATACATTTGGAGATATTGCGAAGAAAAGACTCGCATTGTTAGATGGAGTGATCTTGTTGGGGCAATCGCATTCAAGTAAAGGTTTCCCCGGGATAGTCAGCTTTATAGAGACATTGTTATGAATAATGCTTGTAGTCTCACAAAAATGCACTCTTTGGTAGAGCAACATGCATGCTGCGAGGAAGAGAGAACAATGCCACCTATGTGCCAGATCATGCCAGTACGGGCGAAAAAACCTCCAAACGATCATCACCATGCAAAAAGGATGTCGTCAAAAACTTTCCATATAGGGTGTCCAACAAACGCAAGCCAACCAAACTTCAAATGCCTCAGCCATTGGGAAGCCTAATTTTCAATTCTCAATACTAGTCCACCAGATTTATAATGGGATCAAGGATAAGGCATGGTTCAAAAAACCAGGACCCGTTAAAGGCAATCAGGAAATGGCTGATAAAACCAAATTTTGTGCCTATCATAAATGCTATGGGCACAAAATTTGTGCATGTATATCTTTTGAGAGATATCTCCAAAATCTTGTGAAGGAAGGACATTGTACTAATTACATAAAAAGAAGACCACAGATCATCTGGAGAATAAAGGACCCCAGGAGCCTACATCAAAAGTGATTCGCATCATCACAATCATTTCCAAATCAGAATTGTTAGGAAGAACTTCCAATCAGAAAAAAAAAGGGAAGATCGGTGATGCCTTGGCAGTGGCTCAAGTCTCCAATATTGCCACCCCCGGGATGACCGACGGCCTTGTCGTTGGGTTCTCTTTGAAAGATAAGGAAGGACTTGATTGTATCAATCTAGGTCGAACATGGTCAAATTGATCAAATCCATATTGACAAAGGAAGCGTAGAAAATATCCTCAGCCTATATTTTATACGCAAAAATAGGTTTGGATAAATTCATCACTGAAAGGGCCTTCCCACTTCAGGGTTTTAATGGATCAACGAGCATGACCGTTGGTACTCTCTAGTTAGATGTTCATTCTCCACCTATCGTCACATCACAAATTTTCTATGTCATGGATGAGTATTTGCCATACAATGGTATGTTAGGAAGACCATGGCTTCAAAAATCTTGGCCAGCACATTAAGCCTTTATCAAAAAATCAAATTCCCGATCCGAGGAGGAAGTATTGGAGAGATAAAGAGAGATCAAGCTATGGCTTGACGGTGCCTCATTGAAGGGTTGAAAGAGATTAAGGAGACTACACTTACTCCTCATGTTGACACAATCACTGGGGGCAAATCTCTTTCTTCGTCTTCTAAACAGCAACTGACTGAATGTTAATCTAGGTGTACTAGAATCGAACAAGACATAGAATCCTTGTCAAATTCAAGCCTTCCTCTAAGAAGCACCAAAGTCTTCCTCCTGGAAGCACTTAAAGCCTTCCACTAGGAAGCATTTCAAAACTTTCTCTTGAAAGCATTAAATTCTTAATTTAGGGTGCAGCTAAGCATTCATTCAGGAATCAAAGTCTTCGCCATGCGAAGCATCTACACCTTCCCCCAACAAAGTACTGATGCCTTCGCCATGCAAAGCATCTAAGCCTGCGCCATGCGAAGCAACTAAGCCTTTTCCCTGCGAAGTATCTAAGCCTTCACCATGGGAAGCATCCAAGCCTTCACCTTGCAAAGCATCAAAGCTTTCCACCGGGAAGCACCTCAAGCCTTCCTCTTGGAAGCGCTTAAGCTTTTCTATAAAGCACATCAAGCCTTCTTTTAAGATGTAAAAGTCATTCCTTGAAGGAAAAAAAAAACAATAACCCTTCCTTGAAGTAAAAGTCCTCTTAGAACCCCAATGTTGAATGCCCATGGCTACAATAGGGACATTTGATGAACCAACAAGTTCGGAAGTTAATTCAAACAAATTCAACATATGTATCTCAAAATTATGCATAAACAACATTTTCATTTCTTCATTCGAAACACGGTTGGAAAATTACATATCAATTGCTTAAACCCATTATTCAATACTAGAAAGAAGATACAATCATATACAAAAAACAACTAATCTATGGAAACTTTGGGAGCCAATCATCAATGCCCATCGTCTTCTAAAACTCCGCCCATTCGTCACCTGCAAGTAGAGGAGAGCTGTCCAAAGTGAAACATCAAAATCAGGAACAATATCTTTCCTGACCTCAAGCTCATGTTCAAGTTCAGGCTCAGCTCTTTCTCCAGCTCCAGCACCAGCTCTTTAGTTAGGATTCCACTACAACTCATCATACCAACCTTTAACTCCTCATTTTATTTTTGGAGAAAAGTTGTTGGGGCATACGATAGCAAAAATCGCTCAAGCTCTTTCTCAAGAGGCATGTCAAGTCTCTATTTGTCATTATTCTTCAGTATGGCAGCAATTGTCAGGCGCAAGGGAGCACTCAACCACTAATTTACCAAGCTTTCGGAGGGCCTTCTACTATCCAAACTTTGAGAATGAAAACTTCAAACCCCAAGTGATGGTCAAAGGATGAAGTTTTGTCTATCGGCCACCAACTGGATTTTTTACCTTGCAATATGACAGGTGTTGTCCATAAATATCAAGAAGACTAGACCGGTCCTGCTCCCGTCTCACATCTCAGGTCAGGTAGGGAATATTATTAATCTTGGTTTCACCTAATTTATTTACTTAACCAAACCTAATCTGCCCTTGCGAGGTTATTATCTATGTCCAGTCCACTCCCCGACAAGGAGAATGATTCATCAATTACAACTCGTTTCTATCTTCATATTTCCATTTAACATTATCTTATACATATTATACTAATCTGTATTCGATTGCGATTATAACTGGGTTCACAACCTATACTTAATAACATCCATAATGATAAGTATCGTGGTTGTTATAAGTATTGTCAACGTCACAAGTTTTACTTCTTGTGAATGTCCACCAATTGATTTTAGTCAAATTATAGTTAAAAGAAACTCTCTTTAATACTTTCGTGTGCATTTCCTAGCTTCTTCTAACTAATCCTTATGAACTACTAAACTAGACCATTGTATATTAATCGACACCCACATCCCTAAACTTTAGTCATAAATAAGATCATATATATAATACTACGTAACTAGCATCATAATAATAACTAAGTATGGAACTAATTACTACTCAAGTTCTTAATGACAAAACTAAAATACTTATAATGATCCTTTAGTTAAACCAAAAGTTAATTGAAGGCTAACCACCTCATAAGTTACCCTTAAACCAACAAACAGTCAAGGTTAATTAACTAATTACTCCAATTAAGATCTTGTATTTATTATTAAACACAATTAAAACCCATTAAAAACAAAATCTCTTGCACATCTAAAACCGTACCCAAACAATCTCCAAATAACACAATCTAGGTACCATTAAATCAAGAAAAATATAAGGAACCAACTTCATGTCTATGGGAATGCCTAAATCCACCGCATGTGCCGCCACATGCTTGGAGAAAGTCCCTGCGTGTGGTGGTCACGTGCCTGCAAGTTACCCCCTACTTCTAGAAGGTCAAGCCCATTTACTAGTTTTGGGTCGGCTCGACCTACGACGGCGACCCGATGTTCTTCCAGCTATTTCACATCCAAAACTAATGTTCCAACCATCCCATAGACTCTAATCGACCTCAGGAGGACCCCTATGATGTTTAAACTGGAGGAACTTGCCAGAAATTGAGGCTCGACCATTGGAACCCTTTAACCATGGTGTCCCTGAACCGTTCGACGGTCTCCCCAGAGTGTAACGCCTTAGTTCCTATTTAGGAACGATCACAAGACTCTACTCATCCTCCAGGGGTTACTTTCGCACCAGCAACCTTTAGAGCATGTTGGAACCTCACAGCTAACTATGAGCCTTCGCGGTTTACTCTCGGTTCTAATTGGCATTTCCTCCTCCAGCCCATTCAGATCCTCCTTCTTTTTCTTACTCTTCCTTTCACTTTATATACATTTTCTTCTTTCCTCCCTGCTCTTCTTTCACATAAGTTTCCCCATTTTTCTTTGTTTTTCACTTCTTTGGTGGAAGCCCATCTATTGTACCTTTTCCCGTCTCTCTCTCTCCCCTCCTCTTCCCCCCCCCTTAAACAAACATGTTAGGACCCGTCCCAAATCCCTCAAGATTAACGTGGGTCGTGCCTGCTCCCATCTGACACGAAGTGTCCGACTAGGGATATTTCCGTCATTTGCCCAACCGGGGCTATTAGAGTACGTCAGGATCGTAGGAGGAGGAGTGTGATGTCTCGGTCTCTACTACAGCCCGCATCCGCGATAACCTTAAGGGCATTCAAAATATCAAAAGTCATGAGTGGACAAAACAAATATTTCATTAAAAATATTTTCATAAAATATACTTTATGCCCTTCACTAAAAACATGCATGCATTCGAAAATCATTTACCAAAACATTCATAGAACCATTTGAAAACATTCTCAAAACCTTTCAAGGGTTCATGCCTGGTCCCCATAAACCGTCATGAACCATAAGAACCTTTGAAGGGTTCATGCCGGTCCCCATAAACCATCATGAACCATAAATCCATTTATGGGTCCTTGACCCAAAATCACAAAAACCCGTAAATCAATACATGGGAACTCAGCCCAAATCAATCATATGCAGGGTATCATACATTTTCAAATACTTTCTTTCTCAAAACATATTTCAACTGGGTCTCATACCCGATTCATCTCAGTAGGATTCCTTGAATCCGATTCAAATAAATTTCACAGGCCTCAACCTAAATCCTCAGTTCAACAGGGTTTCATGCCTGAATTCTCATCTCATAAACCGAACTGAGACTCAAGCCCGATTTCACAATCAACTGGGCCTCTAGCCCGATATCACGACTAATTAGGCCTCAAACCCGAAACCATAAATCAATAGTGCCTCAAGCCCGATACTACAATCAACAGGGCCTCGAGCCCGAAATTACAACCAACTGGGCCTCAAGCCCGGATTCATAAACCAACGGGGCCCTCGGCCCGATCGTATACTCAAATGGGCCTTTAGCCCAAATTCTCGTCAAATAAAATGGACTTTAAGTCCGAGGGTTCATAAATCAAATGGGTCTCATGCCCGAGTTCATATTTCCAAATCCAAAACCAATTCATTAAACCCTCATTGAAAACCTAGCACGTATAAGCACCGTATAAAATCGAAAATCTCAAAATACGTGCAAATACGTAAATCCTAGGCTACCACAAACAAATGCACTCATGGAATCACAAAACATATATTAAAAAACTTATAAAAAATTTATGCATGCATCAATTTCAAAAGAAAGGTCCACTCATAGACCGTCCGAAGTCGCGCCTCGATACGCGTGCCAAAATATCTTCCTGGGCCAATCGTCACCTCCGGGATTCCCGAACCTGTCCCAATTGTAATAGAAGGTTACTAACTACTTAAATAACCCCTCACTAAAGCCCCGTAGTTTTCTGGAATTTCAAACTATTTTAAAACGCGATCCGAAACCTTCGGACAACCAGAACTATATTGAAACGATGTCCGATTGACACAAAACTAGTCCCAAAATGTTCGTTAAATCGAATAGATGAAAATACATGTTGGAACCTTCCCGAAAATCCCTACCATGCGACGTCACGCGCGACCCAAAGGGGCTGTGCGTGTGGCTCACGCGCTAGTGCACTATGCAGTCGTCTTCAACCTCTAGACTAATCCAAACCGAGTTTTCTACGGCGCGGCCGGTCTAACCAAACCGGCGGAACCTGTTTGGGCTCCTACCTCCCTCATTTTCGGTCCAATGTATTCCCTTTTCATCCCTACACTTTTGTCTACCCATTCCCCATCATCCTACGTCCTTAAAAACAAAGGAAATGGCCAAAGTTCGTACCTTTTCATCGTGGAACCGTGACCCAATTTTCCAGTCGATTGCCTGGGTTGTTCAGCCAATTTTTGCCCATGATTTCAGTCCTCTCGACCTAGCTTGATCCCTAGAAACAGAACTAAATTAAAAAGAACGGCACATAATCACTCCAATTCGAATTCCAAATTCAATTCAACCCGTACCTGTGTGGGTTCACGATTCATGTCTCCTTGCTGCTGTCCACGTCGGTTTGTCATCCCCTGGTCACCAACATCAGTCCCTCTCTCACTCAATCTCACAGGCAAGAGGTGGATGAAGGCAAGTGAGGGTGGGGTGGTGGATTTGGGCATGGTTTCGGGTTGTTGGAATGAAATAGAGAAGAAAGATAATATGCATGAATGTGGGAAAAGAGGGAATGGTGTCATCCCCTGGGGTCTGGGAAAGATCTGGGTCCACAAAAGAAAAAACTCCACTTTTTGCCCCGTAAAACTTTTCACCTTAAATAGTTTCCCAAAACTTCCGTGAACCGTAACTTTTCTGTCGAACTTCCGATTTTGACGTGCCGCCTGTCTACGGATTCATATCACCTCGATCTATGTAACGGTACTCGACCCTTGGCCATCGGACCTCCAGAGTCAAAAGTCAAACGTTTGCCCCTTTTCAACCAAATTACCAAATTACACCCGAACTTCCGAACTGCATAACTTCTTCCTCGAACGTCGGAATCGGGCATACCACCTGTCTATGAACTCGTGACATCCCGAGCTACATCATAGTCATCGGCCAAAGTCCATATGACCGCCTGAACAAAGAGTCAACGTTTCGCCCATTCTAGGGTCAAAATCGTCATTTTGCCTTGAACGTCCGTTAATCCTCGTCTAATCCTTGATTAGCGAGGCTAATCCGTCATTAATTCTTAATTAATCCTGATAATTCGGAATGGGTCATCACAAAACATGTATAAGGTTAGCATAGAGAAAATGAAGGGAGAAGTGTGGAACATTCTATAAGGATCTAGGCTGCTCACACAAAATGACCAAAATGCCCTCCATGTAAAAATTACCAATATACCCTTAAGAATTTTGTACCTGAAACAGCCTCATATGATCTCTGATTTCGACGTGCCACCTATCTACACTCTTAGGATCCCGAGACCCTCAATAACGATCCTCTTGGTACATCAAGGATGTGACGAACCGTCCCTAGTTTTAAGGATGAATTAAGACGAATTACGGATAGTAAGGCTAATCGGGGATTAGCCGAGGATTATCGGACGTTCAGGGCAAAATTACAAATTTGCCACAAAATGAGGGCAAAAGTTAACTTTTGACCCGAGAGGTCCGATGGCCAAGGGCCAAGGACCATTACATAGATCGAGTCGATACGAGTTCGTAGACAGACGGCACGTCGAAATCGGACGTTCGATAGGAAAGTACGGTTCACGGAAGTTCTGATGAACTATTTACGGCAGCACGCTTTACGAGGCAAAAAAGTGGACTTTTGTCTTATGTGGACCCAAATCTTTCCCAGTCCCAATGGATGGGTGACAAGTGTCACTCATCCATTATCTATCACCCCACATTCATGCAAATCATCTTCACTTGCTTTGTTCATCCAACCCAAAACCCGAAACCCCCCCTAAATCGTGCAAACCACTCACCCACACCACCATACCCTTCTACTTTTCGACCATGGAAGGACTGAGGGGGGGGGGGGGGGGGGGGGAGGACTGAGATCGGTAGGGAGGTTCGGCGGTTGAGCAAGGCGGAGCCACGGCGGAGGAGGAAACCCGACAACCCGATTGAGTTCAAATTTTGGGTGTTCGAATTGGCGCGGTTTGGATGAGTGCTGGGGATTGGATAATGATCATGGTTGTCTCAAGAGTCGAGGGGAATGAAATTGGATGGAGGACGAAGGAAGAGGATCCCGAACGGACGGTCGGAAAATAGAGCCGTGTGCTCTTCGATCGGACAGGTGATTTATAGGCCTTTTTTTGGTGTTTTTAATTCATAGGATGATAGGGAATGAAGAAAAATAGAGATTAGGATTGGAAGGATCGAAAATGGGTGAGAAAATAGGAAGAACCAGTCACGCCGGTTGGACTGGACCGGAGTGGCAGAGGTGAACCAGACCGGCCGGTTCACTCGAGGTTAGCGGTGACTGTGCTGGGCGCGTGGCTCCCACGCGTAGCCCCTTTGGGAGGTGCGTGGAACCCCTTTCATGGAAGTTTCCAACATTTAATTTCATCTATTCGATGTAACGAACATTTTGGGATTGGTTTCGAGCCGATCGGACGTCGTTTCGATATAGTTCGGGATGTCCAAAGGTTTAGAATCGAGTTTAAAAATAGTTCAAAATTCGAGAAAATTACGGGGCTTTAATGAGGGGTTAATTAAGTAGTTATTAACCCTCTATTACGATTTGGACAGGTTTGGGAGCCCCAGAGACTATGATTGGCCCGGGAAGGGCGTATGGCACGCGTATCGAGGTGCGACTTTGGACGGTCTGTGAGTGGACCTTTCTTTCTAAATTGATGCATGCATAAATGTTTTATAAGTGGTTTAGAACATGTTTTATGATGCCATGAGTGCATTTGTTTGTGGTAGTTCGTATTGACGTGTTTACACGCTTTTCGAGATTTCTAGCTTTATGGAATCGGGCATGAGACCCATTTGATTGGAAACTATCGGACTGTGAGTCCATTTGATTTAATGAGAAATCGGGCTGGAGGCCTATTTGAGCTATACAATCGGGTCGGAGGCCCCGTTGTTTTACGAATTTGGGCTTAAGGCTTAGTTGGTTATGATATCGAGCATGAGGCCTAGTTATAGTTTATAAACATGATTTCCGGTCAAGGACCCAAACGGATTTGGATTTACGATGGTTTGTGGAAAACCCGGGCGTGGCCCTTTGAATGGTTTTGGAAATGAAATATGAAAATGGTTTTCCGTATACCATCCTCAAGAACGGATACCTTGACAGGACCCATCCCAATCCCCCCCGGGATTAACATGGAATGACCCTGCTCCCGTCTGACACGAAGTGTCAGACAAGGGATATTTCCGACCATTGCCTTCCCGGGCTATCAGAGTACGCCAGGATCCGGAGGAGGAATATGATATCTCGGTCTCTGCTACAGTCCACATCCGCTGTCAACCTGAAGGGTAGTCAAAACATTAAAAGCTGTGAGTGGACAAAACAATCAGTTTATAAAAACAGTTTATCAAAAGACATTTGTACCCTTCACTAAAAAGCCTGCAAGCATTCGAAAACCTTTTAACCAAATGAACCACATGTGGGAACTAAGCCCAAAACCATAATCAAATCAATAAGCGGGCCACTGCCCAAATCCATAAGGGACTCAGCCCAAAACCATAACCATACTGAAACCAAATACACAAGCCACTGCTCAAATCCTGTGCACACCACATATCAAAGAATCATAAAGATTCAACCATACGGGCCACTGCCCAAAACCATACAGGACTCAGCCCAAAACCATCATGAAACCAAGTACACGAGCCATCGCTCAAATCATGTGTAACCAGTCCTGTCACGGTTTCCGAAGCTACGCGCGTGCTACCCGAGTCCAAACCCAAAAATCATATCCATAGCCATGTCCAAATTTGAATCCGAAATCATCATTCCGTAAGCTAGCATTTGGAATAACCATTCCGAACCCAAATCCATAAAAGGAAATCCATTATCAAGCTCTAGAATCAAATCCTGAATCATCACCCAGAATCCGATTCCAAAACCCAAATCCAGAAATCCACTTTCAAGTTCCAAAATCAAATCCTGAATCGTCATCCAGAAATCTGATTCCAAAACCTGAAATTTCGTTCTCGTCTACCGAGACGCACTATATCCGAACTTATCAGATACCTGTTCAAACGATTACCTCATTACATTCGTTTGACTTCATAGAGAAGCCAATCACAACATCAACACATCTAGGCTGACCAAATCCGACCTCATTGGAAACCTACTCACTTGAGTAATATACCATACGGGATTCACTTCGAAAAGAAGTTCAGTCCCATCATCCTCAACTCAAACTATCCACGTAAAAGCGATAAACTTTCCAACTATCTGGATCATCAAAATCACGATCCAAATCCATCACTACGTCACCCGACCATACACGTCACGATCCAGATCCATCACGACGCCTAAGGTCCACAACCATTTCCCACATCTAAATAGATTAGCCAACGACGAGACACGCCGAGACTGTGGGTTCTCACTGATTACCTCGTATCGATCCTTGTCATTCCACCGAGGAAACACCAAGGATGATCCAAGACGATGACATCAAAACTCATCCTACGTGAATGCAAACAAAACTCATTGCATTCACCACACCACGTAATCCAACATCGTCTACCACCAAGCAGAAAATGAGAAATCTCAGTCCCCTAACTTCGATATACTCACTCCACCTGATGATCACTCCACCTGATGACCGAAGACAAACCACGGGTCCACCAACCAATACACGATCGGTGTACTAGTGGCAACCAACAACATCTACAACATCAACATCATATGCCATGGTAGAACCTGAGAAGTCACCCAAAATGACTTCGAAATACCCATTACCAATGCGGAAAACCCGCACTACTCTTGTCACCTCAATCATAAACTTTTCGATTCCGAAGTCCCAATCTGGTTGGAAACAACACACTCGGACATCAGCCATGTGTCCCCGTTAAACTGGATATGGACACATGCCCATTTACGACCGTTTAGGTAGGTACACTCATTCCGAGTGGAATTCACGTGACTCAAGATTAAACCTTGTATACTATTTGTGGATGTCAATTCATCCTAATTAGATGTACCGCTCGACTGGAGAGTCACAACAGACCACTGTTGTGATCTGCAGTCAAATCTCTGCCTACCACCATACCTGACCAATTCTGACCAACTCTAGCCAACACTGACCAACTAGTCGCTAATCCCCATGATAGATCGAGTCTAACCAAGCGGTCACTAATCCCCCATGACAGTAGTCGATCCTCATATCTCAACTACCGTTGGATCCTATCCAGTCCATCACTATCCGTGATCCAATCTCGAACCACACATATCGAACATATGTGTATCTAGACGGATGTGACTCAACGTCATCACAATCACTAGCACCAGCACCAGCACCAGCACTAGTACCAGCACACTAACACCCGTATCATTATCAGCATCGGCACACAGACATCAACATCAGTATCAGCACCCCGTGTGCAAAATTGACAACCTTGGATCTCCGCTCATACCGAGCGACGATCCCGTACCTCTGCTCGAATAGGAGAAACTCTGCCTCCCTCGTACCCAACAACTCTGGGTACAGTCACCCGGACAACTCATAAGAGAAAAGGAAATGTCCCCCGAACGTCCCCGTCTCATTCTGCGATCGCACTCTGCCGTAACCGAGTCGAATTCAGAATCACTGCTCGTACATATGCTTTACTCACGCACCTCGTATCATCGTCACGACTAACAATCCCATCGTCACAATCATCACGGAAACCTGAGTTTATTAGACTTGATAAGACTCGACTACGTCCATCGATAGTAGCGTCTGCCACAACCTCTTGCAGACCTAACTACCAGGCATCTCTATATTCAGACTCCGCATCCAACGGAATCAACCGCCTCATATCTCTAACCTGTCGTAACTCGACTAAACCAATGTCATCTACCAGGTCATCCATGACCTCGGTTGTACCAGCAATCCATCACAACTACGGTAGTACGACAACCCGCTAGGTCTAACCGATAAGTACAACCTCGACTGCAGAGCGCAGTCCCAACACAAGATAATATGATTAGACCGACTAACGAACCCAAATCCGAATAGTCGTCAAAGTCAAACCAATCACCAACTCACCTTTCCGAACCATACACCTAAAGTAGGGTTCCACGATCACACCTAGGGTCACTCTGAACCCAACTGCTACTGCCAACTGCAGTACACTCCACAATCCGGCTGCTAACTGCCAGGAGCAGTAAATCCATCTAACCCAACAAAATTCAATCATCGGATGGTCACAATTCCCAACCAGTTGTCGGAACCGATCCTACGACATAGTGAAAGGCGATCCCAACTAATCGTCTCACGACCAAAACTCGAAAGTACCGTTACATTCACCTTCCGTAGGGTCCCACATTGTCATCCACGACAGAACTATGGTAACCCCGGCATCAAGTGTCAAACCAAGACATTCCACGAGCCAATCCTAATAACTATCGTACCGGCACCCTAACCATCAGGTTGATAATGAACTGTAGCCCATTGAGATATCACATCCTCGACCTGGGTACCACTCCGAGAGCTACATGGTTGCTCGAATAGAGACAACCCCTGCTCTGATACCACGTTGATAGGACCCATCCCAATCCCCCCGGGATTAACGCGGGATGACCCTACTCCAGTCTGACACGAAGTGTCAGACAAGGGATATTTTCGACCATTGCCCTCCCGGGCTATCAGAGTATGCCAGGATCCGGAGGAGGCATGTGATATCTCGGTCTCTGCTACAGTCCACATCCGCTGTCAACCTGAAGGGCAGTCAAAACATTAAAAGCTGTGAGTGGACAAAACAACCAGTTTATAAAAACAGTTTATCAAAAGACATTTGTACCCTTCACTAAAAAGAATGCATGCATTCGAAAACCTTTTAACCAAATGAACCACATGTGGGAACTAAGCCCAAAACCATAATCAAATCAATAAGCCCTACCCAAATCCATAAGGGACTCAGCCCAAAACCATAACCATACTGAAACCAAATACACGAGCCACTGCTTAAATCCTGTGCACACCTGTGCACACCACATATCAAAGAATCATAAAGATTCAACCATACGGGCCACTGCCCAAAACCATACGGGACTCAGCCCAAAACCATCATGAAACCAAGTACACGAGCCGCTGCTCAAATCCTGTGTACCACACATCACATATCATAATCCATATATATACATATAATTCACACAACCAGTCCTATCACGGTTTCCAAAGCTACGCGCGTGTTACCCGAGTCTCAATCCGAGTCTTCTCAAAGTCAAGGTCAATGTCCGCAGGACCACTGATCCTACCCGAGGTTATAGTAACCATAGCCTTCCTGAGAGTAAGGAACCCAACTGGGGGGTGACTTCACTCAGTCAGTGTTCCGTGACTACTCCGGGGTCCACCCGGGGCCAACGACCCTCCACGGAGGAGATAATAGAAGTAAAGGAAGGTATATGAACATATATATACATAACATAAACATTCATGCCCGGTTCCCCTGAACCGTCATGATCCATAACATCCATTCCATTGATATATATATACTATATATATATAAAACATCCTCCATGCCCAGTTCCTATAAACCGTCATGTACCACAATTACATAACCAGGGTTCATGCCGGTTCCATAACACCGTCATGTACCATAATAAACATAACCAGGGTTCATGCCGGTTCCCATAACCCCATCATGAACCACGATACCATAACAAGGGTTCATGTCGGTTTCCATAAACCGTCATGAACCTGGAAATCCATTTAAGGTTCCCTGACCTCAAATCAAAACAGTAAAGTAACCTAGGTCTCGTGCCCCGAACATATAACATCAGTTAGGCACCGTGCCTCATATCTTAGGTCATATGCCGAGACAAAACCAAATGGGACTCATACCCAAGTTTATCCATTTGGAAATCCAAATCCAAATCATTTAAACCATTAAAGAAATACAGACCCGTATAAGCAGCGTATAAGGCCGAAACCTCGAAATACGTACTTATACGTAACCACATACAAATGCACCCATGGCATCATCAAACATGTAATAAAACATATAATAAACATTTATGCATGCACCAATTTAGAAAACCAAGGTCCATTCACAGACCGTCCGAGCTGCCGCCTCGATTTGCGTACCATACGGCTATCCCGAGCCCAATCACTGTCACCGGGACTCCCGAACCTGTCTAAATTCATTTAGAGGGTTACTAATAGCCTCATTAACCACTCATTTAAGTCCCATAATTTTTCCCGATTCTTCTAAATATTTTAAAACTCGATCCTAAACCTTCGGACACCTCGAAACCTATCGAAACGATGTTCGATTGACACGATACCAGTCCCAAAATGTTTGTTACATCGAATAGATGATTTCGTATGTTGAACACTCTTCCCCAAAAGGTGAGGCACGCTCCCCCATGCGCCCTCTGAAGTCCCTGCGCGTGAGCCCACGCGCACGGGCACTATTCCAAGCACTATCAAACCTATCGCAGACCGGTTCACCTGGTTTGGCCGGTCCAGTTGGACCGGCTGTGACCGGTTCACTACTCCTCACACCTCATTTTTTCGTCCAATCTTCTCCTTTTCGATTCCCTTTCATCCTATTTTCCTCATTTCCTATTCATTCCAATCCCTAAAACTAATCAAAATCATCTAAATTCTATGGTTCCATTTTGAACCACACGGTTCAATGGGTTCCAAGTTTTTCCCAGGGTTTTCTCAGCCGTGAACCCCCTTCCAAAAACATCTTAAGAACATCTTAGGTACCCTAATAACCACTTCCAAATCATCCAAAAACAACCATAATGCAAAAATTGACAATAAAATGGAATTTGGACCTTACCTAGTACCCTCTCGGGGTTCGTCTCCTCCAAGCCGCCGTCCACGGCGGTTCTGGCCGCCCAGGCCGGCAACCAACATCCAACATCCTCCCTCACTCTCTGGCCTCTCTGTCCCTGATCATCTGGGGTTGGGTTGGATGGGTTTGGGTTCAAGGTTTTGAATGAGATCGGGTTGTGTTTTTGGGAATGAAGGAAAATGATCGATGAAGGGATGATATAAATGAAGGAAAGAGATGGCCTGTGGATGGGTGGACACTTGTCACTCATCCATAGGGCAGGAACTAAATATCTGGGCCCACTAGCTGCCAAATGTCACTTGTCTCGTAATTCGTGCAATAGTACCCCGATAACTTCCTTGAACCGTAACTTCGCCGTCGAACGTCCAAATTCGACGTGCCGCCTGTCTATGGATTCGTATCGTCCTGATCTATGTAATGGTCCTCGGCCCTTGGCCATCGGACCTCCTGGTCAAAAAGTCAACATTTGCCCCCTTTTTAACCAAAATTACCAAAATGCCCCTAAACTTTCCGAACGTCATAACTTCTTCCCTGAATGTCGGAATTGAACGTGCCACCTGTCTATGAACTCGTGACGTCACGAACTACGTCACACTCATCGGTCAAAGTCCATTTGACCTCCAGGATGAAAAGTCAACATTTTGCCCACGCCTAGGGGCAAAACGGGTATTTCGCATCATTCTTCCGATTTCGCGTAACTAATCACCGGTTAACCTCACTAATCATGATTAGTCACTAATCTAATCTAGGAATTTATGACGGGTTGTTACACTCCAGACGTCTCGTAGTATCTTGGTCTCGTAGTATCTTGGAGTGGCGAGTTATCTCCTCTAGACGACTCACAGTATCCTGGAGTATTCACGGGGCAATTGCTTGCGAGGGGTCATTGCACGGATTGACCGGTCCATATAGTGACTCAAGAGTAAGGATTGCTAGAGGTTAAAACCTCCCCCTAATGAGGGTCATTGATCTGCGGGTCATTAACCTTGGTTGACCTTGGGAGATTTGGGATTTGAGACCCCGGGTAGCACGCGTAGCTTGGAACCGTGACAGTGGTATGTGACTGTGACATCTCGAATGTCAGGCATCATGGATGCCGAGGATTGGTGTTTTGGCTGAGTCCCACGTGATTTGGTTTTTGGCTGAGTTCCACATGTACTTGATTTGGGCTAAGTTCCCTTATGGTTTGAAATATGGATTTAGGCATAGGCCCGTATGATTGGTTTGATTTAAATTTTGGGCTAAGACCCTAATGGTTTCATTTTGATAACTGGTTTTCGAATGCATGCATGGTTTTTAGTGAAGGGCACAAATGTCTTTTCGTGAAATTGTTTTATTAAATTATTATTTTGTCCATTCACAACCTTATGTAGTTTTAATGCCCTTCAGGTTGATCGCGGATCGGGCTGTAGCGGAGACCGAGACATCACACTCCTCCTCCGGATCCTGGCGTACTCTGGAAGCCCGGTGGGACTAAAGTCAGAATTTTCCCTTGTATCCCGGGGGGATTTGGGATGGGTCCTGACAAGTGAGATCTTCTGTCTACGCACTTGAATTTTTAGGGGTAAAATGGTAATTTTTCGTTTACTCGAATATATGGGGTATTACAATCTACCCCTCCTAAAAAAAAATTTCATCCTCGAAATTTTAGTATAAAGCCAGCTTATGTTCAAATTCCAATTGGACAATTGAGTTGCTTAAAACATTATAAGACCAAACTTAATTACCATATCCAAAAACCATTCGATAATCATAGGAGAATCACTAAAATCGAATATCATGAAATGTCATATCGTAAACCATATCCACAATCGAAATGGGATCCAAAAACGTAATTTACGCAAATCTCGAAAAGCAGGTAATAAAATAATAATTAATTATAAAATCACCGAAAATCATATAAAGATCCCGATCAACCATACCTTATCGAATCATATAGGAAATTATTTTATATATCTAAGTATGCATGTATCAAGTGTAATGAGTGTAACATTTGCTCAATTAATCCTCAACTCGATGCATAACAATACTACGTGTAGTACATCACCCCGACATTATCACAATAGTTCATATTTAATGAATACTAAGAAACACGTACTTAGATCTCAACGGAAAAAAATCAAGCCCATAAAATTTTAGGCCTACGACCAAGCACAACTCGTTCACAACTCTGTAACATGTACAATCAAAGTGGTATATGAAAAAACCATCCAGAAGTCCAAGACCAATATCACAACCCAAACCATAATCAAAGCCTTGAAAAACATACTGATTTATCTTTATGCAAGAAACATCAATTACCATGACAATCAGCACGTTAATTACACAATAGCCAACACAAGACCAGCACAACAATCAATCACATCCAAAATCACCACAAATATGACATATAGTCAATCCATCATTATGCACAATATCAATCATCAACATCATTGTGCTACTAGCATGCACATCTCTCACTCGGGATACATATGCCATTAGCCATCATAATCACAATTACACACAATACTAGTCTTAAGATCTGCAGCTCCTGCTCGACGTCTGAGACTAACTCACCAATCAACATAATTACAAAGCACATCAAACATCACAAATCATCATATCCTATCACTACGCGTAGTGTACCATTCAAACTCACTTCCAGATTATAACCATACTGCTGGCCAGCATACTACTCGGGGATACAGCATCCGAGTGCCCGCTCAGGGACACCGCGTCTGAGCGTTAGTCACACATCATATCGTATAATGACTCGGGGATACAACATTCGAGTGGCCACCGAGGGATACATCATTTGAGTGTCACACACATAAACATATGAAACTACCAGTAGGCCAAACATCATATCATATAACCACTCGCGAACTACGGAGCCCAACTCGACATCCGAGTGGCCACCCAGGGATATAGCATCTAGGCGTAACTTTACAATCCAAGGCAACCTGCTCAAATACAACAAGACACCAGTATCGAGAGAGGCAAGCATTCATCGCAAAGACTCATCCCTGGACCCCAATTCATATTCTAAAACTTGGATCAAAACTCATGCAACCCAAAATTTCAAGAAGCAAGCATAACCATATCAAATTATCTTCTTTATCATGTCATCATGTAACCATCATCATACATTTTCCTATCATTAACATGTCATGACTTAACATAGGAACATTCTTCAAATTATATCAACATTAAGATGGAATTTATATATAAACTTAGTAAAATTCTTAAGTACTTATATACGTTTCATTATTTACAACTGCTTTCAAATTAGTCTCACACAATTCATTCATTATCCTTATTTCTTAATGCATGTTTAAATCGTCTCATCATACATTCATAAAAACAAATCATTATTGTGAAATTCGTATCTAGGTCATCACCAATTTCATAAATTTCATGTAACAAGTATTTTGAAAACCAACATTTAGTTTAACATCGTATAAATCATATCAAATACTTAACACACAAGGCTCAAACTATGCGGATTTACCTTGTCATTTGAAACTAATCGTCCACCACTTCACATAGCTACTTGGGTACATTAGTCGAGTACCAACTAACATTTCCTAGTCCCTGTTCACAAATATTCATATTGCCGGGAAACGTATATTTACAATATATATTTGTTTCTCAAATCACAACCATATTATCCATATTTCAATTATATATAACAGGACCCATCCCAATCCCCTTGGATTATCGTGGGATGTGTCTGCTCTCGTCTGACACCACGTGCCAGACAAGGGATAAAACCGTAACCTGATCGGGGTTATCTAGAGTGCGCAAGGATCTATGAGGTTACACATCGACATGTGATGTCTCGATCTCCGCTACAGCACGCATTCGCGATAAACTTGAAGGGTATCAAAAACATAAAAGCTGTGAGTGAACAAAAATAATCAGTTTTAAATTTTTTTATCGAAAACTTCACATAGCTACTTGGATACATTAGTCGAGTACCAACTAACATTTCCTAGTCCTCTGTTCACAAATATTCATATTTCCGGGAAACATATATATACAATATATATTTGTTTCTTGAATCGCAACCATATTATCCATATTTCAATTATATATGACAGGACCCATCCCAATCCCCCAGGATTATCATGGGATGTGTCTGCTCCCGTCTGACACCACGTGCCAGACAAGGGATAAAACCGTAACCTGATCGGGTTTGTCTAAATTACGGAAGGATCTATGAGGTTACACATCGACATGTGATGTCTCGATCTCTGCTACAGCACGCATCCGCGATAAACTTGAAGGGTATCAAAAACATAAAAGCTGTGAGTGGACAAAAATAATCAGTTTTAAGTTTTTTTATCGAAAATACATTTATACCCTTCACGTAAAAGCATGCATGCATCAGAAAGCAGTATTTCAAATACATTCTGAAAAGTAAGACGTATTGCTTTTCAAAACAAAAAACAGTGAAAAATGCTTCTTAATCGAAGCCATATCCTCAGTAGTATCTCAGCCCAAAACCAAATCATACAGGGTCTCAGCCCAAATGAAATCACATAGGGTGTCACCCCAAATAAAAAACCATGTGGGCTCTTAGCCCATCATCACCGGTATCATCAGTCATGATTCCAATCCTAGCAACGCGTGCCCATAAGCTCAAGGACTACTTTGTTCCTAAGCATGTTGCAGTGAACATATCACCGGCCGACAATCTCCAAATCGTCGTGAACATATCAACTACCGATCTCATATACCACACTCCTAAGTCGAGCCTCCCTCGGCTGCTGCCTCTCTTGGTTGCTCGACAGTAGGGGCATCGTGACCTATCCGTACCTCGGAGGTGAGCATTATCTCCAAGGTGTTCTCCGGGGAAACATATTCACAACTGGAGGCCCTCTCATAAAATCTGAGTCTTTAAACTCCCGAGTCTTTAAACTCAAAATCATAATCATCATTTTGATAACAGTGAAAACATTAAATACTTATTTCTCATGAATAATCTCAATAGGGTCCTCGCCTGGAATATAGTTTCATCAAATCAGTTTCCACAAAACCGTCGTTGAAAACAGTGTCTATCAACACTTCATAAACCCAGGATTCCTCAAATCCTATCAATCCACAACTGGGGTCTCGTGCCTGAAATATCTTATATAAATATCATAATTGGGTTACAGCCTGATATATCTCACGTTTGACTATACTCTAAGTCAAACCATAAATCAACTGAGTCATATGCCCGAAAGATATTTCTAAATCCTAAAACCATTTCACAATTCAAAACACTTTCCAAAAACATCCTTGACTTCAATCCAAGTCAAGGTCTTATAACCTGGGACTCATGCCCGAATATCGATTTCACATATCAGGTGGCTCCTCGACTTCCACACCTGTTGACGTCGACACAGGCGGACTCTGTTTTCCCCGTCGAAACCGACCGACTCACATCCTCCCGGTCTATGCTCTGCCTTCCACCATCGACTCCTACGCTCAGTTCAATCCCTCGCCTGGGGGACTTGGGGGACTGGAGGTATGTACATCCGGTCTGGGGCACTCTTTTTACAAGTCCCCAACCGAGAAATTCCACCTGGTCATGAATTTGGGGGACTTCTGTTTATACCATATCTGCCCAGACGGAGCAAGAAGCCCAAACCGGCTGCAGGCCCAGTCCATTACCAATTGACGATCAATCCAGATCAATCTTGGAGGCCTAGCCCTCTGTTGGCTCGGCATGTCGGCCCCGACCGACCTCGAGGACAACCCTCTTCCGACACCATACCACTGGTTGACTTTAGAGGCCCAGCCTCTGTCGGTCGGTACGTCATCCCAGACCGACCTGACGGCCCAATACTTCCGCCTAGCACAAGTCCAAGGGGTCCAGGCCCACTCATGCGAGCAAACCCTAGTTGGTTCTGGACATCCCCTCCACGTGTCAGTCCCACATCAATTGACATTTGTCCCACATCGGGAGAATAAAATTATTATATTCACCACACCCATACAAAAAGGGTCCATTTTTCATATAAAGGTAACGAAGCATTTACTGTTCACAACTACTTTTACAGTACACATTTTACCACTCACCCTATACCTTAGACCGACCACTAACTTGGGCGTCGGAGTACCTTTCGGCTGGTACCACACCAGTTCCTATACTCTAACCAACCGACCAATTTCATTCACTTTCAGGTCTATACAGGCCACGTGGCAAAGTAGCATTTGTTCCCTAAGTTGGCACATTTCGTGCATCAACATCATATAAAATGGAAATCTTGACATACGTGCAATATAACGGCATTTTCTACGATAATGCCTAATCATATCCAAAACATCATGAAATCAATGCATCTCAAATCATGATCATAAAACATATAAAACATTTATGCATGCATCATATTTATAAACCAAACGTCCACTCATGGGCCGTCCGTGTTGCGCGCTCCGAAACCCGCATCGTAAGCTACTCCGGGGCTAATCCATACTCTCCGTGACGTCCGGACCTGTCCAAATCATACTAAAAGGTTACTACCAACCTATACAACTCCTAATCATAAACCTTCTAAACTCCCGAAACAGTCAACATGCCCCGAACATGCTTCCCCAGGCTAAAAATCTCTAAATGACCTATGAAACGAACTCTAATGGACCTGAAATCACCACCATTGGATTCAAATCGTCGAAACCTTTCAAACAATATCGATTTGACCTTGAAATTCGTGTTCATGCGCCCTCATGAGCTAGTCAAATTCCTCACGCGCTGGTTAACGGTTGTCAACGACTGACATTATCATGACGTCATGCTGACGTTAGCCTGACAAGTCTGACACCTGTCAGGTTTGAAAACTTGCCATGTGGCACGCCCTGATTGGTGCCACGTGTCACCCTCTGACACTATCGCGTCACGTGATGAAGTCATCTGCCGACGTCATCACTAACACATGTCACTAACATGTTAGCTCTGACAACTTGACACCTTGCCACATGGCACCATCTCATTGGTCCATATGGCTTGACTTGGCTGACGTGGACTAGCCATGTCATCTAACACACTTTGACATCCTCCAACGTGGCACTACCCCACTGCTCCACGTGGTCTGACAATGGCTGATGTAGACATGCCACGTCAGCTGCTAACTAGACGGACACTTGGCCACGTGTCACCCTCTGGTTGGCCATATGGCCTAACAGGTTTGATTGGGTGATGACGGGGACTACCATGTCATCATCGTCAACGTCTGGTCGGGTTGACCCGTTTCTCTATAACGGGTCGATTTGATCCGTGACCTTGACTAGGTCAGTTCTCAACTTTCCAGCCACCAAAACTTCCCATTATTCGACCCATCGACTCGTAATTAACCCAACAATCGATCTATGAACTCAAAATTGGAAGAAATTACTTCAATAGATTCAACCAAGCTTAACCCATTTCGATTGAATTTCAAACTCGTTCCTCGGCAATCCAAGTGGTTCATTTTTCTCCCTCTCAGTCCCTTTAGACTCGTATGAGTACCAAAAACATCATCTAGGCCTCAGTTTGGGTCACCAAAGCTCAAAAGTCAAAAAACAATTTTCAACGTTCAAGGGTTACCTTGTTTCGTGTTTTCCTCCGCCGTCCACGGCGGCTCAACCATCTTTCACGGTCGTCCTAGGCTCTCCAGTCCTCATTCTTAATCTCTCTTTCACTCAGGAAGCAACAACGATGAGAGGATGATGTGTGTGGGTTTGTTTGGGTTGCTAGTGGGATGAATGGAATAGGAAGGGAATAAGATGCATGAATTAAGATGGGGAGCAATGGATGGATGACACTTGTCCCTCATCCATTGGGCCTGACCACAAATATCTGGTCCCACAAGAGACAAATGTTCACATGCCTCGTAAATCGTGCAATCGTACCCCGATTCTTTCTAGACCCATAACTTTTTTGTACAATGTCCGATTTTGACGTGTCGCTTATCTACGGACTCGTATCGTCTGGATCTACGGAATAGACCTTGGTCCACGTGCCATTGACCTCCTGATTCTCAAAAAATTACAAGAAATCAACGTTAAAACCCAACTCAAATTATTGGTTAGGGTTTAGGGTTTAGGGTTTATGAAAAGCACACAAAACAAACGCTTCACATGGCACATAACATTTGAAATCATTCTAAATGCATGATCGAGCCATTTCCATGTAGTACTAAACACCCAAATCTTAGGATCAACAATAATACCTAGGTTATGATACCAAGTTGACAGGACCCGTCCCTAAATATCAAGAAGACCGGATTGGTCCTGCTCCCGTCTGACAGCTCGGGTCATACAAGGAATATTATTATCCTTGGTTACGCCTAATTTATTTACTTAATCAAACCTAATCCAACCTTGCAGGGTTACCGTCCACCTCTAGCTCACTCCCTAACAAGGAGAAGGATTCATCAATTACAACTCATTTCTATCTTTATATTTCTATGTAACATTATCTTATACATATTCACTATGCCATTTTTGCCCTTAGACAAAAAAAGTGTCATATAATTGCAAAACAAGTGTTGTCTATATGAGTGCCATCTATTTAAATAATATTAGATGACACTTTTTAATGGTCGTCTAAAATAACGTCAGGCGACGATTTTTTTCGGAAAAACTGTCGTCTATTAAACCTTCAGACGATGGTTTTACTAAAAAAAAAGGACGTCTAATGGTTGTCTGATTCACCATCAGACGACAGTTTTTTCGGTAAAATCATCATCTGTTAAAGGAAATAAAACTCAACCTAGAAAAATTATCTTCTATTAAGCCCTCAGATGACGGTTTTACTGAAAAATCGTCGTTTGATGTATCAGCAGACTTTAAATTGCATATTAGAAGTTAAAGAGAATTCCTATTGGAACTTAGTTGGATATGATAAATTGATGAATAATCACCGGTGGTAAATTTGTGCTGCTTGATGATAATTATATTATTAATGATGTTGATAATGATTTGATGTTTATATTGATAAACCTATGACGATTAATGAAGATGATTACATGTAAATGATGACATGATGGTATAATGTTATATGTAGACATATATATATATGTAAACTCATATGTGATGGTTAAATACTGAAAAAATGAAGAATATATTATACTAAGTTAAGTTGAGTTAAGGAAAAACAAAGATGATTTTTAGTACTTCAAATTATGGTTAAAAGGTTGATAGTTATTTTTAGTGCATATTTATTAAATACATTAACTGTGATTAACTTAGTGAATTCCACTACTTGACGAGAACGTGGGAAGGACGTGGGCGGAAAACCCACAAGAGTGCACTTAGTTTGTTTAATTCGATAATTTTTGAAAGTGTTAATTAAAGAAATATCCCTTGTCTGATAGGAGTTGTTAGACGGGAGTAAGACTAGCCCAATCATCATGGAATTTTTGGGACATATCCTATCGTATTCGGTAACCGATTTCGACATACCGAATGTCAATGAACTCACGAGTTTGACACTCTCATAATGTTCCTCGTACAATGTTCAAAAAGTATCTCGATCAAAAAGTCAACATTTGACCTTTAGGGGCAAAATCATAATTTTTATTTTTCTCGAAATTTCGGCTCGTTACAACCTACCCCCCTTAAAAAAAAATTGTCCTTGAAATTTTAGTGAGTAGGGTTTGTTTGCAGTCGTAGCTAACCTACCAACAGGTTCCCTAGAAGAGAATAAATGCTAACGTATTAGTTAATCCAAATAACATTACTAAGAACTTTGATCCTATTTTATCTTGGACGGCTATTTTTAGAATATCATTCCTCTCTTGTCAACCTTGGGTCATAATCCAATTCTTTAAAAAAAAAAAATGGCTAACTCCTTCCCTGCTTTCACATATTATTTATTCAAGGTATGGGTATATCTTACAAACTATCACCTTAGTGAGCTACCAAAATCATTGCACAATTTCAACTTAAGTTGAAACCCATTTAACATTCGAACTGTAATATTCCCACCTTCCAGCACTTTTCAAACCCTATCCGAATATAGAAATCCTGACTCATAATAGGGTCCTAATTTGATATTCATAATCCATTTCATCACTAATATGCTTGTTGGTCAAACAAACATCACTACACGCGACGAATCTGATAGAAGGCCCTTCATCATCTTAAACCTCAAATATTGGATCTAACAAAAAATGTAATGGCATGTCCTAGGAATCGGGACAGTTTTGTACATTAATTTGAGAAGTGATCTTTTTGCCCCTAGTTATGTGGTCAATAGTTGACTTTTGCTCGAGATACTTTTTGGACCCTTTGCAAGTACCATTGCATAGGTCCCAAAATCATGACTTTGTAGACAAGCGGCATGTGAAAAATAGAGACTATCTGGATAAGTTACGGGTCTGGAAAATGAGAGGGTATTCCAGTAAATTGTGTGATAGTTTGTTGAGTCAGCAAAATGAGCTGATGGCTCATTTGTTTGGTGACACATGGAATTAAGGATGAAGAATTAGTGTCAACTTTGTGTGAGAATTGGTGTTTAAAAGAGAAAATGTACGAAAATGCAAGAAATCAGGCCACTGATAGCGCTTTTGGAAGTGAAGCACCGAAATAGCGGTGAACCGTCTTCTCCACTATATGGGGAACGATGGTAGCGAGAATAGGGAGGAGCAAACATCTACCATCATTCTAAGTGGATTATAGGCACCGTGGGTGGCAATATGTGAGAAAATTAAGATGAGTGGTGTGAGGGGAATTCTTCCAGGAGATGGGAGATGAGAAGAAGACTGATTTGAAAGCCCATAAAGTGTTGTTAAGCCCAAGTGGGGATCATGACTGAAGTAAGAATCCAGCGAATAAAATTTACTACCAGCCCATTCAGCCCAAAAACCTAGAGGCTCTAGACACTTCTAGTTGTTTGATATCTCTCCTTCCTTTCGACCACCCACACACACACACTCCCCCGCACGCATACACCATTTCCCTTCCTCTAGCTATCAAACCGTCCTTCCACTCCCAAAGAAAAACTGAGACACTGATAACGCTCATTTCTTCATTCGAAACACGGTTGGAAAACCACATATCAATTGCTTAAACCCATTATTCAATACTTGAAAGAAGATACAAATAGTTAAAATGTGCTAGTCTAGTTGAAAAGCACTAGTCCTATCCCTAGGCCTTAGGGGATTCGTGATGATGGTGAATTACACCCAGTCCTTCATGTGGTTGTGGTATGCTAGTAGGATACCCAGTGTATAATACAGCTCGTACCAAATTCTACATAAGTAGGACCAGACCTGCTCTTGTCTGACTACTTTTGTCAAACAAGGGATGTCTCTAATTTACTTATTTTTCTAACAATTAATTAACCAAAATAATCTCACCCTTGCGGGGTTACTGCCCATATCCAGGCCCTTACCCTAGCAAGTAGTAGATGATACTAATATACCACAAAGTATTTAAGTGAAATATATTTATTGGAAATATCGTACTATATGATTTATTGAGAATCAATTTAGTTAAATGTAATTTAACCACATATAATGAAGTTACCACGCTTAAAAATAACAGTATTTGATTCATAACTTCCTCAAAATATATGAGCTACCACGTTAGTCAATTAATTACTCACTCACAACATAATCATAATCCCTTACTTCTTAATTGTAATTAAGCATTAAGGATAAACATATCTATATATCATTTCATGTGTAATTATACAACAATAGGTTGAAGTATCCTTTATTTAAATTGAATAATACTTCGAGTCCAATTCTTAATATCCTATCATTTTGTTAAGCATAATTAACCCAATTAAAATCCAAAGTATTTACACGTCCAAAACTAAGTTCAACAATCATCCAATTAATACAACTTTAATACCATTTAATCCAGAAAAATGTAAGGAACATTCTTCATCTTGATCGGACAACCAGCCACCGCCGGATGCACCTTCACGGCCTCCTGCCAGTGGCCTTCACGCGCGACTGCATCGTAGTCGTTGGGCTACTCGCCCCTAACCTCCAGTCAGGTTCTGTGTTTGGGTCACCCGACGCGCGGTCATGACCTGGCCATATCTCGACCATTTTACGTCCATTCTTATTATTATAATCATCAATATTCATCTAGATCATCTAAAGAGAAGATCTATGAAGTTGGAAGAGAGAAATACTTACCATTTCTAGTGGTTTGATCTTCACCATGGTTTGGCCATGGCTTCCAGCCATGTCCACGACGATTACGGAAAATCCCCACCCCTTCTTTCTATTCTAAAAATGTTACCAGTGAACCCCTTTCCAAGTTCCCAGGACTGGAACTAAAAACCTGAAGAAAGGCCTTACGAGTCTTCCAGGTTTTCACTTCTATTGATCGTCACTCTCCATTCTGTGCTCCCATTTTCCCTCTTCCCATTGGCTGATGCTATTTCTCACAATTTCCACCATTCCTCCCTTTTTCACTATTTTCTGGTTCCTAAGCACCGATTCCCTTCCATTGCACATACACTTATATATATAGTTGTGCTAGGTCGATGGAAGACATTTCGGGTAAATATCTGAAGAAGGATAAAGAACATTCTAGAAAATTCTCGGCTTTTCATGCCAAATTACCAAAATTGTAAGACCCGTGTCCTGGAGGGAACGATGAACAATCCCACATTCCTGCGAGGGGGAATGGTCTGGGAGAGGATGGTGGTGTGCCTTAAAGGTGTAGGCACACACCTATCTAGCACTAGGCCTTTTGGGAGCTCAAGTGGCTTTGGGGGGGATTGGAACCCCAAAGTTAAGCGAGTTGAGGCTGGTGCAATTCCATGATGGGTGACCCCCTGGGAAGTTGCACCATGAGCTCCCGAAAACAAAACCGTGAGGGCGAGGCCCAAAGCGGACAATATGGTACTAGATGAGTTGGGTCCTGACTGAGGGGAGTTGGGTCCTGACAATTTGGTATCAGAGACAAACCTCAACAGGGAAGTGTGCCAGCGAGGACGCTGGGCCCTAAGGGGGTGGATTGTATGACCCGTGTCCTGGAGGGAACGATGAACAATCCCACATTCCTGCGAGGGGGAATGGTCTGGGAGAGGATGGTGGTGTGCCTTAAAGGTGTAGGCACACACCTATCTAGCACTAGGCCTTTTGGGAGCTCAAGTGGCTTTGGGGGGGATTGGAACGCCAAAGTTAAGCGAGTTGAGGCGAGTGCAATTCCATGATGGGTGACCCCCTGGGAAGTTGCACCATGAGCTCCCGAAAACAAAACCGTGAGGACGAGGCCTAAAGCGAACAATATGGTGCTAGATGAGTTGGGTCTTGACTAAGGAGAGTTGGGTCCTGACAGTGGTGCTTACGGGCTTGGGGTTCATAATGGGTGGTGTGAATTAGTTATTCAATGATGAGTGAGGAATTCATAGTTATTGGATGAGCTCGTGTGACAGTTGTTCTTGGGAAAATCACTTGCATCGTGTTGCATGCTTGAGTTGACTACGTTAACCCAGATTTTCGGGAACTGCGACGTTATGACCGACTAATGAGATCGTCCTTTTTCAAACGTGGGAACCTCCTTTAGGAACTCTGCAAAGGTTTTCGTAAGTGATGTCTGCATCATTGTGTGCTTCCTTAAGGGCTACGAAATGAAATATTTCTCAATGATCGTGACCGAGAGACTTTTATCTCGGGTAAAGAGCATGTAACCCATCGTGGGTTTCTTATTGAGGATCTCCTCGTAGTTTGGGGAATCCTATCACTATTTTTTAGTTGTGCAAACCAGACTCTCGTAGAACGAACCCTAGAAACTATTTGATTTCCTAGTTCCAAAATTTCCTTGATTTTTATGCCCTTGCTTTGAGAAAATTTTTCTCTTAAACTGAGTCATTAATCCCTCATACGTATTAAAATGAGGTTAACGGTCTTTCCTCCACAGAAAAAAGGCGATTTTACTTTACTTCGTTCTTTCACTGGATTAATGGAGACATTTACTTTTTTGTGTAAACTTATTGTTATGTCATTTTATTTTCAAATAACTTGAGTTTACTCAACAAAATTTCAGTATCGAGATTGTACCAAATATTATGATGTGATACATCTTGACGCCATATGGATTCACTGAGCTTGCTGCTAAATTTCGTTTACGACTTGAAATCCTATCTAGCTAAATCATGCATTTTTACAACCGGGGATTGTGTTCCCCTATTTGTTGCGTTTATGTAATATTGTTATAAACCATAACTTTGGAGTTACTTTCGATAACCGCTTGGGACTTTTGACAACGGTTCAGTTTGACGAATAATATTCCCTGGTGGATTTGGTAAATACTTTTAAATTCTTTAACCTAATTGCATATTTTGGTGTTTTCTCCATGTTGCACACACTTGATTCTATCCTATGGTCTCTCCGTATTCTTTTCAGGAATTCACCATGACACGACCCACCCCCAATCTCCCGGGATTAAGAGCTAAGTCATGCTCCCGTCTAACTTACGCATGACACGAAGGCTAAACCGACGTCCAACCTCCATGTGACACGTAAGTCAAACAAGGGATTCCCAAACGAACCGTTTACTACTTCCGGACTTCCCAGAGCGCGTAGACTCTACTGTGGATCGCGTGTGTGATGTCTCCGTCTCTCTCGACCCACAACCCGCATCGCGACAACCTGGAGGGTATCGAAAACACAAAAGATTGTAAGTGGACAAAAATAAAGGATAAGTTTGGAAAACAGTTTATAAGAAAAGACAATTATACCCTCCATTTAAAAACCAATGCATGCATATGATAACCATTCCATATCCGAGAAACCATTTTTGAAAACCAGAATAATTTCCTTTCCTCAAATCCACATTTCAAATCCAGGGCTTCAGCCCATAATCATAAATTCTCATCAAATCCAAATCAACCGGGCCAATTCACAAAACATCTGAAAACTAGTGAAAAACCAGTGGAAAACATCAATCGATCAGGTTGTTGGATCTCAAGTGCGCCTGAGTCTTTAAACTCAAAACCATGCGCATAATCAGGCCTTCCCGGGATATCAACGATTCTTTAAACTCAAAACACAATCAATAGGCCTCAGGGGATATCATATCCGAATCTTTAAACTCAAAACATATACCGAGTCTTTAAACTCAAAACATATCAATCCAGGGCCCTCCCCCGTCAATCAACCGAGTCTTTAAACTCAAAACCAGATCCAGCCGTTTTTCTTTTTTTTTTCCACGTCTTGAAACCCAAACCCATTTTTCAATCAACAGTTAAAACAATAGAAAATCCATACCCGAATTCCAAATAATTATTCCGTAAGCTAGCATCCAGAACCATCATCCCGAACCCAAATCCAGAATTTCCCTTTCAAGGTTCAAAACCGAATCAAGAATCATCTTTTCAGAATCCGGTTCCAAAACCGAAATCTCGTTTATCGAAATCACATGAACAGGGCTCCAAGCCCTAAATCACTTTTCCAAAATCCATCATAAACCATTGAAATCAAATCATATTCCAAATCCCGAAATCAAATCATCAAAACCCGGATCAAATCACAAGAGAAATCGAAAACTCGTAAAACGTACAAATACGTACTTATCTCGAAATCCGTGCAAAATCATAAATCATCAATATCAACTCACAAATATAGAAATCACTTATAGAAAACATTTAAAAACATATATGCATGCATCATAAGTTTGAAAGAAAAGTCCACTTACAGACCATTCGCGTCGCTACCTCGATAAGCGCACTTATGCTTTCCCGGCTAATCCACTATCATCGGCTTCCCCGAACCTGTCCAGATCCCATAATAAGGTCACTAATTACTTCATTAAGCTTCAACTAAAGCCCCGTAATTTTTCCGAATTTTTTTCTATTTTTAGCCGAGCCCTAAAACCTTCGGACATCCCGAAACATATCGAGACGATGTCCGATTAACTCGAAACCAGTGCCAAAATGTTCATTATATCGAATACTTTAAAAGTCGTGTTAGAAACTTCCCTAAAAGGGGTCCCACGCGCCCTCACGCCCCACCCAAAGGGCTGTGCATGGGAGCCACGCGCCTGCACTGTTCATCGTCTCCTTCATCTCGCCGACCAGGTCCAGACCGGTTCAAACCGATCCAGTTCAACCGAACCGCCGCAGGCGGTTTTTCACCATTTTCCACTTGTTTTCCAATCCATTCTTTACCAGTTACATCGTCGACTCATTCCTACTTGTTCTACCTAAGAAAAATAATGAAACTAGGTTAGATTACTACCTTCCCTATTAAAGAAAATTGACGCAAAAGTTCCCCCTCTGTTCTCAGCCACCACCGTCGTCCTCCGGCCACGGTTTCCTATTCTCTGAACTCGTCTCAGTCTCCAGGAACTAACCTAGTCAACCAAATCGTGTCTCAACCGATAAACAATAGTTTACCATTCCATGAACCCAAACAGAGAAACAAAGACGTTGGAATGGCTTACATGTACCCTTCGATTCCATCGTGGCACGACCACGGTCCTGCAGTCTTCCTTACTTCTTTTTTGTTCACTGAATCCCACCAACAACACCACCCACAGATGAGGTTCACACAGGGTTGAACATTTCTGAGGTTCACGGCCCAAAATATCACAGTGAACACTCCCCTCGACCTGCTTCCTTGTTTCCCTCTCTATCTTCTCTAATTCACTCTCACACAAACAAGCTCTGAGCAACTTACTCTCCTGGACACAGAACCCAGTCAACAGAGAGCCTTCCCATGTTTTAATCGATCAACACCTTAATATATAGAGTAACCGTGTGAGAATTGGCTGGAACCTACCAGAACCTCCCCATGTGTCCCAATCACCCAATATCTGGTACAAAATATCCACTATAGTAGGGACAGATGTCCTCATCCTACTGGACACAGATCTCTAGATAGAAAAAATACCATTTTACCCCTACCTTCCAAAATTACCATTTTGCCCCTCATGTTCATAGACCCATAACGTTGTCATCCAAACTCCAATTGACACGTGCCACCTATCGTTATATTTAAGAGATCGAGACCTACCCAACGGTCCTCGAATTACGTGAAACGAACTTGTCGTCCAAAAAGTCAACAATTGACCCTTATTCAACCAAATTACCAAATTACCCTCAAACTTCCGAACATCATAACTTCCTCCTCGAATGTCAGAATCGGACGTGCCACCTGTCTATGAACTCGTGACATCCCGAACTACGTCACAGTAATCGGTCAAAGTCCATTTGACCGTCCGAACGAAAAGTCAACTGTTTGCCCAATTCCAAGCGCAAAACCGTCATTTTGCACCGTCCGTCTGAAATCGTCCAACTAATTACTGATTAACCTCACTAATCCATCATTAATCACTAATCTAATCCCAATTTCCTGGATGGGCCGTTACACGCCGGGTTTTTTATTTTCGACAATTGAGTTCCGAATACTCCTTTTTTAGTTAAACGACTTTGGACAAGAATTTGGAAATCCTTGAGTTTTAACGACTGCATTCAGGGATAGCCCTTTTGTCTGGGGAAACTTGACTTCAGAAAAGTTTTTGCATTATGAGTACTTTAATTGAAAATTTGTTTAAATTCTTATTTTGGACGCCTTTTTTACGTACCACATCTCCCATTTTAGTTGGAGGTTAAACTATGGGATATATCCTTATGCTAGTCCTTTTACCCAAAATAACGTCATTGATTTGGAGGTCGAGTGTGATGAGAGAAGTACTCCAGCAGCTTTGTTGCCTGTTGTGATCGTGGATCCAGATGAAGGTTTTGGAGATATTTGGAATGAAATGTGAATGCAATTAGAATCTAACATGGATGATCTCAGATATGTTTACCGCAGTTGTGGGTGCGAAACATTTCAGTCGTAATTAAAAACCATTCATTTCTCGTCACATCCTCACTGTTTCGGTCTTCGTGACGGGAAGTCGTTGGGTTTTTTACGCTTGCTTAACGATTACTGAGATCTTGAAAAAATTTTCAATTCTTTGATATGAGCTTTCTTCTCTTGGTAGTCATCCAAATACTTTTATCTTATCGGTGTTTTGTATCATAGATCCTTGAGTTCAGAATTAAAGCAACCCCTAGCTAGACTAGATCACCACGTTTCATCTTGCCTCGTTCACTTTTCCATCCTCAGGGCTTAGGTCACTTATGAGAAGTACACCCCTAACCTTATTGATGCGTTTAATACAATAAAATATAGACCATACACTTGTGACACCTTTCAACACTTGATGGTAAGAACGAGATTTCACTGTGAATTGGGGTGGTATGTACTTTAGGACTGTCCTATCACAACCTTACCTTGAAATTCGATGCTTCAGCTTGTTACGAGTTGATTCCTTGAATAGAGTAGTGTGTTAAGGACCTTTTTGAGTACGTTTGACAAATTTGGTTAGATTCAAATTCTATCCACTACTGTACACCCTTGGTCGAATAAGATATAGTGATGCTTTTAATCTCCCTTCGAATCGGAGTACAAGCGTGATGTTCCTGTCCCACTGTCACCAATGATACTCTACCTTAACCCAGAATATAATCATTGATAGAACGACCTTGAATCAAGGTTTGGACAATGATCTTTATCTCGTGGTATTGGAACCTGCCCGGACTCGTACGCTCCTCGTTGGAGATGACGTTTTGACTGGCATTGGTGTCATCGAAGTTTACTTCGAGGCTAATCAACTAGTATGGGATAACAAAATTTACTTCGACCATGCTCTGGAAAATTTTGTGAAATTCGTGAACGAACGAGCACACTTAGTGATTCTACTACAATGGTAAGCTTGCATTTTGGGCATGAGAAAACTTGGCTGTGGACTTACAACCAAACGTTTATTGAAGTCATGGTCATATTACTAAAACTATGTCAGGAAGTTAGGCTAACCGACTAGAACTCATACCTTAGCGGAGGTGGAGCCCAACATGGAGAGACTTAGTCACTGTTCGCGCTTGTCGCTTGAATCCATTACATTTGCGTCATTAATGGTTCATTAATGGAGAATTTTTTTTCCTGAGTAAGCTACTTATTTGTTCCTGGGAATGTTTGGTCACACCTTGATGCCATATGGATTCACTGAACTTGCTGCTAAATTTCGTTTACGACTTGAAATCCTATCTTGCTAAATCATGCATTTTTACAACCGAGGATTCCGTTCCCCTATTTGTTGCCTTTATGTAAAGTTGTTTTTAACCATAATTTCGGAGTTATTTTCGGTAATCTCTTGGGACTTTTGCCGATGGTTCAGTTTGATGAATAATATTCCCCGGTGGATTTGGCAAATACTTTTAAGTTTTTTAACCTAATTGCATATTTTGGCATTTGCGCCATGTCGTACACACTCGATTCGAACCAATGGTCTCTCCGTATTCTTTAAGGAATTCGCATGGCCCCTCGTCGATGCACACCTACCGATTTCTTCTCTCCAGCTTCCTTGCGCGCGTTGACCGTCGAAATGCAGCCCTGAATTCGGCCAGCGCCTACGAAACTCTTCGCTTCCTTCAGCAACTTCCTACCGAGCCGATTCTTGTTCAATTTCAGCCGCCTTTTCCTTCACTTTTGAGGAAAATTGTCCTTTTTAATTAGGACTTGTTTTCCCTTTTTAAATTAGGAATTTTTATTACCTTTTAAATTAAGTTTTGTATTTATTCTTTCATTAGGATTTAGAATACCTTTTACCTTTAGGAATTTAATTTAATTAGTTTAAACATTTTTCTTTTAGAATTAAATTGTGAACTCCTATTTATTTGAGGTTAATTTTCTCTTATAAATAGAGAGGCATAGGCTATTTGTAAAGCGTCGCCCATTTTTGTACCAAAGCTCTGCTTAACTGAATTTCCCTCTTCAATAATTCGAGATCTCTTTAGCAATAGCCAATTACACCATATTCCATCATAAACACCTTCATCCGCGACAATATATGGAAATTCCCGGTTGTCTCAACAAGGAGTGTCGAGCGACTTTGCATCCCTAGGGCAATTCCCAAGAAAAAAAGTGTAACACGATCCCCTTATCCTGTAATTGTCTTTTTTCTATTGAATATCGTTTTTATTGGATTGATCTTTAATCTAATTCTGGTTTTATATCTTATATAAATTTCAATAATCTTCCATGTGTTTCAATATCTTAGTTTTTGTTATACTTGTATGTTGTGCTTAATGTTTGATTAGGTATAGGGGGTCCTAAGTCTACATCATTGAAAGTGCCTAGGGCAATTCCTGACACGTACTTGAGATAATATGCTTGTATTTCGTAGAATTAAGGTTATGGAATTTCGTTGATTTTGGAATTGTCATAATTTATGAATGAGTTAGGTTAAAAATTAGTTGACCATGTAAATAATATATTAAGTTATATTAGGTTATTTAATCACGTAGGATAATAGAAACAATCAACTAACCCCTCCCCCCCCCCCCCCCCCCAATTATTTAATCAAACGACAATCATGCTTAGGTACCTTTAATCCCCGGTTAAGAACGATCCCTATTTATCAATATTACAATCTACAAAAAAAGGTTTTAATTTGCATATGTTTTTTTAAGTGTTGAGTGTGACTTTGTGTTTACTTTAATACTTAGTTTTAGCGTATCAATTTTTGGCGCCGTTGCCGGGGATTGAAAAATCTCTTGTATAATTTTGTTTCTGTATATATTTTCATAATGTAAATATTATACTCGTACATAATTTTCATACTTGTTTATAAATTGTAATAATTGTGGATAAAAACGTTTTCTTTGTAAAATTTTAAAAAAAAAATCGAAAACAAAAAAAAAAAATCCGAAATTAAAATTAAAAGAAATGAAAAAAATTGTTACCTATTAAATGTTTTAGAGTTGCATGAATTCCAAAAACGTTTTCTTCAAAATCTTATTTTCGGGAACAAGTAGCGCCCCTTTTGTTTATTTTCTCCTTAACCCTTTGTGATGTGTAGATTTCATCACCATACACTGTAGACTCAAATCTATGGACATGAGGTGGGGCAGAGGTTGTAAACACTTGGGGTTTGGTAAGCATCTATTTTGAAAACTTCCATCGGTTGGTGATGGTGTCTAAGAGGGTTATGACTGGTGACAAGTGGGGTACTAAGAAAGAGGACTCCAATAGAGTACATACCCTGGCCAGGTTAGCCTCAGGGTGTTCTCGAAATTAGTCCTTGCTTCTCTCGTTACGTCTATCCCAACTGGCCATGATTAACGTTGGATGGTGGAGGGGATTGAAATATGTTTACCAGTACGTGCAGGTCGTACGCCCATGAAAGTACTATGAGAAGCAATGTGGGAAAGTTATTCATGTCACTCTAAGACTCTATCTATTGCATTGATAGATTTCATACCCTCCCTGTGGTTTCATGATGCTCATATTTCATCACCGGGCCCCCTATGACTAAGTGAATATAGAGAAGTGTGACCAAAAGTGCAGGCAATTCTTTTCATGCAATGTCACGTAACTCTAATGTCTTATGCAGGTTCTAACGATTTCCCTCTTGTGCATTCACCTCATTCTTCATTTAGACTTTTGTGTTGCATTGATTATGACGTTTTTGAACTTGTGTTTTTGCATATTACTGTCGTGATCTACCTTGCATATTATTGATTATACTCTTCAACTTCTTTACTTACCTCCCTATAACCTGTTCTTTATCCATACAATGTTGTTTGTATATTTTCTATTCTCTACATATCATAACTACCTATCTCGCTTACCCATTTCTCCTATCTATTGTCACGATTAAGATATGACTCTCACATTATATGTTTGTTGCATCTCAGGTTCCTATGCATGACCAAGCCAAAGCTAGTGATTCCAACTCGTAGATCTCCACCGCTTTGCTAGTTTCGATACACACCTAAACTGGAAAGTGAGTTAAGGGAAACAAAAGTTTGAGAATTCGACCTTAGAACCCATCTTGGAACCTACTTTTGAGGAAGGCTACGAATTTGAGTCTTCTTCTTCCCCTAAACACCAACTTGAAAGTGAACTCGAAACTGAGATGGCCAACAACGAACGTAAGTCTCTTCGTCAATGTACTTTCTTAACTGAGTGAAGCATAGGACCCACCAGCATTGTTTTTTCCTCTACCCAAGGATAACAAAACAGACATTGAGCTTAGAGTGGTTTCCTTCATCGACTCCCAACCTATTATGGGTTACCCAATGAGGATCTGAATAACACCTTAAAACTTTCCAATTTGTGTGCAATAGCATGAAACCAAGTGATGATGATGATGAACTTCTGCAACTTAAGGCCTTTCCCTTCTTTCTGGCGGATAGGGCCCAATCTTGGCTCATGGACTTGCCCGCTAATCATATCACTACTTGGCAGCAACTTGCTGACTTGTTTTTGGCCAAATACTTTCACACTTCTATGATCACTTTAAAAAAGGCGAGAGATCACATTCATTACCCAAGCATCAGAAAAAACCTTTGGTTCATACTACGATCGTTTCAAGGTCCTTTGTTCTACTTCTCCTTCATATGGTTTCTTGGAGACTAACCTAATGAATTACTTCTATGATGGTCTTAAACTCATAGATCGAGACCTTCTTGATGCAGCTTCACATCGGGCATTTATGGACTTAGATGAGCCCGAAGCAAGATAGTTACTCGAGAGTAGGGCCACCAATGATGCCCACTATGGCATGTCTCACAAGAAAGTGGTAAGTGCACTTAATTCTAAGGGAACCTCGGATGAAAAGATTAAAAAGCTCCAATCTATGCTTGAAAAAGTTTTGGAATTAGAAGCCAAAAAGGCTATGCAACCTAAGGGACTTATATGTGGTGTGTGCCAATTAGATAGACACCTAAGTGATAAATGCCCTCAAGTTACAAACCCTTATGATAGGATGGAACAAGATAATGCCTTAAGAGGATATCATGGGGGCCAACGGTTCAATAACTTTAACAACTATGGACAAGGCAACCGTGATCATCCGGGATTCAAGTGGAGCAGCAATGAAGGATGTTTGAACCCTCTAGCTCAACACCAACAAGGGTACTCACGGTCACAATTCATACCAAGACCACCAATGCCTCATCAACCTATGGGTATGCAACAAGTTCCTCCGGTTCATCAATTCTCTAACCCAGATTATGATAAGATGTTTGCACAATTATCCACTTCAACTCAGGTCCTTCTGGATAGCCAAAAGAAAACAAAGGAGATGTTGAACACTCATGGTCTTGACATTTCCGAAATAAACAAGCAAATTGGTCAAATTGTCTATTTCATGGGACAAGTCAAAGATATGGGGAAGTTGCATTCACAAATCATTCCCAACCAAAAAAAAATGGTTTTGAGCATGCTAATTAAGTTACAACTCGTAGTGGGAAGGTTTAGCATGACCCTATGCCTAACGAAGGCCCGAAATCAAGTTATATGGAGGCTAGGAAGGGAAGTGACGAATTTGTTCAGGATGAGTATGAAAAGATCACCATTCCGAACAAGGAAGTGGCATCAATGCCAACACCATCTAGCCACGGCAAAGGTAAAAATCCTATTTCTTCAAGTTCTATTACTACTAACACCTTGTTGTCTCGTGCACCTTTTCCAAGCAGATTTGCAAAAACTAAGAAGGATGAGAAGTATGAAGAGATCTTTGACATATTCAGGAAGGTACAAGTGAACTTGCCATTGATTGAATGCATCAAACAGGTACCAGCTTATGCCAAGTTCCTCAAGGAGCTATGCAGTTAAAGACGACAAACAAGGGAGAAAGAGGCAGTTAAGGTAAACGAAACTCTTTCTGCAGTTATCCAATGAAAACATTCACCAAAATTGAAAGATCCCTGAAGCTTTTCAGTTCCCTGCGTAATAGGTAACAAGTCATTTGATAATGTCATGCTAGATTTGGGTGCATCAATCAATGTTATGCCATACTATATATATGAATTATTGAATCTAGGTGAATTAAAGAAAGGCAATGTGATTATTCAATTAGCAGATCGTTCTCACACATATCCAAGAGTATATGTAGAAGATGTTTTTGTGCTGGTTAATCAGCTTATCATTCCTACTGACTTCTATATACTTGACATGAATGAGAGTCCTTTGGACAACACACTATTACTTTTGGGACGTCCATTCATGTGGACTGTAAGAACAAAGATAGATGTCCACAATGGTCTTCTATCCATAGAATTTGATGGGGAGATGATCGAGTTCAACATGTTCGAAACTATGAGGTATCCTACTACTAGTGTTAATGCTTGCTTTGCTATTGACATTATTAAACCTATTTCTCCGGAACACTTGAACCATATACATGACGATGAACTCAAAATAACCATTCAAGAAGGAGCAGGACTGACCTAATTCGGGACTGAAGCCCTCTTCGATGCACTAATTGAGGTCCTTGAACCCAAAATCTTTTAATCGGTCATGGCCCTAAATGAAATGCCGAGATATGTAAGTCCTCCTCCTCCAATTCCAATTACTTTTGGTACTATTAAAATGCTTCCCTCTGTTGTCCAAGCCCCTAAACTAGAACATAAGGCACTACCAGAACATTTGAAGTACGCATTCCTAGGCGATAATGACAAAATTCCAGTCATTATTTCTTCATCTCTGAAACATGGTCAAGAGACAAAACTTCTGACTATACTCAAGATGTACAAGACCACGATTAGATGGACACTTGTAAACATCAAAGGAATCAACCCTGCCACTTGTGTTCATCGTATCCTTCTGGAAGATGATGCCAAACCCACACAGCAAGCAGAAAGAAGACTCCATCCTCCGATGATGGAAGTAGTTTAAAATGAGGTAATCAAACTTTATGATTGTGGTGTTATTTACCCTATTTCAGATAGTCGTTGGGTATGTCATGTGGAGGTTGTTCCAATGAAATCTGGAATCACTGTAGAAAAGAATGCCGAGAATGAATTAGTGCCTCAACGAACCATTACCGAACATAGAGTTTACATCGATTACTGGAAACTCAATGCCACCACAAGGAAAGACCACTTTCCTTTGCCCTTCATTGACCAACTGCTTACACTCCCACTATTGCTTCCTTGATGGATACTCAAGATACAACCAAATAAGCATCGCTGAGGAAGATCAAGAGAAGACCACGTTCACATGTCCTTTTGGTACATTTGCTTACAGAAGGATGCTATTTGGTTTGTACAATGCACCAGGTACTTTTCAACGTTGTATGCTTTCCATATTCTCTGATTATGTAGAAAATATTATTGAAGTATTCATGGATGACTTTAGTGTGTTCGGAAATAGTTTTGATGCATACTTAGAAAACCTTGAACTTATATTGCAAAGATGTGTCGATTCTAGGCTAGTACTTAACTGGGAGAAATGTTACTTCATGGTAACTCAAGGGATAGTTTTAGGACATATTGTGTCGGCTAAAGGCATAGAGCTTGATAGAGCTAAACTAGATCTTTTGCGGTACTTACCATCTCCCACTTCGGTGAGAGAGATCCGTTCGTTCCTTGGACATGCAGGTTTCTACCAGTGATTCACCAAAGACCTCTCATCAATTTCTAGACCCTTATGTCCTTTACTCCAGAAGGAAACCACCTTTTTGTTCAGTGTCGAGTGTCAAGAGGCCTTTGGCAAGCTAAATGAGTTGCTCACCGGTGCCCCTATCTTTTGTACCCGAAATTGGTCTTTACTATTCGAGCTCATGTGTGATGCCTCCAACGATGCAGTAGGAGCTGTCTTAGGACAAAGAAAGGACAAGAATCTCTACGCCATTTACTATGCCTCTAGGACATTAGATGAAGCTCAACAAAACTACATAACCACTGAGAAGGAACTACTTGCAGTAATCTTTGCTCTTGATAAGTTTTGTACTTACTTACTTCAATCCAAAGTTATTGTGTATACAGATCATGCTACTTTGATGTACTTGATGACCAAGAAGGATGCCAAACCAAGACTTTTTCGATGGATCCTCTTGCTCCAAGAATTCGACATTGAGGTAAGGTAATAAAAAGGGAGTAAAGAAAGTTGTTGCCGACCACCTATCCAGGATTGTGAAAAATCAGGGGGATGGCATCATACTTGAGACCTTTCCAGACGAACAACTCTTCGGAATCCAGGTAAGTACCTCTGCCACCCCTTGATATACTGATATTGTAAACTACTTGGTCACTAAAGATTTCCCGAGTACAATGCCTAGATATCAATGTGATAAGCTTAAACATAATGCTAGAACATACATATGGCATGAACCTTATTTGTGGAAACAATGCTTTGATTTAGTAATTAGGAGATGTGTCCTGGATAATGAACATAATTCTATACTTGCATTTTGTCATACTGAAGCATGTGGGGGACATTTTGGTTCCAAGAAAACTGCCCTTAAGGTGTTAGACTCAAGTTTTTTTTGGCCTTCTTTATTTCGTGATGCTCATGCATTTTATGCTACTTGTGATAGATGTCAAAAATCTGGTATTCTAGGCCCTAAAGATCAAATGCCACAAACCTTTATACTTAATGTAGAGATTTTTTATTTGTGAGGTATCGTCTTCATGGGTCCATTTCCTTTGTCTTATGGTTTTGAATATATCCTTCTTGTCGTGGATTATGTTTCGAAATGGGTTGAAGCTAAAGCCACTCGTACTAATGATTCTAAAGTTGTTGCAGCTTTCCTTCGCGCTAACATCTTTTCTAAATTTGTCATGCTCTGAGCATTGATCAATGATGGGGGAAGCCACTTTTGCAACAAAACAGTTGGCGCATTATTGAAGAAGTATGGAATCACTCACAAGATATCAACTCCATATCAACCCTCAAACCAATTGTTTAGTAGAAATTAGCAATCGGGAAATCAAGAAGATACTCGAGAGAACCGTTGGACCTTCGCGAAAGGATTGGAGTACAAGGTTAAAAGATGCTTTGTGGGCCTATCGAACCGCATAAAAAATTCCCATAGGTATGTCACCCTTTCGCCTAGTGTATGGGAAAATGTGTCATCTGCCTATGTAATTAGAGCATAAGGCCTAGTGGGTAGTCAAAAAGTTCAACATGGACCCTGATGAGGTAGGAATGCATAGGAAGTTGCAACTTTGTGAACTTGAGGAGATTCAGAATGATGCATTTGATAGTGCCAGGATATACAAAGAACGCACCAAAACTTTGCATGATAAAATGATCAGTGGCAAAACCTTTCAAGTTGGCCAAAAAGTCCTACTATTCTGCTCGAGGCTTAAATTATTCTCTAGTAAGCTTCGTTCTAAATGGGTTGGCCCATATATTGTTACTCATGTTTTTCCTCATGGTGATATCCAGATTCAGTCACCCATCACTGGGAACGAATTCAAGGTCAATGGCCACCAGTTGAAACCCTACTATGAAGCTTTCAAAGAACAGACTATTGAGGAGATGCGCCTTAGGATCTGGTTGTACATAACGAGTAAATGAAGCATTCGGTCTCGGCTGAATGGACATTAAACTTCAAGCGCTTCTTGGGAGGCAACCCAATGATAGAGAAGTGGAGGACACATCAAACGGAGATTTGTTTTCTTAAACCCTTCAATCTCTTTACCATTAATTACCTTTTTTCCTTATTGCTTTATTTTCGTACATCAATTCTCCTTACTTAGATTCTATTCTTTCACTTTCATACATTGAGGACAATGCCAGATTTCAGTGTGGGGGAGGGGTTTACAACTTTATTGAGTCTTATTTAGAAAAAATGAAAAAAAAAACAAAACAATAAAAAGAAATCGAAAAGCAACAAAACCCCAAAAAGATTTTCCTTTGTTTTACCTTTTAGTCTTTTGTTAACTTAGTGTTTTAATGAGTCTTAGGATGCCCTTTAACCTGTCGATGATAAGAATGAAGGATAAATAAAGAGAACATGGCACTTCTCCCAATTCAGAAATAGGTTGCTTTCCCTGTATCTTTCCAACACTCTTTGGACATTAGATAAACATAAGCTAAACGAATGACCAAAAACAGAAAAATCAACCATGAAAACCTCAATGATGTCCTCCACCATATCTGAAAAAAGATCATCATGCAACATTGGAAAATTGCTGGAGCATTGCACAAGCCAAAGGGCATTGTCCTATAGGCAAAAGTGTCATAAGGGTATGTGAAAGTTATCTTCTCTTGATCTTCAAGAGCTATTGCAATCTGGTTGTAATTTGAGTATCCATCTAGATAAGAATAGTGAGAGTGCCCAGCAAGTCATTCCAACATTTGAACAATAAAGGGTAAAGGAAAGTGATCTTTCCGTGTAGTTGAATTCAATTTCCTATAGTCTATACATACTTTCCACCCTCTTTGAACTCTTTGGGGCACCAATTCATCATGCTTATTTTTCACAACTGTGATCCCACATTTCTTTCGAACAACATGGACATGCTCACCCATTTTGAATCTGAGATTTGGTAGATGATTCCCACGTCCAAAAGCTTGAGAACCTCCTTCTTCACTACCTCCTTCATCAGTGGGTTTATCCTCCTATGTGCCTCCCTTGACGGCTTTGCTTGACACTACCTATCCAAATCCCTACGGGATTAACGTGGGATGTGCCATGCTCCCTTCTAACCCACGTGCCCCACGAGGTAACATGAAGGCTAGACAAGGGATAATCCGAAATCCTGAGCCCAATTGGCTCCCATAGTGCACTAGGATCAGTCGAGGAATGTGAGGTCTCGGCCTCTGCTACAGCCTGCATCCGCTATCAACCTGAAGGGAATTAAAAACCATTAAAAGCTTTGAGTGGACGAAAATAAATAATTTAATAAAACACGTTTCAAAAAGACATTTATGCCCTTCACGTAAAACTATGCATGCATTCGCAAACTTGTTAATTCAAACATAATAAAAACCATTTAGAAAACTAAAGTCATTTCCTTTTCTCAAATCATTAGGGCCTTAGCCCAAAACCATCAAATCCAAGAATATGGGAACTCAGTCCAAAACTGTAAAACATCGAAATCCGTAAATCCACATCCATGTGGGCCACTGCCCAAATCCATAAAGATTTATGGAAATTCCGGGCATGGCCCCTTTGAGATGTGTTGGAAATGATTTTAAACAGATGTTTCCCATTTACCATGCTTAGATGAGGATATGTGGATGGTCTCCTCTAGATGTCTGGGACACTAGGGAAGTCACGATGCATTGCCTGCGAAAGGTCATTGCGCGGAGCGACCAGACTGTATAGTGATTTAGGAGCAGGAGTGCTATGATTCCACGTCTAGGACGTCAGAAACCACATGTCTAAACCGTCCACTATTTGACGGGGGCCTACTCCAAGCGATAACTCACTCATGTCATCCAATGCGTATCTATCCAAACCACAACCACCATCACCACTGATGCAAGCCCCAAGCACACGTAACATCCTCGTACCTACACTGATTACAACATGGCTCATACTGACAATAATTACAACATGGCTACGATCCAACCACGCTTCAATTCTAGAGCCCATCTGTCCAATCCCGTACCACACAGATCACCACTCCACGTCCAAACACATCCTACTCAATTCTCAGCTATTCATCTTTTCCTGATTTCCATCGTAGGTGTAATCTCACTTATCAAATTAGCCATACTTACCGTCACCACAGATCGACTTCGAAAGAAAGCCAATCCCACCAACGCACATATCGATGTCAGACCACCCACATCACCAAGATAGAGCTTCATTCTGAATTAACTTCGAAAGGAAGTCAACCCCAACATTCTCCATATCCAACACATACCCATCCGCTTTTCCAAGACAGAGCACCTATGATACCACATATCCAATACATGCTCAAAACAGAGCCTATACTTCCCTCTCATATCCAACACACACACACATATCCAACCTCTGTCTTGTAATCTCACTACCAATTCCTAGAGACTCCTCCAACTATCTTACAATACAATTCTTCCATGCTCCTAGCTAAGCATAATCAACATGGCAGTGCTTCCCTGCGATTCTCCCCTGTCTTCGCCTCACTCCTGAACACCGTGTTCACAACTGAACAGCTCAATCAAGACAAGACGAAACACATCAAAACAGTGGGTTCACTTCAATTACCTCATATTGATCAGTTATAGTCACTCCTAGTCATCCTTACCTATCAGACTATCTCAAATTTCATCCTACATGAGAGCAATACAATCCCGGCTCCACTCACCACGCTCACCACTCATTCTTGAGTCGGAACCACATTCACAATTTCTCTGGTTCTCATCCACCAGTCCGGAATCAAGCACCCCTTTAATCGTCTCATTTACAACCTCTCTTGATTCCGAAGTTCCAACCGTGTTGGAAGTATACCTATCCTTTCCCACAATTGGACTTAGTCCCCCACGACATCCTACCACTGGACTCTCGTGCCAAGTCTCATCACTGGACTCCCCAGTTCTCAACTCGCTCGGACGTCAACCACGTGTCCGTAAACCATCTAACTCCCAACTCACCTGTCTGTTTAAGAACGTTTATGCACATACGAAAGGAGGTCAACTCATCCTACCCTGATGTACCCCTCGACTGAAAAGTCACAACAGAATCCTATTGTGATCTAAAGCCAAATCTCTGCATACTACCATATTTGACAAATCAACCACTAATTCCCATGACAATACTTGCATCGTCCCTTTATACCATTTCATCTAATCACCACTTATTCATCTCTATCACATCCGTCCTCTCAATCCTGGTTGAGAAGAATCCCAACACAACTCACTCACATTGGTTTCCATCCAGTCCATCTCTATTCCAGATCCCAGATCCCAGATCCACCATGGGAATCCCATTCCGCACAATCCTATAGACAGCTAAGACAGAAGCTCTGGCCAACCAATCTCCATCCTCAACTCGACCCAACTAGAGTAGTCCACCTGGGTCATCCATGACCTCAGCTGCTCTCTACAGCACAATCCCAATCTGACTGACCCCGCGGTCCTAGCAACAAAGAGTCGCCCAATCCAATCATCAACTCAACTAGGATTACTCGAACTCAGCTGCTCCCAGCAGTAAAATAAATCTAACATCGCCTGAACGAACGGTTGGACGGTCATGGTACTGCCAATACGTCACATACAACCCTACCTGGGTATAATCACACTGACGCACGACGTATTGACAAATCATCCTCTTTCCATGATTCATTTCTACTAACTATCTTACTCTATTGCCCTCAATTTCATGTTGATGATGGGCGGTTCCTCATAGAGACCTCGCATCCAGGGCACATACGCACATTGCTTTAGTTCCACACTAACAATCCTCGCTCTATCACCACCTTGGTGTCCGAGTACCACGTGTTAACCTCGCTTTGAGAGCAATAACCTCGCTCTGATACCACTGGACTCGACCCATGCCAATCCCCCCGGGATTAACGCGGGATGTGCCATGCTTCTATCTAACCCACATGCCCCACGAGGAAACACGAAGGCCAGACAAGGGATAATCCGAAGGGCATTAAAAACCATTAAAAGTTATGAGTGAACAAAAATAAATAATTAAATAAAACACGTTTCAAAAAGACATTTATGCTCTTCATGTAACACTATGCATTCATTCGCAAACTAGTTAATTGAAACATAATAAAAATTATTTAGAAAACCAAAGTCATTTCCTTTTCTCAAATCATTTGGGCCTTAGCCCAAAACCATAAAATCCTAGAATATGGGAACTCAGCCCAAAATCGTAAAACATCGATATCCGTAAATCCACATCCATGTGGGCCACTGCCCAAATCCATAAACACAAAAATACAATTTCATAAATCCAATAAATCCTATTTACCAAATACCAATCCTCGACATCCCAGATGCCTAGCATCATAGACGCTTGACATCCCAGACATCATATCTCACGGTCTAAGCAACATGTGCTGCTCGGGGTCTCTCCGGGTCAATCTCTATCATCCCAGATGTTTTACGTCCTAGAAGTCTAATTATAGCAATCATACTCTTGAGTCACTATACGGTTCAGTCGCTCCGTGCAATGACCCCTCGCAAGCAATGCGCCGTGATCCCTAGTGTCCCAGACATCTAGAGGAGACCATCCACATATCCTCATCTAAGGATGGTAAATGGGAAACATCTATTTAAAATCAATTCCAACACATCTCAAAGTGGCCATGCCCGGAATTTCCATAAATCACTACAAATTCATTTATCCAAATCCATTTAGGGTCCCCGACTAGAAATCACATTTACAAAACATAATTGGGCCTCATGCCGGATATCGTAAACCAACTGGGCCTCTAGCCCGATCAGGTAAACCAAATGGGCCTCCAGCCCGATATCTCATTAAATCAAATGGACTCCAAGTCCGATAGTTTCCAAATCAAATGGGTCTCATGCCCGAGTTCATCTTTTCAAATCCAAAACCATTTCATCAAACCATCATTGAAACCATAAGCACGTATAACCACAGTATAAAACCATAAACCACGATATAGGTGCAAATATGTAAAACCAAACATCATATTCATCATCATCACAAAACACATATATAAAGCATATAAAATAGTTATGCATGCATAAGATTTATAAAACCAAAGTCCACTCATAGACCGTCCTAGCTTTCGCCTCGATATGCGCGCCATAGGCCTCCCCGAGGCTAATCACCATCATCGGAACCTCCGAACCTGTCCAAACCATTCCCGAAGGTCACTAACCACTTCAAATAACCTCACATTAAATCACCCTAATTTTCTGGAATTTTTAAACGTATTTAACATAAACCCTAAACCTTCGGACATCCAAAACTACCCTAAAACGGTGCCCGATCAACTCGAAACCTATCCCAACATGTTCATTACATCGAAAGGATAAAATTACATGTTGACTACATCTCCCAACTCTACCCAATGCGCTGCCCAAAGGCGCTGCAAGTGAAGCCCACTCGCTAGGAACAGTGCATCGTCAACCTCCAACCGAACTCGATTCAGACCCGGTTCACTGTAAATCCAGTTCGACCGAATCGGGGAACCATCGAGACTGGTTCTCCCTCGAATCCCAACCATTTTCAATCTTGTTAATTCCTAAAGCTTCGTATAATCCATCCTAATCGATCTACAATCCCAAAAAGGAGAAATTAAAACGGGATTATACCTTCTGAATCGATGAACAATCAGCCCAGGCTCCTTCTTCGATTACTCCTGATTCCGGCCATCGTTGGCCTTGATTCCAAGTCCCCTAAGCTCGCCTCATTCCCTAGAACATCATCCCATCCATCAAATCGATCAACACAACCTAAAATCCTTAATACATACCATCTCGAGTTTTCCCAACCACCGTGCATCACAGTCCTCGACCTCGCCACTCTTTAGCTCGTCGCAGTCTCCCCTTCCATTTTCATGTTTACATTATTATCAGTGGGTGAGTTTTGGGACGTGTTTGTGAGGGCGGGGTTGCAGGGGTATGGGTTTTTCCACGGGTTTTGGAACAATGAAGAAGATGATCGAATCAGCTGAGGATAAGGACCCCAATGAATTGGGTTCTGAGCCTATCAGATGGGTGACACTTATCGCTCATCTAGTGGGTCCTTCCAGAACCTTCCCCAATCAAATCCTGCCACGTGTCAGTTTCTCGTTTTATGTAAATAGTGCCGTAAAACTTCCTAGACCTGTAACTTCCCCGTCGAATGTCCAATTCTGACGTGCCGCCTATCTACGGACTCATAACGTCTCAATCTACGTCACGGTGATAGGTCAAAGTCCATTTGACCACTGGTTTTAAAAGTTAACTTTTTCCCTAATTACCAAGGGTAAAATTATCATTTGATATCGTCCGTCCGCGATTCTCCGACAAATCCCCAATTAGTCCCACTAATCCACGATTAATCACTAATCTAATCATCTTCCATGCATGAATTACCTATAGTTTTTTTCAATAAGAAATCCATTAAATTTAAAGGAAAATTAACCATAGGTTCAGCAGGATATTGAATGGTATCATGAATAGAAAATGTCCTTAAATTATCCAAAAGTGTAATCGAAACTTTACCATTTTAAACATCAATTAAGCACTCAACAATGGAAAGGGGGGGTCTACCAAAAATCAGTGGTGGTTCCTCGCCGCGATCCACCCTATTAGTCTTTCAAATGTAAAAATCTGCGGGAATGCATGTATTACCAATTTTCATAAGAACATCCTCAAGCACACCCATTAGATTAGTAACAGAGGCATTAGCTAATCTAACACATAAATGCGTAGGCCTTAATTCTCCTATGTTAAGTGATTTATAGATATGGAATGGCATGATACTTACTGAAGCACCTGTATTTCATAAGAAATGATCAAACCTCTTTGATTGAATGACACATGGGAGTGATGAAGGACAAGAACCATTAGCTTAGAGGGGCACACTGAGTAGGGCAGCAGAGCATGCCTTTGGGATGTCAATGATATCATTTGAGTGGAAACTGTGTTTCCCTGCCACCGAGTCTTTGATAAGCTTGGGAAAAACTGGCATATGCTCCAATATGTGAAATGGCAATGTAATTTGTAGCTTTTACAACATATTTATGATTTCCGCTTCAAACTCCTCCTTCTTCTTGTTCTTACTTTGGAACCTGTGAGGGAAAGGTAAAGCCACATTAGTATCTGAATCAAAATTTACAGCTATGCTCTTGCACTAGAATTTGATTGTTGAGTTGCAAATTTGAGTATAGGTGCTTTGTTAGTCTGGAAGCCATGGCCTTGTCCCTTGGGAATGAGCTGAGACATGGTGTTGAAAAGTATCTTAGGCCGTCCAAGTCTGGCATGGTGGGGCACCTGATTAAGAACTATCTCTTGGAATTTGAGTCTTGAAGCCATGCTCTTGTCCTCCTCATCATCATCTTCTATCATAATGAATTCCTCACTGGTAGCTTGGCTCAGTCCAGAAACTTTTCTTCCACTTCTTAAAGTGAGGGCATTCGATGTTGGATGTTGGAATCCCTTCATATTCATCATTACTTGGCTCGATGTTTGCAAGAGCCCTACCATTCTTCACCATGTAGCTTTTAGTCTCTTGCATAAAAGAATTGATGTTCTGGGCCAGATTTGTTGTGGTTTGCATCATGTCTTCTAGTTGCTTAGTGCCCATGCTGGAACTTGATTGGGTTGTTAAAGCTTATTAGAGCTTTGATTCTAAAACCTAGGAGGTGGATTTAGATGTTGGAACATGGATCATTCCTAAGTCGTGGTGCATTATTGGATCTTCCGATCGTGTTTGCTTCCTCTACCATTGGACATTCTTGAGAACCATGTCCTTGAACATAGCAAACATCACAAATGAGAACCTAAGATTTTTCATTGCACAACTTCTTAACCATGGTTTTGAGTTGAGCAATGGCATCATCGTTATCTTCCACAGCGTGAGAACTATGGACTCGCCTAGTGATAAGCCTTCAATTAAGCATCATTTTATACCCTTTATACTTATTGGTTAATGTTTAAATAGCAAAAAATTGTAGAAAATAATATCTTTTGTGACCATTGTGCAGAATTGGATAGAGCTCGGAATTAGGAAAATTTAGGTGAAAGAATCACCTCAATCAGAGTTATTGAAGAAGTTATGATTGAATGAAAGGAGGCCACCAAAATCCACTCAGGAATTCGGTAGAGGGCTACCAAACCGATTTAACCAGCCACAAAGCTACTCGGCAGGCACCTACTAATTCCTGAATGCGGCCTTAGGTGTGCGAGTACCGACGGTCTCAGCTTCCTTACGCGCATTGACCACATGTTGACCGCCAAAATGTAGCCCTGAATTCGGCCAGCGCCTACGAAACTCTTCCCTTCCTTCAGCAGCTTCCTACCAAGCCGATTCTTGTTCAATTCCAGCCGCCTTTTCCTTCACTTTTGAGGAAAATTTTCCTTTTTAATTAGGACTTGTTTTCCCTTTTTAAATTAGGAATTTTTATTACCTTTTAAATTAAGTTTTGTATTTATTCTTTCATTAGGATTTAGAGTACCTTTTACCTTTAGGAATTTAATTTAATTAGTTTAAAAATTTTTCTTTTAGAATTAAATTGTGAACTCTTATTTATTTGAGGATTAATTTTCTCTTATAAATAGAGAGGCATAGGCTATTTGTAAAGCGTCGCCCATTTTTGTACCAAAGCTCTGCTTAACTGAATTTCCCTCTTCAATAATTCGAGATTTCTTTAGCAATAGCCAATTACACCATATTCCATCATAAACACCTTCATCCGCGACAATGTAGGGAAATTCCCGGTTGTCTCAACAAGGAGTGTCGAGCCACTTTGCATCCCTAGGGCAATTCCCAAGAAAAAAAAGTGTAACACGATCCCCTTATCCTGTAATTGTCTTTTTTCTATTGAATATCGTTTTATTGGATTGATCTTTAATCTAATTCTGGTTTTATATCTTATATAAATTTCAATAATCTTCCATGTGTTTCAATATCTTGGTTTTTGTTATACTTGTATGTTGTTCTTAATGCTTGATTAGATATAGGCGGTTCCGAGTATAGATCATTGTAAGTGTGTCGGGCAATTCCTGACACGTACTTGAGATAATATGCTTGTATTTCATAGAATTAAGGTTATGGAATTTCGTAGATTTTGGAATTGACACAATTTATGAATGTGTTAGGTTAAAAATTGGTTGACCATGTAAATAATAGATTAGGTTAGATTAGGTTATTTAATCACGTAGGATAATAGAAACAATCAGCTACCCCCCTAATTAATTAATCAAACGACAATCATGCTTAGGTACCCTCAATCCCCAATTAAGATCGATCCTATTTATCAATGCTACAATCTGCGAAAAAAGGTTTTAATTTGCATATGTTTTTATTAAGTGTTGAGTGTGACTTTATGTTTAATTTAATGCTTAGTTTTAGTGTATCACCTAGGTGAACAGTTTCTGAAGATGAATTGCTTGGAACTTTGAGCAATCTCTTCTAGGGAATCCCTAGCATTCTCTGCTGTTTTCTTCATTAGCCCACCAGATTGTGAATCAACCATCAACCTATCTGTTTCAAGCAACCCCTCATAGAAATGCAACATTAGATTCCAATAATCTATATTGTGGTTTGGAAAAGATTGCAGCAACGTCAGGTAACACACCCAGTAATCATGGAATGGCTCACTATCCTCCTGAGTTATTGTCATGATCTCACGACGAATCTTGTTTGTTCTCTGGGCAGGATAGTATTGATTCAAGAACATAGATGACAAATCTATCCATGAATCAATTGATGCAGGTGCTAATGGAACCACGCTTTGGGCTTGTCCTTAAGATCAAAGTGAAACAACCTCAATCTGAGCTCATTCTCATTCATGCCTTGTATCTTGATTAGTGAGAGTGAAGATGAGCATCTTCACCTGGCACTCCATTGAACTTAGCCAAGAGATGAATGGTACCAGACTTTAACTCAAAGGTCTCGACGGTTGAAGCTGAAAATCTGATGGGGAATTGATCTTATAGAACATGTGGTGTAGCGAGGCAGGGGATTGACAAGGTTATTATTTGCTTCCATTTTTGGTGACGGTGGTGGTGAAGCTTGTGGTGAAGAAGGCAGGGAATAGAAAGTGATCCTTTGAGCTTTGTAGGAAGATGAGGGTCGGTGTGAGTGGAAATCCAATTGCCTTTAGATTGATGCAAGTTGTTCAGCAATGAACAAGCCGGACATGTACATAAAAGGACATAGAAACTAAGTTAAAACAAATCTAAACTGAATGGACACCGTTGAGGGATAAGTCCCAAGCAACAGCGCCAAAAACTTATTGGACAGAATAAGCAACACAATAATGAGGCCTAGTCTATTTAGTTATACTTTGTAAGTGTAAAAATCGATAAAGATAGTAAAGTGACATGCAAAGGTCGAATCCCACAAGGACTGTATCAACGTTGAATCCACTTTTTATTCAGATTGATTAAATCAATTAGAAACTCAAAAATAGAAAAGAAAACACGAACGATGGACTGAAGACTAATTGAGATGTGCAAGACACCAAGATGACACACAAGGACACTAAATAGAACACTTAGAACTGACCTAGGTACAAATAGAAGAACTAAGATGCTAACTCGGAGAATAGAAAACACAAAAGACTCTAAAAGACATGACATACAACAAAGAAGTAATTGGGGGGTTTTTTATGTGTTTTGAAATTGAAAGTTGAAATAGGAACTAAACAAGGAAGAAAGGAAAAATAAGCAGCAGTGAATGATGTTGATGATTTGATTAACTAAAGTCGAATTAAAGCTAACTATCCACCACTAATCAGTTCAAGTTCCTAACAAGATTTCCTTGATTAAATTACTATGAAAATGTCTGAATATGATGCCCATGCAAGGGTCCGATTAAGGCTCACCCCAGATATATTACCCTCTTCATAGTTGTATGTTCTAAGCCTTGTTAGCACTTAAAACGTCTATCAACTCTAAGTTAAGATGATGCATGAAATACAAAAGAGAATCTGAGAAATCACACTAACCCTAGAAAGTGATGTGCAATCCTACGAATGTCATGAATTTAGATTACGAAGTTGTTTCTTAACCTCAACCTCTTGATGCTAAATGAATTACAAGATGATAAAAGTGGTTAACCAAGAAATTCCAGCATTAATTTATTCAAACAACGTGATGAATCTCATAAACATACATGATTAGCAATTCAAGTAGTAATCTTATTTTATCTAGCAATCATAGTAAAGGAAACTAAATCAAGTTAAACAATCAGCATAGTTAGGACTTCAAGTAGCCCTAAGTCTAAGAAAAACTTCTCAAACATATTATTGACAAAAAGTATACTTGAATTCATTGTGCAAATAAAATAAGGAAGAATAAATAAGAACAGCGAATAGGATGATGGCTGAAGAAGATGTCTCAGCACCTCCAATCCTCTTCTGCATTCCAGCCCCCTTGAAGAACAAGAAACTCTGCTCTCCTTCCTCTTCCAATGCCCAAAAACGATTCTAAGAGGAAAAATAAAATGAATACTGCATCTAGGGTTATTTTTTTTTTCAGAAATTAGAAACTGAAACTCCTTTAAATAGGTGTTTACAATCCCTAGAAGTTAAGAGAAAACAAGGAAACTAAATCTGAATTAAACAGAACCCTAATCATGTTTTAAAAAACTGATAAATTCCTAAAATGTTTTTCCAAAGAGGGCTGAGACGAGGGTCCTAAAAATCAAGCCACTTGTGGGAACACGATAGACAAGAGTCCTAATCAGGTTTTAAACAAAGTTTGCTATCGTGCTCTCAGGGAACACAATAGGGAACTGATCCTCTGAAACATGAGGTCCTGGATTAACCCTCAAAAACAAGGAGCTGGTGGCCCCACAATTGGCCTCTCAGGTGGTGGCTCAGCCACGTATCCTGGGTCACAGGTTTAGTTCCCGTGAACCGATGAACTGCGTGATGAAGGGGTGGATGTGATCCTGGGGTGTGAAATGGAGCCTGAACTTGACCCTAGTTGGTATCCTAGAGTTGAGCTCCTGCACGGTACCTAAAAAAAAGAAAACTAAGTCAAAAGATTAAACGAATGGACACCGTTGAGGGACAAGTCCCCGGCAACGGCGGCAAAAACATGATGGATGTTAAGTCGAAAACAATAATGATTATACAAGACAGGGTATCCATGTGGAATAACCCTACAAGTGCACAAGTCATTTTAAGAGTATAGTGATATGCAAAGGTCGAATTCCAGAGAGACTTGTTCAAAAGTGTCCACTTCAGTTTAGTTTCTGTTGACTTAGGTGAGATGTAAATGCAATGGTGGTTATCGTTTGATTGCTCAATTTTCAAGTGAAGTGATTACTAAAATGTTTAAGTGGCTTTTAGAGATAGGTTAGGGTTACTATCCATCCTACAACTTGTTATTGTCTTTACTCCTTATCAGCCATCTTCATTAAGTGCACAGATTAGGTGCCCGTGCTTACGGCAGGGCATATGCTCATTAAACACTTTTATCCTTTCTTAGTTATGTTCTCGAGGCAGGACATATGCTCTCAGGAACTTACCACACTTTTTGGTGATGCAATGCACACAAAATGGATTTGATGACACCATATTAGCCTAAGAGTAAAAATATGCTCAGGTTTCACAGATTCAATCTACAACTAAAAGTCCATCTTTTAATCTTGATGCGTGCATTAACTAGATAGATATGGCGATCTAACCTAGCACATGTCATCTACATTTTCATGCATATAAGTTAGCTACTCTTACATACAATCCAATGAGTTCCTAAGTATAGTAGATTGATTCAATTATAACACATGATGAAGATTAACCAACAAAGACAATTAACAATAATTCATGATATGGGCTTCAAGTAGCCCTAACCTCTAGGAACTACTCACACATGCTCGAAATTAAAGGCATAATTGAAATGAAATAAGAGCAATAGAAAGTAAAGCAATAAATATAGAAACAAGAGTTATAATGAACTTGAATTACAAAACACAAGCATAATCATAAGAAAAAGTATAATCGATATTAAATGAACGGAAATAAAAGAACGAAATAACTAAGTAAATCGATGGAAGGATGATCCTCCATGAGAAAGTCATCTTCCGAGTATTGGAATCCAGGAGTGCAAAGGAACTAGTCTTTGAATCTCAGATCCGTAGAGAACTAATCCAATGTTGGGCAGATTTTCAAGACCCCAAAAGAGGCGAAAAACAGCCCTTAAATGGATGAAACGAAAATCGTAAAGGAAATATTGCTAAGAATTGAAATATAATAAGAACTAAATACGAATCCAAGTAACAATAAGAAACTATTATATGAACATGAACATAAAACAACTCAACATAAACATGAATAACCGTAAAGAAAACAAGAGTATGAATACGAAAACGTAAAGGAATAAGTGCTATGGAATTGAAATTACAAGGACTAATGTAAGAGTATGAAATGTACAAAGAAATAAGTGCAAGAACTAGAAAATAAAATAGAAAACTGGGAGTGTTTTGGGACTGAAACCGTGAGTATTTTGGAGCTGCAAACTGTGAGTGTTTAGGGGCTGGAACGTGGGGGATTTCTCATTGAAAATGGGCAGAGTTTCGACCCTCTCTTTCTCCAAAAAAAAAAAAACCTGCCTTCGAAGTCCCTAAACTGGTCCTTTTATAGAGCCCCAAAAACCCTAGCTATAAGTCCTCCCTAAAAAACAGCTAGCCTTGATTTCCTTCTTGTTTTAGACCTTGATTGAATAAGAAAGTTTTAGGGTATCAGATGTGAGAATTTTGTGTGGGCTTTGGGCGTAGAACACACCAAGGAACAGCTAGGACCTGCAGGAAAAAGGACCTGGAACTTTTGTGACAAGGTGCTGGAACTTAGGCCTTGCGGACATGAACATTGGGCTGGAATTTGGGCCTTGTGGACAGGAACTTTGGGCTGGAATTTGGGCCTTGCAGACAGGAACTTTGGGGCTAGAATTCAGCCTGAATGTGGCCCAAAGGTGCTGGAATGTGGCCCAAAGGTGCTGGAGTTTGGCCCTGGGGCCTCAAGTTGGGCCTTTTTCCTTCGTTTTAGCTTAGGTTTGATCCACACTACTAATCTGCACATGGCTCACAAGATGAATTATTTTCTCCTATTTTAACACATAATCAAACAAAAGCTAAGTAAAAGGGGCATTGAATCATAACTAAAACATGCACAATTAACAACCTATCAAATACCCCCAAACCTAACTTTTGCTTGTCCCTTAGCAAAACATTAACAACGTAGACTCGATTCAGTTAACCATTGACATGCTAGAGATATGAACTTCAAAGCTAATAAGAACCAAAAACAGCAAACAAACTAAAGTAACTATAAGATGCATAAGATAGTAAGTTCCAAGTGTAGGTCTACGTGCCATGCTTTCGAAATCAATTTTAAAAACAGAAGTGATCAAGCACCCTAGAATCATTTTTCCTCGACTCTATTCCTCACCAGGTTTCACTCGATGCACAAGAGTCCTAGGGTTTCACTCATACTAGCATATGTGAAGAGTTTATGCATAGGAATCAAAGTAATCACATATGAGTTAATTGAATAAAGGAAATTTCTGAGTTTAAAGATCTCAAGAAGGAAATTGATGATTAAGAACGAAGATACTTACCTCAACCTTCAACCAACATATTCACACGATCACTTAGGTCTTTATTCTGGTTGCAGTGGGGCTAGGCTAGGGGGTTCTTGAAGAAGAGGGTAGGATTTCAACGAGTCCATGGCATGTCAAGGCATGAGAGGCCGTGAACTAAGCTAGTCTCAAGATCCCACTTACTTGTAACCCACAACATGATAAAGAAAATTCTGATTTCCTTAGTTCAAGTACTTTATTTGTTTCTCTCTTTTTTTTTCCTTTCTTTTGTTCTTTTCTATTGACGGAATGAACACTTTTTTTGTTGTTTTTTTCCACTTTTCTTTTTGTAACAAGGAACCAAGACCCTAAACAACATTTCCTCAACCATGCATTGCATACATCAACATAATAGCAACACCAATTCTAGACACTAATGCTCATCACAACTCTGATTTGGGGCAACCTCGCACAAACATAAACTTAGGGTATGGCCATGATTTTGAGCTGAGTGTTTTGGGGAGCATATAATGTAGGTGATGAAAGAAAAGCTAGTGTTTGGCTACAAATGAGCTTTAAGGAAGCATGCAACATGGGTAGGGAAAGGCTTTTAGGAGCTAAACATGCATAGCCTAGATAATTTCATGTGAACATATAGGCATTCAATCAAGAGCATCCTAAGATTAAGTTCATAAACACCAATGCAAAGAAATAATGAGATCCATCCAACAATGATTAATGAAAATGACAAACAAATTTAGCATAGTATAAACAATGAAATCACGCAGAAAGAAGGCATATAGGCACAAGATCTCACATGGGTAGTCTCCACTAATGTTCGAAGATTACTCAATCACAAATGTTCAATCAACTCAATAGCTTAAGCATAGCAAAGTGTGTAGTGCATATAGGAACTCAAAGATCCATAACAGTAGATAGGCAGCATAGAAAGTTTTTCTAAGTTCTCATTAACCACAAAGTGAAAAGTACTAGCATGCAAACACTACAACTCAAAATAACAAAAATATGGCAATAACAAAAAAAAAATAGAAAAATAGATAGATCCTAGATTGCTACCCCCAAACCTGAATGTTTCCAACAGTTCAAAACACACCACCAAACCTAAATAGCACATAGTCCTCGATGTGTAAAATTAAAGCATGCATACATAGGTTTATATGATGACAAATGTAATTGAAATAATAGTGTTTAAGATAAGCAAACCAGGGCTACGGTACCTCCTAGGAGTGCTGGATTTAACGTCTAGGCAAGACCGGTCGAAGTGCTCCTAGTGCCGCACGAGCTGAACAGGGTCCACAGAAGCTGGTGGAAGGGAGAAATAGAAGTGTTTGAGCCGGTGGCCATTCACCTTGAATGAAAATTATCGCGTAGGATGCCGGATGTCGACTGCACCATGGGGGTACATATGGGTTACCTCATAAGGGCCTATCGACCGAGACTGTAGTTTCCCCGGGAAGAGTTTGAGCCGGGAATCGGATAGTAGGACCTGTTGGCCCACACGGAAGGATGTGTTGGTCATGGTATGCCTTGGATTTTTCCTTGTACAACCAGGCACTCGCTTAGGCCTCGTTCCTCAGCTCATCCATTTCACTTAACTGAAGCTTCCGATGAAGGCCGGCTTCATCAATGTCCATGAACATTTTCTTGATTTCCCAAAATGCCTTATGTTCCAACTCCACGAGGCAAGTGACAGCCCTTGCCAAAAACAAGCCGGAACGGGGACATGCCAATAGGAGTTTTGAATGTCATCCGATAGGCCCACAGAGCATCGTTCAAACGAAAAAACTAGTCCTTCCGGTTAGGATTGACCGTCTTCTGGTGGATGGCTTTGATCTCACGGTTGCAAATCTCAGCTTGCCCACTATTCTGGGGATGATAAAGGGTGGAAACCCAATGCGTCACCCCGTACTTTTTAAGCAACAACTCGAACAATCAGTTGCAGAAGTGGGTCTCTCCATCACTTATGATTGCTCGAGGGGCGCTAAAACGCGTGAAAATGATGGATTAAAGGAAGTTCAATACCACTTTTGCATCATTGCTCTTAATGGCAACTGCCTCGACCCACTTAGACACATAGTCCACTACCAACAGAATATAGATATTACCAAACGAGTTCGGGAGGGGTCACATGAAATCAATGCCACACAAATAAAAAATCTCAACAACCAGAGTGGGGTTGAGGGGCATTTGGTTTCTTAGTCCCAGATTGCCTTGCCTCTTACACTTGTCACACAAGAGCACATACTCGTGAGAGTCCTTAAACAATGTAGGCCAGAAGAACTCACATTGCAACACCTTCAGTGTTGTCTTCTCAGCCCCCAAGTGCCCACCACATGCTTGGCTATTGTCAGGACCCACCCCGGTTTCACCCCGAAAACCGAGGTTAATCCTGCTCCCGTCTGACATCCCGACAGAAAACCAAAGTAACTACTAAACTACACCATCAGACGCAGGAGAAAAAAATAATTACAACACCCTGAAGTTAAAATTTTACAGAGCATAGTTCTAAACAAATGAAAAGGAAACCCGATACAAACAGTACACGTACTACGGAAAATTAAACACTCCAGGGACGCTCTCGTGACTTCTATGCCTCAGACGCTGCCTCGACGTCGACACCCCGCGCTAGCTTCACGACCTGGAAGGCAATTTAAAACAGAAGGTGTGAGTGGAACAAAATAAAAGAAAAAATTTCCAAAACCATTTTAGAAGAAAACCGGGTTTAGCCCTCCGTTTTGAAATCACATGCATAACCCAGTTGCCAAAACAATTATAAATCACATAAACCTCATCATAAAAACAGAAACACTATAAAAACAATTATAGAAATCATATCATCGGCGTCATAAAGCTGTATCAGAAAACATAAGTACCAAGCCATAACCAACCGATCAAACATGCTGGATCTATCCGAGTCTTTAAACTCCCGAGTCTTTAAACTCCCGAGTCATTAAACTCAATCCAGGCCTCAATAATATCCGAGTCTTTAAACTCCCGAGTCTTTAAACTCAATCCGGGTCTTTAAACCCAATCCGGGCCCATCCCCCGTCAATCACAATATCCGGGTCTTTAAACCCAATAACCAGATCCAGCAAATCCAATCAAAAGCCATTTGAAAACCATTTCTAAATCCATATCCAAACCCAAATCCGAAATCACTGGTCTGATGCCCTTCCGGCATCCAGAACCGACATTCCGAACCCAAATCCAGAAATCCATTTTTCCGACTTTAAAACCAATTTCCGATTCCCGAAATCCGATTCTAAAACTGAAAATCTTGATCATCGAAATCATGTTCAAAATCCCTTTATGAACATTTAAACCACTTATCCATTGAAATCCCAAATCCATAGCATCATATTCAGAAATCACACTTTTCTCGTAAAACGTGCTGAAAACCGAACTTTCTCGAAAAATGTGCAATTATGTAAAATCAACCAAGCATATTCGATGAATATAGAATCATAATTAAAACCATAAAATAAGTAATTAAAAGCAGTTATGCATGCTCGAGTTTAGAGAAGGGGTCCACTCACAGTACCGAGCCCTCAATCGTGTCCCGAACGTCCCGTACGTTCCTCAGCTTCCTCGGGCAACCTCAATCCTATCAACAACCGCCAAAGTACGTTACTAACACCTCTACAAAGGTCCACCTAATTTTCCCTAAAAATCACCCGGTCCTAATCGTAACGAATCGAAACCCTAAACCTTCCTCCTCGCGGAACTAACCTCAAACGACGTCTGAACAACACGAAACCAATTCTAATAGACTCGTCACAACACCTAGACCAAAAACCATGTTGACCGTTTTCCCAACCGCCACCGCACGCGCCCCCACACGCAGCCCAAAGTGGCTGCGCGTGGGCCTCACGCGCCAGCTACAGTACCATCGTCTACCTCGAGTCGGCCCAGTCAAACCGGTCTCTGCAACTCGAACCGGCGAGAACGGTTCACCGCCGTGCCTACACCGTTTTCCTCCCTCTCTTCACCATCCTCTTCGTCCAATCCTAAGCAATCCAGTCCCCTCACTCAAACACCTTGAAACCATCCCTAACCCGTCGACTCGAGCTCGAACCCAAAACCCAAACTGTCCCCTGTTTTCTACTCCGGCCAACCAGATCTTCCCCCGCCACGGCAGCCACCGTATACGGTTCCTAGGACCTTCCTGAACCTCACATCACTCACCAAAACCGTCGACTGACACCCAAAACCCACAACTCTTGGTTTGAAGCAAAACAGAAAAATAGAGAACGCCGAATATTCTCCGTCGTTCTGGACTCCGTCGTGCACTCCCCCGTCACGGCTTCGACACCCAGAGCTTCCTAGGACCCTACTGAGTCCCCTAAACCTCACTAGACTCCTCGATTCAACCCCAAAAACCACGACTTGGCATCTGGACTTAAACGGCAAAACAGAGCACAGAGAGGAAAGTAAAGAAATTACCTGTGTCCTGCTCTCCACCGTGAGCTCCGCCGTGTCCAATGGGTTCCTAAGGCTCCACTCTTGTCTCTGAATAACACCAACAGCCTCAATCGGTCCTTCACACGGCAGCACCACCACCCAAAACTCCTCACCTCTTCTCTATTTCCCTGAGAACTCAAACCTCTCACTCCTCTGATTTTCTTCACAATCCTCACTCACAAATCACTCACCACTTTCCTCCCTTCTCTCAGACACTCTCTTTTGATCAACAGAACTCACAAACACTCCCTTCACTTGATCGATTTTCTCTCCAACTCACCCTTTGTTTCCTGTTCTTCTCTTCGAACAAATACACACAGCCACTGCACGGTTACACCCCAAATAATTGGACCGTGCACTCACTAGAACCAACCAGACCCTTAACACGTGTCACCATCCTCCCTCTTTCTCTCACAAGTGGCTGAATCTCAGCCCTCCATTTGTCCCTCTCTATTGCACAAATCCCAATGTGAAAAAGACCAAAATGCCCTTCTTTTAAACCAACATTCTGATTTTACCCTTATCGTTTTAGACCCGTAACTCACACAACTTAACTACGATAAACACGTGCCGCCTGTCGTTGAACTCAGGACGACAAGATCTACCTAACAGCCCTAGGTCAACGTGCCAAAACCCGATCGTCCAAAAAATCAACTTTTCTCCCCTATTTTCGCAAAATTACGGTTATGCCCTCAACCTTCCGAACATCATAACTTCCTCCTCGGATGTCGGAACCGGGCATACCACCTGTCTATGGATTCGTGACGTCCTAAACTACGTCCTGGTCATCGGTCAAAACCCACTTGACCACCCGAACTAAAAGTCAACTTTTTGCCCAAACTAGGGGCAAAATCGTCATTCTACCTTAGCAACTCTAGTGTCACCAACTAACCACCAATTAAGCTTACTAATCTCACCTTAAACACTTCCTTAACCCCAGTTCCCGGGACGGGTCGTTACAGCTATGGCATGCCTCTAGAATTGGTTGTAACTCATGCTCAGGGATGCACCTACGAATAATCTAATCTGAGCTGTGTTTCCACAAATAGGGATCATCCCAAACATAATACTTGGCTTTCTTCGCAAGCTTGTCCTTTTGGTACCAACATAGATGAGGGGGAAATTGCCTAGCCACAAGGAAGTTGATGAGATCAGCATACCAGGGATCATAATCTTGGATCAATAAAAGCTGCTCATCAGGGAAGCTCTCGGAAAGGGGGAGATGATCGATTTCCTCATTGGAGCCATCAATGAGAGGACTCATATGATCAGCTATTACATTATCAGTGCCCTTCTTATCTCTTATTTCCAAATTGAACTCTTGTAATATGAGCATCCATCTCAAAAATTGGGGTTTGGCATCTTTCTTACTGAGCAAATACTTGAGGGCAGCACGATCTATGTAGATGATGACCTTAGTCTGATCAAATACGATCTGAACTTCTCTAAAGAAAATATCACAGCGAGCAACTCGTTCTCCATGGTGGAGTAGTTCAGTTGAGAATCGTTTAACGTGCGACTTGCGCAGTAGATCACGTGGGGGAGCTTATCCACTCTCTATCTCAGTACGGCCCCAATTACAAAGTCACGTACATCACACATCAAATCAAAAGGCAGGTCCCATCGAGGAGGCATGATTATCGGGAAGGCTGTGAGTTTGGCTTTGAGGGAGTCGAATGCCTCACAACATTTCTTGGTGAAATTGAAACTCACATCCTTGGCTATGAGATATCACATGGGACGTGCAATCTTCGAGAAGTCCTTAATGAACCTTTAGTAAAAACCAGCATGCCCCAAAAATGAGCGAACTTCTTTGATAGTGGTAGGGTAAGGGAGCCTCTCCACAACGTCCAGCTTCGCTTTATCCACTTCTATCCCTTTCTCAGATATTACATGGCCCAGAACTATCTTGTGTTAGACCATGAAGTGGCACTTCTCCCAGTTCAAGACGAGGTTACTCTCCTGACACCGAGTTAGCACTCGGGCCAGGTTGGTGAGGCACAACTCGAATGAGTAGCCAAACACATAGAAGTCATCCATGAAGACTTCAATGTATCATCCACCATGTCGGAGAAGATACTCATCATACACCTTTGGAAGGTAGCAGGTGTATTGCAGATGCCAAACGGCATCCTCCTATAGGGAAAAGTGCCATAGGGGCAAGTGAAGGTATCTTCTCTTGGTCCTCAGGTGCAATGGGGATCTAATTGTATCCCGAATAACCATTCAAAAAGCAATAATGAGAATGGCCAGCCAAAAATTCCAACATTTGGTCAATGAAGGGGAGTAGGAAATGGTCTTTCCTAGTGGTGGCATTTAATCTCTTATAGTATATGCATACTTTCCACCCAGTTTGGGTTCTCTAAGGGACCATCTCATCTTGCTCATGCTTAACAACTGTGATGCCACTCTTCTTTGGCACCACATGCACTGGACTCACCCACTTTGAGTCACTGACCGGGTAGATGATCCCAACATCTAGCAATTTGAGGATCTCCTTCTTAACCACTTCCTTCATCGGAGGGTTCAGCCTCCTCTGACTCTCTCTTGAAGGTTTGGCATCCGGTTCCAAAAGGATCCAATGCATACACTTTACCAGGGCTAATTCCCTTGATATCAACGATTGACCAACTGATGGTAGTGTGATGAGAGTAAAGGACTTGGACCAACTAATCTTCCTCTTTGACACTCAGGCTAGAGGAGATGATGACGGGTAAGGTTTGATTGGCTCCTAGAAAGGCATACTTAAAGTGCTCGGGAAGAGGCTTAAGTTCTAGAGTGGGTGGCTCTACCATGGAAGGTTGGCTCTTGGTGGTGGGCAGTGTTAGTGGCTCAAATGATGCTCGAAATGGAGGCATAGGAATGGAAGCATTGAGATAATTGAGCTCTTTTATGACCCTCTATCCTAAAAGCCCATCACATGCAAGAGTTGCGATCAATGCACACTCCATTGCATCCTTGGTGCATGTCTTAGCCAAAGTTGCTTGCAACAACGTCTCCGACGAGTTGAGGGGGAAATTGTAACGACCCGTCCCGAATTCCGGGATTAGATTAGTGACTAATTAAAGATTAATGCGGCTAATTGGGGATTAGTCGAGGATTATCGGACGTTCAGGGTGAAATTATGATTTTGCCCCTAAACGAGGGTAAAAAGTTAACTTTTAACGGGGGTCTGATGCACGAGGACCAATGACCATGGCGTAGATCGGGACATCATGGGTCCGTAAACAAGAGGCACGTCAAAATCGGACGTCGAACTTAAAAGTTATGGTCACGAGATCCAAAGCAAGGATTTACGTCTCGTGATCCGAATAAAATAATAATTAATTCTTATTGGGCAGATATTTGTAGGTGGGGCCCTTGGATGAGTCACAAGTGTCACTCATCCCATTGGTGACTTCCCCTAAAAAGTGGATCTAATGTATTAAAATAATATTTTATTTTTATTTTATTATTTTATTTTAAATTTATTATTTATTTAATTTCTCCTCACATTTCTCTCTCTTCTCCCCGCGCATTAGCTTCATCTCTTCTTCATTTTCTTCTAAAAACCGAACACCCATTTTCCTACAACCCCTCCAACCTCACCTAATGCCTATGGAGTGCGAATAAGGATGAGAGAGTGATGTGAGAGGAGGGTGAGGGTGCTAATGGGATGGACGGTGTAGTACTGTTGCTGGCAGCCCGACGCGATGGAGTTTTGGCTCAAAAATTAGAAGCTGAGTTTCATGGCTTATGGATCGATCTGGGGGACATGGTCGTGTTCCTAGGACTTAGACGAGTCGAAGTCTAGGGCGGTCGGAGTCGACAACAAAAACGAGTTGCAGGTGGCCGGCTACTATTCTTCTTCGAACAAGTGAGCTCTCGAACTTGTTTTATGGTTTTGAACTCGTAGATCGGTAGAGGGATTTGAGACGAGCATGTAGGCAAAAAACCCATCGAGAATGGTGGCCGAAATTGGGAGAACTGGTCGGGTCAGTTCGTCGCTTCGGTTGAACCGGACCAAACCAGTGAACCAGCTCAGACCAGATTCACTCGAGGAAGACGATGAACAATGCCAGACGTGTGGGTTTCACGTGTAGTCGCTTACGACGGCGCGTGGGTTCCACGTGCAGTCGCTTGCGACGGCGCGTGGGGGATATTTGGGAATGTGTTCAACATGAATTTTAATCTATTCGATGTAAAGAACATTTTGGGATTGGTTTCGTGTCGATCGGACATCGTTTCGATATAGTTCGGGGTGTCTGAGGGTTTAGGATCGAGTTTAAAAATAGTTAAAAATTCAAGAAAGTTACGAGGCTTTAATGAGAGGTTAATGAGGTAGTTAGTAACCCTCTAGTATGATTTGGACAGGTTTAGGAGTCTTGGTGACCGTTATTAGCCCGGGAAGGCTTATGGCATGCATTTCGAGGCGACAACGTAGGACGGTCTGTGGGTGGACCTTGATTTCTAAACTGTGATGCATGCATAAATGTTTTATATGTTTTACATATGTGATTTCTATGATGATGATTGGGATAATGGTGATTTTCATAATTACACGTATTTCGAGGCAATTTACGTATTTGCACGTATATCGAAGTTTATGGTTTTCCACTGATTATACGTGCTTATGGTTTCGGTAATGGGTTAATGAAATGGTTTTGGATTTGAAAAGGTAAACTCGGGCATGAGACCCATTTGTTTTGGAAACCCTCGGACTTGAGCTCCATTTTAGTTACATTATCAAGCAAGGGGCCCAATTTCTTCGTGAATTGATTTCAGATTTGAAAATAGACCCATTCGATTTACGAACTATCAGCCTTCGAGTCCATTTGATTTAATAAGGCATCTGGCCAGAGGCCCAGTTGGTTTACATGATCGGGCTTCAGGCCCAATTAGTTATGATATCGAGCATGAGTCCCATTTATGGTTTATAAAGGTGATTTTGGGTTCGGACACCCTAAATGGATTTGGATTTGGAAACATGGATTTCTGGTTTCATGACGGTTTATGGGGACCAAGCATGGATCCTTTGAAAGGTTTGAAAGGTTTTGAGAATGATTTCGAAATGGTTTTTCATATACCATCCTTGTATTTATGGATTGTCTCCTCCGGGGAGGGTCATTGCCCTAGGTGGACCCCGGAGTAGTCACGGAGCACTAACCGAGTGAAGTCGCCCCCGTGGGGTACCTTACTCTCAGGAAGCCATATATGGATTATAACCCCCAAGGAGGGTCATTGATTTATGGACATTGACTTGGGTGGACCCTAGGGAGACTTGAGATTTGAGACCTCGGGTAGCACGTGCGTAGCTTTGGAAACCGTGACCGGATTGGTTATATGATGTTTGGTAAACATGATTTGTTGGATTTATGAAATGGTAATCGGATTTCAGAAATGATATTTTTGTGTTTTATGGATTTGGGCAATGACCCACATACTCAGATTTACGGTTTTGGGCTGAGTTCCCACATATGGTGGATATGTTATGAATTTCTGTAAATGGAGTTGGGCAGGGGCTCATATGATTTGGATTTATGAAATTTGGGGTTGAGACCATAATAATGGTTATTTGAATAAATGGTTTTCGTATGCATGCATGCTTTTTAGTGAAGGGCATAAAGGTCTTTTGAGATAAACGTGTTTTATAAATTATTTATTTTCATCCACTCACAACTTGTATGGTTTTTAATGCCCTTCAGGTTGATCATGGATGCGGGCTATAGTAGAGACTGAGACATCACACTCCTTCACCGGATCCTAGCGCTCTCTAGAAGCCCGATCGGGCAGAAGGTTTTGAATTATCCCTTGTCAAATATTTCGTGTCAAACGGAAGCATGGCACATCCCACGTTAATCCTGGGGGGATTAGGATGGGTCGTGTCAGAAATCATCAATTGGCTCAGAAGGAAATTGGATGGCATCATGAATGGAGTAAGTGCACACTTTTTCCATTACCCTAATGAAAACTTTCCCAAGCTTGACATCAATCAAACATTCAGTAATGGCTAGAAGAGGGCAGCCAAAAATGAGAGGAGGTCCCCAGATTCTATTTGAGTTTTCCAGCCTCATGACATAGAAGTCATCCGGAATACATGTGTCCCCAATCTGCACGAGGACATCCTCAAGTACCCCACAAGCTGTGTTACAGAGGAATTCGCCAATCGAACAAACAAATGTGTGGGTTTGAACTCTCCCAAGTCCAAGTACTGGTAGATGTGGAAGGGCATGACGTTGATTGACGACCCAGTGTCACACAAGCAGTGATCAAATCGCATGGATCGAATGACACACGGCAATGAGCGGGCTCTAGGGCCCTTTAACTTGGTAGGCAACTGTTGAAGAGCAGCAACACACGCTTGGGGGAGGTCCACTACATGAGTAGAACTGAGGCCACATCTTCCTGCCACAATATCTTTGATGAGTTTGGCAAACACGGGCATGTTCTGGAGGTTCTGCAAGAAGGGAAGAGTAATTTGAATCTTTTTCAACAAAGTGATTATTTCCTCTTCAAACTCTTCCTTCTGTTTATCTTTATGCTAGAACCTACGGGGGAAAGGGACAAGGATCTTAGGAGGGACGTCAGAAATCACGTGCTTAGTTTGCTTCTCTCAAAAGGGATTGGGGCTCGGAATTTGGGTGTCTGCGAGGTGAGGGAAAGCTTGGCTGGGCACTTGGCCTGGAAGACGTGGAAACATGTGGATGGGAATGGATGGCGGTGGTGGGTCAGCTCTAGAATGGGAAGATTCGGGTAGGTCATGGCTGCTTGGTCCTTGTCCAGTGGGCAATTCCCTAAAAATTGGCTCAGGTTGAAGCTCTTGGTGATTAGCAGGCACTTGAGCAATCACATCCTCATGGGGTGATGGGGAAGGTTCAGGGAGTTCAGTAAAACTCCTTAAAGTGATGTTATTAACCGAATGACCATGTGGTCCGTGCAGTCCTTGGGATCCATAAGGCCCGTGAGGTCCTTTAGGATTGACGAGTGGTTGGCTCGTGAATTTCCCTTGTTCCATTGATTCAGCTGGTTAGCCATTTGCCCTACTTACCTCTCCAAATTGGCAATGGAATTGTCAGCTTCTTAGCTCCTGTACTAAGGTACCCACATTTTGTGTCAACTGAGAACTCTGATGGGCTAGGTTTTCTATGGCATCTTGCCACGATCCTCCCGAGGTTCAAAGGCTCGAGGAGGAGCCTTGTGGTTGGCTAGGGGCTTCTTGTATGGATGGACCTTGGTGGTTAAATCCTGTTCGGGGCAATAGGTTGACAGCATTCTAATTACTCCACCGAAAGTTTGGGTGATTCTTCCACCCAGGATTGTAAGAGTTGGAATACGGGTCATTTGTAGGTCTTGGGGCATTGATGTAACCACCGACGTAGTTAATGTCTTCAGACACAACGCACTCCTGGGAAGTGTGTCCCTGCATGGAACACAGTTCACACACACTAACTCCCTTACTCTTTTCATTGTATAACTACTTAACCATGGCAGTCAGCTGGGCTATGCTGCTATCTTTATCATCTCTCTTTCCTACCGATAGGGGTTTGGAAGAGTGTCCCTGATAGCTGAACCTCTTCTCTCTTTGAGCTATGTGCGCGAAAGCCATCCGGGCTTATTTAGCGGTACCCCCCATGATACCTTGAGTTTGGGAGGCCACTAAGTTCCTATCCCCCCGTATTGAGCCCCCATAGAAATACATCATGAGGTGTTCATCATCAATGCTGTGGTGGGGGCAGTCTCTAAACATTTCGTTGAACCTTTCCTAATATTCATTAAACACCTCATCAAAGAATTGTTGAGGGTTCATGATTTTAGCCTTCCACTCATTAGTTTGCTCCATTGGATAATAATGAGTGTGAAACTTAGAGGTCAAGTCTCACCAAGTGTGGATAGAAGCTGGGACTAGGGAATGAAACCAAGCCTTCGCTCTATCCTTAAGGGAAAAATGGAACAATCTGAGCCTGATTTCATTCTCAGTCATTCCGTTTATCCTAAGTGTGGAACATACTTGAATAAACTCCTTAATATGTAGGTGAGGGTCCTCACCTTCTAAACCTTTAAAAGTACGGAGCATATGAATTGTACCTGACTTTAGCTCAAAGTTTGCTACCGTGCTCTCGGGGAACACGATAGGGAACTAATCCTCTGAAACGTGAAGTGCTGCATAATCCCTCAAAAGTCGAGGAGCTGGTGGCCCCACAATTGGCCTCCCAGGTGATGGCTCAGCCACGTATCCAAGTTCACGGGTTGGGCTCCCGTGAACTGATGATCTGCGTGATGAACGGGTGGAAGTGATCCTGGTTGGTGAAATAGAGCCTGAACTACACCCTAGGTGGTATCCTAGAGTTGGTATCCTAGAGTTGAGCTCATGCACGGTACCTAAAAAAAGAAAACTAAGTCAAAAGATTTAAACAAATGGAACCGTTGAGGGACAAGTCCCCGACAACGGTGCCAAAAACTTGATGGATGTTAAGTCGAACACAATAATGATTATGCAAGATAAGGTATCTCCGAGTAATAACTTTGCAAGTTCACAAGTCATTTTAAGAGTATAGTGATACGCAAAGGTCGAATTCCAAAGAGACTTGTTCAAAAGTGTCCACTTCAGTTTAGTTTCTATTGACATAGGTGAGATGTAAATGCAATGGGGGTTATCGTTTAATTTCTCAATTTTCAAGTGAAGTGATTACTAAAATGTTTAAGTTGCTTTTAGAGATAAATTAAGATTACTATCCATCCTATGACTTGTTATTGTCTTTAGTCCTTATTAGTCATCTTCATTAAGTGCACTGATTAGGTGCCCGTGCTTATGGCAGGGCATATGCTCATTAAGCACTTTTATCCTTTCTTAGTTATGTTCTTGAGGTAGGCATATGCTCTCGGGAACCTACCACACGTTTTGGTGATGCAATGCACACAAAATGGATTTGATGACACCATATTAGCCTAAGAGTACAAATATGCTCAGGTTTCACAGATTCAATCTACAACTAAAAGTCCACCTTTTAATCTTGATGCTTACATTAACTAGATAGATATGGTGATTTAACCTAGCACATGTCATCTACATTTTCTTGCATATAAGTTAGCTACTCTTAGATACAGTCCAGTGAGTTCATTAAGCATAGTAGATTGATTCAATTCTAACACATGATGAAGATTAACCAACAAAGACAATTAACAATAATTCGTGATATGGGCTTCAAGTAGTCCTAACCTCTAGGGACTACCAAGGATTGAAATATTGATATCGACGGATATATCGCTCGTCAAATTTACAGATATCTCGCCACAAATATCGGTATTGATATCGATATCGTTTACGGTCAACAAAAATGACAGAAATTCGATCTAAAAATTGGAAATTTATAATGAAACTTTGGGAAAAACTTAAATACCCAATAATGGTTATATATGACTAATAAAAACTATAAAATGATTTTGATATAATAAATATATTATGAATAATATGATATAATATGATTCTGACAATGACTAATAATATAAAATCTTAAATAGAAACATAAATTGAAGTGAGTTACTATAATTGAATGTTAATATATTAAAAACATAACAATAGACATACAAAAATTCAATATAAGAAAAATGATAAAATAAGTTTAAATATATTTAAAATTGGAAAAAAAAAGATGAAAAAATATGATCGAACTTTGTTTAAAAATTGGAAGTAATTGATATATTTAAAATTGGACAAAAAATGTAAAAGAAAAAAACCCAAGTTAAAAAGTGGAAAAAATAAATTCAAATGGATAAAAAAGGAAAAAAAAAAGCAGCAGTAGCCTTGTGGGGGTCGAACCCAAGACCCCCCAATTGATAAACAAAAACTCAACCAACTTTCCTAGCCAGCGAGTTTGTAAACTAACCAACTCCAATTATATAAATATGAAAAATAGCAGTCATCCCCTACCTCCAGCTAGGTCTGCCACCCGGGTTTTCCGACCCGACAGCATGACCCGACTCAATCTTCCGTGTTTTACGTCCGATTTTCACGATTTAATAGTGCATTTTCATCGTTTTGAACCCAGAAAAGGATCTGTGGGTTCAAAACAAGAAATCATGTCGAAATTTTGGCCAACTTCTTCCCCCCATTTTTGGTGTCGCCAACCGGAAATCGCGATATATCGGTCGATATATCGACGATTCCGGTGATATTTACTTCCCTGGGGACTACTCACACATGCCTGAAATTAAAGGCATAATTGAAATGAACATAAGAGAAATAGAAAGTAAAGCAATAAATTACAACAGAAACAAGAGTTATAATGAACTTGAATTACAAAACACAAGCATAATCATAAGCAAAAGTATAACGGATATTAAATGAACTCAAATAAAAGAACGAAATAGCTAAGTAAATCGATGGAAGGATGATCCTCCATGAGAAAGTCACCTTCGGAGTATTGGAATCCGGGAGTGCAATGGAACTAGTCTTCGAATCTCAGATATGTAGAGAACTAATCCAACATTGGGCAGATTATCAAGACCCCAAAAGAGGTGAAAAACAGCCCTTAAATGGATGAAACGAAAATAGTAAAGGAAATAATGCAAAGAATTAAAATATAATAAGAACTAAGTACGAATCCAAGTAACAATAAGAAACTATTATATGAACATGAACATAAAACAACTCAACATAAGCATGAATAACCGTAAAGAAAACAAGAGTATGAATACAAAAACGTAAAGGAATAAGTGTTATGGAATTGAAATTACATGGAATAATGTAAGAGTATGAAACGTACAAAGAAATAAGTGCAAGAATAAGAAAATAAAATAGAAAACCGGGAGTGTTTTGGGGCTGAAACCGTCAGGGTTTTGGAGCTGCAAACCATGAGTGTTTTGGGGCTGGAACGTGGGGGATTTCTCACTGAAAATGGGAAGAGTTTCGGCCCTCTCTTTCTCCAAACAAAAGCTGCCTTCGAAGTCCCTAAACTGGTCCTTTTATAGAGCCCCAAAAACCCTAGATGTGAGTCCTCCCTAAACAACAGCTAGCCTTGATTTCCTTCTTATTTTAGACCTTGATTGAATAGGAAGGTTTTAGGGGATCAGATGTGAGACTTCTGTGTGGGCTTTGGGCTTAGAACACACCTAGGAACAGCTAGGACCTGCAGGAAAAAGGGCCCCAACTTTTGTGACAAGGTGCTGGAACTTGGGCCTTGCTTACATGAACTTTGGTCTGGAATTTGGGCCTTGTGGACAAGAACTTTGGGTTTGAATTTGGGCCTTGCAGACAAGAACTTTGGGGCTAGAATTCAGCCTGAATGTGGTCCAAAGGTGCTTGAATTTGGCCCTTGGGCCTCAAGTTGGGCCTTTTTCTTTCGTTTTAGCTTTGGTTTGATCAACACTACTAATCTGCACATGGCTCACAAGTTGAATTATTTTCTCCTATTTTATGACATAATCAAACAAAATCTAAGTAAAAGGGGCATTGAATGATAACTAAAACATGCACAATTAACAACATATCGGATATCAAATAAAAACTATGATTTTGCACCTGAAGGTCAAACGTTGAGGTTTTTATTGAGACACTTTTTGAACATTCTGCGAGGACCATTATGAAGGTCTCAGACTCATGAGTTCATTGACAAGAGATATGTCGAAATCGGATAACGAATAGGTACGATACAGGTTAAAATTAAGTAAGGGCATTTTGATCATTTTGAACAAAGGGTTGTTCGGTAATTTTGCATGGGGGACCTAGTGTATTCTACAAATTTCTTCAATTTTCTTTATTTTCTCTTCACACACTTTTTCCACGGACCTAGTATATTATATATATATATATATATATATATTATATGAGTGTGTGAAGGCAGTTCAGGTTCATGAAGCCGAAACAAAGAAAAGGTTTAAGAGAAGCAACTTGAGAAGGAAAAAAAGGACCAGAAAAAGAAAGGAAAAGAGAAGAGAATGAAGGGAGGAAGGAGGGAAGAGAAATGATGGAAGCAATGAAGGGAAAAGGGGAAAAAAGTAAGGAAAAATAAGGAACCCATAAGTTCTTTTGGGCTAGGAACTAGAACGACAATATCAATCTGGAGATTTTAAGATCATTATGAGACAGAGAAAGGAGAGCCTGGACATTGGAAAGGCCGTCGAAGTGGTTGAGGAACAATGACCGAACAATTAAATGTCAGATCGGGTTACCAAGTATGCCTTTCCTTATTCAAATCTTGATGGTGTATTAGAACGTAAAATTTGGTCATAAAATAAGGGATATGGAATCGAGTCGAACAACCTGAGTTGTAGACCCATTGCTCGATTCTGTGAGAGGAGCACGATGACCCCTTATACAGGCACATGGCCACCATGCGCAGATAGCCTCCCTAGCGCGTGGCGGCGCGTGCGACGACCTTTCGCCGTTCGATCAATTTGGATATTATTAGACTCTCCGGATATTTTATAATAAATAAAAGGATTGATGAGAATGTGAAATAGGTATTTTGACTAGGGACTTATGTTTATAGATATACCAAATGAACTATAAAAGTTATTAATATTATGCAAAGGTTATTACCTAAATTGTTATATGATTACGACTTGTGCTTGCAATGTGAAATTTGATAATATAAGGAATTTACGAACAAATAATGTATTCTAAAATTTTGAATACTTTAATTATATAATCAATGTTGCAAGTATAATGATTTTAATAATGAAAGTTAAACCCGTAAGTGGTCGAGTTAGTGGTTTCCTCTTCTTGACTGGGAGAGTGGGTTGGATGTGGCCGGTACTCCGCAAGGAATAAATTTTGTTTGCTTAAGTATTAAACAAGAATAAGAGTAAAAAAAGAAAATCCCTATTCTGACAGGAGTTGTCAGATGGGAGCAAGACCAGTTCGATTTTCAATTAAATTGGATACGAGTCCTATACACTTGGTATTAGAGCATAGGTAATATTTTAATTCTAAGATATGCGCTTCGTGCATAGTAAATTTAAATTCTTTATTACATAATGTTGGTTCGATTGTGGTTTTACAATAATTTGTTTTCTTTTTATAAATGGTGTTCGGGCTAAAGGTCGATTTGGACATTGAGTTTGACTTGGAATGTGGGTCATGATTTACATGATAATAATGAGATTTGGTTTTCAAATGATTATTGATGAAATTTTGAGAATTTTAAATGGATTTCGAGCATACGTTTATGGGGTTTATACAAGAATATTGTTGAATTTAAATTCGAATTTTGACTTATAAGGAATGAATATATGTTGTAATTATGAATTTGAATTTAAGGAATTTATTTATTATATATATGTTTCTCGATATTGTATTATTGTGTTTATGCACATATACTGTCTCTTGAGTGGTAGTCAGTCTCAGACGTTGAGTTAGGCTCCAGTTCTTGAGTTAGTAATGGTTAGTCTCGGACGTCGAGTTAGGTTCTATGGGAATTAAGTCAGTAAAGGCTGCACATGGCTCATAGCCTTTAAATGCTTGCATATCAATCACGTACTCACAAATTTCGTTATTTCTTATTTCATGCCAGCCAACCAATAATGTTTCTTGAGAGTACCATACATCTTGGTTCCACCAGAATGCATTGCATAAGCTGAGCTGTGGGCCTCCTTGAGAATCTACTTTCTCAGCTCTTCATATTTATGTACACATAGCCGACCCTTTTTCCTGTAAAGCTCCATCACTAGTAAGTGTATCATCATGCATGTATCCTACTTCCATTTCCATCGTAATGATGCATAAGATATGGTCTTGGAACTGAGCTTCAATAATTCGATCAATAAGTACAAGTCTCACGTGAAAACTGGCTAAGAGTACTCCATAGTCATCGATTCAAAGCATAACTCATGTCTTCTGAAGTTCTAGAATGAGTGGTAAGTATATTGTCCGTATATGAGCTATAAAACCCACATACTTCCTTCTCAGAGCATCAGCAACGCATTAGCTTTCCCCGGATAGTACTCAATAGTACAATCATAGTCCTTGATCAATTCCAGTCACCTTCATTGTCTCAGGTTTAGATCCTCTTGTGGTCTGTAAAAATCCTACACTTCTCTCCATAGAGATAGTGTCTCCAGATCTTTAACGGATGCACTACTGTCGCCAACTCCAAGTCATGTGCGGGGTAGTTCAACTTTTAACGTTTTAATTGCATGGATGCATAAGCAATGGCCTTCCCATATTGCATCAGTATGCATCCCAAACCCTGCCAAGAAGCATCACTATAAACCTCAAACTCTCCGCTATCATGAAGAAGGTACAATATCAGAGCGGAAGCCAATCGTCTCTTTAGCTCCTTAAAACACCGCTCCTACTCCTAATCCCAAAATCCCAAAAGAAAAAAACTCACGATCTTCCTAGTCAAATGAATCAATGGAGCTTCGATCATAGAGAACACATCTACAAACCATTTGTAACAACCTGTTAATCCCAAAAAACTTCTAAACTTCGACACCGTTTTTGGTTGTGCCTAATTAGCCACCACCTTTATCTTCTGGGGATCCACACTAATCCTATCAACTAATCTCCCATGCCCTAGGAAATTAACGCTAGTAACCAAAACAGACATTTGATGAACTTTGCATATACTAGGAAATTAACGCCAGTTATCCTCAAGTGTTTTTCATGCGCCTCATCACTCTTTGAATACACTAGGATTTCATCGATAAAAAAATCATCTAGCTAGGGCAACGGGTATTTATTTTACATTGACACCTTGTTGAGATGCTTGTAATCAATAAACAAACTCAAACTTGTATGTCCAACAACTAGAATTATCGGGTCAGCATTGTCTTAGGTTTCACCGTGAACTCTCATCAATATTTGAAACTGTAACCAATATTTCCACTTTTCGGCTATTTTCGAGCCCCAATTCCTAATTTTGACTCCTTCTAAGTTGTATTCCAATATCCTGACTCATATTCGAGTCATAATCCGATATTCGAAATATATGTCATCAATGGCTAGCTTAATTTTCATGTAAAACATCGTTATATACATCGGATCCTATTGAAGGTCTTTCATCCCTTCAAAATTTCAAATACTCACTCTAACCGAGAAGCATATTCATCTATCATATTTGGGTACAACTTTCCCTTAATACTATGGCTCTTGCCTTTGGGTTCATTCACAATCTGGACCCACACAAATCTTCTGATACTAGAACACAATATCCAATATCTGACCTAATAAACTAGAGTCCATTCCAGCCCCTAAGTCTATCCTGGGCTCGTATGCTCGTCTTATTACCCGACCGTGCATAGGGCTCGCATTTCGGAGGCATGACATTGGAAAACACAATTCAATAACCATGCTCTGATACCAAGTCGATAGGACCCCTCCTAAAACACTTTGCTAACTATGCTTTTTCCTGCTATCGTCTGACAAATGATCCAAAATACCAAAATTGCCCTCAATACTTGTTAGATAAGGAATACTCATACTTCCTTATAGCTCATGCCTCTGCCTTTCGATCATCCCCGATTTTTGTGCAATAGGCCTATAGGGTCACCAAAACCACGAAAACATGTGAGTGGAAAAAAGAAAAAAATAAAAAACATAGGTCGAAAAACATAAGTCTGTTGCCATCCATTTCTAAAAATTATGCATGCATAAAATAAAACCATCAAATTTGGATTAAGAACAATTCATAAACCGTGAATCTCGAAATACGAGTAAATATCAGTAAATCAATCAATATCATCAAATTAAATCAATACAAAAATATCAAGGCACAAACAAAAATAATCACACAAAACCAACCCATCCACGATAATAGAATACTAATCATCATAATCAGACTGCACCACCGGCAAGCAAACCACTCTGGAAAACATAGCCAATCTCTGGACGTCCGAGTGAAGACTTAGGAAAATAAAGTCAACGTTTGGATGTCTAAGTCATAATCGAGTCACCAATATTAGGAAAACGGAGCCGTACTCCGAACATCTGAGAACAAATCAAATTTCCATCCTTAGGAAAATAAAGTCGCGCTCTAGATGTTTAAGCACTTACCATATTTGAGGATGATTGACCATGGTAAACAGTTTACAAATATTGATAAAACACATATATATCACATACCAATGACTTAAAGCCAAGTCAAACATTTCAAAATCGGGGCCTAAGCCCAAAACACAATTTAAAGAAAATATCGTAAAATGTGTACTCAAAATAAGTCAATAATTCTCAAAAACCATCAAATAATCAATAAAAAATTATAATTAAAATCATATAATAAAGCAGTTAAAATGATCAAATATACATGCATAATAATTTTAGAAAAATAAAATTCCACTCATAGTCTTTATTTCGCAGTTTAATCTTGATTCGAGCATTCTTCGCTAACTCCGGGGGCTGTGTCGCATGTCGAAAATTATAATCTCAAGTCACAAAAGTCCACATGTAACCTCAAAACATAATCCCTAATTCCCAAAATTTAAATACAAATATTTGAAACTTAAACGTACGCCTAGGACAACAAATATTTGTTCAAGACGGTGTCTGATCGACTCGAAACCTACATCAATGGGTTTGTAATATAGAAAACATGAAAAATCAAGTTGGCTAGACATTGAGAGACTGTCGCACGTGAAGCCACGAGCCACCAAGGGCTCTTTGGGTGTGGGCTTCACGTGCTAACCCTATCACCAGCAAGCTCCAATCGAGTCAACATACGAGCCTGCGTGTAGGACCCTACCAGACGGCCATGAACCGACTCAAAAACCAGTTTTCTTCCATCATTTTCTTCATTTTAACCACCTATTTTCGTCTATTCATTCCTAAAAGATGTTATATAGCTTCAAAAGTGGGAAAAATTTACCTTAGGAATCAACCCGAAATCCAAGCTTTCAGCCAATTCTTCCACGAGTTCTAAGTCCTCCCACGTGCCAAGCTCATTGATTTTTTATGTTTTGGGTTTCTGGGAGCTGAAGGAAGATATTAGAATCCTTGGTTCGAAGTTTAATCACCTCGAATGGTTAGCTAGCTCACATGTGCAATTTTTGGTATTTTTGAAATCGTTGTTATCATTCCCTTCCTTCCTTCCTCTCTGTTTTTCCTCCCTCTATTCTTCTACCTCTCTCCCTCATTCTCTCTTTTCCTCTGTAGTTTGTGTGGTTCTCTGTTGGGTGTTAGTTCTCACATAAATCTCACACTAAACATGCAAACTCACTTTTACCATACTTTTACACAACACATGTATACATATAGTCACCCTCCATGTCTAAGTTGGTGCATCCTATTTATAATTGAAGGGACACATGTCACAACTGTAAGACCCATGTTTTGCGAAGAATGGTGAACAATCCCACATCACTTGAGGAAGGTAAGTTGAAGTTCCTTATATGTGTGGGCATGTATCTGTCCAACATTAGGTCTTTTGGGAGCTCACTGGCTTTGGATTCCTGGGGAACTATAATGTTAAGCGAGTAGAGGTTGGTACAATCTGACACCCCGTGCTAGACCAGGGATACACCTAACCCTTTCTGGGCTACTAGAGTACGCTAGGATCTGTGGTGGCATATGATGTCTCAGTCTCTACTACAGTCTGTATCCTCGATCAACCTGAAGGGTATTAAAATAGTAAAAGCTGTGAGTGGATGAAAATAAACAATTTATAAAACTATTTCCGAAAAACACATTTATACCCTTCACTAAAAAGCATGCATGCATCAAAAAACAAGTTATAACAACCACTATCTTTAAATCAAAACATATGGCTTTTCAAATTAAACTCAGTGAAACCGTTTTTCAATCAAAGCCATTTCCTCTGTAGGGTCTCAGCCCAAAACCAAAACACGTGGGGTCTCTGCCCAAATCAATCACGGTTTCTAAGGCTACGCGTGCCACTCGGGGTCTCAAGTCCGAGTCCTTCCCTCGAACCCTGTCCGGGGTGATATCCATATCTAGTAATCCTGATTCTGAGCCTTTCCTAAGAGCGGCCCCTCTCAGGCAATGCTCGCACTCCTAGTCGTGAGCCTCTCCTCGGAGCGGTACCTCCCAAGCAGTGCACCGTGACTACTCCAAGATACTATGAGACGTCTGGAGGAGACAATTCCAGAGGAAAATCATTTCAACCTAGTGGAAAATCATTGTAAAACCATTTATACCTCAAATCAAGTTTTAAACATTTCAACAGGGTCTCAGCCTGAGGTATAATGTTCACAAACCATTTCCACAAATAAGGATTCCCCAAATCTGATCCAATCCAATTCTCATAGGGACTTCGTCCAAAATCATCTCAATGGGGTCTAAAACTCGAAATCTCATTTCATTGGGATTCAAGCCCGATATCACAAACCGACTGGCCCTCAAGCCCGGTATCTCATAAATCAATTGGGCCTCAAGCCCAGTATAATCTTTTTAAATCCAAAATCATTTCATTGTTCAAATCATTTGAAAACACAAGCACGTATGGAAACCTGGCCTAAGCCCAAGATACAACATAAAGTATAAATCTTCAAATATGTGCAATACCACATTTCCACAAGAATGCAAAAACATCGCAATCAAATATATAAACCATATGCACTCAAGGCATCTCAAATCATGTTCATAAAACATATAAAATAGTTATGAATGCATCATATTTAGAAATCAAGTGTCCACTCATAGACTGTCCAAGCTACGTGTTTCTAAGCTGTGTCGTAAGCCACTCCGGGGCTAAATCGAACTCTCTGGGTCATCCAGTCCTATCCAAAAAAAACACTCAAAGGTCACTACCAATCTAGACAAGTCCTAATACAAAACCCTCAAAACTCCAGGAAAAGTCAATGTGTCCTAAACACATTTCCCTAGGCTAAAAACCTTAATTTGACCAACTTAACGATCTCCAATTGACCTGAAACCACCACCATTGGATTCAAAACGTCAAAACCTTTTGAACAAGACTGGTTTCACCTCAAAACATGTGTCCATGCACCCCCACGTACTAATCAAACTATCTGGTCAACCTTGATCAAAAGTCAACGCTGACATCACGGTCAACAATCAAAGTTAACAGCCGACGTTAGCCTGACAGTTCTGACATCTATAAGGTTTAACATGTGCCACGTGTTAGCCCCTAATTAGTCCACGTGTCCAGTGACATCTCTGACAATCTGCCACGTGGCACCACCCGATTGGTCCACATGTTTAACATGTCAGTGATGATTGTACCTGACAGAGTGCCACATGTCAGCTCCCTATTGGCCATGTGTCCTGAACCTATGATAGATGATGACATCACTTACTAACGTCATTGTCGTCTACCTCTAGCCGGGTCGACCTAGTTCCCTGCAACATGTCTACTCATCCCGCGACTTGACCTGGCCTAACTCGCTCAAAACTCAACCATTTCGATCCATTTTTGTTCCTATAGACTCGTACTCAACCCAGAAACAGTTCTATCGACTGAAAAACACCAGAAAAAGGTCTAAAAATTACCTCCCAAGCTCAAGGTTTTCGGTTGAACTTTTAAACCTTCCCCAGGTCGATTCTGGCCACCTCAAACCTTCATGTTTGTTTCTTCGTGCTCGTCTGGTTCCTCGAAACACGTTCTTATCAACCAAATAGTCCAACAAACACCCAAAACTTGATTTCAAACTATGAACCTTAAACCTCACCATCTCGGGTTTCTAGCCACAGTGTACAGTTTTCTAAACTGTTACCACCGTTCTGCTTGTCTCAGTCCACTCTCTCACTTTCCCGTTCACACCAACAGCAAAGGATGAAGAATGGTGAAGGTAAGGGTGTGTGTTTTGGTTGAGTTTTTGGGGTTTCGAGAAAAAAAAACAAAGAGGATGAAGATGAACAAATATTAGATCCAAAACCATGGGTATATAGGCCAATAAGATGAGTGAAAAGTGTCACTTATCAATTAGTCCACCCATATTTTTACTCAATCCAAATCTGCCATTTGTACACTTTCCTCGTAAAATGCGAATAGTTCCCGATTCCTTTCGTGAACCATAATTTTCTCGTACGATGTCCAATTTTGACGTGTCGTCTGTCTAAAAACTTGTATCATCTTGATCTATGTAATGGTCCCCGGTCCTCGTGCATTTGACCTCCCAGGTCAAAAGTCAACATTTTACCCATTTCATGGGCAAAATTATCATTTTACACCGACCATTCGAACAATGCTCGACTAATACCCAATCAGTCTCGATAATCCTTAATTAGTCCTTAATTAATTGGTAGATTTAGAACAGGTTGTTACAATCTTCCCTCCCCCCCCCCCCCCCCTTTAAAGAATTTCGTCCTTGAAATTCAAACTAAGCCAAAACCACATCCAAACTATTGAAATCCAATCCTACCTCCAACTCGAGGCGCTCTCGTGTAAACATACACGTCCAACGACTAGCCATAGTACTTGTCTAAACCTAAATGTCACTCGAAGTTAACCAAAATCCAATGGCCAATGCTGAAACTTAGCCCAGTCCTCTGTGACCGTAACCACAAACAAGTGACCAACCGTCACCCGAAGCTTCTAAAGCTCCAAAATTCAACTCTCACAACCAAGTGTCAAGAATCCAAACGTTGACTTTTTTGTCTTTCCTATCTTTATCCTCGCTACTTGCTTGATGACAAGACTGTGCTGGTGGAGGCATCACGTCCAATAAGTAACCATCATGCACACCCAGTGTTCGATCCCATAGAAAACAACCTAGTACCTTGATACTAAATTGAGAGGAGCCTCATCGTAATCTCCCTCAATTAACGTGAGAGGATTTGCTGTAATGACCCGTCCCAAATTATCGGGATTAATTAAGACTTAATGACGGATTAGCGGGGCTAATTGGGGATTAGTCGAGGATTATCGGACGTTCAAGGCAAAATTAGGATTTTGCCCCTGAAAGAGGGAAAAACGTTGAATTTTGACCCGGGAGGTCCGATGGCAAAGGGCTGAGGACCGTTACGTAGATCGAGTCGATACGAGTTCATAGACAGGTGACACGTCAAAATTGGACGATCAACAAAAAAGTTACAATTCACGGAAGTTCTGAGGAACTATTTATGATCGCACATTTTACGAGGTAAAAGTGGACTTTTGTCCTAAGTGGGGCCCAGATCTTTTGAACATGCCCAATGGATGAGTGACAAGTGTCACTCATCCATTGCCCATTCACTTACATTCATGCACCACCACCCTTAGCTGTTCCATTCATCCAAACCAACCTGAAACCCATGAACCGTGTAACCCACCCCTCACAAACACCCCTCAACCTCACCTGATGAGCTTGAACCATGAAGGAAAGAGGGAGAGGAGATCGAGACGTGCTGGACGGTGGCAGGATCAGAGGCCGCCATGCACCATGGCAGTGAAACTGCGAAGGTGAGAGTTTTCCATTTAAAATTTCCATTCCGGGTTTTGAACGCTAGGGGCTGTTTTTGAGGATTGGGAAAGGTTTATTGAGTTAGTACGGACGTTTTGAAGGGGGTTTAGAAGGCGGAGAAGGGTTGAGCAGCCCTGAGGGTGGCCGGGAAAAACAGGGCAGTGAAGGGGCGGCTTGAACAATCGATTTTCTTGATTCTAATTGTGTAGATAGGTAGGTTTTGATGAGACAAATAGATTAGGATTGAAAGGGAAGGAAATGAATGAAAAATGAAGAAGGAGTGGACCTGGACCGGTTCCGCCAGTCCGGTTGGACCGGAATTGCAAGTGGACCAGTCGGACAACGTCCACCGAAGGTAAGGGACGACTGTACAGGCATGTGAAGCCCACGCGCAGGGCCCTTTGGGCGGCCCGTGGGGAGGTTTTTAGGGATGGTTCCAACATGACTTTTCATCCTTTCAAAGTAACGAACATTTTGGGACTGGTTCCGAGTTTATCGGACATCAACTTGATATAGTTCGGGGTGTCCGAATGTTTAGGATCGACTTTAAAAATAGTTAAAAAAACCGAGAAAATTATGGGGCTTTAATGAGGGGTTATTTAAGCAGTTAGTAACCCTCTGTTATGATTTGGACAGGTTTGGTAGACAGGACCCACCCCGATTATCACCCCGATAACCGAGGTGAACCCTTCTCCCGTCTGACAAACCAACACAAAAGACCGAAATAACCTCACCAAAACCACAAATTACACTGTCAGACGAAGGAGAATTTTGAAACACAACAAGTCAACCGTTATACAGAGCATAGTACCAAACAAAGTAAAACAAAACCACACACAGAGTACACGCACAACGGAACACTGAAACTACTCCGGGAAAACACTCGAATATTCTATACCTCCGACGCTGCCTCAACGTCAACCCCCGCGCTAGCTCCACGACCTGGAGGGCAATTAAAAACCAGAAAGTGTGAGTGGACCATAAAGAATAAAATTTTCAAAAACCATTTCATAAACAAACCGGGGTTTGGCCCTCCGTTTTGAAAACATGCATGCATAACCCAATTTCTGAAAGTAGTTATAAATCATATCATTTTTATCATGGAAACCACGGCAACATAAACACAGTACGCTAAACGTTATAAAACATTAACAGTAAAACAGAAGATACCAATATAATCATCCGATCAAACCTGCTGAATCTATCTGAGTCTTTAAACTACCGAGTCTTTAAACTCAATCTAGGCCTCAATATAATCCGAGTCTTTAAACTCCCGAGTCTTTACACTCAATAGGCCTACGGGGGAAAATATCAATATATCCGAGTATTAAAACTCCCGAGTCTTTAAACTCAATCCAGGTCTTTAAATCCAATCTGGGCCCGTCCCCCGTCAAATATAATCCGGGTCTTTAAACCCAACAACCAGATCCAGAAAATCCAATCCAAAACCATTTGAAAACCATTTCTAAATCCATATCCAAACCCGAATCTGAAATCACTAGTCTGAAGCCTTTCCGGCATGCAAAACTGTCATTCCGAACCTAAATCCGGAAAATCCACTTGTCAACTTTAAAACCAAATCTCGCTTTCCGAAATCCGATTCTAAAACCGAAAACCTTGTTTGTCAAATGATATTCCAAAATTCATTTATAATCATTGAAAACCACGTATCAATTGAAATCCCCAAAATCAGGGCATTATAATCAGAAATCAAGCATTTCTCGTAAAACGTGCCAAATACGTAATTTCCTCGAAAAAAGTGCAATTTCAGAAAACAGGTATAAAGCATTCAATAATCATGAAATCATAATGAAAACCATAAAACAAGTAATTAAACGCAGTTATGCATGCTCAGTTATAAGGAAGAAGTCCACTCACAGTTACCGGGCACGTCACTCGCGTCCCGAACGTCCTGTACGTTCCTCGTCCGCCTCGGGGATTCCCGATCCTGTCAAAAGTCACCAAAACTCATCACTAACACGTCAACTAAGTTCCTCCTATTTTTCCCCAACTTTCCCGAACTTCGAACGTAACTAACCGAGACCCTAAACCTTCAACCTCGTGGAACTAACTCGAAACAACGTCCGATCGTCCCGGAACTTATCCCAACAGATTCGTTACATCGATTAGACCAAAAACCTAGTTGGAAGGTTCCCCAAAATCCTCCCCAAGCGCCCCCACGCACCGCCCAAAGTGGCTACGCGTGGGCCTCACGTGCCTGCACACAGAACACTGTTCATCGACGTCTTCGATGGATCGACGTCTTCGATGGATCGACCGGCGTTCCAGGTTCTCCGCCTTCCTGCAACCATTTTCCTTCCTTTTTCCACCAAACTCTTCGTCCTCATTCTAGCAACTAATTCAAATCCTAAAACCTAGACATCACGGCCTAAATCTCATCTTCCAAACTCGAATTTAAACCAGTCCAAAACCCCTGTTCTTGCTCCCGGCCAACCGTGCATCCCCCCTTCACGGCTGCACAACCAACAGCTTCCTAAAGACCTATTGAACACACTAGAACTCACCAAACACCTCGACTCAGCCCCTAGCTTCACAACTTTAAGTTTGAAACCAGACGGCAAAACAGAGCAACCAAAAGAAATTAAGGAAATTACCTGCGCTCTGGCCGCCACCGTGAGCTTCGCCGTGCCTACTCAACTCTCCTCAGTCCTCTTAACGCCACCACGCGTCCAATTGATGGTTTGGTCACGGGAAGTGCACAACCGTGCACGGTGGTTCTCGGTTTTGGGTTCTCTGGTTTTCCTCACAGTTCCAAGTCTCTCACAACCTTACCACCTCCCCAGAATACTCACCGGCCTTCCACTCAGTCTCTGTTCACTCTCTTGATCACCAGAACACACAACACACTCTGCAATCGATCAATTCTCTCTCAATCTCACTCTCTGTTTTCTTCTAGCACGACTCACACACACGGCCATTTTAATTTTTCCCGTGACAAAGTGTAGAACCCTCTAGCCTAGCCCCACGTGTCCATACCCCATGGTCCCATTCTAAAAAATATCCAATTAGCACTGTACGATTGGCCTTATCAAATTGGCACATTTCCCAAGGCACAAAAAGGCCAAACTACCCTTGTAAATCAAAATTACCATTATGCCCTTTGCCGTTCTAGACCCGTATCTCGCCCGTCCAATGTCCGATTAAAGCATGTCGCCTGTCGTTGAACTCAGGACGACGAGATCTACCTAACGGTCCTCGGTCTACGCGTAAAAACCCGATCATGCTAAAAGTCAACTTTTCCACCTAGTTTAACCAAATTACGAAAGTGCCCTCAACCTTCCAAACATCATAACTTCCTCCTCGGATGTCGGAATTGGGCGTACCACCTGTCTACGGATTCGTGACGTCCCGAACTACGTCAGGGTCATCGGTCAATGCCCAATTGACCGCCCAAACTAAAAGTCAACAATTTGCCCAAACTAGGGGTAAAATCGTCATTCTTCGCCCAAGGTCCAAAAGTTACCCACTAACTACCGATTAACCCAGTTAATTCACCACTAATCACCTCACTAATCCTAAATTCCGGGACGGGTCCTTACAATCTACCCTCCTTAAAAGAATTTCATCCCAAAATTCCACAGCTCATTCCCGACACCTGGGGTCTCCTACCTGGTAAGCAGCTCTCGCCATAACAACTACTCTGGAAAGTTCCTAACCTATCCTCTCCACCTTGGGTATTGTACAACACTCCCACTACCAGTTCAACACGTCTGACCCTCTCTCAGTACGACTAGAACTTCATGGTATACGCAAGGGAAACTCTACGAACGTAAAGAAACAAAGATATTTTAAAATACCTCATTTATGCGTACCCAATAGAGTCCATAGAGTACATCCTCACGTACAACCACCTACACCTTCTGGAAACCAACTCAAAGTCTCCCCAGACTCTCGGTCTCCTGGTCAACACAAACCACGAATCGAAGGTAGACCGCTCAAACCAAAAGGAAATCCTATCGACCGACTTACCTTCACGTCCCTCAACTGCTCCGATGACCCTGTCGGAATGAATCCACAAAGTCCTAAAGGCACTCCTAGATTGTGGGTTCTCTAAATAACCTCATATCGATCAGTTCTAGTCACTCCTTTCCAAGTCCTTCCGTCATCCTTCAACGGAACTCACAGAAATCCTTAACCTCGTCACTCCAGGTCACCCAGGGGAATGATCCTAAGCTCTACCCCGAGACCCAACGAAACTGTGTACAACACAACCCAGGATAGTAACAGTACCTATCACTACACCGGGTGCTGGCTGAGCCTCCTGCTGAGTTATCGCAAACACTCGAGCCTGGGGTCCTGAAGATCTACCACGCCCCCTCAAACTACTAGTGGCACCACCACCTCCTCTGGTGCCTGCTGTCCCTGACGCTGACGCCGTGCTCCGTCCGGGCTCCGCCGCACCTCGGTCTGCGCCACCCTCTTGGGGTAGCAACGGACACTCACGTCAGAAGTGACCTCGCTCCCCACGGTAGTAACACACATCCCGATCGGAACCACTACTCGGTCTCCCGGTAGAAGCAACAGACGTCGTACTAGTTTGCGGAGTCGGCTGTGCTCGGTGTCCTCGGAACTCTGAACTCTGGAAACTACCAGGTCTACCAAAACGATCATCGCCCGCCGACGATGCTCCGCTGTAGTTGCCTCTCTTCGGTGTCCTCTGACTCGAAGTTCCAGAAAAAGGTGGCTCCCGGCGTCGTACCAGCAAGCTAGCCTCTACCCTCACTACAGCATCCGACAACTCTCGGAGGGTCGCAAACGATCCAGCCGTCACTATGGCTCGTATCTCGCCTCGCAGGCCCAACTCAAACCTACGGCACTTCTCGGCTTTAGTAGCCACAAACGCAGGAGCAAAACGAGACAACATCTGAAATTTCTGTTCGTACTCAGCCACACTCATACTCCCCTGTTGGAGTTGCAGAAACTCAGCCTCCTGGCATCTCGGAAAGAACGAGGATAATACTGATCTAAGAACCGCTCCCTAAACGTCTCCCAGGTCACTGTGTGGGCGTCCCAGCCTGACAACTCCAGCGTATACCACCACTCGTACGCCGCACCATCCAGTAATAAGGTAGCCAGTAACACTCGATCCTCCGGTGGGCATCTCATCACTGCGAAAATCCGCTCAAGTCTCGTGATCCATAGGTAGCTTCCTCAGGGTCTGCCCCACCACTAAACGTCGTAGCCCCGAGCCGCTGGGCTCGCTTGATCGTAGCACTCTCCGCATCTCTCGCCGCTTCTTCAAGTCGTGGAGGGGGTTCATGTCTCGGAGGCATGGTCAACCGCACACTAAAAGAGGCCTAGAATCAGTCAAACGACCTAAATACAACCTCACAACAGACACAAACCAACAGACCTATGCTCTGATACCAATTGACAAGACCCACCCCGATTATCACCCCGATAACCGAGGTGAACCCTGCTCCCGTCTGACAACCCAACACAAAAGACCGAAATAACCTCACCAAAACCACAAATTACACTGTCAGACGAAGGAGAATTTTGAAACACAACAAGTCAACCGTTATACAGAGCATAGTACCAAACAAAGTAAAACCAAACCACACACAGAGTACACGCACAACGGAACACTGAAACTACTCCGGGAAAACGCTCGAATATTCTATGCCTCCGACGTTGCCTCAACGTCAACCAGAAAGTGTGAGTGGACCATAAACAATAAAAGTTTAAAAAAACCATTCCATAAACAAACCAGGGTTTGGCCCTCCGTTTTGAAAACATGCATGCATAACCCAATTTCTGAAAACAGTTATAAATCATATCATTTTCATCATGGAAACCACAGCAACATAAACACAGTATGCTAAACGTTATAAAACATCAAGAGTAAAACAGAAGATACCAATATAATCATCCGATCAAACCTGCTGGATCTATCCAAGTCTTTAAACTCCCGAGTCTTTGAAACCAATCCGGGCTCGTCCCCCGTCAAATATAATTCGGGTCTTTAAACCCAATAACCAGATCCAGAAAATCCAATCCAAAACCATTTGAAAACCATTTCTAAATCCATATCCAAACCCGAATCCGAAATCACTAGTCTGAAGCCCTTCCGGCATCCAGAACCGTCATTCCGAACCCAAATCCGGAAAATCAACTTGTCAACTTTAAAACCAAAACTCGCTTTCCGAAATCCGATTCTAAAAGCGAAAACCTTGTTTGTCAAATGATATTCCAAAATTCATTTATAATCATTGAAATCCACGTATCAATTGAAATCCCCAAAATCAAGGCATCATAATCAGAAATCAAGCTTTTCTCGTAAAACGTGCCAAATACGTAATTTCCTCGAAAAAAGTGCCATTTCAGAAAACGGGTATAAAGCATTCAATAATCATGAAATCATAATGAAAACCATAAAAAAGTAATTAAACGCAGTTATGCATGCTCAGTTATAAGGAAGAAGTCCACTCACAGTTACCGGGCACGTCAATCGCGTCCCGAACGTCCTGTACGTTCCTCGTCCGCCTAGGGGATTCCCGATCCTGTCACAAGTCACCAAAACTCGTCACTAACACGTCAACTCAGTTCCTCCTATTTTCCCCCAATTTTCCCTAACTTCGAACGTAACTAACAAGGACCCTAAACCTTCAACCTCGTGGAACTAACCCGAAACAACGTCCGATCGTCCCGAAACTTGTCCCAACGGATTTGTTACATCGATTAGACCAAAAACCTAGTTGGAAGGTTACCCAGAATCCTTCCCATCCGCCCCCAAGCGCCGCCCAAAGTGGCCATGCGTGGGCCTCACGCGCCTGCACACAGAACACTGTTCATCGTCGTCTTCGATGGGTCTACCGGTATGAACCGGCGTTCTCGGTTCTCCACCTTCCTGCAACCGTTTTCCTTCCTTTTTCCACCAAACTCTTCGTCCTCATCCTAGCAACTTATTCAAATCCTAAAACCTAGACATCACGGCCTAAATCTCACCTTCCAAACTCGAATTTAAACCAATCCAAAACCCCTGTTCTTACTCCCGGCCAACCGTGCATCCCCCCTTCATGGTTGCACAACCAACAGCTTCCTAAAGACCTATTGAACACACTAGAACTCACCAAACACCTCGACTCAGCCCCTAGCTTCAGGACTTTCAGTTTGAAACCAGACGGCAAAACAGAACAACCAAAAGAAATTAAGGAAATTACCTGCGCTCAGGCCGCCACCGTGAGCTCCGCCGTGCCTACTCAACTCTCCTCAGTCCTCTTAACGCCACCACGGGTCCAATTGATGGTTTGGTCATGGGAAGTGCACAACCGTGCACAGTGGTTCTCGGTTTTGGGTTCTCTGGTTTTCCTCACAGTTCCAAGTCTCTCACAACCTTACCACCTCCCCAGAATACTCACCGGTCTTCCACTCAGTCTCTGTTCACTCTCTTGATCACCAGAACACACAACACACTCTACAATTGATCAATTCTCTCTCAATCTCACTCTCTGTTTTCTTCTAGCACGACTCACACACACGGCCATTTTAATTATTCCCGTGACAAAGTGTAGAACCCTCTAGCCTAGCCCCACGTGTCCATACCCCATGGTCCCATTCTCAAAAATATCCAAGTAGCACTGTACACTTGGCCTTATCAGATTGGCCCATTTCCCAAGGCACAAAAAGACCAAACTGCCCTTGTAAATCAAAATTACCATTTTGCCCTTTGTCGTTCTAGACCCGTATCTCGCCCGTCCAATGTCCGATTAAAGCATGCCGCCTGTCTTTGAACTCAAGACGACGAGATCTACCCAACGGTCCTCCGTCTATGCGTAAAAACCTGATCGTGCTAAAAGTCAACTTTTCCACCTAGTTTAACTAAATTACGAAAGTGCCCTCAACCTTCCGAACATCATAACTTCCTCCTCGGATGTCGAAATTGGGTGTGCCACCTGTCTACGGATTCGTGACGTCCCGAACTACATCAGGGTCATCGGTCAATGCCCAATTTACCGACCGAACTAAAAGTCAACAATTTGCCCAAACTAGGGGTAAAATCGTCATTCTGCGCCCAAGGTCCGAAAATAACCCACTAACTACCGATTAACCTAGTTAATTCACCACTAATCACCTCACTAATCCTAAATTCCGGGACGGGTCCTTACATCGGGTGCTCCGGAGACGGTGATTGGCCCAGAAGCGGCTTATGGCACGCGTATCGAGGCGCAGCTTTGGACGGTCTGTGAGTGGACCTTGATTTCTAAATTGATGCATGCATAACTGTTTTATATGCTTTAATTAAAATTTTGTGTGATGCCATGAGTGCGTTTGTTTGTGGTAGCTTAGTAGTTACGTATTTGCACGTATTTCGAGATTTTTGGGTTTATCCGGCGCTTATACGTGCTATGTTTTCAATGACGGTTTAAATAAAATGATTTCGGATTTGGAAATATGGAATCAGGTATGAGACCCATTTGATTTATGAACTCTCAGACTTGGTGTTCATTTGATTTGATGAGAAATCGGGCCGAATGCCCATTTGCGTTATACGATCGGGCCGGGGTCCCGTTGGTTTATGAATTTGGGCTCGAGGCCCAATTGAGTTATGATGTCGGGCTTAAGTCCCAATTGATTTTAATATAGGGCTTCAGGCCCAGTTGAGTGTGGTATCGGGCTCGAGGCCCGGTTAGTTGTGATATCGAGCTTAAGGCCCCGTTAGTTGTGATATTGGGCTAGAGGCCCAGTTGATTGTGAAATCGGGCTCGAGCCCCTGTTATTGTGGTATCGGGCTTGAGTCCCAGTTGTGGTTTATGAAACAAGAATTCTAGTTTGAGACCCTATTGAATCGTGGATTTAGGCTGAGGCATGTGAAATGGGATTTGAATTGGATTCGAGGAATCCTGTTGAGACGTTCGGGTATGAGACCCAGTTGAACTGTGTTTGAACGAAAGTATTTTGAAATGTATATACCCTCCCCTATGTATGGTCTCCTCCAGACATCGTAGATCCTGAAGAGTCACAATCCACTACCTGGAAAAAGTGACTCCAAGAGGGAGCACATTCCAGGTGTGAGAGATATGGTATAGTCGCGGACTGGGTCCGGGGACAGTCCTCCAGACGTCATAGATCCTGGATTTTGGAAAATCCTCCCAGACATTGTCAATCCTGGGGGTAGACTCGGAGTGAGACTCCGAGTAGTGTGCACACGTAGTTAAATCGTGACGATTGTTGTTTGGGCATATGAGATGCCAAGGACGGGTTATATATATATATATATATATGTATGATATTTTACGGAAATTGGTTTGGGGCTGAGACCCCATGTTCTATGGTGGGTATTTCACTGAGAATAGTTTTGGGATGAGACCCACATGACGTCATTTGGGTAAAGTCCCACATGATTGGTTTTGGGTTGAGTTCCCATGTGCTTTGGTTTACGGTTTTGGGCCAAGGCCCTAATGAACGATTTGATAAATGGTTTTCAAATGCATGCATGCTTTTAGTGAAGGGCATAAATATCTTCTTATGAAAATGTTTTTATAAACTCTTTATTGTGTCCACTCACGGCTTTGATGTTTTTAATGCCCTTCAGGTTGATCGCGGATGCGGGCTGTAGCAGAGACCGAAACATCACACTCCTCCTCCAGATCCTAGCAGGCACATCCCACGTTAATCCCGGGAGATTTGGGATGGGTCCTGACATCTGTTTCAATCTCACATGACACGGTGAAATGACCAAAGTACCATCGGAATTAAATAAACACACTTACTTCGTGTCAAACAAGGGATACTACCATATCCTACTTAGGACATCTAGACTACACAAATCCACGTGATGCTTCAACCTTTATACAGCCCCCGTTCGTGATTAACCTTGAGGGTATCAAAACCATCAAAATGTGAGTGGATAAAAATAAAGTTTTGAAAAACCATTTACCGAAAACATCATTTAACCCTCTGTTTAATAAAAAAATCATGCATAACTGAATAAATCATTAATTTCATATAAAACGGTATTATACATAAACCATGGGTCCAGCCTAATTCACAATAAATATAGAAAAGCCCCCTGGCCCAAATTTCACTAAAATCACCGGCTCTAATCCATTTTTAAAACCTTTGCACACATCACAAGTAATAAAAGAAAAAACTGATCTCGCTGGTCCAATTAGCCTTAAAGTCAAAACTCGTCTTGATGGTCCAATTAGCATCCCATATGTAGGACTAGTGAACAACTACGGATCTACAAAGTCTAATTCTGTCGGTACATGTCGAGTCCTACTCAGACCACACCCGAGTCCATCCTTGGAAATCCTCGATGTCCAACTCGGGAATAGCGATCCAATCGTCTGAGGCTGACCAATACAAAAAATAGTATCCAAAATAAAACACATTTTAAGCCGGGCACCAATTCAAAACACGTTTTTCCAAAAACCACCATAATTCAATATCTAGAAATAATAACCATAAATAAGTTTCAAATTCAACAATTTATCCAGCTATCGTAACCATGTCAAACCATAGCAAAAACCCAGTAAAAACATATATTTATGCATGCATAAAAGTTATGAAAGAAACTATCCACTAATGATAGTGATTTTACAAAGCACAAAAGATGTACTAGGCCAAGCCTCTACGTGTAATAAACTTTGCAAGCGCACAAAACGTATAGATAGTATAGATACAAGCAAAGGTCGATCCCACGAAGACTTTCTCAATGATATCCAATTCGTTTTAACTCAATTCACTTAAGTGGAGTAATTAAAATGCAATGGGGGTTTGTTACGTTTTATGAATGAAGTAAATTAACTAATAATAACTAACTAAGTCGAGCTAGGGTTTCTATCCACCTTTACCAATTCTAGTTCCGTTAGATTTCCTTGATTAGATTACTATGCATGTATCTGAATTAAGTGCCCGTGCAGGGGTCCGGCTAAGGTTCACCCCACACATATTATCTTCTCTTACATTGCATGTTTAAGCGTGATGTGCCCGCCCTTAAACAACTATTACCGATGGTGCGTGATAATGCATGAAACATGAAGAAGATTTAATGACACTACACTGTCCCTAGAAAAGTGATGTGCAGACCTAGGAAGTCATGAGTTTAGATTATGAATAAGATTCCCCCTCTTAAACGTGATGCTACAAATTGCCGGGTGAACACAAACATCGAGGTGATCCATCAAGTAATTACATCGAAAATTATACACAAATAAGGTAACTAAGCTTATAAGTATAAATTGAGTTTATGAAGTACAGTAATCCAACAAATCCAGGCATACATAACAATCATAATCAAGAGCCAGAAATCAAACACGAACTAACATGGCTAGGGCTTCAAGTACCCCTAGCCCTAATTACACTATTCAAACATTATTGAATTAACGAATAACATAATTAAATGCATAAGAAACATAAAGTGATAAAAGAATGAATAAACACAAATACTAAAGAATGGCAAGGAGTAGGAAAAGGGGCTCAAACACTCTTCTTCTTCGAAGTCTCACGTCCTCCTTAGCACAAGCTTGAATCCAAAAGCATAAAACAATTATAAAATGCGGCTAACTATGTATATAAACTGAGTATGAATTTTGACAGAGTTTTGGGACCTAGGAAGGTAAATTCGGCTCCCAAAAACAATGAGAAAATAACTATTTATATCCCCTAACATCTGCCCTAGAATCTCCCTAAAAGAAAGGGAAAAATGAAACCCAAACAAGGAAGGAAACCAATTGTAGCCGTCAAACATCTTTTTCCGCATTCTTGATCCTCCTTCAATAAATAGTCTTCTTTTCTTTCTTGTTTCCACTTCTTGACTTTATCTTTTGACTAGGAATTCAATTAATTATATTCCAAATCAGATCACAAAGCCCTAAAATAAAGGAAAGGGGATATGATTGAGGCTAAGGGTAAATTAACCCTAGCCGTGTTCTTCATAGTTTATTGGCCTCCAAGAAACTTCTTTTCCCATGTTTCTTGCAATCTTTAATTTCAGATCTGATTAGGAAATCTTTAGGTCTTCTTATCCAAGTCAATCCATGTAATTCCTCATTGAAAAGGGAAGCCAAATTCGTCCAAAGCACAGTTGCCCCAAATCCCTAAAAAGTAGGAACTTGAGAAGGCAAGAAATCCTAGTTTCTTGGGTTCCAAAGAACGAATAGGAACCCTTTTTTAATAGATCTTTTGGCCAACATTCCCAGCTGGATTCCAGGGCATAATGTCTAAAATAGTCCACTTAATCTAGGCATGCAAGGCTATCAAGGCTGGTCCACAAAGTCACACACACACTCCTTGTAGGATTAGGAGTGCCTCTGGGCCAAGAAAGGCAAGAACCCCTTTTCTTGGTCAATCTTGATTGTCTTGACATGTGCTATCACGTCATTGGAACCCCTGGATATTATATGAGCTGCTGATCAGATCTAATACATTGAAAAATGCCAATTCAAAGACAAAACCCGAGAGGCCCTCAACTGGGATTTCAGCTAGGGACCTTAACTTCATTTTAGTGCTATTCCTTCATTTTGGCTCCGATTTCCTCCATTATTTTTGTATTCTCTTCAGAATTGACTTAACTTTCATAATCTACACATGTCTCACAAAATGGATTATTTTCTCCTATTTTTTGAACAATTATAATCAAAAGACAAGTAAAAGGGATATGAAATATCATTGAAATCATACTCAATTCGTGACTTATCAACTAACAATACCGTCGCTCGCTCAAAACCCGAGTCGTAAGCCAATACGAAGGCACTAGGACGTCTTGACATGTCAAAATCACACCCAAGGATCACTAACTGTAACTATAAGATCCGTGTCTTGGAGGGAATAGTGAACGATCCCACATTCCTGCGACGGGGGAATGGTGGTGTGCCTTAAAAGTGTAGGCACACACCTATCTAGCGAGAGGCCTTCTGGGAACTCACTAGCTTCGAATTCCTAGGGAACTCCAAAGTTAAGCGAGTTAAGCCCGATGCAATTCCATGGTGGGTGACCCCCTAGGAAGTTGCACTGTGAGCTCCCGAAAACAAAACCGTGAGGGCAAGGTCAAGGAGGCCCAAAGCAGACAATATCGTGCTAGATGAGTCGGGTTGTTAGGACCCGATCCTCCTCGGTCAGGACCCGACTCATCTAGCACGATATTGTCCGTTTTGGGCCTCCTTGTCCTTGCCCTCACCGTTTTTGTTTTCGGGAGCTCATGGTGCAACTTCCCAGGGTGTTACCCATCATGGAATTGCACCAGCCTCAACTCGCTTAACTTTGGGGTTCCAATCCCCCCCAAAGCCACTTGAGCTCCCAAAAGGTACACCATCATTCCCCCTTGTAAGGCACACCACCATTCCCCCCTCGCAGGAATGTGGGATTGTTCACCATTCCCTTCAGGGCACGGGTCTTACAATTTCTGTCAGGACCCAACCCTCCTCGGTCAGAACCCGATTCTAGCACGATATTGTCCGCTTTGGGCCTCCTTGCCCTTGCCCTCACGGTTTTTTTTTTCGAGAGCTCACAGTGCAACTTCCCAGGGGGTTACCCATCATGGAATTGCACCAGCCTCAACTTGCTTGACTTTGGGGTTCCAATCCCCCCCAAAGCCACTTAAGCTCCCAAAAGGCCTCGTGCTAGATAGGTGTGTGCCTACACCTTTAAGGTACACCACCATTCCCCTCCCAGACCATTCGCCCCTCGAAATAATGTGGGAGTGTTCATCATTCCCTTCAGGACACGGGTCTTACAATCCACCCCTCTTAGGTTCCAGCGTCCTCGCTGGCACACTTCCCGGTCGGGGTTTGGCTCTGATACCATTCTGTCACGAACCCAACCCTCCTCGATCAGAACCCGAATCTAGCACGATATTGTCAATTTTGGGCCTCCTTGCCCTTGCCCTCACGGTTTTGTTTTCGGGAGCTCATGGTGCAACTTCCTAGGGGGTTACCCATCATGGAATTGCACCAGCCTCAACTCGCTTAACATTGGGGTTCCAATCCCCCCCAAAGCCACTTGAGTTCCCAAAAGGCCTCGTGTTATATAGGAGTGTGCCTACACCTTTAAGGTTCACCACCATTCCCCTCCCAGACCATTCCCCCCTCACTGGAATGTGGGATTGTTCACCGTTCCCTTTAGGACACAGGTCTTACACGGGTGCAATTCCATGATGGGTGACCCCTTGGGAAGTTGCACTGTGAGCACCCGAAAAAAAAAACTGTGAAGGCAAGGGCAAGGACAATGAGGCCCAAAGCGAACAATATCGTGCTAGATGAGTCGGGTCCTGACAGAGGTGGGTCGGGTCCTGACAAAATGGTATCAGAGCCAGACCCCGATCGGGCATTGTGCTAGCAAGGACGCTAGGCCTTAAGGGGGGTGGATTGTAAGACCCGTGTCTTGGAGGGAATGGTGAACGATCCCACATTGCTGCGAGGAGGGAATGGTGGTGTGCCTTAAAAGTGTAGACACACACCTATCTAGCGCGAGGCCTTCTCGGAGCCCACTAGCTTTGGATTACTGGGGAACTCCAAAGTTAAGCGAGTTGTGGCTGGTGCAATTCAGTGATGGGTGACCCCCTAGATGAGTCGGGTCTTGACAGAGGAGGGTCGGGTCCTAACAGTAACGACCCGTCCCTGATTTTAATGATTAATTAAGACTAATTATGGATTAGTAAGGCTAATCGAGGATTAGCCGAGGATTAACGGACGTTCAAGATGAAATTACGATTTTGCCCCTAAACGAGGGCAAAGGTTGATTTTTGACCCTGGAGTTCCGATGGCCGAGGGCCGAGGACCGTTACAAAGATCGGGACAATACTAGTCCGTAGACAAGCGCACGTCCAAATCGGAGGTTCGACGGGAAAGTTACGGTTCACAGAAGTTCCGTGGAACTATTGCACGAACTCTGAGATGAATTCCTTTTGGCATTGAGTGGGCCCAGATATTTAGAGGCAGGCCCAATAGATGAATGACACTTTTCATTCATCCATTGCCCACCCAAATTAATACATGCATTCCCCCAATCCTTTGTTCGTCCAAACCAAGCTCGATCTCACCCAAAACCTTGAACCCAAATCCATATCGCTTTCCTTTTGATTCTGTGAGAGGCCAGGAGAGAAGTGAGGATGAGCTGATGGTGGACGGGTGATGACAGAGTCGTCATGGACAGCGGTGATGGCCCAGAACCTAGGTAACCTGACAGCCCAGTTTGATTTTTAATTTGAATTTTTGGTTTAGGATGTTGTGGTTGGTTTTGGGTGATTGGGAGATGTCTAGTAGGCTTGTGGGAAGATTAGGATGGGCTTTGGATGAAAAAGAGAAAGGCTGAGACACCTTGGGGGTGGCCGGGAAAAATAGAGGTCGTGGGAGTTCGATTTACACGGGGGGTTTCTAGATTGTTTTGTACGATTTGAGGATATAGGATGATAGGAAACATTGAATTAGGAAGATTTGGATTGGATTTGATTGAAATGGACAAAAAAATTAGGAAGGAGTGACCCTGGACCGGTCACGGCGGTCCAGTTGGCCAATTTTTATAGGGGGTCCAGTTCGGACTGGTCTGGCCGAAGGAGGAAGAAAACTGTAGCGGGGCGTGGCTCCCACAAGCATCCACTTCAGGTGGCACGTACGGGAACGTGGCCCAATTTCTGGGGAAACTTCCAACACACGAAATCATCCTTTCGACGTAACAAACATATTGGGACTGGTTTCAAGTTGATCGGACATCGTTTCGATATAGTTCGGGATGTCCGAAGGTTTAGGATCGACATTAAAAATAGTTAAAAATTCGGAAAAATTACGGGGCTTTAGTGAGGGGTTATTTAAGTAGTTAGTAACCCTCTGTTACGATTTGGACAAGTTAGGGAGACCCGGAGATGGTGATTGGCCCCGGAAGGGCGTATGGCACTCATATCGAGGCACGACTTTGGACGGTCTGTTAGTGGACCTTTCTTTTTAAATTGATGCATGCATAAATGTTTTATAAGTGTTTTAGAACATGTTTGTGATGCCATGAGTGCATTAGATTGTGGTGTTTAGTATGTACGTATTTGCACATATTTTGAGGTTTTCGTTTTTGTATGGTACTTCTACGTGTTTTGTTTTCTATGGTAGTTTTTTGGATTGGTTTTGGATTTGAAAACATGGAACCAGGCATGAGACTCATTTGATTTACGAACTCTCGGACTTGGAGTCCATTTGACTTAATGAGAAAACAGGCTGAAGGCCCATTTGAGTTATACGATCGGGCCGGGGGCCTTGTTGGTTTAAAAATTCGGGCTTGAAGCCCAGTTGGTTATGAAATCGAGCATGAGGCCCAGTTATGGATTATAAGCTTGATTTTCGGTCGGGGATCCAAATGGATTTGGATTTATGATGGTTTATGGAAAACCCGGGCGTGGCTCTTTGAATGGTTTTTGAAATGAAATATGAAAATGGTTTTCCGTATACCATCCTCATGAACGGATGCCCTCTAGACATCTCGTAGTATCCTGGAGTGGCGGGTTGTCTCCTCTAGACGTCTCGTAGTATCTTGGAGTAGTCACGGGGCAATTGCCTGCGAGGGGTCATTGCACAAAGCGACCAGTCTGTATAGTGACTTAGGAGCAGGGTTGCCAGAGGTTAAAACCTCCCCCCAGGGAGGGTCTTTGATCTGCGGGTCATTGACCTGGGTGGACCCTGGGGAGACTTGGGATTTGAGACCCCGGGTAGCACGCGTAGCTTGGAACCGTGACAGGCTTGATTTTGACGTCTCGGATGTCAGGCATCAAGGATGCCGAGGATAGGTTTTGGGCTTAGTCCCACATGAAATGGATTTGGCTTGAGTTTCCACTTGTATCGGTTTTGGGCTGAGACCCACATGTACTGTGATTTGGGCTGAGTCCCACGTGTATTGATTTGGGCTGAGTCTCACTGGTATGGTTTTTGGACAGTGGCCCATATGATTGGTTTGACTTACGATTTTGGGCTAAGGCCCTAATGGTTTTCTGAATATTTTGATAATTGGTTTTTGAATGCATGCATGTTTTTTAGTGATGGGCATAAATTTGTCTTTTCGTGAAATGTTTTTATAAATTATTTATTTTGTCCACTCACAGCTTTTCATGGTTTTACTGCCCTTCAGGTTGATCGCGGATGCGGGCTGTAGCGGAGACCGAGACATCACACTCCTCCGAATCCTGGCGTACTCTGGAAGCCCGGTGGGGCTAAAGTCGGAACTATCCCTTGTCTGACACTTCGTGTCAGACGGGATCAAGCTTGTTTGGCATTAATTCTGGGGGGGATTTGGGACGGGTCGTGACAAGTGGTATCAGAGCAGGTTTTGCTCTCAGAGTGGTGCGCAGGTCGAGGATGTGATGTCTCTACAATGATAACAGCCCGTCATCAAACTGATTGTTAGGGTATCAGTATGAGGATTCAGTGGAATCAAACCCTAGTTAGGTTGTCTTTAGCATGAGGTGCAATGGTTTAGGGTTCGGTTGGCATAGGATCGATGGGTATGTGAATCTAACAGCTTGGAGCCGTTGTGTCACTGGTGGATAGGATCCGGTGGACCAATAGACATGGTATGACGACTTGAGAGTCGAGACCGTTGGTCGGTTGTGTCATGGCGGATATGGATTGGAGCAAGTGGTATCTATTGAGGTCGTGTTTGATCCTATTTGGCACGAGAGGCCATGTTTCGGTGTGTCGAATCCTGGAGGGATGTCGACTGGCAGGAAATGCCCAGAGTAGATGTTGTGAGGCATGGCAGGATACAATTGTGACTGGTGGCGATTATGCAGTGTTAGGCCCAGAGTATGGCCAAGTTCTTGTGGAGGCCATCGGTTGGGAGCCCTATAGTTACGAGAGGACGGGATCCTCGGATCGTGGTTACTGGTTGGTGGTATACCAGTATTGGAGTATGACGAATCTTCGGAGTCGAGAGTGATGGATCAGTCAGGATGGTTGGCCTGCAACGGGAAGTTGGGTTTGTGATAACCCTAGTAGGAGATTGATTGGACAAGTTACCAGGAGAGTGGTACTTGTCGGCCGGATCCTGAGGTGAACCGATCGGTGGGTGTTGTGACAGGACCCGTCCCAACTGGACGTCAAAAACCATGCCCAGTCCTGCTCCCGTCTGACAAGTCAACTAAAGGTCCGAAACTACCCTTCAATGCTTGCTAGACAAGGGATAATTGGGCTGATTTCTGTTGCTGCCACTGCCTCACGATCAGTCCCGAACGTCGTACGACGGCCTGGAGGGTCACAAAACAGAAAAGGTGTGAGTGAACAAAATAGACCTTCCATAAATTCATTTGCCAAAACATATTCTTACTGACAGGACCCATCCCAATCCCCCCGGGATTAGAGTGGGATGACCCTGCTCCCGTCTGACACGGAGTGTTAGACAAGGGATAATTTCGACCTTTGCCCTCCCGGGCTATCAGAGTACGCCAGGATCCGGAGGAGGTATGTGATATCTCGGTCTCTGCTATAGTCCACATCCGATGTCAACCTGAAGGGCAGTCAAAACATTAAAAACTGTGAGTGGACAAGACAAAAGTTTATAAAAACATTTCATAAGACATTTGTACCCTCCACTAAAAAGTATGCATCCATTCGAAAACCATTTAACCCAAGAAACCATATATGGGACTAAGCCCAAAGCAGATATAAACCAAGGTCGAAAGGACCACAATGAAAACGACCATACGAGCCACTGCTCAAATCCTGTGCACACCTGTGCACACCACATATCATATAGCATATTTATATCACATACATATATAAGTCACACAACCAGTCCTGTCACGGTATTCAAAGCTACGCGCGTGCTACCCGGGTCTCAATCCGAGTCTTCTCAAAGTCAAGGTCAATGTCCATAGACCACTGATCCTACTCGAGGTAATAGTAACCATAGCCTTCCTGAGAGTAAGGAACCCAACTGGGGGGTGACTCCACTCAGTCGGTGCTCCGTGACTACTCCGGGGTCCACCCAGGCCAACGACCCTCCCCGGAGGAGATAATAGAAGTAAAGGAAGGTATATGAATACATATATATACATAACATAAACATTCATGCCCGGTTCCCTTGAACCGTCATGATCCATAACATCCAACAAGGGTTCATACCGGTTCCCATAAACCGTCATCAACCACGATACCATAACAAGGGTTCATGTTGGTTCCCATAAACCACCATGAACCTGGGAATCCATTTAAGGTTCCCTGACCTGACATCAAAACCGTAAAGTGACTGGGTCTCGTGCCCGAACATAGGACATCAGCTGGGCACCGTGCCCGAAATCTGAGGTCATATGCCCGAGACAAAACCAAATGGGTCTCATACCCGAGTTTATCCTTTTGAAATCCAAATCTAGTTCATTTAAATCAATAAAGAAATACCGACCCGTATAAGCACCGTATAAGGCCGAAACCTCGAAATACGTGCTTATACGTAACCACATACAAATGCACCCATGGCATCATCAAACAAGCAATTAAAACATATAATAACATTTATGCATGCACCAATTTAGAAAACAAGGTCCACTCACAGACCGTCTGAGCTGCCGCCTCGATTTGCGTGCCATACGGCTCCCCGAGCCGATCACCGTCACCGGGACTCCCAAAGCTATCCAAATCGTAATAGAAGGTTACTAACTACTTACTTAATTAACCTCCCACTAAAGCCCCATAATTTTCCCGTATTTTTAACTATTTTTAAACCTACCCTAAACCTTTCGATGCCCCGAAACATATCGAGACGGTGTCCGATCGACACGAAACCAGTCCCAAAATGTTCGTTACATCGAATAGAAGATTTCGTATGTTGGAACCTTCCCCAGATTCCCTGCCACGCGCCCTCACGCGCCGCCTGAAGTGGCTGCGCGTGGGCTTCACGCGCCAGCTACAGTACCTGCTGACGTCATCGATGACGTCAGCATGACGTCATCTGACAGCTGTTAGGTCTGACATGTCAGACTCTGATAGGTGCCACGTGTCATGCTCCCATTGGTCCATGTCACTGTGCTGTCAGTGCCACGTGTCATCACGGCACTGGTCCACGTCAGTGACACGTGTCAGCCCCTGATTGGGCCACGTCACTGACATGTTAGTGCTGACTGTGCACTGACATGTGACACGTGTCGCACTCCTATTGGCCCATTTTCTGACATGTCAGCTGACATTGTCAGATCTGACAATGATGACGTCATCCTTGACATGATGACGTCAGCAGGATGACGTCACCTGTCATCTCTGTCCTTCCGCGGGTCGACCCGAATACCAGTAACCGGGTCGCCGTGACCCGCGGCTTGACCCGGCCGGTTCTCTTCACTCCAGCTACCATTTCTCCTCCCGTTTGTCCCATTCTACTCGTCTCAACCTAACTTAGAGTTCTAGGGGTTTAAAAACTAGAAAACGGGTCGAGGTACTTACCTGTGATGCCGAGAACAGTCGCCCAGTTTTCGGCCGTCCGTTTGGGCTGCACCGCCGTCCTCAGCTGTTCCTTTTGATCCTATTAGCCTCCTCGAGTCCCCAAAAACCCAACCAAATCATTAGTTTCGATCCAAGACCCATAAAACCCAAGTTTTGAATTTCAAACCCAAAACCTACCTTTTCGGGTTTCCTCCCGCCGTGGCTCTGGCCGTCTCCGTCTAGTCCTTCCTCGTCTCACTCACACTATCACTCCGGTCTCAGTCACAGGTGGTGAGGGGATGTGTGTTGTGTGTTTTGAAGAAAATAGAGAATATGGGTTAATGGGGTTTTCGGGTTTTTTGTGAGGGAAATGAGGAATGAAGATGATGAAGATGGTGAAGGGTGAAGGTTGATCAGATGTGAGGGGATGGGATGGAGGGTATGGATTTAAAGATAGAATTGAAATGGATGGCTAGGATTGAATTAGGTGTGGATTAGATTATAAAATTAATTAAATAATATTAATTAATTATGTAGATCCACAAATTGGGGGAGTTAGCCAATAGGATGAGTGACACTTGTCACTCATCCATGGGACCCACCAAAATATCTGCCCAATAAGATTTCGCCAAGTCGTTCCCATCTCGAAGTTCGTGCATAGTGAAATCGAACTTCCGTGACCCATAACTCTCCCGTTCGAAATCCGATTTCAGTGTGCCGCCTGTCTATGGATTCGTATCGTCCTTATCTACGTAACGGTCTTCGGCCCTCGGCCATCGGACCTCCTGGTCAAAAAGTCAACTTTTGACACCCTTTTAACCAAAATTACCAAAATGCCCCTAAACTTCCGAACGTCATAACTTCCTCCTCGAACGCCGGAATTGAACGTGCCACCTGTCTATGAACTCGTGACGTCACGAACTACGTCACGATCATTGGTCAAAGTCCATTTGACCGCCCGATTGAAAAGTCAATGTTTTGCCACGATCAAGGGCAAAACGGTCATTTCGCACCGTTCGTCCGATTTCGCTCTACTAATCACCGATTAACCTCATTAATCGTGATTAGTCACTAATCTAATCTAGGAATTTGGGGCGGGTCGTTACACTTACCCTCCAGCTTTCAAAAACTTGCATGCATATCGTAAAACATGAGTAATAGTATGAAATCATTCAAGTATGAACAGTGGACCGATAAAATCAAAACATATTTTCCCATGGTCCGTAAAACTCATGTTCACCAAATCAGTTCATGTTATAAAACATCAAACCCCGGCTCTCAGGCCAAAACATGTGAAAACATAATCACCTAGCCACAAAGACCAAAAACCCATACTCAATACCAGTACGTCATCACAAACAACATCAATCAGCACTATTCACAAGTGCACAATAAATATATCAATCCAATCAAACCGCACTACTCACAAGTGCACAAACCATCACAATCACATCTGCACTACTCACAAGTGCACAATAAAACCATCAACTGCACTACTCACCAATGTTGTAACAACCCATACCTTCGGGAAGGGTATAAATGTAATTTTTGTAAAGATTTGTATAAAAGGACGATTTTGCCCTTGTGAATAGTGCGTCAAAAGATGACTTTTTCATTTACAGGTTGGATGAGTGTTGACCATTGACCGTGACGTAGTTTAGGACGTCACGAGTCCGTAGACAGGTGGCATGTCCGATTCGGACAATCGGAGAAAAAGTTATGACGTTCGGAAGATTGAGGGCGTTACCGTAATTTTGACTAATCGAGGAAAATGTTGACTTTTGTGGACTTGTGATTTTCACGTAGACCGAGGACCGTTAGATAGGTCTCGATGTCCTGAGTACAACGACAGGCGGCACGTTGTCATTGGACGTCAGATTAAATAGTTACGGGTCTGTAAAGTTTGAGGGTAAAATGGTACATTTTAACACATAGGGGCATTTTAGTCTTTTTCCCCTTAAGCCCAATCAGATAAGGCCACTTGTCTTGAGTGGATTGGGATATTTTTTGTTGGTCCATAAGAAGTGGACACGTGGGAGAGAACCAGAGGGTTCTGGGTGTGTCTATTATACACACGGCTACAAATCGTCCAAATTGATCCCGTGTATGTGGTTTTGAACACAGAAAACAGAGAGTGAAAATTGAGAGTGGGTGATCGATTTCTGTGAAGGTGTGAGACTCTGGAGGTTTGTGAGAGTGAAAGAGAGAAGAGAGTGAGTTGGTGATCGTGTTATGGGAGTGGGAATCGTGCACGGAGACACGGCGGTGGACGGTTGAGTTTCTGAGAAAACAGAGAAACGATGGCACTGTGGGGGTGGTTGTGCCGTGTGGTGGCTCAAACCAAGGCAATAGGAGGCTCAAGTGATTTCAGGGGACTCAACGAGCACCGTGGCACACGGCGGTGGAGACGGCGGAGTAAGAATCGAAGGTATACCCCGAATCCCCTATTTTCCCGTTTTTCTTGTTTTCAAAAGTCGTGGACTTTGGGCTAGAGTTGAGGGCATTGGTTAGTGAAGTGAGGTTCAGGGAGGTCCTAGGAGTCATCTAGGATGGTCGCCGTGACGGGGGAGGACCTGCGTGGCCGGCGGCCAAAACAGGGCTCACGGCCCGTCTGTTTCGAGGGTGAAGTCGAGGGGTTTTAGGCTTTGATTTTCAAAGGTTAGGACGGGGTTTGGTTGCTGGGAACTGGACGAAGCTTCCAGGATTGAAAGGGACTGAAATGGTGGAGGATTTACAGAGAACCGGTCACGCCGCGGGTGACTCGAAGAAGAAGAAGCACTGTAGCAGGCGCGTGAGGCCCACGCGCAGCCACTTTGGGCGGCGCGTGGGGACGCGTGGGGGCGCGTGGGGAAGATTCCGGCCAAACTTCCAACATGTTTTTAGTTCTAAATGTTCTGAGGAATCTATTGTTGTAATTTTCGGGTTAATCGGATGAGGTTACAGGATCGTTCGGGAATCCAGACGGTTTAGGGTTTAAGTTTAAATTACGAATAAATTCCCGAAAAATTGGGGAAATTAGGGTTAGTATATTTGACGTAATTGTGACTCTATTTGGTGCCTATTGACAGGACGGGAGACGCCTGAGACAGTCGAGGAGCGCCCGGAGCGCGATTGACATTTTACGATTTGTGAGTGGACTCTTTCTTTCCATATGAGCATGCCTAACTGTTTTATTTATGTTTTATGATATTAAATATGTTTTTATGCTTTTTGATAGTGATTATATGTGGTTGATATGTTTGTACGTTTTTCGAGACATTTTCGGGATTTTGCACGTTTTTCAAGAAAAAACTGGATTTTGATTTTGATGTTAAGTTTCATGTTTTCACTCTAGAATTGTTTTTTGATGGTTATAAGTGGATTATGAAGTATGATTTTGGAAATCATGGTTTTGGTTTTGAAATCGGATTTCGAGAAACGAAATTTGGTTTTAAAGTCGAAAAAGGTGGATTTCCGAATTTGGGTTCGAAATGACGGTTCTGAACGCCGGAAGGGCTTCGAACCGGGGATTTCAGATTCGAGTTTGGATGTGGATTTAGAATTGATTTTAAATTGGTTTTGGATTGGATTTGCTGGATCTGGATATTGGGTTTAAATACCCGGATTCTGATTGACGGGGGACGGGCCCGGAGTGAGTTTAAAGACTCGGATATTTACGATATTACCCCCATAAGCCTATTGAGTTTAAAGACTCGGGAGTTTAAAGACTCGGATTACATTTGAGGCCTGGTTTGAGTTTAAAGACTCGGATAGACCCAGCAGGTTTGATCAGACTTGGATATTTGTGGATTTGGTTTTATGATATAATCTTGCTATACTGTTTTATGTTGTGGTTTTCTGATACTTAGTTGGGCATGCATATTTTAAAACGGAGGGTAAAATCTTATTGTTTTCTTTAAACTGTTTTACTTCCAAATCGTGTTTGAAACTCTTATTTTCCTTCAGTCCACTCACACCTTCTGTTTTAACTTACCCTCCAGGTCGTGGTGATAGTGCTGGGGTGAACATTGAGGCAGGAATCGAGGCATAGAGCTTTTGACGTTCTTCCGTTGCGAGACTAGCATAGTAGGATTTTGTGCCCATTTTGTAGAACTATGCTCTGACTTACAGTTGTATTATATTTCTCCCTTGTCTGATAATTATGCTTATAGTGGTGTTGAGGTTATTTTGGTACTTTGAGTGTGATTGTCAGACGGGAGCAGGGTTCGTCCCGGGTATCGAGGCGATATTTGGGACGGGTCCTGACAATTGGTATCAGAGCATAGGTTTGTCGGTTTGTGTCGGTACGAGATCGTTTTTAGGTTGTTTTACTAACTCTATGCCTCTTTCAGCGTACGTTCGACCATGCCTCCGAGACGTGAACCCCCTCCACGACCTGAAGAAGCGGAGAGTGCGTCGATTGAGCGAGCCCAGCGGCTCGGGGCTACTACGTTCAGTGGTGGGGCAGAGCCAGAGGAAGCTTACCGATGGATCACCCGACTTGAGCGGATATTCGGGGTGATGCATTGTCCTCCGGGAGATCGTGTGTTGTTGGCTAATTTTCTGTTAGAAGGCGCAGCGTATGAATGGTGGTATACGCTGGAGTTGTCAAGATGGGACGCTCATACCGTGACTTGGGAGACTTTCCGGGAGCGGTTTTTGGACCAGTATTATCCTCGCTCTTTTCGGGATGCCAAAGAGGCGGAGTTCCTTCAGTTGAAACAAGGGAGCATGACAGTAGCCGAGATTAGAGCCATTGTGACAGCCGGCTCATTTGCTACTTTCAAGGAGTTGTCAGACGCTGCTGTTAGAGTGGAGGCCAGTTTGCCTACCCGGCCACAGTACTCGGGCAGTGTGCGACACCGTGAGCATTCTTTTCCTGGAGCGTCGAGTCAGAGGACCCCGAAGAGGGGCAACTATGGTGGTACTTCATCAGCTGGTGGAGCCCGGTTTGGCAGACCAGGCAGTTTTCAGGGCTCTGGATTTCGGGGAGCTAGAGCACAGCCGACTCCTCAAGCGAGTGCAACTTCTGTTGCTTCTACTGGGAGACAAACTGGTGGACCCGGTAGAGATGTCTGCTATTATTGTGGAGAGCGTGGCCACTTTCGGAGAGAGTGCCCGTTATTAGCCCAGGAGGGTGGAGCAGGTCGAGGTGCAGTAGAACCCGGGCGGAGTACTGCATCTGTGTCAGGGACGGCAGGCCCTAGTTGTGGCGGTGGTGCCACGAGCTGTTCTAGAGGGCGCGGTAGGTCATCAGGACCGCAGGCGCGAGTTTTCGCTATGACCCAGCAGGAGGCCAGATCAGCACCGGGAGTGGTGACAGGTACACTTACCATACTTGGTCACACTGTTTTTGCTTTGATAGATCCCGGGGCTACTCACTCATTTATAGCTCGGAGTGGTAGTCTGGTTACGGAGAGGGAGGTGTCTACCTTGGATTGTGCCTTACGGGTGAGTACACCTACTGGGGAGGTGTTGGTAGTGACTCAGGTTCTGAGAGAGTGTCCGGTATTGGTAGGAGAGGTTGAGTTAGTGGCGGACTTGTTACTGTTGGATCTATGGGACTTCGATGTTATCCTGGGTATGGACTGGTTGACGAGACATCATGCTTCTATCGAGTGTTTTGATAAGAGAGTGACCTTTCGGAGTCCACGATTACCGGAGACCACGTTTCAGGGGGATCAACGTGCACTCCCTACTGGAGTTATTTCGGCACTTGAAGCTAGTAAGCTGTTGCGTAAAGGGTGTCAGGGTTACATAGCTCACGTGGTGGATACACGTGCTACGCCAGTGATGGCGGAGGATATACCAGTGGTACGGGAGTTTCCCGATGTCTTTCCCGAGGAGTTGCCAGGATTACCACCTCATCGAGATATCGAGTTTACGATTGATCTTTTACCAGGTACACAGCCTATTTCACAGACTCCTTACCGCATGGCACCTGCAGAATTGAGGGAACTTAAGGCACAGTTACAAGAGTTGGTCGATATGGGATTCATTCGACCGAGTATGTCACCTTGGGGAACGCCTGTACTGTTTGTTAAGAAAAAGGACGGAGGTCTGAGATTGTGTGTTGACTACAGACAGTTGAATAAGGTAACCATTCGGAATAAGTATCCCTTACCCTGGATTGATGATTTGTTTGACCAGTTGAAGGGAGCACAGTACTTTTCGAAGATTGATCTTCGCTCCGGCTACCATCAGCTATGGGTCAAAGAGGAGGATGTAACCAAGACGGCCTTTCGGACCAGGTACGGTCATTACGAGTTTGTTGTGATGCCTTTTGGATTGACTAATGACCCAGCAGCTTTTATGGATCTTATGAACCGAGTGTTTCGGTCGTATTTGGATCGTTTTGTGATTGTCTTCATTGATGACATTTTGGTGTATTCGAAGAGTGCGAAGGCGCACGAGAAACATCTGAGAATAGTGCTTAAGACCCTGAGAAAGCATCAGTTGTATGCGAAGTTGAGCAAGTGTCAGTTTTGGTTGACCAGTGTTGGATTTCTAGGTCATGTGATTTCCGCCGAGGGCATTAGAGTGGATCCTCAGAAGGTTGAGGCGGTAGCAAATTGGGAACATCCCAAGATGGTGACAGAGATCAGGAGTTTTCTAGGTTTAACAGGTTATTACCGGCGTTTTATTGAGGGTTTTTCTATTCTTGCTGCTCCGTTGACACGGTTGACTCGGAAAGGAGTTCGGTTTGATTGGGATGAGAACTGTGAACAGAGTTTCCAGGAGCTTAAGAGGCGGTTGACATCGGCTCCTGTGTTGGCCCTTCCAGATGATAGTGGGGAGTTCGAGGTTTATAGTGACGCTTCTTTACAAGGTTTGGGCTGTGTGTTGATGCAACACGGGAAAGTGATTTCTTATGCTTCCCGACAGTTGAAACCCCATGAGATGAACTACCCTACACATGACTTGGAACTAGCTACGGTGGTTCATGCACTAAAGATTTGGCGACATTATTTGTACGGCGAGAGGTGCAGGATCTTCACGAACCACAAGAGTTTAAAGTATCTGTTTACTCAGAAGGAATTAAATCTGAGACAGCGACGTTGGTTGGAGCTGCTTAAGGACTATGACTGTACTATCGAGTATCATCCAGGAAAGGCTAATGTGGTAGCCGATGCTTTGAGCAGGAAGTCAGCTAGTTCTTTGTCGCATCTGAGGACGGTCCGGTTACCTTTGTTGGTTGAGCTGCGTAGACTTGGAGTAGAGTTGACTGTGAATGGTCAGGGAGCACTCCTAGTGAGTTTCCACGTGCGACCTGTTTTGATTGATCAGGTTATTGATGCTCAGTTTGAGGACCCTATTTTGTGCATCATACGTATTGAGGTCGAGGCTGGAGAGAGACAGGACTTTAAGATTCGGGAGGATGGAGCCTTGGTTAAGGATGGACGGTTGTGTGTACCCGAGGACGAAGCACTGAAGAAGGTGATACTGGATGAGGCTCACAGTTCAGCCTATGCGATGCATCCTGGTGGGACCAAGATGTATCGTACACTTCGAGAGCATTACTGGTGGTCAGGAATGAAACGTGAGATTGCGGAGTACGTCAGTAGATGCTTGATCTGTCCGCAGGTGAAAGCTGAGCGGCAGAGACCTTATGGAGCCACGCAACCTTTGCCGATCCCCGAGTGGAAATGGGATCACTTGACGATGGATTTTGTATTCAAGGTTCCCAGGACACCGAATGGACACGATGGTGTGTGGGTGATCGTGGATTGACTTACGAAGTCTGCTCATTTTTTACCAGTACGGGAGAACTTCAGGTTGACACAGTTTGCACAGTTGTTTATTGATGAGATTATTCGGCTGCATGGTACACAAGAGTCGATAGTATCTGACAGAGATCCGAGATTTACTTCCCGGTTTTGGCAGAGCTTACAGGAAGCTTTTGGGACAAAGTTGCATTTCAGTACTGCATTTCATCCTCAGACCGATGGACAGTCTGAGCGGACCATTCAGATTCTCGAGGACATGATGAGAGCGTGTGTCTTACAGTTTCAGGGTACTTGGGAGTCACATTTACCTTTGATGGAGTTCGCCTACAACAACAGTTATCAGGAGAGTATTGGGATGGCTCCTTACGAGGCTTTGTACGGGCGACAATGTCGGACTCCGTTGTGTTGGACCGAGGTTGGTGAGAGGAGATTGACTACTTCCGAGCTGGTAGATCTTACTCAGGAAAAAGTTGCACTTATCAGAGATCGACTGAAGGCAGCTCAGGAAAGACAGAAGAGTTACGCCGACCGTAGGATCAGTGATTTGGAGTTTGCAGTAGGAGACTGGGTTTTCTAGAAGTTATCTCCTTGGAAGGGAATCGTACGGTTTGGCAGACGAGGGAAGTTGAGTCCTCGTTACATTGGACCTTATGAGATTTTGGAGCGGATTGGTCTTGTTGCTTACCGATTGGCTTTACCAGCAGATTTGGCAAAGGTACATAATGTCTTTCATGTATCTATGCTTCGGAAGTATATACAGGATGATTCACATGTTCTGGAAGCACAACCTGTGGAGCTTAGGGAAGACTTGAGCTTTGAAGAGCAGCCTGTAGCGATTTTGGATCGGAAGGACAAAGTCTCACGGAGGAAGACGGTTCCCTTAGTTAAAGTATTGTGGAGGAATCATCAGGTGGAAGAAGCTACCTGGGAACCCGAGGCCTTAATGCGCGAACAGTACCCTTGCTTGTTTCACTGAATTTTGGGGACGAAATTCTTTTTAGGGGGGTAGATTCTAACAACCCGTACCTTCGAGAAGGTTATAAATGTAATTTTTGTAAAGATTTGTATAAAAGGATGATTTTGCCCTTGTGAATAGTGCGTCAAAAGTTGACTTTTTGATTTACAGGTTGGATGAGTGTTGACCATTGACCGTGACGTAGTTTAGGACGTCACGAGTCTGTAGACAGGTGACATGTCCGATTCGGACAATCGAAGAAAAAGTTATGACGTTCGGAAGATTGAGGGCGTTACCATAATTTTGACTAATCGAGGAAAATGTTGACTTTTTATGGACTTGTGATTTTCAAGAAGACCGAGGAACGTTAGATAGGTCTCGACGTCCTGAATGCAACGACAGGCGGCACGCTGTCATCGGACGTCAGATGAAATAGTTACGGGTCTGTAAAGTTTGAGGGTAAAACGGTACATTTTAACACATAGGGGCATTTTAGTCTTTTTCCCCTTAAGCCCAATCAGATAAGGCCACTTGTCTTGAGTGGATTGGGATATTTTGTGTAGGTCCATAGGAAGTGGACACGTGGGAGAGAACCAGAGGGTTCTGGGTGTGTCTATTATACACACGGCTACAAATCGTCCAAATTGATCCCGTGTATGTGGTTTTGAACACAGAAAACAGAGAGTGAAAATTTAGAGTGGGTGATCGATTCTGTGAAGGTGTGAGACTCTGGTGGGTTGTGAGAGTGAAAGAGAGAAGAAAGTGAGTTGGTGATCGCGTTCTGGGAGTGGGAATCGTGCACGGAGACACGGCGGTGGACGGATGAGTTTCTGAGAAAACAGAGAGACGGTGGCACTGTGGCGGTGGTTGTGTCGTGTGGTGGCTCAAACCAAGGCAATAGGAGGCTCAGGTGATTTCAGGGGACTCAACGAGCACCGTGGCACACGGCAGTGGAGACGGCGGAGTAAGAATCAAAGGTATACCCTGAATCCCCTGTTTTCCCGTTTTTCTTGTTTTCAAAAGTCGTGGACTTTGGGCTAGAGTCGAGGGAATTGGTGAGTGAAGTGAGGTTTAGGGAGGTCCTAGGAGTCGTCTAGGATGGTCACCGTGACGAGGGAGGACCTGGGTGGCCTGCGGCCAAAACAGGGCTCACGGCCCGTCTGTTTCGAGGGTGAAGTCGAGGGGTTTTAGGCTTTGATTTTCAAAGGTTAGGACGGGGTTTGGTTGTTGGGAACTGGACGAAGCTTCCAGGATTGAAAGGGACTGAAATGGTGGAGGATTTACAGAGAACCGGTCACGCCGATTCAACACAGTTGAACCGGGTGACTCGAAAAAGAAGAAGCACTGTAGCAGGCGCGTGAGGCCCACTCGCAGCCACTTTGGGCGGCGCGTGGGGGCGGGTGGGGAAGATTCCAGCCAAACTTCCAACATGGTTTTGGTCCTAAATGTTCTGAGGAATCTATTGGTGTAATTTTCGGGTTAATCGGACGAGGTTACGGGATCGTTCGGGAATCCAGACGGTTTAGGCTTTAAGTTTAAATTACTAATAAATTCCCGAAAAATTGGGGAAATTAGGGTTAGTATATTTGACGTAATTGTGACCCTATTTGGTGCCTATTGTCAGGACGGGAGATGCCTGAGACAGTCGAGGAGCGCACGGAGCGCGATTGACATTTTACGATTTGTGAGTGGACTCTTTCTTTCCTTACGAGCATGCCTAACTGTTTTATTTATGTTTTATGATATTAAATATTTTTTGTGCTTTTTGATAGTGATTATATGTGGTTGATATGTTTGTACGTTTTTCGAGACATTTTCAGAATTTTGCACGTTTTTCGAGAAAAAGCTGGATTTTGATTTTGATGTTAAGTTTCATGTTTTCACTCTAGAATTGTTTTCTGATGGTTATAAGTGGATTATGAAGTATGATTTTGGAAATCAAGGTTTTGATTTTGAAATCGGATTTCGAGAAACGAAATTTGGTTTTAAAGTCGGAAAAGGTGGATTTCTGGATTTGGGTTCGGAATGACGGTTCTGAATGCCGGAAATGCTTCGAACCGGGGATTTCGGATTCGAGTTTGGATGTGGATTTAGAATTGATTTTAAATTGGTTTTGGATTGGATTTGCTGGATCTGGATATTGGGTTTAAAGACCCGGATTCTGATTGACGGGGGACAGGCCCGGAGTGAGTTTAAAGACTCGGAAGTTTAAAGACTCGGATATTTACGATATTAACCCCGTAGGCCTATTGAGTTTAAAGACTTGGGAGTTTAAAGACTCGGATAGACTCAGCAGGTTTGATCAGACTTGGATATTTGTGGATTTGGTTTTATGATATAATCTTGCTATACTGTTTTATGTTGTGGTTTTCTGATACTTAGTTGGGCATGCATATTTTAAAATGGAGGGTAAAATCTTATTGTTTTTTTAAACTGTTTTACTTCCAAATCGTGTTTGAAACTCTTATTTTCCTTCAGTCCACTCACACCTTCTGTTTTAACTTACCCTCCAGGTCGTGGTGATAGCGCTGGGGTGAACGTTGAGGCAGGAATCGAGGCATAGAGCTTTTGACGTTCTTCCGTTGCGAGACTAGCATTGTAGGATTTTGTGCCCATTTTGTAGAACTATGCTCTGACTTATAGTTGTATTATATTTCTCCCTTGTCTGATAATTATGCTTATAGTGGTGTTGAGGTTATTTTGGTACTTTGAGTGTGATTTTCAGACGGGAGCAGGGTTCGTCCCGGATATCGAGGCGATATTTGGGACGGGTCCTGACAAGTGCGGCACTACGCGTAGGCCAATATCCAGCCACACTCTCGGGAACAGACACCACTAGGCTCAACCCTCGGGCTCACTCACATCTGGGCGAACACATCCCCAGGCTCAGACCCATCCAAGTGGTACATCCAAGCTCAGTCACCTCCGAGAAGCTGACTACCATAGGCTCAACTCACGATCCTACAATCACATCCCCCAAGCTCCGGTCGTTTGGGTAATTCCCCCAAGCTCCGACCGTCTGGGCATTTCACAATCACAATGAAAACCATCTCAGGAATTACATCCTAAAACATTTCAATCAAATCTTGTCTTCATACAAAGTCAAGATCACTCCCGACTTGGTCCTCAAGCCCCAAAATACCATTTACACATAAACCGTTGAAATCACATTTTAAAACAATAAAATAATCCAGGAATCATCATTGACTTACCAACTAAGTCCAAATATCATTTTAGAAATCCTTTTGACTCCGGGCCTAGCCCAAAACATCATTTGCACGTTCCCCGTAAAACGTGCCCGAAAGACTGATTAAAATAATCATAAAATCACAAGAAATCATTAATTTCATAAAATTCACAAAATGACTCCAAATCCGAGTCAAAATCACTATTCACTTGGGTTCTCACGCCCAAAATATCATTTTCACGCAAATCCATGCGTTGCAACCTCCGTTGCCATTTTCACGTAAATCCACGAAATTGACCCTTGACTCATTCCCGAGTCACAACATCATTTTTCAATCCATGACTCATAATCCGAGTCCAAACATTATTTCCAATCAAATTCAATACCGGACTCATAACCCGAGTCCAAACATCATTTTTAATCAAATTCATAATTTCTTGAAAATCGTGCCAAATATAATAATATAATAATCCATAAAATCGAGAAATCACCGGATTGAAATGTCAATCATGCCAAAGCATATAAAATCATATAATAAGGCATTTAAATCATATATGCATGCATCACGGTTAGAAAACAAAGTCCACTCACACACACCGTCCAAAACGGTCCGTTTCCGAGCTGCACGTTTTTCCGTAAATTCTGGAAATCACAATTCCTGTCCCAAATCAATATAGAGGGTTACTAACATCTCAAAATACTTCATATAATTTTCCACAATTTTTCCGGAATTTAAATACGTATTTTAAACGTAAAACAAATCTTCGAATACGCAGAACATTAACGAAACGATATTCGATTTCCTCGAAACCAACGTCAAAATGTTCGTTACAATGAGAAGATTCAAAGTCATGTTGACCTCACCTTGAAACTAGGCCGTACGCGCCCTCACGCGCCGCCGAAAGTGGCTGCGCGTGAAACCCACGCGCCTGCTATAGTAACCCTCTTCCTTACCCGTTTAACTGATAAACGGGTCCTGCAACCCGCGAGACGACCCGGTTCAATTCCTATCAATTCGATACCAATTTCAACAATTGAACATTCACACAGCTTCGTTATAAGTCTAATTAGAGATTTGTAACATCAATTACACGAAACCTTACCTTAAACCTTAAGATCAAAGATGATCATTCGAAGAATATTCGAACCCTGTTCATCATTCGAAGTCTTTCAATGTCACACGATTTCCTTCAATTGATGCAACTAGAAGCTTCAATGGACTCAGTTAAACACTTTCCCAACTCAATTGCATCAATCCAAGCCTCAAATCCCACGACTCAAGCTCGAAATTTCAGTAACCTCAGTCTTTCAGTTCTACCTCAAATGGACCTCAATTCTCTTCGTTTTTGATCTAAAACAACTCGTCACAACCTCAGGAAGTTAAATGAAGCTTCAATTTTGATCCTCACGTCTCAATTCTCAACATTCGAATTTTCCCTCCCAAAATTCACAAATTCGATTCTCACTCTCCAGCCTCTCTCTGTCCCTCGTGTTTGCCCAGTTGAGTTAGCCTCATCAAGCACTCAATTTTCCCCTCAAAACCAGTTAAAGAAGGCAGCCAACTCTCTCCAATCTGATTCCCAATTTTGTGCACGGTTTGAAGACAAAGAAGATTAATGGAAATTAAAAGAATTTAACAATTAATTAAAAATAATAAAACATCATAATGATGTTTACCCCAAAACATGGATCTGTGTTTAAGCCTTAATTTAAGGGATGAGTGACACTTGTCACTCATCCAAGTGTGTTCAGTCACCGGGTACTGTTCATAATAAAATAATATTTTAATCCCGGTTCGTTCGATTAATCGAGTCTGTTCCCGTGACCATAACTTCGTCGTCGAATCTCCGATTTTGGCATGCCGCCTGTAATTGGATTCGTATCGACGAGACCTACGTAACGGTCCTTGGCCCTCGTCCATTGGACTTCTCGGGTCAAAAGTCAACATTTGGCCCCTTTTTAGCCAAATTACCAAAATACCCCTCAACTTCCGAACGTCATAACTTTCTCTTCGAATGTCGGAATCGAACGTGCCACCTGTCTATGAACTCGTGACGTCCCGAACTACGTCACAGTCATCGGTCAAAGTTCGTTTGACCGCCAAAACTAAAAGTCAACATTTTGCCCACGCTAGGGGAATAACGGTCATTTTTCACATTTCGTCCGATTTCACTCAACTAATCCCGATTAGTCATTCTAAATCATAATTAATTAATATTCGATCTCGATATTCGGGACGGGTCATTACATGTTGCGTGTTGAGTGATTGGTACCAGCGGTGAGTTAACCGCATGGATTTGGAGTCTCGATAGTGGAGTGTTTCTGAGATTGGTCTACACGAGGTTGTGACAAACGCTGCTATCGATGAACGTAGTCGAGTTTTATCGAGTTGGATAGGCTCAGGTTTCTGTGACGATTGTGACGATGGGATTCGTCAGTCGTGAGGAGGATACGAGGGCGCATGAGTAACGCACAGTACGAGCATATATTTTGGATTCAACTCGGTTATGACCGAGTGCGATTACTGAAAGAGATAAACATGGGCTTTGGCTAGTGTGCCATGCTACCTCTATGGAGGTGACAATGATGCGCGGGATATACCTGGGTGAGTGACAAGTGCCCTAGATATCCTTGGACGGATCACACGAGTATGAGCGCGAGCCAGTTTACCGACGGAATGGTAGATGTGCCCAGAATGGCGAGCATGTGAGTTCGGTGGGCACTAAGCGGGACAGAGAGGATCCCGAGTGGCTCAGTGGGAGGCACGGGGAGTACTTGGTTTGGTGACCAGTTCCCTGATGATACGAGTCTGGAGACACGAGTGTGTGCCCATGAGTGGTAACGTTAAAGGTTGAAATGCATAAGTAGTGATTGGATGAAAAGGTATAAATGGATGACGTAATGGGTCGGTTAATCAGATATGGTGATATGGAACCTAAAGGGTTCAAAGAGGGTGTAAGAACCGAACACCTAGGTTGTGGGTCAAATTTGATTGACTTGACTAGTAGATGGTATTTAGTGTCGCAGGATGTGACAAGTGAGTGTCCACTACCTTGGACCCATAGTGGACCCATTGTGAGTCGAGTCGTGTGGCAACGATCAGGATGATCGCGATGATTGAGGTGATTGTGGCGATTGTGAGTCGAGTAGACCGAGGTCCGGTCGTCATTAGGGAGAATCTTACTGCTGATTATGCTAAGGTAGGAGCAGAGGAGAATCATTTTGTACGACAATTGAAGAATCTTTGGAATGGTTGGTGAGATGACAAGATAGAGGTTGGATATGTGAAGTGTGGTATGATCTGTCTTGGATATGAGGATAGTGATTGTGATGGATTGAGGTTCGCTAGTGAAGGATTGGTACGCGATTAGACGTTACTTGAGTGTAGTCCTTGAGCAGACCATGTAGTACCTTCAAATGGACGTGAGATGGTGATCGGACGAGGTCCGATGTTGATTGTACAGTGTGTACGGGGATCAATTTGGATCCGATGTGGACAATTCGATGAGTACCATGATCGGATATGTTCCGACATGATGAGGAGTTGATTGGACGTCGACTATTGTGTGCTCGAGCATAGTGGATTGGTAGGGTTCAATGATTGTTGTGAGCGGGGGGCTCGAGTCATGGATGACTAAGGGAACCCTACAGTGCAGATGTGTTATCTCTATTGAGACAAGTATTCGATGGGATCCAGATACACCCAAGATGGGTGAGTTATCGAATGTGTTTCGACATGATGAGTGTTGCGACCGTTTGAGACTCAAGGTGAGTCAAGATTTCAGCGTAGGTCACAGAGTGACACGAGATACGATCTAGGGATTCGAGAGCGAGTCGAGATCAGAGTAGCGCAACGAGAGCGCAGTGGAGCTGAGAGTTGCCAGCAGGGTCACGATAGTGGTTGATGGGATTGGCTTCCGTACGAAGTCAATCTGGCTTGTTGTGGTAATGAGATGAATCGGTATCTGACGAGTTCGGATTGGTCTAGATTGATAGGACTCTAGGAGAGTCAGTATGAGTATAAGCAAACGAGAGCGTTGGCGGGTATGAGTACCGAGGTCGATAAATGGCATATGTTGGCATATGGTCTACAAGATGGGATCCATGCCATTGTGATGGCAAGATCTATAGAATGTTGTCGGTTTGGATGTGATAGCCCTTAGTGGGAATACGTATTTTAGCCTGACAGTTATCGGTTGGAACGTGTCAGCGTGGTAGGCTGAAAAGCCGATTTGACGACAACTTAGTACGATTGACCTGTCGGAGTGAGTGACAGGCGAGACGTCGACATTCAGTCTCGGGTGAGACTTACGAGCCAAAGTGTGGCTATGTCGGACGTGTACTTTTACATGGGCACTCTCGTGATGTGTGCAACGGTCGAGTTGGGGACATGATTGGATTCCACAGTTTGGTTGTGGAATTGGGTCGGTTTGAATTTTGAGGACGAAATTCTTTAAGGAGGGGAGTTTGTAACGACTCATCCCTAATTTTAGGGATTAATTAAGACTAATTATGGATTAGTGAGGCTAATCGGGGATTAACCGAGGATTAACGGACGTTCAGGGTGAAATTACAATTTTGCCCCTCAACGAAAGCAAAAGTTGACATTTGACCCGGGGGGGTCTGATGGCTAAGGGTCGAGGACCGTTACGTAGATCGGGACGATACGAGTCCGTAGACAGGTGGCACGTCGAAATCGAACGTTCGAAGAGAAAGTTACGATTCACTGAAGTTTCGTGGAACTTTTGCACGAACTCTGAGACGAATGCCTTTTGGCATTAAGTGGGCCCAAATATTTAGGGGCAGGCCCAATGGATGAATTCCATTTCCCACCCAAATTAATACATGCATTCCCCCATTCCTTTGTTCGTCGAAACCAAGCCCACTCTCACCTAAAACCTTGAACCCAAATCCATATCCCTTTCCTTTTGATTCTGTGAGAGGCTAGGAGAGGAGTGAGGATGAGCTGATGGTGGCCGGGTGATGACAGGGTCGTCGTGGACGGCGGTGATGGCCCAGAACCCAGGTAATCCGACAGCCCAGTTTGATTTTTAATTTGAATTTTTGGTTTAGGATGTTATGGATGGTTTTGGTTGATTGGGAGATGTCTAGTAGGCTTGTAGGAAGATTAGGAGGGGCTTTGGACAGTAGAGAAAGGCTGAGACGCCTTGGGGGTGGCTGGGAAAAACAGAGGCCGTGGGGGTTCGATTTACACGGGGGGTTTCTAGATTGTTTTGTATGATTTTAGGATATAGGATGATAGGAAACTTTGAAATAGGAAGATTAGGATTGGATTGGATTGAAATGGACCAAAAATGAGGAAGGAGTGGCATTGGACCGGTTGTACAGGTGGGCTGATTCGGACCGGTCTAGCCGAAGGAGGAAGAAAACTGTAGCGACGCGTCGCTCCCAAGCGCAGCCACTTCATGCGGTGCATACGGGCGCATGGCCCACTTTCTGGGGAAACTTCAAGAACACAAAAACATCCTTTCGTTGTAACAAACATTTTGGGACTGGTTTCGAGTCGATCGGACATCGTTTCGATATAATTCAGGATGTCCGAAGGTTTAGGATTGACTTTAAGCATAGTTAAAAATTCGAAAAAATTACGGGGCTTTAGTGAGGGGTTATTTGAGTAGTTAGTAACACTCTAGTACAATTTCGACAAGTTCGGGAGCTACGAAGATAATGATTGGCCCTGGAAGGGCGTATGGCACGCGTATCGAGGCGCGGCTTTGGACGGTCTGTGAGTGGACCTTTCTTTCTAAATTGATGCATGCATAAATGTGTTATAAGTGTTTTAGAACATGTTTATGATGCCATAAGCGCATTTGATTGTGGTGTTTAGTATGTACGTATTTGCACGTATTTCGAGGTTTCCAGTTTTATACAGTATTTCTACGTGCTGTGTTTTCTATGGTAGTTTTGTGGAATGATTTTGGATTTGAAAACATGGAACTGAGCATGAGACCCATTTGATTTACGAACTCTCGGACTTGAAGTCCATTTGACTTAATGAGAAATCGGGCTAAAGGCCCATTTGAGCTATACGATCGGGGTAAGGGCCCCGTTGGTTTACGAATTCGGGCTTGGGGCCCAGTTGGTTATGAAATCGGGCATGAGGCCCAGTTATGGCTTATAAACATGATTTCGGGTCGAGGATCAAAATGGATTTGGATTTATGATGGTTTATGGAAAACCCGGACGTGGCCCTTTGAATGGTTTAGGAAATGAAATACGAAAATGGTTTTCCGCATACCATCCTCATGAACGGATGCCCTCCAGACATCTCGTAGTATCCCAGAGTGGCAGGTTGTCTCCTCCGGACGTCTCGTAGTATCCTGGAGTAGTCACAGGGTAATTTCTTGCGAGGGGTCATTGCACGGAGCGACCGGTCTGTATAGTGACTTAGGACAAAGGTTACTAAAGGTTAAAACCTCCCCCCTAGGGAGGGTCTTTGATTTGCGGGTCATTGACCTGGGTGGACCCTGGGGAGACTTGGGATTTGAGACCCCGGGTAGCACGCGTAGCTTGGAACCGTGATAGGGTTGATTGTGACATCTTAGATGTCAGGCATCAGGGATGCCGAGGATTGGTTTTGGGCTGAGTCCCACATGAAATGTATTTGGGCTGAGTTCCCACTTGTATCGGTTTTGGGCTGAGACCCATATGTACTATGATTTGGGCTGAGTCCCACGTGTATTGCTTTGGGCTGAGTCCCACTAGTATGGTTTTTGGGCAGTGGCCCATATGATTGGTTTTACTTAAGGTTTTGGGCTAAGGCCTTAATGGTTTTGTGAATATTTTGATAACTGGTTTTCGAATGCATGCATGCATTTTACTGAAGGGCATAAATCTGTCTTTTCGTGAAATGTTTTTATAAATTATTTATTTTGTCCACTCACAACTTTTCGTGGTTTTAATGCCCTTCAGGTTGATCGCGGATGTGGGCTGTAGCGGAGACCGAGACATCACACTCCTCCTCCGGATCCTAGCGTACTCTGGAAGCCCGATGGGGCTAAAGTCGGAACTATCCCTTGTCTGACACTTCGTGCCATACGGGATCATGCACGTCCCGCGTTAATTCCGGGAGGGATTTGGGACGGGTCCTGACACTAACAATCCAAATAAGTTCATACATGAAATGCTCAAAAATCTTAGCACATAAAACACATCTCGAGGAGAAAAACCTCCCAAATTCCAATCAAACGACCTCCAATCGACTTGTAACTACCACCATTGGATTCAAAACGTCGAAAACTTTTGAATAAGACCGGTTTAGTATCAAAATTTGAGTCTACATGCCCACACGCACAAGTTAAAGTTTACAGGTGCTTGATCAATGCTGATTTCATCTGCTGACGTGCCACCTAAGACACCTGACAGCATTTAACATGTGGCACACTCTAACACATGCCATGTGGCACCACCTGACACATGTCATGTGTTAACTACTAATGTCATCATGACATCATCTACTGACGTCGTCTTGACGTCACGCTAGCATGCAGAATCAAACAACCTCTAACACATCGCCACGTGGCACCAACCAGTCATGCCCACTTTTCCTGACATGATGACGTAGACTGCCACATCATCATCTCCTACCTCTCATGGGTCAACCCGCAACCTTGAAACCGGACCACTCAAATCGAATCTTGATCCAGGTCAAACTTAGTCAAAACACGTCCTTTTCTTTGACCCAATTCCACCATTCGACTCCTAGCCTACCCAGAAATTGACCCACGACCACAAAACACAATAAACAAACTTGGAAAGCCTCCAACTAAGCTCGACACCCACGCCCAAGCTTCGAGCTCCCACCTGAGCTCCATCCTGTGTCCATTTCCTTCCAAATTTGTCTTTGCTCACACGCACAAACTCAAGGAACACGACTAAAACCTCAGTACAAAGTTCCAGCACCCAAAAACTCAAAATTGAAATCTAACCTACACAAGTTTGTGGGTTTACCTGGGTTTCAAACTGCCTCCAAGGGTTCTTTTTCCTCAACTAGCCTCTCAACCTCTTAGTCTCACTCTGGTCTCCCCACCACCGAGAAGAAATGATAAGGAAGATGATAGGGATCAATGGAATGGGATGGGTTTCAGGTTTGTGTTTGAACAAAGGGAGAGGAATTGATGTAAGAGGTATGGACCATAGGGTGGGTGGCACTTGTCACTCATTCTATGGACTAGACTAGATATTTAGGCCCCACACAAACAAACAAAAGTCCCACCGCCTCAGAATAAGTTCTATTGTAAAAATCTTCTAAAGATGTCCTTGACCCGTAAAATAATTTCACAACGTCCAAATTTGATGTGTCGCCTGATAAGCCTTGAATTAAGCATAATTTTATACCTTTTATACTTATCTTTTAATGTTTAAATACCAAAAAATTGTAGAAAATAATTTATTTTGTGAGAAATGTGCAGAATTGGATAGAGGTCGGAATTACGAGAATTTAGGCGAAAGAATTATCTCAATCAAAGTTATAACGAAAAAGTTATGATTAAAACAAAGGAGGCCTCCAAAAAGTAGAAACAATTTCGGTAGTACGCTACCGAACCAATTTAATCAGCCCAAGAACTATTTCGGCGCGCATCTCTGGATTTCCATTCAAACCGTCGACGCGTGTGTACTGAACGCTTACTTTTCGGCTCGGCACGCACGTTTTGCGCTCCTTCTTTACGTTTCAGCCCATCTCCACCAATGAACCTAACTGCAGCCCAGCCGAGTTGACCCGAGTTAACTTGGCATTGACCGAAGGCTTCCTACCAATGTTGACCACCAGCTTCGATGGCTGAATCGGATCCTGGGACTTTAAATTCGAGTTTTAGGTTAATTTTAGGATGAATTCAAGTTGTTTTCACACCTATTAGCGATTTTGTATTAGGATTTCAATCCTATTTCCTTTTCTTTTATTATTTCCCCCCCTTTTTCTTGTAGAAAAGGTTTTTAATTAGTTTTCTTATATATTTAGGAAACCTTTTCTTTTTAGAATTTAAATTGTGAACTTCTATTTATTTGAGGATTAATTTTCTCCTATAAATAGAGAGGCTTAGATTATTTGTAAGGGTCGCCCATTTTTGTACCAAATTTTTGCTTAACTAAATTTCCCTTTTCAATAATTTGAGATTTCTTTAGTAATAGTCAATTACACCATACTCCACCACAAACACCTTCATCCTCGACAATCTAGGGCAATTCCCAGTTGTCTCACCAAGGAGTGTCGAGCCACTTTGCATCCCTAGGGTAATTCCCGAGATAAAAAATTTAACACGATCCCCTTACCTTGTAATTGTCTCTTTCTATTGAATATCGTTTTGTTTGATTGATCTTTAATATAATTCTGATTCGATATCTTATATGAATTTCAATAATCTTCCATGTGTTTCAATATTTTGGTTTTTGTTATATTTGTATGTTGCGCTTAATACTTGATTAGATATAAGGGGTCCCCGAGTCTAGATCATTGAAAGTGTTTAGGGCAATTCCTGGCACGTACTTGAGATAATATGCTTGTATTTCGTAGAACTAAGGTTATGGAATTTGGTAGATTTTGGAATTGACATAATTTATGAATGAGCTAGGTTAAAGATGAGTTCACCATGTAAATAATAGATTAGGTTAATTTAGATTAGTTAATCACGTAGGACCTTAGTAAAACCAATTTACCCCCTAATTAAATAATCAAACGACAATCATACTTAGGTACCCTCAATCCCTAGTCTAGAACGATCCCTATTTACCAATGCTACAATCTACAAAAAAAAGTTTTTAAATTGCATGCGTTTTCAATAAGTGTTAATTTAATACTTAGTTTTTGTGTATCACCGCCTATCTAAGTAATTACAATCCCGCAATTTACACAATGGGCCTAGGTAAACGTGCAAATAGCATCTCGAGTCAAATGTCAACATCCTCCCCACCTAGGGGCATAATCGTCATTTCACTCGAATAAACTCAAAAATCCTCGATAAATTCCCGATAAATCTCGTACTTACGGGCCGGATCGTTACAAGTACAATTTTTACTTCAACAATTGTATGATAACATACTACCTGATATGAATATCGTTAAAAAAATGAAAAATTCTCAATTCAGGTGTGTTTCACGTGATTTTTTTCAAAAGAATACGTTTGAAAAATAGACAAAGTGATTAACAAAAACATTAGGGTTAAGTACGGGGACGTTAATATTGAAATATAGGAACCGTTGCGTAAACTATGATAAAGATATATTAGGAATGGTTTCAATCATTTATCCTAATAATTAGTAATGTCTCATTTATATTTTAATTAAAATAATACAGGCTTATGCACAAAAGACTTAGGCTTCAACGGCTCATACATTTCACTCTTGTACTCACAATCATGATGAAAATTAATATTGCAAGTTGAGCACTCTAAGACCAGGCCTTCACAAGGATTTCCACAGTTTTTACAAGGAAGAATATTTTCCCTCTTATCAGAAGGAATGGGACTTCTTCTCTTCTCAACAAGCGTCACAAGGTGTTGTGGGTGAGATTTTAGCTTGTAAGCACCCCCGAGCTTCACTTGCGGATATATTCCTAGAATGCAATGAGGATGACAATGGATGTCACAACCTTTGCATGAGTAGAACCTAAGTGTCGGATCTAGTTTTCCTTCGCATATTTCACAATAATATTGATTATCATCGTCGTCCTCATTGATCTCCAGCTTGCTTGCAACACGAGTATCAGCGTGATGAGTGAGCTTGAGAGGATGATTCTCGTACCGGTGTCGAGCTATAGGAGGTAATTTTACACAAAGAATACAAAGATGGAAGTTGCATTTTCTACAACTGAACCAGTACGAACCTAGACGATATTTACCACAAGCACTGCATTTATTATAAACTTGTTCGTTTTGAGCAAGTGGGTGATCCGGATAATGAGCCTCATGGTGAAGAAGAGGACTGTCATCAAAAATAGCAGTGCATCCAATGTCAATGTACAAGTTACACTGTCCGCAATGGTATGCGAAGCCTTGGCAGAAGAGACGGCACATCTTACAAGTAAACACGCCATCATCCACGTCAATTTTATTAGAAGCGTTCGGAACAAGTGTGAGCGCATGACGGTGAAATGAGGAATTCTTCTGTGAAGGTAATTGTGAGCAAGTTTTGTGTAGAAAGAAATGGCAGTCCTCTTCTTTTTCTTCGTCTCTGTCTTGTGACATACAACTATAAAATTGGGTGTCTGGGTGGGAGATGTGTTAGGAAATTAATCCTCTGCCACGCAATTGCTAACAATAAAGATGAAAAAAGAAAATAAAGAAACCAAGAACACAAAAGATTTAACGAGGTTCGGCCAATTAACTTGCCTACGGAGAGTTTTCTCCTTCACTATGAGAGAATACAAAATACAAGATTACACTACTCAAGTTTATACCCAACTCGAGCCCTTGTATCCAATAAGATACCCCTTGTACACCCTCTCTCAACCCGAGAAAATCACTCTACCCCAAAGAGCTATACACACTCTTTCACCTTCTCTTAACCGAGAAGATCACTCTCCTCCAAGAGCTATACTCACTCTTGAAGTGCTCAAGAAGATCACTCTAGCCCAAGAGCTATACACACTCTTGAAGCACTCACTCACTTGTGAGGTGTTCTCCTTGATGTTGAAATGTGACCAAGCTCTCCACCTTATATAGTGCTTAAGGCACAAGTTGTATTTGTGCTTTTCCAATGTGGGACATTTTCCTCACATTTCAACATCCTTCATTGAAGTCCATTCATGCACCTTCTTCAATTAATGCTCTTCTTCATGAAGCTTCCACATCAATCTTTTCCTACAAAGTTGAATGAACAACATCATGTATTTATTCCCAATACATAATCAAATTCCAATGCATTAATAATCCACTAAGGAGGCATTAACTCAACAATCTCCCCCTGCCGACTTAGGTGGATAATGTTGCATCACCACTTCAATCCCTGAAGTTCATCTCAAATTGAGATACCGCTTGATATACTCACAAGCATTCCATTGGCCTTATTCTTGTACCAACTCCACATACCCGAATCAGTTGCATACGGTCCTAGCTCCCCCTGATTCAAAATGGCCAATGCTATGTGTAGCTGCTCCGAGTCAACAATTACCAGTTGGCTCCGAAGAGGGACCTCGACTTTGCCTCTTCCTTAGCAGGATTATCCTTCTCACCATCGTCTGCAACTTGGAAACATGTAGATAGCGTCTCTGCTGTGCCCGCAAACGAGACCCGCTTCAGGTACCAGTTCTCCTGTACCCCCTGTTTCCCAACAACCTTCGAGGTCTGAGTTTTTCCTATCAGACGGAACATACTTTTACATTTTTCTCCCTTCATTAGGACCATGCAGCCACGTGACACTTTCATAACTCCCCCTGCTGACGAAACCTTGCAGCCCTTGGAGTCTAGTTGGCTCAAGGATATTAGATTTCTCCGGAACTTTGGGACATACACCACATCACCCAATGTTCGAACTGCTCCATCGAACATTTTGATCTTCACCGTTCCCGTACCCATGACACGACGTCTTGTGCCATCACCCCAAGTCACAAATCCTTGGACTTCCTGGAACGTATCAAAATATTCTCTCCTAGAGCAAAGGTGATGAGAACAACCACTATCTAATATCCAATAATCTTGAGAAAAAATGTAATTACCTTTGGAGACTGTGAGCAGTTCTCCAAAATCTCTAGACATCTCCGCTACACCAGCCAAGGAGCAATCTGAGCCCTTATCGTCCTTCTCTTTCATCAATGGACAATCCGGCTTTATGTGTCCCCACTCCTTGCACTTGTAGCATTGCTTGCCCTTTCCTCTGCCTCTGGATTTAGACCTGCTATGCTCACTAAATCCCCTCGCAGTTGACCTTCCCTTACGATTCTGTTCATGAGCAATGAAGACGGAACCTTGAGAATCATCGGCTTTCCTTCTCTTCTCATGTGATAAGAGAGTCGATTCTACATCCTCCATCTTCAGTGTATCCTTACCATACACAATTGTAGTAACAATATTCTCATATGAATCGGGAAGCGAGGTAAGAAGTAAAAGGGCTTGATCTTCTTCCTCAATTTTAACCTCAACTCTTGATAGTTGATTTATCAATCCCTTGAACACATTCATGTGCTCCATGAGATTCGCACCTTCTCCCATCTTGAGCTTGTAGAGATCCCGCTTTAAATTCAGCTTCGTTTGCAAGCCTTTCCCAAGATAAAACTTCTCCATTTTCTCCCAAAGCTCAGGTGCAAAATCTACATCATTAACATTATTTATAATATTGTCAGCAATATAAAGCCTAATAGTGCTGACACACCTGGACTCCAACTCGTCCCAATCTTCATCTGACATCTTCTCTAGCTTCGCATCCTTCCCATTCAACGGTCTTGCAAGGCCTTGTTGAACTAGGATGTCCTTCACCCTCCTTTGCCATAGAGTGAAATTTCCTTTTCCATCAAACTGCTCCACCTTGAAATGTGAACTGCTAGAACTTGCCATGGCAAACCGCTCACGATCGATAAACCGAAGCTCTGATACCACTTGTTAGGAAATTAATCCTCTGCCACGCAATTGCTAACAATAAAGATGAAAAAAGAAAATAAAGAAACCAAGAACACAAAAGATTTAACGAGGTTCGACCAATTAACTTGCCTACGGAGAGTTTTCTCCTTCACTATGAGAGAATACAAAATACAAGATTACACTACTCAAGTTTATACCCAACTCGAGCCCTTGTATCCAATAAGATACCCCTTGTACACCCTCTCTCAACCCGAGAAAATCACTCTACCCCAAAGAGCTATACACACTCTTTCACCTTCTCTTAACCGAGAAGATCACTCTCCTCCAAGAGCTATACTCACTCTTGAAGTGCTCAAGAAGATCACTCTAGCCCAAGAGCTATACACACTCTTGAAGCACTCACTCACTTGTGAGGTGTTCTCCTTGATGTTGAAATGTGACCAAGCTCTCCACCTTATATAGTGCTTAAGGCACAAGTTGTATTTGTGCTTTTCCAATGTGGGACATTTTCCTCACATTTCAACATCCTTCATTGAAGTCCATTCATACACCTTCTTCAATTAATGCTCTTCTTCATGAAGCTTCCACATCAATCTTTTCCTACAAAGTTGAATGAACAACATCATGTATTTATTCCCAATACATAATCAAATTCCAATGCATTAATAATCCACTAAGGAGGCATTAACTCAACAAGATGGTCGCCTGCAACCATCACAAATAATTGTTCTTTCTCTATCAACATTGCTGATATTCATGAGAGTTAAACTGTGACCAAACTTGTTGATAGTTTTTGGTAAATCTTCTTCTAACTGCATTTGCTTGTTGTCAACCTGCAGGGGCTCATCATTATCATTATCATTAACATTGTCATTATCATTTTCATTGTCGTCGCCATCATCAGCAGAAGCAGTTTTCGGTGGTTTTGGAAGAAGAGTTTTAGCAAATTGATTTATGGCGCATGAATTATGTGCAACAAAAGTGCAACCTTCTTCATGACAATAATAAACAGCATGGCATCCGTCCACGCTTCTGAAGCAGCAATAACAGTGATTATAGCCTTTGGGGTAAGTATCTTCAAAGTACCATGTCAGCCTGAGGGAGTGTTGGTGGCTTGGTATTTGGACATGACTACGTAACCAAGAGCATTCCTTATGGACCAGTAGCTGGCAGATGCTACAAAGGTGAAAGGCAGCGGCCGCGTCCCCGTCACTGGTGACGTGGAATCCACACACATCACAAGTCACATCAGCCATGGGTTTCATTAGGATGATGAAGTTGTGGTCATGAGAGGAGGACCCGATAATGTTGCGCCAATTGGAAGCACATTTGAGGTCAAGGTTGAACTTACATTGTGAACAATGGTAAATGAAGCTGCCCTTGCAATCTTGTTGACATGCATCACAGCCAGTGTTATTTTTTTGCTCTCCTGGCCCTTGGGTACTACTTGTGAGGTAGAGAACAAGCGGGTGCTTGCCGTGGATCGGGTGGTGGATCTTAGGGGGAAGCTCTGCACATGATTTATGGAGAATGAACAATTTATTACTAGAACATGGGAAGCATCTGTAGCTTGGACCAAATACTTGGTCACCGCAACCGTCACAAAACAAGGGGGGATGACCAGTTGTGTCCTTATTCTTGTACTCTAGCTCTTCCTTGAACATCAATGAATGCTGGTGACTGAAATGTTGGATTTTCTTCTCATGCTCATCACCCATCTCTCCCTATCTATGGACAACAAATTTACCAACAAATTTTCTGCAAGAAACAACAAAGTGCCTTATCCATATCATGCATATTATCTTCGGCATATATACATTGCACTTTTACAATAATGAAGTACTGAAAAAAAAAAAAAAACAATGATGCCCTGCTCCATTGAAATAGGAATGAACAATACATATTGTATGGCATGTGGATAACAGATATACCTTGGATTGCTAGCTGCATTTAAACACGTAAAAATATAACACATCAAACCTCTACTTAACAGCTCTTAGTTAATATTGTTTTCTCTAAATGGAATTGAAAAAACAAACAATAAAGGAAAACCTACTCATCCATCGCCTGCCAGCCAACCGCGATAATATTCCATGACTCAGCACACCTGAACCCACCAGGGGCAACCATTCCCTTCCTCAATCCTCACCACCAGCCAACCTTCCCTCTTCGAACTCAAAGCGACAACAAAGGGAAATAACTCAAATATGGTACCTACCCATGACTAAATACACCCTACCCCACCGACGCAACCAGATCCTTTCCACACCGACGCAACCAGATCCTTTCCTCACCGACGCAACCAGATCCTTTCGTCACCACCAGCCAACCTCCCCTCCCTAAAGATGGACTCCCCTCCCTAAAGATGGCTTTGGTGGTGAGGAGGGAGAGAGTTGCCGGTTTCGCAGTGGATATTTGGATTTAATTATGACAAGGCACAAATTTTATTTTTATTTAATAGTGTTAAAGGGGTATAGGTTAGAGCTGATATCTCATGTTTTAAGATGCTAGATTATTTGAATGATCGAGATTTAGTTAAATGCAAGAAAATATATCATTGCTAAATGCAAAGTTTCGAAATTTAACACAAATTATCGTAACATGTATGATCAGTTAGTTCTATTGGATAGTGAAACTCCATTGGAATATAAGATATATCTGATACGTTTTAATTTATTTTATTTATCATAAGTAGAACTAGAAAATTTTCATTAGTTAAACAACATTTGTTGTTTGCTATATATTTATGATCCACTTACGAATTTTGAGTATAAAGTTTTCTTAAAAGGGGTGGGTTATAACGACTCTTACCTAAAAATAAACTGAATGTGAAAAAAAAATTAAAAATGATGTTAGTTGATATTTTGTTTCTCTCCTCCCATCAAAGAAGAGCAGCCGCAAACGAATGGAGGAGTTTCCAGACTACTGGGCAGTGCGCGAGATTATTTATCTGCAATGACGGCGTGTGGTGCATATTTTGGGGCATTCAGGTGCTATTTTTTTAAGTTTTGGATTTGCTTAAGGTCGTTTTAGGGCATGTTTAAGCATTCTAAGTTAGTTTGGAACCGGTTAAGGACGTAGGGGGCCTACATGGGTTAAGATATGAGGTTTAAGGCTGCTTGTTTATTGTGTCTGGTGCCACTTTTTGCAAGCATAATACTCCGGAGACTACATAGGACTAGACGGCTTTAAGTTAATTAAGCTTGCTTGGACTTTGAGGTGAGTGAATTTTGGTTTATAAAGTGTATACATGCATACATGTTATATTCAAATAATTTATTTTTATTTATGGATCTCGCCAATAATGAATTTTGAATTGTAAATAATCAGGCGCTATGACCAGTAGATGTGTTTGTCTTTAGCCTAGCTATGTGGTTTTGGCCTAAGGCTCGTGGTACTTAGTGATTTCTTTTATCTATGATGTAGAGGATTCTAATGGCTCATCGAAATATCGGCTTCAACCGAGAATTAAAGCTTTTTCGGGATTATAGCTTTGGCAATGATGTCCGTTTGGATTTCTTAGTTTATCTGAATGGTCTAATATAAATATAAAATAATTGAACTTATTAAAATAACATAATTCATTGATTGCCACATTAACATAATTACTAAATGTGGTTAATTTTTTTCCTGAAATTAAATATGGTCAATTAAATGGGTCTAAATAGTATTATTCTTGGGTGTGTGGGGGAGATTCTACTTAATTTGGTTAGAAATTCATAATTTTGATGGGGTGTTAGGGTTGTTTTGGAAAGATTTTGACTTATTGAGCTGTCAGATTGAAACAAAGCTGCTCTCTTGTTCCAAGAGGAATTCAGGAGGGGCCCAATCAGCTTGGTTGAGTTAAGCATGAGCAATTATAGAATAGCACGTTGATGATATTTTATAAAACATGCCATGTCATTGCTAGCTATAAAATCTGTTAGAGGTGGACGGAGGAGGGTTCGGGTGGTCATGGGCCCCCCTCATTTTATATGTTTCATATATACATGCTATAATATAATTCATTTAATAATTATTAAATTGAGCATACTCTGAGAATTATTTTCTCTCGTAATTTCGTTTGTATTAAAGGGATCCATTAATAAGGAATAAAAGCTACATAAGAGCAAGGACTATAAATGGGTCTCATTTAAAATCTTCACAAAATTTGCTAATAAGAAAAATTTAGTTAAGGAAAAAAAGTGCCTATCCTTCAACAATTGTGATGATAAAAGTTTATGTATAAGATATTATTTTTACTTGAATTTAAGGATTGAAGCTTGATTTCCAAAACTTATATGATGATTTAAAGGAATAAGTTATGGTAAAAGGAAAAAATATTAATATATCACTTGGATGTGAATTTTAAGGATATAGAGGATTTTGTGGTGTATATGTATTGTTTATGTGAATGGAATTTAGGAATTACTCCGTGATTTTTTCGTAAGAAATCATAAAGATTATGAAAATTCTTTTAATTATATTGTTTTAACGAATTATGTAATGATGATTTGGTCTTGGATCATTATAAGATTTTTGTCGGATTTACGGAAATTAAATGAATGAATTTTGGGGAAAAACTAGTTTACACCACCACTTATGTGGGATAAGTGGGCTAGAAGTGGGTCATATCCCACAGGAAGTGGCTTATGCTGGTTAGTTAAATTGTGAAGTAGAATGTAACGTATCCCTTGTCTGACAAGAGTTGTCAGACGGTAGCAGGACCGATCCGGTTTTCACAAAAATTAGGGATGGATCATATCTACTTGGTATCAGAGCTTCAAAATTTGAGCCTCATATTTTAAGAATGTTTTTGGCACATTTGATGAGAAATAAATGGATTGTGGGCAGAATGAATTTTGAATATATATATATATAATCTATGAGGTTTTTACGGAAATTATGTTGACTATAAGTTATCAGTTTGAAATGAAAATGCATGTGACTTTAAAGGGATGCGTCGATGGTAATATAATTTAATTGATGTCATGAATATGATGAAAATATTTGTGGAATGTGATGACATGGAAAGATGACATGATGACATGGTATGAGGATATGTATATGAGAAGTAACGAGGAATTGTTATATCATGTTCCGACTTTAAATTGAATTTTGGAAATTGCTTCTAAATTTGAAATAACTTTTCCATATACTTTGAGGATATTTGATTGAGATCTATATGGTTTTATGAATGATTTTAATGGTACATTTTGTGAGGTCTCTTGAATAGAAATTTCCAAGTTTTTTTTATTATTGGATTTGAGTAAAGTTTGATTAATAATTATTTTCTCGATAAATGTGATGGAATGATTATGTCGTGGGATTGTTTTAATTACAGAATGATGTTTGTGGAAAAAGGGCTATTTCTACACGTTTTACAAGGCATAGTGTATAATTTGGTTTTGGGCTTGGGCCTGAGGTTTTAAATGTAGATTTGATTAGTGATGTTCAGATGTGTGATGGATATGTGGTTTTTTTCGGTATTAGTGATGTGCAATGTTGTGATGATTGATGTTGTGTTGTGAATATGAATTTGTATATGTTTTCGGTATGGTGTATTGTGATGTGGACAGTTGGTGGAGGATCAGTCTTAGACGTCGAGTTAATACTCATTTCCTGAGACTGGTATGGTATGAGATCACCACTAAAACGTCGAGTTAGGCTCCGAATCCTGAGTGGCGGTGGTTAGGCAATCTCAGACGTCGAGCAGGGATCCGAATCCTGAGTTACTGTACACTCGGACATCGAGTTGGACTTTGAATCCCGAGTGGTGTATATGTGGATGTTGGGTAGTCTTAGACGTCGATTTGGGCTCCGAATCCTGACACAAGTGTGGAAATGGAGACTCAACCTTCAAGCTGGGCTCTGAATCCTAAGTCGAGATTCACTCAGACGTCGAGCTGAGCTCCGAAACCCGAGTGGATAATCTACTAATAGTACCAATGCCCCTGGGGGAAGTATTGGATGGGGATGTGTAGGTGATATGAATGAAACCTGAGATAGTTTTTGAATAAGTTTGATTATGGATCGATAGAATACGAGTTATGTTGGTAATTGGAAAAAAAAAATTTGGTGTGAGATTCTTATGCTAAGAGTGTGCAAGATCCCGAGATCATCTTTGAGTAAGTAAAGTCGTGAATGGGAATAAACATACACAGTAAGAATAATCATTTAAAGTAACTCAATTGTTCAATTTAAGTTTGAACATAAGAGGAGATTGTATTGAAATTTTGAGGACGAAATTTTCTTTAAGAAGGATAGATTGTAACACCCCGGATATTCGAGAGAATGAAAATAACCATTTTCCCCTTGAAAGTCAAAGAGTTGACGTTGACCAAAAAATTAAAACTGTTTACTTTTCATTGAGACATCTCTTAGGAACTTCGAAAAGACCGTTATGAAGGCCTCGACCTCCTGAGTACATAGACAGGAAACATAGTGAAAATAGAGTTCGGATGAGAACGTTATAGGTCAAGGATGCGTAAGGGCATTTTGGTAATTTTGTACCAATGGCATTTTGGTCATTTCATATTGTGATCATTTGTGAAAGTGACACATGTCTATAAATTTTTGGACCTCTCTTCTCACTTCTTTCACTGACATATTTGTTTATATATAGGGTGTACGTTGTTATGATAGGTAGAATTCAGCGGTGTGGAACTGAATAAAACAAAAACAAGTTTATTGACCCGTGAGGAACCCAGTGAACGAGGAGGGCAATCAGAGACAGCCAGGAGAAGGAAGAAAGAGTGTGAGGGGAGGAGTGAGAGGGACAGAGAGAGGCTGGAGGGACTAAGACTCTCATACCTGCTATTCTGGGAAAACCCGTGAATCAAGAAATGATCGCAGAACTATCATCATGTTGGAGGACGTGCGGTGGTCATCTGGGGATCCTTGGACGTTTAGTATGCTCCTAGGGTCGTTTTGGAATGGAAAACTAAGATTGAGGATGCAGGAAACATCTCTAAACGAGGTTGGAAAATTGTCTGAAACTTCCGTATAAGAGTTCTTGAAGCTTCAGCTTGTTTTACTTAGTTCTCTAGTCATAGATCTCCTCTTGGTTAGATGTGATCATTCTAGATGAAAAAGGGAAGAAAAATGATGAAATTTGGGGAAGATATGGCCGAGTCTGGTCGTCGGGTCAGGCAATCGACTTGCAGACCCGGTGACAGGTAGACGGTGGTCATTGTGCAAGCACGTGACCCTTACGCGCAGGGATCTTTCGCCGACGAGTGAGGGCGTGTGTGTCAGGACCCAACCCTCCTCTGTCAGGTCCCGACTCATCTAGCACGATATTGTCCTCTTTGGGCACACCTGCGCCCGCAAGGTTTTGTTCCTGGGAGCTCACGGTGCAACTTTCCAGTGGGTCACCCATCATGAGATTGCACCAGCCTCCACTCGCTTAACTTTGGAGTTCCCTTGGAATCCAAAGCCAGTGAGCTCCCAGAAGGCCTAGTTTAGATCAGAGTTGCGCAGCGGCACCCTCTATCTAACCCTATATTGTCCTCTTTGGGCACACCTTGCGGGACCCGACCCTCCTCGGTCAGGGCCCGACTCATCTAGCACCATATTGTCCGCTTTGGGCCTCGCCCTCACGGTTTTGTTTTCGGGAGCTCATGATGCAACTTCCTAGGGGGTCACCCATCATGGAATTGCACCATCCTCAACTCGCTTAACTTTGGGGTTCCAATCCCCCTAAAGCCACTTGAGCTCCCAAAAGGCCTCATGCTAGATAGGTGTGTGCCTACACCTTTAAGGCACACCACCATCCTCTCCCAGACCATTCCCCCCTCGCAGGAATGTGGGATTGTCCACCGTTCCCTCCAGGACATGGGTCTTATAATCCACCCCCCTTAGGGCCCAGCGTCCTCGCTGGCACACTTCCCGGTCGGGGTCTGGCTCTGATACCAAATTGTCAAGACCCGACCCTCCTCGGTCAGGACCCGACTCATCTAGCACCATATTGTCCGCTTTGGGCCTCGCCCTCACAGTTTTGTTTTCGGGAGCTCATGATGCAACTTCCCAGGGGGTCACCCATCATGGAATTGCACCAGCCTCAACTCGCTTAACTTTGGGGTTCCAATCCCCCCAAAGCCACTTGAGCTCCCAAAAGGCCTCATACTAGATAGGTGTGTACCTACACCTTTAAGGCACACCACCATCCTCTCCCAGACCATTCCCCCCTCGCAGGAATGTGGGATTATCCACCGTTCCCTCCAGGACACGGGTCTTACAGTGTGCGATGTTTTCTGGAATAACGATCTGCGTACAAAATGTTCCTCTTGTCCTTCAGAGTTTAATGTTATAAATTGTATATGAATTGGATGCTATTTGAATATATTAAGGAATTCTTGATAGTTTATGCTATGTTTTAATTAAGATTAATATGGGGGAAATGGGTAAATTAATTACATTAAAATCTTAAATATGGAAAGGATTTAATGATAAATTACAATAAATAAAAGGGTGATAGAATTTTGTAAGGGATTTACGAAATAAGAAATTTAGGATTATTAAGAGGATTATTAGAGTTATTTTTAAGTAAAGTTGTAATTTAAAATATTTTTAGATTATGAAATATTCTTATATCTTTTAACTATAAATCTAATAAATTGTATGAGAATTTGGTGACTAATACGTATAAGGTATTATTTTTACTTGAATTTAAGGCTTGAAGCATGATTTCCAAGACTTAGGATGATTTAAAGGAATAAGTTATGGTAAGAGGAAAAATTATTAATATATCACTTGGATGTAAATTTTAAGGATATAGAGGATTTTGTGGTGTATATGTATTGTTTAAGTGAATGGAATTGAGGAATTATTCCGTGAATTATTCATAAGAAATCATAAAGATTATGAAAACTGTTTTAAATATATATTTTTAACGAATTATGTAATAATGATTTGGTCGTGGATCATTATAAGGTTTTTGACGGATGTACTGAAATTAAATGAATGAATTTTTTAGGAAAAACTAGTTTACACCACCACTTGTCCAGGGCAAGTAGGTTAGAAGTGGGTGGTACCCCGCGAGAAATGGCTAATGCTGGTTTGTTAAATTGTAAAGTAGAATGTAACGTATCCCTTGTCTAATAAGAGTTGTCAGACGAGAGTAGGACCGGTCTAATTTTCACGAAAATCAGGGACATTTTTTGTTAACGACCGCCCTGGATCCACGAATCAGAAGGTTTCAAAAATGATAAATTTGTCTTATTTTTATGGAAAAGTATTTCAAGAATGTTTCAATTTTTTGCAAATGATTTAAAATGACTTTGAAGAAATATATTTTAAAAAATTGGGCCTACATTCTTGAAAGGTATTATTAAAAATTATTTTGATTGATATATACTTATCTAACTTGTCATGTAAAGTCATTAGAATTCTAACACTAAATTTTTTGAATAAAATTTCACTATTTTCTTTAAAATATAGTATTACAAGACAATTATGTTTTGTGTGGGTGATTGATATGCTGAAATTCTTCAAATTTGTTTTTGTATGGGGTCTAAATATGAATAAACAAATTTAATAATTGAAAAGTACAATTTTAATTTTGTGTGTGTAAATATAGATTATATGAATACTTTTATAATTTTCACCCTAGACCTCAAATTTATTGGACAAACCCTGACCGCAAATGAAAATCAATATTAAATTACATGATTTAAAAAAATGAGAACTTCACAAGAATAACTTTGGATGCGTCAGTAATATGATCTTATTATGTGTATTTGAGCCATTTGATGTGAATATTGTGGTATGTATTATGAGTTTAGTTCTATTAAATTTATATAATTTTAAAGTATTTTGTGAAAGCTTCCCACCTCCCCCTTCCCCATCTCAAATTATATGCTGACTATACCACTGCAATGGGGTGTATCACGTAATCATATATGATCTAGACCAATACACCGACGCCGTAGCTAGTTATTACCAAATACTATACCTCACTATAGTAGCCGTGTATAACATACGTTATATATAGAGTATGACTTGTAAGTTGTCTAGAAAAGTGAAACTCCTAATTTAATATAATTAAAAGGAAAGAAAAGTTGATCAAATCAATAACAATGGGAAATTTAATGATCGTCATTAAAAAAAATTAAATAAATTGATGATGGTTAGTTAATTATATATATCAATTAATTTTATGATTTATCATAAGTATTTTAACTACAATTAAATTTTTTGATTATTTTGATATATATAATACTAAATGATATTCAATTTAAATAATTTTTTACACGGATGATTTTTTCTGGATGATCTATGAAATAAAGATTTACAATTATCATAAATGTATATTAAAAATTCAGTAAACAATTATAGGAAAATTGGGTATATGAGTGGATGCAATTATTTTCTAATAAAAAAGTGATGAAATGTGCTGAGTCTAGGATCACACCTTTTCAGTGAAAGAGAAAATCCAAAGGTTCATTCATTCACCTGTAAATCCACCTTGGCAGCAAGTTAAGGCTCTCTCTCCCTCTCTCCCTCTCTCTTCTTTGTTTTGCTTTGCTTCTGAATATCTCCCTGCCAAGGTAAGGCTCTCTCTCTCTCTCTCTCTCTCTATCTTCTTTGTTTTGTTTTGCTTCTGAATATCTACACAGAAATTATGTCTTTAAATCCATGTGCTAGCATATTTTAATTATATTCTTTTCTTTTATAGAATATTTTAATTATATTCTTTGCTTCAGAGATATAAGAAAGGATCTTAAAACCTCAAAAGTTCAAGATAGAAGAATGGATTTGATCACCACAATATGCGAGAAGTAACATCAATTAGTTATGATAAGATGTTAAGATTTTTTAGGGTACAATTTTAAAGGTTTAAGTTTTATCATAAAAGGCTTAAACGTTATTAATAATGAAATAATTTATTATTGTATTTTTTTCTATTGAAGCAAAAATTGTTCGTCTTTTAAACAAGTTTCTTTAATTCCTACAAATAGCAAATAAAAAGCAAGAACACTATGATGCTTAAGTTAGCTCTGAAAGAGAGAATTAAAAAAGAGATTTTAGAAGCAAAGATCGAATTACTTAGAAAGTGGAAACTATCTCTCTTCGTTGTTTTGTTTTGCTTCTGAATATCAGCGCAGAAATTATGTCTTTAAATCCATGTACTAGCATATTTTAATTATATTCTTTGCTTCCAAGATAGAAGAAAGGATCTTAAAAGTTCAAAGTTCAAGATAGATGAATGGATTTGATCATGACAATATGCGACAAGTAACATAAGCTAGTTATGATAAGATGTAAAGATTTTTTAGGGTACAATTTTACAGGTTTAAATTTTATCATAAAAGGCTTAAACGTTATTAAGTTTGAAATTATTTATTATTGTATTTATTTGCGTTGAAGAAAAAATTATTCGTCCTTTAAACAAGTTTTCTTAATTCCTACAAATAGCAAATAAAAAGCAATTAATGTTAAGGTTGAAGTCTTAAGGAGTTGTTCAACTAAAAATACTTTAATACTTAAGTTAGCTATGAGAGAGAGAATTAAAAAAGAGATTTTAGAAGCAAAGAACGAATTACCTAGAAAGTGGAAACTCTCTCTCTTCTTTGTTTTTGATTTGCTTTTGAATATCACCGCAGAAATGGTGTCTTTAAATTCATGTGCTAGCATATTTTAATTATATTCTTTACTTCCATGATAGAAGAAAGGATCTTACAAGTTCAAAAGTTCAAGATAGACGGAAGGATTTGATCACGAAAATATACGAGAAGTAACATCAACTAGATAAGATGTCAAGATTTTTTAGGGTACAATTTTACAGGTTTAAGTTTTATCATAAAAGGCTTAAACGATATTAAGAGTGAAATTATTTATTATTGTATTTATTTATGTTGAAGCAAAAATTGTTCGTCCTTTAAGCAAGTTTTCTTAATTCCTACAAATAGCAAATAAAAAGCAATTAAGGTTAAGGTTGAAGTATTAAGGGGTTGTTCAACCAAGAACACTCTGATGCTTATGTTAGCTCTGAGATAGAGAATTAAAAAAAATATTGGAAGCAAAGATCAAATTACCTAGAAAGTGGAAACTCTCTCTCTTCTTTGTTTTATTTTGCTTCTGAATATCTCCGTATAAATTATGTCTTTAAATCCATGTGCTAGCATATTTTAGTTATATTCTTTGCTTCCCGAATAGAAGAAAGGATCTTAAAAGTTCAAAAGTTCAAGATAGACAGATGTATTTGATCACGACAATATGCGAGAAGTAACATCAGCAAGTTATGATAAGATGTCAAGATTTTTTAGGGTACAATTTTACAGGTTTAAGTTTTATCATAAAAGGCTTAAACGTTATTAAGATTGAAATTATTTATTATTGTATTTATTTATGTTGAAGCAAAAATGGTTCGTCCTTGAAAAAAATTTCTTAATCCTTACAAACAGCAAATAAAAAGCAATCAATGTTAATGTTGATGTAACGACCCGTCCCGAATTCTGAGATTAGATTAGTGACTAATCGTGATTAGTGAGGCTAATCCGTGATTAGTGGGCGAAATCGGACGAACGATGCAAAATGACCGTTTTGCCCCTCGCCGTGGGTAAAGCGTTGACTTTTCATTTAGGCGGTCTAATGGACTTTGACTGATGACTGTGACATAGTTCGGGACGTCACGAGTTCATAGACAGGTGGCACGTTCGATTCCGACGTTCGAGGAAAAAGATATGACGTTCGGGGAAAAAGTTATGACGTTCGGAAGTTCAAGGGTAAATTGGTAATTTTAGTTAAAAGGGGCAAATAGTTGAATTTTGGACTGGGTGGTCCGATGGTCGAGGGCTGAGGACCGTTACATGGATCGGGATGATACGAATCCATAGACAGACGGCACGCTGAAATCGGACTTCGAATTGGAAAGTTATGGGTCACGGAAGTTCGATTTCACTATGCACGTATATCGAGGCATTGATGAGGTGGCTTATTCTGATTGGGCAGATATTTTAAGTGGGACACATGGATGAGTGACAAGTGTCACTCATCCCATTGGCTAAAACCCCTAAATTGTGGATCTACATTAATTAAATAATATTATTTTAATATTTTATAATTAGTCCAATTACCACTCAATCTTAGCCCTCCATTCCAATTAATCTCTCAAATCCTCACCATTCAATTCCTTTTCCTCTCTCATCAGATATCAACATTTTCATTTCTTCTTCTGTCTCTCACAAACCCGAAACCCCATTTTCATCCTCCCTAAAGCAAACACACAACACCGCATCATACAATCTACATCCTCATGGTTTTGTGAGAGTTAGGGAGAGACTGAGATGATGAGGACACGACGGTGGTGCTGTCGGTTTGAATGGAGAGCCACGGCGGTGGCCACGGCGGGGGAAAACTCGAAACCTTAGGTAAGTGTTTGAAAATTCAAGTTTCGGTTTTGATGGTTTTTACTCGATTCTATTAATGAGGTTGACTTCCTGGTGGTCTGAGGAAAAGGCCTGGATTGATTTTGAGGCTTAGGATGGATCGGAAGGACGGTGAATGGCCGAGGAAGTCGCCGTCACCATTGTTGATTCTTGGAGGTACAGTTTTCCTTCGAGTTGGGTGTTTTTAACTGTTAAAATGATAGGAAATGAGATTAGGAACATTTAGGGATTAAAATGGGTTGAAAGGGATCGAAAATATGAAGGATAGGACCCTGAACCGGTCCAGACCGGTTCGGCTGGTTCACACCAGTCAAACCCGGTTTGACAGAGCTTGATGGTGATGAATAGTGCCCGCGCGTGGGGTTCACACGCAGGACTTTCTTGGGGCACGTGAGGGTGCGTGGCCCATAATTTGGGGATGTCTTTAACACGTGAAATCTTCTATTCGATGTAACAAACATTTTGGGACTGGTTTCGTGTCGATCGGACACCGTCTCGATAATGTTCGGGCATCGGAAGGTTTAGGTTCAAGATTTAAATAGTTAAAAATTCAGGAAAATTACGGGGCTTCAATGAGAGGTTAATAAGGTAGTTAGTAACCCTCTAGATTCATTTGGACAGGTTTGGGAGTCCCGGTAACGACGATTTGCTCGGTGAGGCTTAAGACACACAAATCGAGGTGGCAACATAGGACGGTCTGTGAGTGGACCTTCATTTCTAAACTGTGAGGCATGCATAAATGTTGTATATGGATTATGAATGTGATTCTATGATGTTGATTTGGATATTGGTGAATTATATGGTTTCACGCATTTTGAGGCGATTTACGTGCTTGCACGTAAATCGAGGTTTTCGGTTTTACTCTGATTTTCCGTACTTATGGTTTTGGAAATAGTTTAATGAAATGGTTTTAGATTTGATAAAGTAAACTCGGGTTTGAGACCCACTTGTTTGAAAACCCTCGGACTTGAAGTCCTTTTAGTTACGTTCTTGGGCTGGAGGCCCAATTGGTTCTTAAATTGATTTCGAATTTGGAAATATGGAATCGGGCACGTGACCCATTTGGTTTACGAACTCCTGGACTTGAGGTCCATTTGATTCAACGAGGCATCGGGCCGGAGGCCCAGTTGGTTTACGATTCGGACCAGAGGTCCAGTTTGTATGTGGATTCGGGCCTAGGGCCCAGTTACGTTTTAAGATTGTGATTTCGGGTCAGGGACCCATAAATGATTTTTATGTTTCATGACGGTTTATGGGGACCGGCATGAACCCTTGAAAGGATTTACGGTTCATGACGGTTTATGGGAATCGGCATGAACCCTTGAAAGGATATTATGGTTCATGACGGCTTATGGGGGCCGGGCATGAATCCTTGAAAGGTTTAAAGAATGATTTCAAAAGGTTTTTCGTATGCCATCCCTTATATATGATTGTCTCCTCCGGTGAGGGTTGTTGGCCTGGGTGGACCCCGGAGTAGTCACAGAGCACTGACTGAGTGGAGTCACCTCCCAGTTGGGTTCCTTACTCTCAGGAAGGGCATGGTTCGCAACCTCCAGGGAGGGTCATTGATCTATGGACATTGACCTGGGTGGACCCTAGAGAGACTTGGGTTTGAGACCCCGGTTAGCACGCACGTAGCTCTATATTACCGTGACAGGTTTGGTGATATGAAATATAATGGATAAACATGATTTCAATTGGTTTGGGAAATTGTGTTTTATGATGATAAATGGATTTGGGCTGAGATCCCGCATATGTTTACTATGTTATGGTTTTCTGTAAATGGTTTGGGCAGGAGCCTGTATGATTATGGTTGTTAAAACATATGTGATTGGATAAATGGTTTTACTATGCATGCATGCTTTTTAGTGAAGGGTATAAAGGACTTTATAAAATGTATTTACGAACTTATTACTTTTTGTCCACTCACAGTCTTTCTGTTTTCAATACCCTTCAGGTTGACTATGATGCGGACCGTAGCAGAGACCGAGATATCACATATCTCCTCCGGATCCTGGCGTACTCTGATAGCCCGAGAAGGCAAAGATTTGAAATTTCCCTTGTCTGACACTTTGTATTAGACGGGATCAGGGTCGTCCCACGTTAATCCCGGGGGGATTGGGACGGGTCTTGACAGTTGAAGTCTCGAAGGGTTGTTCAACTAAGAATACTCTGATGCTTAAGTTAGCTTTGAGAGAGAGAATTCAAAAAGAGCTTTTAGAAGTAAAGATCGAATTACCTTGAAAGGGAAATGACTTCCACTATTTATAGCAAAATCTTGGAAGTCACAGAGTATTTTGATTGGTTGGTTGAATTTGTAATAAATAAATAATTCTTTTTTGTTAAAAGATATTATTTAATAATTGATTAATAATAATAATTAATTCTTATGCAGAACAATTATTATTATTATTGAGGTTTTAACCCGATTAAATAATACATTTATCTTGTAAATATATTATTCATTGTGTGGGTATTTGTGAGCTGTTAATGCCATTACTAGGAGCAATATGGACATGATGTAAATTATGTGCCACGTGGCAGCTTCACAATTTTTAGGTGATTTTGGGTTCCATGTGACAGCTTGTGGCCGAATTTCTTTCCTTTTTTTTTTGCAGCAGCATTTGCAGCTTAATATATAATATTATGTATATAAATACAACGTATTAGTTGTTTCTTTGTTTCAGCTTGCATTTTTTTAGGATTCTGGGATTTTGGGACGTCCATTGGTGACAATTCAAGTGGCAAAAGAATTCTTTTGTTCGAGGTGGTAGTTTAGAGATATGTGAAGGCACATTTCTGGAGAAGTCCAGCATAATTGAATTATGGGAGCGTGGAGGGCTCGCGCAATCTGAATCCATTTAGTAGGGAAATTTAGTGTTCAATGTACTTGAAGGTTTCAAATCATGGAAGATTCACAACCAAATTGCCCTTCCGGATGGCATATTTTTGGAGCTTGGTGACAGAGGCTTTTCCATAAAGACTCCCAGACATGGGAAAGGCAAGAATTTGAGCACCGAAAAACGGACCAAATTCCACCCCTTGATCATCAACTGGGTTTCGAGTTCCCATTCTCAAAGTTTTTTTTTTGAAGATCATCAGTCGGATAGGATGCTACCGTGCTCAACTGGATATCAAAGCCTATCAAAACATCATGTGTTTCGAGAAGCTCAAAGAATTTTTTGGCTTGGAGCTCTTTGATGATGAATTATGGTCCTACTACAACGTATCACATGAGGCGGTCTCTGGCGCTTGGCTTTCTCAAATTAATCCTAATATGGAGTTATTTGAGAAAACTTCATTTGATGATGTGACGTACACACATAACTGCATTGATGTTGGAGGGTCTTGGGACCACAATTTATTCGACGGGTTGAGAATTGCTTTATGCTTCTGCACTCGAGATGAGCTATATTGATAGGACCCATCCCAATCCCCCTTGGACCACCCGGGGATGTGCCCTGCTCCCGTCTGATACGGACCCCCAGAATACCAAAATTTCCCTTAAACAGTTCAACATTAATAAATCACGATAAATAAGTGCATACATAAATCTTAAGGGTTCAACAATCTTAGACAAGGAATAGTTCAAAATACAATAACAAGCACGACATCTAGGTTTACACATGATGCCAACCTTCCCAAAAAGGGTGTACATGTGCGGAACGTCTGGCTTATGCCTCAGACTCCAGGTCCTCGTTTTCCTCAGTACCACGACCTGGACGGGTCAATAAAAAAATAAGGGTGAGTGGGTCGGAAACATAAAGTTTCACAAAACAGTTTAATAGTATAGTAAACAAACGGTTTTACCCTTCCGTTTTCAAATCATGCATGCATCAGAGTCATAATCCATAATAACACAACATACTCATAATCATGAAATCAGCTGCACTATACATCCCAACCTGGACATCCCAGACGCCTAATAAGGTCACAATCCCAAGGCTATCCGTGTTTCCCGGGGTCTCAATCCCGAGCCCTAATCCCGAACCCAGTCTCGGTATGACATCCCAGATGCTTGACGTCCCTGACGTCTAATATATGCAATCCTGCTCTTGAGTCACTCTATGGTCCGGTCGTTCCATAGAATGACCCCTCGCAGGCAATGCGTTGTGACCACTCTAGGTTACCAATAGCTGGAGGAGACAGTAAAGCTAAGGTAGGTCTATACAGTGCAGAATTTAAGAAAAACCATCGAAAACCGTGTTTGATTCATAAAATAATTCGTATACTAACCATACGGGACTCATTCCCAACATCTCCTAAAATGTACGAAATAGTAAATCTTAGTATCCCAAATACGTCAATTAAAATCATAGAATAAAATAATTAAAACAGTTTATGCATGCATGGGATAATGAAATCAAAGGCCCACTCACAGTCCGGTCCCGCTGCTTAACTGAACTTCAAAATTTGTCCCAAAGCTTATTGCATAGTCCCTGTCTAGTCCAAAACATATGCAAAGGTTACTATGGGTCCTTACGAACTTATACTTAAGACCCAGGAATAGTATCGTCCTGAAAGCATGTCCCAGACACGCTTCCCGAGGGAATAAACCTAATTTTGACAAATCAAACGATCTCGGATCGACACGAAACCAGAACTGTTGGATTAGTATCGTTGAAACGCAAAAGCTAGTGGTGATCCCACCTCGAGATTTGTTCCTCCGCGCCCCCACGCACCAGGTCAACCCTCTAGTCAAACTTGCTACAATACTGATGTCAGCAAGTCAACGTCGACGTTATCACTTACGTCAAGTTGCCGTCATCACTGATATGTCAGGCCTGACAGCTGACGACATCAGATGATGTCATACTGACATCATCTCGTCTTCAACCCTCATACTGGCCCCACTTAAGTCCAAAAGTCTCTCGTCTCGTAAAATGCGTAATAGTACTTTCAAACTTCCGTGAATCGTAACTTCTCCGTGAAACGTCCGAATTTGACGTGCCACCTGTCTACGGATTCATATCGTCCCGATCTACGTAACAGTTATCCAGCCTTGGCCATCAGACCTCCCAGGTCAAAAGTCAACTCTTTGCCTCCTTTTAACCAAATTACCGAAATGCCCTTGAACTTCCGAAAAGCATAACTTCTTCCTCAAACGTTGGAATCGAGCATGCCACCTGTCTATGAACTCGTGAAGTCCGACCTACGTCACAGTCATCAGCCAAAGTCCATTTGACAGCCTGTGCGAAAATTCAATAATTCACCCATTCTAGGGGCAAATCGTCCTTTCGTCCTGTTCGTCCGTTAATCCTCGTATAATCTCCGATTAGTCTCGCTAATCTGTCATTAATCGTTAATTAATCCCGTTAATTCAGGATGGGTCGTCACAGACCCGACCGGTTCTCCCTACTCCAGCCACCATTTTTCGATGGGGTTTGTTCCTACCTGCTCCCGTAAGCCTTTCCTAGGGTTTTGTGGATCCAAAAACTACAAAAAAAACTTGAGATTTATACTTGTGATTCAAAACCCGCAGCCTAGTTTTCTGGTTATCCTCCTCGTCGACTCATGCCACCCCTTGCCTCGAAACCAGGCTCATTGTGCTCGTCTCTGTCTCTAGAATCAAACCTAAACCAGCAAATCAGCCCATACACGTCAGGAATGGTAGTTTCAAAAATGGATAAATAGGGGGTTTCGGGTTTTCTGGTTTTCCGGCCTACCTTCGTCGTGGATAGCCTTGAACACCTCCCTGGTGGCTCCCCTGGCTTCCTGGCTTCCTTCCACGTCCAAAACAGCAACGGGTTGAGGTAAATTTGTGGGTGTTTGGGTGGTTTGGGGTTTTTGTTCTTCACGGTTTAGGAGAGAAAACAAAAGAGGAAAATGATAGTTGATGAAGGTGAAGGGTGGGGATGAGAGGAAAAGTGAAGTAAGAAGGGTGATGGATAATGAGGGAGTGTGTGTGAGAGAGAGAGATGTGAGGTTTGAGTATTATATAAATATAGATAATAAAGTGACCAATAGGCAAGATCCACTTTTTGAGGAAAAGTTGGCCTTGGGATGAGTGACACTTGTCACTCATCCAAGGGTCCATAACAATTCACCCGCACATCATGATTTATTATTATTTTATTCAAATCCCGAGATGTGAGTTTTTTCCGATCTCGATTTTGTGACCATAACTTTTCGACGAACGTATGTTTTTGACGTCTCTCATGCCTACGGACTCATGACGTCACGGTCTACGTCACGGTTGTAGGTCAAAGTCCTAAAAAAATTCTCTGATCAAAAGTCAACTTTTTCCCCTCCTAGGGGAAAAATGATCATTTTGCATTAAAATATTATTTATAAAAGTTCGGGACGTTACAACCTACCCACCTTACAAAAATTTCGGCCTCGAAATTTACTCAAACAGATATGGATACTGCTCCCTCATTTGATCATCTGGTTCCCATGTCGCTTCTTCTACGTCATGATTCCTCCACAACACTTTTACCAACAGGATCGTCTTGTTCCTCAGTACCTTGTCCTTCCAGTCCAAAATCTCCACTGGTTGGTCATCAAAGCTCAGATCATTCCTCAATTCTAACGATTGTTCCAACAAAGCATGTGATTCATCCTGTAGATACTTCCATAGCATAGACACATGAAATACGTCGTGTACTCTGGCAAGTTCTGGAGGTAACGACAACTAATATGCCACTGAACCAATCCTTTCTGTAATCTCGTACTGTCCAATGTAACGGGGACTTAATTTCTCACGTCGACCAAAACGAATGATTCCTTTCCACGGAGATAAATTCAGGAATACAAAATCTCCAACTGCGAACTCCAAGTCCCGAATTCGTCGATCTACATAGCTTTTATGGCGATCCTGTGTCGCCTTTAATCTCTCCTTGATGACTCGGACTACCTCCTAGATTATATCCATTAAATCTAGCCCCACTGCTGCTCACTTTCCTACCTTCATCCAACAGATAGGTGTCCTACACTGCCGACCATACAATGCCTCGTAAGGTTCCATTCCGATACTTGCTTCATAGTTGTTGTTATACGCAAACTCCATCAATGGCAAATGAATATCCCATGAATCTTGAAACTGTAGCACACATGGTCTCATCATGTCCTCCAGTGTCTGTATAGTCTTCTCGGACTGTCCATAAGTCTGTGGGTGAAAAGCTGTACTGAAGTGTAGGTTCGTACTCAAGGAATTCTGTAGACTCCACCAGAATCTGGAAGTAAAGCGCGGATCCTGATCAGAAACTATTGACTCCGACGTACCATGTAGTCGGATGATCTCTTCCATGAATAGTTGAGCCAACCGATTGGGCTTGTACGTCTCACGTACCAGTAGGAAATGTGCGGACTTCGTCTGTAAGACCCATGTCCTAGAGGGAACAGTGAACGATCCCACATTCCTGCGAGGGTAATGGTCTGGGAGGGATTGGTGGTGTGCCTTAAAGGTGTAGTCACACACTTATCTAGCACGAGGCCTTCTGGGAGCTCACTAGCTTTGGATTCTGGAGAACTCCAAAGTTAATCGAGTCGAGGCTGGTGCAATCCCATGATGGGTGACCCACTGAGAAGTGGCACCGTGAGCTACCGGGAACAAAACCCTACGGGCTGGGTTGGTTCGGCCAGTGAGTCTAGAGGGGACAATATCGTGTTAGGTAGAGTGGGTCCTTGCGCAACTCTGATATAAACGAGGCCTTTTGGAAGCTCAGTGGCTTTGGGTTCGGTTGGAACTCCAAAGTTAGGCGAGTTGAGGTTGGTGCAATTTCATGATGGGTGACCCCTTGGAAGTTGCACCGTGAGCTCCCAAAAACAAAACTGTGAGGGCAAGGAGGACCAAAGGGGATAATATCGTGCTAGAAGAGTTGGGTCTTGATCGAGGAGGGTCGAGTCCTAACATTGTCAATCTGTCCACAATTACCCATACTCCATTAAAGCTGCTCCGCGTCCTTGGTAACTTGAGTACAAAATCCATGGTGATGTGGTCCCACTTCCATTCAGGGATCGAAAGTGGTTGCATGGCTTCGTACGGTCACTGCCGCTCTGCCTTAACCTGCTGATAGGTCAAACATCTTTTAACAAACTCTGCTATATCCTTCTTCATACATGTCCACCAATATTGGTTCCGGAGGGTACAGTACATCTTTGTCCCTCCCGGATACATTCTATATGCCGAACTATGGGCCTCTTCAAGAATCTCTGTCCGCAACTCTACCACTGCAGGTACACACATATGACCCAGTTTAACCAGAGCTCCATCGCCCCGGATAGAAAAGTCCTGTCTCTCATCTATTTCAACTTCAATTCTGTAAACACATAGTGTAGGATCCTGGAATTGAGCATCAATGATCCGATCGACCAACACAGGTCATACATGGAAACTGGCTAATAATGCTCCCTAATCGTCCATCCCTAGCATGACTCCAATCTTTTGGAGTTCAACAAGTAAAGGAAGATATACCATCCTCAGGTGAGCAATTGATCTTGTTGATTTCCTACTGAGTGCAACTGCCACAACATTCAACTTTCTCGGATGATATTCGATCGCACAGTCATAGTCCTTGATAAATTCTAGCCACCGACGTTGCCTCATATTGAACTCTCTCTGGGTAAACAGATGTTTCAGGCTCTGGTGATTGGTGAAAATTCTACAAGTCTCTCCGAACAGATAGTGTCTCCAAATCTTCAAGGCATGAAACACCGCCGCCAACTCCAAATCGTGTGTAGGATAATTCAATTCATGTGGCTTAAACTGTCTCGAAGCGTATGCAATCACTCTACCATTCTACATCAATACGCAACCCAGCCCCCACAATGATGCATCACTGTAGACCTAAAATTCCCCACTGTTATCCGGAAGTGCAAGGACAGGTGCAATGGTCAATCGATGTTTCAGCTCCTGAAAGCTCTACTCGCACCGTTCATCCCAAACAAACTTTACTCCCTTCTGGGTCAATCGAGTCAAAGGGGCTGCAATACTAGAGAAACCCTCTACGAATCTCCAATAGTAGATTGCCAAACCAACGAAACTCTATACCTCGGTCATTGTCGTCGGTCGCGCCTAATTAGTCACAGCTTCATTCTTCTAGGAAACCACACTAATCCTGTCGGCTGAAATGACATATCCGAGAAAACCAATGTTGTTCAACAAAAACTAACACTTACTTAGTTTGGCGTGTAACTGCTTTTGTCTCAGCTTTCCCAATACCAACCGTAGATACTTCTCATGTGCACTAGCACTCCTGAAATACACTTGGATATCGTTGATGAACACAATCACGAACGTTTTCAGATACGATCGAAAAACTCTGTTCATCAAATCCATGAATGCAGCTGGTACATTCGGCAATCCAAACGACATCACCAAAAAATTGTAATGCCCGTATCTAGTCCGTAATACAGTATTCAGAATGTCATTCTCAGCGATCCTCAGTTGATGATAACCCGATCGTAAATCAATCTTGGAGAAATATCGTGCTCCCCGTAGTTGGTCGAATAAGTCATCAATTCTGGGCAAAGGGTATTGGTTCCTTACCGTTGCTTTGTTAAGCTATCTGTAATCTACACATAATCAGAGACTTCCCTCCTTCTTCTTCACGAATAGCACTGGTGCTCTCCATGGTGAGGTGCTCGGTCAGATGAATCATAGATCCAACAACTCGTGCAACTGAGTCTTAAGTTCTCGTAACTCTACCAGTGACATCCGTTATCGCGCCTGTTATATTGGTCGAGTACCGGGGAGTAGTTCAATCGTGAACTCGATCTCCTGATGTGGTGGTAAACCAAACAATTCTTCTGGGAATACATCCGGAATCTCTCGTACCACCGGTATATCCTCGACTTTCGGAGTATCACCGTGTGACTCCACAACATTAGCCAGATAACACTGGCAACCCTTCCGTAGCAATTTGGTGGCTTGGCGAACTGTCACACTCTCCCTGAAAAGAGAACCTCCAGCAAACCCGAACTCCGTAGGATTACTTGCTTGCTACAATCGCCGATGAGTGAACCATGCTCCGATAACCAATCCATCCCCAAGATGACGTCGAAATCATGTATGTTCATAATGATCATATCAGCAGGTAAATCCATGTCCTCCACTTTTACTGGACATCTCCGTAATACTTGGTTCACCATGTACACAACTGCCATAGGTGTACTGACACCCATCTCACTCTCCAACACCGATATCTCACAATCTAACATGCCCGCACAACTCCGTGAAATAAAAGAATGAGTAGCACTGGCATCCATCAGATCACGAACAACAAGATTAAATATATTAAGAGTACCTGTGACAACACCCGAAGTTGCCCTAGCCTGCTGTTGGGTCACCACAAACACTTGAGCTCAAGGTCTAGAAGTCTGTCCACGTCCGCGTGCTCCACGGTAATCACTGCGAGCTCCGCCCTATCCTCGGTCTCCGGTGGTGTTAGAAGTTGAACTCTGAACCACACTGTTGCCCCCCACATTGTTGCCCCCTGTCAGAGATGGGCAATCATTAGCATAATGGCCTGATCCTCCACAGGTAAAGTAGGTAAATGTCCTCGGCCTATCAGAAGATCCATTGGAAGTACCCCTCCTAGAAGACTGCTACGGCCATGAACCGGGCCTCGATTCATATCTCTGAGGACTCTCGTAGCGACCAAACCATCCTCTGCCACATGAAGAAGATGAAGCTTCCCCGTAGTGTCTTCCCTTCGAGCCCCGATGGCCCGTAGGTCCAAGTGTGGATGATCTCGACGTCATCCCTCGCAAGGAGTTTACCGTTGTTGTTGTGCCACCAAACTGGCCTCGACACGCACTGGTGCATCAACCATGTCCCTCAAGGTGGCGTAGTTACTAGCAGTTAGAATTGCCCTGATGTTTTCACTAAGTCCCAACTCAAAACGTCGACATTTGTCCTCCTCGATGTTCACAAAGGCTGCAGCAAATCTGGATAACCTCAAGAATGTCAACTCATACTTAGTCACTATCCTACTCCCCTGCTAGAGCCGCATGAACTCCGCCTCACGAGCATCGACAAAGGATCACGGGTAGTACTGGTCTAAAAGTCTCACCCTAAAGACTTCCCAAGTAGTGTTGTGGACGATCCATCCTAACATCTCCAGGCCATACCACTACTGGTAGGCCCCGCCTTCAAACAAGAAGATAGCCAAGGTCACTTGCTCCTCCGGTGGACAATGCATCACCGTGAAAATCCTTTCCCACTTAGCGATCCACACTTTTGCTTCCTCGGGGTAAGATCCCACGCTAAACGGTGTAGCTCCCAAACGTTGAGCTTATTCAATGCTAGCACATTCCATTTCCCTTGCTAATTCTTCTTCAATCCGCGCTTGAGGATTTCGTCATGGAGGCTAAACCGGCTGTTAAGAGGCATAGGTTAGATAAACAATATCTAAAGTGTTGTTTGTACAAAGTACTGACCACTATCCTAGCATGCTAACCATTAACCTAGTGCTCTGATACCAAGTTAACAGGACTCATCTCGATCCCCTTGGGACCACCCAGGGATGTGCCCTGCTCCCATTTGACACGGAACCCCAGAATACCAAAATTTCCCTTAAATAGTTCAACATTAATAAATCAGGATAAATATGTGCATACATAAGTTTTAAGGGTTCAACAATGTCAGACAAGGGATAGTTCGAAATATAATAACGAGCACGACATCTAGGTTTAGACACGATGCCAACCTACCCAAAAAGGGTGTATAGGTGCGCAACATTTGGTCTATGCCTCAAACTCCGAGTCCTCGTTTTCCTTAGTAGCACGGCTTGGAAGGGTCAATAAAACAATAAGGGTGAGTGGGCCGGAGATATAAAGTTTCATAAAATAATTTAACAATAGTATAGTAAACATAGGGTTTTACCCCTCCGTTTTCAAATCATGCATGCATCAGAGTCATAATCCATAATAACACAATATTTATATATAGTCATAAATAAGATAACATACTCATAATCATGAAATCAGCTGCACTATACATCCCAGATGTCTGAGGTCCCAAACGCCTAATAAGGTCATAGTCCCAAGGATACGCGTGCTATTCGGGGTCTCAATCCCGAATCCTAATCCCGAACCCAGTCCGGGTATGACATCCCAGATGCTTGACATCCTTGACGTCTAATATATGAAATTTTGCTCATGAGTCACTCTACAATCCGATCATTCCATAGAATGACCCTTCGCAGGCAATGCGCTGTGGCCACTAAAGGGTACCAATAACTGGAGGAGACAGTAAAGCTAAGGTAGGTCTATGCATTGCAGAATTTAAGAAAAACCATCGAAAATCGTGTTTGATTCAAAAAATAATTCATATACTAACTAGACGGGTCTCATGCTCAATATCTCGTAAAACGTGCGAAAGAGTAAATCTTAGTATCCAAAATACTTCAATTAAAAGCATAGAATAAAGTAATTAAAACAGTTTATGCATGCAAGGGTTAATGAAATCAAAGGCCCACTCACAGTCTGATCCTGCTGCTTAAGCGAACGTCAAAACCTATCTCGAAACTTATTGCACAGTCCATGTCCAGTCCAAAACATATGCAAAGGTTACTATGGGTCCCTACTAACTTATACTTAAGGCCTAGGAATAGTATCGTCCCAAAAATATGTCCCGGACACGCTTCCCAAGATAATAAACCCACTGTTATCCCTGTCCAATCCCACCTCGAGATCTATTTCCACACGCCCGCACTCACCAGGTCAACCCTCTAGTCAAACCTGCTACAGTGCAGACTTCAACAAGTCAATGCTGACATCAGCAGTCACTACTGCTTAAGTAATCATTAACGTTATGCTGATGTCATCTTGGCTTCAAACCTCAGACGGGTCCTGCAACCAAGTCGCACAGACCCGTAATGGTGACCCAGCAGGTTCTTCCTACTCCGGCCACCATTTTCGACGAGGTTTGTTCCTACATGCTCGCCTAAGCCTAGCCTAGGGTTTTGTGGATCCAAAAACTACAAAAAAACTTGAGATTTATACTTGTGATTCAAAACCCGCAGCCCAGTTTTCTAGTTGTCCTCCCCGTCGAGTCATGCCAACCCTTGCCTCGAAACCAGGCTCACTTTGCTCATCTTTGTCCCTAGAATCAAACCCTAGACCAGGAAATCAGCCCGTACACGTCAGGAATGGTAGTTTCAAAAATGGATAAATGGGGGGTTTCGGGTTTTTAGGTTTGTCGGCCTACCACCGCCATGGACAGCCGTGAGCTCCTCGCTAGTGGCTCCTCTAGCTTCCTTCCACGTCCAAAATAGCAGCGGGTTGAGGTAAGTTTGTGGGTGTTTGGGTGGTTTGCGGTTTTTGTTCTTCACGGTTTATGAGAGAAAACAAAAGAGGAAGATGATCGTTGATGAAGATGAAGGGTGGGGATGAGAGGAAGAGTGAAGTGAAAAGTGTGATGGACAGTGAGGGAGTGTGTGTGTGAGAGAGAGATATGAGGTTTGAGTATTATATAAATATATATATAATAAAGTGACCAATGGGCAAGATCCACTTTTTGAGGAAAAGTTGGCCTTGGGATAAGTGACACTTGTCACTCATCCAAGAGTCCACAACAATTCAACCACACATCCGATCTCGGTTCCGTGACCATAACTTTTTCGAAGAACGTTCATTTTTGACTTATCGCTTGCGTACAGACTCGTGATGTCCCGATCTACGTCGCGGTCGTAGGTCAAAGTCCTTAAAATTTCCCGGGTCAAAAGTTAACTTTTTCCCTTCCCAAGGGAAAAATGGTCATTTTGCAATAAAATATTATTTATAAAAGTTCGGGTCGTTACATGTATTCTAATTTTGAAGCCTTATTCTTAAGAAGATTGACAGGGCTTTGAAAATTCCTCTAGAGTTTTGTGAAATGAGCTGGCTACTTAGTGAACTCAAGGATCTTTATAGGGAAAAGCCTTCTGATGACTTGATCAAGGAATGGTTTAGCGCTCCATTGCGTTTGAAGATAGTTGTCAATCTGAAGAAGAAAAACAACGAATGACTTTTTACACCTTCAGAGAAAATTACTGGCCTTGAAATGGCTTCCCAAACTATCACTACAAGATCACACAGCAAGCACCGAGTAACGAGCGAGACTACATAACACGTATCCAAACTTCCTAAGAAGTTGAAAGCTGTTTCAGTTTCTCTTGACATGATAGGGGCTTTGAGGGACGAAGTGTAACGACCCGTCCCGAATTCCAGGATTAGATTAGTGACTAATCACGATTAGTGAGGTTAATCGGTGATTCGTTAGGCGAAATCGGACGAACGATGCGAAATGACCGATTTTCCCCTAGGCGTGGACAAAACGTTGACTTTTCATTCGGGCAGTCAAAGGGACTTTGACCGATGACCGTGACGTAGCTCGCGACGTCACGAGTTCATAGACAGGTGGTACGTTCAATTCCGACATTCGAGGTAGAAGTTATGACGTTTGGAAGTTTAGGGGCATTTTGGTAATTTTGGTTAAAAGGGACAAATGTTGACTTTTTGACTGGGAGGTCCAATGGCCGAGGGCCAAGGACCGTTACGTAGATCGAGATGATACGAATTCGTAGACAGGCGGCACATCGAATTTGGACGTTCGACGGCGAAGTTATGGTTCGCGGAAGTTTAAGTGCACCATTGCACGTTTTACGAAACAACTTAACTTTTGGCAGTTAGTGGGCCCAGATATTTGTCTCAAGGCCCAATGGATGAGTGACAAGTGTCACCCATCCAATGGACACCACTTTCTCTTCATGCATCTCCCTTTCCCCGTGCATTTTCATTTCTTCATTCAAACACACACCCATTACCCGATCTCATTCTAACCTTCACCCAAATCCAACCCAACCCTATTTGATCATGACTGAGACGACCAGAGAGTGAGGAGAGGATGGTGGATGAGGATGGCTGGCCAGGATGGAGCCACCGTGCACGGCGGAGGCCCAAAACCCGAAAGGTAATCGGTTTTAACCGATTTAATCCATTTTTCCTTTCTTTGTATTATGGACCATTTTATGGATTCTTTTGAGTTAAATGGGTTAGTAGGAGAGTATTAGAATGATTTTGAGGAAGATTGGAGGTCGAGACACCGTGGGGGAGGTTTTGGAAAACTTGGACCGTGAACCAAGTTTTGGAACCTTGGGTTTTAATGGTTTTTAATTAGGTTTAGGAATTGGTTTAGATAGGAAACTTGAAAATAGGAAGTTTAGGATCGAAAAGGAAAAGATTGGATGAAAAATGAGGGAGTAGGAGGGCTGGACCGGTCACGCCCATTTGGTTTTGTCTCGGGCATATGACCTCAGATATCGGGCACGGTACCCATATGATGTCCTATGTTCGGGAACGAGACCCAGGTTACTTTACGGTTTGGATTTCAGGTCAGGGAACCTTAAATGGATTTCCCGGTTCATGACGGTTTATGGGAACCGGCATGAACCCTTGTTATGGTATTGTGGTTCATGACGGATTATGAGGAATGGCATGAACCCTGGTTATGTTATTATGGTTCATGACGGTTTATGGGAACCGGCATGAACCCTTGTTATGGTATTGTGGTTCATGACGGATTATGGGGACCGGCATGAGCCCTGTTTATGTTACGGTGGTACATGATGGTTTATGGGAACCGTGCATGGAGGATGTTATATATATATATGAATGGAATGGATGTTATGGATCATGACGGTTCAGGGGAACCGGGCATGGATATTTATGTTATGTATATATGTTCATATACCTTCATTTAATTCTATTATCTCCTTCGGGGAGGGTCGTTGGCCTGGGTGGACCTCTGAGTAGTCACGAAGCACCGACTGAGTGGAGTCACCGCCTAGTTGAGTTCCTTACTCTCAAGAAGGCTATCATTACTATACCTCGAGTAGGATCAATGATCTGTGGACATTGACCTTGACTTTAAGAAGACTCGGATTCAGACCCGAGTAGCACGCACGTAGCTTTGGATACCGTGACAGGATTGGTTGTGTGACTTATATGTATATATGATATATGATATGATATATCAGATGTGATGTGTGGTTACACAGGTTTTGGGCAGTGGCTCGTATGGTTGAATCTTTATGATTCTTGATATGTGGTGTGCACAGGTGTGCACAAGATTGAGCAGTGGCTCATGTATGTTTATGGTTATGGGCTGAGTCCCTTATTGGTTTCTTATGGATTTGGGCAGTAGCCCGTATTGTCGATTTCATTGTGGTCCTTTCGACCTTGGTTTATTTCTGATTTGGACTTAGTTCCCACATGTGGTCCATTTGGTTAAATGGTTTTCGAATGCATGCATGCTTTTCAGTGAAGGGTACAAATGTCTTTAGGGAAATGTTTTTATAAACTCTTGTTTTGTCCACTCACAGCTTTTAATGTTTTGACTGCCCTTTAGGTTGACATCGGATGTGGACTGTAGCAGAGACCGAGATATCACATACCTCCTCCGGATCCTGGCGTACTCTGATAACCCGGGAGGGCAAAGGTCGGAAATATCCCTTATCTAACACTTCGTGTCAGATGGGAGCTGGGTCATCTCGCGTTAATCTCGGGGGGATTGGGATGGGTCCTGTCAGCGTGGTATCAGAGCGGGGTTGTCTCTATTCGAGCAACCGCAGAGCTCTTGGAGTAGTACGCAGGTCGAGGATGTGATATCTCAATGGGCTACAGTTCGTGATCAACCAGATAGTTAGGGTGCCGGTACGATAGTTAGTAGGATTGGATCGTGGATTGTTTTGGTTCGGAACTTGATGCCGGGGTTGCCATAGTTCTGTCAAGGTTGGCAGAGTAGGACCCTATGGAAGGATGAACGTATTAGTACGTTAGATTTCGATCGTGAGACGGTTAGTTGGGATCGTCTTTCAAGATGTCGTAGGATCGGTTCCGACGACTGGTTGGATGTTGTGACCATCCGATGATCGGATTTGATTGAATTAAATAGATTTACTGCTCCTAGCGGTTAGCAGCCGGATTTGAGGAATCCTAGTCAGATTGACGGTAGGATTGGATTGACGTCTTTTCGATGTCAAGACCGCGGAGATGGTCAGATTGTGGATTGTACTGCAGTTGACAGCTTGCTGTTGGGTTCAGAGTGACCCTAGGTGTGATCGTGGAACCCTACATTGGGTTGTATGGTTCACAAATGTGAGTTGACGATTGTTTTGACTTTGACGACTATTCGGATTTGGGTTCGTTAGTCGGTCTAGTCATGTCAGCTCTATTGTTGGGACTGCACTCTGTAGTCGGGGTTGTGGTAATCGGTTATACCTAGTTGGTTGTCGTGCTACCGTAGTTGTGATGGATTGTTAGTGCAACTAAGGTCATGGGTGACCTGGTAGACGACATTGGTTTAGTCGGGGTACGACTGCTTAGAGTTTGATTTGGACAAGTTATCAGGGTTGGTACTTGTCGATGGAATCCCGGAGCGGGGATACGGAATAGTTAAATACGGGCAATTGATTCCGTTGGATGCAGAGTTTGGATATCGAGATGTCTGGTAGTTAGGTCTGCATGAGGTTGTGGCAGACGCTACTATCGATAGACGTAGTCGAGTTTTATTAGGTCGAGTAGACGCAGGTTTTCGTGACGATTGTGACGATGGGATTGTCAGTCGTGACGATGATACGAGGTACGTGAGTAACGCATGTGTATGAGCAGTGATTCTGGATTCGACTCGGTTACGGCTGAGTGCGATCGCAGAATGAGACGGCGACGTTCAATGGATGTTTCCTTTTCTCATATGAGTTGTCAGGGTGACTGTACCCAGAGTTGTTGGGTACGAGGGAGGCAGAGTTTCTCCTATTCGAGCAGTGGTACGGGGTCGTCGCTCGGTATGAGCGGAGATCCAGGGTTGTTAGTTTTGTACATGGTGTGCCGATGCTGATATTGATACTAGTGTTGATGATAGTGCGTTGGTGCTGGTACAAGTGCTGGTGCTGGTGCCAGTGATTGTGATGATGATGAGTCACGAGTCGGGATGTGACTCCATCGAGTTACGTATATGTTTGGTATCTGTGGTTCATGAGTGGATCTCAGATAGAGTTAAATTGGTTAGGGGACACGTGGTTGATGTCCGGGTATGTTGTTTCCAATCTTGTTGGAATTTCGGAATCGCGAGAGGTTGCGATTGAGGTGACGAGTGGAATGCGGGTTTTCCGCATTGGTATTGGGTATGTCGAAGTCATTTTGGGTGACTTCTCGGATTCTACCAGGATTGATGATGGTAGATTGACACGACCCATCCCAATCCCCTCCGGGATTACCCCAGGATGTGACGTGCTCCCGTCTGACACGAGGTGCCAGACAAGGGATAACCCAACGCCGCTGCCCCTACGGGCATCCAGAGTGCGCAAGGATCGATGGAGGAGGCATGCAATGTCCCGGTCCCCTGCTGCAGTCGCATCCGCGCTCAACCTGAAGGGCGTTAAAAACCAAAAGCTGTGAGTGGACGAAAATAAACAAGTTCATAAAATACATTTTATAAGACATTTATGCCCCTCAGTAAAAACATATGCATGCGTCAGAAACTAGTAGTCAAATATTTATTAGAAATAACCCTTAGGGCCTTATCCCGGAAACCGCAAACATAGTTTCAATCCAAAAATCAATTCAAAAGTTATTTCATAAATCCAGTGGCACATGTTTATTACTTTACCATCTCCGGCATCCCAGATGCCTAGCGTCCCAGACGCTTGACGTCCCAGACGTCATATCTCACGGTATAAAGCGACGCGTGCTGCCCGGGGTCTCATCGGGTCCATATCTCTGACATCCCAGATGTCTGACGTCTCAGACGTCTAATCATAGCAATCCTGCTCCTGAGTCACTATACGGTCCGGCCGCTCCGTACAATGACCTCTCGCAGGCAATGCACCGTGACTTCCCCAGTGTCCCAGACACCTGGAGGAGACCAATATATATATCCTCGTATCGAGATGGTTTTATGGAACACATTTTATTATTCGTTTTCAAAATATCACAAGGGCCCTACCCCGAATTTCCATAAAAACGTCATAAGTCCAATTATTTGATTATTAAATCCGAAATCATTTATTCAATTCCATTTTAGGGTCCCTGACCCGAAATCACATATATAAATTAACTGGGCCCCTGGCCCGATTTCTTAAATCAACTGGGCCCCTGGCCCGAATTTTCTTTATCAAATCCGTAACTGTTTCATAAAATCATATTCGAACCACAATCATGGAAATCAGTGCAAATCCGGAAAATCTCGATTTACGCGCAAAACCGTAAATCGCCTCGAAATGCATGAAACCGCATAAATTCACCGATATTCAAATCAAAGCATATAAAAGCAAATATCACAATCACGAAACAGTTATGCATGCATAGAATTTATCAAAACCAATGTCCACTCACAGACCATTTAACCGAGCGCCTCGATACGCGTGCCACCAGCCCTCCCGGGCCTCGTCACTAACACCGGGACTCCCGAACCTTTTCATATCACATTAGAGGGTTACTAACCTCCACAATAACATCCTAATCAAGTCCCGTAATTTTCCCGAATTTTTAAGTATTTTTAAACCCGACTTAAAACCTTTGGACATCCCGAAAAGTATCCGAACGGGATCCGAATGACATGGAACCAACGCTAAAATGTTCGTTATAACGTATAGGACAAAATTCGTGTTGACCGTACTTCGGAATTCGTGCCCACGCGCCGTCACGCGCCGCCGTGAGTGGCTGCGCGTGAAAGCCACGCGCCTGCTACAATGACTGCTACAGTCACCGTCCTCGCCCGTTTCTCTGTAATTCGGGTCTGATACCCGCGATTCCAACCCGATTAGATAGCTATCAATTCGACCTCGATTCCTTCCGTTTTTGATTCTAAAACATTTTTCAACTATCTAATCGAAGTTCCATGTCCCTGATTCACCAAGAAAGTCCCAAAATTAGTCCCACGACCCGTGATCACCCAAACGGGTCGATCACCCAAACTCTGTGTTTTTTTTTTTCATTCAAACTCAAATTAACTTCACAGTAAGGATTCTAGGCCTAAAAGGAACTGAAATGCGTGATCAATTGGACACGACATTACCTGGAAGTGATCGTCCACAGCTCTGCGATTTTCCAGAATCTGGAACCTCAGTTCCAGTCCAACCCGCGTCGGTTTTCCTTCGCAGTTGATGGGGTTCGGTTCCAATTCCTCCCAGAAGCCTCAAGCCGTCCACGGTTTGGTCCAATTCCTCTCAGAAATTAAACTGAGGATTTTCCCTCCATTTTCCATTTTTTCCTCCGAACTCGATTTCCTCTCAACCGTGCTCTGCCCTCACTTCGAACTCGACCCAGAATGATTCTAACACTCATCAGCCACCTAACTAATCGTTCAAAATGGGCGACAACCCGTGGGAGACACCCTCAGCCCCCACTGGGAAAAGCTTCCCGTAAACAGCCCAAAACCATATTTTATCCCCTCCGTGCTCTGTCCATGCTTCCCACATACTGACCACACAGCCCATTAACAATTAATTAACACCATAAGCCATACCCCACTCCAATTTCACGCTTAAACAATGCCCCCGTGCACTGGTCGTGCATCCCCATTCACGGTGCTACAGTGCACGTGCAGCAGCCCCCGTGAAATTACCATTCTGCCCTTGTGCAGAAAATTACCAAAATGCCCCTCACGCATCCAGACCCGTAACTCGGTCATACGGACTCCGATTGATGCGTGCCGCCTGTCTACGAACTCAGGGCATCGAGACCTTCCTAACGGTCCTCGGTCCTCGGCCATCGGACCACCCGATCAAAAAGTCAACATTTCCCCTTATTTCGTCCAAATTACGAAAGTGCCCTTGAACTTCCGTACATCCTAACTTCCACCACGAGCGTCGGAATCAAACATGTCGCCTGTCTATGAACTCGTGACGTCCCAAACTACGTCACGAGCATTGGTCAAAGTCCATTTGACCGTCCGAATAAAAGTCAACATTTTGCCCACGACCAAGGGCAAAACGGTCATTTTGCACCGTTCATCCGAGTTCGCCCAACCAATCACCGATTAACCCTGCTAATCATGATTAGTCCGTAATCTAATCCCGAATTCCGGGACGGGTCGTTACAACCTTCCCCCCTTATATAATTTCGTCCTCGAAATTACCAAATATCCTTATTCCAAGTCCAGCTCGTGGAAAACATTTCGATCTCACACCTGTGTACACTTGTACACCCACCAAACTTGTCTGTACTCAGACGTCCCATCACGGTTTCTCACCGTACCGACCACACTCGACCACCGCGAGTGAAATAGGTCACCTGATCCCTGTGAATATTGCTTGCCCATTTCACCATTTATCTGACTCTTTCAGTTGTCGGTTCATTCCCAAACATTAATATATCTGACGTCTGCTCCCCCCTGGGAGTCACCAAAACACACCTGTCAGTCCATGCTGACGCGGCCGGTCAAACAGTCACCACTAAGCTTTACCACTCCGATAATGCTCCAACCATCAATCAAACGGTGACGACACCTCATACTGCCACTCGCTCCAGTAGCGTAAGATCAACCCCATGATCTCATCTCGCAGGGAAACCCCATCCTGCGACATATATCCATCTCAAGTCCATAACTGTCAATTCCCTCAGTGGATCATAACGCTGGAATCACCTCGGTGTGATAACATCATGCAAGGCCACACGTAGTGACGCAGTCACCAACTCACTCATCCTGAGTGTACGTATACCGTCATCATACTCAATCAGGTGGTGTAACTGACACACATTGAATACTAGCCAATCAGTGATCGCACATCTCCACACTGGGGTCCACTAGCCATCCGTGGCTAAGAGCGCCTGCTCACAAAATTACTGAACCCAACAAAAATAACTCTGCCCAGTGCATAGTATTCAATGTCCAGTTCACACCCACCACCAAATCCAATGGTGTCGGAACTAAGCCGGCCACCACACGTATAACCACACACCACTGGTACCTCACATGTACCGTCACCAGATACCACTCGGTCCGTCCAGTACCGATCCTCATACACCGTATAGGATACGTACGTCCATCCGCCAATAAGCCCACTACATGGCCCACAGTCAATCGTAATCCGATATTGGGGTTCTCTTGTCCAGTCCTAGACTAGACGAATCGTTCAACTCAACTCAACTCAACACCCAGTCCCAAAACCAAACCCGAGTTCGAATCCACAATTTCATAAGAAATCCCGGATCCAAACCCAAACATCATACCTTAACCCATTTCCGAATCCGAATCCGAAATCATTATTCCGGAAGCTAGCATCTGGAATAATCATTCCGTACCCAAATCCAGAAATCCAGTTTCAAGTTCCGAAATCGAATCCTGAATCGTCACCCAGAAATCCGATTCCAAAACCTGAAATCTCGACCACGTCTACCCAGACGCACCAAAACCGAACCTATCGGTTACCTGTTCAATCCATTCGATTGACTCCATAAGGAAGCCAATCCCAACATCCACATATCTCGAAACTGACCAACTAGACCTCGTGGAAAAAACCACACACTCACAGGTCAAATCCTCGAGTCAATGCGTAAGCATTCCAACACACTCGAGTACTGATTAACTTTGAGAAGAAGTTCAGTCCAATTATTCCCGTAACCAAACATGTGACAGAGCGATAAGCTCTCCACCTAACCTTACCCAAACAGTCACGATTCCAATCCATCACCACGTCCCCAGACAGGTACCATTACGATCCCAGATCGTCCCCATGTCCAATGTCCATTACAATCCAGATCCGTCTCGGATCCACACACGCTTCCGTGGCCAGGAATCCACCTGGAATCCGATCGTAGGGTCCTACACCCTCAAGAGTCCTTGTCCACCACACGACACTTCTCCAATTATTTCCACATACAATCATACATTTACCATGGGACACATCAACATTGTGGGTCACACCCAATTACTTCGTCTCGATCCTTGTCGTTCCACCCAGGAAGATCAAGGATAATCCAAATACATGAAGTCATCATCCATCCGAAGTGAGTGCAAACAAAACTCACAGCACACACCATGCCAAGTGGTCCAACACCGTCTACTACCACGCGGACATGAGAAATCTCATTTACCCTACCTCGAATTGTGCAACTCCACCTGGTGACCCAAACCACACATGGGTCCACCAACCAATACACACTCAACATACCGATAACCACAACAGCGTCTGCCAGGGCAGAAAATAAGAAGTCAAACCTAATGACTTCAAAGTACCTATTACCAATGCGAAAACGAGCACTCCTCTCGTCCGCAATCACAACTCTTCTCGAAACCAACGTTCCAACCATGTTGGGAACAGACATACTCCCAATGAGATGTCAAGTCCAACCACTGGACCTACAACGTCCTCAACTCACTTGGACAACCACGTGTCCGAAATCAATCCAATGCTCAGACCTCACGTCCGATAATAACCAATTATGCACACATCCCGATCCCGAACGGGAATTACTCCACTCTCTTGATCGTGCATATATTACTGCTTTCTCCTCACATCACAGCCTTTACGGATTCAACCCTCAGGTTCCAAGTGATTCATGATCACAAAATCCCACATCAATACCACGAATGGTTTCCTCGCCTTTCCCAATTCCAGTCATTTCCTTGTACTTTCTGGGGATATCAACAACACCCAATCATACCAATCTCGGAGTTGACAACAACTCCCCAAATCCACCAATTCTACTGGCATAGGGAACATCATCCCTAGATTCCTCCTGTCTCAGCATACCGTTATATCCACCAATCACCTGTCGTCTCGACACTGTTGGGACCCTATCCCAACACCTCACAACCTGCACTAGATCCTATCGAGTCCATGACTCAACCACCATTGAGTCGCAGTTACCGATCATATGTCCACCAGGACAGAGTCACATCCCATCTCGTGGCTCACCACAATCTCAATCACCAACACCAGCACCAATGCTAGTATCATCAACACTTGCCTCAACACAAGGCATCCTAACATCCACACTCACACGAACACCTACGCTAGTAAAGATGTGCAAAGTTGATACCCTGGATCTCCGTTCATACCGAACGACGATCCCGTATCAACACTCGTACCTCCCAACTATGGGTACCCCCAATTTGACCATCCGCACATCAGTATAATGAACGTTCCCTGAACGTCCCCCGATCCTCAAGTGTTAAAACCACACTAAACACCCTCGATAGCTAGTCATCTCGACACAACTGTCGACCAACAGTCATCGCTTGTTGAGATCCGTATCCACACCTCACACAATTATTCGATCCAACACGTAATTCCACATCTCATCCCGTAACCGTACCCGTGGATCGAATGCCAAAATCCCGACTAGACTCATTAGAGTCATCCACATGGTCATCCATGACCTCAGCCGCTCGTCGCAGCACAAGTTCTCATTTAAAGTTCACCTTTCCAGTCCACCAATTATAACTTAGGGTTTCACAGTCACTCCCTAGGGTTCCACCGAACCCAACTGCCTTTTGCAGTAAAATCCACAACATGACCGACCCCGCGGTCCCGACATCGTATAGACGTCAAATCCAACCCAATCGTCAATTCATCGTGGGTTCCGCCACGAAGGTCATCGGCCAACTCCGATGCACCAACACCCTGTACACCAGCCAATACTACCAGGGTCCATATTTTAGGCCATTACTTAACCGAGTTTCGCATTTCCCAAAATTACCACTAAAATGGGGTTTCTCGAACCCAGTTGTGCCCAGCAGCACCACAATACATTACCACATCACCGAACCTACGGTCCCACATTACGAGTTCATCGTACACAACCCCGCTTGGGTTGAAACGCATTAACGCACGGCGTACCAGGCCAACCGCACACTATCCACTGACCGGGATCCAATCCCTCCAACCATCCATCCGACTACCCTAATTATCAGGTTGATGACGAACTGCAGCCAACAAGGGACACCACATCCTCGACTTGCGCGCACAAAAAGAGCAACCCTGCTCTGATACCAAGCTGACACGACCCATCCGAATCCCCCCCGGGATTACCCCAGGATGTGACGTGCTCCCGTCTGACACGAGGTGCCAGACAAGGGATAACCCAACGCCGCTGCCCCTACGGGCATCCAGAGTGCGCAAGGATCGATGGAGGAGGCATGCAATGTCCCGGTCCCCTGCTGCAGTCGCATCCGCACTCAACCTGAAGGGCGTTAAAAACCAAAAGCTGTGAGTGGACGAAAATAAACAAGTTCATAAAATACATTTTATAAGACATTTATGCCCCTCAGTAAAAACATATGCATGCGTCAGAAACCAGTAGTCAAATATTTATTAGAAATAACCCTTAGGGCCTTATCCCGGAAACCGCAAACATAGTTTCAATCCAAAAATCAATTCAAAAGTTATTTCATAAATCCAGTGGCACATGTTTATTACTTTACCATCTCCGGCATCCCAGATGCCTAGCGTCCCAGACGCTTGACGTCCCAGACGTCATATCTCACGGTATTAAGCGACGCGTGCTGCCCGAGTCTCACCGGGTCCATATCTCTGACATCCCAGATGTCTGACGTCCCAGACGTCTAATCATAGCAATCCTGCTCCTAAGTCACTATACGGTCCGGCCGCTCCGTACAATGACCCCTCGCAGGAAATGCACCGTGACTTCCCCAGTGTCCCAGACACCTGGAGGAGACCAATATATATATCCTCGTATCGAGATGGTTTTATGGAACACATTTTATTATTCGTTTTCAAAATATCATAAGGGCCCTACCCCGAATTTCCATAAAACCGTCATAAGTCCAATTATTTGATTATTAAATCCGAAATCATTTATTCAATTCCATTTTAGGGTCCCTGACCCGAAATCACATATATAAATTAACTGGGCCCCTGGCCCGATTTCTTAAATCAATTGGGCCCCTGGCCCGAATTTACCTTATCAAATCCGTAACTGTTTCATAAAATCATATTCGAACCACAATCATGGAAATCAGTGCAAATCCGGAAAATCTCGATTTACGCGCAAAACCGTAAATCGCCTCGAAATGCGTGAAACCACATAAATTCACCGATATTCAAATCAAAGCATATAAAAGCAAATATCACAATCACGAAACAGTTATGCATGCATAGAATTTATCAAAACCAATGTCCACTCACAGACCATTTAACCGAGCGCCTCGATACGCGTGCCACCGGCCCTCCCGGGCCTCGTCACTAACACCGAGACTCCCGAACCTGTTCATATCACATTAGAGGGTTACTAACCTCCACAATAACATCCTAATTAAGTCCCGTAATTTTCCCGAATTTTTAAATATTTTTAAACCCGACTTAAAACCTTCGGACATCCCGAAAAGTATCCGAACGGGATCCGAATGACATGGAACCAACGCTAAAATGTTCGTTATAACGTATAGGACAAAATTCATGTTGACCGTACTTCGGAATTCGTGCCCACGCGCCGTCACGCGCCGCCGTGAGTGGCTGCGCGTGAAAGCCACGCGCCTGCTACAGTGACTGCTACAGTCACCGTCCTCGCCCGTTTCTCTGTAATTCGGGTCTGATACCCGCGATTCCAACCCGATTAGATAGCTATCAATTCGACCTCGATTCCCTCCGTTTTTGATTCTAAAACATTTTTCAACTATCTAATCGAAGTTCCATGTCCCTGATTCACCAAGAAAGTCCCAAAATTAGTCCCACGACCCGTGATCACCCAAACGGGTCGATCACCCAAACTCTGTGTTTTTTTTTTTCATTCAAACTCAAATTAACTTCACAGTAAGGATTTTAGGCCTAAAAGGAACTGAAATGCGTGATCAATTGGACACGACATTACCTGGAAGTGATCGTCCACAGCTCTGCGATTTTCCAGAATCTGGAACCTCAGTTCCAGTCCAACCCGCGTCGGTTTTCCTTCGAAGTTGATGGGGTTCGGTTCCAATTCCTCCCAGAAGCCTCAAGCCGTCCACGGTTTGGTCCAATTCCTCTCAGAAATTAAACTGAGGATTTTCCCTCCATTTTCCATTTTTTCCTCCGAACTCGATTTCCTCTCAACCGTGCTCTGCCCTCACTTCGAACTCGACCCAGAATGATTCTAACACTCATCAGCCACCTAACTAACCGTTCAAAATGGGCGACAACCCGTGGGAGACACCCTCAGCCCCCACTGGGAAAAGCTTCCCGTAAACAGTCCAAAACCATATTTTATCCCCTCCGTGCTCTGTCCATGCTTCCCACATACTGACCACACAGCCCATTAACAATTAATTAACACCATAAGCCATACCCCACTCCAATTTCACGCTTAAACAATGCCCCCGTGCACTGGTCGTGCATCCCCATTCACGGTGCTACAGTGCCCGTGCAGCAGCCCCCGTGAAATTACCATTCTGCTCTTGTGCAGAAAATTACCAAAATGCCCCTCACGCATCCAGACCCGTAACTCGGTCATACGGACTCCGATTGATGCGTGCCGCCTGTTTACGAACTCAGGGCATCGAAACCTTCCTAACGGTCCTCGGTCCTCGGCCATCGGACCACCCGATCAAAAAATCAACATTTCCCCTTATTTCGTCCAAATTACGAAAGTGCCCTTGAACTTCCGTACATCCTAACTTCCACCACGAACGTCGGAATCGAACGTGTCGCCTGTCTTTGAACTCGTGACGTCCCAAACTACGTCACGGGCATTGGTCAAAGTCCATTTGACCGTCCGAATAAAAGTCAACATTTTGCCCACGACCAAGGGCAAAACGGTCATTTTGCACCGTTCGTCCGAGTTCGCCCAACCAATCACCGATTAACCCTGCTAATCATGATTAGTCCGTAATCTAATCCCGAATTCCGGGACGGGTCGTTACATAGATGATGTAGATATTATTGATGTTGTTGGTTACCACTAGTACACTGATCGTGTATTGGTTAGTGGACCCGTGATTTGTCTTGGTTCATCAGGTGGAGTGAGTATATCGAAGTTAGGTGATTGAGATTTCTCATTCTCTACTTGGTGGCAGAGGATGTCAGGTTACATGACGTGGTGAGTGCAGCGAGTGTTGTTTGCATTCACGTATGATGGATTTGATGTCATTGCCTTAGATCACCCTTGGTTTTTCCTCGGTGGAATGACAATGATTGATACGAGGTAATTGGAGAGAACCCACAGTCTCGACGTTTCTCGTCGTTGACTGATCTGTTTAGATGTTGAGGACTTTGGATGTCGTGACGATCCTCGATCGTGACATTTATAATGAGGTGACACAGTGATGAATCTCGATCGTGACGTTCATGGTCGGTTAACGTAGTGTTGGATCTGGATCGTGATCTTGATGATCCAGATAGGTGGAGAGTATATCACTCTTACTGGGATGTTTGAGTGGAGCATGATGGGACTGAACTTCTTTTCGAAGTAAATCTCGTATAGTGTATTACTCAGGTGAGTAGTTTTCCGACGTGGTCGGACATGGTCAGCCTTAGAGATGTGTGGATGTTGTGATTGGCTTTCCTACGAAGTCAATCAAATGTATTGAGCAGGTAACCGATAGGTTCGGTTTTGGTGCGTCTCGATAGACGAGAATGAGATTTCAGGTTTTGGAATCAGATTGCTGGATGACGATTCAGGATTTGATTTTGGAACTTGAAAGAGGATTTCTGGATTTGGGTTTTGGAATCAGATTCTGGGTGACGATTCAGGATTTGATTCTAGAGCTTGACAATGGATTTTCTTTTATGGATTTGGGTTCGGAATGGTTATTCCAAATACTAGCTTACGGAATGATGATTTCGGATTCGGATTTGGACATGATTATTGATATGATTTCTGGGTTTGAATTTAGGATTTCTTACGAAATTGTGGATTCGGATTCGGATTTAAAAATGGATAATGGGTCGGAGTTGTAATCTGTCAAATACTAGATTGGACAGATGGACTCCAAAATTGAAACGTGTTTGGCTATGACTTAGGTGGTTGTAGTCTGGTTGATGGATAGACGTATGTACCTTGTACGTAGTTCGAGGTACGATACTAGGCAGACTTTTCATGCCTGGTGACTGTATATAGGTTATACTAGTGGTATGCTGGAGAGCGTGTTGGTAAATGTAAACTCAAGTTGAGTGAGTTGGTTGTTAGTATAACCACAAGTGAGTATAGTGTTAGTTTACGACTGGCGACTGTCAAGTGGTGACAGTTTGTCGAAGGTGTCAGCGTGGATTGATTAGTGAGGTCTGATACTCCCAGTGGGAGCAGACGTCAGGATAGATTGGTGATTGAGAAGGGAACCTTCTAGTTGTTGTGTCAATGAAACAGTAGATTTGACAAATAGTGTCAATTCAGAACGTGTAATTACTGCCATTCGACGTGGTCGAATGTAGTCAATGCGACTTGAGTGTTAGTGGCATGTCTGGCTGCAGACGAGTAAGTATTATTCTAGTTAGTTGGTGTACGAGTGTACACATGTTGCGAGGTCGAATTAGTTCCACGAGGTGGATGTGGAATCAGGATAGTTGGAGTTTCGAGAATGAAACTAAATTAAGGAAGGAAGAACGGTTGGATTTAGGTCGGTTGGAATTTCGAGGACGAAATTAATTAAGGAGGGAAGGTTGTAACGACCTGTCCCGAATTCCAGGATTAGATTAGTGACCAATCACGATTAGTGAGGTTAATCGATGATTCGTTAGGCGAAATCGGACGAACGATGCGAAATGACCGTTTTGCCCCTAGGCGTGGACAAAACGTTGACTTTTCATTCAGGCGGTCAAATGGACTTTGACCGATGACCGTGATGTAGTTCGCGACGTCACGAGTTCATAGACAGGTGGTACGTTCAATTCCGACATTCGAGGTAGAAGTTATGATGTTTGGAAGTTTAGGGGCATTTTGGTAATTTTGGTTAAAAGGGGTAAATGTTGACTTTTTGACCAGGAGGTCCAATGGCAGAGGGCCAAAGACCGTTACGTAGATCGAGATGATACGAATTCGTAGACAAGCGGCACATCGAATTTGGACGTTCGACGGCGAAGTTATAGTTCACGGAAGTTTAAGTGCACTATTGCACGTTTTACGAAACAACTTAACTTTTGGCAGTTAGTGGGCCCAGATATTTGTCTCAAGGCCCAATGGATGAGTGACAAGTGTCACCCATCCAATGGACACCACTTTCTCTTCATGCATCTCCTTTTCCCCGTGCATTTTCATTTCTTCATTCAAACACACACCCATTACCCGATCTCATTCTAACCTTCACCCAAATCCAACCCAACCCTATTTGATAATGACTGAGAGGACCAGAGAGTGAGGAGAGGACGGTGGATGAGGGTGGCCGGCCAGGATGGAGCCACCGTGCACGGCGGAGGCCCAAAACCCGAAAGGTAATCGGTTTTAACCGATTTAATCCATTTTTCCATTCTTTGTATTATGGACCATTTTTATGGATTGTTTTGAGTTAAATGGGTTAGTAGGAGAGTATTAGAATGATTTTGAGGAAGATTGGAGGTCGAGACACCGTGGGGGAGGTTTTGGAAAACTTGGACCGTGAACCAAGTTTTGGAACCTTGGGTTTTAATGGTTTTTAATTAGTTTTAGGGATTGGTTTAGATAGAAAACTTGAAAATAGGAAGTTTAGGATCAAAAAGGAGAAAATTGGACGAAAAATGAGGGAGTAGGAGGGCTGGACCGGTCACCTGGACCGGCCTGCACAGAAAACCGGTCGGGCCGGTCGATTGCGTGAGGAAGAAGATGAATAGTCCTAGCGCGTGAGGCCCACGCGCAGGACCTATCTTGGGCGCATGAGGGTGAGTGTCCAATCTTTTTGGGAAGTGTTCAACATGTTATTTCATCTATTCGATGTAACGAACATTTTGGGATTGGTCTCGTGTCAATCGGACATCGTTTCGATAGGGTTCGGGGTGTCCGAAGGTTTATGATCGACTTTAAAAATAGTTAGAAAATCGGGAAAATTATGGGATTTCAATGAGAGGTTAATGAGGCTATTAGTAACCCTCTAAATGAATTTGGACAGTTGTGGGAGTCCCGGTGATGGTGATTGGCTCGGGAGAGCCGTATGGCACGCAAATCGAGGTGGCAGCTCGGACGGTCTGTGAGTGGACCTTGGTTTTCTAAATTGGTGCATGCATAAATGTTTATTATATGTTTTAATTCATGTTTGGTAATTCCATGGGTGCATTTGTATGTGGTTACGTATAAGCACGTATTCCGAGGGTTCGGCCTTATACGGTGCTTATACGGATCTGTATTTCCTTATTGGTTTTAATGAATTGGATTTGGATTTCGAAAAGGATAAACTCGGGTATGAGACCCATTTGGTTTTTTCTTGGGCATATGACCTCAGATATCGGGCACGGTGCCCATCTGATGTCCTATGTTCGCGCACGAGACCCAGGTTACTTTACGGTTTGTATTTCAGGTCAGGGAACCTTAAATGGATTTCCCGGTTCACGACGGTTTATGGGAACCGGTAGGAACCCTTGTTATGGTATTGTGGTTCATGAAGAATTATGGGGACCGGCATGAACCCTGGTTATGTTATTATGGTTCATGACGGTTTATGGGAACCAGCATGAACCCTTGTTATGGTATTGTGGTTCATGACGGATTATGGGGACCGGCATGAACCCTGGTTATGTTATGGTGGTACATGAGGATTTATGGGAACCGTGCATGGAGGATTTTATATATATATATATATATATATGAATGGAATGGATGTTATGGATCGTGACGGTTCAGGGGAACCGGGCATGGATATTTATGTTATGTATATATATGTTCATATACCTTCCTTTAATTCTATTATCTCCTCCGGGGAGGGTCGTTGGCCTGGGTGGACCCCAGAGTAGTCACGGAGCACCGACTGAGTGGAGTCTTCCCCCAGTTGGGTTCCATACTCTCAGGAAGGCTATGGTTACTATACCTCGAGTAGGATCAGTGGTCTGCAGACATTGACCTTGACTTTGAGAAGACTCAGTTTGAGACCCGGGTAGCACGCGCGTAGCTTTGGATACCGTGACAGGATTGGTTGTGTGACTTATATGTATATATGATATATGATATGATATATGAGAAGTGATGTGTGGTTACACAGGTTTTGGGCGGTGGCCCGTATGGTTGAATCTTTATGATTCTTGATATGTGGTGTGCACAGGTGTGCACAGGATTGAGCAGTGGTTCGTGTATGTTTATGGTTATGGGCCGAGTCCCTTATTGGTTTCTTATGGATTTGGGCAGTAGCCCGTATGGTCGATTTCATTGTGGTCCTTTCGACCTTGGTTTATTTCTGATTTGGGCTTAGTTCCCACATGTTGTCCATTTGGTTAAATGGTTTTCGAATGCATGCATGTTTTTAGTGAAGGGTACAAATGTCTTTATGGAAATGTTTTAATAAACTCTTGTTTTGTCTACTCACAGCTTTTAATGTTTTGACTGCCCTTCAGGTTGACATCGGATGTGGACTGTAGCAGAGACCGAGATATTACATACCTCATCCGGATCCTAGCGTACTCTGATAGCCCGGGCGGGCAAAGGTCGGAAATATCCCTTGTCTGACACTTCGTGTCAGATGGGAGCAGGGTCATCCCGCGTTAATCCGGGGGGGATTGGGATGGGTCCTATCACAAAGGCTCGGAAGGATTTGTGGAGGAAACGAGACTATCTTCCAAGGATGGAATGGTGAAAGTTTCCCCTTACTGTTGTGGAAGAACCTGTGAAATGTATGTCATAGGAAACTTATGATAAGGTCGTCAGAGACTATAGAATATCCAAAGATGGGGCCCGTAAGCTAGTGGGAATACTTCGTGAGCATGCTGGTGATATATATTTTATTGAACACAATGAATATGATCAACAATTCTATTGTGATACATTGCAAGTGCACAAAATTGGGTAAGATAATATAGTAGTTTGAAAAGGTCTATCCCTCGAGGACTAGATCAACGGTTATTCCACTTAGTTTAGATTCCTGTTAACTCATATTAAAGTACGAATGATACGGGGTTTCTTGATTGTCGCTTGCGCACTAGAATTAAAAAAGAAGAAGGTAAAAGTCATGAAAGATTAATTGATTGAAGATACAAGGTTTAAGGCGAATCAAGGCTTACTATCGACCCTAACTAATTGTTGTTCTCAATAGATTACCTTGACTTAACTTATTATGCAACTTTTCAATTAGGTGCCCATGCCTAGAACAGGGCATGTGTTCACTCGACACATTCATTCCCTATAACTTTGTATGTTTTAAACATGGCATATGTCTAAAATATCTAGCACCATATCGTCCGTTTTGGGGCTCGCCATCACAATTTTGTTCTCGGGAGCACACATGCAACTTCTTAGTGGGTCAACCATCATGAGATTGTACCAACCTCAACTCGCTTAACTTTGGAGTTCACCAGGAATCCAAAGCCAGTGAGCACCCAAAAGGCCTATTACTAGATAGGTGTGCGCCTACACATATAAGGCACACCACCATTCCCCTCGCAGGAATGTGGGAACGTTCACCGTTCCCTCTAGGACATGGGTCTTAAAATCTACCCCCTTAGGCCCCAATGTGCTCGTTGGAACACTTCCCAATCAGGGTCTAGCTCTGATATCATTCTGCTGGGACTCATCCCATCTAGCAGCATATTGTCCGCTTTGGGCCTGGCCCTCATGGTTTTGTTTTCGGGAGCTCACGGTGAAACTTCCCAGTGGGTCACCCATCATAGGATTACACCAGCCTCAACTTGCTTAACGTTGGACTTCCCTAGGAATCCAAAGCCAGTGAGCTCCAAAAAGGCCTAGTACTAGCTAGTTGTGTGCCTACACATATAAGGCACATTATCATTCCCCTCGTAGGAATGTGGGATCATTCACCGTTCCCCCCAGGACACGGGTCATACATCTATCATCATTAAAAAATGTACGAAGTGCAAAGGGGATTTCATGACACCATATTAACCGAATCATGACAATAGTCCAAGGCATTATGAGTTAAACAATGAATAGGAGTGCACCGTCTAAATGTTATACAGCATTTCACAAGATGATATGGCAGTCACTGATGCGAACTCATCTATAATTAAATGCAAATAAGGTATATCACGCCACGCCTCCTCCAATAGAATAGTGTTCGCTTTTAACCCACCGTCGTTGGGCCCAGCCCACACGGATCTCCACCCTCATAGCTTTGCTCCTGGTGAAGCCTTGCCACCTTCAATAGAATATTGTTCGCTTTGGGCCTTGGTGTCCAACTCCCCCGCCCTCGCGGATTTGTTCTCAAGAGTCCCAATCCCAAGAGGCGTTCTTTAGATAGAGTGTACGCACCTCCTCTAATAGAATATTGTCCCCTCTGGGTCCTCCTGAGAGATGCGGGATTGCTCACCGTGCTTCCAAAGCACAGGTCCTCACAATCCATAACCATTTGGGACCTAGTGTCCTTGTTGGCACAATCAATACTAGTTGGGGATAGGCTATCATACCAAATTATCATAGCCTATCCTCTCTAACAAGATATTGTCCTCTTTCAGCCCTCTAGTGTGTGGACCCCATGCTCACGATTTTGCTGATAGGAGTCCCACCCTCAAAATTCATCTTGCTAGAAAGGGAGGTGCCCACGCATATAAGGCACTGCCCCAAATCCCCCTGAGCGATGTGGGAATGTTCACCATGCTTCTCAAGCACAGGTCTTGCAATCCACCCCCCATGGGCCCCAGCGTCTTCATTGGCATAATTTTGGTCGCGGTTGAGCTCTGATATCCAATTCTCATGACCCATCCCCTCTAGAAAGATATTGTTTGCTTTTCGTTCTCCCACACAGGGTGATAGGACCCACTCCTAATTAGCACGAAAACCGGGTCGGTCCTACTCTCATCTAACAACCTCATGTCAGATGAGGGATTCTATAACTTATAACTTGGTTCGAATCCTTACTACGTAAACCAAATTACTTCTACCTTGCGGGATTACCGCCTACATCTGACCCACTTTCCTCGACAAGTAATGGAGGTTGTTAACTCGATTCTCACTTAGGTCTTGATTAATATTGATATTCTAACACACTGTGTCACAATATTTCAGTTTGTAGAAAGTCCTACTAATTCACATATCATCAAAGAAATGCTAGAAACTTGTAATTTATCAAGTAAAATAAATGACAAATTAAAGGAATGTCTATAACCAACATCACTTGAACACAAACCATATAATTAGACATTATTAACAAATCTCCATGTTACAAGCATATAAGATCTTTAGAAATAATCACTATTTAAACAGATTAATTTACTAACACCAATAGACCTTCCTCTCAATTTCTTATAATATCCCTTTTTATTTTATCATAATTCAATTTATCAAAATCCAACATATATTGAGGCCCTTAATATCCAAAATAAGCACAACATAATTATACATATTTAACTTAACATAACTTATATTAGCCAACTCAATTGTAATCAAAATGGATTGATGGTTAAGCCCTTGATTAATCCCAAATTTTAGAATTACTTAAGAACATATATTTAATAAAACATAATAACTTCGAACTAGCATAACTTCCTCATACAAGGTCCAATTAATCCCAAAACTTGAACCATTAAACTTAGGAAATTCAAACGAACAACTTTCATGTTTGTTGTTTCCTCAGATAAGGTGGCACGCGCCCTCACGTGCCGCTTGAAGGCACAACGCTTGGTGGCCACACGCCACTGTTCATTGTCTTCTACCTTCGGTCTCAGACGCGGTTGCCTGCAATTGGGTCGCTCGCAACCCACGACACCAACCCGACTATAACTCCATTGTTTTTCATCTATTTTCCATGCTTTCTTCACCAAATTTCTTCATATTAATTCTAGAAACACATCTATAACTTCTAAACTAAATAAAATGCATTAGAGGTAAGAGTTTCATACTAAAACCTTTACGACCATGGCTTACCGTCTCTGTCCACCACACTCTAGCGTCCATACACCTATTATTTTGAGCTTAGAGCGACCGTAGAGACATTATGAGATCACAGGAACGATCCACTTCAATGTTCTTGCCATAGAACCCAAAAACATGATTTCATGCTCACAGGTTCGTGGCTTTTCTTCATACTTCCGCCTCTCACCTCACGGTTTTCACACCATTTCCTTCCTCTAACCTTTCTATACTACTTTCTCCTTCTCCCTTTCCCATGTTTTTTTCTTAAACAGTACAAAGTGGGTGAGTTGGTGGTCGTTCATGGCATTCAACCTTTGTCCACTCAACTACCATACCATCCACAACACAACACAGCATATATATAGGCACATAGGTTGGTGTAATTGGGATGGAAATTTTTTTTAGGGTATTCTAGACTTTTCCACACATTGTTCACATGTTAAATTAAAAAAATTACCAAATTTCCCTACTAAACAAGTTTACCAAAATAACCTTAACACATTCTTAACCCTTATCATCCTTATCTGAACTTCGATTTTGACGTGCCACCTGTCTATGTACTCAGAAGACTGAGACCTTCATAATGGTCTACTCAAATTTCACGATTGAGGTCCATATAAAAAAGTCAATAATTTGACTATCTAGGGGCAATATCATCATTTGAATTTTTCTTGATTTTCTGGGGTATTACAATCTACCCCCTTCAAAAAAAAATTGTCCTCGAAATTTTAAATCCTTGAAAAAAATCCTAGTTCATCATAATTGAACAATATTCTCAATGTATTCCGTATTTAACAACACGTATCATCTTATGATTGCTTATCTTCGTACCATAACCATGTTTGAACTAAATTCATAAATCTATATCATCTAGTTAGTTCTCATAACTTTTCACATACCAAGAATATTAAGTATTTGCACCTACTCCTACATCATATATCATCATCACAAATCAAAGGTCATGATCAAAACCTCAGGGATAAGCCCATAACCATATTTCAATCACATCCATACCACCCGTCGACGCTAGGCGTAGGCCATAACCACTATTTTAGTCAAGTTGGAATCAGTACCAATTACTTTACCAGACAACATTCCAAGTTACCAATATTTTTCGTCCTTCGCAGTCTATCATCCCAATCATTCGTATCACATACCACATTAAGGCACTACATGTGGACCATTTCCTAGACATTAGTTAAACCAATCCAAAATAGTACTAACACATCACCATCCAATACTTTCCCCGGTGGTATTTGTACTACCGGTAGATCATCCACTCGGGATTTGGGGTCGAGCTCGACGTCTTAGTCGTCATCACGACATCACATAAGTCTCAGGATTCGGAACCCAACTCGACATCTGAGATAAACAAACATCCACATCTATACCACTCGAGATTCGAAGCCCCCAGCTCGACGTCCGAGTGTATACTTACTCGGGATTCGAAGTGTTGCTCGATGTCCGAACCAACATCAGTCTCAGGATGCGGAGCCCTGCTCGATGTCTGAGACTAACCATCCACTACCCACTTAGGATTCGGAGCCCCTGGCTTGATGTTTGAGTGGTTCCTAACATAACACATCTCATAACATGATATTATCAAATTATTTAACATTTCATTATATACATTACCATGTCATTGCATCATCACTGCATATATCCATCACATCATTTAATACCATGTTATATCATCAACATGTGTCATCATAATATCAACAATATGTTATTCATCATTACATTATTTCACACTCAATTTCGCACATTATCAAATTATTTACAATTTCACACATTATCAAATTATTTTTTTCTACACATCTTGATCGTCTGAACGTCGGAGCTTCCAAGAAGTCATTTTAGCACATGTCCAATCTAGTTACCATATATTTATTCTTCAATCAAATCAGTTCAAAAGGTCAAATTTCAACTAAATCATTGCCATTTAATGGACATAAAATGGTTAAAATACAAGGGTTCATATTCCAAGAACCTGAATTATCCAAAATCCTAACTCTGATACCAAGTTGACCGGACCAACTCCTAATTACCACGAAAACCAGATCGGTCCTACTCTTGTCTAACAACCTCATGTCAGATAAGAGATTCTATAACTTTTAACTTGATTCAAATGTTTACTACGTAAACCAAATTAATTCCACATTGAGGGGTTACTGCCTACATATCGACACATTTTCCCCGACAAGTAATGAAGGTTGTTAACTCGATCCTCATTTAAGTCTTGATTAATATTGCTATTCTAACACACTGTGTCACAATATTTCAGTTTGTAGAAAGTCCTACGAATTCACATATCTTCAAATAAATGATAGAAATTTGTAATTTATCAAGTAAAATTAACAATAAATTAAAAGGACCTCTATTGTAAGACCCGTGTCCTGGAGGGAACGGTGAACGATCCCACATTTCTGCGAGGGGGGAATGGTTTGGGAAAGGATGGTGGTGTGCCTTAAAGGTGTCAGCACACACCTATCTAGTACTAGGCCTTTTGGGAGCTCAAGTGGCTTTGGGGGGGATTGGAACCCCAAAGTTAAGTGAGTTAAGGCTGGTGCAATTTCATGATGGGTGACCCCTGGGAAGTTACACCATGAGCTCCTGAAAACAAAACCATGATGGCAAGGCCCAAAGCGGACAATATGGTGCTAGATGAGTTGGATCCTGACCGAGGAGGGTCGGGTCCTGACAATTGTAAGACTCGTATCCTGGAGGGAACGGTGAACGATCCCACATTCCTGCGAGGGGGGAATGGTTTGGTAGAGGATGGTGGTGTGCCTTAAAGGTGTAGGCACACACCTATCTAGTACTAGGCCTTTTGGGATCTTAAGTGGCTTTGGGGGGGATTGGAACCCCAAAGTTAAGTGAGTTGAGGCTAGTGCAATTTCATGATGGGTGACTCCCTAGGAAGTTGCACCATGAGCTCCCGAAAACAAAACCGTGAGGGCGAGGCCCAAAGAGGACAATATGGTGTTAGATAAGTCGGGTCCTGACCGAGGAGGGTCGGGTCCTGACATCTATAACCAACATCACTTGAACACAAACCATATAATTTGACATTATTAACAAATCTCCATGATACAAGCTTATAAGATCTTTAGAAATAATCACTATTTAAACAAATTAATTTACTAACACCAATAGGGCTTCCTTTCAATTTCTTATAATATCCCTTTTTATTTTATCATAATTCAATTTATCAAAATCCAACATATATTTAAGCCCTTAATATCCAAAATAAACTCAACATAATTATATAGATTTAATTTAAGATAACTTATATTAGTCAACTCAATTGTAATCAAAATGGATTGATGGTTAAGCCCTTGATTAATCCCAAATTTTAGAATTACTTAAGAACATAGATTTAATACAACACAATAACTTCGAACTAGCATAACTTCCTCATACAACGTCCAATTAATCCCAAACTTGAACTATTGAACTCAGGAAATTTAGACGAACAACTTTCATGTTGGTTGTTTCCTCAGCTAAGGTGGTACGCGCCGCCCAAAGGCGCTGCGCGTGGTGGCCATGCACCACTCTTCATTGTCTTCTACCGTGGGTCTCAGACCCGGTTTCCTACAACTGGGTCGCCCGTGACACCAACCCGACTATAACAACTTCTTTTTTTCATCTATTTTCCATGCTTTCTTCACCAAATTTCTTCTTATTAATTCCATAAACACATCTATAGCTTCTAAACTGAATAAAATGCATTAGAGGTAATAGTTTCATACCTTAACCCTTAAAACCATGGCTTACCGTCTCTGTCCACCACGTTCCAGTGTCCCCACACCCATTATTTTGAGCTTAGAACGACTGTAGGGTCGTCATTAGCTCACAGGGACAATCCTCTTTGATGTTCTAGCCTCAGAACCCAGAAACCTAATTTCATGCTCACAGGTTTGTGGGTTTTCCTCAAACTTCTGCCTCTCACCTCATGGTTTTCGTACCATTTCCTTAATCTAACCTTTCTATACTACTTTATCCTTCTCCCTTTCCCATGTTTTTTCCTATATAGCTCAGGGTGGGTGAGTTGGTGGTCTTTCATTGCCTTCGACCTTTGTCCACTGAACCACCATACCATCCACAACACAACACAACACATATATAGGTACATAGGTTGGTGCAATTGGGAAGGAAAACATTTCTTGGGTATTCTAGACTTTTCCACACGTTGTTCACATGTGATATTAAAAAATTACCAAATTGCCCTTGTAAATAAATTTACCAAAATACCCTTAACACATTCTTAACCCTTATCATCCTTATCTGAACTCCGATTTTGGTGTACCACTTGTCTATGTACTCAAAAGACTGAGACCTTCATAATGGTCTTCTCGTATTCTACGATCAAGGTCCACATCAAAAAGTCAATAATTTGACTATCTAGGGATAATATCGTCATTTCAAATTTTCTTGATTTTCTGGGGTGTTACAATCTACCTCCCTTAAAAAAAAATTTTGATCCAATTTTAGACGCGTTCTCTTGGTGAGACCTTGCCTTCAAAAATAGAATATTGTCCGCTTTGGGTCTCGTAGTTCAACTCCCCCACCCTCACGAATCTTTTCCTGGGAGTTCCACTCACATGGCGCATTCTCCTGGTGAGGCATTACCTCCTCGAATAGAATATTTTTTGCTTTGGTCCCCAATGTCCAACTCTCATGGCCTCACAAATTTGTTACCGAGAGTCCCATTACCAACACGCGTTCTCCAAGGGAAGCCTTGCCTCCTCTAATAGACTATTGTCTGCTTTGGGCTCCGAAGTCCATTTCCCCTGTCCTTAAGGATTTTCTCTCGGGAGTTCCACTCCCAAGACGCTTTCTAGTGTTGGGGTATACTTATCCAACACATTGCGTCTTTGGCATGGGAGTTGGACTCCGGGGCCCAAGGACAAATCTATGCCAGTAGGGGGGTGGATGGAAGGGGGTTGGATTCTGAGGCCCAAAGTGAATAATATTCTATTAGATAGGTAAGCCCCAACATGGAAGCACGTATTGGGAGTGGAACTTCGAGGAAACAATTTGTGAGGGCAAGGACCCTAGGGCCCAAAGTGGACTATATTCTATTGGAGGAGGCAAGGCCTCACTAGGAGAATACATTTGGGATTGGATAACAGGACAAATCCATGCAAGCAGGAGAGTTGGACCTCAAGTTCCAAATAGACAGTATTCTGTTGGAGGAGATGCCCAGAACGTGTTTTAGGGGTCAGACCCTCAGAAGCAAAGTCGTGAGAGGGGGACCTGTGTGGGCTGGGTCCAACAGGGACGGGCCCAAAGCTGAAATATTCTGTTGAAAGAGGTGGGGCGTGACACTTTGATATTAGAGCCCAACCCCGAGGGGATTGTAAGACCCGTGCTTGGGAAGCATGGTGCACAATCCCACATCGCTCAAAAGGATTTAGGGGATGTGCCTTATATGTGTAAGTACCCCCTATCTAGCAACATGCGCTTTGGGGGTAGGACCCCCATGAAAAAAATTGTGAGGGTGTGGTCCACGTGCTAGTTGAGCCCACGTGTGGCAGGTCCCGAAGTGGACAATATCTTGCTATATGGGATGGGTTCGTGAAATTATTGCAAGACCCGTGCTCAGGTAGCATGGTGAACAATCCCACATCGCTCGTTGGGATTTGGGGTATGTTCCTTATATGCATGGGCACCTCATTATCTAGTAAAATGCGTTTTGGGGGTAGGACCCCAAGAGTAAAATCGTGAGAGCAAGGTCCACGTGCTAGTAGGGCTCATGTGTGGCGGGTCCTAAAACGGACAATATTTTACTAGAGGGGATGGGTCGTGAAAATTTGGTATCAGAGTCTAACCCTAACTAGATTTGATTGTGCCAGCAATGACACTAGGCCCCAAGGGGGTGGATTGAGAGGATGGTGAACAATTACACATCACTAAGTGGGATTTGGGGGATGTTCGTTTTATGTGTGTGCACGCCAACATTTAATAAAATGCATATTGGGAGTGAGGGAGTTGGACTCTGGGGCTCTCGAGAACATAACTCTGAGGGTGGGATACAAAGGCGACAATATTCTATTGGAGCAGGTGCCCAAACTCCATTTGAAGTACTCGTCTTGGGAGTGGGACTCCCAAGAAAAAATTTGTGAGGGTTGGGGAGTAGGACTATGAGGACCAAAGCCTTGAGGGTGGGGACCCATGTGATTTGGGCCAAACGGGGGCGGGCCCAAAGTGTAGAATGTTCGGTTAGAAGAGGCGAGGCGTATTAATTTAGTACTAGCGCCCAACCATGATCAGAATTGTTCCAGCAAGGATGCTAGGCCCCAAGGTGGGTGGATTGTAAGACCAGTGCTTGGGAAACATGGTGAACAATCCCACATTGCTCGGGGGGATTTTGGGGATATGCCTTATATGTGTGGGAACCTCTCTATTTAGTAAGATGCATTTTAGGGGTGGAACTCCCAGAAGAAAAACTTTGATGGCAGGGTTCGCGTGCTAGTAGGTACACGTGTGGCAGGGCCCAAAGTGGACAATATCTTGCTAGAGGGGATGGGTCGTGAAATTTGGTATCAGAGACTAGCCCCGATCAAAATTCTCCCATCGAGGATGTTAGGCCCCAGGGTGGGTGATTGTAAGCCCCGTGCTTGGGAAGCATGGTGAATAATCCCACATCGCTCGAGGGGATTTGGAGGATGTGCCCTATATGTGTGGGCACCTCTCTATGTAGTAAGACGCATTTTGATGGGTAGAACCCCCATGAGCAAAAATGTGAGGGCGGGGTCCATGTGTTGGTGTGGCCCACGTGTGGTGGGCCCAAGGCAGACAATATCTTTCTAAAGGGGATGGGTCTTAACAATTTGGTATCAAAGTCCAACCCCAAGTGGAATTGTACTACCGAGGACACTAGGCCCTAATGCGGGTGGATTGCAAGACCCATGTTTGGGAAGCATGGTGAACAATCCCATATATCTCAAGGGGATTTGGTGGATGTGTGTTATATGTGTGGGAACCTCCCTATCTATCAAGACGAATTTTGGGGGTGAGACCTCTATGAGAAAAACCGTGAGGTCAGGGTCCAAGTTTTGGCGGGGCCTACGTGTGGCTAGACCCAAAGCGGATAATTTCTTGCTAGAGGGGAAGGGTTGTGACAATTTGGTACCAGAACCCAACCCCAACCGGAATTGATCGTTCCAGCGAGGATGCTATACCCATTGGGGTGGATTGTAAGGACTCGTACTTGGGAAGCACAGTGAGCAATCCCACATCGCTTAGGGGGATTTTAGGGATGTACCTTATATGTGTGGGCATGCCTCTAACGCGTCTCAGGAGCGCGGGAGCTGGACTCCAGGGCTCTCGGGAACAAAACCCTTAAGATGGGACCTAGAAGGGACAATATTCTATTAGAGGAAGTGCCCGCACTCTATCCAAATAACTCTACTTGGGAGTTGGACTCTTTGGAACAAATTTGTAAGGGTGGGGGAGTTAGACTCCAGTGCCTAAAGTGGACCATTTTCTATTGCAGGAGGCAAGGCCTCACCAGGAGAAGGCATTTGTGGCATGGGACTCCGTATAGCAAACCCGTGAGGGCAGGGACCTATGCTAACTAGGCCTAATAAGGAAGAGCCCAAAACGAACAATATTCTGTTAGATGAGGCAGTGCGTGACAAATTGGTATCAGAGCCCAACCCCAACTGAAATTGTACCAACGAGGATGTTGGAACCCAAGGTCGGTGGATTATAAGACCCTTGCTTAGGAAGCATGGTGAACAATCCCACATCGTTCAGGCGAATTTCAGGGATGTGCCTTATATGTGTGGGTACCTCCCTATCTACCAAGATACGTTTTGGGGGTGGGACACCCAAGAGCAAAACAGTGAGGGTGAGGTCCACATCAATTTGTACATTATCTCACAAAATACATTATTTTCTCCAATTGGTCATAAATTGCATTAAGAACATGTAAATGACAGGACACGCCTCCAATCCCCCTAGATTAAAGGCTAAATCCTGCTCCCGTCTGACTTACGCATGACACGAAGGCTAAACTAACGTCCAGTCTCCATGTGACACGTAAGTCCGACAAAGGAAACTCGGTCTGATCCTCCAAAAGCTTCCAGCCTTCCCAGAGTGCACGGAAATCTACTGTGGATCTCGTGTGTGAGGTCTCCATCTCTCTTGACCAACAGCCCGCACCGCTTCAACCTGTAGGGTATCGAAAACATGAAAAGAATGAGCGTGGACAAAAATAAAGTCTAAGTTCAAAACAGTTTATAAGAAAAGTACATTTATACCCTCCATTTAAAACCAATGCATGCATATAAAATTTGTCAGGACCCAAGCCTCCTTGGTCAGGACGCGACTCATCTAGCACCATATTTTCCGCTTTGGGCTTTGCCCTCACGGTTTTGTTTTCGGGAGCTCATGGTGCAACTTCCCAGGGGGTCACCCATCATGGAATTGCACCAGCCTCAACTCGCTTAACTTTGGGGTTCCAATCCCCCCCAAAGCCACTTGGGCTCCCAAAAGGCCTAGTGCTAGATAGGTGTATGCCTACACCTTTAAGGCACACCATCATCCTCTCCCAGACCATTTCCCCTCGCAGGAATGTGGGATTGTTCGCCGTTCCCTTCAGGACACGGGTCTTACAAAATTCATGTCATAAACCATTCTAGACTCAAGTTATTCAAACCATTTAAGAAAAATCTCGGGCCTTAGCCCAAGCCATCAAAAGCTGTATCAACCGAGCATAGCCCAAAACATCGGAAAACCATTATCGAAAACCATCATCATCAAGTTTCAGTAAAATCCAAAACACATTCGAAATCACATTTCCATCCATCGAACTTGCTGGATCTATCCGAGTCTTTAAACTCCTGTGTCTTTAAACTCAATACAGGCCTCAATATAATCCGAGTCTTTAAACTCTCGAGTCTTTAAACTCAATAGGCCTACGGGGGAAATATCAATATCCGAGTCTTTAAACTCCCGAGTCTTTAAACTCAATCTGGGTCTTTAAACCCAATTCGGGTCCGCCCCCATTATATCATATCCGGGTCTTTAAACCCAATAACCAGATCCAACAAATCTAATCCAAAACCAGATCCGAACCCAAACCCGAAAATCCACTTTCAAGCTTCAAAACCGAATCCAGAATCGTCATTCCGAAATCCGATTCAAAAATCCAAAATCACGTTCATTAAAACCACTTTTCTGAACTGGGCCTCTAAGCCCGAAGTAATTTTTCTGAAATCCATTTTTAAATCATTGATATCAAATCATATTTCAAATCCCGACATCAAATCATTAAAACCAGGTTCAAATCACAAGATTCATCGAAATCTCGTAAAACGTGAAATTCCGTAATTACCTCGAAAAACGTGCAAAACAGTAAACCATCAAGATCATAAATCAATCATAGAATCACGTATAAAAAACATACTAAAACATATATGCATGCATCAAGAGTTAGAAAGCAAAGTCCACTCACAGACCATTTCACCGTCGCCTCGATACGCGCGCAAAGTCCACTCGGAAAGTCCGGGACCACATCATAATTCCCACTCCTGGAACGGGATCCCTATGGGGATACCCACTCTGGTCTGTTGATCGTGACTCTCCAGTGCCAAAATGTTCGTTACATCGAATATTTTAAAAGTCATGTTTGAACCTTCCTTAAAAGGCATGCCAAGCGCCCACACGCGCGGCTACTGTTCATCTTCAACCTTGGGACAGACCCGGTCCAACCCGAACCGGCGTGGGCAGTCTGACCCTGTAATTCCTTCGTTTTCGTTCCAATTTCAATTCTAATATGTCCTATAATGTCTTCTAAATTTTTCCTATCGAGCTATAACCCCACATACGTGAAAATCCTGCTAAATACCTACCTTCTAGTTGCTGCCAAAAACCGGCCGATTAACCTCCAGTGTACCCTCACGAGTTCGGCCATTCCCCGTCGTTCCCGGTCGTGCTCTTGATCTCAGAAAGCTCCTAGCCAATCCAGGACCAAGGTTCAAGCATCAGAATAATTAGTAAAGGTTCAGTTCAAAAGCTTAAGCACAAAACTAAGCTCACGGTTCCTTCCTTACCTTGCCATTACAAACCTTGTCATGGTTACTGCCATAAGCCCCTCAACATCCTGATCACGTTCCTTCAGCCTCTAGTACCATCCAGTAAAGTTGTAGGCCACTTGTGGAGACTTGGGGTCTACGGGTCTGCAGACATTGCTTTTCTGGGTTTTTCAACACGATCTCACTCTTCCTCGGCTTTGCCTTCACTCTGTTTCAACCCCCTCAACATGATTTACACTCTGGTTTTTCACTCTAAACACACACACTCTCTCATTTCCCCCTCCCTTCTCTGTCGACTAAAAACCGAAGACACATAGCATGACTACCTCCCCTGTTTTTAATCGATCTAAATGGGAGGAAAAAGGCTGGAACCAACCAGAAAAGGAATAGGTGTCCCCATCCCTCTGGTCTAGGCTAAAAATATCCATTCCCTCAAGGACATGTGTCCTCATCCAAAGAGTCAGCACCAAAAACTGTTAAAAGACCATTTTACCCCTGCCTTGCAAAATTACCATTTTACCCCTCGCGTTCCTTGACCCATAACTAATTCATCAGAAGTCCGATGACGATGTGTCGCCTGTCGTTGTACTCAGGGTATCGAGACCTTCCTAACGATCCTCGAAGTTTCGTGAAAATGTCATGTCGTTTGCAAAGTCAACAAAATGCCCCATTTTAACTAAATTATCAAATTGCCCTCGACCTTCCGAACGTTATAACTTTCTCCTCGGGTGTCGGAATCGGACGTGCCACCTGTCTATGCACTTGTGACGTCCCGAAATACTTCACAGTCATCGGTCAAAGTCCATTTGACCGCCCGAATGAAAAGTCAACATTTTTGCCCATTCGAGTGGCAAAATCGTCATTTTGCACCGTCCGTCCGAATGCCTCCAACTAATCACCTATTAACTTCAGTAATCCATCATTAACAACTAATCTAATCCCAGTTTTTAGGACGGGTCGTTACAATCTACCCCCTTAAAGAATTTCGTCCCTGAAATTCCGAATCTCGTACTTTCGTACCTAATTGGGGGAAACTAACTGGTCTCACACTTGGGTCTCTTACCCGGTGTCCAGCACCTGCCACTCCGGCTAATCCTGATAGTGCCCATCTATCGCCACATCTCACCAAGAATTAACTCATCAAACTTTCAATTCATCTCGTAATCTAATGATTTCCTCCGGTTCAACACTGTTCAACTCATACCTAAGGTACATTTAACATCACACTCGCTGACACTCACAATTCAACCAACACTAGGTACGCCACCACACCACTGCTTCTAGTTTCAACACTTTCGACTTCTCCTCGAGTCGAGCGTACCCCGTACCAATGTTCCAGTACCTCTTGCAAGTTCACCGTCATCGAACATAAGTCTCAAGTACATCCATTCACAAGACGGCATCTACCGGTCTCGGTACTCCTATGCAACAAGATTCAAACATTGTTTCATACTACTTCCGTCAGCGATCCGCGCCGACCTCACCGGAGTCACAACGTACTCGTCTTATACCCCTAACTCAACCTATCTTTCCACCGGTGGTTCGACTAACCACCAACACAGTCATCTTGTGGAACTTTATCCACATCCTACACCACTTGTCTGCAACTGGACCCGATCACGACCCTGATTAACCGTGCTTACACCTCGCAATACTAGGGTCCCACCAGCCACTCATGGCTCTGTGCATCCAGCTCATGTCAGTCATTACCAACAGATCCCTATGGGTCACCCAGATCCAATCCACATGCCCTGTCAAAAATCCATCCTATCGGAACTACGCCGATCATCCATCTGTCTACGATATACCTAGACACTCAGCAGATTACCAACACATCTATCAGAACATCACGATGCACGTCCAAGTACATCAGCATGACTCCGACCACTACAGAACCAATGCGTACACGTTCCAAGTACATGCACCCATTACCGCCAACTAGAACCACGGTGCATACCACCCACCAGACGCAAGGACAACCCTACGAACCTTGAAGGAAACAAAGATATTTTAGAATACCTTAAACACAGCTCGTAGAGTATATCCTCACGTACTTCCAACGTCATCTTACGGTACGCCCACTAATCAACCACAACAGCATCAGCCACGCACTACAACAAGTCCAACCAACAACACCAAAGTGTAACTGTCCCTACGACAAGCAAAAAGTCCAATTCAAATCCCTTCCGCGTCTCCCGGTCTCTTGGTCTCCTGGTCAGTATGAATTTCAAACACATCTCACTTGTGTACATAGGGCAGCCCCAGCACTAGATCCAAATCCAATACTTATACGCCTGCGAGACAGACCACATATGTCCTGCACAACTCCAAGGTGGTCATGCTATCCAACATATCTCTCACAGGCGATCCTCTTACTCCACAACTACCCAAACCTGTTAGAAGCAATCCAAACCCGATCCATACAATCCTACGTGGACCCTACTGACTAGGTTTCAGACTACTGCATCAAATCCAATCGATCTTATATACCACACGTCTAGACTGTGGGTTCTCTTCCATAACCTCATATCGATCAGTTAAAGTCACTCCTTTTTCCATTTCCTTCCGTCATCCTCCAACGGAACTTTCAATGCTCCACAACTAGGACATCACAAGTCATCCTGCCTTAATCCAACTTAGCACAATCCTACGGCACTCGCCACACATGCTAACTCCTGGCGTCACCAAGTACTCTTTCTACTTTCGAACACATACACCCGTGTTCAAAACCAAGGGGGGTCCACAACTCCTGAAGGTAATCGATTCAAGAGTATCCATCTCTCATATCCAAATGCTAACTCTGCTACACGTACGCAATCAACAACTCTTATGGATCACAACCACGTGTCCGTAAACAAACCAACTCACCGACCAGCTAGCCTGTCGGTTCACACCGTTTATGCACACTCAAAGGATGTCAATCATTACTCCTTCTGATGATTGTATCCCAACCTTTCCAAGGTTTAATCCCGAGCACTACTCTCCTACGGGTAACCAACACTCGAAATCAAAATCACCGATCACTCGCCTCAGACTCCTCAGTTACAATCCTCAAAGTCATCCATTACTCTGCTCGGGGAACCACTGCGTGCCAACTTGACATCACCCAAATGCCAACCTCGGCATCTCCTAACATATCAAGATATGCCCACGAAAAACATCATCGAAGATGGTCAAACCCGACCATACCGACCTAGCCCGATCCAACACGAGGCATAGGTCCACCTCACTTCCGCTGTGCTACTCTGATAAATTAACGACATCCTGACCGCTCGTACCGCTACATGACCTACCAATGGTCATCACATATCCCTGCTCGGTTAATGGTTCCTACCAGACACCGGCACCTCACAACTGGCCACAATCTCGACTCAATGTGCCCATCCGACCATTTTCAAGCATCCTAACTCGTGGCACATCATTCCAATCTAGTAGTCATAGCACACCAAACCCGAGCCTCTGTTCCTACCGAGCCAAAACCCTCAGTCTACGCTTGGGTCGGGGGAACTGACCTCCCTCGTACTCCACATCTCTAAGTAACACAATGCTCAACCAACCGTCATCATCTCACGGGACTCGTCCAGAGTCATTTACCAGCCACCCACTACCTCGGCTGCACCTAGCAGCACCGTCTTCAATCCGGTCGTAAGTCGGCCCAAGTCACAAGGACTACTATACCACCAACCCCAACTCACGGTTTCCCTCAGGTACTCTCAATACAATCCAGTAATCCCACGGGGTTCCTCAAATCATCCCCGTCGTCCGGGTTATAAAAACCCGCGACTGCCACTGGTTCACTACAACCTTCTCACTTGGGTCGTCACACCTGACTAAGACCATTCCTTATCGTAACTCTACTCACCAACATCAACCAGTATCCATCGCTAGGGGGGAAATCCTCGAATCTCTTAGTAGTTCCTAAACCCTGCCACTCAAGGCATCCGGCTACTCGTAGCTGTCTAAGTCCAAGCTTGAACAATCTGACCAAATGGTTACAAGTCCATACTGTCATCATCCAAACATCATCCGGCCAAACAGGCCACCGAAAACCGGCCTCCTCGGCCCACGTATCTCACTAGCTCAGCGGGTTACTCTAGGGCCCCACATGCCGACCAATCTACTAATCTGTAGTTCACCAGCTAGCATCCAGGTTAATCCCGCTGGCATATCTCAGACCCTAAGGTCCAACCATCAAGCATAACTAGCGCCAACGCACTAACGGGTCCGGCCCTAAGCCGACGTACGTCATACCTCGTACCGCGTATCGAGCGACTATCATTTTGACACTAACAATCGCTGCTAACTTACCACAACCAACGTACTATCACTATCGCATCCAGGTTGCTGACGGCCTGTTGTCGAGACATCACATCCACAGTAGTATCACATCACCCACGTCGACGAACCAACGACTCTGGGAACCAATCCTCACTCAAAGCGCACAAAACTTGCTCTGATACCAATTGACAGGACCCGCCCCCAATCCCCATGGATTAAAGGCTAAATCCTACTCCCGTCCGACTTACGCATGACACGAAGGCTAAACTCACGTCCAGTCTCCATGTGACATTTAAGTCGAACAAGTGAAACTCGGTCCGATCGTCCAAAAGCTTCTAGCCTTCCTAGAGTGCACGGAAATCTACTGTGGATCTCGTGTGTGATGTCTCTGTCTCTCTCGACTAACAGCCCGCACCGCTTCAACCTGGAGGGTATCGAAAACATGAAAAGATTGTGAGTGGACAAAAATAAAGTCTAAGTTCAAAACAGTTTATAAGAAAAGTACATTTATACCCTCCATTTAAAAACCAATGCATGCATATAAAATTCATATCATAAACCATTCTAGACTCAAGTTATTCAAACCATTTAAGAAAAATCTCGGGCCTCAGCCCAAGCCATCAAAAGCTGTATCAACCGGGCATAGCCCAAAACATCGGAAAACCATTATCGAAAACAATCATCATCAAGTTTCAGTAAAATCCAAAACACATTCGAAATCACATTTCCATCCATCGAACCTGCAGGATCTATCCGAGTCTTTAAATTCCTGAGTCTTTAAACTTAATCCAGGCCTCAATATAATCCGAGTCTTTAAACTCCAGAGTCTTCAAACTCAATAGGCCCACGGGGGAAATATCAATATCCGAGTCTTTAGACTCCCGAGTCTTTAAACTCCCGAGTCTTTAAACTCAATCCGGGTCTTTAAACTCAATCCGGGTCTTTAAACCCAATTCGGGCCCGCCCCCGTCATATCATATCCGTGTCTTTAAACCCAATAACCAGATCCAGCAAATCCAATCCAAAACCATTTGAAAACCATTTTCCATTTCTAAATCCGAATTCGCAATCTCATCAGGATCCCAAATCCAAACCCAGAACTCATATCCCTATCCCGTTCCAAATCCGAGTCCGAAACCATCATTCCGTAAGCTAGCATCCGGAATAACCATTCCGAACACAAACTCAGAAATCCACTTTCAAGCTTCAAAACTGAATCGAGAATCGTCATTCCGAAATCCAATTCAAAAACCCGAAATCACGTTCTTTAAAACCACTTTTCTGAACTGGGCCTCTAAGCCCGAAATCATTTTTCTGAAATCCATTTTTAAATCATATTTCAAATCCTGACATCAAATCATTAAAACCAGGTTCAAATCACAACATCAATCGAAATCTCGTAAAACGTGAAATTCCGTAATTACCTCGAAAAACGTGCAAAACCGTAAACCATCAAGATCATAAATCAAATCATAGAATCATGTATAGAAAACATATAAAAACATATATGCGTGCATCAAGAGTTAGAAAGCAAAGTCCACTCACAGACCATTTCACCGTCGCCTCGATACTCGCGCACTTATGCCGTTCTCAGCTAATTCGCTATCACCGGCTTTCCCGAACCTGTCCAAATCCCATAATAAGGTCAGTAACTACTTTAAAAAGATTATACTAAGTTTCCGTAATTTTCCCAAATTTTTAACTATTTTTAACCGAGGCATAAAACCTTCGGACATCCTGAAACATATCGACACGATGTCCGATTGACTCGAAACCAGCTCCAAAACGTTCGTTACATTGAATACTTTAAAAGTCATGTTTGAATCTTCCTCAAAAGGCGTGCCACGCACCCACATGCACCACCTAAAGTGGCTGCGCGTGGACCTCATGCACGGCTACTGTTCATCTTCAACATTAGGACAGACCCGGTCTAGACTGGTCCGGTTCAGACCGGTCTAGACTGGTCCGGTTCAGACCGGTCTAACCCGAACTGACATGGGCGTCTAACCCTCTAATTCCTTCGTTTTCGGTCCAATTTCAATTCTAATCTATCCTATAATGTTTTCTAAATTTTTCCTATCGATCTTTAACCCCACATACGTGAAAATCCTGCTAAATACTTACCTTCTAGTTGCTGTAAAAAACAGACCGATTAACCGAAAGTGTACCCTCACGAGTTCGGCTATTCCTCGTCGTTCCCGGTCGTACTCTTGATCTCAAAAAGCTCCTAGCATCTCCAGGACCAAGGTTCAAGCATCAGAATAAGCAGTAAAGGTTCATTTCAAAAGCTTAACCACAGAACTAAGCTCACGGTTCCTTCCTTACCTTGCCATTACAAACCTTGTCATGGTTACTGCCATAAGACCCTCAACATCCTGATCACGTTCCTTCAGCCTCTAGTACCATCCAGTAAATTTGTAAGCCACTTGTGGAGACTTGGGGTCTACGAGTCTGTAGACATTATTTTTCTGGGTTTTTCAACTCGATCTCACTCTTCCTCGTCTCTGCCTTCACTCTGTTTCAACCCCTTCAACACGATTTACACGATGGTTTTTCACTCTAAACACACACACTCTCTCAGTTCCCCCTCCCTTCTCTGTCGACTAAAAATCGAAGACACATAGCTCAACTACCTCCCCTGTTTTTAATCGATCTAAATGGGTGGGAAGAGGCTAGAACCAACCAGAAAAGGAATAGGTGTCCCCATCCCTCTGGTCTAGGCTAAAAATATCCATTCCCTCAAGGACATGTGTCCTCATCCCAAGAGTCAGTACCAAAAACAGGTAAAAGACCATTTTATCCCTGCCTTGCAAAATTACCATTTTACCCCTCGCGTTCCTTGACCCATAACTAATCCATCCAAAGTCTGATGATGATGTGCCGCCTGTCGTTGCACTCAGCGCATCAAGACCTTCCTAACGGTCCTTGAAGTTCGTGAAAATGTCATGTCATTTGCAAAGTCAACAAAATGCCCCATTTTAACTAAATTACCAAATTGCCCTCAACCTTCCGAATTTCATAACTTTCTCCTCGGGTGTCGGAATCGGACATGCCACCTGTCTATGCACTCGTGACGCCCCGAACTACGTCACAGTCATCAGTCAAAGTCCATTTGACCTCCCGAATGAAAAGTCAACATTTTTGCCAATTTCAGGGGCAAAATCGTCATTTTGCACCGTCCGTTCGAACTCCTCCAACTAATCACCGATTAACTTCACTAATTCGTCATTAACAACTAATCTAATCTCGATTTCCGGGACGGGTCGTTACAGTAAATCAAGCATGAAATGACCTTAAGAACATGTATAGAAATGGAACTATCAAATACCCTTACACTTACCTTTTACTAGTCCCTTAGGAAAACAAAAAGAAAAAGAAAAGACTCAACCTAATTAAGATAAGCATTTAAACCCCCTAGGTTTACCTAGTAGGAGAAGTTTTGTCTCCTTTTACTTAAACAATACTAGAAACAAGATAATTACAAGATAAACAAAACCAAAGCTTAGAGAACAAGTTTAAACAAAAACTAAAGTTTCAACCATAGCCGTGAATCATATGTGTGATATATGAGTCCTTGTTGCAATCCTTAAACTTGCAAAACAACTTCATTAAAGCACGTTTAGAAAGATTTGTTTCCACTTCTAAATCAGGAATCCTAAGGTTCACTCAACCAGTACATGTGAAAGATTAGAAACAACTCATATAAGAAAGACATATGATTCACGATTCAAGGTTCAAGGCCCTTCATAAATACATACCTTGGTCCTTCGCATGGCCCTTCATAAGATCTGTGAGTCTTTACGGTTTTACTAGGGCTAGGTTCAAGGTTGTGAAAGAAAGGAATGGAACTCAAAGAACTTGAGATGTGCTAAGGCATGAGAAGTCATTCTTGAAACTTGAACTTTTGATCTTAATTGTCATTACCTGAGGCCCATGGCAAAGCACTTTGGTGTCTTTTGTCGAGATTCTTTGGCTCACTTGGTACTCACAAGTTGGTACTTCTTTTTTCTTTCTTTTTTTTTTCTCTTTATTTTTATTTTTTTTCATACCATTTTGTGATACTTACCACGATCATACAAAGGCATTCCTCAAATTTTCATCTTTTCTTCATAAACAAAACTTGCATTTGCACTTCTTCCTTGCATGCCAATATCTTTGTTGTAGGGCAGCAACTCCTTGTGTCCTACCTCTCATCATGATTCTCATTTAATGCTACCATAGCCTGGCCCAAGCTATAGGGTATGGTCTCATTTTGTAGGCTAAGTAACTAAGGTAGGATGATGTGGGTGATGAAAGAAAGAGGCTTAGTGTATGGCTTCACTATGGCTTAGGATATGAACATAGAAAAGCAGGTAGGAATAAGGCCTTTAGAGGTTTTAACATGCCTACTTCATTTCTTACATCAAACCACAAGTAAAACCAAGAGTATTCATAAAGTTCATGACAAAATCAATGAAAATTTGATGATATGAGATCAACTAAAGAAAGAATGATAACTGTTATAGAAAAGAAAGAATTCATCATTCAGAAAAAATAAAGTAGGCTCAAGATCTCACAAGGTTCTTTCCACAAAGTTTCCAAAGTTTCTTTTCAAAAACCGTTTTACTTGCTTAATTAGTTGAACGAGGAACTTGTGAAAGATACATATGATTATAAAAGCATGCTTAAAATGACGTTAGTTTAAAGCTATTCACTTTAACTTATAGGCTTTGATTATCTTATGATAACCAGCAACCTAAAGACACAAATAAACAAAAAAACGAAAAAAATTTAAGGTGTTTACCCCCATACTTGATGTCCAAATGATGCTAAAGTCCTAGTCATCCCCTCATACTTATAACACACATTGTCCTCAATGAATCACATAAGAACAAAATTAAGACATCATGAGAAGAAGGAAAAAAACGGATCAAGAAGTTATCAAGAAAGATGCAAGAATGAAAGATGCATACCTTAGCTAGGTTACCTCCTAGGAGTGCTTGATTTTATGTCTAGGCATGACGAAGTCCTTTCCTAAGTTGTTGAAGTTGGAATGTTGTGAAGGACTTGCTCTTACATGGTGTGTTCTTCCAAGGATTCATAGTAAGGTTTGAGACGATGGCCATTTACTATGAACTCACTTCCATTTGTCAACTCTTGATTTAATTGCTCCATGGTCAAAGATTTGTGTGACAAGAAAAGGGCCGATCCTTCCAGATCTTCACTTTCCTAGAAAAATTCTTAGACGTGAATAATATAGGAGGACTTTTTGGTCAACTTGGAAGGTCTTGCCTGTGAATATACGGTCATGAAAGGCCTTCATTTTCACTTTGTAGATCCTTGATCTTTCGTAGGCATCATGTCGGATTTCTTCAAGCTCATGGAGTTGAAGCTTTCTATGGGTGCCTGCATCATCAAGATCCATGTTGAATGTGCGATGGACCAATGAGCTTTGTGTTCAAGTTCCACAGGTAAGTGGCATAGTTTTCCATAGAATATACGAAAGGGGGACATCCCAATTGGAGTCTTGAAAGCGGTTCTATAGGCCCAAAGTGCTTCATCAAGTCTTTGACTCCAATCTTTTCTGTTTGGACTTATGGTTTTCTGCAAGATTTACTTGATCTCCCCATTAGAAACTTCAGCTTGGCCACTAGTTTGTGGATGGTAAGGAGTGGATACCTTATGAATGATGTTGTACTTCTTGAGTAGGGCAGCGATGCTACGGTTACAAAAGTAGGAACCACCATCACTTATGATGGACCATGGAATTGCAAACCTTGCAAATATGTTGGACCTTAGGAACTCTTGGACGACCTTGGAGTCATTGGTGCGGGTGGCCTCTTCCTCAACCCACTTTGAGACATAACCCACGGCTAAGAGAATGTAAAGGTGTCCTTGAGATGATGGGAAGGGTCCCATGAGGTCTATGGCCCATACATTAAACATTTTGATGGTGTAGATTGGATGCATAGGCATTTGGTCTCTTGTTCCAATATTTCCCGTTCTTTGGCACTTGTCACAAGTGGTGCAATACGTGTGCGCATCCTTGAAGATAGCAGGACAAAAGAAACCAGACTCTAGAAACTTTAAAGCCGTTTGTTTTGTGCAAAAGTACCCCCACATGAATGTGTGTGACAAAAATTTAGGATGGATTGGAACTCTGTTTCGGGTACACACCTTCTAATAAGTTGGTCCACTCCACGCTTCCAAATGTAGGGATCATCCCAAACATAGTGGCATGCAATCTTCTTGAGTCTATCCTTTGATGCCATTGTCAAGTGTTCAGGGATCTTCTTAGTGACAAGGTAATTCACTATGTCGGCATACCAAGGAAATTATGAGTTGATAGCAAACAATTGCTCATCCGGGAAGGTCTCAACTAAGGGAAGTTGATCTTCATCTTGAATCATTCTGCTTAGGTGGTCAGCCACCATATTTTCCGTGCCATTTTTGCCTTGATCTTAATGTCAAACTCTTGAAGGATGAGGATCCAACGGATGAGTCTTAGCTTGGTTTCTGTCTTAGATAAGAGGTACTTCAAGGTATCATGGTATGTGAAGATGATGACTTTGGTGCCTAAGAGATAGGACCTGAACTTCTCTAATGCAAACACCACGGTAAGGAGCTCTTTTTAGTTGTTAAGTAGTTGAGTTGAGCATCATTGAGTGTACATGAGGCATAGTAGATGACATGAGGTTTCTTGTCTTGTCTTTGACCTAGGACTGCCTCAATTGCATAGTCTGAAGCATCACAAATTAACTCAAAGGGTTGGGACCAATTGGGGGCTTGCATGATTGGTGTCGTGGTAAGAAAGGTTTTGAGAGTGTTCAGTGCTTGCTTACATTCCTCATTGAAGTGAAAAGTCACATTCTTTTGGAGTAGCATTGTCAATGGATGTGTTATCTTAGAAAGGTACAAGATGAACTTTCTATAGAACCATGCATGTCCTAGAAAGGATCTCACTTCCTTTATGGATGATGGATATGGTAAGTGCTTGATGGAATCCACTTTTGCTTTGTTGACTTCAATCCCTTTCGAGGACACAATGCGAGCTAGTACGATGCCTTGAGTAACCATGAAATGGTACTTTTCCCAATTGAGTACTAGGTTTGTTTCAATACATCTCTTTACGACAAGTGATAGATGTGTCAAACAAGCCTCAAAGTTCTTCCCAAACACACTGAAATCGTCCATGAAGACTTCAATGATCTTTTCAATGTAATCTGAAAAGATACGAACCATGTACCTTTGAAAAGTGCCAGGGGCATTGCATAATCCAAAGGGCATACATCTATATGCAAAGGTTCCAAATGGACATGTGAAAGTGATCTTCTCTTTATCTTCTTAATCATTGGCAATTTGATTGTAACCAGAGTAGCCATCAAGGAAGCAATAGAAGGAGTGTCCTGCAAGTCTGTCCAACATTTAATCAATGAATGGAAGAGGAAATTGATCTTTCGTGTGGTTTCATTGAGCTTCCTATAGTCAATACACACTCTATGGCCGGTTATGGTTCTTTGAGTCACAACTTCATTGACTTCATTCCTAACCACGGTCACTCTGACTTATTAGGAAAAATTTGCTCAGGTGAGACCCATCTTGAATCTAAAATATGGTTGATCACCCCACAATCAAGGAGCTTGGTGATTTCTTTCTTGACAACCTTCATCCTATGGTAGTTTTGTGGGTTAAGGCGTGGATGAGCTTTTCCTCTTGATCCGTGGTGAGGGAGGAAGAGATGATCACAGGTAAGGTCTTATTGTCATCCCTTAAGAATAGATACTTGAGTGCTTCGGGTACGGGCTTGAGTTCTAGGATAGGAGCTTGCAAAACAGAAGGTTAAAGCTTATTAGTAGAATTGGAACTTGAAAGGATGAGTACTTACCTTTGAAATCATTTGGAGAGGTGAAGGATGCCACGAGTTTGCATTCATCTTCACTTTCATCAAGCTCAAGGAAGAGTTAAGTGGAGTCTTGGTTTGGCCAGTGAGGACTTGTGCTTTCAAGGGTTTCTTCATTCATGGCTTCAAACACTTGTTGAGCTAAGGAATCAAGTATATCAATGGAGAAGCATGAGTGATTTTTGGGTGGATACCTTAGGGTCACAAAGATGTTGAACCCTATGACTTCTCCATCAAACTCCATAGTTAGGGCCCCAGAGTAGACATCAATCTTGGTATAGGTTGTTCTCATGAAGGGCCTCCCTAACAAGAGAGGGGTGCTATTTTTCTTAATCTTGTCTATCTTAAGAACATAGAAATCTGCGGGGAAGATCAAGTTGTTGACTTGGACTAGAATATCTTCAAGCAATCCTTTGGGATAGGTATTGGACCTATCTGTAAGTTGAATCACAACATTGTCCTTCTTAAGCTCACCTAGGCGTAGGGACGTGTAAATGGAGTAAGGCATTACGTTTATGGACGCACCTAGGTCTAGCATTGCCTTAGGGAGGGGCTCTTCTAGGACTTTACCACTTTGTGTAGTAATGGCTTTGGCTTGCTCATAGCAAGGATTTGGAATGGTTCCCCCGAGAACCTTGCCTTGTTCTCATATTTGGTTCAAAGTGTTCACAACATCCCTCATTTTCTTCTTCAGGTCTTGAAGATCTTGCCCTTGATTTTGTTGAGTTTGCATAAGGGATTTTGTTGAGCTTGTGAAGGCCTCAAACATCTTGTCATAGTGAGGATTAGATCCTTGAGTAGTGGCTTGCACGTTGGGAGGTCCTTGGAAGCCTTGGGGCCTAGGGTCGAAACTAGGAAGTCCCTTATTGAATTGAGGGTGTTGTTGAGGTGCCACGGGTGCTTGCTCTTGTTGGTTCCATATGAAGTTTGGATGGTTCCTCCATCCCTCATTGTAAGTGTTTGATAATGGATCATTCCTTGGATGGTTTTGGCCTTGTTCGAATGGTTAGTTGCCTTGGAAAACCACGCCTGAGCTTGCTCTCAAGTGTTGTTGTCTACCGGTTAAGGGCATTGATCTATAGGGTGCCCTTGAGTGGAACACACTCCACACATATGTGCATTCTTGGGTTTAAGTACTTGTGAGATGACCGAAGTGAGTTTGTTGATTTGTTCTTAAAGGTCATCATTAGAACTAACCCCATTCACTTGTCTTCTATGGGTTTTGATTCCCTTGTATTGTTGTGCATTGTTAACCCCATTTGGTATCAATGCCATGCCTTCTTGAGCAGTCTTGTCAACAAAGGATCCACCACTTGCAACATCCAACATTTACCTCTCAAGATGAAGCAATCCTTCATAGAATAATTGGAGCAAGCTTTCATCCTTGAACTGATGTTGGGGGCATTGAGTAAGGAGAGTTTGGAACATCTCAAAGTATTGGGAGTATGATTCGTCTTGAATTTGTGTGATCCTCGTGATTTTCTTTGTTGAAGTGATGACACGTGAGGTAGGAAAGTACTTTTGAAGCAAAACTATCGGCATCCTCCCAAGTGGTGATGTGGCCACTTGGAAGCTTGTACAACCAATCCTTAGCAAGATGTGCTAAGGAGAAAGGGAATGCCTTGAGCTACAGTATGTCTTCATCCAGTCTCGTGGGAACCATGCTAGTGCACACCAACTGGAACTCCATGAGGTGCATGTTTGGATCGTCAGTTGAGAATCCATGGAAGACATGTATTCTATGCAAGAGACTAGACTTGAGTTCTATGTCTCCTGACATGCCTTGGGCAGGTGATGGGTATTGAATGCATGATGGAATTCTTCATGCCACCAATGATGAAGAAAGGTCATGGATAGATCTCAAGTTGGTCATGGTGTTGATAGATGAAGAAGTTCTTGAATGGATGGGTGAGTTGGAACTTGAGTTGGATAGACACACTTGGTCTTGGTTCACGGGCACACTAGGTTCTCCTTCTTTGTTCTTGGATGAACGAAGTCTTCGTTCTATCTCGGGGTCAATGGGAGTGAGCTCAACTTGAGGATTGCCTCGAGTGCCCATGTACCTACAAAACACAAACTATAAAACGGTGAGGACTGACGAATGAATACTAAACACAAACACAAATGAGAAATAAACAAAAGCATGGGGATTTTTAAATCCCCGACAACAGTGCCAAAAATTGATGTGAACCAAATGTTCCTCAACTTAACCCTTTTTGTAGTTGTAGTAGTTGTGAAAAAAAGGGATCGTTCAAGCTGGGGATTAAGGGTACCACGTTGTTTGTTTGTAAACTCAATTAAAAAATGATTAAAAGGGAGTTTGAAAACGTTGAGTTGTTACAAAGTAAAAAACTAGATTGGTTTTGGAATTGATTGGGAGAGAACTTTAGTTAAGAGCACGTTTATCTTCCATTAAGTCTTTTACGTTATCCAATTACCTTTCCATCTTACTTCTTTTACTTGGTTATGTTGTCTTCAACCTAGAATATACCTTGAATGCATGAATCTATCCTAACACGTTACTAATATATCTTAGTTCGCGCATTAAAACCAAGGAATTCTTTAACTTTAAGAAAACAATTTTCAAGCAAGATTAAAGATCATTAAGCCTTTTATGATTGATTGAAGAATAAGTCTCAAGTAACTCTCATTAACTTACATTGACGTGATTAGGATCCTGAAAATCCCTTACTACTTACAAACATAAGATCAAACATGCCATATGCTTTACCTTATAGTTTTAGAAATACTCTTACATTTATCATAGTATGTATGCATCCAAAAATGAGCCACATAAAATATAGATTACATACAAATCATGGCAAACATACATAAGCAAAGTAGGAAGTAAGACTTAAGAGAACTTTCAAAGATTCATGACTTAGGGCCTCAACAACGGCCCCTAACTAAAAAGGAGTTTAGCTATGCAAAATTGAATGAAACATAATGACAATATAATTTAAAGAATTAAGAAGAAACAAAAAATTTACTAAGTTGAAGATGGCAGCCACGACCAATCTTCAAGAACACCAAAAGTAATCTTCAAAAGTAACTAGAGTCTTGAATTGAATGTACACGACAAAAAGAAAATTTTGTGCTTGTGAAATAAAACAGAATTTAAACTATGATGCCTCCCCCCCCCCCCCCCCCCCCCCCCTAAATTACATTGACTATGAGGCTAATTATAAGAGAGAACTTCATTGAACATTTGTTGAATTCAGAGTAGAGCACTTGGATTCCTTCTTGCATAAGGATTAGGTCTTTGCAACTTGATGGATTCCCCCCCCCCCCCCCCCCCCCCCCAAAAAAAATACCATCGTTGACACGTCTAGATCGAGATGCCAAAAGTTGGCCCTGGGACCCGTTAGGGACCTGCAATGAGGCTCCACGAGCCAAAAATTGAAAGTTCTTCAAAACAGGCCCTGATGAGGGATCTGAGTAGCTCATGATATGTGGATCTTGAATCCCTAATGAGGGCCTGAAAAATCATACTGGAAGATATGGAATAGTGGTGGCCAAGATTGGGAACCGCTGGCACAAAATGAGGTACACGAGCCTGGTCCTTTTCTAGGAACATATCATTGGGGCCTGAAATGGAACATGGCCCAAACACTAGAATTGGGACCCGATAATTGGCATTGGGACCCGATAACTAGAACACGGCCTGGGACTGGTCCTGGTGATATGCTAGGGACTTGATGAAGGGTCTTGGACAATACCACGTACGAGGTCCTCAATTGGGACAAGTTTGAGGGTCTTGGACCCGATTCCTCATTTTTACCATTTTTTGACTTTGTACCTAAGTTTTCATATTTTCTGCATATCATAAATTGCATTAAGAACATGTAAATTAAGAATGAAATGACCCAAAGAACATGTATTGAAATGAAGCTATCAATGATGCACCAGTATCCGATTCACACGACAAGCGTGAGTATTGACTAAGATTCTCCATACTAGAGCCTACCTCCGCAAAGGTATGACTTCCGGTCAAGTACTCCAACTCCTTGACAGAATTTCAAAAACAAAACCCTAGCTTAAATTAAAATTTAGTTGCAAGTCTGCAGCTAAGTCCGCACATGTCCAATGTGCAAGCTTACCATTGTAGTAGAACCACCAAGTCTGATCGTTCGTTTGCTCTCCTTATAGTAGTCTCCAGAGCGTGGTCGACATAAATTCTTGTATCTAAGAACAATTTGACCGGTCCAAAAGTACACTTCATCGATACCAAACATCCGTCAAAAATTTTCTTCCAAGAAAGGGGTACGAGTCCAGGAAAGTTTTTACACCACAAAACACAGGTTGATGCACAACGCTCGATTTACGATCCTCCCATCGAACGATGCCTTCAAGGGTAGGTAAAATCGTCACTTCGATTTGCGAAGTAGGGACATCGTGCTAGTACCAATATTAAAGGGTGATTGAGTATGTCACTGTATCCTACTCGACTAGATGTGTACCGCAGTGGACATAATTTGGATTCCAACCAAATTGGTCAAATGTGTTCAAAAAGATCCTCGAAAGAAACTACCCAGTTCAGGGTACTAGTTAGTGACATACTAGGCCATCATATACCAAGGCACAATTGAGGGAGGAAAGTCACATCGTAAATACACCCCCAAATTTCAGTGATATATCTTTCTTACCATCAGGTGTTCACATGTGTCACAAGGGTATGAGCCAGACATTAGCGTCACGAATGCATCGATAGAGTAAAGATTATTCTACTCATAGTGGCTTAAGGTCCGAGGACGAAACTAAATGAGGCAAGATGAAATGAGGCAATCCAGTTTAGGTAGCGGTTGCCTCAACTCTGAACCTAGGATCCACGATCCAAACACCGAAATGATGGAAGTCTTCTAATGACTATAAAGATAGAAAGCAAGTATCTAAGAGGTGAGAAATTTATTGCAGTCTTGGGTAGTCATCGATATACATGAGTAACTATCCCCAAGATGACAGGTCCCGTCTCAAATGGACTTTGATAACCGTGCCTGGTCTTACTCCCATCTAACTAGTCAAATGAAGTACCGAAATTACCCTCAGCACTTGCCAGACAAGGGATAAGCACACTGATTTCTGCTCATGCCTCCGCCTCTCGACTAGCCCCGATCTTCGTGCCACGACTTGGAGGGTCATCAAAAACATAAAAGGTGTGAGTGGACAAAAATAACATTTTTGAAAATATATTTCAAAATATACTCTTTTACCCTTCAGTTACAAAACATGCATGCATAGAGTAAAATATATGAGCAACCGGCTCTCAAGCCAAATCACATGAAAATCATTAAACTAGTCACAAAGACCATCATCAATAGTTGTCGTCACCAGTACTCACATATCAAGCACAATAATCAAACAGCACTACTCACAAGTGCACAATCAATCATACAAACACAGCGGCACTAGGCGTAGGCCAACTCGGGAATTGCACTCACGCAACATCCGAACCATGTCTGGGAACTATACACTCATATCTAGACGTACATGTAGCACTATTGCAACATATGAGGCACATCCAGGAACTGCACTTGCATCATCCGGACAAGTACCAGTATCCACAATCATAGTACAACACACCATCACATCATCAAATACAACACATATCATCACATCAAGTACCACACACGTTTGACTCCAATCCCAAGTCAAACCATTTCCAACAGGGACTTATGCCCAAAATACCGTTTTCACACAGTTCCATAAAATTACATCCGGAAATCATTAAGTAATTCATGAAATCATTCTTGACTCATAATCCCAGTGAAAACATCATTTTCAAATCCGGGCCTAGCCCAAAACATCGGTTAAAGAATCCATTAAATAACCAATTCATCATATTAAATAATCGTGCAATTATTGCAACTCAAATTATGCAATTAATCATGGGAAAAGACATTTAACTATGCATGCATAATAGTTTAGAAAAAAACGTCCACTCACACACCATCCAAACTGCTCGATTCCGAGTTGTCATTTTTCCGTAAATTCCTGGAATCACCAATCTTATCAAAAACCACCACTAAGGGTCACTAACACCTCAAATAATGTCATTTTAAAATCTCATAATTTTTTGGAATTAAAATAGGTATTAAAAACGTAACATAACACTTCGGACCCTCGAAACTATAATGAAACGGTATCCGATCGACTCGAAACCTATGCCAAAATGTTCGTTACATCAAAAGCATCAAATTACATGTTAACCGTACCTCGAAATTGTCATCCATGCACCCCCACACGATGCCGCAAGCGGCTGCACGTGAAAGCCACACGCCTAGCACTTTTCATTATCCCTGTAATCCGTTTTCTACAAAACAAGTCCTTTTACCCACGTGTTCGACCTAGTCCAATCTCATTAAATTCTACACCAATTTCCATAATTCTTTCATCGAAATTCATCCAATCAATCTCAATTAAAGATCTGTATGCTTAAATACACAAATTCTTACCTTAATCACGAAGTTTTAACCAACCTCAAAGTCCAAGTTTCGAATCGTATTATGGGCGTATTTCTGCTCTATTTTTCTTTGAATTTTTTACTATTCGAGTCGTAATTGTCCCATTAGGAAATATATAATCTCAATTCGATCAATTTGAGTCAAAATCGAAAAACTCAAATTCACGGTTTGATGGAGGCTTCGGGTTTCCTAAACATTTCTGGGTTTCGAGGTTGGGTTATTCTTTCTTTTTTTTCTATCTCTCAGTTTCTTTCCTTTTCTCTCCCTTCCTCTCTCCGAGTTCCTTTGTCTCACCATTTCGTCCTCAGGTCAAGTTCAATTCGATCAAAATGGAGTTTTTGTTCAAAAACCAAACATACACACATACACGCACTTGAATGAAGTCACATACTCAGCAAGCCACCAATCCAACCCTTATGGTGACATGTGTCACCAATCCATCAAACCTCAACTGAATCATTAAAATAGGAAAAAATATCATTTTCCCTTCATTTCAAAATTACTAAAATGCCCCTAGCCTTCTCAGATCCGTAACTATTTAATTCGAACACCGATTTCGACATGCTACCCGTCTACGGACTCGGTGTCTCGAGACATACGTAACGGTCTTCACAAAAAAGTCCAAAATGTGTCTCGGACAAAAAGTCAACTTTTGACCGCATTAACCAAGGGTAAAATCATAATTTCTTTCTAAAATTTCCAAAATTCCTTTTTTTTAATTTCCAGGTCGTCACACGTGACCTCCCATCACACAAACCGAAACATAGAGGGTGCGACGAGGAATAGTTGGTTTTGAATAAGACCGTAGAGTCTAGTGCCCACAATGCTGCAAATATATCTGAAACCATCCTTGTTAGATTCTAATTGCATTGATATTTCATTCCAAATATCTTCTAAACCATCATTTGAATCAATAACCACAACATGTAGCAATGTTGCTAGAGAACTTCTTCACCACACTCACCTTCCAAATCAAAGACGTTATTTTAGGTCAATGGACCAGCTTCCGAATATGTTTGGTAGTTTAACACTCAAAATAGAATAAGAGGTAAAGTCCATGAAAAAAGGTATCTAGAATCTAGGATAAAATCATTCACAACTAAATCATTCACAACTGAAACGCCCAAATACGAAAAACTTTCCTGAAGTCAAGTTGCTCCCGACAGAATTATTGCTCCTTAAAGTAGTAGTTAAAACTAAAATATTTCAAAATTATTGTCCAACAACGTTTAACTAAAAAGGGAGTAGATGAAACTCAATATGTCGAAATTACCAAAACCAGGTGAATTCTTGAAAAGGATAAAGAAAGACCGTAGGTTAAAATGGAGTGTGTGAGGCGTGGCGCAATGCCAAAACATGCAATTAGGTTAGAGAACTTAAAAGTGTTTATTAAATCCGTCGGGGGATAAAATTCACCAAAACTGAATCGTTGTCAAAAGTAAAAAAAAAAAACCAATTACCAAAAGTAACTCCAAAATTGTTGTTTAAAAAGACTTTACGTAAAGACAACGAATAAGGGAACGTGATCCCTTGTCGTAAACATGCATGGTTTAGTAAGATGGAATTTCAAGTCGTAAAAGAAGCTTAACAACAAGTCCGATGAATCCATATGGCGTCAAGATGTATCACATCACCATATGTGGTACAATCACCATACCAAGATTTTGTTGAGTAAACTCAAGTTATTTGGAAATAAAACGTTGCAACAATAGCTTAACACTAGAATGTAAACGTCTCTAGAAATCTACTGGTAAGAAAAAAGCAAAGTAAAAAAGAATTTTGGGGAAGAAAATCCGTTAACCTTGGTCTAAAACATCTGGGGGAAAACAAAGACTCAATTAAAAATAACATTTCTCAAAGCAAGGGCGTCATATGTAAGGAAACTTTTGAAACAAGAAATCAAAAAGTTTCTGAGGTTCTTTTTTTACTACAAGAGTTTGGGTCGCACATCATTCAAGTGGTGACAAGATTCCCAAACTGCTAGAAGATTCTTAATAGGAAACTCACGATGACTTACAAGTTCTCAATTCGTGATAAAAGTCCATCGGACACGGTAGTCGAGAAATGTTTTGTTCTGTAGCCCTTAAGGCATCACAAATTCATAAGGAATATTACATGCAAAAACCCTCACGAGGAAATTCGTAGATGGGGTTCCATGTCCTCAAAAGGACGACCCCAAAAATCAATCATAACGCCGCAGTTCTCGAAAGTTTGGTTAACATAGTCACTCATGCACGCAAAACAATGCAAGAGGTTTTACCGTCCGGCAAGCTATTACACAAATTCAACCATTAACTCTGAATTCACCACAATCAATGTCGAATAACTCGTTCACACCGCCCATTACGAGCCCTAAGTTCATAAGCACCACCCCGAATGCGAAATTCGACGGAAAGCACTCTTACAAAATGTAACTATGGTTAGTAACAAATAAGTCGAACCCCGATTTACATGTAAGAACGTGCCATCAAACCATAAACCATTAAAAACTCGCACTTAAAAGGCGTAATTAGTCACTTGAGGAGTGGCTCTGACACTGGGTATCAGGTCGTACGATCATCAAGCATCCGAAAACTAATGACACGTCCTAGAATCATGCTCTGATACGAAACTAACACACCTCGACCTGGAAAGTCCAATTATGGCATAAAATTCGAGGGGTGCTAGCCAACATATGGGCGGTGACGTCCAGATGACGAAACCTTTTAAGTTAAAACGACGCGTTTTGCAGAATCAAGTGGAACCTCCCATGTGAATACCGAGTATAGTTCACCAACAACGGAAACTTAGAGCATGGACGTAATTAATTGATGATCATACATGACAACCATACTTGCTAATACCAGATTGATCCATCAACTTTATCCTGCGCTCGGGAGTGTGTGTCAAAGCGACAATCGAACTTCTCAAAGTACGTACATGCCATAGATACCTCAGGGGTTTAAAACACAAAGATGAGTGGACCTAGTTGTTATTTAAGTGTAAAACGATTTATAATAAACAACATTTAACCCCTCGTTTTAGTCTAGAACTCAAAACCGTTATAATATATTTGCACGTAATACAAGAAATACAATATCAATCATAAAATGATGATTTAACCAATATGCACAAATGAAGCATGCAGAAACCATAAATATGACATAAATCAACCCACATCATAAATGCTCATCAGTCGCCTCGAGTCTCATACTCGAAACATGCACTATGTATCCTGCTTGCATACCATGACCACGTGAAGGATTGGGTGCAATGAACCGTTGGCACGAGTCCTCAAGAGCTCGGGGATAGGAATGGCGCTTTTTAACTAGTATAGCGAGCAGCGCGGTGTGAACGATTATGTGGAGGACTGGTCTGTGGCCCACAGACAGGTACTAGATACTAGCGACTCCTAAGTGGGTTCTAACCATCTCAATCTCATCAATGCCCCGGGGACTCATATGCAATGAAATATGTGACTCAATACACACAACTATACATACTCACCGCATCGTATTACTGTATATCAGTATGACTGAAAAAGCATAGTAAATAATACATCACTATTATGTACCAGAATTAATTACTAACTCTTTTGATTTATTTGATACAATTGAATAGATAAAACGTTTCGATTGTGATATATGTATAACAACAATTCGAGAAATCGAAATAATAGTACAAGGATGTACTACTAGATTAGGATGCAATTATTATCCTTTTAAAAATATTTATAGCTCATTCATGTATCCATATTTCTACACATATACGTATCATATTTACACAAATATAAGAAAATATAATCCTTTTATGTACAAGCTCACTTTTATTCTTTAAAAATTAGAGAAGAATTTTAGTTTTAATTTCTATTTCTTACGAGGTTCTATAAAAAATGTTTAAAGGTAATAAAAAAATATATAAAAGCATGGAAGGTTCTGAGAGTTGCCATTGTATCATCTGCCGACAGTATATGGAAACTAAGCACCACTCTAGACCACTAATTATCGATCCATCTCCACAATAATGTATGTAGATATGGATCATTAGGAACTACTCCATAGCAGTCGTTTTCTACTTGTTTCAGCATGTTGAGTTGACTGATGATTGAAACACCCACTTTTGTCATCATCCCTTGAAAATGCCACCTTCCAATTTCACATGCAATGCTTTTTCTTTCCTCTTATTTTTTCAAAAACCGAATTTTCTTGTCCAACACTGTAATTAGAAATGAAATTTTCTTGTTTAATTTTGTACTTAAACTGGAATAATCATATCTCATGAGACCATTTAAGAAAATTGACATTTAGTATTATAAATTAGTGATATAGCTCCTCTGTACGTTATATAAAAAGTTTTATATTCAATTCTCATAAATAACAAAATCAATATTCAATATACATAAAATATTATGTTTCATAGTATGAACTTATTAAATAATTATACTGACCTTTAATTTGATTGAAATAAATAATAATAATTTGCACATTAAAGATATTAGGTTACCAGGTGTGCCCTAGCAAAATAAGATATAGCCAGTATGCCCAAGCGCCCAACCCACTCAGAGTTAATTGGGTTTTTACTAGCGACAAATGATCAAGGGAAGAAAAGCTCCTCCGCCAATTTTGTTAAATTCACCTCATATTATAACAGACTAATTGTATCATGTAACTTTAATACAATATCATTTAATAATTTATCGTCATCAATTATTAACCAAACTGCTTTAGCAAAGAGTGAAGTGATTTTCACATTCAATTTTTTTTTTTTTACCTTATGTACTTATGTACTTGTTTTCATCCATAAAAAAAATTAAAAAAAAATTAAAAAAAAACTAAAAAAAAAAAGAACAATAGGAAACAAAATGGAATTCTTTGTATGTAGCGACTTACTCGAGCTAGGTGCTCATTCTTTAATTTATGAAACATGGCTAACATAGAACCTATTTAGATGGAAACTTTTGAAAACAATTCTATTTTCCCGGGTTCACAAAAGTTCCAACTTTAACAAGTATTTTCGAGGACTAGCTCGCTACCTGATATTAATTCAATTTTTTGAATTTTACTTAGATTACTCAATCCAACTGTTAGAATAAATAGAAGAGTGTAGAAAGAAAAAGAAAAGTGTGAAATCAGCTTCTTTAGTAAATATGTAATCTTACAAGGACAATACTTGGATCCTGCGCTAGTGGTATCTTCTCATACCACATTTCAATTTATTAAATTATTTTTGTACATAATTATAAATTCTCTGAATTATCTAGTTAAGATCATCTCTGTAAAAAATTAATAAGACTGGAGATCGTTAATTTAGTCATATATATATGTCAATTAAATGAAATGTTCGCTATAAGAATCTTAATTCTTACCAAAATCGTTGATTTGTTTGATACATATAAATGACTAAACGATATCTAATCTTATTGATTTTTAATGAAGACGATATTGGTAATGTTGATTTAGAAAATGAATAGTTCGGATTAATGATATATATACAAAGATACTTCGATAAATAAAAAAGGTGGTATTAAGAGATACCATGAGAGTGGGATGTAAGTATATGTGTAAAGAATGTAGCTAGCTAGAGGATAAATTCAAAATTGAATGAATGTGTTTTAATGGCATTGAAGATAGAAATACCGGTTTTGACAAAAAAAAAAAGAAGAGAAATGATGGTTACAAAGTTATTAGGCGTGCAAATATTATGTGTGTGTATATATATATATATATAATACTTGTATGTCACTTTGGTGATACATTCTCGTATAACTCTGTTGATATGTCAAATAATTCTTATACATATATCATAATTGAATTATCTAATTTTTAAATTAATTTCAAGATCCTTAATATATATAAAAAAAATCGACTAAATTGAAAATCATTTAGTAATTCATATGTATAAATTAATGGACAGTTCAATATAAGGATTTTAATTTTAGCAATGCTATTTATTTTTTTGATATGGATAAATGAATAAATGACCTACAATGTTGTTGATTTTTAGGATACGTATTAATGACTTAATAACCTCCAATGTTATTGAATTTTTAAAGAGATGATCTTCAAATGATGATTTAGGGATTAAACAGTTCTGATTATGATATTTATATAAGAATTATTTGATAAATAAAAATGTAGTATAAAGACGTACCACTAGGGTTAGATGTACGTAAATTAGGTGTAGCCCCTACTGAATTATTATTAATGAATTACAAATGCGATTCCATATTTCATCCCACGTTTACAAACTTGCAAATGTAAAACATATCATAATCGAAACCGTTCTTTTTAAATTATCATTTTAAAATCGTCTTCGTAAAAAAATCAATAAATTAGACTTCGTTTACCTGTTCAAATGCATCAAATGAATCAATGGTTTTATTTGTAATAATTAAGATCCTCATGAAAAACCGTCCATTTAGTTGATACATATGAATGATTACATGATCTCTAATTTCATTTACGTTTGCAAACTTGCAAAAGTAAAACCTATCATAATTACATTCCTTCTTTAAATTATCATTTTAAGTTCATCTTCGTAAAAAATTAATAAGATTAGAGCTCGTTTAGCTATTCAAATGCATCAAATGAATCAATAGTTTTTTTCACAAGTAAGATCCTCATGGAAAACCTTCGATTTTGTTGATACATATGAATAACTACATGATCTGTATTTTTGTTTATGTTTCTCGTAAGTGATCTTGAAACAATGATTTAAAAGTTGAAAATTTTTAATTATAATTTATGAATATTGATAATTAGACAAATAGAAAGGATGTTATAAGAAGATAATATTTTAAATGGGATGCAAGTGTATATTATCTTTTATATAAATAGTATTGTGCTTGCAAGAAGAGTACTCAAAATCAATCAATATGGAAATATGAACAATTACACGAAGATCGTACAATTGAGTCCATGCTAGCACCAACAATTATAAGTGTATATTATCTCTCTCACTCTCTCTCTCTCACTCCCTCTCTCTCTCACTCTCACTCTCTCTCACTCACTCTCTCACTCTCTCTCTCTCTCTCTCTCTCTCTCTCTCTCTCTCTCTCTCTCTCTCTCTCTCTGTCTTTCTCTTTTTCCTCTTTTCTCTTGTAAGTTGGGCATCCCTTGAATTTCAGTTTCAATTGTTACAATTGAGTCCATGCTAGCACAAACTTTTTCTATAAGACTTGCTCGAATGGTGGTGTTAACTAAGTTACTAGTTGTTTCATAATCAGTTATAGGTTTCTTTTGATGAGGGAGCTTTCCGGAAGGAGCATTCAAACATATGTCATGAAAAGTGATAAATTAGTAGGTGATGACAAATTTTGGTAAGATATTTCCTGAGCCTCATTGTTATCATCAATCCCACACTCTTCTACCATGTTCGATCTAGTTTCTTCTTGTAGCCTACTAGCTCTTTTTTCTCCAAATATGTATGTCGTAGCATAAGTATCATCCTCCGAAGCAATTAAGTGCTTTGCAATATCTGTACCACTTCTAAATATAGTTTCCAAATCCTCATAGTCATCATATGAGTCAGTGCGGAGTTTCTCTTAGTTAGGGTGGGATTGTAGAAAATATAACAATTTAGCAAGTGATAACAATTTTATAATTACGAATGTTAAATTTATCAATCCACGTAATATTTTAAACAATAGAAATTAAAAATCTCACCTTGAAGTAATTTTCTCATACTTCATCACTAGCTGTGAACTTCTTTGTGGTAGGCTCCCACCCAAATCCAGTACTACGACACATAAGCTCGAACAAACTTCGATATCACTGCTTCAATATTTTCAATCTATTTTCATAGTACTTATAAGTTCTTCCGCATCCAAGACGATCATTAAGAATGAGAAGTATCTTATCACACACAATATTCTTAGATATCCCACCGCTCGCATCATGCCAACCACTATTGATGGCATCAACAAGTAATCCTAACAACATATGGCTCTCTTGCATGCTCCATTGACTATGTTCACTTTTAAATTTTCTTATTTTGCATCTTCCATTTTAATGTTACTAGATAATACAACCAATGAATTATTAATTTTCTATTTATTTATTTTCCATATATTTTCTTATAATCCAAAATAATGAAAACAACTAATTCATACAAATATAATGAAAACAACTCATTCATGAGGTTTGAAGACACTAGAAGAAAAGAAAACATTGGAAGTTTGAAGAAACCAGTTTTTGGTTCAAATTACTGGCGTACTCCATGTAGGCTGGGTTCCTCTTCTATCTAGGAGTATTTTTTTCAAATTACTCGCATACTCCATGTAGGGTTCTATTTTATCTAAGATACACACTTTTGATAGTGTCATAGGTGGATTGAATAGAAACCATATTAAGGACACTGCTTTAATAATTTAGTGCAAGTCAATTTTCAGTATGACATTAAGGACGCTGCTCTCGTGAAATACATGGGACACCATTGGTGGCTACGATACGTAGAATGGAAATATGAGTTCCACGACTGGTGGTTAAGCTGGCCCATCTCGGAGGAAGCTCGTGCTAATCCTCTGCAAGAGTTGGAGAGGCCTCGGGAGATCGGGTGGGACGGGATCTACAAGCACTTCACGTCTCCTGAATATCTGGTAATGTTCAGTTACTTAAATTGTTCAATTTTGCTTAACGTACTTTTTCATTTCATAATTTAATTATTTTTAGTAAAGAACATAAAAAATTGAGGGCGAGCAACCAAAACCAAAAGGTCAAGACGTTGAAACATCATGAACAGTCGCACTCCTTAGTAGCCAAGCATGCGGACTTGTTCCCGAAGGTGGATGCTTAGAGATAAGTGTACACTAGCTGTGGAAACTAGGAGGCTGATGTTATTCAGGTAAGTTTACATTGGAATATTTATTTTTAAAACTACTAATAGATATGGTTTTTATTTTGTAGGTGGAAATGCTAGAAGATGTCCAACAGACACATGCGGAGTTGACACAATAACAACTGGAGGTACCCTTAACGCGACAACTATTGGATACGGAGCGGTCGAGGGAGATCCTATAGTGACCGTTGGGTAGGAATCCATAAAACATTGTTCAGAGGACCGGCAAAGGACTGGAATAGGATATTTCGATGAATTCCTAAAGTTGTTCCAGAGAAGCCAATCTGGAGAAGTTCTCGGAGTTAAGGCATAATTACACCGCCCTCCGGACCGAAATCGCACAACTAAAGACCCAAAACGAGAGCCTCCAGGCTCAGAACAATGAGATTAGTACTCAGCTCGCCATGGTCATTCAGCGCTTGAGTGAGACACATCCTCAGCCTCTGACCAATAGCCTGCGCAGTCCAACCAAACAGACCCGTAGTCGAACATTTTTATTTTTGTTTTGTTTTGTAAACAAATAGTTTTATGTTAATTATGTTAAAAAATAATTAATTACTATGAAATATTAAAATTATATATGACAAAAATAATAATATTTTATTTAGCCGAAGAATTCTATTTGTCGGGCAAAGTGATTTCAGCCTCTGACTTCATCATCTGATATGTAACGACCCGTCCCGAATTACCGGGATTAATTAAGAATTAATGGCGGATTAGTGAGAATAATCGGAGATTAGATGAGGATTAACGGACAAGCAGGGCAAAATGACGATTTTGCCCCTAGGATGGGTGAATCGTTGAATTTTCGTTCAGGCAATCAAATTAACTTTGGCCGATGACTGTGACATAGTTCAGGACGTCACGAGTTCATAGACAGGTGGCACGCCCGATTCCGACGTTCGAGGAAGAAGTTATGATTTTCGGAAGTTCGGGGGCATTTTGGTAATTTAGTCAAAAAGGAGTAAATAGTTGACTTTTGATGCCGGAGGTCCGATGGCTGAGGGTCGAGGACCTTTACGTAGATCGGCACAATACAAATCCGTAGACAGGCGGCATGTCGAATTCGGACGTTCGACGGAGAAGTTACGGTTCACGGAAGTTCTAAAGTACTATTGTGGGTTTTACGAGACGAGGGACTTTTGGACTTAAGTGGGGCCCAAATATTTTGGGGCAGGCCAATGGATGAATGACACTTATCATCCATTCATTGCCCACCCACTTTCATTCATGCATTTCATCTTCATTCTTTGTTCGTGCATACCAAACCTAAACACGAACCCGATCTCACCATTTCAAACCAATCCACACCCATACCTCACATGATCATGCCTGAGGACCTAGAGAGTGTTGGAGAGTCGTGAAGATGCTGATGGCCTGGCCAGGAACAACGTCGCCGTGGACGGCGGCCATGGACCGAGCAAGGTACTCGGTTTGCCCATTTCCCCCATATTTTTCGATTTATATGTTATGGTTTGTTTTGGATGTTTGGATAAGGATTAGTAGGTTGCTACAAAGGCTTTAAGATGATATTGATGGTGGTTCACGGCTGAGGAAGCCTAGGGGGTGGTCGGAGAGTTTGGACCGTGAGAATGGGTTTTGGTTAGGCGGGTTTTACATGGTTTTTCTTAGGTTTGATGATTGGGAATGGTAGGAACACATCAAAATAGGAAGAATGGAATCGAAAAGGAAAAGTAAAAGATTGGATGAAAATTGAGGGAGAAACCAGGCCGGACCAGTCACGCCGGTCCAGGCGAACTAGCGAACCGGCCAGACCCGGTTCAGCCAAAGGTTAGTGGTGAGGGAACAGTGGCGCGCGAGCCCATGTGTAGGGCCCTTTGGGTGGCACGTGGTCCAGTTTCTGGGGATGTCTTCAACATGTGAAATCATCTATTCAATGTAACAAACATTTTGGGACTGGTTTTAGGTCAATCGGACATCGTTTCGATATAGTTCGGGATGTCCGAAGGTTTAGATTAGCGTTTAAAAATAGTTAGAAATTCCGGAAAATTACAGGGCTTTATTGAGGGGTTATTTAAGTAGTTAATAACCTTCTATTACGATTTGGACAGGTTCGGGAATCCCAGAGGCGACGATTGGCCCGAGAGAGGCTTATGGCATGTGTATCGAGGCGCGGCTTCGGACGGTCTGTGAGTGGACTTGTTTTATGAATTCGATACATGCATAAATGTTTTATAATTGTTTTAATACATGTTTTAATACGTATTTGCACGTATTTCGAGATTTCCAATTTTATACGATGCTTATACGTGCTAGGTTTTTAATGAGGATGTAATGAATTGGTTTTGAATTTGAAAATATGAACTCGGGAACGAGACCCATTTGATTTACGAACTCTCAGACTTGGAGTCTATTTGATTTGACGAGGAATCAGACCGAGGGTCCATTTGAGTTATACGATCGGACCGAGGGTCCCGTTGGTTTTCGAGTTCGGGCTTGAGGCACAGTTGGTTGTAATCTCAGGCTTGAGGCCCCTTTGACTGTAGTATCAGGCTTGAGGCCCTATTGGTTGTGAAATCAGGCTTGAGGCTCCATTGCTTTATGGTTTCGGGCTTAGGGCCCAATTAGTCGTGATATCAGGCTAGATGCCCAGTTGATTGTAACATCGGGCTTGAGCCCAGTTCGGTTTATGAAATGAGAATTTGGGCATGAGACCCTGTTGAATTGTGGATTTAGGCCGAGGCCTGTGAAATGGATTTGAATCGGATTCGAGGAATCCTGTTGAGATGAATCAGGTATGAGATCCAGTTGGAAATATGTTTTGAGAAAGAAAGAAAGTATTTGAAGTGTATGAAACCCTCCATATGATTATATGGTCTCCTCTAGACGTCGACCTAGAGAGTCACGATCCACAGACCAGAATGGGTATCCCCATAGGGATCCTGTTCGAGGAGTGGAAGATATGAGTTATGATGTGGTCCCGGACCAGATTCCGGAGAGATGATCGGACTAGGTCCGAAGTTAGAGCCTCCCAGATGGAGAATTTCTAGGAGAAGACTCGGAGTGAGACCCGAGTAATGTGCACACTAGTATAGAGATGATATCGTGACATATATCGGGGATGTGTTCCCTAGGAGCTATGTGCCCCGAGTTGGCATCTTCTCGGAAGTGTTGTGGATGGGTTATACGCATGAGTACGTATGAGGTTTTATGAAAGTGATTGAGGGTGGAGACCCTATGTTCCATGTTTTAGAAAGTTTTTTGGGGCGGAGACCCCGTATTCGATGTTTTGGTATTTCACTGAGAATGATCTTGGGCTGAGACCCATGTATGTTGATTTGGGCTGAGTTCCCACGTGTATGGATTTACGGGTTTTTGTGATTTCGGGTTGGGGACCCATAAATGGATTTATGGTTGATGACGGTTTATGGGGACCGGGCATGAACCCTTGAAAGTTTTTGAGAATATCTTTTCAAATGGTTTATGAACGTGTTGATAAATGGTTTTTTGAATACATGCATATGCTTTTAGTGAAGGGCATAAGTGTCTTTGTGTGAATTTTTTTTTAATGAAATGTTTATTTTGTCCACTCACAACTTTTGATGTTTTAATGCCCTTCAGGTTGATCGCGGATGCGGGCTGTAGCAGAGACGAGACATCACACTCCTCCTCCTACTATCCTGGTGTACTTTGGAAGCCCTGGTGAGGGCTAGAGATAGAATTTTCCCTGTTCTGACACTTCGGGTCAAATGGGATCAGGCGCGTCTCACGTTAATCCCGGGGGATTTGGGATGGGTCCTGACATGATAGGTGTCAAAGGCGGACCAATCAAGGACTACCACGTGGCAGTTGTTAGTGCAGTCAGCTTGACATGTTAGTGATGTGAACCAATCAAGTGATGCCATGTGTCACTGACATGTTAGACACATGGACCAACCGGCTACTGACATGTGGCACTGTCAGTTCTAACACCTGTTAGACCCTGTTAGACCTAACGTCAGCCGTTGACTGCTGACGTTAGCGTTGATTTTGCTGAAGTCATTGTTGACTTTTTGAACAACATTGACTTTAACTTTGACCTGCGCGTGGGGGCGCATGGACATGAATTTTGAGGTGGGACTGGGATCATTTTAAGGTCTCGACGATTCGGATCCATTGGTGGTGGTTTCGGGTCGATCAGAGATCGTTAGGTTGGTAAAATTGAGGTTTTTATCCTAGGTATACGTGTCCGGGACATGTTGACTTTCCAGGAGTTTTGGAAGTTTGTGTTTGGGACTTATATAGATGATTAGTGACCTATGAGTGTGATTGGGACATGTCTGGATGATCCGGATAGGTTGGATTAGCCAGAGAGGCTTACCGCATGAATTTCGAGGCCCAACAAGGACGGTCTGTGAGTATGTAACGACCCGCCCTGAATATCGGGACTAAATATTAATTAATTATGGATTTAGTATGATTATTCGGGATTAATCAAGAGAAATCAGACGGATGGTGTAAAATGATCGTTTTGGTCCTGGATTTGGCAAAAGGTTGACTTTTGACTCGTGGATTTAAACATACGAGGACCGAGGACCAAGGACCGTTACGTAGATCGGGACGTTACGAGTACGTAGACAAGCGACAAGTCGAAATCGGACGTTGAACGGAGAAGTTATGGTCACGGGATCAAAATCGGGAACTTATGTCTCAGATTCAAATTAAATATTAATTAAATCTAGTTGGCAGATATTTTTATGTGGGGCCCTTGGATGAGTGACAAGTGTCACTCATCCCATTGGCCATTTTACCTAAAATAGGGATCTTGTTTGATTGGGGAGATTAATTAATCATTTATTATATTTTATGTTATTTTTTTAATTATTTCCCTCACATTTCTCTCTCTCCCTCCCCGCGCATCAGGCCTCCACCTTCTTTTATTTTCTTCTAAAAACCCGAACACCTAAATCCTACTATAACCCCTCCAATCCTCATCATTTGTATTTAGGGTATGAACGAAAGTGAGAGAGTGAAGGGAGACAATGAGGATGGTGTTAACGGCGTCGACCGTTGTGGACGGTGGTCGGCGAAGCTATGAACGGTAAGCTTTCGGTTCAAATTTCAAGATTGCGTTTTTGGAGCTTTTAATCGATTCTAACTATTGGGATGGGTTCCTGGTGGCTGTGTGGACGTATGGCGTATCGTGATCATGGCCAACGGTGGCCGGAGGTGGTGGCAGTTCGTATTTGAAGATGGATGTTCATTCTTCGATGGGGAAGGTAATCCCTTGCATTTTTCTTAGGTTTCGAGGTAGTAAATTAATTAGGAATAATTAGAGGAAGCCTTAGGGATAAATAGGATTGAAAAACATGGAAAAAAAAATGGGGAGAATCGACCTCGGCGGTCCAGTTGAACCGGAAACTAGTGAACAAGTTCAGACCTGGTTTGCTGGAGGTTGAAGATGAACAATACCCCCGAGCGTGGGGGCGCGTGGGGATGTCCGAAGGTTTTATGATCGAGTTTAAATACGTTTAAAAATCCCAGAAAATTAGAGGGCTTTAATGAGTGGTTATTGAAGTAGTCAGTAACCCTCTAGTATGATTTGGGCAGGTTCGGATATTTCGAGGTCGGTGATTTAGCCTGGGGAGGCTTATGGCACGCGTATCGAAGTGGCAGCTAGGACGGTCTGTGAGTGGACATTGATTTTTAAACTATGATTCATGCATAAATATTTTATAAATTTTATATATGTGATTTCTATGATGATGATTGTGATTTTGGTGATTTAAATATTTGCACATATTTCGAGGTAATTTACTTATTTGCACGTATATCGAGGTCTATGGTTTTACACTGTGGTTATATGTTCTTGTGGTTTCGGTCATGGTTTGATGAAATGGTTTTGGATTTGTAAAGGTGAACTCGGGCATGAGACCCATTTGTTTTGGAAACCCTCGAACATGAAGTCCATTTGAGTTATATCATCGGGCTAGGGGCCTAGTTGGTTTACGAAATTGGGCATGAGGCTCAATTGTGTTGTATGAATGTGATTTCGGGCCGGGGACCCATAAATGGATTTGGATTTGAGAAATCGGATTGGTGGATTTCGATGGTTTTATGGAAATCCCGGGCGTAGGCCCATTTGAACGGTTTGAGATGATTTATGAAAGGTTTTCCATATGCTATCCTTATATCTATGGATTGTCTCCTCCAATCGTCTAGGATGTTGGAGTAGTCACGGAGCATTGCCTGCGAGAGGTCACTACACGGAGCGACTGGACCATATAGTGACTCAGGAGCAGGATTGCTAGACGTTTGGGATGTCAAAGATTAACTCGGGATGAGACACCGAGTAGCACACATAGCTTAGACCGTGACATGACGTCTGGGACGTCAGGCGTCTGGGACGCCAGGCATCTGGGATGCCGAGGATTGGTATATAATGACATTGGATTGAATTGTGATTCTTGGCTTTATTGGATTATGTATGTGGATTTCAGATTTAGTAGATTTATGAAATTGTATTCCAGTGTTGGTAGTTTTGGGCAGTGGCCCTCATGATTGGATTTACAGTTTTGGGCTGAGTTCCCACATACTTGGATTTATGGTTTTGGGCTAAGGCCCCAATGATTTAATTAAAGTAAATGGTTTGATTATTGGTTTTCGAATGCATGCATGCTTTTTAGTGAAGAGCATAAATGTCTTTATGAAATGAGTTTTATTAAACTATTGATTTTTCGTCCACTCACAGCTTTTAATGGTTTTAATGCCCTTCAGGTTGATCACGGATGCAGGCTGTAGCAATGACCGAGACATCACACTTTTCCACCGATCCTGGCGCATTGTGTAAACCCCGAATAGGCTGCGATTTCGAGGTATCCCTTGTCTAACACTTCGTGTCAGACATGAGCATGGCACATCCTGTGTTAATCTCGGGGGGATTTGGGATGGGTCGTGTCGAGTGGTATCAGAGCACGATTTGCTCTTGTGGTACGCGCAAGTCGAGGATGTGATGTCTCTACGTGGTTAGCCCGTTATCAACCTGATAGTTAGGATGCCTATTTGATAGTTAGTGGAAATGAATCGTTGATAGTTTTGGTTTGGCAATTGGTGCTTGAGTTTGCCATAGTTATGTTGTGGTTTGGTAGTGTGGGACCTTATTGAGGGATGAACAACAGTGCTTTAGAGTTTTGACTGTGGGACGGTTATGTCAGGATTGTCTATCACGATATTGTAGAATTGGATATGACGATAGTGTGGAGTTGTGACCATTAGATGGTCAGGTCATGTTGAGTTGGGAATTGTGTTGTTGAGGGCAGCTGGGTTCGGGGAACCCTAGTGTGTGATGTATGGTTTCGAAATATGAGACTGCAAGTGGTTTGACTTTGGCAACTTTTCGGAGTCCTGACCGTTGGTCGGTCATGCCATGTCAGCTTTGGTGATTGTGCAGCAGGGTGCAGCTGAGGCCATGGATGACCTAGTGGACAACTCTGGTTGAGTCTAGTTGTGTCTAGTTGAGACTACAGGGACTCACTGGCCTGACACTAAATGAAATGATGGGATCCGATCCACAAATGTGTGTGGATACGAAGTCTCGATAGCCATGTCCGGTGGTTAGGTCTGAACAAGATTTTGGCAGGCACTACCATTGAGAGTGGATGTAGTTGTGGTTGTTGTGAATCAGGTGACGATCAGGGAACATTTCTTTTCTTGTATGATTTGTCAGGGTGATTGTAACTAGAGTTTTAGGGTACGAGGGAGGTAGAGTTCCTTTAACCAGAGCGGAGGTATGAGGTTGTTGCTCAGTATGAGCAATGACTCAGGGTTGTCTAATTCGCACACTGTGTCCCGGTGATTGTGATGATGATGAGCCACGAGTTGGGATGTGACTCCGTCGTGATGGGTATACATTCGGTATTTGGGATCCAACAGTGGATCTCAGATAGTGTTGGACTGGATGGGATCCAGCAATGGTTGAGACGCGAAAAATCTAGTAGTAATTGACCACATCCTTTTGGATGTACATAAACGGTATACACCGATAGGTGAATTTGGTAGTAAGTTAGACTGGTTACAAACATGTGGTTGATGTCCAATTGAATTATAGACTTAGGAGCATACCAGAGTTGGTTTCAGCATGGTTGGAACTTCAGAATCGAGAGAAGTTGAGATTGACACGATGAGAAGAGTGCTTGATTCTGTATTGGCAATGGATATTCCGAAGT